>OW388304.1:45571975-47060121 GCA_936450465.1 Gibbula magus | reverse complement strand
GCTTTATTCTTTTTCCGCTAAAAAAAAAATCCCGATTTCATATATTTTTTTTGCTTTTTATTCTTTTTCCGCTAAAAAAAAATCCCGATTTTATATATTTTTTTTGCTTTTTATTCTTTTTCCGCTAAAAAAAAAATCCCGATTTTCATATATTTTTTTTGCTTTTTATTCTTTTTCCGCTAAAAAAAAAATCCCGATTTTCATATATTTTTTTTGCTTTTTATTCTTTTTCCGCTAAAAAAAAAATCCCGATTTTATATATTTTTTTGGCTTTTTATTCTTTTTCCGCTAAAAAAAAAATCCCGATTTTCATATATTTTTTTTGCTTTTTATTCTTTTTCCGCTAAAAAAAAAATCCCGATTTTCATATATTTTTTTTGCTTTTTATTATTTTTCCGCTAAAAAAAAATCCCGATTTTATATATTTTTTTTGCTTTTTATTCTTTTTCCGCTAAAAAAAAAATCCCGATTTTCATATATTTTTTTTGCTTTTTATTCTTTTTCCGCTAAAAAAAAATCCCGATTTTATATATTTTTTTGGCTTTTTATTCTTTTTCCGCTAAAAAAAAAATCCCGATTTTCATATATTTTTTTTGCTTTTTATTCTTTTTCCGCTAAAAAAAAAATCCCGATTTTCATATATTTTTTTTGCTTTTTATTCTTTTTCCGCTAAAAAAAAATCCCGATTTTATATATTTTTTTTGCTTTTTATTCTTTTTCCGCTAAAAAAAAAATCCCGATTTTCATATATTTTTTTTTGCTTTTTATTCTTTTTCCGCTAAAAAAAAAATCCCGTTTTTATATATTTTTTTTGCTTTTTATTCTTTTTCCGCTAAAAAAAAACAACCCGATTTTCATATATTTTTTTTGCTTTTTATTCTTTTTCCGCTAAAAAAAAATCCCGATTTTCATATATTTTTTTTGCTTTTTATTCTTTTTCCGCTAAAAAAAAAATCCCGATTTTCATATATTTTTTTTGCTTTTTATTCTTTTTCCGCTAAAAAAAAAAATCCCGATTTTCATATATTTTTTTGGCTTTTTATTCTTTTTCCGCTAAAAAAAAATCCCGATTTTCATATATTTTTTTGGCTTTTTATTCTTTTTCCGCTAAAAAAAAAATCCCGGTTTTCATATATTTTTTTTGCTTTTTATTCTTTTTCCGCTAAAAAAAAAATCCCGATTTTATATATATTTTTTGCTTTTTATTCTTTTTCCGCTAAAAAAAAAATCCCGATTTTCATATATTTTTTTTGCTTTTTATTCTTTTTCCGCTAAAAAAAAAATCCCGATTTTCATATATTTTTTTTGCTTTTTATTCTTTTTCCGCTAAAAAAAAAATCCCGATTTTATATATTTTTTTTGCTTTTTATTCTTTTTCCGCTAAAAAAAAATCCCGATTTTATATATTTTTTTTGCTTTTTATTCTTTTTCCGCTAAAAAAAAAATCCCGATTTTCATATATTTTTTTTGCTTTTTATTCTTTTTCCGCTAAAAAAAAAATCCCGATTTTCATATATTTTTTTTGCTTTTTATTCTTTTTCCGCTAAAAAAAAATCCCGATTTTATATATTTTTTTTGCTTTTTATTCTTTTTCCGCTAAAAAAAAAATCCCGATTTTCATATATTTTTTTTGCTTTTTATTATTGTTCCGCTAAAAAAAAAATCCCGATTTTCATATATTTTTTTTGCTTTTTATTCTTTTTCCGCTAAAAAGAAATCCCGATTTTATATTTTTTTTTTGCTTTTTATTCTTTTTCCGCTAAAAAAAAAATCCCGATTTTCATATATTTTTTTTGCTTTTTATTCTTTTTCCGCTAAAAAAAAATCCCGATTTTCATATATTTTTTTTTGCTTTTTATTCTTTTTCCGCTAAAAAAAAATCCCGATTTTATATATTTTTTTTGCTTTTTATTCTTTTTCCGCTAAAAAAAAAATCCCGATTTTCATATATTTTTTTTGCTTTTTATTCTTTTTCCGCTAAAAAAAAAATCCCGATTTTCATATTTTTTTTTGCTTTTTATTCTTTTTCCGCTAAAAAAAAATCCCGATTTTATATATTTTTTTTTCTTTTTATTCTTTTTCCGCTAAAAAAAAACAACCCGATTTTCATATATTTTTTTTGCTTTTTATTCTTTTTCCGCTAAAAAAAAATCCCGATTTTCATATATTTTTTTTGCTTTTTATTCTTTTTCCGCTAAAAAAAAAATCCCGATTTTCATATATTTTTTTTGCTTTTTATTCTTTTTCCGCTAAAAAAAAAATCCCGATTTTCATATATTTTTTTGGCTTTTTATTCTTTTTCCGCTAAAAAAAAATCCCGATTTTCATATATTTTTTTGGCTTTTTATTCTTTTTCCGCTAAAAAAAAAATCCCGATTTTCATATATTTTTTTTGCTTTTTATTCTTTTTCCGCTAAAAAAAAAATCCCGATTTTATATATATTTTTTGCTTTTTATTCTTTTTCCGCTAAAAAAAAAATCCCGATTTTCATATATTTTTTTTGCTTTTTATTCTTTTTCCGCTAAAAAAAAAATCCCGATTTTCATATATTTTTTTTGCTTTTTATTCTTTTTCCGCTAAAAAAAAAATCCCGATTTTCATATATTTTTTTGGCTTTTTATTCTTTTTCCGCTAAAAAAAAATCCCGATTTTCATATATTTTTTTGGCTTTTTATTCTTTTTCCGCTAAAAAAAAAATCCCGATTTTCATATATTTTTTTTGCTTTTTATTCTTTTTCCGCTAAAAAAAAAATCCCGATTTTATATATATTTTTTGCTTTTTATTCTTTTTCCGCTAAAAAAAAAATCCCGATTTTCATATATTTTTTTGGCTTTTTATTCTTTTTCCGCTAAAAAAAAATCCCGATTTTCATATATTTTTTTGGCTTTTTATTCTTTTTCCGCTAAAAAAAAATTCCCGATTTTCATATATTTTTTTTGCTTTTTATTCTTTTTCCGCTAAAAAAAAAATCCCGATTTTATATATATTTTTTGCTTTTTATTCTTTTTCCGCTAAAAAAAAAATCCCGATTTTCATATATTTTTTTTGCTTTTTATTCTTTTTCCGCTAAAAAAAATATCCCGATTTTCATATATTTTTTTTGCTTTTTATTCTTTTTCCGCTAAAAAAAAAATCCCGATTTCATATATTTTTTTTGCTTTTTATTCTTTTTCCGCTAAAAAAAAATCCCGATTTTATATATTTTTTTTGCTTTTTATTCTTTTTCCGCTAAAAAAAAAATCCCGATTTTCATATATTTTTTTTGCTTTTTATTCTTTTTCCGCTAAAAAAAAAATCCCGATTTTCATATATTTTTTTTGCTTTTTATTCTTTTTCCGCTAAAAAAAAATCCCGATTTTATATATTTTTTTTGCTTTTTATTCTTTTTCCGCTAAAAAAAAAATCCCGATTTTCATATATTTTTTTTGCTTTTTATTATTGTTCCGCTAAAAAAAAAATCCCGATTTTCATATATTTTTTTTGCTTTTTATTCTTTTTCCGCTAAAAAGAAATCCCGATTTTATATTTTTTTTTTGCTTTTTATTCTTTTTCCGCTAAAAAAAAAATCCCGATTTTCATATATTTTTTTTGCTTTTTATTCTTTTTCCGCTAAAAAAAAATCCCGATTTTCATATATTTTTTTGGCTTTTTATTCTTTTTCCGCTAAAAAAAAATCCCGATTTTCATATATTTTTTTGGCTTTTTATTCTTTTTCCGCTAAAAAAAAAATCCCGATTTTCATATATTTTTTTTGCTTTTTATTCTTTTTCCGCTAAAAAAAAAATCCCGATTTTATATATTTTTTTGGCTTTTTATTCTTTTTCCGCTAAAAAAAAAATCCCGATTTTCATATATTTTTTTTGCTTTTTATTCTTTTTCCGCTAAAAAAAAAATCCCGATTTTATATATATTTTTTGCTTTTTATTCTTTTTCCGCTAAAAAAAAAATCCCGATTTTATATATATTTTTTGCTTTTTATTCTTTTTCCGCTAAAAAAAAAATCCCGATTTTCATATATTTTTTTTGCTTTTTATTCTTTTTCCGCTAAAAAAAAAATCCCGATTTTCATATATTTTTTTTGCTTTTTATTCTTTTTCCGCTAAAAAAAAAATCCCGATTTTATATATTTTTTTTGCTTTTTATTCTTTTTCCGCTAAAAAAAAAATCCCGATTTTCATATTTTTTTTTGCTTTTTATTCTTTTTCCGCTAAAAAAAAATCCCGATTTTATATATTTTTTTTTCTTTTTATTCTTTTTCCGCTAAAAAAAAACAACCCGATTTTCATATATTTTTTTTGCTTTTTATTCTTTTTCCGCTAAAAAAAAATCCCGATTTTCATATATTTTTTTTGCTTTTTATTCTTTTTCCGCTAAAAAAAAAATCCCGATTTTCATATATTTTTTTTGCTTTTTATTCTTTTTCCGCTAAAAAAAAAATCCCGATTTTCATATATTTTTTTGGCTTTTTATTCTTTTTCCGCTAAAAAAAAATCCCGATTTTCATATATTTTTTTGGCTTTTTATTCTTTTTCCGCTAAAAAAAAAATCCCGATTTTCATATATTTTTTTTGCTTTTTATTCTTTTTCCGCTAAAAAAAAAATCCCGATTTTATATATATTTTTTGCTTTTTATTCTTTTTCCGCTAAAAAAAAAATCCCGATTTTCATATATTTTTTTTGCTTTTTATTCTTTTTCCGCTAAAAAAAATATCCCGATTTTCATATATTTTTTTTGCTTTTTATTCTTTTTCCGCTAAAAAAAAAATCCCGATTTTCATATATTTTTTTGGCTTTTTATTCTTTTTCCGCTAAAAAAAAATCCCGATTTTCATATATTTTTTTGGCTTTTTATTCTTTTTCCGCTAAAAAAAAAATCCCGATTTTCATATATTTTTTTTGCTTTTTATTCTTTTTCCGCTAAAAAAAAAATCCCGATTTTATATATATTTTTTGCTTTTTATTCTTTTTCCGCTAAAAAAAAAATCCCGATTTTATATATATTTTTTGCTTTTTATTCTTTTTCCGCTAAAAAAAAAATCCCGATTTTCATATATTTTTTTTGCTTTTTATTCTTTTTCCGCTAAAAAAAAAATCCCGATTTTATATATTTTTTTTGCTTTATTCTTTTTCCGCTAAAAAAAAAATCCCGATTTTCATATATTTTTTTTGCTTTTTATTCTTTTTCCGCTAAAAAAAAAATCCCGATTTTCATATATTTTTTTTGCTTTTTATTCTTTTTCCGCTAAAAAAAAATCCCGATTTTATATATTTTTTTTGCTTTTTATTCTTTTTCCGCTAAAAAAAAATCCCGATTTTATATATTTTTTTTGCTTTTTATTCTTTTTCCGCTAAAAAAAAATCCCGATTTTATATATTTTTTTTTGCTTTTTATTCTTTTTCCGCTAAAAAAAAAATCCCGATTTTATATATTTTTTTTGCTTTATTCTTTTTCCGCTAAAAAAAAAATCCCGATTTTCATATATTTTTTTTGCTTTATTCTTTTTCCGCTAAAAAAAAAATCCCGATTTCATATATTTTTTTTGCTTTTTATTCTTTTTCCGCTAAAAAAAAATCCCGATTTTATATATTTTTTTTGCTTTTTATTCTTTTTCCGCTAAAAAAAAAATCCCGATTTTCATATATTTTTTTTGCTTTTTATTCTTTTTCCGCTAAAAAAAAAATCCCGATTTTCATATATTTTTTTTGCTTTTTATTCTTTTTCCGCTAAAAAAAAATCCCGATTTTATATATTTTTTTGGCTTTTTATTCTTTTTCCGCTAAAAAAAAAATCCCGATTTTCATATATTTTTTTTGCTTTTTATTCTTTTTCCGCTAAAAAAAAAATCCCGATTTTCATATATTTTTTTTGCTTTTTATTATTTTTCCGCTAAAAAAAAATCCCGATTTTATATATTTTTTTTGCTTTTTATTCTTTTTCCGCTAAAAAAAAATCCCGATTTTATATATTTTTTTTGCTTTTTATTCTTTTTCCGCTAAAAAAAAATCCCGATTTTATATATTTTTTTTGCTTTTTATTCTTTTTCCGCTAAAAAAAAATCCCGATTTTATATATTTTTTTTGCTTTTTATTCTTTTTCCGCTAAAAAAAAATCCCGATTTTATATATTTTTTTTGCTTTTTATTCTTTTTCCGCTAAAAAAAAAATCCCGATTTTATATATTTTTTTTGCTTTATTCTTTTTCCGCTAAAAAAAAAATCCCGATTTTCATATATTTTTTTTGCTTTATTCTTTTTCCGCTAAAAAAAAAATCCCGATTTCATATATTTTTTTGCTTTTTATTCTTTTTCCGCTAAAAAAAAATCCCGATTTTATATATTTTTTTTGCTTTTTATTCTTTTTCCGCTAAAAAAAAAATCCCGATTTTCATATATTTTTTTTGCTTTTTATTCTTTTTCCGCTAAAAAAAAATCCCGATTTTCATATATTTTTTTTGCTTTTTATTCTTTTTCCGCTAAAAAAAAATCCCGATTTTATATATTTTTTTGGCTTTTTATTCTTTTTCCGCTAAAAAAAAAATCCCGATTTTCATATATTTTTTTTGCTTTTTATTCTTTTTCCGCTAAAAAAAAAATCCCGATTTTCATATATTTTTTTTGCTTTTTATTATTTTTCCGCTAAAAAAAAATCCCGATTTTATATATTTTTTTTGCTTTTTATTCTTTTTCCGCTAAAAAAAAATCCCGATTTTATATATTTTTTTTGCTTTTTATTCTTTTTCCGCTAAAAAAAAATCCCGATTTTATATATTTTTTTTGCTTTTTATTCTTTTTCCGCTAAAAAAAAAATCCCGATTTTCATATATTTTTTTTGCTTTTTATTCTTTTTCCGCTAAAAAAAAAATCCCGATTTTCATATATTTTTTTTGCTTTTTATTCTTTTTCCGCTAAAAAAAAATCCCGATTTTATATATTTTTTTTGCTTTTTATTCTTTTTCCGCTAAAAAAAAAATCCCGATTTTCATATATTTTTTTTGCTTTTTATTCTTTTTCCGCTAAAAAAAAAATCCCGATTTTCATATATTTTTTTTGCTTTTTATTCTTTTTCCGCTAAAAAAAAATCCCGATTTTATATATTTTTTTGGCTTTTTATTCTTTTTCCGCTAAAAAAAAAATCCCGATTTTATATATATTTTTTTGCTTTTTATTCTTTTTCCGCTAAAAAAAAAATCCCGATTTTCATATATTTTTTTTGCTTTTTATTCTTTTTCCGCTAAAAAAAAAATCCCGATTTTATATATTTTTTTTGCTTCATTCTTTTTCCGCTAAAAAAAAAATCCCGATTTTCATATATTTTTTTTGCCTTTTATTCTTTTTCCGCTAAAAAAAAAATCCCGATTTTCATATATTTTTTTTGCTTTTTATTCTTTTTCCGCTAAAAAAAAATCCCGATTTTATATATTTTTTTTGCTTTTTATTCTTTTTCCGCTAAAAAAAAATCCCGATTTTATATATTTTTTTTGCTTTTTATTCTTTTTCCGCTAAAAAAAAAATCCCGATTTTATATATTTTTTTTGCTTTTTATTCTTTTTCCGCTAAAAAAAAAATCCCGATTTTATATATTTTTTTTGCTTTATTCTTTTTCCGCTAAAAAAAAAATCCCGATTTTCATATATTTTTTTTGCTTTATTCTTTTTCCGCTAAAAAAAAAATCCCGATTTCATATATTTTTTTTGCTTTTTATTCTTTTTCCGCTAAAAAAAAATCCCGATTTTATATATTTTTTTTGCTTTTTATTCTTTTTCCGCTAAAAAAAAAATCCCGATTTTCATATATTTTTTTTGCTTTTTATTCTTTTTCCGCTAAAAAAAAAATCCCGATTTTCATATATTTTTTTTGCTTTTTATTCTTTTTCCGCTAAAAAAAAATCCCGATTTTATATATTTTTTTGGCTTTTTATTCTTTTTCCGCTAAAAAAAAAATCCCGATTTTCATATATTTTTTTTGCTTTTTATTCTTTTTCCGCTAAAAAAAAAATCCCGATTTTCATATATTTTTTTTGCTTTTTATTATTTTTCCGCTAAAAAAAAATCCCGATTTTATATATTTTTTTTGCTTTTTATTCTTTTTCCGCTAAAAAAAAAATCCCGATTTTCATATATTTTTTTTGCTTTTTATTCTTTTTCCGCTAAAAAAAAAATCCCGATTTCATATATTTTTTTTGCTTTTTATTCTTTTTCCGCTAAAAAAAAATCCCGATTTTATATATTTTTTTTGCTTTTTATTCTTTTTCCGCTAAAAAAAAAATCCCGATTTTCATATATATTTTTTGCTTTTTATTCTTTTTCCGCTAAAAAAAAAATCCCGATTTTCATATATTTTTTTTGCTTTTTATTCTTTTTCCGCTAAAAAAAAATCCCGATTTTATATATTTTTTTGGCTTTTTATTCTTTTTCCGCTAAAAAAAAAATCCCGATTTTCATATATTTTTTTTGCTTTTTATTCTTTTTCCGCTAAAAAAAAAATCCCGATTTTCATATATTTTTTTTGCTTTTTATTATTTTTCCGCTAAAAAAAAATCCCGATTTTATATATTTTTTTTGCTTTTTATTCTTTTTCCGCTAAAAAAAAAATCCCGATTTTCATATATTTTTTTTGCTTTTTATTCTTTTTCCGCTAAAAAAAAAATCCTGATTTTCATATATTTTTTTTGCTTTTTATTCTTTTTCCGCTAAAAAAAAATCCCGATTTTATATATTTTTTTTGCTTTTTATTCTTTTTCCGCAAAAAAAAAAATCCCGATTTTCATATATTTTTTTTTGCTTTTTATTCTTTTTCCGCTAAAAAAAAAATCCCGATTTTATATATATTTTTTGCTTTTTATTCTTTTTCCGCTAAAAAAAAAATCCTGATTTTCATATATTTTTTTTGCTTTTTATTCTTTTTCCCGTAAAAAAAAAATCCCGATTTTCATATATTTTTTTTGCTTTTTATTCTTTTTCCGCTAAAAAAAAAATCCCGATTTTATATATTTTTTTTGCTTTTTATTCTTTTTCCGCTAAAAAAAAATCCCGATTTTATATATATTTTTTGCTTTTTATTCTTTTTCCGCTAAAAAAAAAATCCCGATTTTCATATATTTTTTTTGCTTTTTATTCTTTTTCCGCTAAAAAAAAAATCCCGATTTTATATATTTTTTTTGCTTCATTCTTTTTCCGCTAAAAAAAAAATCCCGATTTTCATATATTTTTTTTGCCTTTTATTCTTTTTCCGCTAAAAAAAAAATCCCGATTTTCATATATTTTTTTTGCTTTTTATTCTTTTTCCGCTAAAAAAAAATCCCGATTTTATATATTTTTTTTGCTTTTTATTCTTTTTCCGCTAAAAAAAAATCCCGATTTTATATATTTTTTTTGCTTTTTATTCTTTTTCCGCTAAAAAAAAATCCCGATTTTATATATTTTTTTTGCTTTTTATTCTTTTTCCGCTAAAAAAAAAATCCCGATTTTATATATTTTTTTTGCTTTATTCTTTTTCCGCTAAAAAAAAAATCCCGATTTTCATATATTTTTTTTGCTTTATTCTTTTTCCGCTAAAAAAAAAATCCCGATTTCATATATTTTTTTTGCTTTTTATTCTTTTTCCGCTAAAAAAAAATCCCGATTTTATATATTTTTTTTGCTTTTTATTCTTTTTCCGCTAAAAAAAAAATCCCGATTTTCATATATTTTTTTTGCTTTTTATTCTTTTTCCGCTAAAAAAAAAATCCCGATTTTCATATATTTTTTTTGCTTTTTATTCTTTTTCCGCTAAAAAAAAATCCCGATTTTATATATTTTTTTGGCTTTTTATTCTTTTTCCGCTAAAAAAAAAATCCCGATTTTCATATATTTTTTTTGCTTTTTATTCTTTTTCCGCTAAAAAAAAAATCCCGATTTTCATATATTTTTTTTGCTTTTTATTATTTTTCCGCTAAAAAAAAATCCCGATTTTATATATTTTTTTTGCTTTTTATTCTTTTTCCGCTAAAAAAAAAATCCCGATTTTCATATATTTTTTTTGCTTTTTATTCTTTTTCCGCTAAAAAAAAAATCCCGATTTCATATATTTTTTTTGCTTTTTATTCTTTTTCCGCTAAAAAAAAATCCCGATTTTATATATTTTTTTTGCTTTTTATTCTTTTTCCGCTAAAAAAAAAATCCCGATTTTCATATATATTTTTTGCTTTTTATTCTTTTTCCGCTAAAAAAAAAATCCCGATTTTCATATATTTTTTTTGCTTTTTATTCTTTTTCCGCTAAAAAAAAATCCCGATTTTATATATTTTTTTGGCTTTTTATTCTTTTTCCGCTAAAAAAAAAATCCCGATTTTCATATATTTTTTTTGCTTTTTATTCTTTTTCCGCTAAAAAAAAAATCCCGATTTTCATATATTTTTTTTGCTTTTTATTATTTTTCCGCTAAAAAAAAATCCCGATTTTATATATTTTTTTTGCTTTTTATTCTTTTTCCGCTAAAAAAAAAATCCCGATTTTCATATATTTTTTTTGCTTTTTATTCTTTTTCCGCTAAAAAAAAAATCCTGATTTTCATATATTTTTTTTGCTTTTTATTCTTTTTCCGCTAAAAAAAAATCCCGATTTTATATATTTTTTTTGCTTTTTATTCTTTTTCCGCAAAAAAAAAAATCCCGATTTTCATATATTTTTTTTGCTTTTTATTCTTTTTCCGCTAAAAAAAAAATCCCGATTTTATATATATTTTTTGCTTTTTATTCTTTTTCCGCTAAAAAAAAAATCCTGATTTTCATATATTTTTTTTGCTTTTTATTCTTTTTCCCGTAAAAAAAAAATCCCGATTTTCATATATTTTTTTTGCTTTTTATTCTTTTTCCGCTAAAAAAAAAATCCCGATTTTATATATTTTTTTTGCTTTTTATTCTTTTTCCGCTA
The DNA here is from genome assembly GCA_936450465.1 of Gibbula magus. Taxonomy (NCBI): domain Eukaryota; kingdom Metazoa; phylum Mollusca; class Gastropoda; order Trochida; family Trochidae; genus Gibbula; species Gibbula magus. The sequence goes on along the minus strand of OW388304.1, from coordinate 47,049,210 downwards.
AAAAAAAAATCCCGATTTTATATATTTTTTTTGCTTTTTATTCTTTTTCCGCTAAAAAAAAAATCCCGATTTTATATATTTTTTTTGCTTTTTATTCTTTTTCCGCTAAAAAAAAAATCCCGATTTTCATATATTTTTTTTGCTTTTTATTCTTTTTCCGCTAAAAAAAAATCCCGATTTTATATATTTTTTTTGCTTTTTATTCTTTTTCCGCTAAAAAAAAAATCCCGATTTTCATATATTTTTTTTGCTTTTTATTCTTTTTCCGCTAAAAAAAAATCCCGATTTTCATATATTTTTTTTGCTTTTTATTCTTTTTCCGCTAAAAAAAAAATCCTGATTTTCATATATTTTTTTTGCTTTTTATTCTTTTCCCGCTAAAAAAAAAATCCCGATTTTATAAATTTTTTTTGCTTTATTCTTTTTCCGCTAAAAAAAAAATCCCAATTTTCATATATTTTTTTTGCTTTTTATTCTTTTTCCGCTAAAAAAAAAATCCCGATTTTATATATATTTTTTGCTTTTTATTCTTTTTCCGCTAAAAAAAAAATCCCGATTTTCATATATTTTTTTTGCTTTTTATTCTTTTTCCGCTAAAAAAAAAATCCCGATTTTCATATATTTTTTTTGCTTTTTATTCTTTTTCCGCTAAAAAAAAAATCCTGATTTTATATATTTTTTTTGCTTTTTATTCTTTTTCCGCTAAAAAAAAAATCCCGATTTTCATATATTTTTTTTGCTTTTTATTCTTTTTCCGCTAAAAAAAAAATCCCGATTTTATATATTTTTTTAGCTTTTTATTCTTTTTCCGCTAAAAAAAAAATCCCGATTTTATATATTTTTTTTGCTTTTTATTTTTTTTCCGCTAAAAAAAAAATCCCGATTTTCATATATTTTTTTTGCTTTTTATTCTTTTTCCGCTAAAAAAAAAATCCCGATTTTCATATATTTTTTTTGCTTTTTATTCTTTTTCCGCTAAAAAAAAAATCCCGATTTTCATATATTTTTTTTGCTTTTTATTCTTTTTCCGCTAAAAAAAAAATCCCGATTTTATATATTTTTTTTGCTTTTTATTCTTTTTCCGCTAAAAAAAAAATCCCGATTTTCATATATTTTTTTTGCTTTTTATTCTTTTTCCGCTAAAAAAAAAATCCCGATTTTCATATATTTTATTTCAAAGGGAGATAATCGGTGTGTAATTGAATAAGATTACAATTTGAATTTCGCTAGAAGCCCCATTACCTGTTTCTGATAACAGATTTTAGCATTTAATGATTGTTGTAATTAATTATGAAAACATTTTACTATTCTTCAAAGGTTTTAGTATTCATAATCCAATTGTCTTGTGAATAAATCGAACACTTATTACACGCAAATTGTTGAGGCGTACAGCATCATTATTTAGAAGAAGAGAATTTTATGTTTACATTTATGTTTTCAACAATTTTCAAAAGTGATATTTTTGAAAAAAATAAATAGAGGATATCTGTCTTTTCTTGACTAATACCATGTTTATCTCATCGAGTGAGGTAGAAAGGTTATATTTTCACTGTGACGTCATAAGCCAATTCGCCTCGTGAGACCATTGTTTTATGACGTCAAATTATATCAGTCACCGTTCGCAGTGAAAATATAAGTTATTTTCACTGTAGCTCGATAGACAGTTTATTTCACTGATAAATCCCAGTATTTCATCGCTCGCCATATAATAAAAATGTTTAATTAAGTAATATAATATTCCTAGAAGAAAAATTTAAGTTTACTGTATCTTCTGCTGTATATATGTAGAAACAATTATGCTGTAAAATATTTCCTTGTCACCCTGTAAAATCAAAAGTTATTCAATACTGTCTTCTGCCATGTTTAATATTTTTGCTATCCCGAATTTGATCAATTCAAGCTCAGTTTCCCTCTTTTATTTCAGGTAAGTCACATTTTCACTGGAGACAGCCGACAATGCCTGTGTATCACTGCTGTGTACCGGGCTGTACTTCCTCCTCGCGGAAAACGAGTGACCCAGTGAAGCATCCAGAGCACAGAAATATCAACTTCTTGTCTTTACCTAACAAGAAGACGGACAAAAGGAGAAGAAATGAGTGGATTAGGCTGATCAGACGGGAGCAGACTTGGGAGCCGAACAAGTACACTCGTATTTGCTCTCGGCATTTTGACACAGCTAGCATGAAGGTGCCAACTCTTTTCCCCTACAATAACTTCAAAGAAGCACTAAAAAAAAGGTAAAGTATATTTTCAGCTTTTCAAGACAACCGTTAATATTAATAATACCGTAATCGATGTATTAAGCGCCCTGGGCGGTAAAAAAATTGAAAGAAGGGACGCTTATTAGCCTAAACTATATTGACCATTTTACATAAATAGGGCAATAGGTAGACTAACATATGGTCCCTGGAAAAAAAGATTTGTTACTGAAATTGTACTGTTTAATATTTACGAAATACAAAAACAATTCTTAACAAATCTTAGCTTCAGACTTTGCCAGTATGGCTGAGGCAACTATACTGGCCAATACTTTCTAGACTTAAGAAGGCTCCATTAATATTTTGCTATATTTGGCTGTTTGGCAGACTTATAATAGGTCTACTAGGTCCTGTTTAGGTCTACAGAATACTGTCATGCAGCTTATCAGATGTCAAATTCTATTCTTAAATATATAGAGGATATTATATGATTATCTATGTCATACTTTGTTTACAACACAAGTGTCTAACGAGGGAAATACCAATATTCAAGCATGAGTGTCGTCACAATGAGAAAGTGATATGTTGCCCTAGGGCATTGTATGAAAAATATGAACCCCTGTATGATCGCCTACGTAGGTTATAAAAGCAAAAAATATCATGAATATATTCTGTATTTCAGGCAAACCAAGACTTCAACAATTGCTTCTGAATGCCAAGTTGATCTCAGCTCTGTTACTGATGACGACGAGGCAGTCACATCCATCGAAGCTATGGATACAGATGAAGTTGTGCCGTACATTGTTGGGGAAGTTGACTGCACAACAGAGAGCAAGCATTCAACTGGTATAAACACTACTTTTATTATTGAAAGTATATTTTTAAGAATTAAGAATCATTCTTGAACTGGGAAGCTGAAATCATCAGACAATAGTGATTATAAATTGTCACTTTTCAACCTACATGTGTGTATATAGAGGATATTATATGACTGACTCTTTGTCATACTATGTTAACGATACGGGTGCCTGAATAATGGGATTTCCCGAGCAGGAGCGACATAAACATGAATATAAATGTTCTATTTATAACTGAACTCCTGAAATCAACAAAAATACTCAAAAATCTACTTTAAAGCATAAGCTGGCTACCCGCTGAAATACTCAGAATAGTGAGAATACCTTCTTTATTACATTGAGACTGAATTTGTAAATTTAATTTTTGACACCCCTATAAATATGGGTGTGGCAGCTCAGCTGCCCAGGTCTCAAACCTTATTTTCCCTGGATACCAGTATGCTAGGGAGCTTATATTTTATACATATTTAATATTTCTCAATTTCAGGACTGGTTAAGATGGAGTCAGTTGTTGGTGGCCCAGTAAAGCTCCCTTCTTCAGATCATGAGTACTGCACCGGACAGAAATCTGAGCCAATCTTCGGAAGTATTTCAACGCAGACTGATATCTCTGGAAAGGACATCTCAGACCAGGAAACTGAGCTGAAAGGGTTACACTCCAAGTTACAGGACAAGTCAAGGCTTCTGCGAGACACCTTTGTTGACACTGTGACAAAGAATGACAAAAATGTGCGTCAATACACAGGCTTGCCCTCCTTGTCCATGTTACTTGGAGTATTCAACATTCTGCAGTCAATCAGTCCCAATCTGAAGTATTGGAGTGGCAGAAAGAGTGCTGATCAGAAAGGGTATCAAAGAGGTGACCGTGAGAAGCCAGGGCCGATAAGGAAGTTGTCAGCCTTCCACGAATTCATCCTGACACTCGTTAGGCTGCGATTAGGGCTGTTTGGTTTTGTAGTGGCTGACATTTTCGGGGTTTCAAACTGTCGAGTGTCACAAATATTCACTACTTGGATTACGTTTATGTCACATGTGTTTGACAATCTGTTGAAGTGGCCAACAAGGAATCAAGTTAACAAGTACATGCCCAGATCATTCAAAATACAGTATCCCAAGACCAGAGCCATCATTGACTGTACAGAGTTTTACTTTCAACGACCAAGATCCCCTACTGCACAAGCATCGACATACAGTACTTACAAGTCTAGAAACACTGGAAAATGCTTGGTTGCCATTTCACCATCTGGAACATTCACATTTGTATCTGAGGTCTATGGAGGAAATGCATCGGATCGCTTCATAACAAATGATTCAGGATTCATTGACCTTGTCGAAGAAGGAGATGACATTATGGCAGATAGAGGATTTACAATACGGGATCTGTTGACCATCAAGAGGGCTACTCTGAATATTCCTCCTTTCACCAGGAAATGTTCTTGGGGTAAAAACAAGAGACTGAATATTAGTGAAATAAGACAGACGAGGAGAATAGCAAAGCTACGTATTCACGTAGAGAGGGCCATTCAACGGTTAAAGCTGTTTAAGATGCTTGGGAACTACATTCCATGGTCTTTGAAACCACTGACAAATCAAATGGTAAAAGTTGCTGCATTTTTCTGCAATCTATTGCCAAGATTAGTGAGAAAGTGATTGTGATAGTTCTTTTAAAGCATCTTCAAGGCTCTGTATCACACATAAATGTGTAATTCGCTTGGACGGTCTCCGGTAAAATATGCAACAGTCAATTAAATGCAACTTTGAATTAATTCCTTCCAATTTTAAAAATTAACTTTATAATCTATATACATATATACATATACATTTTCCAAATACTGCATTTGATAGATTTCCCTATATGCAAATCGTTAGAAATATTTATATCCAACATCTGTGCATTACTTATATTTCGCAGTATTGGTATGATACAGAGCCTTTAAACCTCCATCAGTCAGTGTGTCCATCCGTCCAAGTTTTCATTATTAACCCTTACGTTGCGTATATATATTTTACCCTTTTTAGCCCCTGTGGCGGAATTTACAGGCTCGCAGCTCGCAGCAGTAGTTTGAGCTTAGGCACTAACGAGCTCTGCTGGCGGAATTTCCAGGCGGCGATTCCGGTACCGTTTTTACGAAATATACCGCATCTACATGGCGAATACGGGCTATATACGGGCGTTGAATACAAATTCAAGTCGCGGCACCCGTACACAAATGGTTGCTTTATACCCGCATCTTCGAATTATTTTTTTACGATTTTTCTTTACTTTTCTATTACTTTGTAAAGATTGTCTTTAATTCGGGCCTTATAACATCATGAATTTGGAGCGCGCTACTGAAATTTTTATATGGACTTGAAGACCAGATGTTTATCTTTACAATGATATAAAAAATATTAGAATGCGACCTATGGTTATAATTCTATTGTCATCTAAAGTTTGTCTTTATTTCCAGCTTCATGAAATCAAAACTCCTGAGCGCGCATATTGCGAAATTTATATGTGCTTGTAGATAGTTTATTCCTCTTTACAATGACATAAAAATTATTAGAATACGACTTATGGTTCAGAAAATATAACCAACCAAAGGAGAGTGACGCTACCCCGACAGTACCACGTGAATGGTCCCGACGCGCACGAAGTTACTGGCACTGCTTGGTCCCCCCGGGACTGTGCTAATTACAGTACCGTTACCTCCTCGAGACCTCCTCGAGACCTCCTCGAGGGTGCCAGAGCCGAGCGCGCGTGGAACTAATGGGTACTAATGAGCACAGCATACACTAATCACCGCGGCGAACGCAATACATGTTGCGCGGTGTAAAGTTTGTCTTTATTTCCAGCTTTATAAAATCGTAAATTATTTCGCGCGCATGCGAAACACGTATGTACTTGAAGACAATTTATTCCTCTTTACAATGATATAAAAATTATTGGAATACGTCAAATGGTTCGCAATATATGAAGAGCGTAAGGAAGGCACCCCCAGTACTTAGAAAATTCATTTTTGAAAAACTAACTTTTTGCGACATCTGGCGCATCATTTGCCGCATGTTTATTTTTCGCTGCGCATATACATATGATACATGGAATTGAAGACAATTTATTGCTCTTTACGATGATGTAAAAAGAAAAAAAATGCGCAACTTCGTTCGGAAGCTATAGCGGGCCAAATGAAGGTACCCTCGGTACTTTGAGGCAACTTTTTGACTATCGCGCATATCGGGGCACGTGCCACAACTTTAGTTTTTCGTGCGCATGTATAAATTTTATATTGAATCAAAGCCGAATATTTCCTCTTTACCCCATGTAAGTTTTATGAAAATCGGCCACCCGGTTCAGCATTTATGGGTGTTTTTTATGATGCGGTTCTGGCTGAACTTCCAATGAAAGCTCGCATTCACTTTCTCTGTCTCTTTGATAAAATAAAAAATATTTTATTTGCAATGACATGTATTACAATGAAATTACAATGCATTTACGTACAAATATACACAATATTTACCTGCGGTTGTGCGCAGAACAGCTTTAGGGACCTAACAAGGTATGTATATAATGTGTATATACTGGTTGTCCACACTTCGGCTCTCTTTACTTTCAATTTTCTTCTTCTTCATTCCCTTCTTCATTTCTTTCTTTTTCCGTGGCAGTGATGTAAGCCCTGGAATAGTCAGTGGCGGTGTGGTACAGTTTGAAGCATGGTGCGGCGCACAGAGAAACATTACAATCTGTACATTCATAAGAAGACTCTCTGCCTACTCGTTTTTTCTTCCTTGCTGGCCCATTGCCTTCTTCAATCTGTTTTGCGAGGACGGCGCGTTTTGCCTTAGAGCATACCACACACATCCTTGTGACGTTTTTCTTCCTTCCGACAGGCTCAATCTTCGTTGGAAAGTGACGTCCATGAAGACGAGTGACACTCTCGTCGCTCGTGCTCGGCCGACCACGGGGACGTCTGCAAAGTGATGGAACTTGTTCCTTGTCCGCAAATGTTACTATATGTTGCGCCAAAGCCTTCCTGTATTCCCGACTTGTTTTTAGAGGTTTATCTTTGCTGTATTCTTTATAAACGATGTAAGAGTTCAACATGGCAACGTTGAGAACGTGAAACCAAACCCGTTTCCACCACTTCAGGGTCTTCACTCGGAACGGCGTGTACGACAACATCTGGTCGGCCCGATCAACACCTCCCATGTACTTGTTGTACGTTGTTACAATGCGCGGCTTGAGAACTGGTTCCCCTGTTGCCCGGTTCTTCTTCCCTGTTTGTTCAAGTTGTGTATCTTCAACAGTAGACATGAGAAGCACTGATTTTCTATCTTCGTAGCGAAGAACGAGTAGGCCATGGTTGTGAGAAACTGTCATGTCCCCTTGCTTGGCTTTCTTTTTAGGTTTCTTGACTGAATCAGGAAGTCCCTTTCGATTGGCTCTCAACGTCCCCGTGGCACCTATTCCCCGCTCCCACAAATTTATGTACAGATTTGTGGACGAATAGTAGTTGTCCATAAAGATGTGATGCCCCTGTCCAACGTAGTCGTTCACCAAGTCCATGACTACATCATAAGTTTTGCCACCTTCAGAAACCGGTTCATTCGTTTTTCCAGTGTAGAGTTTGAACTTGCAAACGTATCCGTTGTGCGAGTCACACAACATGAAAGCCTTTATCCCATACTTCTTAGGCTTGTCGGGAAGATAAACTTTGAAAGATAAGTTACCTTTCCAGGGCACCATGCCCTCGTCGACTGAAATGTTTTGATGCGGTTTATACACTCTTGAAAAACGGTGAACTATCCGGTTATACAAGTGTCCCAGTTTATTTATTGGTGAAAAGCACGGGGTGTTACGGCCCGGCATCCTCCTGTTGTCAGCCAAGTGTAGGTAGGTTATAAGAAGCCAAAACCTGTCTCGGGGCATGCACTTGGCGAAGAAAGGCGTTGAGGTAACATCACTTGTTGACCAGTAATCAGCAAAGTTTCTCTGCACAACCAATGACATGGCAATTGTCATGGCTACAAATACCTTCATCTCTTCAGCATTAGTGTCTTGCCACTGTTGCATTCTTGAACGGGGTCTTAGAATTTTGTCCTCCATTGCTTGTTTGAAATATCTATTGGTTTCCGTTGCCATATCCTCATAGTCATCATTATGTATAAACAAATTGAAAAAGTCAATAGGTTCAGGGTTCTCAGGAAGTTCTATGAACTGGCGCAACCCAGTTTGACCAGTGAAAGGCAAGTTTACACGTGGCCGCGGACCATCCACCCACTCATCAAACGTCTGTGAATTATCATGATTATATTGTGGTATTTCGGCAAACTCCTCCTCAAAACCACTAAAGTCTTCTTCGGTGGAATTACCGGCGGCTAGAATCTTTCTGGCAATCTCTGTCTCTATATCACTCAGAGCATCTGTGTCACCATGTTCACTATCTATTACAGTGTCCCGATCATATGCATCATCACTGTCTAAACCACTGCTACTGGGGCGACGATAACCCAAAATAAAACATAAAACTGTATTTGTCAATCCCAAATTTATATAACAAAAAAGTATGTACAATATTTACAAATTTCCCCGAAATTACATGTCTGTTCTGTAAATATGCTCAAAGAGCAATAGTCAAAATCAATCTGTTCAATTAATTATATCTGTAAATATATCTGTGAAATCAAATAACAAATAAACTGTAAAGATCTATTATCTGTAAGCAGGAGAAGACTCGCGTCCTCTCACTGCAAGCAACGAATCTATAATGCTGTCTCAAACGACCCTGTAAAACGAAAATCAGCTGACTTGTACATTGCAGCATGATACATGAAGCCCACGGAGAACAACCTGTTTTCCGCGGAGTTCTGGCGATATGATCTTAGGCCAGGAACATAACAAATTTACATCACTTCAAACCATGCCCCTCTCCTTGACATTACCATGTCAAAAATCTGAAATAAATTATTTTCATTCAAACATAAATATACCCTCAAAACATGAAATAATACTGAAATAGAAATTCAAAAATTAACTTTCCACTGTCAATTTGAGTTCATGATTCACATACATGACAATCAATCAGTCCTTCGGTCTATTCAAGCTGAAAAGGAATACATTTATCAACAAATGTCAAGCTGAAATATAAATCAAAGTCCACAATCGTCAATTCGAATGTCCATCTGTCATTTGTAAATTGCAATATCAACAATATAAAATCAGAACAAAACAACTGTCAACAGTCTATAATATTGTCCACAACAATCAGTCCATTATCTGTTTCATACATATTCAATGTCAATTGTCAAACATGATATATCTCACAAAAATGGTCAAATGTCCACAAAAACGTCCACAAATATGTCCACAAAAATGTCCACAAAAATGTCCACAAATATGTCCACAAATATGTCAACTGTCCATAAAAATGTCCACAAAATGTCCACAAAATTGTCAACAGTCCACAAAATGTCCACATCGTCAAATGTCCACAACTGTCTACTGTCTGTGCGAATCATCAAGATCTTCGCAGGAATCTGTCTCTTCATCTGTGTTCTCTGTTGTCGACCATTCCAATGGGCAGATTTTGTTTGCAGGCCTTTTGAAGATGGAGTTTCCGACCTTGACATCTACGACGCGGATGTGTCCATCACGTCCTGGATAAGTGTGCATCACCTTCCCAAGTTTCCACTGTCCACGAGGAGTGTCCGGAGATATGACCAAGACTATGTCATTTATGCATAAGTCTTTCCCAGTCACTTGCCACTTCTTCCTTGTATAAAGTGTAGGCAACCACTCGCGCATCCACCGTTTCCAGACATGACGTATCAACTCCTGGATGCGACGCCATCGTTTCCGTGGGTTGAAATCCGTTTCATCTACACTGTCTGGAGCGAACAATCCACCTACTTGTCCATGAATAAAGTGATTCGGAGTCAATGGGCTAAGGTCTAGAGGATGATCACTCTGATATGTTAACGGTCTGGAATTTATCAGAGCTTCTGCACCTGTAAATGCTGTCAACAGTTCCTCATCAGAAACATCACTGGTGCTCAAAATGGCATATATAGCACGTTTTGCTGCTTTTATCATAGTTTCAAAGACACCTCCAAAATGTGGCGCACTTGGAGGATTGAAATGCCATTTTATGCCTCTGTTGGCCAAAGACCTCTGAATACTGTCTTTATCAATAACATCAAGAAGCTGTTTCAGTTCTTTTACAGCGCCAACAAAATCCGTACCATTGTCGGATATGACATCATCTGGTAGACCCCTTCTATTAACCATCCTGTAGAAGGCATTGAGAAATGCATCTGTGTCTAAACTGTATGACATCTCCAAATGTACAGCCCGTGTTGTCAAACAGGTGAAAAGACAAAGATAGCGTTTGCGTTTAGCTTTTCCTCGACCCTGAACTGTGAGGAATGGACCAGCATAATCAACCCCAACGTGACTAAACGCACGCATTGATGCTTTTACTCTGAGACTTGGCAACGGTGCCATGACTTGAACAACTGGTTTTGCTTTGAGCTTTCTACACTTGAAGCATTCCTTTTGCCACTCCTTGATAGCTTCTCGAGCACAAATGATCCAATATTTGGTTGATAAGCGCGAGAGTGTATGGTTTGTCCCTTGAACATGATTTCCTTCTTCATGATAATGTTTGACTATCAATTTGGTAACCTGGTGTTTGCGAGGAAGAATGATTGGAAAACGTGTCTCGTGAGGAAGACAATCTGCCTCAACCAAACGACCATTCATCCTAATTAGACCATTTTCATCTAAAGTAGGTTGATGCGTGTGAGATGTCTCCAGTTGGAAAACCGTGCAGGTTCAAGATTCCATGAGCTATCAGTATGTTCCGATACAACAGATGTTGTGTAAGTTCTACTGGAAACCTTTGTTTCCTTTGTGTCTACGCATGACTCATCAAAACTATTTTCTGGCCATTCACTTGTATCTTTCACAAGAAAACAAGGACCAGACCACCAAAGTGTAGACACTTCAAGCTGTGCAACTGATATGCCTCTACTGATGATATCTGCCGGATTCTGAGACGTTGGATTGTGTCTCCACTGTGAAGGATTGGAGTAACTTTGAATTTCACCAACTCTGTTTGCAACGAACGGTTTGAAAGTTCTGCTGCTGTTCTTTATCCAATGCAGAACGTTCATACTATCAGTCCAAAATGTAACTTTGTCTATTTCTATTTTCAGAGCCCTGATCACAACATGTACAAGATGAAGACCAAGGACAGCTGCCATTAACTCTAGTCTCGGGATACTGCAAGCTTTAAGAGGAGCGACTCGACTCTTAGCAGCAACTATTCTACTGGATTTGTCTCTATTCAGGTAAGTATGTACAGCATAAATGACTGCACCATATGCATCTTCAGATGCATCCACGAAGGTATGTATTGTGACATTTGAAACTTCATATTCAAATCTCAAGCATCTTGGTATTTGAATGCTTCGAAGTTCTTGCCATTGTTCTAACCAATGAGATACTTTGTCTTTCAGATACTGTGGAAGTTCTTCATCCCAATCATGACCTTTCAGCCACATTTCCTGCAACATGATCTTTGCAGAAATGATATATGGTCCCAACAATCCCAGTGGGTCAAACAACTTGGCTACCTGCCTCAGGACATTTCTCTTTGTTGTGATGTCTGTAGGCGGTGATTCTGTTTTGAAACAGAAAATGTCCTTATCAGCAACCCAAGACATTCCCAACGTTTTTATGGTTGGTAACTGACCTTTGCTGATATCGATTTCAGCAACTCTATCTTCTTCTGGAATATTGTCAAGAACCTCGATCTTATTCGATAGCCATTTACGAGCATGCATGGATGCACCAGACCAAAGCTGAGTTAGCTGATCGTATAGCTCAATGCCATCATCAACTGTGTCCACAGAGTCCATGCTGTCATCCATGTATGTGGATTCTAGAACAGTTTCAGCAGCTTTTGGAAGATCTGATTGATGCCTCTTTGCATGTTCCTGTGTGACATATTGTGCCAAAAAGGGTGAAGACGTGTTACCGAATACAACTCTGCTAAACTCATACACTTCTGGAGGTGAATGAGTGTTCATCGATCTCCACAGAAATCTATGAAATGGCCTATCATCTGGTGAGATGTGGATTTGTAAGAACATCTCTGAGATGTCACAAACTAGAGCAACTGGCTTCTCTCTAAATCTAAGGAGAACATCAAACAATTCTCTGTGAAGTTTTGGCCCAGGATGTATAACATCATTAAGTGAAATGTTCCTGCATTTTGCAGAAGCATCAAACACGATGCGTACCTTGGTTGTAGCTCTATCAGGACGTACAATTGGGAAATGTGGAAGATACCAAACTCGGTCTGCTTGTTCTACTGGTTCTACTTTCCTAACATAACCCTTCTGCAAGTGCTTTGTGATTACATCACCATAAGCTTGTGCTAAGTTTTGGTCTTTAGCAAGCTTTTTCTCGGTGCTAATCAACCTCTGAAATGCCATATCATAATTGTTTGGTAAGGAAGTGTCTTCCTCTTTCCAAGGAATGCCAATTTGATAATGGTCATGTTCATATACAAGTGTTTCCCGTGCTGTAGATAAAGCCTCTTCATCAGCAGGCTTTAAGTTCAGAGAAGGAGAACTGACCTCCTCTACTTCCCAAAACTGCTTAACTAACGAGTTGAGCTCATCATCTTTGGAGTTTGTGAAATATGCAAAATGTGCATTCTGAGATGTTGAACTATCGTTGAGATTCCCTATGCAGGTCCAGCCAAGAGGTGTTCGCCTCGCGATAGGCTCACCTGTCTTACCACAAACATCTTCATATGACCTGTGTAGAGTCAACTGATCTATGCCAATCAAAAGATCTATGATAGGACGTCGTCCTAGATTAGGAAACTTTATTTTCTGTAAGTGTTTCCATTTGTGTTGAATGTCAGCCCAGTCAATGACCTGAAGATTCCCTGTAACCCTGTCTGTTGTCAAAGCTGAAACTTCCATGCTAACTTTACCATCAATGCTTTCTATTTCAAATGAAACCGGTTCTGTAACAAATGTTTCAGTTTTGCCATTTAAAACATTGACAGTGATTGGCTGTGGTGAACCACCAATACGTAATTCAGAAGCAACATCACTGTTGATATATGATCTAGTACTGGCATCATCAAGCAATGCGTTTACACACATCCTTTTGTTGCCATGTTTGACAATAACAGGAACTGTTCTCAATGCTGTCGTTGGTTTTGTTTCCTGCATTTGCAAAGTTGTGTGTGCCCGTTCTGTTGGTGTTTGTTTTGTGGAACTAGTGTGAGATTTAGTGCTTTGGGTCTGTAGTACTCTATCAGAGTTTTTATTGGTTACATTAGACTCTGGAGTCTCTAAGTCAGGATCATGTAGAAGCCTATTGTGTGACTTAGTGCAACCATTAATGCCACACTGTGACACACGTTTGCACTCTGAACCCAAGTGGTTGTTACCAAGACAACGAAAGCAAACTCTTGACTGTTTAGCTGTGTTCCACCTCTCTGATACAGTCAAACCCCTGAACACCTTACACTTCCATAGGTCATGCTGACCGTGACACACTTTACAGATTGTATCTGCATAAACTGACCGATTGTTCACCTGTGCTTCAGCACCAGTAAACATACACGAATCCTTCCTATCAGGACGTTTACCCTTATTGCAAGAAGCAACCCCATGAACTGCCTCAGCAGTAACTTTGTGATACTCTGCTTCTAACAGAATCCATTCACGCAATGATTCAACAGATTCTCGCCGTTGCATTTCATACAGCCAGCGTTGATATTGTGCAACTAAAGGTTCTGTCATTTTTTTGAGTAATGTAATGTACAGCAAACCATTTCCAAGTTCTTCATACATATCGGAATCTCGCAGATTGACTACAGTGACATCTAGTATGTCTGCAAACTTTTCTATATCTGAAGCATAAACCTGACGAATTGGCTTAAGGTTGTTAACTGCCTCTAACTGTAGAGTGACTTGGCGTCTTCTGCCGCCATACTTTCTCTCAAGACGATCGAGAGCAATGTCGTATGCTGATGCACTATGACCTAGACATTGAATGATGCTAAGTGCTTCCCCAGATAAGTACTGCTTGAGCTGCAACAGTTTGTATTCAGATGTAGCTGGTGCCTGATCAATGCAGTTCATAAATGCTGCCTTCCAGGTCTGGTATTGCCTAACATCACCATGAAATACAGGTATGGATACTCGTTTGAGATGTTTCCACATATCATTTGCTATTGAAACCTGCCGCGCATTTTCTGCTTGAATGTTAAATCCAGTTGCGTACTGTATGCTATCATCAAGCTGTTTTGAAGAGCGACGTTGCGATATGTTTGGTAATACCTTGGAATCGGATTTAACTGATCTCTCCGATGGTGCAACACTGTTTACCTTACTGCGCGACTGACCACTCAATGATGACCTTTGACTACGACTCGAGTGAGTTCTAGAATCTGACCTATTGTCAAGATACTCTTGAGCATTTACCAGGATTTCATTTGATTCCCGTTCTATTTCTATCATTTCCTGCTCAGTTTTAATCACATTCTCACTTTGCCTATCTACGGAATATGCCAGTGTGAGATCTGTCATGATGCTGATGGCTTCTGCCATAGCCGTATTCACCTGATCTATACCATCACGTACTTCTGTTCTAGACGGCACGTCATGTGCTTCAATCAATTTAAACAACTTGTTCTTTGTTTTGGTAAATACTGATTTAGCATTTGTTTTTTGCCTCCTCAGTTTAAGTATTTGTTGTGCAAAGTCAGTGAGAAGTGCAGCATTATCCTGCTGATTGTCTGCTTTAGACATATTGCAAACTAGTAACTAGTCAGTTGACGAGTCTAACTATGTAACCATGTGAAATGTATCATCATGCAGATGATTCAAGTACATAATTGCGAACTGTCACGTCAAACTATATATTTCACTGTAACCAAAGGCAGTGAATAATCCACCAATCAATTAAATAAACCACGCTCTGCTACCAATT
The DNA here is from genome assembly GCA_936450465.1 of Gibbula magus. NCBI lineage: Eukaryota > Metazoa > Mollusca > Gastropoda > Trochida > Trochidae > Gibbula > Gibbula magus. The sequence goes on along the minus strand of OW388304.1, from coordinate 47,034,157 downwards.
TTGGGGCGACGATAACCCAAAATAAAACATAAAACTGTATTTGTCAATCCCAAATTTATATAACAAAAAAGTATGTACAATATTTACAAATTTCCCCGAAATTACATGTCTGTTCTGTAAATATGCTCAAAGAGCAATAGTCAAAATCAATCTGTTCAATTAATTATATCTGTAAATATATCTGTGAAATCAAATAACAAATAAACTGTAAAGATCTATTATCTGTAAGCAGGAGAAGACTCGCGTCCTCTCACTGCAAGCAACGAATCTATAATGCTGTCTCAAACGACCCTGTAAAACGAAAATCAGCTGACTTGTACATTGCAGCATGATGCATGAAGCCCACGGAGAACAACCTGTTTTCCGCGGAGTTCTGGCGATATGATCTTAGGCCAGGAACATAACAAATTTACATCACTTCAAACCAGCTACCATCACTGTCAGTTGACTCCATATCAGAGGCTTCATCAGCATGGATCTCGTTGATGAAGTCGTCGTCGCTTGAAACGGCTTCAAAGCTGCGTGTCCTAGTATGCAACGTCCTAGGCCGTCGCAGGGCCTTGCGTCCACGTCCGCGCAGCATTCTGCTTCAACCTGTAAATGATTGAAAATGCGTTAGATGTATGCAACATATAACATGTGATTAGAGACAATAAACATACAGAGATAATGAATGTGAGCTTCATGGACGTTCATTTGCCAGTTTCAGAACCTCCCGGCGCATCTAGGACGACTGCGCCGCAAGCGCCGACGGCGCCGACGGCGCCGACGGCTTCTGACATCGCGCCGATTTTTCCGACGCATATGTCAAACGGACCATTTTCTGATTTCCTCGGCGACGTGTAGCACCGGGCGCGAGGCCCGGAAAATAAACTACTATGTCAGGGAAGCTCGGGTTGTCAGTTGCCGAATGACTTCTCTTTTCGAGAAGCAGAGCATCCAAGGAGCGGTCTCTCGAGGCGGAGCCCGGACCCATGGGAGCATACTCCCATGCTCTCCGGGAATTCCCGTCCCCGTCTTCCGCAGCGGACCCCGGATTCAATCGCGGGACAGGTTTCCCATGTTCTCTTTTGAGAACGAGAGACTCCGAGGAACAATCCTATGGGACGAACCCCGGATTCTATTGGGAATGGGTTCCCATGCCCTCTCGACATATATAGCAGAAACCTTCATACCTCGGAATGACACGAACCTTTATTTCAAAGTAGAAAAAAAATAATAATTTGCACAAAAAGTTTGGGGGGTGGCGACCAAAAGCGGGGGGGTCCGCGCACCCCCCGGTAGATATTTATACTTGTGGGTCGGTCCCGAAGATGACGGACCACGCCCATGTTCATGGGAATTTTTTCTCATTATGTCATGGCGAATCCCGTCGGAAATTCCCCTGCTCACGAAAAAACTAATACCTAAAAAAGTAATTGTGATACAAAAGAACTTTGGTAATAAAAGTGGTGAGGAATCAAATTCTCCATCTGCTCAGTTCAGTCCGCTACACATATAAATAATTCTTCAAATCTTATTGAATGAAACGTCTTTTATTCAATAATGTAAAAGATAAAATAATTAATTCAATTCAAATGGTTTGGAAAGGTGCGCCCTCGCATTTGAATTTTAGAAATAAAAACCTTTCGCAAATGGCATCAGTAACAAAAATGTTCACGCATTTTTAGAAACTCCGAAAAGTGAAATATTTTCCTGAGAAAATATTCCCACGAAAAGGCTTTTCCCCGAGCGGCGGGTCCCGTACTCAAATATATTTTCACTTTTATGTTATATTTTTTTTTCCAAAACTGGAAACAAAATTCCGTCATGACAGTTGTTCATCGTTTATAAAGCTCTATATTTGCGTATCAAAAGAACAGTATTTTAGTTATATATTATCATACTTCTTCACTTATGCGTACATCAATATTGCGGCTCTTCGCGCATGCATAGTTCTTCCTAAAAACATGCGCATTATATCTGGAATTAAAGACAATGTTTTTCTCTTTACAATGATGTAAAAATTATAAAAATCGGACTTGCGGTTCAAAAGTTATGAAGTGCGAAAATTATACCTTTTGGCGCGGCGCTTTGCGCATGCAGAGTTCTTCCCGAAAACATGCGCATTATACATGGAATTGAAGACAATGTTTTTCTCTTTACAATGATGTAAAAATTATAAAAATCGGACTTGCGGTTCACAAGTTATAAAGCCCGTAATGATGGTATATGCTAAGAGCGCCACTTATTCAAAGCCGAATATCACCTTCTGCGCGACACCTGGCGCATCAAAAGTTATTGCCGAAAATACACGTATTTTATATGGAATTGAAGACAATTCTTTTATCTATATCCTTCATAAATATTTATTCTTACGTTTACACCAGTTTGCCCCATACAAATTGACTCAATTTGTATAACCCCTCCAAGCATGAGAGTTGGATAATGTTCATCGAGTTCTACGATAAGATAATCATCATGCTTATTTGTCACAGTGAAAAGTCTTGAGTAACATCCTATCCTTGCAAATAATAAATTATTGTCAGGTTTATAGCTATTACATAAATTATCCCAGATGTTATGCGACCTTTCTTGCAGCGGAGAAGACATTTTATTATTCATTTGCTGTATTTCCTCCGTGTAGTTTTCAGTCAAATGCTTTTTACATTGATTTAAAATATTTGACAGCGTATTAGCCAATTCTTCTGATAAGTGTACCTGAACACAATAACCATCCAATAAAGTGCCTTTAATAAAAGCACTTATACCTTTGACGGGAAACAGCAAACTACTGCCCCCCTTTGTCTTAATATCTAAGATCCTAAAAATTGCATCACCATATGTAACATTTCTAGGTTTACTTAATACCATATTCATAACATCATAACTAGTATCAGATAATATATTGTTCATTTTCTTTTTTATTTATATTTTTATCTTTTAAAAAGAAAATTTATATTTTACTTTTTAAGTAAAGATTAGCTGATCTTAAGCAAAAATTAGCTGATCTTAAGCAAAAATTAAGGAAATCTAAGCTAAAAAGGTAATTTGCTTGTGCTGAACAAGTTATTTTGGTGGTAAAATTGTATCCGATGGTACGATTAATAATTCTTCTTTAACAAAAACTCTTCCCGGTCACTCTTGCAAGTAATAAAGCGTGGGTTCACCTTTTTTAGAAACATATCGACTAATTTGATATATCTTGAGAGACCATATGGGATCAGTTGATCTAAATCATTGACCCCTTCTAACTCACCTGGTTGATATAAATATCTTACGTTAACTCTATCGGGTATGATTTGTTTGGATTTCAGCAATGGTGCTGCAGATTCAGACACAACTGATTTCAATTTAATTGCATTTATTGGTTTCTTATTTATAAGTCGAGTCTCTTTATTATTTATTGCTGATGTAACTTCAGGCAATCTAGTTACCCACTCGGTAGACCTTGTCTTTGGATTTTTAATTCTTCAGCATACTGATACCGGTAACCGAATAAGCGTTCGGATAGTGTTTTATTAAATCTCTCAACCAAGGCCCGGCTGCGGTGGGCTTCTTTTTCACCTCTCCTAATTCTAACGTTATGCTTTGATAAAAGTTGTGTTACATCTCCCATAAATTCACGTCCAGGATCTACTTGAAATATTCTCGGCCAGTTCAAAGGACTTCTTCTATATATTTTCTCTAAAGCTTTAGATACTTCTACAGAGTTCTTATATCGACTGCCAGCGTCTATCACAGTTAACGCATACTTATAAGTCTTTCTTTTTACTCGGTCGTGAGGTAGAAAGAGTAGGTCTGCTTGATGAACTTCATTTGGTAAGGATACATCAAATTTTTGTCTTGGTACGTATTTAGGTCCTGGTAGATATATTTGCCAAATGGCTTGAATTGTTTCATTAACCAATTCTTCGCTTCTGCCTTAGTGACCTTTGCAGTCTTAGCGAGTTTATCTAAGGCTGCTAGGCCTTTCCAATATCCCTTGGGACTATAATAAATCTTTTCAATCTCTGGCTTCGAAGAAGACATTTCTGTAGATATTTATATAAGAAGGATTATTTTTCTAAATAACCATATGCGTATGTATTTACACCATCATCGGCAATCCATCTTTTAGTATCTAATGGAGATAATGATGTCTTATTTAACCGCATTGCGTAAATGTTATGTCTTTCACTTCTCAAAGTATTCATTTCGTGTTTAAAAGTCTTCTTATCGAATAATACCTCTTTATACTGCTCAAGGTTGGTATGATTCTCTACTACTTACCTTTTAATTCCTTTAGCTTTCTTAATTTCTGTTTAAGATTTTTTAATACAATACATCTTAGGTCTTAATCCAACGTATTCAGAAATAGGAACACCCGAACATTCGTCTTTATATTTACCTAAAACCTTCTTATTTTGTAAGCTGTGCAATGAGTGATCTTTATCAAAATCACTAGTATCGTACAAGCCAATGTTTTCTTTCATGTCTTTGTAAACATCATCGGTTTGTATCTCTAATAACAAAGAATCTGTATCGGTATATAAAACTTCGCATCTATTTCCATATTGTTTCTACATCTCATTATAATAAAAAATCATACATTAAGTGTTTCGATAAGTCTAATACACTCATACCAACTTATATTGGTTTGTTCAATTTTATACTAGTCTTATTCATATGAACAGCAGCTAAATCGTGGTCAAAGATTCTAGATTCGTTAAAGGCAGGACTAGCAATAACCTTCCTTAATGATTCTTCTTCTTCATCATTTGTCCTGAATAATCTTACATTTAGTCTATTCCTGAAATTTTCCATAGTTTTACCGTATACAGAATTATTCATTAATTTATAAAGTTTTTTCTCAAAATCACTAGTAGCTTCCTTCCTCAATTCTGTATTCAATCTAATATATGGCTCCATCCAAGGGCTCTGATCGAATTCGAGAATTCTGTGTACCTTAGTTAACTTCATACCCAATGAAAGATATAATTGTAGATTTCTGTAATGAATTACGTATTTATTTTTATTCATCAAGTTGGGTATTAATTTCTCTACATCGGATAATTTTTCTCCATTTAATAATTTATTTTGATAATCGGACAACCATTCTTGTTTCGTCTTAAGTCTTTCAGGTGCTAATGGATAGGTATTATGATTAATATGGGTTTTCTTTCAGATATTCTAAATCTACTTCGAGAATTAAACCCTTCCCCGAATCTTTAGGTATATTCATAATATCAGGATCCTCGTATTGTACCCACTTAAACCCACCCGTACGTAAATATTGACTCATCGCCCACCCGTAAGGTTATTCTCGTCTTAGTAAACTATATGACTCGATGGAATACTCGAATCATATCCCTCTACATATTTATTGTTAGCCTTGGCATGTCTCTTGGACACCATGGATTATCCGCCTCTAAGGCCTTTCTCGATAAACAAGTGCATGTCATAGTTGGTTAGTAGCTCTAGTTTTACTCCAGTTTTCTTAAGTAAAGTGTCCCAAGAGAGGCTAGGTCCTGTTATATAATTTGCCGAATCTAACCCGTATTGTTTCAAACAAGTCTATCTGAAAGTTGAAACACATCAGCTAGCAATAATACGTCGGTTTTTAGATACAGATCCTGAGGATCGCCTAAATGTTTACAGTTGATTGAATTCCACACTTTTTTAGCGTGATTGTAATCATCATCGCTTATATGACTTTCGGATAAATCGTTATAGAAACATTCAATAGGCGGTAGTTCGGTTTCTTCAAACCTATCCCAATTATCCATATATGAGTATGGGTATACTCCCTTTTTCAATAATAAATGCTGCGTGAGTTCTCGAGTATATTTTTCAGTTATCAGGAAGTTATCATTAGCTTTTACTGAAGAATCTAACGAATCTAGTAGAAACTGGCAACTGCCTATAAAGCGAAGGTATCCTAAAGAAAATGATTTATATTTCTCCATATTATTAGGTATACATTTTATATCACAATCAACCTTAGAAATAGCCTGCATAATAAGGTTCGCATCATAATTTTTAAAATTGTGTAATACTACGGGAATTTTAATACTTCCAGGATTTATTTTAAGTTGTAAGTTGCAATAACTATGAGCCGCACCACGGTAGTCTCCTGTAATGTGGCAGTGCTCAAGTACTTTTTTTCCACTTTTCATCATTATTATCAAACCATCCACCACAAATCCAGCATGTACCGCATGAGTTATGCAGCAAAAGTTCATACTTAGTCAAAGGTTTATATAGGTTCTATATGTTTTAATTGTTCCCTAATACTTTTTTCAACTGCTTGAAGGCGTATTAAGAATGTCTCCGCTGCATTTAGTCCCCTATAAATGACTGGTTCCATCGTTTTTCCATCACACCTAACCGCAACAAACCCAAAACCACATGCTTCGTGTTCCTGAGTTTTATAAGTAAAACTTTGATTATTATCTGGCTGTACATTATGAACTTTTTTATTGATACTCTCAAAATCGCCGTAAATAACCCAAGGTGCGGGCATCTGGTTTTTATAATTTCTAAAACGGAGAGTATTCTTCTTCCCCTCTTTAGGCATATCAATTCTAACAGCAGCTTTACTGACACTCCTACAGTCAGCTTTATGTTGATGCAGTATGTCCTCTCTAGAATACCCGTGAAAACATCTTTCACAAAAATATTTTTTCTCCTTATGTTTAGATTGATCGGATAGAAATCTATTCAAATTCTTTATCCACGTATAATGATATTTAATGTGTTTTTCATTATTAATTTGAACTTCTTTCTCTAATAGAAACAGATTAATTCTAGGAATATTTTCATCAGCGGAACTAATCCTATGAATGATGAAACCCTTATTACTCGGATGATTATTCCCGAATACATTAAAAGCCAAATTGTTAATTTGTGAAATTGGAGTAGGAGTGTCTATACCAGTAAAGTTAAGGCCATCTTCAGTAGACATTGGATATGATAATGGCCTTTTTTGCTACTGGAAATTTAGCAGATCTCAAAGCCCATCTTAAACAGTTATCATATTTATTCTTTACATTAATTTTTATCCTTTAATATTTGGGTAAATCTATTTAAGACCCACCTTTCAACGGATTATATTTAGCTACGTCTAACCACATTCTTTCTATACGATTTACAACACAACCTGACCTGTTATTCGTAAATTTTTCTAAACTCTCTTGCACAATGTGTTGAGATTTAGATAAGGATGAAAGATATCATTCGAGTTAGTTAATACATTCTGTGGGTTTCTAAAATAAGCGTATATAACATTTTTTCCATCGACCTTACTGAATTGAACTTTAAATGCCAATTGATATTTAATGTTAGTCAGTTGTTCTAATTCTTCAGTAAGTTTTTCTTCAACAAGGGTATTCGGTTTTTTTAATAGTGTTAATAGATCTATATAAGCAGAATTCATTTCCCAAGTTCTTAAATACCCGTTGAAAGTTCTCGAGGGATGCAAAACATCGGTTTCAAATTTGATTTCAGATTTGATATCAATTTCATATTTTATTGGAATGTTCAAATCACGTTTAAGTCCTTTATCGAGCTCTTTTAAATTGCTTTTAGGTTTGAGGTTTATTCTTATTGTCTTTGCTTTACTTTTCGGTCTTGTTTTTATTTTATTTTTTATTTTATTTTTATTAAGGTTAGATTGAGTTGTTCTTATTGTCTTTGCTTTACTTTTCGTTTTTATTCTGTTTTTTATTATTTTCATTTTATTAAGGTTAGATTGATTTGGGTTTTTCAAAAATGTTTCTGCCAAAGCCAAAAAGTTGGTAACATTTTTATTCACCCCCATTATTCATTTTATATATATTCAAGTTTTTTTAAAACCATGTTTTCATTTTTTTTTTCTCGTAAAATCTTGAACCCTATTTTCTCTTAAAATGTGTCCTGAAAGATATTGAAATTCCAATCCGCAATCAAAACATCTAGGACCTTTGCAACAATTAATGATATCTCTATGGCTACATTCATATTCTTTAATATTTTCAATCCCTTGACAGCAATTTTCAAAAAAAAAACTTCTTTCTATATATTATAGTTTCTTTATGAGGGCAAGCCATCCTATTTTATATTATATTAGAAAATATTTAAAAGATTTTTTATATTTAAAAGCAGTTACTATTATTGCAGTCATGCCTAAAACCACAAAAATTATCTCACCTTTTTTTTCTTTTTCTGAAGGGGTATAAATTTCGGTTAGGGTTGGCTCGGGCCCTAAAGATGGTAAAGCCTTACCAAACCTCACATGATATTCATGCATTGCTTCGTCAACATCTTCAAAAGTTTTAATGGAATGGTTTTGTCATTTTAGCTGCTCGTTTAAGAAATCTAATCTTTCGGTTCTACGCTTTTCCCACTCAACCTTAGCAGATGCAAGCTCCTCTAAAGCCTTATCATGTCTTTTTCTTTCACCCTTATCCATTTTTGAAAACATATAATTACTCCCCGAGAATGCTAAGGCATTGACAATCGCACCACCTACCATAATAGCAATTGTAGCCATTTTATAAATACCGTTATACATTCTTAAAGTATTCAGTGCATTTCTGCACAAAAGTTTTAGTGCATTATATCCATAGGAATAAGTTTTTGTTTTACTACATAATCTTTAATAATCATTGCTCCACCAATGTGGAGTATAACCATTCCAATATCATAAGCATTAAAATCTAGTTTTGGTGTATTAGTTTTAAACGCCATTTTACTTAGTCTTGTTGACCCAACAGCAATTCCAGTTATTACTGCAGCATGATAAAGCGTATTAGCAATATTTTTAGTCTCAGACATCGTTCCTCTATTTCATATAATCAGCGTTTTTCTTCAAACGAATATCTTTATTATCATCCTCTCTGGGGTTACTCGATTTTCGGGCTTTAATTATAAAAGCTCCAATACATACCAGTATTGTTAAGATAGGAAGTACTATATTATCATGGTTTATAACTTTTGAACCTGAATCTACGTTATGTTTAGTCTGGCTATCTAGAGTGTGTGAGTCATGCTTATGCTGTTCACATCTTAATTTCTTAATCATGGCACCTTTCTTACCCGCTGCAACCTTAAGCGGGTTTTTGGTAACTGATTTTGTGGGTGTTTTATGAAGTAGAGGATCATCTAGCTTTTTGTCTTGGAGGGCTTGAATCTCTGGGGGAGGAATCTCTGAGGTTTGAATCTCCGGGGGAGGAATCTCCGGTTCCGACATTTTTATTATTATTATTTATATTATTATCTTTAAAATCACAGTACTTGATAGTTGTTAATATTGTTGTAATGGGGGCTAAATACATCCCATACTTATAATAAATTTCGCAACAAAATTCATGAATTGCGTGATCGACAAAAGGGTCTTCATTAAGATCTTCAAGTAGCTTAGGTTTATTTTCTGAAGGAATATTTAATAAGTAATCCGCACCAATAGAATATAAATTTAGTAAAGATTTGCCTAATCTTTTAACCATGTTTGCACTCAATTTACGTTCAAAATTAGAATGATGAATTAATATTTCTTGGTCATTCATTTTGTTTAATTTATCAACAGAAATATTTTTACCGACAAACTTTCCACCACCCAAAACATTGCTGATCATTTTTTCTCTCATTCCTTCAATCAGTGCAGAAAAATCTCTGGTGCTGAAAGCCTTATCATCATTGTTTTCAGTTCAAGTTCAGTCAAAGCCATTTTATCTAATATGGTTATAATACTTAAAGTAAATAATGTCCAATATAAAAGCTATACCAGTTATTATTAAAATAGCTATATCTAACATAAACATTATTACTTTAAGTATTATGAATGCTAACATGTTTTTTTTATTTTAAAGTGATAAGCTTTAAAATCAAAATGTCTTATACTAAGTCAGAAATGTCTTATACTAAGCCAGAAAATTCTTTCGAAGCCAGAAATGAAGTTAAAGGGGGACAAGTCTCACGAGTGTCATCCCAAATGGACCACCGCTAACGAGCCCGTTACGTAATTGATTTTATGAGTATACCGGTCACGTGAATCAAACTGGGCTTCTGCCGAGCGAGCTCGTCAATGTCTAAGCGGGGAATTTCCCCTTTTGACACGCGATCGCTGATTACAGTTTCATCTCACTGCACACTGACATGTACACCTTGTCCCGAGTTTTTCACGCTTCTGATGTCGTATTTGAAGAGTTAAAACATTCTATTGATATTATTAGTACTGACAATATAACATCTTGAAATGAAATTAATATAAATATTTTCAACTCGAAATTATTTGACAGGTTGTTGATACAATATTTCGGAATTTACTTCTACATTAAAACTTCACATACGGGATTAAATGTAAATGTAATAACGCGTATATATTACTTAAACAGCATGTATTTCAAGATGATACATGGAAATGGGGATTGACAAACAGGGTTACAGGTACACACACATTTATCATTGCTATACTGCATGTAATGTTCGTCCAGGATTGTGATTTCAACAAGTTTGTTACAATATTTCATAGAGAAAGTCATAGTTTACCAAGCTTCTGAATACCAAAAAATAATAATATAATTTAAATGCTACTAAATAGTTTTATAGAATGCATTAGAGAGGTAATATTACGACATCGATTTCCTGAAAAGATGTGTGCGTGTTTATCATGGTTACGACTCACATTTCATTCAACTTTCTTTGTTGCTGTCACGTTTGATATCAATGACAAAGTATATCCAAAAGTGTAAGAACATAAACATAAAAGGTTATTCTAATTCAAGTTTGTCGATCAAAATATTGTTTAGACCCCCATATGATGCAATGCAATGCAAACCATTTTCACTTGCTATATGAGTTTTATGAAATTTATTTCATGTATAAATACATGAACTGGATTGGTCAACAACTGAACAAGCTCACTGAATTTTACATTAAGATTGTTGCACTGTACACGCACACATATACATTATGATTATTGTGTTCATAAATGTATCATCATTTAAACATCATGTATAAATGTGAACCATACATGCATTGTTGATTGGCATTTACAAAAGTCATCTAGACTTTTTTGCCAATTCATTTCTTCTTATTGAATAAAATACAATTAAACCACATTGTGATTATACACATTTATAGACAACGAACAAGATCGAATGAAATCACTTTTGTTACCAAACTTACTGTACATCTCGTAAATGAAAACGACACGGATCGGTAAATACGCTGATAGAATTTACTTGCCACTCCAATACAAATGATCAGTTTAGCATGATTGGTTTATTCTCATGAAGTTCACAAAAGTGACATAGAGAAATAATTACAATGTACAATATAAGGACCCACACTGCGCTATTATATGTGGGAAAACAGGCAGTGGCTTTTGTATTGGATTTAATTGAAACTTATTACTATAAAAACTTTGAAAACATAGTAATATTGTGCCCAACTATTAATGATAATGATACGTATATGTCCAGACTTTGGGTAAGACACGATCCTTATGTTTACAAGGTTCTTCCTCGAGATAAATTAGATGATGCTTTAAAATATTTCCATGATTTATATAAAAATGAACCCACACTATTCATTATCGATGATTATAGTGCAGAAAAGGATATGACTAAGAAGAAATCTCAACTTGCTAGGCTTGCTTTTTCGGGAAGACATACGGGGCACTCTGTTTGGATACTATCACAGAAGTACAATAGCATTTTGACAGATTTCCGGGAACAGACGATGTGGATTTGTTTATTCAAATGTAAAGATAGAGACACATTTGATGATTGCTTACGTGAAAATCACGTCATAGAAACTAAGATTCATAGGGAATATTCGCTAAGGTACAAAGCTCTGAATGTAGTGGAAACGATAGGCAGAACGGAATACCGGTATGTTCTCTTAGGTAAGGGAATATATACGGAAGAAATTATCAGAAACTAAATATGCCAAACTTTTAATTTGTACCGATCACCCTCCTTCACACAAAATAATCAATTAGTAAACTACAGCGTATCTTATGCCTCATGTGGTATTATAAGCCCCATTCATTGTCCTGCTGTTGCATACAGCCTGTCCCAGGCGAGAAGTAATATTTCACTGCAAGGTCGCGGAGTATTGGTGTTGGTTTGAGTAGATATAGAATAGAATTCTAGAAAGGAGGTCAAGTTAACATATAAGTATGTTAACTTTAATATATCACTTATTTTATCTGTTTATTCCTTTTATAGAAGTGGATACACTAATTAGACGTAAATTACCGTTTGAGCTGGACTACCCATTTTATGTCTACTATATGTTACAAAGTTCATGTTACCCTACCGAAATCGATGAAAAAATAGATATGGTAGTTTGAGTTTTTTTAAGCTTTGACACAAAATGTACCTGAAAATCTCCCTTTTCAGTCAAATTTAGGCCATTTATGCTGTTTGAGCACTTTTTAGAGGTTCTCAAGTCATATTTTCTTTATTTCATTTGTTTTTTAAAAGTATGTAGATGGTGTAAAATATCATGAAGTAAATAAAGATGAGAACAAATCTTTACTTAATCATATTTCATTTTTGAAGTTCAACAGGAAGGAGCGGACATCCTTAAGTCGGCTCCAGAATGAGCTGGTGCCTCAGCAACAATGTGTCATGACGTCGGAGCATTGTTTTATGACACAGAACTTATGTTTATATTCACGACGTGCACCCGATCACTGCAAATTCTCGCGAACAGTCCCCGATCACTGCACCTCTGCAGAACAGGACATTCCAGGGGGTGAGAATACTCCCGACAAATGATCTCCTGCAATTATTAGTTAAAGCACGAGGACGCAATAATAGTTCATGGCAAAACTATACTTTATTACAAAACACATTGGGGTACAGCGAACTTTATTTCTTTTCTAAGATGCCAAATGATCAGATACAGGTAACATTCTGCTTCCAATAATTTGGAAATAAAAACATTTTTTACATTCTTCATATTAATAATCCATGAACAGGGCCAACGGACGGCTATTCCATGTGTAAAACCCAACCCCTGAGATAGACTAAGATCACGTGTCTAACTTTCCAAAATGAATTGTTGGTAGAGCTTGATCCAGTCAAATCGTGTTGGCGGAACGTAATTTGTCTAATTCAAATGTTTGTTGCTATCATAAAAGTTGATGTTCATTTTCCCACCGCTAATTTTAACCGACTGCAGAAGTTGCAAACCATGGAAAGGAGTACACGCTTTATTGGTTGCGATGTAAGAGTTTAGACGGCTGAGGCGAATCGACGTTATGTTACCATGGGCACACTTGATCACAAGGGAGCCGCGTGGAACAGCGGGAACGTCATTCGATTGTTACGTCATCAAAAAAACTATAGGCTAAGCTCGGACACCACCCAAAGTCGCCCGAACTTCGGACACTTTCAATTTACAGCTGACACAAAAACAAAGCACATTGTAACACTCCGTTGGTTTCTAAATATTTCTGTTCCTTTTCTGACAATACTGGATTCATTTGAGAAATATCTGACAGTCAGGTATATTTTAAAAACGAAATTTAGCGGTTGGTACATAGAGAATCTCACCCAAGTGTCTTCTGATATCAAATATATCAACAAGAGTTGATAAAAGTTACAAATATCCGAGGCTTGTGAGGGTGATATTCTATTTATTATCCAAATCATTCATCATTAGTTTCTAATAAAAAATAGAAAAATCTGAACACAAAACTGCTATTTGGTTTCCAGTGCTGTGATGTCATAGCATTGTGACGTCATCGTGGTTATGACGTCATGGCATTGTGATGTCATTACTTGATGATGCAAAATCATTGTGATGTCATGTATAGCTGACGCCAACTAGGCATTGTTCAAAATCTACTGTCAAAATGATATCTCCTAGGAGATATCGCTTGATCTCATACAAGTGATATCTCCTGTGGAACCCAGTTTTGGATGATAAAAATAATTTAACGGTTTCATGAAAGAAATCCACGAAATATTTGTGTGAACGTACATATTGTATGACAATTCACGGAATGAAGGAAGCGATCATATTCTTCCAAATATATGCACGTACATGAAGAAACAATTAGGTAGTCCATTAACTTTGTATGTTAGTACCTTAAATTTATTTATGGGTTTAGAATTGCGATTTTGATAACATGTCAAATTCTACCATGACATTGCTGGATACTCGATTCTGATTGGTTCTCCTGCAAAATCAAACGTGATCAATTCTGGATTGAACCTCCTCTGATTTTAGCGCCGCTTCACCGCGTATTGACAAATCTACATTGTGACGTCACAATCTATCAGAACAAACTGCCGATTTTAAGGTGTGCTCTACTTATGGAAATCAAAATAACTGATACAATCAAATTAGTTTTCCCTGTAGCATGTTTCAGAGCAACATCAGATAGATAAGAAAGACAAACTGCATCAGTATCAAGATCTATCCAAATAGCGACACTTGATGCAGTTGAGAAGGCGAGAAAACGCAATGTCATTGACGCAATGGTCAGCCGGATCTGAAAACCGAGCGTAACGTTTTGATGCAAAATAAGAAATACATATGTCATATCATCTGCACACCTACGTCGATAACTAGAATGTGCATTCATTACCCGAATGAGACAATTACCATCACCTGTAACGCTTCCTTTTAATAAATACAAGTCCGCAAGCTCGTCATTCACACCGACCGGCAAACGGTAGCCATTTTGAACGTCGCGTGATATGCTTAGCGGGTTATTCCAAAAATGCGAACTTCAGGAAATACCAATCTTGATTTTGTGAACGCGAATGTTGAGAAAACAAAATTTAAACTCCCGTTATAAATGACACATATAAATATGATTTGTTTAAATGGTTAAAGAGAACTTGTGGAGGATTTTTCGAACGTAATTCGGAGCTCGCGCCCTGCCGTTGTACGCACTGTCAGCATCCGACAAAAAGAGTCCCATGGTAAAACGGTCATGGTAGAATGGAGATAAACCTACTGTGTTTGAAAATCAGAGACATGTTATACTATCAATCCAGTATAACATGTCTCTGATTTTCAAACACAGTAGGTTTATCTCCTAAATGACCTTGGTTCGGACAGGTTTGACCATGGTTCGGACACAAGTAGACCAAAGTTCGGACACAAATCGACCAAGGCTCGGACACTTCCGACTGCTGAATAAAATGGCGGGAACATTTTTGGTTTCACGCGGGAATTTCACAATGGACAGTAAAACAGCAAAATAAGATTGTTTTGCGTGGTACAGTGCTCTAATGATATGGCGCCATTATATGCGATGCCCGTATGACGTCATATATTACAGTGACGTCATAGTGGCCGTATCTCATGTAACCAGTCAGCCAGACAAGTAAAAGCTGCGTTAGAAACATGTCAAGTCCCCAGGCTTATGAAAGCTGTTCACAGTTTTGCTGTTTATAAGAAAAGCTGCCAAGAAGTATAACGTTGCGAAATCTACAATTTCTGATCGGGTCAATGTAAATAAATAAAGGCAGGGTTAAAGTGTATGCTAAGAACGGGGTAGGCCTACAACCTCAACTCAACAAAACTGAAGAAAGGAGACTGATCGACATGTCCGCCAACAGGGCACTGTGTAGTGTTGAAATGATTGATTAAATTGTTGTGTCACTTGTCATCTTTTGTTTAGCTCAATGTAACAAAGAATACCAAGTTATCTAAATGTGTTACAAATGAACAATGCGTATCAATTAACTCCAACTGTAGCCCTATCTATTAGGATTAATAACTTCAATGTGTTACACTGAAGTTTTTACTAAGCATTATCATATTTTATAACGTATGAAAAGAATAACAATTAAAGAATTAATGCACATGTACAACATTGTTGCTAATGGACACCCTCTCCCGGTCCCCCCTAGAAGTTTTGTTACTAAAGCCCTGTTTATACGGCGAACTTTGCACATTACATATGCAATATTGCTTATGGTAGTAATATACACACGTGAGTAAAAGTAAATTTACTTTGCGTTCATATGCGTTTAATTTTTGCCTAAGCAAATGGGCTTCCAATTCGTTTAATATATGAATAGAGAATTCCTAAAACATGCCAATTAATATTTATTAGATGTAAACTGAATAAATGATATTAATTTATATTTGTCAACATTGTTTAGACTATATCGCCCTAATTATATAATGAAAATCTAAAAGTCAGATAGATTTTGAAGGTCATCACGTGCAAGAAGGAGATTATCCAATATAGAGAATTTGAAAAACAGTATTAAGAATTTCTAAAGTTCTCTAATATCTGTTTTCAACCTGTGTTAAGTTACTTTGTCTGTATACGACAAACTTTACTAGAAAAGTGAAAATACCATATTTACTCACGGTAGTAAACATTTGCATCTGCCCCTGACTAGGTGCAAATTTGCTTACGGTAGTGAAAAATTTGCTTACGGTAGTAAAATATACATATTTGCAAATGAGTCCAACATGGAGTTCAAGGTCAAGCAGAAGTCTTGAAGACCTAAGCATTGACGCGATATTCACGAGGTCGCGATATTCACGCAACAATATCACGCAGATATTCACGAGGTCGAGGTCATTATTTCACATACACTACATGGTTATGATTGATAAAGTGTCAAGGCATTTTTATTTGTATTCATGTAAATACGAAAAAGTTACTTTATATTAACGTTTGAATAGTTGTAATGTTGTAATGCTTGAGTAACTCTACTCCAAACATTGCTTCAACTTCACGTGCACACTGCTCGAAATTCACGTGCAAATCGATTCGTGTACATTCTCAGATGTCAATTTCAAGCAAGTAACCAACTAATTCTTTTCGTCATAAACTTCATCACATCTATCTTGAATATATATGAAATAAAGATGAACAATTGTAAATAAAAACGCTTATGAGATGTTTTAAGACAACATATACTATTTTAACTAGCCATTCAATCCATGACCAACTATCTATTGGCGTCAAGTGAAAACCGTGGCTGCACGGACGTTGTTCATTTCATCTTGTGATGCACGGACATTATGAATGTCATGTTGTCAAGCTGATTTTCTAACTTCACGTGCTGCACACAATAAAAAACGCGTGGTTTCAAGGAGGTCGCCAAAATGGAGAGGTCTGATTTTTCAAACAATAATACGTACACCTAATACATGTTTCAAGGTCTGTTCGGAGCGAAATAAAGGTGAGTTACATAGTATGTTACACTAATTCATTTGCTGTGTAACCTTATTTGATATTGCATGTAAAACATCTATGAGTATGGATAATGTTATATGCCGTTTTCAAGTGACTGATCAAACGAAGTATCAACACGTTCACGATATTGTTTTATTCAGAGTACCATACTGCTTTGTTCAATTTGTAATATTGATTTGCACCATATTTTTATATGTCATTTTCAACAATAAATAGCATGCTTATCACACTCGATGTTCGATAATCAATATGGAGTGTTAAATTAAAATCGTCGATTTTCTTGCTTTCAAAATTGGTATTTTAATCATTTAGATATTTCATAAATATACTGCTATTACAGATGCAATAATTGTTTCATAATATTCGATTTTGCCTTTGTATGTGCCAACATACCATACGTGCGGATTAAAGGTCAAATAATTTCACTCAACTTGCATATTCATCCCCATTTGTCAAATGTATGTATATCATAATTACTAGCTGGTTTCCAACTAAATCGAGCAACGTCATTATACATGTTTAGAAACCTAAAGTACACGTCCTATTTTCATGTACAGTAGTTATATGACCTATTCAACATAATAAACCTCAATTTGTCCTTACGCATGTTTTGTAAATAAATTTTCAAAATTACGTTGGACTAATTGGCGCGATTCAATCCCGGTGCATTGTCCGGTTTTCGATCAGAAATCACTACTTTTAGCTTTACATCAGCTTTACTGAGTCGACTATCATCAAAATGGTAAATTTCGGCAAGTCAGTATAATAATACCATTTATAAC
Source organism: Gibbula magus (assembly GCA_936450465.1). Classification (NCBI taxonomy): domain Eukaryota; kingdom Metazoa; phylum Mollusca; class Gastropoda; order Trochida; family Trochidae; genus Gibbula; species Gibbula magus. The sequence continues at coordinate 47,016,244 of OW388304.1, read as the reverse complement.
GTTTGGCATATGTGACCCCCCAACGACACAATGGATGAACATTTCAGTCTGGTAATAACACTTTTGCTTGTTTCAGGGACAACCGAACGAATTTAGCTGGAGTCGTCTTCAAAAATAAGGTTTTATTGAATGCTTCAGCAAATTGACGATCAGATGGATTGCTTGAAAAGGGATTATTCTATGTTACTGACTTTTCACCATTGTTTTGTGACATTTCCTGCAGTTGAAGAAAGGACCACCATGGATACTGTATGCTGATTTGTGAACTTTTGTGAACATTTTAAAGTTTTACTTTCAATTACGGATATGTTAATAAACGAAGTGATTTATTGTATTTGTAACAAGGATCGATAACACGAATATTTGTGTGAACATGTAATATGAAATTAAAATGATGGTAAATAAATTATGTGGATTCTGTCTCATGTTTTCTTTCATAAACATGTATTTTCGATCTTTGATATTCTTTAAATCAGCCTATTTGTCATATTTTGTGTAAACTAAATGAATATATTGGCATAACAAAACTGACTCTATAAATTATTTAAAGAATGTCGAAAGTCACAAATAGAGGCAAAGGGTCATTTAGACCCGTAGGCCGAGGGTAAGTTTTTTTCGAGGTGCGATATGGTGAACATGGCGAGGCGAAGTCGAGACATGTTCACCATATCGAACCGAGAGGTCGGTTATCACGAGGTTGGTTATCTGATAACCAACCTCTTGATAACCGACCTCTCGGTAGCCTGGAGGTCGGTTATCTAAAAATAACTACCTCTGATATTGACCTGATAACCACACCACGTGGTGTATAAGTACAAATGTTTAATATAGGTCATGGCTACTGTACATGAAAATGGGACGTGTAGTTTCGGTTTCTACACATGCATAATGACGTTGCTCGATTTTAATTGGAAACTATTAGTTATGATATATTTTACGATTGGGGATGGGTATGCAAGTTGAGTGAAACTATTTGAACTTAAATCCGCCCTTATGGAATGTTGGCACGTATTAAAGTCAAATAAAATATTATGAAACAATACTAGATGCATCTTTAATAGCAGAATATTTACGAAATATGTAAATGATAAAATTACAAATTTTGATTGCAAGAAAATCAACGACATCAATTTAACACTCGATATTGATTATCGATAAAGAGCTATTCATTTTTGAAGTCAATGAAAATGACATGCAAAAATATACGAGACGGTAATGTAAAATGGTAAAGACAATCATCCCACGCCCTGGTGAAAATCATTATTACGATTTGTCAAGCAAAGCTGTATGATATTGTGAATGAAACACTATCGTGAACATGTTTATATTTCGTTTGGTCACTCGAAAACGCCCTATTACATGAGCTAAAATGTCAAATACGGTTGAACAGCAAATGAATTAGTGTCAAATACAATGTAACTCACCTTCATTTCGCCCCGAAAAGACCTTGAAACTCTTATCATGTGTACTATTGTTAGAAACATCAGACCACTCCATTTTGGCCACTTCTTCTCAACCACGCGCTTTTGATTGTGTGCAGCACGTGAAGTTAGAAACGTAGCTTGGCAACATGACATTCATGATGTCCGTGCATCATAAGATGCAATGAACAACGTCCGTGCAGCCACGGTGTTCGCTTAACGCCAGTAGATAGTTGGTCATGGACTGAATGGCTTGTTAAAACAGAATAATATGTTGTCAAAAACAATCTTATAAATGTTTGTTTGTTTGTATATATTCAAAGAAAAGGTGATGTAGTTTCTGTAGTAAAAACGAAAATAAACAGTTGGTAACTTGCTAGGAATTTCTGTTTGACAACAATGAATGTACACGACTCGATTTGCACGTGAATTTCGCGAAGTGTACATGTGATGTTGAAGCAATGTTTAGAGTAGAATTCACTCAAGCATTACAACATTACAACTATTTCAAAACGTTCAATTAAAATAACTATTTCGTATTTAAATTAATGAAAATAAAAACGACTTGTCACTTTGTCAATCATAACCATGTGGCGTTTGTGAAATAATGACCTCGACCTCGTGAATATCTGTGATAACCATCTCGCGTACCGCTCGATGGTTATCACAGATATTCACTCGGTCTGCGGTCATTATTTCAACCGTAACCCTGTTTGTCAATCCATCTTTCCATGTAAGATCTTGAAATAAATGCCGTTTAAATAATATACGAGTACTTACATTTACATTTAATCCCGTATGTGAAGTTGTATTGTGGAAGAAGACTCCGTAAGATTGTATCAACAACCTGTCAATTAATTGCGAGTTGAAAATGGTTATATTAATTTTGTCTCATGGTGATATTAAATTATCAGTAATAATAATGTTAATAAATGTATGAAAACTTACTCTTCAAATATGTCATCTGAAGCGTGAACAACTCAGGAAGAGGTGTACATATTGGTGTGGGGTGAGATGTTTTGGGTGTTAATTACTTTGTTGGCGACTTATCTTTTTCTCTTCACCGGCATTTTCTATTCGTCACATCTTTGCTGTTTTGTCAGACACATGATTTTATCTATTTCATATTTTATGATGCTAATACAACCTGTACCCAAACCGTTTTCTTAGTGTACTAATTGTCTGCAAAGGTAAGTATAATAAATGAATCTAAATCTGAAATGTCTCGTTTGTTTGAACAACCAATCGTTCAGTTACCTACCAGGCTATTTATTAATACATGCAAAGCAAAATATAACCTATACCCAGGCATTTTAGTACGAGTTCCGTTTTGATTACGAATCCCGATTAAGACGAGTTTACTTTGGATACGAAATTGCCGGCGATCGCTCGCCTGCGCCTAGTTTGCGTCACGTGACCTCGTTACTCGCCTGTACACATCGCGTAACGGTCTCTACCGCAGTCTCAGGATCGCTTGGACCAGAGTTCCTTTTTAAAATTCTAGTAATAAAATTAATAAGCAAGTGAAGGCTAAAACAAGGCGAGCAACAGCATCTTCGACATTATGTAAGTAGAACTGTGAGCTTTTCTTTATGTCAGTAATTCTTTACGGCAATCGGATTAGGCCTAGTTCAACAGTATAGTGACAACATTTCAACCTTATTTAAAGTAAACTTTTTGATAGTGTTTAATAGGTTATAGGATAGTCTGTCATCCAGACCCTAGAGAAAAATATTTAATTGACGACCAACCCAGTCTAGAAAATTATAGCAAGTCTAGATTACTCAGCTCTGAAATTAAGGCACCTTTAGGGCTCCATTTGGTATATACACGATGTTACAAATTTCAGCCATCTTAGTTGTTACTAAAAATAGAACCGCGAACCGCAGATGCGTGCGCACATTTCGACAGGAAGTTTCTGTTGTCGTAGTTTCCTTCAGTAATATCGTATCATTTGCGCTCGATTTACAGCTGTTAACATCGTTTTTATCAAGTTATTATGTGAAATTGTATTGCAGGATGGCAGATTTAAATGATATGAAACAAGATAAGTTTAGATTTTTGAGTGCCACAGCATTGAAGACTTTCCTTTTGCTTCGTAAAAAAAACCAATGAAAACCACTGAAGTGAAAGGACTGATGGTGAACTCGTGGCCATGTATTATTTATGGAACGTAGCGCAAACATTTCTAAATATTTTTTTGAAAATAGTTTTGTTATTTGTCATTAGGAAGGTTATAACTAAAGGTAAAAAGTGTTCGTACCTTTTTGCAATGCTTAGTTACTGAGTGATGACACTTACAATATCACTACTCCCAGGAATCAAATCCTGAATTTAAAAAAAAAATTGGACCACTCTTCCTACATCATATAATCAAAATTGTCATTCTATTGTGTACTTTAAGTATGTTGCAGTATTGTGACTTGTCACAAAGTTTCACAAAAATAATATCTACTTTTTTTTTATTAATGTTTCCAACACTAAACGTGTCTGCCACGCCCACTTCATTGTTTACAAAACCATGATAAGACAAAGCATGCCAACTCTTCAATGAGTACTTGTCTTTGTTGTAACAATATTTTGTCCATGACAATAGACATAATTTATTGTAAGATTTAAGATTCCAAAATGAAATACTCTGAATATTTGTATTTTCCTCCAATGTCCAAAATTATTATTATAAGCCTCTATATACCCTTATATAAGTATGAACATGCTGATGTGGCAAGCTTCACAGACAGTGTGCATATTGCACCCTCATTGGATATTCACAATACTGATTGGATAATAAAAATAACACTAACACAAGGAAGTAATGAATGATAAATGTGACTGTACTAGCCAACATAAGAAATATCATTTTTTAAACAAAATAATTAGATTCACTTATATACCCATACTTTCAACATTGGTAAAAGAAAATAGCTTCAAAAGAGTGAAATCAGTTTCAGAGATACTCTTCAAAAGGACAATATGACAATTCTACAAATAATATATTTTGTCATAATTTGATAACCACAAAAACATAATTAAGATATTGGTAATATGGTAGTATGGTTGAAATGTGTAGAAATTGTTATAAAGCCAACATCTTTATTTGAGGAGATATGATCCAGACAAAATACTTCCTCATAGACTCGCTGTGCAGGCCATGGAAACCACACAAAAATTCATTTAAATGGGATCTTGGGATCATGGTTGTCATCTTTGACAAGTTTGGTGAAACCAGCATGTCCTCCCAGAGACACCTGCTTGTAACACGAAAAGATACGCTGGTCGCTGTAATATATATACCCCTGACAACTTTGTATTCGTATATTCGTACATGATACTCCAACTTCAACAGGTACAGTTTATTTGTATGTTTGGCGTTATGACGTACGATTCAGAAAGTTGAGTTTGAAATAGGAAAATGTCATGTAGTAAATTCGTCACTTAGAGTCGCCTTGGAGAATTTGCTGATTATTCATTACAAGCCTTTTTAACGCATAGCACTCTCTTAATTATATAAAAACTGCAGATGAACACGTTCCATGTAGATGTCCATAGATGTTTGTTTTATTCTGACAAATTGAACAATTCTACAAAATACAGAGTGCTGAGTCGAGGAATGTAATCCACCTGAAGAGGAAGAACTATTGTTCCATCATTCAAATCAATTGATTAAGTGATGGATGTAACATGGTGTAATTTGCATGTCTGTTCTATTTGTTTGTAACATGTATGTTTGCAATAAAGAATATAAAATTCAGAAGTTGGGCTGTCACAAGAGAATTGATACAAAAGGAAAGTATGGGAGCTGCCTAAGCGTTGCAGTCTTTAAGTTGAGTTTTCTGGTAACGGTCGACCATTCACAGAGTGCAAGCAAGCTGAAGACAACATTCTGATTTCATAAGAGACGTATGTTTATAAGGTGACCCTATTTTCGTGCAAAATCATTTCTGTCCCCAGTGCTGTATGAATACATATCTTTGCAAAACACTTAAGAAATGAATAAACAAATTTTCAGCAGCATCTAAAAAAGTAAAACTTATAAATTATAGAATTATATTTCCTTACTTAATTTAAGATTTGAAGTCTGTGAAAATTACAACTATATAATTTACTCAATGAAAAAAAAGGTAATGATATTTCTAAGCTTTCATCCTTCGGGCTTTGACATTTGTTTGTGAATAGTTAGATTGCAGGATATCAATCAATCAGAAAATGTGTAAGAGATTAAAGTAAAAGGGGCATCTGTGGTTTAATTGTGCTAACTGCAACTAACTCTCAAAGTAAGGAAGAAACCCAGAACATTGGGTGTCCATGCAGTAGAATATTAAAAGGTATTGTCCAGATAATGGATAATAATAATAGGATTCTAAAAAATTTCCATTGGAATTTGCACGTAAAATGACAAGATCCACCTTCATAAATGTTCTAACAAACCCTGGAACTACATATGTGTTATTTAATAAATAAGGTGAAGGGAAAACATCAATTTAAAAATTTTAATTTCCACACACTTTATTTTCACAAATTGGGGAAAACTTGTAATTATCATTATGTAGATCTATATACACAGTAACTTATTACAAATCTGTCTTTGAAAATAAAATAAAATAAAATAAAATAAAATAAAATATAATAAAATAAAATAAAATAAAATATAAAAGATAAGATAAGATAAGATAAGATAAGATAAGATAAGATAAGATAGATAAGATAAATAAAATAAAATAAAATAAAATAAAATAAAATAAAATAAAATAAATAAATAAATAAAGGAGATGCACAGTTACACCTATCTGACAGCCTAGAAGACTCTCATCCAAAGCAGTATTCTTGTCTCCATTTCTTAAGTTTATCAGAGTTGTTCCTACATGTCACTGCACAACAAGTCAGAACCATAGTGCAAACATGTTCAAAGTATGCAAACATATTAATTACAGAATGTATACTGACAGCTTACCAGCTAAAAAGGGCTTAGAACCTTGGTATAAATTACTACCCAAACCAACTCAATACGTGTGTAAAGGCGACTGCACCATTCTCTCTTTTACTCATCTTTTGGGAGCAGTTACGCTTTGTCATAACAAATCTGTGAATGAAATGCATTCTTCATGGATTAAAGAACACGTTGATACTATTAGCCACCTCTAAAGTCAATTAATGTCGTTTGTAGAGGCGTTGAAAGCTGACTTGTTTACTACATGATTACAACTGTTTACACACAACCGGAAGTCGCCTTTGTCGAAATGCGAGAAATGCCAAGGGACGTTACTCATGTCCGAAATAGTGAATGTTACTATAAATAGCAAAATTGTAACATCGTGTAATTATACACGATGTTACAAATTTCAGCCATCTTAGTTGTTACTAAAAATAGAACCGCGAACCGCAGATGCGTGCGCACATTTCGACAGGAAGTTTCTGTTGTCGTAGTTTCCTTCAGTAATATCGTATCATTTGCGCTCGATTTACAGCTGTTAACATCGTTTTTATCAAGTTATTATGTGAAATTGTATTGCAGGATGGCAGATTTAAATGATATGAAACAAGATAAGTTTAGATTTTTGAGTGCCACAGCATTGAAGACTTTCCTTTTGCTTCGTAAAAAAAACCAATGAAAACCACTGAAGTGAAAGGACTGATGGTGAACTCGTGGCCATGTATTATTTATGGAACGTAGCGCAAACATTTCTAAATATTTTTTTGAAAATAGTTTTGTTATTTGTCATTAGGAAGGTTATAACTAAAGGTAAAAAGTGTTCGTACCTTTTTGCAATGCTTAGTTACTGAGTGATGACACTTACAATATCACTACTCCCAGGAATCAAATCCTGAATTTAAAAAAAAAATTGGACCACTCTTCCTACATCATATAATCAAAATTGTCATTCTATTGTGTACTTTAAGTATGTTGCAGTATTGTGACTTGTCACAAAGTTTCACAAAAATAATATCTACTTTTTTTTATTAATGTTTCCAACACTAAACGTGTCTGCCACGCCCACTTCATTGTTTACAAAACCATGATAAGACAAAGCATGCCAACTCTTCAATGAGTACTTGTCTTTGTTGTAACAATATTTTGTCCATGACAATAGACATAATTTATTGTAAGATTTAAGATTCCAAAATGAAATACTCTGAATATTTGTATTTTCCTCCAATGTCCAAAATTATTATTATAAGCCTCTATATACCCTTATATAAGTATGAACATGCTGATGTGGCAAGCTTCACAGACAGTGTGCATATTGCACCCTCATTGGATATTCACAATACTGATTGGATAATAAAAATAACACTAACACAAGGAAGCAATGAATGATAAATGTGACTGTACTAGCCAACATAAGAAATATCATTTTTTAAACAAAATAATTAGATTCACTTATATACCCATACTTTCAACATTGGTAAAAGAAAATAGCTTCAAAAGAGTGAAATCAGTTTCAGAGATACGCTTCAAAAGGACAATATGACAATTCTACAAATAATATATTTTGTCATAATTTGATAACCACAAAAACATAATTAAGATATTGGTAATATGGTAGTATGGTTGAAATGTGTAGAAATTGTTATAAAGCCAACATCTTTATTTGAGGAGATATGATCCAGACAAAATACTTCCTCATAGACTCGCTGTGCAGGCCATGGAAACCACACAAAAATTCATTTAAATGGGATCTTGGGATCATGGTTGTCATCTTTGACAAGTTTGGTGAAACCAGCATGTCCTCCCAGAGACACCTGCTTGTAACACGAAAAGATACGCTGGTCGCTGTAATATATATACCCCTGACAACTTTGTATTCGTATATTCGTACATGATACTCCAACTTCAACAGGTACAGTTTATTTGTATGTTTGGCGTTATGACGTACGATTCAGAAAGTTGAGTTTGAAATAGGAAAATGTCATGTAGTAAATTCGTCACTTAGAGTCGCCTTGGAGAATTTGCTGATTATTCATTACAAGCCTTTTTAACGCATAGCACTCTCTTAATTATATAAAAACTGCAGATGAACACGTTCCATGTAGATGTCCATAGATGTTTGTTTTATTCTGACAAATTGAACAATTCTACAAAATACAGAGTGCTGAGTCGAGGAATGTAATCCACCTGAAGAGGAAGAACTATTGTTCCATCATTCAAATCAATTGATTAAGTGATGGATGTAACATGGTGTAATTTGCATGTCTGTTCTATTTGTTTGTAACATGTATGTTTGCAATAAAGAATATAAAATTCAGAAGTTGGGCTGTCACAAGAGAATTGATACAAAAGGAAAGTATGGGAGCTGCCTAAGCGTTGCAGTCTTTAAGTTGAGTTTTCTGGTAACGGTCGACCATTCACAGAGTGCAAGCAAGCTGAAGACAACATTCTGATTTCATAAGAGACGTATGTTTATAAGGTGACCCTATTTTCGTGCAAAATCATTTCTGTCCCCAGTGCTGTATGAATACATATCTTTGCAAAACACTTAAGAAATGAATAAACAAATTTTCAGCAGCATCTAAAAAAGTAAAACTTATAAATTATAGAATTATATTTCCTTACTTAATTTAAGATTTGAAGTCTGTGAAAATTACAACTATATAATTTACTCAATGAAAAAAAAGGTAATGATATTTCTAAGCTTTCATCCTTCGGGCTTTGACATTTGTTTGTGAATAGTTAGATTGCAGGATATCAATCAATCAGAAAATGTGTAAGAGATTAAAGTAAAAGGGGCATCTGTGGTTTAATTGTGCTAACTGCAACTAACTCTCAAAGTAAGGAAGAAACCCAGAACATTGGGTGTCCATGCAGTAGAATATTAAAAGGTATTGTCCAGATAATGGATAATAATAATAGGATTCTAAAAAATTTCCATTGGAATTTGCACGTAAAATGACAAGATCCACCTTCATAAATGTTCTAACAAACCCTGGAACTACATATGTGTTATTTAATAAATAAGGTGAAGGGAAAACATCAATTTTAAAATTTTAATTTCCACACACTTTATTTTCACAAATTGGGGAAAACTTGTAATTATCATTATGTAGATCTATATACACAGTAACTTATTACAAATCTGTCTTTGAAAATAAAATAAAATAAAATAAAATAAAATAAAATAAAATAAAATATAATAAAATAAAATAAAATAAAATATAAAAGATAAGATAAGATAAGATAAGATAAGATAAGATAAGATAAGATAAGATAAGATAAGATAGATAAGATAAATAAAATAAAATAAAATAAAATAAAATAAAATAAAATAAAATAAAATAAAATAAATAAATAAATAAAGGAGATGCACAGTTACACCTATCTGACAGCCTAGAAGACTCTCATCCAAAGCAGTATTCTTGTCTCCATTTCTTAAGTTTATCAGAGTTGTTCCTACATGTCACTGCACAACAAGTCAGAACCATAGTGCAAACATGTTCAAAGTATGCAAACATATTAATTACAGAATGTATACTGACAGCTTACCAGCTAAAAAGGGCTTAGAACCTTGGTATAAATTACTACCCAAACCAACTCAATACGTGTGTAAAGGCGACTGCACCATTCTCTCTTTTACTCATCTTTTGGGAGCAGTTACGCTTTGTCATAACAAATCTGTGAATGAAATGCATTCTTCATGGATTAAAGAACACGTTGATACTATTAGCCACCTCTAAAGTCAATTAATGTCGTTTGTAGAGGCGTTGAAAGCTGACTTGTTTACTACATGATTACAACTGTTTACACACAACCGGAAGTCGCCTTTGTCGAAATGCGAGAAATGCCAAGGGACGTTACTCATGTCCGAAATAGTGAATGTTACTATAAATAGCAAAATTGTAACATCGTGTAATTATACACGATGTTACAAATTTCAGCCATCTTAGTTGTTACTAAAAATAGAACCGCGAACCGCAGATGCGTGCGCACATTTCGACAGGAAGTTTCTGTTGTCGTAGTTTCCTTCAGTAATATCGTATCATTTGCGCTCGATTTACAGCTGTTAACATCGTTTTTATCAAGTTATTATGTGAAATTGTATTGCAGGATGGCAGATTTAAATGATATGAAACAAGATAAGTTTAGATTTTTGAGTGCCACAGCATTGAAGACTTTCCTTTTGCTTCGTAAAAAAACCCAATGAAAACCACTGAAGTGAAAGGACTGATGGTGAACTCGTGGCCATGTATTATTTATGGAACGTAGCGCAAACATTTCTAAATATTTTTTTGAAAATAGTTTTGTTATTTGTCATTAGGAAGGTTATAACTAAAGGTAAAAAGTGTTCGTACCTTTTTGCAATGCTTAGTTACTGAGTGATGACACTTACAATATCACTACTCCCAGGAATCAAATCCTGAATTTAAAAAAAAAATTGGACCACTCTTCCTACATCATATAATCAAAATTGTCATTCTATTGTGTACTTTAAGTATGTTGCAGTATTGTGACTTGTCACAAAGTTTCACAAAAATAATATCTACTTTTTTTTTATTAATGTTTCCAACACTAAACGTGTCTGCCACGCCCACTTCATTGTTTACAAAACCATGATAAGACAAAGCATGCCAACTCTTCAATGAGTACTTGTCTTTGTTGTAACAATATTTTGTCCATGACAATAGACATAATTTATTGTAAGATTTAAGATTCCAAAATGAAATACTCTGAATATTTGTATTTTCCTCCAATGTCCAAAATTATTATTATAAGCCTCTATATACCCTTATATAAGTATGAACATGCTGATGTGGCAAGCTTCACAGACAGTGTGCATATTGCACCCTCATTGGATATTCACAATACTGATTGGATAATAAAAATAACACTAACACAAGGAAGCAATGAATGATAAATGTGACTGTACTAGCCAACATAAGAAATATCATTTTTTAAACAAAATAATTAGATTCACTTATATACCCATACTTTCAACATTGGTAAAAGAAAATAGCTTCAAAAGAGTGAAATCAGTTTCAGAGATACGCTTCAAAAGGACAATATGACAATTCTACAAATAATATATTTTGTCATAATTTGATAACCACAAAAACATAATTAAGATATTGGTAATATGGTAGTATGGTTGAAATGTGTAGAAATTGTTATAAAGCCAACATCTTTATTTGAGGAGATATGATCCAGACAAAATACTTCCTCATAGACTCGCTGTGCAGGCCATGGAAACCACACAAAAATTCATTTAAATGGGATCTTGGGATCATGGTTGTCATCTTTGACAAGTTTGGTGAAACCAGCATGTCCTCCCAGAGACACCTGCTTGTAACACGAAAAGATACGCTGGTCGCTGTAATATATATACCCCTGACAACTTTGTATTCGTATATTCGTACATGATACTCCAACTTCAACAGGTACAGTTTATTTGTATGTTTGGCGTTATGACGTACGATTCAGAAAGTTGAGTTTGAAATAGGAAAATGTCATGTAGTAAATTCGTCACTTAGAGTCGCCTTGGAGAATTTGCTGATTATTCATTACAAGCCTTTTTAACGCATAGCACTCTCTTAATTATATAAAAACTGCAGATGAACACGTTCCATGTAGATGTCCATAGATGTTTGTTTTATTCTGACAAATTGAACAATTCTACAAAATACAGAGTGCTGAGTCGAGGAATGTAATCCACCTGAAGAGGAAGAACTATTGTTCCATCATTCAAATCAATTGATTAAGTGATGGATGTAACATGGTGTAATTTGCATGTCTGTTCTATTTGTTTGTAACATGTATGTTTGCAATAAAGAATATAAAATTCAGAAGTTGGGCTGTCACAAGAGAATTGATACAAAAGGAAAGTATGGGAGCTGCCTAAGCGTTGCAGTCTTTAAGTTGAGTTTTCTGGTAACGGTCGACCATTCACAGAGTGCAAGCAAGCTGAAGACAACATTCTGATTTCATAAGAGACGTATGTTTATAAGGTGACCCTATTTTCGTGCAAAATCATTTCTGTCCCCAGTGCTGTATGAATACATATCTTTGCAAAACACTTAAGAAATGAATAAACAAATTTTCAGCAGCATCTAAAAAAGTAAAACTTATAAATTATAGAATTATATTTCCTTACTTAATTTAAGATTTGAAGTCTGTGAAAATTACAACTATATAATTTACTCAATGAAAAAAAAGGTAATGATATTTCTAAGCTTTCATCCTTCGGGCTTTGACATTTGTTTGTGAATAGTTAGATTGCAGGATATCAATCAATCAGAAAATGTGTAAGAGATTAAAGTAAAAGGGGCATCTGTGGTTTAATTGTGCTAACTGCAACTAACTCTCAAAGTAAGGAAGAAACCCAGAACATTGGGTGTCCATGCAGTAGAATATTAAAAGGTATTGTCCAGATAATGGATAATAATAATAGGATTCTAAAAAATTTCCATTGGAATTTGCACGTAAAATGACAAGATCCACCTTCATAAATGTTCTAACAAACCCTGGAACTACATATGTGTTATTTAATAAATAAGGTGAAGGGAAAACATCAATTTTAAAATTTTAATTTCCACACACTTTATTTTCACAAATTGGGGAAAACTTGTAATTATCATTATGTAGATCTATATACACAGTAACTTATTACAAATCTGTCTTTGAAAATAAAATAAAATAAAATAAAATAAAATAAAATAAAATAAAATAAAATATAATAAAATAAAATAAAATAAAATAAAATATAAAGATAAGATAAGATAAGATAAGATAAGACAAATGATACACTGCTATTGCAGTCAGGATCAAAGTGATTGGGATGCACATCTTCCTTACTTGACATCGGCATACAGGAGCACACCCCATACAGCAACTGGACTCACACCAAACAAGCTGATGTTTGGGAGAGAAGTATATGGTCCTGAAGCGTTAGTTCACAGAAGGGTGCCAGAGAAAGATTCAGATAAGCCCTTGCCATACCTTCAACATCTGCAGGAGGTAATGACAGAAGACCAAGACCTGGTACGAAAGAAACTGAAAGATATTCAAAGAAAACAGAAACAAACTCATGATCTGAGAAGTACCGGGAAACCATATGTCCTGGGAGATCTTGTATTGGTCGCTGACTCTACACAAACTGTGGGCAAGTCTCCTAAACTACAGGCACTCTGGAAAGGTCCATATGTCATCATAGCTGTGCTTGGACCAGTTCTGTATAAAGTTACGGACCAGAAAACTCAGAAGATCTTGCACTTCAATAGGATGAAGCGATACCAAAGTGACAATATTCCTTACTGGGTGGCGAGAATTAGGGCAAACATTGGCAGCAAAAATTAAAAGAAGTTAAAGACTGTAGAGGAGGAGCCATTGGACCCTCAAGAGCGCAGTATAGCTGACAGTCTTCCCAAGGACACCACAGAGACACTGGAGCCACAGAGGCACAGTGAGGCTGACACATATGGTGCTAAGGATGAAACATGGCCACTGGTGCCACAGCGGCACAGTGGATCCAAACAAAGTCTAGAGGGGCCCTGGGCTGAAATTGGTGCACATCAACTGGAGCCACCGAGGCACAGTGAAAAGAAGATTTGTGGAAACCACATGGATGAAGGGATCACAGACTAACCGGAGCCACAGAGGCACAGTGAGACCACGGTCCCTACTGAGGAAGCAGAAGAAGCAGATGAGGGAGTGAACACCCAGGACGAGACCACGGTGGACATGTCGCTGTTTGCTGTTTGCTGTTTCTCCAGAAGTACTCTTCAGCACAAAGGGAAGGAAGATCAGGAAGCCTAGAAAACTTAATTTGTAAATCCGTTAACTTCATATTACAGTGTCCATTCTTTAAAGAACCGGGGGTAGTGTAGTGCTATCGAGTAGCGATTAGTACTGCCTGCTTGACTCGCCACACACTCTACCTACGCGCCTGTATCACGAGCAGACGAAATAAAGATGGCCTAAACTGACATAACGTGTCTGTCGTCTGTCGTCTGTCGTCTGTCGTCGTCTGTAGCGATTCCCACGCCAGGTTGGAGACTAACCTCCATTGAAAATATCGCTACACTGGTGTCAGAAATGATTTGTGTGCGATTCCTACCCTACGGTCTGACCTATCCACTGTGTGACGATTCTAAAGCGGTCTAGTCCCTTCGGCGGCAACAGCGGACATTGGTGAGATGGTTCTTATCGTGCAGCTGCATTGTATACTCCAAGAAGTGCACAATACTCATTTAGCATCATAATTATAATTTTAATGTGAAATACAGTTGCTTTTCATTGACAATATTTTGATGATTCTCCAAGATATCATGCTGGCGGATTTCTCAGAGTTGCGTTTTGGCGAATCGCCCCTGTTCCCGGTTTGATGTGTTTTGGCGAGGTGCCCATGTTCCCGGACAGATAATTTGCTTTTTGTGATAAATCAGTGATCGCGCTGGGTATTTCTTCAATGCGTGTAAAATAAAAAAAATTAATTTAAATTCGATTTATTTGCGTGATAATTTTCGGAACAGTAAGCAAATTTATAATAGCTTTAAATATGTGTCCATATCGTTTCAGTAACACAATTAGCTTACTAACATACTTACAGTATACAGAAAACGTATTAAACTTGTCTATTCGTTGTTCATGACGACTGACGTGTATGTATTTCAGTCGACTCGTTCTGTTTTTCAATTGGGTCCCATACACGATATTTGTTGTATTCTGTGTTCTGATTGGATCAAATGAACAGCTTCCGGGGAATTCCTTCAACGATTAACCAATGACAGCCGTTGTCTGTTTTTACGTACAGGGTATTCCCTATTGAATATTAATATCATAACCACATGACATCAGTCAATTATGGAACTAAACAATTGACGTAGTTATTGCGGGAAGACTTTAGAATATTTTATGGCGCAAGATATTTAATTGACGGAAAAATACTTCTCAAATGTACAGCAGCGACGCTGCGTGAATAAAGCCAACCAATTATGACTAGAATTAATCAAATGAAACAGAATGTGCCGTTACAGACTGACACGGCGCACTGTGGTTTAAATACTTAAACTGGCGGCCGACTGTTACGTGTACTGTACTCGTCTAATAACTACGTATTTGAGCGACACTTACAAAGTTTATTAAAGTGAAACTTATAGTCTAGAGTGTCACACTGTCTTGACTACAAATGAAATTATTTTTTATTAAACAATTTAACGTATGTTTTACCTTAATTTATAGGATTCATAATGCTTGTTCAAATTTCTCTTAAAACATTATTCATAGCAAATGTCAATCAATCAAAACAAAGACTAAGATCATGTTTTAAAAATTATTTAATGTTGATCTGAATTATTTTGTCAACAGTACACAAAATAGGATCTTCATTAAAAGATTTGACAAATTATGATCAATTAACGTATATGTGACTTGTCACATTAAACGAGTGAGGTACCGTCCTTAGACCACTAGTTACATGTGTAGGTAAACATCAATAAACTAGTACATTGAAAATTTCGAAAGTTGTTCGAGTTCCAAACTTTCTCATTATTAAACAAACGTCACGAGAGAGTCTGAGACCTGGTCCCACAGGACAGACTGAGACAGTGTCATTCTGTAATTTCAAATAACTATTTAATATTACGGCCAGCTAGCTCAGTGACACTGACAGTCTCTACTCACAGACGCATTAATTTTTTTTATCAATTCCAAAGATTAAAAGGTTGAACACTGAACAGTTACTAACTTACACGGCAACTTGTGAACGTATATACACTGAAAAGTCGGAAAACACTAGAGTCTGGTATGAATTGAGTTAGAGCAACTGACTCAGACTACAATTTACTCAATGAAAATGTTGAACCAGATTTAAAGCATACGCTTCTTGGAATTAAATTTTCGCACAGCATTTTGAAAGTCAAACTCAGTGTACTTGTCTGGGCCTTCCATTGCAATTAACATCAAGCGCTCCACATGGTCTTCAGTCAGTCGATTCCTGCGTTTGTCCTTTATTCTATTTTGGCAACTGAACCCCCTTTCTGCTGGGACACTTGTTACGGGGATAACCAAGGCTACAGCAGCCAGTTTTGCGAACTCAGGAAAATTGGCCTCGTAGTCGGTCATTAACAGTCGACATGCTGTCGACATGTTGTTAGCGCCAGCTGCTTTCAGAACACCTTTGACTTGACAAAATTCCGCTTTTAGTTGGTCACCATCCAAGAGTTGTGTAAAGTTATCACATAGTAGATTCATTTCGTCCAGTCCATGTTGACGGATATCTGCCGCATCAGGGTAGTGGAGGGGGTTCAACACTGTATCGAGAGCAGTGAGGACTGAGAGCTGGTCTCCCGGGAAACGTGCGTCTAGAGTAGAAATGAGACTCCTTAAGAAACCTTCTCTCACTCTAGTGTGCGCAGCTTCATCAACGTACTTCGGAACTTGGTCATTGTATGTTCCTTCACCTGCAAGACGTTCGCGGAACTCACGTTCATTCGTGCCAATGTTTTCAATGAGAGAAAACAGCTCTGTCGACGTTGACTCAATCATAGGTTGGATGGTGGATAGAATAACGTCATCCTTTTGAAATGTCAGAGAGAGTCTATCCATGATTGGCAAAACGTCTTTTAGGAAGCATGTCATGGCAATGAAGCTGTACCTTGTTACAGCTTTTTGGAGACCACTGGCTGTAGCATTGCCATTCACTGCGTCTTCCTCCAATTGCACACACAGTGCCGCCCAGTTGTGGTAAATGCCTTTAACGGCTTTGTTCAGTGATAGCCACCTTGTCGAGCAGGGTTGTTTGAGACTCACGATATCGTCATTGTTTAAGACCTTGTTGAGCTCTCTAAGTCGCCCAGTCCTTGCCGCTGAATACTCAAAGTAGTTGTAGATGTTATTTACTGTACGTTTGTAGGCAGAAACATTAGTGACATGTTTTGCAGAGTCGTTTGCTGCAAGGGCCACCCTATGTGCACAGCAGTGCACATGCACAAGGAAGGGGTTCAGTCGCTTAAGTCTGACCCCCACCCCATTTAAACGACCGGTCATTACTGACGCTCCGTCTGATCCGAGCCCAACGACTTTGCCGAAATCAATTCCCTTGGATGTAAGAACATTCAGCAATGCAGTGGTGATTGTCTCTGCATCCCCAGACACAACTGTGGCATTAGCAAGAAACAATGACTTTGGTCTGCCATCGACCAATATGCGCAAATAGATAATCAATTTTTTGTCAATAGTAACATTTACTGTCTCGTCAATGACAACTCCCAAAAATGGGCTTTCATGAACCAGAATACAAATTTTCTCAGTAAGGGTGTCAGCAATCGCCTTTTGCAATTCAGTAACGGTCGTGTGGTGTGTATAAAACTTCCCACCCTGGATGGCAGTCACCCCATTTGCTTCTTGCAATTCCATTAAAAATTTAAATTTGCTCTCTGGTATCTCTTGTTTAGCCATGCCATAAACTGTACGTAGCATCACCATAACTGAAGAACTGTCTTGTTCTGCCCCCTTTTCTACGTGTTTTTGTAGAGTTTTTGAAATTGTTTGGGAGCTTAAAGCCAGTCTATGATCTGCTAGTGTAGCGTGTCGCACAAGTGCATTTCTCTGATAAGTTTTACACCCTTTCGTGAATGTGTTTTTCATGCCCCCCTTTTCACATATTTTACAGAACATTACAACCCCATCTGTTGACGATGTGTGTCTCAACCACAAAAATTCATTTGTCCATTTATTTCGAAATTCTGGCGATTTTCTAGATTTCTTTGTTTCTGGGGCTTTATCATGATCATTATCCGTCGTATCCCCTTCATTGTTATCGTCACTGCAACTGTCAGTGTTAACCGTCTGAAACTCGCTAACATGATCACCTGCTTTTGAGCTTGGCATAAAGCTAGAAATCGATGTCTGTTTCTGTTTAGACATGGCATTAAAGTTTATATATCATCGATAAATTTGATCTACAACTGCTTTCGTCTTGTTTACCGTACGATAGACTGTTGCAGACGACAGACTTTGTTTGAACAAAGAGCTAGCCAATCAGAGCCCCCATTTACGAACTTCCGATTCAAAGCGACACCTGGTGACGTTCTATTTATAGCAACTGGGATTTCCAACTTTCAATTTACATTGAATATTTTCGTAAGTTATTCGCGCTCTTGACGTTGCTTAAATTATTAACTTTAAGGAAGCAAAGTATCAGAATGTTTTTAAAATTGGCAAATATAATCTATGCGTGCAAGACACGCATGCAGTTTATTTTTGTGCGTGTTTTTATGATTTTTGTGCGTGAAAAACGCAGATTTCTGCGTGAACGCGATCCCTGTAAATATTAGTTATTTTTGCACATTGTAATTTTAAAGCATTTTTGATAATTCAATTGTTATTTGGTATTCAAATGTCATAAATGTTTTCTTGTAATATGTAGTTAAAATTTCATGCCAGATGAGTGTTCGTGACTTATTAAAATTTGTGGATTCTAAGTCAAGGCAAAAAGTGATACCTGTGACTGAACCAAGTAGATTTGCAGTGCTTTTAAGTGACAGTAAAGGTTATTACTTAAAACAGCACTTTGTTTCATCTTCTAAGCTTCCTTTGGATTTCATTTGCAAAAGTGGAGGGAAAGCAAGACAATTAGTTGATGAATTGGATCTGAAACTTCCTCAACTTATTGCACAAAAACAGAAAACGGCAATTGTGTATGTGTGGATTGGTACTTGTGATATAACTCAAAAGTGCAAAACCTCAAAGATAATAGATGTGTCATGTTGGGACAACTCTACTGTAGATTCATTACACAGTCAGTTGTTAAGAGCTAGAGACATATGCATTGCATTGAAACTGGACTGTAGAATTAAATTCATTGGACTCCCTCCGGTATCTGTTACCAAGTGAAAGCCCAACAGAGGAAACCAAGCTGGATACACTCAGACACAGAAGTGCTGAGACAAACCAAACTAGTTAATAGACAGATTGTTAACCTCAATACATTCCTTGGTAGAAACTCTTTGCAGTTTCAACTAGACTTGTTCAAAACCAGAAAAGGAAGGACTCCTCAAAACAACATAGAAAAGTTGACTACTGATGGGGTCCACCTATGCGAGGTTCTAGCAAAAAAGTGGCTTAAGCGTCTAGAGTGGGATGCAATAGACGAGTGTTTTGACCCAGAATTTCAAGTTGCTGTGGATCCACAGGAGGAACTAGCAACTGACCTTTAGAGAAAATGGAGAATAATGAGGACACTACTACTGGGGAGGCAGGTGCTACTTGTCATGCTGCAAAGGAGGACACTATTAAAACACTGGTGACAGAGCTAAAGGAACTTTTTCATGATACAGCGACTGAAAGGCAACAATGGCGTCAAGAACATATTGAGCAACAAGCCTGGCTTCACCGCAAGTTGGAGGAAGACCAACTTGAACTGAGACGTACCTTGGAGGTAATGGAAGAAGGTATGGATAGAACAGTGGCGGCAAGACTTGCTGAGTTTGAGAGGGACAAGGAAGATTCTTTAAATATGAAAGGAAATGTCGCAACACAACAAAAAGGCAACATACCAAGAGAATCAAGATTCAAACCCGAATTGTCAGTGATAAATTCTTTTCAATCATCTGGCCACCGGTATAATAGACAACCCCAAATGTCTGAATCAAGCCAATATAGTTTTTCACAGAGTCCACTTGCTCAAGGCGGAACCTCAACACCTACAGCTCCACGAGGTGGATCTTTCCGAAGTTTTTCAAGTAACCGTTCTGTATTTGAAGATGTCCCTCGTCCTAAGTTAGCAGAATTTGACGGTCGTGAAGATTGGGAGGTTTTCTTTTATCCCTTTGAACGCATGGCCAGGCGATATCAGTGGAATGACGAAGAGAAACTTGAGCGGTTGCATGACTGCATGAGGAAGGGTGCTGTTAAATTTATATGCACACTGCCGCTTGCTATCCAAGATGTCTATGCAACCCTTGTTCAACATCTCGCTGACAGATTTGGACGTTCTGAGCCACCTTCTACCTTACGAAAACAGTTGTCAGAATTCCGGCAAGGAAAGGAAACTATTGAAGAATATGCACAGGAAGTACGAAGATTGGCGGCAAAAGCATTTCCTGGTGTTCACTTGCAGATGCTAGAGGAGTTGGCAGCTGAGTTTTTCCTGAAGGGACTTAAGGATACTAAGGTAGCATATGAAGCTATGAACCAAGCACCAAAAACAGTTGAGGAAGTTGTTCGTTTACAACACAATTTTAAGGCCACCATTGGAAGGGATAGTGATAAACATTCACAGTCACATGTGAGTCGTCGGGTTGCTTTTGCTACAGATGAAGACAGTGAGGACGAGACTGTCATAAGACGCGCATTCAGCCCAAAACCTAGAACCACAAATGAGAAAATTAGGAACTTCCATTCTGATAAAAGCATTGAAAGCCGTCTTGAGAAGATAGAATCCCTGTTACTGCAAATTCCAAATCTTCTTAAAACAGAACAGCCAAGAACAGACAGAAGCTGTTACAACTGTGGAGAAGAGGGACACTTCATAAGGGATTGTAAAAAAGAAAAGAGACGTAGTCGTTCAAATAGTCCTCACCATTCAAACAGGAAATTAGAAGAGTCACCAAAAATAGCCAGAGTAACAATAAGGCGACTACACAAAACATCCAAAAGTATCTTAATACGGAAATTTCGAGATCGCGCAGAGTTGCCTCCCCATGTTACTCTTTCGCGTTGAAGGTAGAGAAATGATCTTCGCAAACCGGAAGGTGGGACACTTTTTGGGTCGTTTCAAGCTCCGAGTTTCCTCCGTTTTCCAGGTAATTATGACTTGAATACATCTTTTCTAAGGTATTCTTTCTTGTCAAATGTTGTGATAAACACAAATTTGTAAACGTTCAATCAAATGAAACTGTATTAGTCTAATCTGGTTATTTTTCTTTGCCGCTGTGTTTCGCCACGAAATTGCTAAAAGACTATCGCAGTAAATATGTTCTGTTAGGTATATATAACATAATTATATCACGTAAATGTATTTGAAAGTTGTATTTTTACTTTTTCTTCGTGTGTAATACTGTGTTAGTGTTGGAATATTGATTTTGACCTTTTTAACTGAACCTGAATAAGTTAGACACCATTCATAACGTAACTTTGCTGTGTCATTTTTGTATCAAAGGGAGATAATCGGTGTGTAATTGAATAAGATTACAATTTGAATTTCGCTAGAAGCCCCATTACCTGTTTCTGATAACAGATTTTAGCATTTAATGATTGTTGTAATTAATTATGAAAACATTTTACTATTCTTCAAAGGTTTTAGTATTCATAATCCAATTGTCTTGTGAATAAATCGAACACTTATTACACGCAAATTGTTGAGGCGTACAGCATCATTATTTAGAAGAAGAGAATTTTATGTTTACATTTATGTTTTCAACAATTTTCAAAAGTGATATTTTTGAAAAAAATAAATAGAGGATATCTGTCTTTTCTTGACTAATACCATGTTTATCTCATCGAGTGAGGTAGAAAGGTTATATTTTCACTGTGACGTCATAAGCCAATTCGCCTCGTGAGACCATTGTTTTATGACGTCAAATTATATCAGTCACCGTTCGCAGTGAAAATATAAGTTATTTTCACTGTAGCTCGATAGACAGTTTATTTCACTGATAAATCCCAGTATTTCATCGCTCGCCATATAATAAAAATGTTTAATTAAGTAATATAATATTCCTAGAAGAAAAATTTAAGTTTACTGTATCTTCTGCTGTATATATGTAGAAACAATTATGCTGTAAAATATTTCCTTGTCACCCTGTAAAATCAAAAGTTATTCAATACTGTCTTCTGCCATGTTTAATATTTTTGCTATCCCGAATTTGATCAATTCAAGCTCAGTTTCCCTCTTTTATTTCAGGTAAGTCACATTTTCACTGGAGACAGCCGACAATGCCTGTGTATCACTGCTGTGTACCGGGCTGTACTTCCTCCTCGCGGAAAACGAGTGACCCAGTGAAGCATCCAGAGCACAGAAATATCAACTTCTTGTCTTTACCTAACAAGAAGACGGACAAAAGGAGAAGAAATGAGTGGATTAGGCTGATCAGACGGAGCAGACTTGGGAGCCGAACAAGTACACTCGTATTTGCTCTCGGCATTTTGACACAGCTAGCATGAAGGTGCCAACTCTTTTCCCCTACAATAACTTCAAAGAAGCACTAAAAAAAAGGTAAAGTATATTTTCAGCTTTTCAAGACAACCGTTAATATTAATAATACCGTAATCGATGTATTAAGCGCCCTGGGCGGTAAAAAAATTGAAAGAAGGGACGCTTATTAGCCTAAACTATATTGACCATTTTACATAAATAGGGCAATAGGTAGACTAACATATGGTCCCTGGAAAAAAAGATTTGTTACTGAAATTGTACTGTTTAATATTTACGAAATACAAAAACAATTCTTAACAAATCTTAGCTTCAGACTTTGCCAGTATGGCTGAGGCAACTATACTGGCCAATACTTTCTAGACTTAAGAAGGCTCCATTAATATTTTGCTATATTTGGCTGTTTGGCAGACTTATAATAGGTCTACTAGGTCCTGTTTAGGTCTACAGAATACTGTCATGCAGCTTATCAGATGTCAAATTCTATTCTTAAATATATAGAGGATATTATATGATTATCTATGTCATACTTTGTTTACAACACAAGTGTCTAACGAGGGAAATACCAATATTCAAGCATGAGTGTCGTCACAATGAGAAAGTGATATGTTGCCCTAGGGCATTGTATGAAAAATATGAACCCCTGTATGATCGCCTACGTAGGTTATAAAAGCAAAAAATATCATGAATCATTGAATATATTCTGTATTTCAGGCAAACCAAGACTTCAACAATTGCTTCTGAATGCCAAGTTGATCTCAGCTCTGTTACTGATGACGACGAGGCAGTCACATCCATCGAAGCTATGGATACAGATGAAGTTGTGCCGTACATTGTTGGGGAAGTTGACTGCACAACAGAGAGCAAGCATTCAACTGGTATAAACACTACTTTTATTATTGAAAGTATATTTTTAAGAATTAAGAATCATTCTTGAACTGGGAAGCTGAAATCATCAGACAATAGTGATTATAAATTGTCACTTTTCAACCTACATGTGTGTATATAGAGGATATTATATGACTGACTCTTTGTCATACTATGTTAACGATACGGGTGCCTGAATAATGGGATTTCCCGAGCAGGAGCGACATAAACATGAATATAAATGTTCTATTTATAACTGAACTCCTGAAATCAACAAAAATACTCAAAAATCTACTTTAAAGCATAAGCTGGCTACCCGCTGAAATACTCAGAATAGTGAGAATACCTTCTTTATTACATTGAGACTGAATTTGTAAATTTAATTTTTGACACCCCTATAAATATGGGTGTGGCAGCTCAGCTGCCTAGGTCTCAAACCTTATTTTCCCTGGATACCAGTATGCTAGGGAGCTTATATTTTATACATATTTAATATTTCTCAATTTCAGGACTGGTTAAGATGGAGTCAGTTGTTGGTGGCCCAGTAAAGCTCCCTTCTTCAGATCATGAGTACTGCACCGGACAGAAATCTGAGCCAATCTTCGGAAGTATTTCAACGCAGACTGATATCTCTGGAAAGGACATCTCAGACCAGGAAACTGAGCTGAAAGGGTTACACTCCAAGTTACAGGACAAGTCAAGGCTTCTGCGAGACACCTTTGTTGACACTGTGACAAAGAATGACAAAAATGTGCGTCAATACACAGGCTTGCCCTCCTTGTCCATGTTACTTGGAGTATTCAACATTCTGCAGTCAATCAGTCCCAATCTGAAGTATTGGAGTGGCAGAAAGAGTGCTGATCAGAAAGGGTATCAAAGAGGTGACCGTGAGAAGCCAGGGCCGATAAGGAAGTTGTCAGCCTTCCACGAATTCATCCTGACACTCGTTAGGCTGCGATTAGGGCTGTTTGGTTTTGTAGTGGCTGACATTTTCGGGGTTTCAAACTGTCGAGTGTCACAAATATTCACTACTTGGATTACGTTTATGTCACATGTGTTTGACAATCTGTTGAAGTGGCCAACAAGGAATCAAGTTAACAAGTACATGCCCAGATCATTCAAAATACAGTATCCCAAGACCAGAGCCATCATTGACTGTACAGAGTTTTACTTTCAACGACCAAGATCCCCTACTGCACAAGCATCGACATACAGTACTTACAAGTCTAG
This sequence comes from Gibbula magus, assembly GCA_936450465.1. Lineage (NCBI taxonomy): Eukaryota > Metazoa > Mollusca > Gastropoda > Trochida > Trochidae > Gibbula > Gibbula magus. The sequence continues at coordinate 46,991,646 of OW388304.1, read as the reverse complement.
AAACACTGGAAAATGCTTGGTTGCCATTTCACCATCTGGAACATTCACATTTGTATCTGAGGTCTATGGAGGAAATGCATCGGATCGCTTCATAACAAATGATTCAGGATTCATTGACCTTGTCGAAGAAGGAGATGACATTATGGCAGATAGAGGATTTACAATACGGGATCTGTTGACCATCAAGAGGGCTACTCTGAATATTCCTCCTTTCACCAGGAAATGTTCTTGGGGTAAAAACAAGAGACTGAATATTAGTGAAATAAGACAGACAAGGAGAATAGCAAAGCTACGTATTCACGTAGAGAGGGCCATTCAACGGTTAAAGCTGTTTAAGATGCTTGGGAACTACATTCCATGGTCTTTGAAACCACTGACAAATCAAATGGTAAAAGTTGCTGCATTTTTCTGCAATCTATTGCCAAGATTAGTGAGAAAGTGATTGTGATAGTTCTTTTAAAGCATCTTCAAGGCTCTGTATCACACATAAATGTGTAATTCGCTTGGACGGTCTCCGGTAAAATATGCAACAGTCAATTAAATGCAACTTTGAATTAATTCCTTCCAATTTTAAAAATTAACTTTATAATCTATATACATATATACATATACATTTTCCAAATACTGCATTTGATAGATTTCCCTATATGCAAATCGTTAGAAATATTTATATCCAACATCTGTGCATTACTTATATTTCGCAGTATTGGTATGATACAGAGCCAGTAAACCTCCATCAGTCAGTGTGTCCATCCGTCCAAGTTTTCATTATTATTATAGCGCTTGTAAAATATAGGCAGTGGTCATGGCTGCAATATGCTCAAAGATTTTCATATAGCTTGAAATGAAGGCAAAATATTGTTTTTGTAAAGGTGCAATATTTTTATTCAAATTGAATAACATCCATGATAGTTTTAACAAAATACTCAATGGACAATTTATTCTGCCTGAAACTGGATACATGAATATGTTTCTTTGATAATACAATGATTTGTGAAGATAATAAGTTGACAGAGGTGTTGTAACATAGAATATCAATATCAGAGATGAAAATATCAAGATGCATTATATGATGATTCCAAAGAAAATAAACTTTTTCTGCAAATTCATATTACATGTCTACACTTTATGAAAACATGTAACAGCTCTTCAAGTTCAGATTCATAAAAGGAGCAGAGAATCTACAAATTAATGTTATTTTAAAAAACAACATTCAATAAAATATTTGAATTCAGTTCACTCTGCCAATTTTGACAAAATTGTAATGAAGTGTCATTAGTAATCAGTTTTTCATAGTAACATCTACATCTTTTATGTTAAGAAAGTAAATGTTGTAGAGCTTGGTTCATTTAGAGGGTTTTGGTGTGAGTTTGAGAAAATAAGGGGATCTATACTAAAGGACAGTTCCCTTGATGATATAAAGTTTATTAATTTCATTGAAACTCAAAATTGCTTCAACACCTCAAATACCTCAAATTGGATGAATAATACATTTATTAAACCAACTGTAACTTAAGAGATTAATATTTTTCAAAAATACCAATGTATTTGTTATATTCATCTGACAGATGTAATATTCATGTTAAACTGTTAATAAAGTATTTTCAGTATTTCAATCAAATATTGCTCTTGTTTGCTTTTCAAGGTAATAGTTTAGGCCATACAAAGTTTTGGAAAAACAGAATTGACTTTTTAAGTACAGATTGCCATAACAATTCATCAAAGGCAATTCTTTCCACATGAATCTGGTGTTTTCCATCATGGATGTTTCCTTCTAGATACAAGACAAAATCACACCACAGTACACCTGCTACTGCCATTTGTGTCTGTATTTGAATGTACCAGTCAGAAGTATGCTTCAGTACACAATGCCCATTTTCATCTTTTTGCACATGGTAATTTTCAGAACATATTTCATCAACAGTTAGGTTCTTGAATTTGTAGGGACACTTAATTTCAAGGACTCCCATACCACAACATGTACATTTGACAATGCCATCTGGTGAGGCTCCTACATGTGGCATATACTTGTTAATGAACAGACCTGACATTGTCACTTTGCCACATTTGTGGCCGGTAGCATACTGAGATTCATACAGTTTCCTAGCTAGAGGCTCTCTGTCCTTGCCATACAGCATGGCAGCTGAGGGTCCATAATTAGTCAACCCGAGAACTTGACGAACAATGTAGTTGTCTTCATCGGTACCTCTGTATTTAAATACATGGGCCATTACAGATGATGTAAGTCTGCCAGTTCTATGTTTAAACCACTCAGGATTGTCAGATTGTCCTTGTGTCATGATATTGATTTTATTGAAGTCATCTTCAGAGAAACAAGAAGATAGGTAATCAAGAACAGGTAAACTGTCATCATACCTATCAGCACAGTCTTGTAATGTTAACGCAGATTTCACATCATTTGGAACATTTAAAATTTCACAAATTTGAGCATCATGACCTCTGACTAAGTTTGACATCATATCATCAAGATCAACTGCTTCTAACAAGTTATCATGAACCATGGGTGTATACACATTAAGATATGGTTGCACTTTTGATGTATCCTTGATGTCATCTAATTTTCTTGGGTTGGAACTTTTTTTCGGCTCATCCCAAACACATTTTATGTCAGTGCATGTCTCTGTGTGTCGATCCTCGTGTCTGCTTGACCAGTTAGCGACAGACAACATGAGACAAAGGACATGCTTGCATCCACCATCATCCCTGAAGTGAAAAAAATATTTTAAATACCTTATTACTCGCCCGTGAAAGATACTCAGTAATATTTATGCAGCAATATTAAACTAGTGTAATCCCGCTGCATGTATGACGTCACAATATGTTTCAGTAATGACATCACAATGTTTGTATCGCCGTCACAGTGGTATCGGGCTTACAGACCTACATTAAGCTTTAAACGGAACATATACCGTACATCCTTGAATTAACGTCAGGTTTCGAATTATTTCTGGGTGGTATGGCCGTTTAAAAATGATTCTCATGTTAAGCATTGGTTTTCTCTTACCGTAAATAATAGCCATATGTTTAAATATGTTCCTCTTAAAAAATGAATAAATATACACCACCAAAAATGAATGTTTAAGAGAAATGGTCATGGTTATATTCCTATATTTATTTCATCAAGATTATTTATCTTGCCAAAACTAATAGACGCCGCCGGTCGGTGTTGTATTGACGCCGGTTCATGATTGACACCAGAGCTGAAGGTGGTCTAAAAAAAGGCCTAGGCTATTCAAGGAAATACGGTACTATGTATCTTGGATCAAAATTAACTTTTTAAACTAGCATATTTTTTTTTATTTCGAAGATTTGCAAATGCCAAAGTTTGTTAAAATTCTTGAATCTTGATCCATTTAGGCGTACAAATACCTTTTTACATAATTTTTTAAAAATCTGTATAATATTTAATAAAAAATCAATTTACCCTGTACAGTCGCATCCACCGGACACACAGTTTCCAGACTCATTCATTAAAATCCAGGTGTTGTAGGGATGAGATGATTGAGGGGTTTCTCGTATACACTTTGATTTTATGTAAATATGAGAGTGTGAAAGTTGATGGCACAGTAATGAATGAACATGATGTGCTGTGTACAATCCATAACCCCTCTCAGATTTATATCTGGACAGACGATCGGGACTCCACTCGCACCTTGAAAGTAAATACACAAATACATCAGCTTCAGAAAATGAAGGCACTGCTTTCAAATCTTCGTTCCACTTGTTCAACTCCGGTGATAATGCAAAAGGAAACTGTACAACCTCACGAGTTCGCACCTGAATGGAGTTGGCAGTATCATCTGGGGTTTTGATTACTGGCAAATTCAACTCAACCGCTTTTCTGGCGATTTCCCGTAACTGTACAACATTATAATCACTTACAGTCATTCCTCTGTTACTTAAAAATGCCTTCAGCTGATCTTTTAACATTGATTCAATCGGGAAATCCATCGCTACAGTTACAATCCGTCGTCTGCTTTTGTTGACATTGACAACCGCGCCATGACAGCCGGAAGGAGCGGTGTCCCACCCTTCTCATTGGAAGAGCGCTTTTCGCACCTCCTACGCTAAAGAGCACGGAACTCGAAACTTCCGTATTGGAGTGTCTGTGAATGGGAACAAAGCGAGTGCCTTGATTGACACAGGTGCGGATGCAACTGTTATTTCCCAAGAGCTTGCAGCCGAGTTGGGAATCAAGGGAAGCAATGAAAAGGCTATCCTCTGTAATGCAGAAAATGGTGCAGAGATGGAGGCTGTGGGAGGAGTCACAGTGACACTCTCACTAGCTAATTCATCATGGGACTGGCCAGTGTACATCGCACCTATCAGGGACCCGATTTTGGTTGGAATGGATTTTCTGGAGGAAATAGATGCAACAATTCTTGCAAGACAAGGTGATATCATCATAAATGGATCAGTAATCCCAGGCATATGCAAGGATGGATTTGCCCCCGCAACAGTTAGCCTAGATGAAAAGGTGGTCATTCCTGCAAGGTCAGAAAAAGTAGTTATTGCTCGAGTGACAGGGTGTAACCCAAGCAAGGAGTCAACATGGCTCAATAAAGGAATATTTGCTGGTGAAGCATTGCTAAATGGAAAGGGCAGTGTCCCAATTAAATTACTGAATCCGAACACCCACGAAGCTATCCTTGAGACGGGTACCCACCTAGGCAAGCTGTTAGACTTCGAAATGACAGAGCAAGAAAGTGGAAGTCTAAAAGGCTCGAATGCTGAAAAAGATATTACACTCCGAGCTTGTGAGATAGAACAAAACACAGAATTGGAGATTCCACAGCATTTAGCTGACTTGATTGAAAGGGCATCAGAACATCTGCAACCAGATGTACGTCCCGAACTTGAACAGCTTTTAGTGGAATATCAGGACGTGTTTGCTAGAAGTGACGAGGATGTGGGCTGTTTAAAAAATGTCAAACACACCATTCCTACTGGTTCAGCAAGACCAATAAGGCAACCAGTTAGAAGGACGCCAATTGGGTTTCAGTCTGAAGAGGAGCAGCATCTGAAGAAGTTGTTGGACAGCGGAATCGTAGTCCCTTCCGATAAGGATTCGTCAGCCTTCCACGAATTCATGGGATGATCCTGACACTCGTTAGGCTGCGATTAGGGCTGTTTGGTTTTGTAGTGGCTGACATTTTCGGGGTTTCAAACTGTCGAGTGTCACAAATATTCACTACTTGGATTACGTTTATGTCACATGTGTTTGACAATCTGTTGAAGTGGCCAACAAGGAATCAAGTTAACAAGTACATGCCCAGATCATTCAAAATACAGTATCCCAAGACCAGAGCCATCATTGACTGTACAGAGTTTTACTTTCAACGACCAAGATCCCCTACTGCACAAGCATCGACATACAGTACTTACAAGTCTAGAAACACTGGAAAATGCTTGGTTGCCATTTCACCATCTGGAACATTCACATTTGTATCTGAGGTCTATGGAGGAAATGCATCGGATCGCTTCATAACAAATGATTCAGGATTCATTGACCTTGTCGAAGAAGGAGATGACATTATGGCAGATAGAGGATTTACAATACGGGATCTGTTGACCATCAAGAGGGCTACTCTGAATATTCCTCCTTTCACCAGGAAATGTTCTTGGGGTAAAAACAAGAGACTGAATATTAGTGAAATAAGACAGACAAGGAGAATAGCAAAGCTACGTATTCACGTAGAGAGGGCCATTCAACGGTTAAAGCTGTTTAAGATGCTTGGGAACTACATTCCATGGTCTTTGAAACCACTGACAAATCAAATGGTAAAAGTTGCTGCATTTTTCTGCAATCTATTGCCAAGATTAGTGAGAAAGTGATTGTGATAGTTCTTTTAAAGCATCTTCAAGGCTCTGTATCACACATAAATGTGTAATTCGCTTGGACGGTCTCCGGTAAAATATGCAACAGTCAATTAAATGCAACTTTGAATTAATTCCTTCCAATTTTAAAAATTAACTTTATAATCTATATACATATATACATATACATTTTCCAAATACTCCATTTGATAGATTTCCCTATATGCAAATCGTTAGAAATATTTATATCCAACATCTGTGCATTACTTATATTTCGCAGTATTGGTATGATACAGAGCCTTTAAACCTCTATCAGTCAGTGTGTCCATCCGTCCAAGTTTTCATTATTATTATAGCGCTTGTAAAATATAGGCAGTGGTCATGGCTGCAATATGCTCAAAGATTTTCATATAGCTTGAAATGAAGGCAAAATATTGTTTTTGTAAAGGTGCAATATTTTTATTCAAATTGAATAACATCCATGATAGTTTTAACAAAATACTCAATGGACAATTTATTCTGCCTGAAACTGGATACATGAATATGTTTCTTTGATAATACAATGATTTGTGAAGATAATGAGTTGACAGAGGTGTTGTAACATAGAATATCAATATCAGAGATGAAAATATCAAGATGCATTATATGATGATTCCAAAGAAAATAAACTTTTTCTGCAAATTCATATTACATGTCTACACTTTATGAAAACATGTAACAGCTCTTCAAGTTCAGATTCATAAAAGGAGCAGAGAATCTACAAATTAATGTTATTTTAAAAAACAACATTCAATAAAATATTTGAATTCAGTTCACTCTGCCAATTTTGACAAAATTGTAATGAAGTGTCATTAGTAATCAGTTTTTCATAGTAACATCTACATCTTTTATGTTAAGAAAGTAAATGTTGTAGAGCTTGGTTCATTTAGAGGGTTTTGGTGTGAGTTTGAGAAAATAAGGGGATCTATACTAAAGGACAGTTCCCTTGATGATATAAAGTTTATTAATTTCATTGAAACTCAAAATTGCTTCAACACCTCAAATACCTCAAATTGGATGAATAATACATTTATTAAACCAACTGTAACTTAAGAGATTAATATTTTTAAAAAATACCAATGTATTTGTTATATTCATCTGACAGATATCATATTCATGTTAAACTGTTAATAAAGTATTTTCAGTATTTCAATCAAATATTGCTCTTGTTTGCTTTTCAAGGTAATAGTTTAGGCCATACAAAGTTTTGGAAAAACAGAATTGACTTTTTAAGTACAGATTGCCATAACAATTCATCAAAGGCAATTCTTTCCACATGAATCTGGTGTTTTCCATCATGGATGTTTCCTTCTAGATACAAGACAAAATCACACCACAGTACACCTGCTACTGCCATTTGTGTCTGTATTTGAATGTACCAGTCAGAAGTATGCTTCAGTACACAATGCCCATTTTCATCTTTTTGCACATGGTAATTTTCAGAACATATTTCATCAACAGTTAGGTTCTTGAATTTGTAGGGACACTTAATTTCAAGGACTCCCATACCACAACATGTACATTTGACAATGCCATCTGGTGAGGCTCCTACATGTGGCATATACTTGTTAATGAACAGACCTGACATTGTCACTTTGCCACATTTGTGGCCGGTAGCATACTGAGATTCATACAGTTTCCTAGCTAGAGGCTCTCTGTCCTTGCCATACAGCATGGCAGCTGAGGGTCCATAATTAGTCAACCCGAGAACTTGACGAACAATGTAGTTGTCTTCATCGGTACCTCTGTATTTAAATACATGGGCCATTACAGATGATGTAAGTCTGCCAGTTCTATGTTTAAACCACTCAGGATTGTCAGATTGTCCTTGTGTCATGATATTGATTTTATTGAAGTCATCTTCAGAGAAACAAGAAGATAGGTAATCAAGAACAGGTAAACTGTCATCATACCTATCAGCACAGTCTTGTAATGTTAACGCAGATTTCACATCATTTGGAACATTTAAAATTTCACAAATTTGAGCATCATGACCTCTGACTAAGTTTGACATCATATCATCAAGATCAACTGCTTCTAACAAGTTATCATGAACCATGGGTGTATACACATTAAGATATGGTTGCACTTTTGATGTATCCTTGATGTCATCTAATTTTCTTGGGTTGGAACTTTTTTTCGGCTCATCCCAAACACATTTTATGTCAGTGCATGTCTCTGTGTGTCGATCCTCATGTCTGCTTGACCAGTTAGCGACAGACAACATGAGACAAAGGACATGCTTGCATCCACCATCATCCCTGAAGTGAAAAAAATATTTTAAATACCTTATTACTCGCCCGTGAAAGATACTCAGTAATATTTATGCAGCAATATTAAACTAGTGTAATCCCGCTGCATGTATGACGTCACAATATGTTTCAGTAATGACATCACAATGTTTGTATCGCCGTCACAGTGGTATCGGGCTTACAGACCTACATTAAGCTTTAAACGGAACATATACCGTACATCCTTGAATTAACGTCAGGTTTCGAATTATTTCTGGGTGGTATGGCCGTTTAAAAACATATATGCCAGGTGATTAGATTACTAATGGATTCTCATGTTAAGCATTGGTTTTCTCTTACCGTAAATAATAGCCATATGTTTAAATATGTTCCTCTTAAAAAATGAATAAATATACACCACCAAAAATGAATGTTTAAGAGAAATGGTCATGGTTATATTCCTATATTTATTTCATCAAGATAATTTATCTTGCCAAAACTAATAGACGCCGCCGGTCGGTGTTGTATTGACGCCGGTTCATGATTGACACCAGGGCTGAAGGTGGTCTAAAAAAAGGCCTAGGCTATTCAAGGAAATACGGTACTATGTATCTTGGATCAAAATTAACTTTTTAAACTAGCATATTTTTTTTTATTTCGAAGATTTGCAAATGCCAAAGTTTGTTAAAATTCTTGAATCTTGATCCATTTAGGCGTACAAATACCTTTTTACATAATTTTTTAAAAATCTGTATAATATTTAATAAAAAATCAATTTACCCTGTACAGTCGCATCCACCGGACACACAGTTTCCAGACTCATTCATTAAAATCCAGGTGTTGTAGGGATGAGATGATTGAGAGGTTTCTCGTATACACTTTGATTTTATGTAAATATGAGAGTGTGAAAGTTGATGGCACAGTAATGAATGAACATGATGTGCTGTGTTCAATCCATAACCCCTCTCAGATTTATATCTGGACAGACGATCGGGACTCCACTCGCACCTTGAAAGTAAATACACAAATACATCAGCTTCAGAAAATGAAGGCACTGCTTTCAAATCTTCGTTCCACTTGTTCAACTCCGGTGATAATGCAAAAGGAAACTGTACAACCTCACGAGTTCGCACCTGAATGGAGTTGGCAGTATCATCTGGGGTTTTGATTACTGGCAAATTCAACTCAACCGCTTTTCTGGCGATTTCCCGTAACTGTACAACATTATAATCACTTACAGTCATTCCTCTGTTACTTAAAAATGCCTTCAGCTGATCTTTTAACATTGATTCAATCGGGAAATCCATCGCTACAGTTACAATCCGTCGTCTGCTTTTGTTGACATTGACAACCGCGCCATGACAGCCGGAAGGAGCGGTGTCCCACCCTTCTCATTGGAAGAGCGCTTTTCGCACCTCCTACGCTAAAGAGCACGGAACTCGAAACTTCCGTATTGGAGTGTCTGTGAATGGGAACAAAGCGAGTGCCTTGATTGACACAGGTGCGGATGCAACTGTTATTTCCCAAGAGCTTGCAGCCGAGTTGGGAATCAAGGGAAGCAATGAAAAGGCTATCCTCTGTAATGCAGAAAATGGTGCAGAGATGGAGGCTGTGGGAGGAGTCACAGTGACACTCTCACTAGCTAATTCATCATGGGACTGGCCAGTGTACATCGCACCTATCAGGGACCCGATTTTGGTTGGAATGGATTTTCTGGAGGAAATAGATGCAACAATTCTTGCAAGACAAGGTGATATCATCATAAATGGATCAGTTATCCCAGGCATATGCAAGGATGGATTTGCCCCCGCAACAGTTAGCCTAGATGAAAAGGTGGTCATTCCTGCAAGGTCAGAAAAAGTAGTTATTGCTCGAGTGACAGGGTGTAACCCAAGCAAGGAGTCAGCATGGCTCAATAAAGGAATATTTGCTGGTGCAGCATTGGTAAATGGAAAGGGCAGTGTCCCAATTAAATTACTGAATCCGAACACCCACGAAGCTATCCTTGAGACGGGTACCCACCTAGGCAAGCTGTTAGACTTCGAAATGACAGAGCAAGAAAGTGGAAGTCTAAAAGGCTCGAATGCTGAAAAAGATATTACACTCAGAGCTTGTGAGATAGAACAAAACACAGAATTGGAGATTCCACAGCATTTAGCTGACTTGATTGAAAGGGCATCAGAACATCTGCAACCAGATGTACGTCCCGAACTTGAACAGCTTTTAGTGGAATATCAGGACGTGTTTGCTAGAAGTGACGAGGACGTGGGCTGTTTCAAAAATGTCAAACACACCATTCCTACTGGTTCAGCAAGACCAATAAGGCAACCAGTTAGAAGGACGCCCATTGGGTTTCAGTCTGAAGAGGAGCAGCATCTGAAGAAGTTGTTGGACAGCGGAATCGTAGTCCCTTCTACATCTGAATGGGCTAGTCCTGTGGTCCTTGTGCGGAAAAAAGATGGTGGATTGCGTTGGTGTATAGATTATCGGAAAATAAATGTTTCCTCAAAACCATCTGTTGCAATTCCCAATATTGAGGAATGTTTGAATGCACTCCAAGGCGTTTCACTATTCTCGACACTTGACCTGCAAATGGGCTACCATAAGATTCAAATGACTGAGGAGGACCAGCCGAAGACAGCATTCAACACAAGATATGGGTTGTTTGAGTTTACTAGAATGCCATTTGGTCTGTGTGGTGCACCATGAACTTTTCAAAGAGCCATGGAACTTGTTCTAAGTGGACTCCAGTGGAAACAGGTTTTGATATACTTGGATGATGTCATTGTTTCAGGAAATTCTTTCAAAGATCACATGTCAAAGCTTCAGGAAGTCTTTAAGAGATTCAGAGAGTACCATTTGAAGCTGAAGCCAAGCAAGTGTCATCTATTTCAAAGGAAAGTGTTGTTTCTCGGTCACATGGTTTCCTCTCATGGTTCATCCCTCAGTATACTGAAAAGGCACAACCACTGTATTTCCTAACTCAAAAAGGAGTAACCTTCAAGTGGTCGGATGAACAACAGAGAGCCTTTAGAGAGCTTCAAACAAGTTTGATGTCAGCTCCAGTTCTGGCCTTTCCTTTAGAAGATGGGGAATGGATATTGGACACTGATGCTTCCAACTATGGGATTGGCGCAGTATTGCAACAGGACCAAAATCAAACTGAAAGAGTGCTGGCCTATGGTAGCAAGAAACTCACCAAGGAACAAGAGAGGTACTGCATTACCAGAAAAGAACTTCTAGCCATTGTATATTTCACAAATTACTTCAAATATTACCTCTTGGGAAGGAAGTTTTCAATCAGGACAGACCATAATAGTCTGACATGGTTGTTCAGGTTCAAATCACCTCAAGGTCAACTTGCCAGATGGCTAGAAGAACTCAGTCAATACACATTCACAGTTCAACATAGAGAAGGAAAGGCTCAAGGTAATGCTGATGCCTTATCAAGGAACCCAAGTATTTTGACTTGTGAATGCTATTCAGCAGGGACCTTGAAATCTCTTCCATGTGGGGGTTGCAAACATTGTGATAAGGTAACCGGAGCATGGGAACAGTTTGACAGTGAGGTAGACTATGTTGTACCACTAGCAACAAGACGGGTGAAAAGAGAAACTGTTGAAATGGAACCATTCAAAAACCCTTAGGACGGAGGATATTCTTGCAAGGAATTGGAGGTGGCACAGAGGAACGATCCAGAATTAGGCAGAGTCCACATGTGGATAGACAGTACAGCCCCTACCAGGAAAGAGGATCTGTTACTGGAAAGTCAAGCGCTAAAACACTACTGGCTTTGTAGAAACCAGATTGAAAGAAAGGAAGGTGTCCTTTATTATCGATGGGAAGGAGCTCATGAAAATTCAAAGTTGCTACTCATAGTTCCGAGAAGATGAAGTCCTCAAGTCATGCCACGAATCCCCTCTTTCAGGCCACCCAGGAGTAACAAGAACAAGGGAGCGTGTAAGGCAATTTTTCTTTTGGCACAGTCTTTCAGCGGATTTGGAACAGTTTGTTACCATGTGCCACACATGTCAAGTCAAGAAGAAGGAAAATCGAAAATTCAAGGATCCCCTACAAGAGTGGGTCACCATTAGACCGTGTGCAGTTGGATATTCTTGGGCCATTTCCAGTTTCTGCGAAAGGTAACAATATACATCTTGGTCATCATGGATCAATTTACCAAATGGGTTGAGGCTTTTGCCCTTCCAAACCAAGAGGCTGAAACGGTCTGCAAAACCTTTGTGACTAGGTACGGAGCACCTATCGAAGAGGAAGGAAGGGAAGGAACTTTGATAGCAACTTGTTCAAACGTGTGTGCATCTTGCTTGACATTGCCAAAACAAGAACAACTCCGTACCATCCATCCTCAAATGGTCTTGTTGAAAGGTTCAATCGTACACTGTTACAAATGATACACTGCTATTGCAGTCAGGATCAAAGTGATTGGGATGCACATCTTCCTTACTTGACATCGGCATACAGGAGCACACCCCATACAGCAACTGGACTCACACCAAACAAGCTGATGTTTGGGAGAGAAGTATATGGTCCTGAAGCGTTAGTTCACAGAAGGGTGCCAGAGAAAGATTCAGATAAGCCCTTGCCATACCTTCAACATCTGCAGGAGGTAATGACAGAAGACCAAGACCTGGTACGAAAGAAACTGAAAGATATTCAAAGAAAACAGAAACAAACTCATGATCTGAGAAGTACCGGGAAACCATATGTCCTGGGAGATCTTGTATTGGTCGCTGACTCTACACAAACTGTGGGCAAGTCTCCTAAACTACAGGCACTCTGGAAAGGTCCATATGTCATCATAGCTGTGCTTGGACCAGTTCTGTATAAAGTTACGGACCAGAAAACTCAGAAGATCTTGCACTTCAATAGGATGAAGCGATACCAAAGTGACAATATTCCTTACTGGGTGGCGAGAATTAGGGCAAACATTGGCAGCAAAAATTAAAAGAAGTTAAAGACTGTAGAGGAGGAGCCATTGGACCCTCAAGAGCGCAGTATAGCTGACAGTCTTCCCAAGGACACCACAGAGACACTGGAGCCACAGAGGCACAGTGAGGCTGACACATATGGTGCTAAGGATGAAACATGGCCACTGGTGCCACAGCGGCACAGTGGATCCAAACAAAGTCTAGAGGGGCCCTGGGCTGAAATTGGTGCACATCAACTGGAGCCACCGAGGCACAGTGAAAAGAAGATTTGTGGAAACCACATGGATGAAGGGATCACAGACTAACCGGAGCCACAGAGGCACAGTGAGACCACGGTCCCTACTGAGGAAGCAGAAGAAGCAGATGAGGGAGTGAACACCCAGGACGAGACCACGGTGGACATGTCGCTGTTTGCTGTTTGCTGTTTCTCCAGAAGTACTCTTCAGCACAAAGGGAAGGAAGATCAGGAAGCCTAGAAAACTTAATTTGTAAATCCGTTAACTTCATATTACAGTGTCCATTCTTTAAAGAACCGGGGGTAGTGTAGTGCTATCGAGTAGCGATTAGTACTGCCTGCTTGACTCGCCACACACTCTACCTACGCGCCTGTATCACGAGCAGACGAAATAAAGATGGCCTAACTGACATAACGTGTCTGTCGTCTGTCGTCGTCTGTAGCGATTCCCACGCCAGGTTGGAGACTAACCTCCATTGAACATATCGCTACAATATCTATTTGAATTGTTTGTAAAATGTTGCTGGTAAGAAAACAAATATTTCTGAGACTAAATGTTAGTCTAGTTATAGGTTTATATAACATGGTATAAATAAATTGAAATGATGTATGTGCTTGTTATGCAGCAAACAGATCTGAAGAAATCACCCCTACATTTAGTGCTGTAGGTAGGTTATTAAAGGTGCATCCACTGTGTTTCATAAAATTTTATTTAGCTTTAATACGATTCAACACACCATATGTACTGTTTACAATACAAACAAATTCACTCAGCTTGCATATTCATCTCCAATAACAAACATATCATAATTACTAGTTTCCAATTAAAATCGAGTAACATCATTATGCATGTGTAGAAACTGAAAGTGCACGTCCTATTTACATGCACATCTGTTATTTTGGCTGGTTTAAATAAGATTCCAAATTACGTATGATTCATAGGCGCGCGCCACACGCAGTGCATTGTCCGGTTTTCGATCAGAAATCGATACTTTTACCTTCATATCGTCAATATACTAAGTCGACTATCATAAAAATGGTAGTTTTCGGTAACAGTCGGTACTTCTCGATAAAATAAGATCATTTATAACGTTTGGCTTATTTGACCCCCAACAACACAATGGATGTACCTTTAAATAGTTAAATTTATTACCATCCTATTGAATATATATATATATATATCACAGTTATCACTGTTTAATAACTCTATGATGTTAAGATCCCAGCCCACCAAGAGACTGTTCATTGAGTTACCTGTGCAGATGAGATCAAGGTGGATGAAACACCCCCTATCTAGTTTCCAGAAGATATGTTCAACTTGCAAGAAATTGATGTTAAAAAAGGTGCATCTTTTTTCTGTGAGTAAGTTGTAACAATCACATCTTTAAATAGAAACTGTAATCCCAGATTTATAATTACTATAAATTTGTTCACTAAATAAATGGCATGTACGAGTACGGTATTTCCAATCTGGTAACTGTTGTCCGCTATCCGTCTGTAAACTTTTTCGCTTTTTAGCTCATCAGACCTGAAAGGCCCGATAGGCTTATGACATGGCATGGCATCCGTCTGTCCGTCCGTAAACTTTTTGTTTTTTCGACTTCTTCTCCAGAACCAATGACTCTAGATAGCTGAAATTTATGTGCAGACTCCTTGGCTAATGGTGATTCTAAATTGTAGATTTCGTGACCACATGACCCCAAATGGGGTCAAAACATTGAAAACCTATTTTCATCTTCTTCTCCAGTTCCAAAAGGTCTAGAGAGCTAAAAGAGTTTGCATACTCCATGGCTAATGGGGATTCTAAATTGAATTGACTTCTTTCCCAGTGTGAAAAGCTCTAGAACAAGTTGAGAACAATTTATTCGGTTTTGCAAACAATATAAGTCCAGATGACCTACAAAGCCCATGGCTCTACTTTTTTTTACTTCCTCTCTGGAACCAGTGACTCAAAAGAGCTGAAATTTTATGTACACATTCCTTGGCCAATGGGGATTCTAAATTGTAGTTTAAGTGACCATGTGACCTCAAATATGGGTCACATTGATCATTACCTAAACACCCAGTTCCCCTGGAGCATAGTGGTTAGCATGTTCGCCTTCGTATCAAGAGATCTGTGGTTTGAATCCCGCCAAGGACTTGACAACTTTGTCTGCAGTAGAGAACTGTGGTACATGCAGTAAGATTTGGGTGCAGTTCTACACTGAATTTCAGTGCAGTATCACCTATTGTTCGCTAGTTCTTTATTATACCTCTGGAAATTTAAGATTTTGAAACTTATTTAGTTTCAATATGTAATATTATTACATATTGAAACTAAATAAGTTTCAAAATCTTAAATTTAAATGAGGATATTTCCACAATACAAATAGGAACTAAAACAAAAATAGAGCCATGGGCTCTGTAGCTCATCAGAGTTTATTTTGTTTGATGATGAAGACAGAAATATGTTGTCTCAATATAATGTACAATCCCTAACCCTGACAAATCTTATTCTTGAAATTGAGAGAGAGCACTCAGCAAGGTCAACACACAGGAGATTATGCCACGGCTAGCAAAGTAGCGAGACAGCTGTAAATTCTTCTAAGTAACCGATCCGGGATCCGTATTGAGGTACCTCGGAATCGCTTATAGCCCGCCCGGATAATTCCGGGACCCGCAAGTTAAGGGTTAAGACACATTGTGTAAGAACATTACGTGCTGTCATGTCACAGTCAGTATATTTATTTAAGTCAATGCATTTTTTACTCATTTTGTAATTTAAGTAAAAATTCTTAGGTCAAAGTATTGTGATTTCAATATTTCAATAATAATAACTAAAAGTATGTAACTATTTCAGCGATTCAGCTTACAATGTTGGAGATTATCACATTCTCCAAAGAGGTATTTGACATTACGCAAACCATGCAAACCATGCAAACCATCGCTAGTTCTTTATTATACCTCTGGAAATTTAAGATTTTGAAACTTATTTAGTTTCAATATGTAATATTATTACATATTGAAACTAAATAAGTTTCAAAATCTTAAATTTAAATGAGGATATTTCTACAATACAAATAGGAACTAAAACAATAAAATGCAAACGTCTACAATACTTGTAGTGAATGTGAATTATTGTGTCACTAATTTTGATAATAAATTTTAAATTTGAAGACTCGGCAATGCCTTATTATGTGATATCATAATTTTTTCCTTAGGATAATGAATCAAATAATTCCTAATGAGCTTCAGAGCCAATGGCTCTATTTTTAGCTCATCAGACCTGAAAGGCCTGATGGGCTTATGGCATTGCGTCTGTAAACTTTTCGCTTTTTCGACTTCTTCTAGAGGGAACTCTAGACAGCTGAAATTTAATGTGCAGAATCCTTGGCCACTGGGAATTCTGAATTGTAGATTTGGTGACCCTGAGGCCCCAAATAAGGGCCTTACAGGCCATGACCTAATAACCAATTTTCATCTTCTTCTCCAGAACAAATATACCTAGAAGGCTGTAATATTGTGTGTAGACTCTTTAGCCAATTGGGATTCTAAATTGTAGATTTGGTGACCTGTGGTGCTCCAAATAAAGGCCTCTAGCCCCATGGCTCTATTGTTTTAAAACTGATGTGGTTAAGAGCCAACTAGCTTTTTGTTTTTAAATTAACTATATCTGTATCATTGAATTAGTGTGTGTGTGTGTGTGTGTGTGTGTGTCAGATCTTTTAAAATTTTATCTGAAAACATTTGATTTTTAGCTCATCAGGCCTGAAAGGCCCGATGGGCTTATGGCATGGGATGGCGTCCGTCCGTCCGTCAGTTTAAGAGTAATACTACATTATGGACATGTTTGATGTAATCAATGTGAAATTAGAACTATTGAATAGCCTGTGAACTGAATATTGTGACAGGATGCATAGGAAAAAGTTTAGAATGGGTTAAGAAATGTTTTATTTTACATTAGATATGTGAACTAAATATGACTGGTGATGAAGTAAGATAAGACTATTAAAACTAGCTACATGAGTTTGTGATACCACATCTTCCTTTCCAATAAAAAAAAATAAATAAAGATGGGGAAAACAAAATTTGAAATATATAATTAACTGGCTGTGGGTCCAGGTCCTGCATGTTGTGTAATTGCAGGTGTTGACCTGGGGAGTGACCACTCCCTGGCAGAGATGCAAACAGCAGCTAATACACGGAGGTTTCAGGTTATTTCTCTGCTGTGTTACTGATTTAGTCTTACACTCAGATGCTCAATAGAATTTATTAATTAAATATTGAAAAGGAGCATATGAAACTATGAGCCTATGAGAAACAGGATTTTTAGAAACAAATAGGGGCTCTTTTTCATTATGTAATAAATGTTGATAATTCCAGAATAAAAATAAGAAGTAAAACAATAAACTGCAAAGGTCTACTTTATTTATAATGAATATAGATTAATGTGTAACTAATTTTGATAATAACTATCAATTTGATGACTGGGCAATGACTTATTAGGTGATATCTTAATCTTTTCCTTAGAAATAACTGATAACATGATTCCAGATGAGCTTCAGAGCCAGTGGCTCTATTTTTGAAATATATGCATGAGGCATTATCAACTTCTTCACATGCCAGTTCCGGGTATACTCGGGAGTCGGGATATAGCTTAACCAAGTTGGTTGCTTGTTAATAATTGACATATTGAATATGAACTGAATTGTCCAATATTGAAGCCTAAATATTTTCTTATGTTTCAGATATCCATGGATGAAGCTTCAGTAACTAGGCATATTACAATCCATATGTAATATGAAGTTAAGGTCATGTGCGGTGCTCCTCCAGCATACAAAAGTTGATGAATGGCATGGCTTAAAATTTGCCTTATGATGGACTTGGAAAGGTACCCAATTACTGCTGGGTGAAATAAACCATTATTCTCGCTCATGAATATCAGTGTCTTTTATAATTTATTGATAGTTTGATATATTTTTGTTTTATCAAAACTAGCAATTGCGTGAGGTTCAATTAACGGTTTCATGAAATAATTTGGACACTATTACATTTTCTTTGTAACCACTTGTAAAGTTTTAAATGACCGCGGAAAAAATATGGAAATATGTAGAAATATTACATTATCACATATGACAACAACATTAAGTTAATTAATTATAAGTTTAGCGCTCACATCGTTTATGCAGCAGCATACCTACGAAAATGATTGCGACATCATTTATTCTAACAAACTATGCGGCAGTTGCTGAACTTTAAATAGGAAAGCATGCTCTCAATAAATGACAAATTACTTCAAGCAGTTTAACTAGGGATAATGTATTGTTCCTGGACTATTATCCATGTATTTATGGATATAAAGAATCAGTTTGGTGAATAGTTTAAACCACTGACGCATGCCAGAACATTTGGGTTGTAGGGTCCGAAGTAAGGTCAATCTTGTCCGAACTGATATACGCAACTTTAACCGGTTTTTTTTCGGTTAATCTAAAGCAATTCTGAAATATCTATGTAAAATCGAGTCAAATACTTTATATCCAATATTTTGATTTGCTGAAATTGACATTTTAAATGTTTTTATTTATTATACAGTCTTTCATAATATTTGAATCGGATCAGTGTCCAAGCTTCGGTCAGTTTGCGCTACTCTAACCTTTTATGTCTGAAACCTTTTATGGGTGAAATAGGTTTAATGGAGTTAAATATCAGATAAGCGAACCAATTTGATATAATTCTTTTATTTTGCGATACACATATGAGTTTGATATCAATAATAGAAAAGGGAAATGGTCTGCATTGTAATAAATATAAGCTCATATCAGTATATCACTATATCCACATTGGAACTTGGTTCATTATGGGCTAATTATTATAATGAACACAACGCAAAAAGGTAAATAACGCTATTATTACGAGCTCGAATTATAGACACTCCGTTTCGCCGTTGAGTAAAGCGAGAGAGGGGTCAGACGCGAGAAGATTAGGAGCGCGTAGGATTGCGCAGACAAAATTACGCTGAGTAGAGAGAACGCTAATTGAGATTTCCGGCTCGGCACGCTGTGATGGTAATTAATCGTGGATCGTTTTAATTAGCTTCATAGACCCCCTTTAAAGCTTGATGTGTGGGCTCTAGAAATGGACACCACATTATGATACCCAACTTCCCAATGCAAAGCATAACTCTTGCCAGCCCAGTCTCCCTTACTGGCTGATTTAGGCCTTGCAGTATTTCCTTAAAAAATCTGTGTTTAGAAATCCAGGCCCGCTATGCATTTCTGGTGCAGCGATTCACTATCTTGACACAACAAAGCAAGGGAAATACCGCAAGACTTACATCAGCCAGTAATGCAGTCTGGCAAGAGTTATGCCTTGCGTTTGGAAGTTGTATGATACCTTGCTATATTGAACACCAAATTGCTTCTGATGTGCTCATTGTCTTCTCCTGACCAAACTATTGATATAGTTTTAAAAAAGTTAATTTTTATTGAGATCTGGCTCTTGAATCTATTTTTTAAGTTGAGTCATAATTACAGCTATTTACACTGCTATAATGCAACAATGGAGACATGTTTTCTGGGAAACTGATAGGCCTGCAGCACATGCATGCTCACTTTTGTCAACACCACTAAGTGCATAATAAAAAACATCACTTCAATCATAATATTTATTTTGTTATGTTAAAATCAAATACAAAATTCTCAACCTCTCAAAATCATCAGCCTGGTACAGCCAAATGACTTTCACTGTCCTCTTCTAGTCGACTGCTGCTGGCTTGGCTCCTCCCCTCTATTCATTACTCCTTCCTGAATGTCTTCTTTCTCCACTTCCTTCTGCAAAATCAGTTTATTTTTATCAATTCATTAAAAAATATATGACTTAACTGATTCAAGTATTTTATATTTTCAATGATTCTAGTTAATAGCAATTGATAGATGATCAGATAGTATATCACAACATAATACTTGCATCATTATACATTTGTAGATACAATTTTGCCTTGTTAAGTTTACCCTTTTGGTAGCCAGTCTAATTGGATTTATTTTCCGTACTAAAAAAAAAAAAAAACCCCAAAAAAACATTATTATTAGTCAAGAATTTGCTGGTAATCAATTTCACCAACACATCAAGGATCAGATATTACGGTAAATACTTGAATAATCAGGTTAGATTTTAAGTTGTGAATATATTGTAAACAAAGCTCTTGTCCCATAGACCCATATATGTGACCCTCCATCAAAACCCCCTATAGTGCCATAGGACCATTGATGGTACCAAACTATGACCCCACTAACCTCATTGCTATTTTTATGCCCCCGAATCGGAGATTCCGGGGGTATATTGTTTTTCACCTGTCCGTCTGTCTGTCTGTCTGTCCGTCCGTCTGTGTTTGTCCACAAAAACTTTAACTTTGGCCATAACTTTGGATTGCTCAGAGCTAGGGTTTTCATTCTTGGCATATGCATACCTTGTGATGAGACCTTTCAGATGAGGTCATCATATTTGACCTTGTGACCTTGACCTTACCCAATGAACATTTTCAGAAAACTTTAACCTTGGCCATAACTTTAGATTGCTTACAGCTAGGGCTTTCATACCTGGCATGTGCATACCTTTTGATAAGACCTTTCAGATGAGGTCATCATATTTGACCTTGTGACATTGACCTAACCGCAATGAACATTTTCAGAAAATTTTAACCTTTGCCATAACTTTTGATTGTTAAGAGGTACGTCTTTCATACTTGGCATGTGTATACCTTGTGATGAGACCTTCAGATGAGGTCATCATATTTGACCTTGTGACCTTGACCTTGCCGCAATTGACATTTTCAGAAAACTTTAACCTTGGCCATAACTTTGGATTGCTCAGAGCTACGGCTTTCATACTTGGCATGTGCATACCTAATGATGAGACCTTCAGATGAGGTCATCATATTTAACCTTGTGACCTTGACCATGCCGCAGTGGACATCTTCAGAAAAATGTACCCTTGGCCATAACTTTAGATTGGTCAGAGCTACGGCTTTCATACTTGGCATGTGCATACCTTGTGATGAGACCTTTCAGATGAGGTCATCATATTTGACCTTGTGACCTTGACCTTGCCGCAATTGACATTTTTAGAAAACTTTTACCTTGGCCATAACTTTGGATTGCTCGGAGCTACGGCTTTCATACTAGGCATGTGCATACCTAATGATGAGACCTTCAGATGAGGTCATCATATTTGACCTTGTGACCTTGACCTTGCCGCAGTGGACATCTTCAGAAAAATGTACCCTTGGCCATAACTTTAGATTGGTCAGAGCTACGGCTTTCATACTTGGCATGTGCATACCTTGTGATGAGACCTTTCAGATGAGGTCATCATATTTGACCTTGTGACCTTGACCTTACCCAATGAACATTTTCAGAAAACTTTAACCTTGGCCATAACTTTAGATTGCTTACAGCTAGGGCTTTCATACCTGGCATGTGCATACCTTTTGATAAGACCTTTCAGATGAGGTCATTATATTTGACCTTGTGACCTTGACCTAACCGCAATGAACATTTTCAGAAAATTTTAACCTTTGCCATAACTTTTGATTGTTAAGAGGTACGTCTTTCATACTTGGCATGTGTATACCTTGTGATGAGACCTTTCAGATGAGGTCATCATATTTGACCTTGTGACCTTGACCTTGCCGCAATTGACATTTTCAGAAAACTTTAACCTTGGCCATAACTTTGGATTGCTCGGAGCTACGGCTTTCATACTTGGCATGTGCATACCTAATGATGAGACCTTCAGATGAGGTCATCATATTTGACCTTGTGACCTTGACCTTGCCGCAGTGGACATCTTCAGAAAAATGTACCCTTGGCCATAACTTTAGATTGGTCAGAGCTACGGCTTTCATACTTGGCATGTGCATACCTTGTGATGAGACCTTTCAGATGAGGTCATCATATTTGACCTTGTGACCTTCACCTTGCCGCAATTGACATTTTCAGAAAACTTTAACCTTGGCCATAACTTTGGATTGCTCAGAGCTACGACTTTCATACTTGGCATGTGCATACCTAATGATGAGACCTTCAGATGAGGTCATCATATTTGACCTTGTGACCTTGACCTTGCCGCAGTGGACATCTTCAGAAAAATGTACCCTTGGCCATTACTTTAGATTGGTCAGAGCTACGGCTTTCATACTTGGCATGTGCATACCTTGTGATGAGACCTTTCAGATGAGGTCATCATATTTGACCTTGTAACCTTGACCTTGCCGCAATTGACATTTTCAGAAAACTTTAACCTTGGCCATAACTTTGGATTGCTCAGAGCTACGGCTTTCATACTTGGCATGTGCATACCTAATGATGAGACCTTCAGATGAGGTCATCATATTTGACCTTGTGACCTTGACCTTGCCGCAGTGGACATTTTTAGAAAACTTTTACCTTGGCCATAACTTTGGATTGCTCGGAGCTACGGCTTTCATACTAGGCATGTGCATACCTAATGATGAGACCTTCAGATGAGGTCATCATATTTGACCTTGTGACCTTGACCTTGCCGCAGTGGACATCTTCAGAAAAATGTACCCTTGGCCATTACTTTAGATTGGTCAGAGCTACGGCTTTCATACTTGGCATGTGTATACCTTGTGATGAGACCTTCAGATGAGGTCATCATATTTCACCTTGTGACCTTGACCTTGCCGCAATTGACATTTTCAGAAAACTTTAACCTTGGCCATAACTTTGGATTGCTCAGAGCTACGGCTTTCATACTTGGCATGTGCATACCTAATGATGAGACCTTCAGATGAGGTCATCATATTTAACCTTGTGACCTTGACCATGCCGCAGTGGACATCTTCAGAAAAATGTACCCTTGGCCATAACTTTAGATTGGTCAGAGCTACGGCTTTCATACTTGGCATGTGCATACCTTGTGATGAGACCTTTCAGATGAGGTCATCATATTTGACCTTGTGACCTTGACCTTACCCAATGAACATTTTCAGAAAACTTTAACCTTGGCCATAACTTTAGATTGCTTACAGCTAGGGCTTTCATACCTGGCATGTGCATACCTTTTGATAAGACCTTTCAGATGAGGTCATCATATTTGACCTTGTGACCTTGACCTAACCGCAATGAACATTTTCAGAAAATTTTAACCTTTGCCATAACTTTTGATTGTTAAGAGGTACGTCTTTCATACTTGGCATGTGTATACCTTGTGATGAGACCTTTCAGATGAGGTCATCATATTTGACCTTGTGACCTTGACCTTGCCGCAATTGACATTTTCAGAAAACTTTAACCTTGGCCATAACTTTGGATTGCTCGGAGCTACGGCTTTCATACTTGGCATGTGCATACCTAATGATGAGACCTTCAGATGAGGTCATCATATTTGACCTTGTGACCTTGACCTTGCCGCAGTGGACATCTTCAGAAAAATGTACCCTTGGCCATAACTTTAGATTGGTCAGAGCTACGGCTTTCATACTTGGCATGTGCATACCTTGTGATGAGACCTTTCAGATGAGGTCATCATATTTGACCTTGTGACCTTCACCTTGCCGCAATTGACATTTTCAGAAAACTTTAACCTTGGCCATAACTTTGGATTGCTCAGAGCTACGACTTTCATACTTGGCATGTGCATACCTAATGATGAGACCTTCAGATGAGGTCATCATATTTAACCTTGTGACCTTGACCATGCCGCAGTGGACATCTTCAGAAAAATGTACCCTTGGCCATAACTTTAGATTGGTCAGAGCTACGGCTTTCATACTTGGCATGTGCATACCTTGTGATGAGACCTTTCAGATGAGGTCATCATATTTGACCTTGTGACCTTGACCTTACCCAATGAACATTTTCAGAAAACTTTAACCTTGGCCATAACTTTAGATTGCTTACAGCTAGGGCTTTCATACCTGGCATGTGCATACCTTTTGATAAGACCTTTCAGATGAGGTCATCATATTTGACCTTGTGACCTTGACCTAACCGCAATGAACATTTTCAGAAAATTTTAACCTTTGCCATAACTTTTGATTGTTAAGAGGTACGTCTTTCATACTTGGCATGTGTATACCTTGTGATGAGACCTTTCAGATGAGGTCATCATATTTGACCTTGTGACCTTGACCTTGCCGCAATTGACATTTTCAGAAAACTTTAACCTTGGCCATAACTTTGGATTGCTCGGAGCTACGGCTTTCATACTTGGCATGTGCATACCTAATGATGAGACCTTCAGATGAGGTCATCATATTTGACCTTGTGACCTTGACCTTGCCGCAGTGGACATCTTCAGAAAAATGTACCCTTGGCCATAACTTTAGATTGGTCAGAGCTACGGCTTTCATACTTGGCATGTGCATACCTTGTGATGAGACCTTTCAGATGAGGTCATCATATTTGACCTTGTGACCTTCACCTTGCCGCAATTGACATTTTCAGAAAACTTTAACCTTGGCCATAACTTTGGATTGCTCAGAGCTACGACTTTCATACTTGGCATGTGCATACCTAATGATGAGACCTTCAGATGAGGTCATCATATTTGACCTTGTGACCTTGACCTTGCCGCAGTGGACATCTTCAGAAAAATGTACCCTTGGCCATTACTTTAGATTGGTCAGAGCTACGGCTTTCATACTTGGCATGTGCATACCTTGTGATGAGACCTTTCAGATGAGGTCATCATATTTGACCTTGTAACCTTGACCTTGCCGCAATTGACATTTTCAGAAAACTTTAACCTTGGCCATAACTTTGGATTGCTCAGAGCTACGGCTTTCATACTTGGCATGTGCATACCTAATGATGAGACCTTCAGATGAGGTCATCATATTTGACCTTGTGACCTTGACCTTGCCGCAGTGGACAATATTCAGAAAACTTTTACCTTAGCTATAACTTTGCTACATCCGGGGGCATCCGTGTTTAACAAACACATCTTGTTTAAAATTGTAGATCAAATCAAGTTGACAATAATTTTGGCAGAAACCCTGTCAACTAAGCTTCAATTTGATACCACTTTTTTGCAATTTAACTAAATATTGACAGAGATATCATGAACTTCACAAACAACTGTCACCAATAAAGTTAATCTCCGCTGCCATGGTGCCATTGTCTATCTCTCTACATTGCATATGTAAATATTTACAAGTATTACAGAAAAAGAACAATGTGACACTAACAACCCTAACCACCAAAATAAACTACGGTGTGTCCAGTTTTGAAATCATCTGCTAATAAGTAAAAAAGAGTTTCAATTTAACAGAAACGGACCTGCAACCCATCACAGGGGCTTGTATTGTCGAAACAAGCGATTACAACGAATATGAAGTCGACGATCCAGCCCCATATACTATTAAAAAAATAGAGCCATGGGCTCTGTAGCTCATCAGAGTTTATTTTGTTTGATGATGAAGACAGAAATATGTTGTCTCAATATAATGCACAATCCCTAACCCTGACAAATCTTAGTCTTGAAATTGAGAGAGAGCACTCAGCAAGGTCAACACACAGGAGATTATGCAATATTCTGACCCCTTGGCTCTGGTTACAAGCCAGCTGTTTTTTGTGTTTTACCGCCAAATTATGTAATAGACTCTTGCTTGCACTAAACACTGGCAGCACTGATCTAACTGTATAAGGCTTAAAGAGAACAGGCAATGTGATGAATCTCATGGTACATAGTACAATTTTGAATCACCTTGGCTAAACAATCTCGGTTCTAAGCCTTGTCATCCAAACATTCTGAACAAAATATTCCTTCTAGTTTGTTCTGGATGAAAACAGGATTTTAGGTAATGGCCTACGGGGCTCTTATTTGGGGCCACTGGGTCACCAAATCTACAATTTAGAATCTCCATTGGCTAAAGACTCTTTACACAACATGACAACCTTCTAGGTCTTTTCGTTCTGGAGAAGATGAAAATAATCTTATCTTATCATTTCATCACCAGTCATATGCAGTTCACATATCTCATGTAAAATAAAAGAATTCTTAACTCCTCTTCAATTTAGTCCTTTATGCCTTGTCACAATTTTCAGTTCATAGGCTATTCAAAAGTTCTCATTTCACATTGATTACATCAATTTGACAAACATGTCCACAATGTAGATTGTTATCTAAAGTCGACATACATTTCAAATAAAGTGGCTGAAGTGTCATAAAATATCAGTTCAAAATTCATTTTCAAAGGTTTTTTTAGGCTGTGGCCCATATTTGGGGTCACAGGGTCACCAAATTTACAAGTTTGAATCCTCATTGGCTAAAGAGTTTGCATACAATATTACAGCCTTCTAGATCTTTTTGTTCTGGAGAAAAAGATGAAAACAGGATTTTAGGTAATGGCCTGTGAGGCCCTTATTTGGGGCCATAGGGTCACCAAATCTACAATTCAGAATCTTCATTGGCTAAAGACTCATTACACAACATGACAACCTTCTAGGTCTTTTCGTTCTGGAGAAAAAGATGAAAATAATCTTATCTTATCATTTCATCACCAGTCATATGCAGTTCACATATCTCATGTAAAATAAAAGAATTCTTAACTCCTCTTCAATTTAGTCCTTTATGACTTGTCCCAATTTTCATTTCATAGGCTATTCAACAGTTCTCATTTCACATTGATTACATCAATTTGACAAACATGTCCACAATGTAGATTGTTCTTTCAAGTCGACATACATTTCAAATAAAGTGAAAGAAGTGCACATAAAATATCAGTTCAAAATTCAATTTCAACAGGTTTTTTAGGCTGTGGCCCATATTTGGGGTCTCAGGGTCACCAAATTTACAAGTTAGAATCCCAATTGGCTAAAGAGTTTGCATACAATATATCAGCCTTCTAGGTCTTTTTGTTCCGGAGAAAAAGATGAAAACATGATTTTAGGTAATGGCCTGTGAGGCCCTTATTTGGGGTCACATGGTCACCAAATCTACAATTTAGAATCCCCATTGGCCAAGGAGTCTGTACATATAATTTCAGCTCTCTGGAGTCATTGGTTCTGGAGAAGAAGATGAAAATAGCTTTATAGCTTATGACCCCTGTGGCCCTTATTTGGGGTCACATGGTCACCAAATCTACAATTTAGAATCCCCATTGGCCAAGGAGTCTGTACATAAAATTTCAGCTCTCTGGAGTCATTGGTTCTGGAGAAGAAGATGAAAACAGCTTTTAAGGTTATGACCCCTGGGGCCCTTATTTGGGGTCACAGGGTCACCAAATCTACAATTTAGAATCCCCATTGGCCAAGGAGTCTGTACATAAAATTTCAGCTCTCTAGAGTTATTGGTTCTGGAGAAGAAGTCGAAAAAGTGAAAAATTTACGGACGGACGGACGGATGGACGGACGCCATCCCATGCCATAAGCCCATCGGGCCTTTCAGGCCTGATGAGCTAAAAAAGTAAAGAGATGTAACGGGGTCAGCACCCCATGTCCGTTTGAAATTATATTTCATAATGTTGTCATCATATTATCATTCAATGTTATATACCACGGCGAAGCCATCAAACGTAAAAATCGAACGGATAATAACAAGGATATGATTTTTCAAAGCCAGAAACATTAGCACATTGCTCATGTGAGCCATTTGCCTAGCCCATCAAAATGATAAAATATTCGCTTGCAAAAATTATTATAAAATACTTCATTATGGGGTGCCAAACAGGACTTTAATCGCTATTTAGTAAGGTTACTAAATGAATTAGTAAGCTTACTAATTCATTTAGGAAGCTTACTAATTCATTTAGTAAGGTTACTAATTCATTTAGTAAAATTACTAATTCATTTAGCAAGCTTACTAATGTGATCGATTTAGTAAGCTTACTAAATGAATTAGTAAGCTTACTAATTCATTTAGTAACCTTACTAAATCACTTCCGGTTTCACGATTTAGTAAGCTTACTAATTCATTTCCGGTTTGTTGACATCTCAATTAATGACTGCTCCCAAGAACGATCAGACAAAGGACATAGGCTTATTCAGACAAGCGACAGTATTTGATGAAATAATAATTATATACACGTACATTGTTCATTCTAGACTGTAGTAGATCACTCAGATAATATTTTAACAAGCACATTAAAAGGGGGAGACTGACAAAAACCCGTTTTTAAAATGCGCGGTAACCAGTGGCTCATGTTTGCAAAGGGAGATAACTCCGATGTTCTACGAAACTCTTTGCCGAACGTTGTAGTGAAATGTTTCTGTAACTGTGGCGGCGAACAGTGGAA
Source organism: Gibbula magus (assembly GCA_936450465.1). Classification (NCBI taxonomy): domain Eukaryota; kingdom Metazoa; phylum Mollusca; class Gastropoda; order Trochida; family Trochidae; genus Gibbula; species Gibbula magus. The sequence goes on along the minus strand of OW388304.1, from coordinate 46,963,116 downwards.
CACATTAAATACACTATAGGGAGAATATTGGCAGTTAAATGTTGTAAAGCATTGCTTGGAACGTCCACAAGCTACTACTTATACGTCACGTTTTACCCTGTGAAATTATCCCGCCATTTTACCGCATTGGAGGGAGTGATCATTATTTGGTTTTAAGCGGGAAAATAAAAAAATGATTTAGTAAGCTTACTAATTTAGTAAGCTTACTAATGAATTAGTAAGCTTACTAAATGAATTAATAAGCTTACTAAATCGATCGAATTAGTAATCTTACTAAATGAATTAGTAACCTTACTAAATCGGGCGAATTAGTAAGCTTACTAATTCATTTAGTAAGGTTACTAATTCATTTAGTAAGGTTACTAAATCATTTAGTAAAGTTACTAAATCATTTAGTAAGCTTACTAATTCAAAACCAATTAGTAAGCTTACTAAATCGAATTAGTAAGCTTACTAATTCGAATTAGTAACCTTACTAAATCGAATTAGTAAGCTTACTAATTCGATTTAGCCTGAATTAGTAAGCTTACTAATTCGAATTAGTAAGCTTACTAAATAGCGATTAAAGTCCCATTTGGCACCCCATACTTTATAATATCCTGTCAGCTAATAGTGACCCAGTTACAAAGCCCAGTATTTGGCCTCAAATAGCCCTATGGCTATGCTTGATTCGGGACCCGGCGCACTACCCGGCGTACGCCGCCGGAAGCGGCGCAACCGGCAAATCACTTGATTGGAACCCGGCGTACGCCTTAGGCGTACTCCGAATGCGCCGGTTGGAAATGACCGGCGAAGGCGGCGTGTAATGGCGGACAAATGTTACCCTTGCGACATTCAATAACCCTTTTGTTTATGAAGTTGCGTTGTACAATTAAATAGTTGACTGATTTATTTTTAAATGTCACTGCTTATTTCAAACATTGCATTACACGCTAATAAAATATTAATCAATGTTTTGAAATAATTTTAAAAAAATAGTTATATAATATAAATGATATGTTTTTTTAAGCTAGTTTGAGGGATGATGACGTCTTCCTGTCTGTACGCCGATACACTTGTTTCAACTGAGCCTAGTAGAGGAACGGCGTACGCCGGACATGTGACCGGTGTATACGCCGCCAAAACGAATCAAGCATAGCCAAAGACATCATTTCGTTTCCAAAAATAGACCAATGCCAAGGTCATTCAATATGGACGTCTCACTATCAAACGATGTATCGAAACACACTTGAGATTATCTAAAATCCCTGGTACGTCAATTACAGTGCACCCCGTGTTATAATTCTTGCGCGATCTGATGCACCAAATACTGGGCTTTGTAACTGGGTTATGAAATATTTTAAAATATTATCAAGTAGTGATTCTCGGCATTTTAAGCAAACTGTCACATCAAAATCAAAACATAAGATTTCCACCCAGTGGGTGTAGGTCTTTTCGTAGGAGGATCCCGTTCGTAGGAGTGATTTTCGGTCTATTCGTAGGAGGATTTTTAGGTCTTTTCGTAGAAGTAGAACATTCCAATGAATTATTTTAATGTTGTTTTTGTTAATAAAGACATTAATCAGGTAAGTATATTCACATTCACAAAGTTTAATCATCGCTTTGATGTCAAGACCGATGTTTGATAGGATTATGTTATTATGTTTTGTGTTATTGTGAATTAAAAACATATCATCTTTTGTTTTGTTGTTTGTTTGTTATAGACTGTTGGAGATTAGTAACTTTCGGTGAAGTAGTAAGTCGCCGACAAAGCACCTGGCATTTGTCAATCAAAACATCTCACAACCTATAATTACTGGTTCTCCTAAGCGGAGAAGCCGACGAGAAGACTAATTTATGTACTGAACAAACATGTAAGATATATAAGCTACCAAAATAAGATATGAGGTCATTCACCATAAACCACGGCCCTGTGCGTTGTAAATACCTTGGAAACACTGTAATGACACAAAATATCACGATTAAACAAATATTTTTATTTAATATATTAACAAAAGTTAAACCTACCTTATTCATAATATATTATCACTCCTACAATTATATTTTTTTCACTCCTACGAAAAGACCTTCTACGAACGGGATCCTCCTACGAAAAATGCACTGCTACGAACGGGATCCTCCTACGAAAAGACCGTTTCCCGTTTTAACCATAGCCGTCTTCTGTCGTTAGTATGCGGCTCGCTGTGTGAGGTAGAGCATTCGGACGACAGAGGTTTCGGTGCATCAGATCAGCTGATTCAGTGATATTGCGATTCGTAATGCGCGGAACATAGCCACTTAACGGCCCCGAAACTCAGGTTTCTGGGCCGCTTCTCAGTCCTGTAGTCCGCTAATCTCCCGTTTGTTGTTGATTGATGCTGTATATGGATTATAGATTATACTTACCATATTTCTTTATTTATTTCAAACAAAATCATTCTCCAACAAAACATAACAACACTGAGTGTCTTATTGCTTTATTAAAATACTACGTCTACGAATCCACCGCCCATCCGTCTACGAATCCACCGGAAATATACGTCTACGAACCCGTCTGGTCTACGAAATCACCTACAACCGGTCGGTCAGATACCCCACTCGCCTTCCAACGCAGATTTAGATATGTTAGCACTTGTGTCATCATATACCCTTTGGATTGTGTGTAAACGAGATATTTCGCTTTAAGTTCGGCCCATTTTCAACTTTCTACTGCAACGCGAACCAACCTTAATCGCCTTTATTCTAAAACATCGCTGTTTTCGTCCATGGCAGTCGCCATCTTGAGTTGTGACGTCACAGGCTATAGTCCATTTCTAGTATCTTTGCCTTACATTCTAATGGAAACCAACATTCAGAAAGCACAGGCGACAATATCGATTTCAGTATCTAGTATAAAATTGATGATATCACTTTCTTATTTATAAATTTTATAGAATGTAAAATAATTTAGTAATTTAAGGTTACGCTAGTAAAGGATTTTAAGTGAACAATTAACGACCGTCCTCACATATAGGCTACAAAAGTATGTTCGCTGTGACGTAATTTCCATAGATTTAATTACATGTTAATCAGTTATTGCGAGAATAATTTTCTTAATTTAAGTAAAAGTGCATTTGCTGCCATATTTTGTAGACAGCTTTGAAATCAACTCAGCTATGCGCACATAACTACATTTCATTTACCAGTTAGTCTTTGAATGACTCTTGTTTAAACATCGTATGTATACAACTTGTGATTCCAATGTCCCATTGACGATAATCGGTAACGACGGAGTGTTGCATATGTGTTGTTTAATAAGATGTATTTTTCTTAATAATAATCGGAAAATTTAATGGTTATTATGTGTCTGTAGCTGAGATTGGAAAGGATTTCAGAATCAGTCGCTAAACAAATAACTTATGAAAATTATTCTCGCAATAGATAATTAACATGTAAGTCTATGGAAATTACGTCACTGCGAACAGACTTTTGGCCACTGACTGTATATTAGAAATTTTTTTATCTAGTGTATTCTTACGGCCATGTCTTCTATGATGACTACAAATGGCTTTAAATGGCCAATTTTACAACATTATCATCAAATTACATTCCAAAGTCGAACCGTCACTATCGGAACCTGCGCCGCCGACAGTAACGACATTTTTCTAAATAATCCTTTTTTTCGTATGAAATTATAACAAGCTGACGTCCTCTTTAACTTATAAATGTCCACTCCCAACATGTACTACATGTTAAAGACAAAGAAAAAATTAATACAAGTTTACAAATCTATTGAAACGATTTATTGAAACTGTTTTTCCATCACAATCAAACCGGCAGTTGACATATTTGGGACATTTCTAACGAAAGGATTTTTTCCAGATATTCTAGATTTAATGACTGTTATGAACATGCATATGTTATCACGGGGGAGAGATTATATTACTTAAATAAGAACATTCACACATAAATGGCTTTTGAATAATTTTGGCTCAAAAGTTTGGAACAGCAACACGATCGGTTTCAATTAAAACTTTACTCGCTTTCAATCCAGTATGACATCGATGTCTCTGATTTTCAAACACACACGGTTTACCTCTTAAATATATTCAGCTGATGGGGGAAAACGTTCATCAGATGATCTTAGGCATGTTTATTACACTCTTCTGGCATGTAAAATGTTTTATGGATGCGTGTGACGTTAAGGGGGTAACCAAATGCCGAGATCTCTTGAAGTAAATCTGGTATAGATCGGTTACAATTCTTGCTGCATAAAAATGAAACTTTTAAAGTTAATGCACATAACCGAGGGACTTTTACCCCATATACTTATATTCGTCCGAGCTTGTATCTTTAAATATATAATAGAGCAGTCTATATAAGGACACTAGTGAAACTGTTTTGCCATCACAATTCTTTAATTAATATGAAATGTAAACACATTGAATTAGTTTCCCAGGTTTTAAAAACATTTATACTGGAAACGAAGTAGATTTGAACACCAAAAGCACGTGTGAGGAAATACAGTTTATTCATCAATATTACATTTTAAACTAGGGCAAATTTTGAGCCTAGACATCATCTGATTTTATAAATTTGGATTAAACATGTTGAATTACGAAACCTAGCTTCCTCATCTGTCAAACAGAATTGCCGTTGATGAAACATTAATTCATAAAAACATTTTTTTTATGCGCCATTAGATTTTGTGAATCTGTAACCCCCAGGTTCTTTGCGACACGGTTCAAAGTATCAAAGTTTACCATGCAGTAAACATTATTTTCAAAGAGTTTCCCTCAATACCATACAGATAAAATGTAACTGAATATTCTCTATTCAAATATACTCTCACTAATTTAACCCGTAATGTAAATTCTGAACCATCAATGAATATACAATATTATGCTCAATATGTTGTGTGGATGATGTCCACGTGATTTGTTTCGGGATACATGTTAACTCCATTTCTCGATAAATATATAATGATAATATAGCGCCTTATCAACAGGTCACAAGCTCAAAGCACTCTACATGTCAATCATGACAAATGTTATGTCACTCTGGATAATATTTTTTGAAGAGACGTGTCTTCAAATTCGTTTCGAAACATTTCAAAGATGGGGAAGTTCTCATGTCAATATACGTATTTAAAAAATGGTCCGAAAATTTTGAGCTTCCACCTCGGTGTCGGGATGAGACTGTGTGTCAGATCGCAGAGGAACAGTGTAAGTTTTTAATTTTTTTTCCTCCATTTAAATTATTCCCTGGACTATTTTCGGCATGATGACATATACATTATAAAACTTATTTTCGGTTCTCTTTACTTTTTCAGTCTTTATAATATTCAAGCAAATCATGTCGAGAAAAAACACAAGACGTATACCAGCTGCTGTGGACAATTTGGTTAATTATTTTCTCATTATGCTATCGTAATTACCTTGTTATCCGAGGTTATGTATTTAATTTTTCTCCCAATTATAACACGTATGTACACAGCTTTATTCGAAGTGTACATTTGTATTTTTAGCTTGAATTCACTTCAGATGAAACAAAATATGTGTTAGGTTCCGTACCTCAACCATCTGCTATATATACATGTACATGTATATCAGTAAACTTCAACTCAATTAAGACGCCAGTTGATTTTAACATAGCTTATCATACACAATGTAGATTTGAATTTGAAATTATTTAGGAATCGGTGAATGAGTAGGGAACGTATGTGTGCATAATTGTACATCGCGGCACTATGGGGGTTAAACAATATTTAATGTACCGTTCCTATTCATTTCAATTGAAAATGTACTTTAATGTAAACTATTGATAGCACTCACACTTATTGACGCTCTCATTTAATGAGTAAGTTTGATTACATATGGTGGATCATAATAAACCGATTACTTTTCACCGTATATAAACATAATAAAGGGGTTCATTATAATGTTCCACATGGTCGCGCTTATGGAAGTCACGGAGACATAGCGATGATTCTAGGCAATGTTACGTTGCATTGAAAGAACCAAAACAGAAAGTCAATTATGAATTGACGATCTTTCATAATTTTGAAAGATATTTAATTGAAATATAATAAATAATTAGGGCTCTCAACTAAACTTGCGTTATTCAGCATGATTCATTTGTGTACACCGTTCTTTTAAAAAAAAACCCAACATTTTGATGACAAATAAATAAACATACATACACAAAAAAACAGTGAACGTTATGTAAATACCATATTGCCAATATTTTAATATTCTTAAACTGCTGTCTGAGGGTCAGCGAAGTTGCTACTACAGTTGCAAGTTTTATGGATTAGACTATTGGAACGGACTATAGCCTGTGACGTCACAACTCAAGATGGCGACTGCCATGGACGAAAACAGCGATGTTTTAGAATAAAGGCGATTAAGGTTGGTTCTCGTTGCAGTAGAAAGTTGAAAATAGGCCGAACTTAAAGCGAAATATCTCGTTTACACACAATCCAAAGGGTATATGATGACACAAGTGCTAACATATCTAAATCTGCGTTGGAAGGCGAGTGGGGTATCTCGCACTTCCCACCAGACGTCGTTTCTACAGGGCTGAGAAGCGGCCCAGAAACCTGAGTTTCGGGGCCGTTAAGTGGCTACGCGGAACAGTGAACTACGATGACCAAACTTCAAACTTGAATTATTCTTACGAATATAAATACTCTAAACATGATGACTATCTGATGTTTAGGCTACTTACCTGTAAGAAAACGACCCCTTTTTGTCACTGGCTGAATTTTATCGGCGAAGGCGTCGTCTGCTCTACTTCCTTGTTTATAGTCGCCATGTTGGATGTACAGGCCGTTTCGGCGTTCAGTAACAAGAAAACATGTTCGCGAACATTGTTGCGAACAAAAGTTTACTGAACGCAAGGCAGGGTGGAAGGATATGCGTTTTCACTTCCGTATTTGGTTTTGATTTCAAGATAGTACTTTACTGACGTAAGTAACCAATTTTGAATTGCTAAATTGAAGGGAAGTGGATATACCATTTATACTTTAACAATTGGTATAATATTCGATCTGGTATTGAAGTTGGGTGAAGGTGATTGTATTAGGAATATTAGTTTCCTGATTTCATGAGTCACCTGTTTTCGTGGTATTTACATATGGTATTATTTTCCCCTAACTGCTCGCTGGTTCCTGTCAGTTATGAATTATTTTATCAAGCAAATATATATTGTATCCAAGATACGCATTTTACTAAAGATTTAGAAATCAAAATCAAGACATATCATTTTTAATGACAACTTATTTTTCTTTTCCATTGCAGACAGTAAATACGATGTAAATATGCAGCATTGAAATTAAACATTTTGGATAAGGCATTCCCTTTAGTAACAATATATGGACAAAGGGCTGTAGGAAAACTCGTACCCAAAACGAACTCGTACCCACAAAAATCAGAGAACTCGTACCCAAATCCGCCGGAGAACTCGTACCCACTTTTAATTTTTGGTATTAGATGTATTAATAAGATAAATACAACTAATGTATTATATTATTATCAATCAAGAATAATGTATTTGTCTATAACTACTATTAAAAACAATAACTTTATAAATAATAAGTAATAAACTACTCTGCAGTTTTCCTGACGGAATAAAAATATCCCCGCTATTGTGTCTTTATATCAATAGCGGGGATATTTATCTCAAATCTTTATTTCTTAACCGATTTTGCTCAAATTTGGAACATGAGCTCACAATATCGTACATAAACATCACATGAATGCAGCAATCTAGATTTTGAAATTTGAAAATATTGTCAAAGCAGCGATTCGAACCCCTGTGAATTGGGGGCCATGTATGGGGTGACAGTATTGACTCTATTAGAGAATATCCACTTAACTAAAACAACACCGTCAGGGTATAAGTTACCAGTATTTTCTACTAGAAATTACACTTGTCAACATGGCAGAGTGTGTAGTATGCAACAAAGAAGTTAGAAAGAGACAACACATGTTTCATCAAATGTTTTAAATAAAGGATGACGATGCATGTAAAATACGAAATTCGAAAGTAATTTATATTACAAAAGTATGTATCTATCTGTAGTATGAAACTATGGTTTTATATTGTGTTATTATGTTATGTTACGAAACTATGAAATAAACATCATACAAAAACAATATTATTGTCTTGCCTCTCCTATTTATATAAAAATAAGTGGGTACGAGTTCTCCGATTTTTTTGGGTACGAGTTATCCATGGGTACGAATTCCCGGTGGGTACGAGTTCGTTTTGGGTACGAGTTTTCTGCATCCCGGACAAAGCATCAAAATTTTATGATAAAATCATATCAATTATTACTGAATTACAATCTGACAGGTTTTCTATATGCGGGGATTGGAATTTTGTAAAAGATCGTAAAAATTAAAAATATATTACTTTCACTATAAAAACGTTAATAATATGAAAGCAAGACCCACCTGGTTTATGGAAAAAAACAAATTGATAGATCTGTGGGGAGAACACAACCTAGATATGAAAAGATACACTTGGAGACAGGAGAACCTCAATCTAGTTAAAACTAGCTGTAATGTTATACGTCCCTTAATGACGTACCTAGGGGACATATAACATTACAGCTAGTTTTAACTAGATTGGGAGAACCCTTACAAACAGGCGAAGGTTGGAAGCTCACTTCCAGAAACTGGAATTGATGGAGCATAGGTGTGGTATCGTGGCCTTCATACATCACACGACACAAGCGTTAAAGGAGCGAGCGGTTTATTCCGTATTTCTGGCATACATAACTTCGGCGGGAATGCCGTGACACAACACTTCCCATAATGCATTTCATAGGGACCAGTCATTTACATCCGAATGACGGAGGGAGCATTAAGTGCTAATACTATTACGATACGTTACTACAATAGGCCTATAGATAAGACCATTCCATAACATCGATTGAAGGGACATAATCATGTTGAAGAGGTCACATATGTCCAATGTTATAATTTATGTTATTCTATTGAGAATTATCAATCCCTATTAACCGAAAATAAAACAGTTTAGGGTCAATCAGTTCAGTATAACGAAAATACAACCTTTCAATGTCGTGGTCATGTCAGAAAACCAGACAATGGACATTGGCGTGCCGCAGCCATAAGATCAAACGTAGTTTTGGAAACTTTAATAAAGTAGATAGGAATTCAGAATTGCTGCTATAGCGTTTCATAGGTCTTATAACTAGCACATACGTGAGATTAGTGGTGTAACTATACATCGATCGCAGTAAACCATACGTTTTGGTTTTGAAAACGTTTTTAAAGTTCTCAATTTTCAAACCGTCTCCGAAGCCGTGTCACAACGTCTTCTAATATTTTTCAAACGTTTTAAAATTGTGACTGTTTCTCCACAGTTCTCAAATCTTTAAAAAAAGATGAATTTCTGGACCTTCCATGGACGTTTTTGTTGTCTCAATCACAATATTTGCGAATTGTTTTGGTATGATTTCCAAATTCATCACGTCATATGACGTCATTTCCCGCCGCCATTTGTAATTTGAAAAGTCTTGTGTCTGGAATGTTTGATGACAGTTTCCCAACAAAACAGCTTTAAAAGAGTGTTCCAAAAGGTAAGAACCTAAAAATCTGTTCAATAAGAATTTGCTTTTTAAGAATATAATCTTAAGTCCATCAATATTTAGAAATTAATGTTCAATCATCAATAAAATAATAGGGTACATGTATTCATTGGGGTAAAACGTATGGGTCATGTTTTCCAAAACGTTTATTATTGTTTTGCTTTTAGCACGTTTTTTGGCAACTTTCTCAAAATATATGAAAGCAATTCAGAGAAGCATTTTATCATTGTGAACTTTAACTATTAGGTTGGTCCAATATTTCATAATAAACATAATATCATAATGTTCATGTTTAGTGTTGGAAGCGTTTATCAACTGTTTGCCGACTCATTAGCAGCCCCATTTAAGTCAGGGAAAAATATTATAACGAATACAAAACACGCCGCCGCCGATGATGGAAATTGCACAAAAACTGATAGCAGACCTGACTATCAGTTTTTGTGCAATTTCCTTCGCCGGCGGCAGTGTGTTTTGTATTTGCTATAATATTTTACGAGGAAGGTTTTCAGGACTAATATTTAGAGAATAACCAACGAGGTACGAGTGATTATTGGAAATATCCATGAGTCTAAATAATGTTCAGCCACGAGCTTTAGCGAGTGGCTCTGAACATTATTTAGACGAGTGGATATTTCCCGTAATCACTCGTACCGAGTTGGTTATTCTATATATTACCCATTATGCAATTAAATTGACTAAATTACGCGTGGTTATTACATTTTCATGTTGGGCGGCCGCTGTGAAGGGCCCGTCGCCACAGTAACATTGTGACGTCATAAGATAATTCGTCGCGTCAGACCATTGTTTTATGACGTCATAGTCATTCTTTCTCCGAGTTACCGACCAATCAACGTTGAGAATCACTTGAAAGCACATGTGCAAACATCACAAAAATAATCACCTGTGTCTTCTCACCCGTATGGGTAATATACATAACTTCATACTTATACCCCTGGGGAATTTGTTTGACATGTTCACATTTAAGGTCAAAGGTCAAGTCACAAGTTCTGAAATCACTAAAAAAAATCCTCGTAAACATGATAACTTGAAAAATATTTGTGCTATCAGGCTCTTAGCCACTTGGTTGAGGGAGCTGAAATATTGTGTACAGACCTCTTGGCCAATGGGGATTCTAAATTGTAGACCCAAAAAGGGTCACAGGGGTCACAACCTTAAAAATCTATTTTCATCTTCTTCTCTTGAGATAACTTAAATATTCAACCTTAGATGGGTCATTTTCAAAAAATGTCCGAATTTCTGTCCAGACCTTTTGGGACACTATATTTCCTGAAATATCACTAACCTAATGAAGTTTTCAGTATATATGGGTTGTGTAATAAATTTATCTATCATTTTCAAAAGAATATATGAAAAATCACTTTAAATATTTTTTATATTTATGAAATAGTATCAGAGGTGTGTCAAAAACAGCCTGTCCAAAAACTTGAGAACTACATTTACACACATAATTTGTCAGTTTTTCAAAAAGGAATAAAAAGAGAACATTAAGAAATATGTTCTATCTAAAGGCGAACAAATATCACACCAATGTTTGAGGTGTAAATATTTTGGGAAATACTGAAAATCCAGCCTGTTGTATGTGTCCGTGGTTTTGTGTTCTATGCTGTTACCATCATATAAATCATCATGGAATAATGATTTCTCCCCCACTAACCAAAGTGAGGCTGTGTGTCAATCAAGCCACTTTTTGTTCAGTCAAGATAGAAGGCATGTGGTGGGGCTAAGATTAAACCCAAACTTGATCCAAGAAATCAAAGGTCTATGGGTTGAGGAATATATTTTAACAGTTTCTATGCTGTTACCTGGATTTTGCTTGATATATGTGTTTTTATATTTTTAGTAAGTATGTCATATTTAGCTTTATATGACATAATTCAATGTCCATGATTGAAAACTTAAATGAGTCCTTCATTTTACAATGAAGAGAATTTCAACATATTATTTTCAATGCTGTTACCATCTATGCTTTGAAATAGTATGTTATCAAAAATATGCATATTACCATTTAGTTGCCTGTATTGAAAATATGACATCAGTTGACTATGAGCAGTACACCAACTGTTTGTGCAAACAACGGTAACAGCACAGAATGTTTCAGTAACAGCACAGAAAATTACAATTTGAAAAATGTGTTTTGTTGCCTAATAAACTTATCCTTAAAATATAACATTTTACTGAAGATAATGACATCATATTCCTGCGTCAACCTGATCAAGAATATTAACATCAGCAAAATAATTCATTAAAAATCCTGTACAGAGACAACCTTCAAGGTAACAGCACGGAATCATTCTTTAACAGCATCTATAGAACTATTCATTAAGACATTTTCTTGGCTTTTATGTCAAAACATGACTTGACTTAGTCAGAACATTTGCTAAGTTCTCTGATAACAACATCCCATGTATTTCTCTTAAAAAATACAATGTGAGAGAAATATTGAACAGAACGGCCTTTGAACAAGAAAGTCAAAGACATACATAGGTATTTGACAGATTCTTGCTTTGTCACATGTTTTGCAAATGTCTTGATTTGCCATCTATCCAAAACATAGAAACCCAAATGTTTGTAAAGAATTAAATCAAGGCTGATTGCATCATGCCTACAGAAATCTACCAGCACTGGATGTATATATATTATGTTACATATTGTAGTTATTACTAGTTAAGGCTACTGAAAGTTTGTTTCGATGTTAGAAACTTGAAAAATGAAAGAAATTAAGAGAATATACTTTGTAAGAATGTCAAGACAATTGACCCTATCAAGACATTGTTGTTATTGAAACGGACATCTATGATGTTCAGGTTGACTATGTACTAACTTCCAGTTGGATGAGAAAATTGTTTCCTCTGACATTAAATTAAAGGACAGATGCTTGTATGTGTCCGACAATATCTTTGCAGTAATCCCGCCTCTCCAGCTTATTGAAGGAACATGCTCCCACTATGTACATGATGTAGGGAAATCACATTTGTTTGAATATAGCCTAGACTGTCCAAAACATATGTCTATAGTATGAACTTTCTCTGCTGTTACCAAAATTTCCATGCTGTTACCGTAATTGTAGGAAAACAATAATACATAGCTATCACTTTTTTCAGTCAAAACATTTTAACATGGATAGCGAGTCATAATAAAAAGTCTTACCACTGTGAATTAATAAATGTATCTGATAAAACATTTGTAAGGGTGGTAACAGCACAGAAAATACTTTCTCTGCTGTTACCTCAATTTCTATGCTGTTATCGTAACTTAAAAGTAAAAAAAATAAATAATGATAACTTTGTCTTAGCTAAATACTTGTTTCCCCAAATAGTACATCATGTTTAACCACATTAGGTGTGAAAATATTTGTTTGGGAATATGTCAGATGATCATATCATTTTTGGAATATTGTCTTGTTGAAATTGTTACAGAAACTGTTTGATTAATGTTCAAAATAATTGACAAGATGATATGATTCGTTTTTACCTTATGGAAAATCTGTTAATATGGAAAGAATTCATTATAAAAACATAGTTATCAGCTATATGAATTGATTACTTTTAAAAAAAAATTAGTTTTTTAATTGCGGTAACAGCACGGAAGTATTTCATTAATTTAATTAATCATTTGTTGTTAATTACCAAACAAGTTGTCGTTAAGCTTGCATATTTCTATTTTTTTATGTGGATATGAACCTTGTTTCAATTATGACAATAAACTATCACTTTCCAAATGATTTAAAAAAAATTTTTTATGGTATTGAAAATTGGACATTTTTTGAAAATTACCCAGATAATTAATCAATGAAGTCCTGATGAGTTACAGAGCCCATTGCTCTATTTTTCAGAAATATTGCAGAAGAAATTCCTTGAAGAAACTCGATCAGCTGTCATTACGGAGGAAAGTGTCATACATACTGAAGAGGTCAAGCACAATGGCATAAGCATGTGTAGTCAGAGCCAATCTCAAGAAAAGAGAGCCTGATTCAGCCAGTAACAACTGAACTTTGTACGACTGTTATAGTTCCTTAACTTCTAGAATGGATTTATAGGGTGAAAAATTTATGACTAAAAACTTGGGGACTTCTAGAACGGATACACTCTGTGAATAGTTTTCAAACTTTTGTCTCTGATATAGTTTAAGTTTTAAGACTGACATAGTTTGTAGTTTGCAGTTTTTTGGCAACTGTGAAGAGTGCATAGTCTACTGTTGTACATGTTTTATAAAATATGAGTTGTTTTCTAGAATGTAATTTCAGAATTCTAGTTCAGATATAATTTTAGTAGAGATATTTCTGCGTCAACAAGAAGTGAGAAAATTACGATGAATTACTACCAGTAAATTACTCAAAGACACAACTAGGTCATGTTTGTGCTTCATTAACAATTATCTATCAATCAGCTTTCTTAGTTGTTTATTATTGATGCAGGGTAAGGCCTGTTCTCTCGGTACAATTTCTAGTTACAACTTGCAGTATCAACCTTTGGTATCAACATGATTTGCATGCTTGACAGTTGAGTTGATACGACTTGGATGTTCTTACAGTGCAACTGAAGTTGGATGCAATAAGTCTTAACTACAAATCAAATGAGGAATCGTAGGGCAGATAATTCCGATAGGTGGCGCCACACGAGTAAGATCCGGAAGTAGATTTGACAGACAATGCTTTGCTAGCAACATGGGCTAGACAGGGCGAATATTCTACGTATTTTCACTATTTTATTCCTTTAAAGGGGCAGTAGCACGTTTTTTGCATTTTTTTTTCTTTTCAAATTTACTATTTATAATGAAAGTTTATGTCATTTATATCTACTTTAGAGGATAAAACATCTTATTACACATGCCTGTTAACCGCAATGGTAATAACGGTGTTGCGTATAAAGCATAAAGCGCATGGCGGCCATTTTATTGTGAACACATTTTACTATTTCGAATGACAAAAATGATTCCGATGACTTTACGGAACCATGTACACTCATTTTTAACGTGATTTTCCGAAGAGAGAAGGGTGTTTTACTATTGGTAAAATTATTTTTCAAATACATTTCATCAAGCGAAAAAATGTGCTCCTGCCCCTTTAACCCTCAAGTTGCATATTTATATTTTACCCATTTTAGCCCCTGTGGTGGAATTTACAGGCTCGCAGCTCGCAGCAGTAGTTTAGCAAAGGCACTAATTAAGCTCTGCTGGCGGTATTACCAGTCGGCGATTCCAGTACCATTTTTAGCTCATCAGGCCTGAAAGGCCCGATGGGCTTATGGCATGGTGTCCGGCGTCCGTCCATCCGTCCGTCCGTCCATCCGTAAACTTTTCGCATTTTCGACTTCTTCTCCAGAACCAATGACTTCACAGAGCTGAAATTTTATGTGCAGACTCCTTGGCCAATGGGGATTCTAAATTGTAGATTTCGTGACCCCATGATCCCAAATGGGGTCACAGGGGTCACATCCTTAAAAACCTATTTTCATCTTCTTCTCCAGTTCCAAAAGGTCTAGAGAGCTGAAAAGTTGTGTGCAGACTCCTTGGCCCATGGGGATTCTAAATTGTAGATTTCGTGACCCCGTGACACCAAATGGGGTCTCAGGGGTCACATCCTTAAAAACCTATTATCATCTTCTTCTCAAGTTCCAAGAGGTCTAGAGAGCTGAAAAATTGTGTGCAGACTCCTTGGCCCATGGGGATTCTAAATTGTAGATCTCGTGACCCCATGACCCCAAATGGGGTCACAGGGGTCACATCTTTAAAAACCTATTATCATATCTTCTTCTCAAGTTCCAAAAGGTCTAGAGAGCTGAAAAGTTGTGTGCATACTCCTTGGCCAATGGGGATTCTAAATTGTAGATTTCATGACCCCGTGACTCCAAATGGGGTCACCTGGGTCATGATCTAAAAACCTATTTTTTGCTTGTTAACAATGTATTACTTGAGATAACTTAGATATTCAACCTTAGATAATTAATCAAATCCTGATGAGCTACAGAGCCCATGGCTCTATTTTTACGAAATATACCGCATCTACATGGCGAATACGGACTATATACGGGCGTTCAATACAAATTCAAGGTGCGGCACCCGTACACAAATGGTTACTTCATACACGCGACTTTGAATTAATTTTCTACGATTTTTCTTTACTTTTCTATTACTTTGCAAAGATTGTCTTTAATTTGGGCCTTATAACATCATAAGTTTGGAGCGCGCTACTGAAATTTATATATGGATTTGAAGACCAGATGTTTCTTTACAATGATATAAAAATTATTAGAATCTGAATGCGACCTTTGGTTATAATTCTATTGTCATCTAAAGTTTGTCTTTATTTCCAGCTTTATGAAATCAAAACTCCTGAGCGCGCATATTGCGAATTTCATATGTACTTGTAAACAATTTATTCCTCTTTACAATGACATAAAACTTATTAGAATACAACCTATGGTTCAGAAAATATAACCAACGAAAGGAGAGTGAAGCTACCCCGACAGTACCACGTGAATGCGTCCCGACGCACACAAAGTTACTGGAACCGCTTGGTCCCCCCGGGACTGGGCTAATTACAGTACCGTTACCTCCTCGAGGGTGCCAGAGCCAAGCAGGCGTGGAACTAATGGGAACTAATGAGCACAGCATACACTTATCAACGCGGCGAATGTAATACATGTTGCGCGGTGTAAAGTTTGTCTTTATTTCCAGCTTTATAAAATCGTAAATACTTTTCGTGCGCATGCCAAACATGTATGTACTTGAAGACAATTTATTCCTCGTTACAATGATATAAAAATTATTGGAATACGTCAAATGGTTCGCAATATATGGAGAGCGTAAGGAAGGCACCCCCAGTACTTAGAGAATTCATTTTGGAAAAACTAACTAATTGCGACATCTGGCGCATCACGTGGCGCATGTTTATTTTTCGCTGCGCATATACAAATGATACATGGAATTGAAGACAATTTATTGCTCTGTAAAAAGAAAAAAAATGCGCAACTTCGTTCGGAAGCTATAGCGTGCGAAAGGAAGGTACCCTCGGTCCTTTGAGGCAACTTTTTTAGCTCATCAGGCCTGAAAGGCCCGATGGGCTTATGGCATGGCATGGTGTCCGGCTTCCGTCCATCCGTCCGCCCGTAAACTTTTTCGCTTTTTCGACTTCTTCTCCAGAACCAATGATTCCACAGAGCTGAAATTTTATGTGCAGACTCCTTGGCCAATGGGGATTCTAAATTGTAGATTTCGTAACCCCATGACCCCAAATGGGGTCACAGGGGTCACATCCTTAAAAACCTATTTTCATCTTCTTCTCCAGTTCCAAAAGGTTTAGAGAGCTGAAAAGTTGTGTGCAGACTCCTTGGCCAATGGGGATTCTAAATTGTAGATTTCGTGACCCCATGACCCCAAATGGGGTCACATGGGTCACATCCTTAAAAACCTATTTTCAACTTCTTCTTCAGTTCCAAAAGGTCAAGAGAGCTGAAAAGTTGTGTGCAGACTCCTTGGCCAATGGGGATTCTAAATTGTAGATTTCGTGACCCCATGACCCCAAATGGGGTCACAGGGGTCACATCCTTAAAAACCTATTTTCATCTTCTTCTCCAGTTCCAAAAGGTCTAGAGAGCTGAAAAGTTGTGTGCAGACTCCTTGGCCAATGGGGATTCTAAATTGTAGATTATGTGACACCGTGACCCCAAATGGGGTCACAGTAGTCATGATCTAAGAACCTATCTTTTGCTTGTAAACAATAACTTAAATAACTTAAATATTCAACTTTAGATAGTAAATCAATGAAATCCTGATGAGCTACAGAGCCCATGGCTCTATTTTTTGTTGTTGGGAGTATCGCGCATCTCACGGCACGTGCCGCAACTTTAGTTTTTCGTGCGCATGTGTAAATTTTATATGGAATCAAAGCTGAATCTTTCCTCTTTACCCCATGTAAGTTTTATGAAAATCGGCCACTCGGTTCAGCATTTATGGGTGGTATTTATGATGCGGTTCTGGCTGAACATCCAATGAAAGCTCGCATTCACTTTCTCTGTCTCTTTGACAAAATAAAAAATATTTTATATGCAATGACATACATTACAATAAAATTACATTGCATTTATGTACAAATATACACACATATTTACCTGCGGTAGTGCGCAGAACAGCTGTAGGGACCTAACAAGGTCTGTATATAATGATTATATACTCGTCCACACTTCGGCTCTCTTTACTTTCAATTTACTTCTTCTTCATTTCTTTCTTTGTCTTTGGCAGTGATGTAAGCCCTGGTGTAGTCAGTGGCTGTGTGATAGAGTTTGAAGCATGGTGCGGCGCACAGAGCAACATTACAATCTGTACATTCATAAGAAGACTCTCTGCCTACTCGTTTTCTCTTCCTTGCTGGCGCATTGCCTTCTTCTATCTGTTGTGCGAGGACCGCGCGTTTTGCCTTAGAGCATACAACACACATCCTTGTGATGTTTTTCTTCCTTCCAACAGCCTGAATCTTCGTCGGAAAGAGACGTCCATGAAGACGAGTGACACTCTCGTCGCTCGTGCTCGGTCGACCACGAGGACGTCTGCACAGCGATGGAACTTGTTCCTTGTCCGCAAATGTTACTATATGTTGCGCCAAAGCCTTACTGTACTTGTTTTTAAAGGTTTATCTTGGCTTTATCCTTTATAAATGATACAAGGCAATGTTGAGAACGTGAAACAAAACCCGTTTCCACCACTTCAGGGTCTTCTCTCGGAACGGTGTGTATGACAACATCTGGTTGGCCCGATGAACACCTCCCATGTACTTGTTGTACGATGTTACAATGCGCGGCTTGAGAACTGGTTCCCCTGTTGCCCGGTTCTTCTTCCCTGTTTGTTCAAGTTGTGTATCTTCAACAGTAGACATGAGAAGGACTGATTTTCTATCTTCGTAGCGAACAACGAGTAGGTCATGGTTGTGAGAAATTGTCATGTCTCCTTGCTTGGCTTTCTTTTTAGGTTTCTTGACAGAATCAGGAAGGCCCTTTCGATTGGCTCTCAACGTCCCTGTGGCACCGATTCCCCGCTCCCACAAGTTTATGTACAGATTTGTGGACGAATAATAGTTGTCCATAAAGATGTGTGCCCCTGTCATACGTAGTCGTTCACCAAGTCCATGACTACATCATAAGTTTTGCCACCTTCAGAAACCGGTTCATTCGTTTTTCCAGTGTAGAGTTTGAACTTGCAAACGTATCCGTTTATCCCATACTTCTTAGACTTGTCGGGAAGATAAACTTTGAAAGATAAGTTACCTTTCCAGGGCACCATGCCCTCGTCGACTGACATGTTTTGATGCGGTTTATACACTCTTGAAAAACGGTGAACTATCCGGTTATACAAGTGTCCCAGTTTATTTATTGGTGAAAAGTTCGGGGTGTTACGGCCCGGCATCTTCTTGTTGTCAGACAAATGTAGGTAGGTTATAAGAAGCCAAAACATGTCTCGGGGCATGCACTTGGCGAAGAAAGGCGTTGAGGTAACATCACTTGTTGACCAGTACTCAGCAAAGTTTCTCTGCACAACTAATGACATGGCTATTGTCATGGCTACAAATACCTTCATCTCTTCTGCATTTGTGTCTTGCCACTGATGCATTCTTGAACGGGGTCTTAAAATTTTGTCTTCCATTGCTTGTTTAAAATATATATTGGTTTCCGTTGCCATATCCTGATAGTCATCTTCATGTAAAAACAAATCGAAAAAGTCAATAGGTTGAGGGTTCTCAGGAAGTTCTATGAACTGGCGCAACCCAGTTTGACCAGTGAAAGGCAAATTTACACGTGGCCGCGGACCATCCACCAACCCACCCATCAAACGTGTGAATTATCTTGATTATATTGTGGTATGTCCGCAAACTCTTCCTCAAAACCACCAAAGTCTTCTTCGGTGGAATTACAGGCGGCTAGAATGTTTCTGGCAATCTCTGTCTCTATATCACTCAGACCATCTGTGTCACCATGTTCACTATCTATGACAGTGTCCCGATCATATGCATCATCACTGTCTAAATCACTGCTGCCATCACTGTCATCAGTTGACTCCATATCAGAGGCTTCATCAGCATGGATCTCGATGATGAAGTCGTCGTCGCTTGAAACGGCTTCAAAGCTGCATGTCCTAGTATGCATCGCGCTAGGCCGTCGCAGCAGGGCCCTGCGTCCACATCCTATATGTAAATGATTGAAAATGCGTTAGATGTATGCAAGATATAACATGTGATTAGAGACAATAAACATACAGAGATAATAAATGTGAGCTTCATGGACGTTCATTTGCCATTTTAAAAAACTCCTGGTGCATCTAGGACGACTGTGACGCAAGCGCCGACGGCTTCTGACATCACGCCGATTTTGCCGACGCATATGTCAAACGGACCATTTTCTGATTTCCTCGGGGACGTGTAGCACCGGCCGCAAGGCGCGGAAAATATTCTACTACGTCAGGGAAGCTCGGGTTGTCAGTTGCCGAATGACCTCTCTTTTCGAGAAGCAGAGCATCCAAGGAGCAGTCTCTCGAGGTGCGGGAGAAAGGTAGCTTACATAATATCTTCCCGTAATTAGAGGCTATCTGCCCATGTGGCGGGATGCCAGACAGAAAAGCATGTACGGGCCTATCTCACCCCGGGGCACTGCAGACACTTAGGCGTTAATTAGCCCCCGGGGGGATTAGGCGTCAGAGCGAAGCCCGACAAAATTGACCTTTTGTAAAGCTAATTATGCGTTACGGGTCAACAATGCATGTGGTGTGAATTTTGCTGGACATTTCGACCAGACATTAATCAAAGTTTCATTCTCATGGCTAACCGCGGAGCATAAATACAGCCATTCTCATGGAGCGACTCCCGGACAATCGACTCGCAGCCCGTTGCCACGGCTAGCAAACTTAGGAGACGGCTGTAAATTATTCTAAGTCTCGTATCCGGGATCTGTAATGGGACACCAGTGAATTGCTTTTAGCAATGACGGGACTCGCAAGTTAAGGGTTAACTATGTATCATAAGTGACAAGCCATCTAAATACACCTCCTGGAATTTGGGTCAACTTCGCATGGAACTAAGATCGAAAGGAGCGAAATTATCAGGCCGTAAAACAGAAGTTATCGAAAGGTGTGTGTGTGTTTTCGCTGATTATTGTCCCCCGCCGCAACGCGGAACGGGGGACTACGCAACGCGGAACGGGGGACTATGTATTCAGCGGCGTCCGTCCGTCCGTCCGTACGTCCGTACGTCACATTTCTTGTTTACGCGATATCTTATGAAGCGTTGCATCCAAAGTCTTCAAATTTCATGTCTGCCTACATTGTGGGAAGACGCAGACACCAGTCAATTTTGGTGACCTTGGTCTTATTTTCAAGGTCACCACGACACTTTGACAACTTTTTGAACTCTTGTTTACGCGATATCTCATGAAGCGTTGCATCCAAAGTCTTCAAATTTGGTTTCTGCCTACATTGTGAGAAGACGCAGACACCAGTTACTTTTGGTGACCTTGGCCTTATTTTCAAGGTCACCACGACACTTCGACCACTCTTTGAACTCTTGTTAAGGCGATATCTCATGAAACATTGCATCCAAAGTCTTCAAATTAGTTTTCAGCCTACATTGGGGAAAGACACAGACACCAGTTTATTTTGGTGACCTTGACCTTATTTTCAAGGTCACCGCAACACTTTGAGCACTTTTCTAACTCTTGTTATCACCATTTATTATGACCGGTTGGACCAAATGTTTTCAAATTTGGTGTCAGTCTACATTGGAGGATGACGCAGATGCCAGTCAATTTGGTGACCTTGACCTTATTTTCAAGGTCACTACAACACTTTGACCACTTTTAGAACTCTTATTAACACGATATATCATGAACCAAAGTAGCTCCAATGATGTGTCTTACTAACTCAATGTCACCGGCGGGGGACATTGCCATGTTAGTGGCAAACACTTGTTTAATATTATTAGCCGAGCTGTTTTACTGTCCTATTTTCGTTTCGAAAATTATGTGAGAGCTACTATAACATAGGTTCTGTTTGATAATTGTAGTGACACTGTGAAAAGAACCATTGTTTGTGGTTGTTGTTTTGAGGAAAATGATAATGCATTCCATGATAGAGCATCGGCTTTCTCAGACCGTAGGTTTTCTCGCACATGGTTGGCCGTAAAATGTTTGTTATCTACTTTTATATAAACAGATGTGCGGAATTTATTTAATATTATTTATTTCATTGTAAATCTTCAGACGGATTCATAAAAGTATGATAGCTTTGTGCTACCTGTGTTTTATTTATTCAATTTATTAGCTATCAGTTTTTGCGCAGTTTCCGTCGTCGCCGCCGCCGCATTTTGTATTGCCTATAACTTTTTTCCTTGAAGGTTTTGAGAACTCATATACATAACTTCTTACTTATGCCCCTGGGGAATTTTTTGGACATGATCACATTCAAGGTCAAAGGTCAAGGTCATGAGTTCTGAAATTGCATAAAAAAAAATCCTTGTTAACATCATAACTAGAAAAATATTTGTGCTATCAGGCTCTTATTGTCCCCCGCCGCAACGCGGAACGGGGGACTATGTATTCAGCGGCTTCCGTCCGTACGTCCGTACATCTGTACGTCACATTTCTTGTTTACGTGAAATCTTATGAAGCGTCACCAGTTCTGAAATCACTAAATAAATTTTTTCCAAGAAGGTATTAACACCTCATAAACATAGCTTCTTTCTTATAAACCTGGTGAATGATTTTGACATGTTCACATTCAAGGTCAAAGGTCAAGGTCATGAGTTCTGAAATCACTAAAAAAAACTCCTTGTAAACACGATAACTTCAAGCATTTTTTTGTGCTATCAGGCTCTTATTTGTTATATAAGTATGGAGAAAGACCAATATTTGAAAAGGTTTTCACTAAAATCTGTCAAAGGTCAAGGTCACAGCGAGGTCACAACTAAAGCATGCATTTGCAAACATGCCTTATTTCAGCTATTAACACTTTGAGTCATTGCATGACTGTTATGCACAGTGAAAAGTGATCATTGATGGTGTGACATTGAAGGTCAAAGTTCAAGGTCATGTGATATTGGTTAAGGCCACGTTAATCCTTTGATCCAATTTGGAAATCAGAAAAATTTGAAGAAAAAACTTGTGAAAAGTGACCCCAGTGATGATTCAACTTGTTAGTAATAACTCGAATAATGAAAAATAAATTGTTAAAAAAAATTCCCATTTAATTGATGCTGACGAGAAGGCGGAACAGGGAAAGGTGAGACCCAAAGTTTCAAGGCTGCTCTGCTTTTGTGGTGTCCCGCAAATTATCTAGTTTATTTATGCAGAGCTACAGATAAGTTTTTGGTTGATAGAGTAATACTCGCTTGTGTTCACCTTAATTGAGTATCCAACAATACTTTTGAGTAACCAAATAAATTGTACGCAGCTCAATTAAATCAATTGGGTATTTTACCAATTTTGCATTAACTGTCTAAATTACCAAAAATAAAGGTTTCCCACACTAGGTGAAATCCTTTTAATATGCATATATGAATTGGTCATAAGACTCTTACAAAGAAAATTAAAAAAGTACCTCACCAATGAAATAGTTCTACAAGGTGGCGCCTCAAGTTGATGGGGACCCCACACATTTCATACTTTTCGTCTCTGTCTTACACAATTAGAAATTTTCTAAGCACGGAGCAGGGTATATGGTATTCAGCTCCGTACATACATACGTACATACATAACATACGTCCGTCCATCCGTCCTGTTTCTTGTTAGCATGATATATCATGAACCGCTGCACCTAGAGTCTTCAAATTTGGTACCAGTCTTCATTAGGGGAATAACCAGACACCAGTCGATTCGGGTGATGTTGACATTAGCTGTGTGTTAATTCTTTTAGCTCGTTTCTTAATTGCGGTGGGGGACATGGTCATGTTTGTGACAATTATACTTGTTATACCCCGACCAACGGTTGGGGGTATCTAGTAATACCAACAATTCCTTTTTTTGTCCGATCGATTACAGAAATAGGACATTTTCGATTCCAGGGCAAGGGTTACCAGCCTGCAAAATTTGGTTGCATCCATAATAATGTATTATATTTTCAAGCATTGGCAACATGGTTTGATGCATGCCCCCATTTCACTTAATTTCGTGATGTAAATGAAATACACTTATAACATCTCATTTGAATTAACATCATTTGCTTAAGTTACATGCTTATATTCTTCTTTTAGGAATATCAAGGTCCTGAACATGGAAGACCCCCCATAGACGGAAGCGACTATATCCTTTCGGAAAGGAACACCGCAATTCAATGTTTAAACTAATAAGTGTATTATTGTGTATTTTCCACACAAATAAAACAATCAGTTGGCATTGTTTGTTGTTTCTGATAAAAATCTGTGAACCAGTTTTATGAGCATGATACCCGAATGCAACCAGACAAGTGTACATCTATCCGGATATAATTGTCCTCCATGTGACCACAATACAATCATATGATTGGACGAAAGCATTTGACTGTGCTCTAATATTATTGGCTCTATTTTTAATCATAGTTTTTGCTTATTCAACAGGAGTTTTCACTTACACACATATTTTAGATATTGCTATAAATGTATTATGATGTGCGCAGTTGAATAAACAAACGAATTCAGAAATAAAAATAGAATGTTATGTGGTCGACTTCGAGTTTGTAGAGCTGTTAAAATTAGTTTAGGGGTGACATATGGTGGATATCAGCTGGGTCTTGCTGATTAATGTATACTTGGTACTCTCCCCCCCCCCCCCCCCCCCCCCCCCCCCATTTTATATTACACTGTTATAAGAATATTTCACTTATATGACAGCTATGACAACCAGTATTATTGCACCATTATGTGAAACCTGCAAGCATTGACTGGAACTAGCAAAAAATGGATGGCACTGCGCTGATATTCAGTGTAGCATTGTACCCAAACCCTATTGCATCTAGATGAGTTCTCTACAGCAGAGGGATTCGAACCCTGGACCTCTTGATTCAAGGCCAAACACATCAACCAGTAGCAACCTTTGCACTTTTCTACCCATCATCATCAAGTAAAGTCAAACTAGTAAGACATGAAGTCCAGATAACATTGCAGCAAGGACACAGCATATGTAGACAAATTAAAGTCTTAAAACATCTAGAAAGTACAAAACATCAAATAGCACTGGAACAACTTAAAATACCAAGAGTAGTGTTAACAGTCAATGAAAAGTTGAGGTTGTTAGAATGTTAGCATTCCTACTCTTATGTGACTATCAAGTCAAGCTACATTGTCATGTTTTCCAACAGTTTCTAGATTGATGTAATTTATCTACCCATTCATCAGCTGAAGAGGTCATAAATTGACAACAATGTTCTTCTGGCCAACACTTTTCCTGATAATCACTTGTTATGTTTTTCTTGGTGAAGATGACCCACATTCTGCATTAAAGTCATTGAGAAAAAATCTTGACTAGTTTTGTAGTTTCAGAAACCTCATGGGTACCTGGTGCCTTGTTTAAGTGACACTGCTGAAGTAGATGATAGAATCTGAAACATAATCACACTTGAATATTTAACTCTTTCGTTCTTATTTCTTACAATGATAACATTCAGAAACTAAACCTAATGAAAATAATGTCAGCATTTTTAATTCATGTTTTTGTTGAAGGCATATGTGATTATGCTTTCTCCAAACACAAAGCATAACGCTTGCCAGTCTCCATTACTGGAAGATTTAAGCCTTGCAGTATTTCTATCGGTTTGTTGTGCCAAGATAGTGGATCGCTGCACCTGAAATGCATAGTGGGCCCGGATTTCCAAGCACAGAGATCTTAAGGAAATACTCCAAGGCCTAAATCAGCCAGTAATGGAGACTGGCAAGAGTTATGCCTTGCATTGGGAAGTTGGTGCTTTCTCATGTTGATTCAATATTCTCACTCGGCAATAGGTAGAAAGTGTTCATGAATTTGTGCACAAAACTTCACAAGAAAAAGTATTTAACACCTAAATTACATTAACTCATTAACGCCGACGGGTAATTAACAGTTCAACGCCTGGCCCGCGAGGCCCACTAGCACCTGGCTGCAGCAAGACCAATTAGACATCGTCACCTCTGATTTAGCGAGAGCGAGTGGCATGTCATAAACATGACTGATTGTTTGTTGTGTCTTGCATAACGATCAAAAGTAGACAGGAAATGGGTGGTACAAAACTATTGTAAATCATATAACATTAAGAAATCCGATATTGAATTTATTTGCTGCCCAAACTATACTTTCTAGCTACACCAAACTTCATACACTTGTCAACCATAGTGCCTAGATGTGCCTGTTTAGGTTTAGACCTATTTCTGAATTTTAGTTTCGGCGGTTTCCATGGGAACATGGCTTAACAGTTATCTCTGGTACTGTACAATCCATATTCATTCAACTTTACACACATGCTAGTCATTCCCATAGGTGTGCCATTCCTATCTTCAGTCAAGTAAAACATAGGCGTAGGAACCGGGAGGGGCAAGGGGGGACAGTCGCCCCCCAGAAAAAAATCTGGGGGGGGGGGGGGGGGGGCACTGCCTCCCCACTTTTCCACAGCCTGACATTTTTTGAGAGGACCAAAATCGAGATGTAAACACAAATCCAGATATTTAAGACCAAATATAGAGAGAAAAACATTGATTTTGCAAGGTACCTCCTCAAAAATGTTTTTTTTGGGTGATGTAGCGGTTCTTGGGAAGGCAAAAGTGACCTATATCCAGCTTTAAGGACAAAAACGGCATTGTCAAACACCTAAAATATGACCTGATTTCAAATCATTGGTCAAACTGTAGTAACATTCAATGTTAAAAGGTTATCTGACGCCCAAATACTACATCTTGGCGTCTATATAACAAGCCCTCTATAATCTTGCCCTTTGCCCTTGACACACCAACCTGGGCAGTGATATGACTGACATAAGATAAGAAGGCAGCAGTGGGGAGAATTTCAGTGATCAGTTTACATCATTGACATAATCTAAGATGACATAACCCTCTGCCAAAAGCCTGTAATCTTCATTCCTCCCCTTTTTAGATCCTCTTCCCACACAGGATTAACTTATAAACTTATTTTCTATAACTGATGATAACTATGCCTGACATTTCAATGTCTTTCAACTCTTTCTTCCTGTTTACATCGTCTGATGCCAATTTTGTCCCCCCGCCGCAACGCGGAACGGAGGACTATGTATTCAGCTGCGTCCGTATGTCCGTCCGTACGTACGTATGTCACATTTCTTGTTAACGAGATATCTAATGAAGCGTTTTATTCAAAGTCTTCAAATTTGGTGTCAGCCTACATTGTGGGAAGACGCAGACACCAGTCGATTTTGGTGACCTTGACCTTATTTTCAAGGTCACCACGACACTTTGACCACTGTTCAAACTCTTGTTAACGCAATTTATCATGACTTGATGGACCCAAAGTCTTCAAATTTGGAGCCAGGCTACATTGGGGGATGACACAGACACCAGTAGATTTTGGTGACCTTTACCATATTTTCAAGATCACCACAACACTTTCACAACTTTTCAAACTCTTGGTAACGCAATATATCATGACTGGACAAAGTCTTCAAATTTGGTGCAAGGTTACATTGGGGGTTGACACAGACACCAGTCGATTTTGATGAACTTTACCTTATTTTCAAGGTCACCACAATGCTTTGCCCACTTTTCGAACCCTTGTTAACCCTTAACTTGCGGGTCCCGGAATTATCCGGGCGGGCTATAAGCGATTCCGAGGTGCCTCAATACGGATCCCGGATGCTATACTTAGAATATTTCACGGCTGTCTCGCTAGTTTGCTAGCCGTGGGAACGGGTCCCGAGTCGATTGTGTCCGTGAGTCGCTCCATGAGAATGGCTGTATTTATGCTCCTCGGCCCGCCATGAGAATGAAGCTTTGATCAGTGTCTGGTCAGAATGTCCAGCACTATTCACACCAATTTGCGTGTGCATTGTTGACCCGTAACGCATCGATAATTAGCTTTACAAAAGGCCAATTTTGTCGTGCTTGGCTCTGGTGCCTAATCCCCCGGCGGCTAATTATCGCCTAAGTGTCTGCACTGCCCCGGGGTGAGATAGGCCTGTACATGCTTATCTGTCTCGCGTCCCGCCACATGGGCAAGATTACGGGAAGATATTGCGATAAGCTACCTTTCTCTCGCACTTCGTATCATATGAACCAATTCTTTTCAATTTTTTTAATACCAAAATAAAGAGGAAAGAATGGCCTTTATTCCCATATAAAAATCGCAATTGCGCTAACAAAACTGAAAATACAGCAATCGCACAGAGATAGGCGACTTTCGCACTTTTTATTTTTTAGACATGTGGCGCATTTACCCCAACATGCCTCTGCGCTCTTTTTCTAAGAAACTAATGGGATATTTTCATAATTTGTTTATCAGTATATAGAGAAAGAATTGTCTTCAATTCCATATAAAATACGTGTATTTTCGGAAATAACTTTTGATGCGCCAGGTGCCGCGCAGAAGGTGATATTTGGCTTTGAATAAGTGGCGCTCTTAGCATATATCATCATTACGGGCTTTATAACTTTTGACCGCAAGTCCGATTTTTATAATTTTTACATCATTGTAAAGAGGAAAACATTGTCTTCATTTCCATATAAAATGCGTTTCTGTTATATATGTCGAGAGGGCATGGGAACCCATTCCCAATAGAATCCGGGGTTCGTCCCACAGGATTGTTCCTCGGAGTCTCTCGTTCTCAAAAGAGAACATGGGAAACCTGTCCCGCGATTGAATCCGGCGTCCGCGGCGGAAGACGGGGACGGGAATTCCCGGAGAGCATGGGAGTATGCTCCCATGGGTCCGGGCTCCGCCTCGAGAGACCGCTCCTTGGATGCTCTGCTTCTCAAAAAGAGAAGTCATTCGGCAACTGACAACCCAAGCTTCCCTGACGTAGTAGTATATTTTCCGGGCCTCGCGCCCGGTGCTACACGTCGCCGAGGAAATCAGAAAATGGTCCGTTTGACATATGTGTCGGCAAAATTGGCGCGATGTCAGAAGCTGTCGGAGCTTGCGGCGCAGTCGTCCTAGATGCGCCGGGAGGTTCTGAAACTGGCAAATGAACGTCCATGAAGCTCACATTCATTATCTCTGTATGTTTATTGTCTCTAATCACATGTTATATCTTGCATACATCTAACGCATTTTCAATCATTTACAGGTTGAAGCAGAATGCTGCGCGGACGTGGACGCAAGGCCCTGCGACGGCCTAGGGCGTTGCATACTAGGACACGCAACTTTGAAGCCGTTTCAAGCGACGACGACTTCATCAACGAGATCCATGCTGATGAAGCCTCTGATATGGTAGCAGGGGTTTAGACAGTGGTGATGCATATGATCGGGACACTGTAATAGATAGTGAACATGGTGACACAGATGGTCTGAGTGATATAGAGACAGAGATTGCCAGAAACATTCCAGCCGCCGGTAATTCAACTGAAGAAGACTTTAGTGGTTTTGAGGAAGAGTTTGCCGACATACCACAATATAATCAAGATAATTCACAGACGTTTAATGAGTGGGTGGATGGTCCGCGGCCACGTGTAAATTTGCCTTTCACTGGTCAAACTGGGTTGCGCCAGTTCATAGAACTTCCTGAGAACCCTCAACCTATTGACTTTTTCAATTTGTTTATACATGAAGATGACTATCAGGATATGGCAACGGAAACCAATAGATATTTCAAACAAGCAATGGAGGACAAAATTCTAAGACCCCATTCAAGAATGCAACATATAGTAACATTTGCGGACAAGGAACAAGTTCCATCACTGTGCAGACGTCCCCGTGGTCGGCCGAGCACGAGCGACGAGAGTGTCATTCGTCTTCATGGACGTCACTTTCCGACGAGGATTCAGCCTGTCGGAAGGAAGAAAAAACGTCACAAGGATGTGTGTGGTATGGTCTAAGGCAAAACGCACCGTCCTCGCAAACAGATAGAAGAAGGCAATGCGCCAGCAAGGAAGAAAAAACGAGTAGGCAGAGAGTCTTCTTATGAATGTACAGATTGTAATGTTTCTCTGTGCGCCGCACCATGCTTCAAACTGTACCAAACCGCCACTGACTACTCCAGGGCTTACATCACTGCCACGGAAAAAGAAAGAAATGAAGAAGGGAATGAAGAAGAGGAAAATTGAAAGTAAAGAGAGCCGAAGTGTGGACGAGTATATAAGCATTATATACAGACCTTGCTAGGTCCCTAAAGCTGTTCTGCGCACTGCCGCAGGTAAATATGTGTTTATATTTGTACATAAATGTAATGTAATTTTATTGTAATGTTTGTCATTGCAAATAAAATATTTTTTATTTTATCAAAGAGACAGAGAAAGTGAATGCGAGCTTTCATTGGAAGTTCAGCCAGAACCGCATCATAAATACCACCCATAAATGCTGAACCGAGTGGCCGATTTTCATAAAACTTACATGGGGTAAAGAGGAAAGATTCGGCTTTGATTCCATATAAAATTTACTCATGCGCACGAATAACTAAAGTTGCGGCACGTGCCCCGAGATGCGCGACACTCAAAAAGTTGCCTCAAAGTACCGAGGGTACCTTCCTTTGGCACGCTATAGCTTCCGAACGAAGTTGCGCATTCTTTTTACATCATCGTAAAGAGCAATAAATTGTCTTCAATTTGATGTATCATTTGTATATGTGCAGCCAAAAATAAACATGCGGCAAGTGATGGGCCAGATGTCGCAATAAGTTAGTTTTTCCAAAATGAATTCTCTAAGTACGGGGGGTGCCTTCCTTGCACTCTCCATATATTGAGAACCATTTGACATATTCCAAATTTTTTATATCATTGTAAAGAGGAATAAATTGTCTTCAAGTACATACGTGTTACACATGCGCACGAACAAAATTACGATTTTATAAAGCTGAAAATAAAGACAAAGACAAACACCGCGGTGATAAGTGTATGCTGTGCTCATTAGTACCCATTAGTTCCACACGCGCTCGGCTCTGGCACCCTCGAGGAGGTCTCGAGGAGGTAACGGTACTCAATTAGCCCAGTCCCGGGGGGACGAAGCGGTGCCAGTAACTTGGTGTGTCGGGGTACTCACGTGGTACTGTCGGGGTAGCGTCACTCTCCTTTCTTTGGTTATATTTTCTGAACCATAGGTCGTATTCTAATAATTCTTTATGTCATTGTAAAGAGGAATAAATTGTCTACAAGAACATATAAAATTCGCAATATGCGCGCTCAGGAGTTTGATTTCATAAAGCTGAAAATAAAGACAAACTTTAGATGACAATAGAATTATAACCAAAGGTCGCATTCTAATATATTTTAGCTCATCAGGCCTGAAAGGCCCGATGGGCTTATGGCATGGGATGGCGTCAGGCGTCCGTCCGTCCGTCCGTCCGTCCATCCGTCCGTAAACTTTTCGCTTTTTCGACTTCTCCTCCAAAACCAATAACTCCACAGAGCTGAAATTTTATGTGCAGACTCCTTGGCCAATGGGGATTCTAAATTGTAGATTTCGTGACCCCATGACCCCAAATGGGGTCACAGGGGTCACATGTTTAAAAACCTATTTTCATCTTCTTCTCCAGTTCCAGAAGGTCTAGAGAGCTGAAAAGTTGTGTGCAGACTCCTTGGCTAATGTGGATTCTAAATTGTAGATTTCTTGACCCCATGACCCAAAATGGGGTCACAGGGGTCACATGTTTAAAAACCTATTTTCATCTTCTTCTCCAGTTCCAGAAGGTCTAGAGAGCTGAAAAGTTGTGTGCAGACTCCTTGGCCAATGAAGATTCTAAATTGTAGAGTTCGTGACCCCATGACCCCAAATGGGGTCACAGGGGTCACATGTTTAAAAACCTATTTTCATCTTCTTCTCCAGTTCCAAAAGGTCTAGAGAGCTGAAAAGTTGTGTGCAGACTCCTTGGCTAATTGGGATTCTAAATTGTAGATTTTGTGACCCCATGACCCCAAATGGGGTCACAGAGGTCACATGTTTAAAAACCTATTTTCATCTTCTTCTCCAGTTCCAAAAGGTCTAGAGAGCTGAAAAGTTGTATGCAGACTCCTTGGCTAATGGGGATTCTAAATTGTAGATTTCGTGACCCCATGACCCCAAATGGGGTCACAGGGGTCACATGTTTAAAAACCTATTTTCATCTTCTTCTCCAGTTCCAAAAGGTCTAGAGAGCTGAAAAGTTGTGTGCAGACTCCTTGGCTAATGGGGATTCTAAATTGTAGATTTCGTGACACCATGACCCCAAATGGGATGACAGGGGTCACATGTTTAAAAACCTATTTTCATCTTCTTCTCCTGTTCAAAAAGGTCTAGAGAGCTGAAAAGTTGTGTGCAAACTCCTTGGCTAATGGGGATTCTAAATTGTAGATTTCGTCCCCAATCTAGGTCACGGGGTCATGACCCAAAAACCTATTTTCATCTTCTTCTCCAGTTTATATGTAAAGCTCTAGAAAGGAGAAATGTGGTGTAGAGATTCTTTGGTGATTCTTGATTGTAGGATTGGTCATGATCTAAAACCCATATTATTTTGCTTGTTAACAATGTAGAACTTGAGATAACTTAGATATTCAACATTAGATAATAAATCAATGAAATACTGATGAGCTACAGAGCCCATGGCTCTATTTTTATATCATTGTGATGACAAACATCTGGTCTTCAAATCCATATATAAATTTCAGTAGCGCGCTCCAGATTTATGATGTTATAAGGCCCGAATTAAAGACAATCTTTACAAAGTCATAGAAAAGTATAGAAAAATCGTAAAAAAATTTTTCGAAGTCGCAGGTATGAAGTAAACATTTGTGTACCGTTGCCGCGACTTGAATTTGTATTGAACGCCTGTATATTGCCCGTATTCGCCATGTAGATGCGGTATACTTCGTAAAAACGGTACCGGAATCGCCGACTGGAAATTCCATAGCAGAGCTCGTTAGTGCCTAAGCTCAAACTACTGCTGCGAGCTGCGAGCCTGTAAATTCCGCCACAGGGGCTAAAAATTTTAAAATATATATATGCAACGTAAGGGTTAACACAATATCTCATTAACCCAAGCACCCAAAGTTGTCAAAGTTGGTGTCATTCTACATTGGGGGATGACACAGACACCAGTCGATTTTGGTGACCTTGACCTTATTTTCAAGGTGACTATGACACTTGACCAAATGATGTGTCTTACTCAACTCAATGTTAACAGTGGGGGACATTGCCATGTTAGTGGCAAACACTTGTTTCTATTTAGTGTGTCCCATGTCACATGACTCTCCAAGTTATTGCATCCGTATATTAACGAGATCTTGCGTATCAGATCATTGTCTCTTACCTTTACATTTAAACTGCTTATTTAAAGGGAAAGATCTACCATCTATTGCCAGTATCCTCCATCTTGGTTTTTGTTCATTTCATGAAATGAAAACAGTCAACACGCTATAATTTATCTAATTTCACAGTGTTTTTATAATAAAATAAATACACAGATGGAATATGCACATAGTAACACATAACGTATCTTAAAACTAATGAACAATTTACTGTTATCCCATAGTGAAGTTTTCCCCACTCGCTGAATCGATGAATGTCTTCAGTTGCCATTGTTCAACAAAATGTGCCCTCGTTGGATCAACTTGTGAAATATATATTGTCAATAAAGTATTTCCTGTATTAATATCTTTCAATTTGACTTATAGGGACACTCTGTATACTTATATGTAACATACAAAGAGACAGATATTGATTGGTACTGTTCAATGGAACATATAACTGGTATACTTGTAAACGTAAATATAAACTTGCGCATGAATTCGGCTTCTTGAGTTTCATTGAAAGCAAGTTATTATCAAATATTTTTGCGTTAGGGGATACATATGTAAGTCGAGTGAGATGATTTCGATGTAAATCAGGACATTTGATATTTTTGTATGTATCTAATCTAAATAGAATTTCATTAAAAACATGTAGTGTTCCTTTATTCATGTATTACCGGTAATAACATATATTTATAAGTGCAAATATCCTCTAGAATTTCTTTTCCACAAAAAATAGAACCCTCCTTTTAAAGGATAGTTTGTGCATCAATAGGACAAACCCTGGTGATTCATGTTAATAAGTATGTTCACTCAATTATTTTTCTTGTAGATGATGCCTTCTATCGGTCAGCTGGTCAGGGTGATACATGATTTTGAAACAAGTCAGAAAGGAGAAATAACTATTTTGAAAGGAGACATTGTGAAGGTTTTGAAGAAAGTTGATGAGAACTGGCTGTGTGGATTTCTTAATGGTGTAGAAGGAAGGTTCCCAGCAGCCTTTGTTGAGGAAGTAAGGTTACCTAATGATGCATGTGACAAGAAAATGTTTGCTGTCATAGATGACTTTGAATCAACACAAGATGGAGATTTGTGCATAATAAGAGGTGACTGTTTCTCTGAGATTTTATATTTTAAGCTCATCTGGCCTAAAAGGCCCGATGGGCTTATGGCATGGTATGGTGTCCGGCGTCCGTCCGTCCGGTTATCCATCCGTCCGTCTGTAAACTTTTCACATTTCCTTCTTCTCCAGAACCACTTGGTCTAGGGAGCTGAAATTTTGTGTACAG
Organism: Gibbula magus; assembly: GCA_936450465.1. Taxonomy (NCBI): domain Eukaryota; kingdom Metazoa; phylum Mollusca; class Gastropoda; order Trochida; family Trochidae; genus Gibbula; species Gibbula magus. The sequence goes on along the minus strand of OW388304.1, from coordinate 46,928,873 downwards.
CCTCCTTGGCCAATGGGGATTCTAAATTTTAAAGTTGGTGACCCTGTGACCCCAAACGGGGTCACAGGGGTCACAACCTTAAAAACCTATTTTCATCTTCTTCTCCAGTTCCAAAAGGTCTAGAGAGCTGAAAAGTTATGTGCATACTCCTTGGCCAATGGGGATTCTAAATTGTAAAATTGGTGACCCTGTGACTCCAAATAGGGTCACAGGGGTCACGACTTTAAAAACCTATTTTCAGCTTCTTCTCCAGTTCCCAAAGGTCTAGAGAGCTGAAAAATTGTGTGCATACTCCTTGGCCAATGGGGATTCTAAATTTTAAAATTGGTGACCCTGTGACCCCAAATATAGGTCACAGAGGTCATGACCTGAAAAGCTATTTTCATCTTGAGATTTGATGTGCTCTTCAAAGGAAGGTAATTTATAAGAAAAAAACAGTGATGAATTAAATCGACAAGTGTGTCTTTATTTGTAGGGGATTTTATCTCTGGCCTCAAAGATAGGTCAGAGGGGTAAGGACCTTAAGACTTATTTCATCTTCTCCATTTAAAGTGCTTCATATTTGTTGTACCTCTCAACGAGAAGTTGACATTTCGAATTAGTTATTGTATATAAAGCCTGATGAGCTACAGAGCCAGTGGCTCTATTTTTTAGTTTGAAATATTTTATCTATCACAGGGGCTAAGCCCTGTCCATGCTATACCGGGAATTGGCAGTCGTCAACAACCATTTTCTCGACAGACATTAGTTTTTCAACTGTTGGTCGGTAGCGAAATTGGTAAGTTTTGAACATTTTCCATTTGATTATATTAAAAATATCAACTTGTTTCAACTCTTCATCATCATCTTTAGAATTTTAACTTTGTTTCTGCTCTCCGATGGCCTTGTAGTTTTTATGGCCATGTACACTGACAGTGTCTTGCAAGCACATAAGAAATTCAAATAATGTTTTGTTACTTATATCGGAATACGATTGTATTATAATTGTGCGAATTGGCCTTTTTGAAAAACATTGTTTCCCTTTATAACCTCTTGCAAAGGGTCAAAAGAAGAAATGACTTTGCTAATAAAGAGTTGTCTCTATGATTGATGAATAAAATATTTTTTGTCCCCCGCCGCAACGCGGAACGGGGGACTATGTATTCAGCGGCGTCCATACGTACGTACGTACGTCCGTCCGTCCGTATGTACGTCACATATCTTGTTAACGAGATATTTCATGAAGCATTTTATCCAAAGTCTTCAAATTTGGTGTAAGCCTACATTGTGGGAAGGTGCAGACACCAGTCGATTTTGGTGACCTTGACCTTATTTTCAAGGTCAACATGACACTTTGACTACTTTTCAAACTCTTGTTAACGCGATATATCATGACTTGATGGACCCAAAGTCTTCAAATTTGGTGCCAGGCTACATTGGGGGATGACGCAGACACCAATTTATTGTAATTTGTATTTCTGAAAGTTGATTAATGTGTGAATTATTACCTATTGCCTTGAGAAAAGTTTTCTGTTTAATTTTATATCAATATTGAAATATATTTTTTTATGTTTATGGACAGACTAAGAAACATTTTACTTAACTTGTTATTGTTGTTACGCTTTCAATACCCGGTGTTACAAGAGTACGGTGCCAGTTGTTGAACAAAAGTGCTGATTGCATGCTGATTTTAATGCTCAATTTGATTCAGGACGCATATTAAGAAATTTTTTAATGGGTTTCCAATATCTACGTACATCTTTAGAATAAGTCTTATGTGCACCACAACATCGTTTTAATCTAGATAGCAATATGTGTAAAAATTATGCTGTTATAAACAATTAGTTGTAGAAAAAAACATATAGTCCTTGAGTAAATATAGAGAATCTCACCCAAGTGTCTTCTGATATCAAATATATCAACACGAGTTGATAAAATTTACAAATATCTGAGGCTTGCTGAGGATATTTTTACTTTTATCAACGAGGGTTGATATATTTGATATCAGAAGACACGAGGGTGAGATTCTATTTATCATTCATATTACGTTAAAATGAAAATAGTGTACATCTCTGAGCACATCTCTGCCATTTGACTTCCAGTGCGGTGAGATCATAGTATTGTGACGTCATCATGTTTATGACGTCATAGCATTGTGATGTCATTACCCGGTGAGGTAAAAGCATTGTGATGTCATATAGTTGACGTGACAAGGCACTGTGCAAAATCTCCTAGAAGATATCGTTTTTCTCACACAAGCGATATCTCCTGTGGAACACAGTTTTGGACGATAAATGTTAAACTTCTATTTCTTTTGTTGTTTTGATGTTTACACCAAAATGCATTTCCAAGAGTACTTCACTTTACCAATTAATTATGTCCCCCGAAATTTTTTTCGGGAGACATAATGTTTTCGCCTCCGTCCGTCATTCCGTTATGCTTTCTTTTCCGGGCCATATCTCAAAAACCGTTCAATATTTTTTCACGAAACTTTGTATGTGGTTAGACCTAGTGGTGGAGTGGTGCCTTTTGCTATTTTGGTTATTCTGAATGTTTTATTTGTTTGGAAACAATTTGAACTTAGTGCAAATTGGGGGTAGGGACCTTTTCCGGCCTCTATTTCAAAATCTATCTAGTATTTCTTTACGAAACTTGGTATGTGGTTAGACCTAGTAGTGGAGTGGTGCCTTTTGCTATTTTGGGGTGGGGTGTTGCATATTGAGGGTTGGGTCCTTTTCCGGCCTCTATCTCCAAAACCGTTCAATATTTTTTCACCAAACTTGGTATTTGCTAAGACCTAGTGATAGAGTGGTGCCTTTTGCTACTTTGGCTATTCTGATTTTTAGCTCATCAGGCCTGAAAGGCCCAATGGGCTTATGGCATGGGATGTCGTCCGTCCATCCGTCCGTCCGTAAACTTTTCCCTTTTTCGACTTCTTCTCCAGAACCAATGACTCTAGAGAGCTGAAATTTTATGTACAGACTCCTTGGCCAATGGGGATTCTAAATTATAGATTTGGTGACCCTGTGACCCCAAATAAGGGCCCCAGGGGTCATAACCTTAAAAGCTATTTTCATCTTCTTCTCCAGAACCAATGACTCTATAGATCTGAAATTTAATGTACAGACTCCTTGGCCAATAGGGATTCTAAATTGTAGATTTGGTGACCCTGTGACCCCAAATAAGGGCCACACGGGTCACAACCTAAAAATCATTTTTCATCTTTTTCTGCAGTCCCAAAAGCTCTAGAAGGCTGAAATGCTATGTACAGACTCTTTGGCCAATGGGGATTCTAAATTGTGGATTTGGTGATCTTGTGAACCCAAATATTGATCAAAGGGGTAATCACTTAAAACAGCTGTGTTAATGAACTGTGAAGATAATGAGATTTTATGTGCACTTCATATGTCAGCTAAGAGTAATACTACATTATGGACATGTTTGATGTAATCAATGTGAAATAAGTACTATTGAATAGCCTGTGAACTGAATATTGTGACAGGATGCATAGGAAAAAAAATAAAAAGGGTTAAGAAATGTTTTATTTTACATTAGATATGTGAACTAAATATGACTGGTGATGAAGTAAGATGAGACTATTAAAACTAGCTACATGAGTTTGTGATACCACATCTTCTTTTCCAATAAAGAAAAATAAATAAAGATGGGGAAAACAAAATTTAAAATATATAATTTACTGGCTGTGAGTCCAGGGTCTGCATATTGCGTAATTGCAGGTGTTGTCCTGGGGAGTGACCACTGACCCTGGCAGAGATGCAAACAGCAGCTAGCTAATACACGGAGGTTTCAGGTTACTTCTCTGCTGTGTTACTGATTTAGTCTTACACTCAGATGCTGAATAGAATTTATTAATTAAATGTCAAAAAGGATCCTATGAAACTATGAGCCTATGAGAAACAGGATTTTTAGAAACAAATAGGGGCTCTTTTTCATTATGTAATAAATGTTGATAATTCCAGGATAAAAATAGGAAGTAAAACAATAAACTGCAAAGGTCTACATTACTTATAATGAATATGGATTAATATGTAACCAATTTTGATAATAAATTTGATGACTGAGCAATGACTTATTATGTGATATCTTAACCTTTTCCTTAGGGATAATTAATAACATGATTCCTGATGAGCTTCAGAGCCAGTGGCTCTTTTTTTAGCTCATCAGGCCTGAAAGGCCCGATGGGCTTATGGCATGGGATGGCGTCCGTCCATCCGTCCGTCCGTAAACTTTTTGCTTTTTCGACTTCTTCTCCAGAACCACTGGGTCTAGGTAGCTGAAATTTTGTATACAGACTCCTTGGGCAATGGGAATTCTAAATTGTAGATTTAGTGATCCAGTGACCCCAAATAAGGGCCTCACAGGCCATAACCTAAAAACCTATTTTCATCTTCTTCTCCAGAACGAAAAGACCTAGAAGACTGAAATGTTGTGTACAGACTCTTTAGCCAATGGAGATTCTAAATTGTAGATTTGGTGACCCTGTGGCCCCAAATAAGGGCCTCACAGGCCATTACCTAAAATCCTATTTTAATCTTCATCTCCAGAACGAAAAGACCTAGAAGACTGTCATGTTGTGTAAAGAATCTTTAGCCAATGGAGATTATAAATTGTAGATTGGGTGACCCTGTGGCCCCAAATAAGGGCCTCACAGGCCATTACCTAAAATCATGTTTTTATCTGTTTCTCGGGAACAAATAGACCTAGAAGGCTGTAATATTGTGTGCAAACTCTTTAGCCAATGGGGATTCTACCTTGTAAATCTGGTGACCCTGTGACTCCAAATATGGGCCACAGCCTAAAATAAACCTTTGAAATTGGATTTTGGACTGATATTTTATGTGCATTTCAATCAGTCTTCAATTTATCCCTAAAAAATACCTGAGGGAGAGTCATCTCATCTTGTTGATATGTGAGTCCTAACTTGGGTTTGAGAAATGTATAATTGAGAAAAAAAAGTAACTGTGCAGTTAATCTTATTCAGTAGGAATGTGAAATATATGTCGACTTAAGATTACAATCTGCATTGTAGACATGTTTCTCAAATTGATGTAATTGATGTGAAATGAGAACTATTGAATAGCCTCTGAACTGAATATTGTGACAAGCCACAAAGGAATAAATTGAAGAGGAGTTAAGAATTCTTTTATGTTACATGAGATATGTGAACTGCATATGACTGGTATTGAAATGATAAGATAATACTATTTCTATCTTCTTCTCCAGAACAAAAAGACCTAGAAGGCTGTCATGTTGTGTAAAGAGTCTTTAGCCAATGGAGATTCTAAATTGTAGATTTGGTGACCCTGTGGCCCCAAATAAGGGCCTCACAGGCCATTACCTAAAATCATGTTTTCATCCTTTCCTCTGGAACAAAAAGACCTAGAAGGCTGTAATATTGTGTGCAAACTCTTTAGCCAATGGGGATTCTAACTTGTAAATTTGGTGACCCTGTGACCCCAATATAGGCCACAGCCTAAAAAAAACCTTTGAAATTGAATTTTGAACTGATATTTTATGGCACTTCAACCAGTCTTCAAATTATCCCTAATAAAATACCTGAGGAAGAGTCATCTCATCTTTTAGATATGTGAGTCCTAACTTGGGTTTGAGAAATGCAGAATTGAGAAAAAAAGTATCTTTGCAGTTAATCTTATTCAGTAGGAATGTGAAATATATCTTGAAGATCAAGTCTCCATTTTGGACATGTTTCTCAAATTGATGTAATCAATGTGAATTAAGAACTGTTAAATAGCCTATTAACTGAATGTTGTGGATATTATAAAAAAAGGCCCTCACAGGTCAAAACATAAAAATCTATTTTCATCTTCTTCTCCAGAACAAACTAGAAGGAATATTGCGTTCAGAATGTTTAGATGTTTAGATGAAAAGGCTTAGAACCGTTAAAATTGTGCAAAGATTATTTAGCCAAGGTGATTCTAAATTGTACTATGTACCATGAGATTCATCACATTGCCTGTTCTCTAAAAGCCTTATACAGTAAGAACAGTGCTGCCAGTGTTTAGTGCAAGGCAGAAGCTATTACATAATTTGGCTGTAAAAGCACAGCTGCCTCGTAACCAGAGCCAAGGGGTCAGCATATTGCATAATCTCCTGTGTGTTGACCTTGCTGAGTGCTTTCTCTCAATTTCAAGACTAAGATTTCTCAGGGCTAACCCGGCTAAGGATTGTGCATTATATTGAGACAATATTATTTCTGTCTTCATCATCAAACAATATAAACCCTGATGAGCTACAGAGCCCATGGCTCTATTTTTTAAAATTTTTACTGGTTTCCATGGCAACAATTTCAACTTAGTGCATATTGGGGGTAGGGACGTTTTCCGGCCTCTATTTCAAAATCTGTCAAGTATTTCTTTACGAAACTTGGTATGTGGTTAGACCTAGTGGTGGAGTGGTGCCTTTTGCTATTTTGGTTATTCTGAAAAAAAATTCTGGTTTCCATGGAAACAATTTGAACTTAGTGCATATTGGGGGTAGGGACCTTTTCCGGCCTCTATCTCCAAAACCGTTCAATATTTTTTCACCAAACTTGGTATTTGCTTAGACCTAGTGATAGAGTGGTGCCTTTTGCTACTTTGGCTATTCTGAATTTTTTATTTCTCGTTATTAATGCAGTATTGAACTTTGTGCTTAGCATAAGTGAAAAATAAGGGTAATATGACTAGGTTGGATTGAAAGTTGGAGTGGGGGACACAGTGCATCACATGCACATATTTCTAGTTATTAATGATGTTAGATATATATGGAAAACAGCAGCTAAAAATCAATTCACTTGGCTCCTTTTCGTGTAATATTGACCTACAAAGTGGTAAAAAGGGTATCAAACACTGTCCTGCATAGCAACTACCACGGACAGTTATTTTAAAAAAATTTCAACAACCTGGACAGTGATGGAGCAACTACTATCAATGTACCCGGTATACAGTTTTGAATTTTGCTAATATCTCAGCTTCGATCAATCTATGAAAGCTGTAAAAGTCTTAAAGTATCATATTCAACGTAAAATCCTTAAAATTCTAAACTATATAATAGATGTCAGATTCCAAAGATGTAATAATTGTAAATTCTACCATGACATTTTAAAATCATTGTTTTTGATTGGTTTATTTTATGGTCGAACGGAGGTTCGAACACGATTTTTGTTAAGGGCGATTTTCCGCGTTTGGATACATGATGATGTAAGATTCTAGGCCAAACTATGTCATTGAAATAACAACGGGTAAATCATTTATCTTCACTTTACGGTTTCCATCATAGTTTCCTTCTACGCCGCAATTTTATCTGTGTATCTGTTTTGGAAAATAATTCTAATTGGACCGATGTTTTAAACAGTGAATCTACAGTAGTCGATCAAGACCGCGATAAGCCGTGAACGAACCGGTTTTGGTTCGGATACAATGACGTCATAAGCTCAATCAGTTATGACGTCACAGGGAATGGTAGCGTCAATTTGACAAGTGGTGGAGGAAAGCTTTCAAGGCGGAGAAACCTTAAGATTTACAAACCTGTATGTTCTATTTGATTAAAATCTATGTTGTCACTTAATCATCATATTTGAATATGAATGAATTTTTGATTTCACTGTTTATTCAATTTCTACCGCATCGAAAACAAGGGAAATGTGATGCGTCATACCTGAAGAAAAATGGGTTCAACCGCTTACCGCATCACTCAGTTCACTTCCGCAGTGTCAAGAACCACGTTTAAAATACGCTAATAACTCGTCATGGTAGAATGGAGATAAACCTACTGTGTTTTTAACTTTTTGTGAGTCTAACGTATAGATTCGATACCTTTTTTTATCATTCGAAGCCTCACGCTGACGCGTTCGGCTCCGAATGATAAAAATCGGTATCGAATCTACGTTAGACTCTCAAAAAGTTAAAAACACAGTAGGTTTATCTCCTAACTATACTATCTATTCAAGAGTTGCAACAAGTTCAAAACTGACCAATTTTGGTACCCACCAACATTTGAATGAAAAACTCATGTCTGTCGAGAAAATGGTTGTGGACGACTGCCAAACGCATCGACAGGGCTTAGCCCCTGTGTCTATGAAAGATAAATAAATGAAGATAATTTTGAGTCCACCACTGAGTGCATCTGGTTAGAGTTTGAGAGGTATGCCTGAAAACAGTCAGAGCTTTAGCCTTGGTGCACATACATTTGATTTACTGGGTAAGGCAAGATAATTAACAAAATTTATGTCATGTAATTTGCTTTTGCTGCACATTTATGCAATTATGCAGTTTGCCCTAATGCTGCTGCTTGGGCATGGACTTGATTCAGGAACTGTTTGAGGGACTGCTTGGATATGTCCTCCTTGTATGAGGAATAAAGAATATATTGCTGAATGAAAAACATGTTTTTTTACTTCCAGGTGATATAATTGAAGGTCTTGGGCAAGTGGATGAAAATTGGTGCAGGGGAAGAAAAGACGACAGTATTGGAATCTTTCCAGTAACATGTGTTACTGAACTTGAAATTGATCGTACTACTCACTCAAATGTGATTCCATCATCTCTGGAGGAAAAAGCCTCTGGTGGGTTTTTGGTGCAGGCAGTCGTTGATGTTATTCCACAGCTTGAAGGAGAGCTTGCTTTCACAGCTGGAAGCATGATTTTAGTAACTCAAGTCATTGACAAAGATTGGTACTTGGGGAATTTAGATGGAAAAGAAGGGCTGATATCATCAGTATGTGTGAAAGTGTCAGGTGATAAATCAAGGTATTTGTCAAATAAAGACACTAAATTACTTAATGTTAGTGACATCCATGAAGAAAATGATATTGTTGGATTGAGGACATTGTCTTTTTCAAGTGAAAATACTCGCTCTTATGATACAGAAATTACACCTTATGCCAGAAGTATATATTCTTTTCAAGGACAGTCTCAAAACGAGTTGTCATTTATGTCTAATGAAATTGTTACTCTGATCCAGCACATAGATGATGACTGGATAGAAGGGGAATTGGATGGTAAACAGGGACTGTTCCCTGCATCATATGTTGAAATAGTTGTTGACTGTCCTTACAGTGCACAAAACAGTCAAACAAATAACTTTGGTGCAGAAAAACCAGACATGTATGAAAAAGACAGAGGAGTTTGTTCTTCTCATACTTTTGCCAATACAAAAAGCACTGCCAGTCATCGTATTGGATTAGTTTTGCATGGCTTTGATACAAAAGTAAGTGGTGATCTCAAAGTTCATGAGGGAGATACTGTCATGATTCTTGAAACTATGGATGAAAATTGGATTCAAGCTGAAGATGATTTGGGAAATATAGGATTAGTACCTCTCAATCACATTCAGGAAATTAGAAAAGGTCCAATTGAAAAATCCTCTGTTGAAAACAGAACAGAAAGCACTTTGCCTTTAACTTTTCAAATAGAAATGAGCACTGAAAACAAAATCCAAAAGGATGACAATGAGAAAAATGTGCAAGATACGTCTCGTCCGAAACCTACAATGAAAGCTGAAAAGAAACAACAATTCATTGAGAAGCCAAAGCTAATGCCTAAGCCTAAGGTATTACCGAAACCAAAACCTAAATTAAAAATTCCAACTGTATCAAATGAGTCTGCATTGTTAATAAGTGAAGGTCCTGAAGGCATGCTTTCAACTGATAAGAGACAATTATTCTCGCCGGACAAAGAGGATTCAAACAGTGGACAAGCAGATAAAATGGATGGTGGTGAGAGAAGTGAAAATGTGCCGAAGGGACAATTCTTGAGCCAGAAGGGTTTCATAAATAAAGCTTACATACAAGAGGTAGCAGAACATCTCTCTGAACCTTATGCCCAAAAGCCCATCATGAAAAAAAGTTCTTCAGAATTAAATAGATCCCAATATGTTCCACAAAGACCAGCTCCGCCAGTGCCGAGAGAAGGTGTTAAAGTCTTGAACCAAGATTTTGTGTGTGCCCAAGCATCTTCTTCACCAAAGAAGCCGCCCACAAGACCTCTAGCCATAGCAACTACTGATCTCATGTCCTTCAATCCTGAGCAGGAAGTGAAAGGTATCTCCATCTGAGTATTCTAGTAGTCTAACAATAATTAAGTTTTCTCAGTGCTGCCCACTTTTATCTCATCAAGCTTTTAAGTACAGATGGTCCATCATAATAAAGACTTTTCACAGTTAAAGTTCCTCTGAGAAAGGCTTACATTATGGGCTGTCATCGTCCATTGGGCATCATTGTCATCTGTAAACTAAAAAAAGGTTGTGACAGTGGTAGAATTTAAGTTACACACTGGCTCCTTTGTTTTATTCGGGTATTAATTTTTCATACCAACACAAATTGTCTATTGAAATGAATGTACAGAGGTGTTCACCATGCATACTGGTGTTCACCTGGTAAAGCCGTGAACACCTGATATGAATTTACTTTTAAGCTCTGTCAACTTTTTACATTTTCGAACTTCTCCTTCAGAACCGCTGCACCCCCAAAGCTGAAATTTTGTGTGCAGGTACCTTAGACCTAGGCAAAGTTTGTTCATTTTGACCTCACCTCCAACCTCTTCCATCCCGCCCCCATTTGAATTTGACCCCTTCAAATATGGGTGTGGTAGAGAGTGCATCCTAAAATCTTCTCCTCCAAAATATTTTGATACAGAAAGCTAATGTTTTAGCTCATCAGGCCTAAAAGGGCCGATTGGCTTATGGCATGGCATGGTGTCCTACCATACATTTTGCTTCCTCGACTTCTTCTCCAGAACCAATGTGTCTAGAGAGCTAGGACCAATCAGATTATTCGAAGGAGTATCTACTGCGGGCTAACGTTCGCGGCAGAGGTTTTTGTGTTCGATTTTCGAGTTTGAAGAGCTATTAAACTTATCGTAGGAGTGACATATGTTGGAAATCGGCCAGTTTTTGCGGAGAAATGTATAATTGATAAGTATGTGCGTTCATTTATGAATGTCACCAATTCTTAGCGTAACTTTTGATCTAATGTTGAATGGACCCTTAGTTCGGCAACATGGCTTCCCTTGCTCCTTTACTCTGTTATATAGGGGGTAGATTTTTTACCTACGTTTTACCTACGTTTTAATTACGATATCAAGTTCCTGTGTATCACGTCCTTCAGATATATGTGCAATTCTGTGCCGTGTTACAGTCTGTTTGTTAGACCTTTCACACTACTTTTGGAGAGACAAATTTCACTAACATTTTGTTCTCGCCTACTGGGGCCTGTATTGTCATAAATATGCAATTAGAAAGCACATGAAGTCCACAATCAAGCCCCTTATACTACAAAAAAGAAAAGGGATGTAACAAGGTCAACACCCCATTGTCCGTTAATAATTATCCCCCCCCAACATAGTTGGGGGGGGATAATTGGGAAACATGGTGTGTGGAACATTCATCATGTGTAGATGTGCCTTTTGGGGTTTTCAACTTCTTCGAGTTATTTTTTTGGACCGTTTCCATGGAAATGTAACTTAGAATTTTGTTTCCGGAGCAGAACTCGAAAACCATAAGACATATCTCAACGAAACTTGGTGTGTGGAACAATCATCATGTGTAGATGTGCCTTTTGGGGTTTTCAACTTCTTCGAGTTATATTTTTAGCTCATCAGGCCTGAAAGGCCCGATGGGCTTATGGCATGGGATGGCGTCCGTCCGTCCGTCCGTCTGTCTGTCCGTCCGTAAACTTTTCGCTTTTTCGACTTCTTCTCCAGAACCACTGGGTCTAGGTAGCTGAAATTTTGTATACAGACTCCTTGGGCAATGGGAATTCTAAATTGTAGATTTAGTGATCCAGTGACCCCAAATAAGGGCCTCACAGGCCATAACCTAAAAACCTATTTTCATCTTCTTCTCAAGAACGAAAAGACCTAGAAGACTGAAATGTTGTGTACAGACTCTTTAGCCAATGGAGATTCTAAATTGTAGATTTGGTGACCCTGTGGCCCCAAATAAGGGCCTCTCAGGCCATTACCTAAAATCCTATTTTAATCTTCTTCTCCAGAACGAAAAGACCTAGAAGGCTGTCATGTTGTGTAAAGAGTCTTTAGCCAATGGAGATTATAAATTGTAGATTGGGTGACCCTGTGGCCCCAAATAAGGGCCTCACAGGCCATTACCTAAAATCATGTTTTTATCTGTTTCTCCGGAACAAATAGACCTAGAAGGCTGTAATATTGTGTGCAAACTCTTTAGCCAATGGGCATTCTACCCTGTAAATCTGGTGACCCTGTGACAAAAATGGGCCACAGCCTAAAAAAACCTTTGAAATTGCATTTTGAACTGATATTTTATGGCACTTCAACCAGTCTTCAATTTATCCCTAATAAAATACCTGAGGAAGAGTCATCTCATCTTGTTGATATGTGAGTCCTAACTTGGGTTTGAGAAATGTATAATTGAGAAAAAAAAGTAACTGTGCAGTTAATCTTATTCAGTAGTAATGTGAAATATATGTCGACTTAAGATTACAATCTGCATTGTGGACATGTTTCTCAAATTGATGTAATCAATGTGAAATGAGAACTATTGAATAGCCTATGAACTGAATATTGTGACAAGCCACAAAGGAATAAATTGAAGAGGAGTTAAGAATTCTTTTATGTTACATGAGATATGTGAACTGCATATGACTGGTATTGAAATGATAAGATAATACTATTTCTATCTTCTTCTCCAGAACAAAAAGACCTAGAAGGCTGTCATGTTGTGTAAAGAGTCTTTAGCCAATGGAGATTCTAAATTGTAGGTTTGGTGACCCTGTGGCCCCAAATAAGGGCCTCACAGGCCATTACCTAAAATCATGTTTTTATCTGTTTCTCCGGAACAAATAGACCTAGAAGGCTGTAATATTGTGTGCAAACTCTTTAGCCAATGGGGATTCTACCTTGTAAATTTGGTGACCCTGTGACTCCAAATAAGGGCCTCACAGTCCATTACCTAAAATCATGTTTTCATCCTTTCCTCTGGAACAAAAAGACCTAGAAGGCTGTAATATTGGGTGCAAACTCTTTAGCCAATGGGGATTCTAACTTGTAAATTTGGTGACCCCTGTGACCCCAAATATAAGCCACAGCCTAAAAAAACCCCTTTGAAATTGAATTTTGAACTGATATTTTATGGCACTTCAACCAGTCTTCAATTTATCCCTAATAAGATACCTGAGGAAGAGTCATCTCATCTTTTAGATATGTGAGTCCTAACTTGGGTTTGAGAAATTCAGAATTGAGAAAAAAAGTAACTTTGCGGTTAATCTTATTCAGTAGGAATGTGAAATATATTTTGAAAGGCCCGATGGGCTTATGGCATTGCACGGTGTCCAGCTGTCTGTAAACTTTTCGCATTTTGTCTTCTTCTCCAGAACCACTTTGTCTAAGGAGCTGAAATTTTGTTTGTTGTGTTTAGTTGAAAAAAGGTTCATAGTCACTGTTATTCAACAACTATTCTTCAATAAATTTTCCCAAAGGCGGGGGATATGGCCGACTCTGTCTGCTTGTTAAATTTCAGATTGTTGGCATCATATTATCCTTCAATATCGTAACCAAGTCACAACCAATACATTTTCCTTTAATAATAAAATAAGCCATAAAACATAAATATCCAACACCCATTACAGAGCTCGATTTAGTGCTTTGTTACTTGCACTGGTGCAACCCAATAATACAAAGTGCAACCTATTTATTAGTCCAACATGCACCAGGTGGAAGTCAATTATTTTAGAAATTAATCTAATATTAGGCTAACAAAAATTAAGCACTTGAATATTTAGTCAAATTTAATTACAAAATACCAGGGTATGAAACTTCCCAAACTTTAAGCAAGACCACAGGACTGGCTAACTGAAATATTTGCAAGTCTGGACAAATATCTGCCTGCCCATAATTCGAATTCAGTGAGCATGAATATATTGAAATAACATGAAGTAATGTCAGAAAAGAAAAAGCAAACACTATTTTAAAAAATCCCAATGACAAACTAGCTTGAGATGTAATATCATGATACAGGACTTTATTATTATTTTCAAATGCAACTGAACACATACCATTAACAATAAAAAAAGAAGTTTCTTTTAAGAAATCAATATGATATGAATTGATATATGTTTGCATATAATTTTCGCAGAGTTAGGTATCAAAATAAATAAAAGGTTACCAAAACTCTCATTTCAACACTTGCATGACAATGCTATTATCATTAATCAATTTCCATATGTAGACCATGTAAAAGTGGCAACTACTTTCATTCTGAAAAGATTTTAATTTAGTAAAAGTTAGAAAATGTCAATACTATTATATATTTTTTATCAATTTGTAAATATTGAAATAAGGTTATTAATTTTTAGCTCATCAGGCCTGAAAGGCCCGATGGGCTTATGGCATGGCATGGCGTCCGGCATCAGTCCATCCATCCGTCCATCCGTCCATAAACTTTTTGCATTTTCAACTTCTTCTCCAGAAGTAATGACTCCAGAGAGCTGAAATTTTATGTGCAGACCCCAAATGGGGTCACAGGGGTCACATCCTTAAAAACCTATTTTCATCTTCTTCTCCAGTTCAACGAGGTCTAGAGAGCTGAAATAATGTGTGCAGACTCCTTGGCTAATGGGGATTCTAAATTGTAGATTTTGTGACCCCATGACCACAAATGGGGTCACAAAGGTCACAACCTTAAAAACCTATTTTCATCTTCTTCTCCAGTTCCAAAAGGTCCAGAGAGCTGAATTGTTGTGTGCAGACTCCTTGGCTAATGGGGATTCTAAATTGTAAATTTCATGACCCCGTGACCCCAAATGGGGTCACAGGGGTCACAACCTTAAAAACCTTTTTTCATCTTCTTCTCCAGTTCCAAAAGGTCTAGATAGCTGAAAAGTTGTGCGCAGACTCCTTAGCCAATAGGATTCTAAATTGTAGATTTCGTGACCCTGTCACAGGGTTCACATCCTTGAAAACCTATTTTCATCTACTCCAGAACAAATGTACCTAGAAGGCTGTAATATTGTGTACAGACTCTTTAGCCAATGGGGATTCTAAATTTTAAATTTGGAGACCCTGTGGTGCCTCAAATAAGGGCCTCAAGCCATGACCTAAAAATCTATTTCAGTCTTCATCATTAAACAATATAAACCCTGATGAGCTACAGAGCTCATGGCTCTATTTTTAAAATTTACATGCTAACCATCACAATGTTAAACAATTTGTTGATATGTGTTTCTTTTAATTTGTAAAATGATATAGATATTCGTTGCATAAGTCTCGTTTTTCGTTGAGAAGGATCAGCAAAAAATTATTAAAAGCATAAGCATGTTTTAGACTTATATATATTCGGTTCAGTAAGATGCCCGCCTGTCTTCGCGCAAACGCAAGGCGCGCATAGCAGACAGAACACTAGTTGAGATTTCCAGCTCGCTGGCTGTGGTGATAATTAATCTTGGGTCACGTAAATTAGCGTCATAGTGCCCCTTTAACAAAACTGCCGAAAAAACAGTCCATTTCAACACTTGCATGACAATGCTATTATCATTAATCAATTTCCATATGTAGACCATGTAAAAGTGGCAACTACTTTCATTCTGAAAAGATTTTAATTTAGTAAAAGTTAGAAAATGTCAATACTATTATATATTTTTTATCAATTTGTAAATATTGAAATAAGGTTATTAATTTTTAGCTCATCAGGCCTGAAAGGCCCGATGGGCTTATGGCATGGCATGGCGTCCGGCATCAGTCCATCCATCCGTCCATCCGTCCATAAACTTTTTGCATTTTCAACTTCTTCTCCAGAAGTAATGACTCCAGAGAGCTGAAATTTTATGTGCAGACCCCAAATGGGGTCACAGGGGTCACATCCTTAAAAACCTATTTTCATCTTCTTCTCCAGTTCAACGAGGTCTAGAGAGCTGAAATAATGTGTGCAGACTCCTTGGCTAATGGGGATTCTAAATTGTAGATTTTGTGACCCCATGACCACAAATGGGGTCACAAAGGTCACAACCTTAAAAACCTATTTTCATCTTCTTCTCCAGTTCCAAAAGGTCCAGAGAGCTGAATTGTTGTGTGCAGACTCCTTGGCTAATGGGGATTCTAAATTGTAAATTTCATGACCCCGTGACCCCAAATGGGGTCACAGGGGTCACAACCTTAAAAACCTTTTTTCATCTTCTTCTCCAGTTCCAAAAGGTCTAGATAGCTGAAAAGTTGTGCGCAGACTCCTTAGCCAATAGGATTCTAAATTGTAGATTTCGTGACCCTGTCACAGGGTTCACATCCTTGAAAACCTATTTTCATCTACTCCAGAACAAATGTACCTAGAAGGCTGTAATATTGTGTACAGACTCTTTAGCCAATGGGGATTCTAAATTTTAAATTTGGAGACCCTGTGGTGCCTCAAATAAGGGCCTCAAGCCATGACCTAAAAATCTATTTCAGTCTTCATCATTAAACAATATAAACCCTGATGAGCTACAGAGCTCATGGCTCTATTTTTAAAATTTACATGCTAACCATCACAATGTTAAACAATTTGTTGATATGTGTTTCTTTTAATTTGTAAAATGATATAGATATTCGTTGCATAAGTCTCGTTTTTCGTTGAGAAGGATCAGCAAAAAATTATTAAAAGCATAAGCATGTTTTAGACTTATATATATTCGGTTCAGTAAGATGCCCGCCTGTCTTCGCGCAAACGCAAGGCGCGCATAGCAGACAGAACACTAGTTGAGATTTCCAGCTCGCTGGCTGTGGTGATAATTAATCTTGGGTCACGTAAATTAGCGTCATAGTGCCCCTTTAACAAAACTGCCTAAAAAACAGTCCATTTCAACACTTGCATGACAATGCTATTATCATTAATCAATTTCCATATGTAGACCATGTAAAAGTGGCAACTACTTTCATTCTGAAAAGATTTTAATTTAGTAAAAGTTAGAAAATGTCAATACTATTATATATTTTTTATCAATTTGTAAATATTGAAATAAGGTTATTCATTTTTAGCTCATCAGGCCTGAAAGGCCCGATGGGCTTATGGCATGGCATGGCGTCCGGCATCAGTCCATCCATCCGTCCATCCGTCCATAAACTTTTTGCATTTTCAACTTCTTCTCCAGAAGTAATGACTCCAGAGAGCTGAAATTTTATGTGCAGACCCCAAATGGGGTCACAGGGGTCACATCCTTAAAAACCTATTTTCATCTTCTTCTCCAGTTCAACGAGGTCTAGAGAGCTGAAATAATGTGTGCAGACTCCTTGGCTAATGGGGATTCTAAATTGTAGATTTTGTGACCCCATGACCACAAATGGGGTCACAAAGGTCACAACCTTAAAAACCTATTTTCATCTTCTTCTCCAGTTCCAAAAGGTCCAGAGAGCTGAATTGTTGTGTGCAGACTCCTTGGCTAATGGGGATTCTAAATTGTAAATTTCATGACCCCGTGACCCCAAATGGGGTCACAGGGGTCACAACCTTAAAAACCTTTTTTCATCTTCTTCTCCAGTTCCAAAAGGTCTAGATAGCTGAAAAGTTGTGCGCAGACTCCTTAGCCAATAGGATTCTAAATTGTAGATTTCGTGACCCTGTCACAGGGTTCACATCCTTGAAAACCTATTTTCATCTACTCCAGAACAAATGTACCTAGAAGGCTGTAATATTGTGTACAGACTCTTTAGCCAATGGGGATTCTAAATTTTAAATTTGGAGACCCTGTGGTGCCTCAAATAAGGGCCTCAAGCCATGACCTAAAAATCTATTTCAGTCTTCATCATTAAACAATATAAACCCTGATGAGCTACAGAGCTCATGGCTCTATTTTTAAAATTCACATGCTAACCATCACAATGTTAAACAATTTGTTGATATGTGTTTCTTTTAATTTGTAAAATGATATAGATATTCGTTGCATAAGTCTCGTTTTTCGTTGAGAAGGATCAGCAAAAAATTATTAAAAGCATAAGCATGTTTTAGACTTATATATATTCGGTTCAGTAAGATGCCCGCCTGTCTTCGCGCAAACGCAAGGCGCGCATAGCAGACAGAACACTAGTTGAGATTTCCAGCTCGCTGGCTGTGGTGATAATTAATCTTGGGTCACGTAAATTAGCGTCATAGTGCCCCTTTAACAAAACTGCCGAAAAAACAGTCCATCAAACACTTACGCTAAAGGGAGGCTACTCTTGGTCTGACTCTAAACTGGGTGATGTCTAGTATGTTTATTGTATAGCGCAAACGCACACTTATCAGTAACCAGTTTATCAGCGTTTGACAAATGACAGACGTCTGTGTTTACTTTATTTTGACATCTATAAACAGACGAAGCATGGAGCATTTACCAGTGATCAGGAATTTGATGAATCTGAGTACCGGGTAATAACATATTAACCCTTACGTTGCGTATATATATTCTACCAAATTTAGCTCCTGTGGCAGAATTTACAGGCTCCCAGCTCGCAGCAGTAGTTTGGGCTTTGGCACTAATTAGCTCTGCTGGCGGAATTTCCAGGCGGCGATTCCGGTACCTTTTTTACGAAATATACCGCATCTACATGGCGAATAAGGACTATATACGGGCGTTCAATACAAATTCAAGTAGCGACACCCGTACACAAATGGCTAATTCACACCCGAAACTTTGAATGAATTTTCTATTTTTTTTCGTTTTTATTCTATTACTTTCGAAAGATTGTCTTTAATTCGGGCCTCGTAACATCATAAATTCGAAACGAAAAAAATTCCATTTATGTACGGAATTGAAGACAAGATGTCTAGCTTCACAATGATATAAAAATTATTAGAATGTGACCTTTGGTTATAATTCTATAGCTATGTAAAGTTTGTCTTTATTTCCACCTATAAAATCGTAAATACTTACAACATGTATGCAGCATTGCGACCGGTCGTTCATCGCACTTTTCCAAGAAATCATAATCTCGAACCAGTTGACAAATAAGCACATGTCAACCCTAATATGGTTATGTTGTTTGACCTTTCAAATAAAAGCTAACCTCGAACCATAACTGATGAAAATATGTTGATTAGTTTGTGTGCCGTTTGGTTTCACATGTCTCTCAGAAAGGTAAAATTGTATCTTTATTTCTGTGAATAAATACGCGCATTTTATATAGAATAAAAGATTATTCTTTTCGGTTTATTGTGATATAAAAATCATGAAAATGCATTCAGTATTTTAGCCGTGATAAATGTGTAAGAAGTTGTGAAAATCTCCGATTGTTAAAGGGATTGTCGAAGTGTGCACATGACCTTTTCCATGGCGCTTGCTGTGTCTTTATTATTTTTTTGACATTTGCTAATATTATATGGGAATGTAGTCCATTCTTTCCCCTTTATTTTGCCGTATTTGTGTTTGAAAACAAACTATTCGCTCGCATGATATGAAGTGTGGGAGTAAGGCGAGTTAGCGATTTTTCCCCCTCTCGCGAGATGCGAGGCAGATAGCAGTCTCGGGCGAGGCAAACCCGATGCAATACAAACACGTGGGTGAAAATAGCCGCAAACGAAATGAGGCTTCGGGGGCTAAGCCCGACAAAATTGGCCTTTTGTAAAGCTAATTATCGATGCGTTACGGGTCAACAATGCACACGCAGATTGGTGTGAATTTTGCTTGACATTCCGACCAGACACTGAACAAAGCTTCAATCTCATGTCGGGCCGCAGAGCGTAAATACAGCCATTCTCATGGAGCGGCTCGCGGACACAATCGAGTACAATTGGGTACACTTTGGAACAGAAAATTTAAATGTATCACTGAGACTTTATCTTTTTAATTTAAGTTCTCTAAACTTCGATTAAAACTGTGCAACTAGAATTTGATTTGTGTAACCTAGCTTTTATCTCAGGTTGCACCTGGTGCAAGTAGGTAAGCATCCTCTAAATCAAGCCCTGCATTAACAAATGTATTAGAAAGCTTTAAAAACTAACATATTGCTGAAGTGAGCCCACCAAATTGACAAAAAATCACTTGAAAAAAATGATATAAAATCGCTTTGAAAAGTTCGCGACATTTTCACTTTTTTCAAAATAACAAAAAATCTATTATTACGACCGAAAATCGCCATAGGCCTAATCGATGGGGAATGTTGATGCCCACATTTTGGTGAAGGTTTTGTGAAAATATCTTGAATAGCTATTGAGGTTTGAAATTTCAACTTTAAGGGGAGATAACTCACGAAAGAAGTCGAAAATAAAAAATCGGGCTTCGACATGCACCAATTTGGATCACAGGCTATCTGCCCTGCAATTTCATGAAAATCGGCTCAGCCGTTTCCGCGGAATCGCTTACACAAAATTCGGTACAAAGAATAATAATGATAAATATAGTTGCAAGCGACGACAATCGGATTCAGCGCTTAACCCATTTATGCATGACCTCTCAGATTTTCATTTAATTGTGAGAATTTATAGTTCATAACTTGCAATGAAGTGAATCAATGGTTATTTTTACCTCAAATAATTTTTTTCGTGTTATTTTGATGATAGAATTAGCATCCCATATATGGGAAGTCATGCACAAGAGGGTACATTTTTTATATGCACATGAAAAAACCAAATTGTTTGACAGATAATAAATTTTGGTTGGACAACATCTTGGGGACCTATTTCTGAAATGCAAACCATTTCTGAATTTCAGATTACAGGTGTACTACAGCAGAGCAATCAATCGATTTTTGCGTGAAAAACGTAGTATATATCGTATTCAAACATTTAAAATTTCTGCAGAGAGCGGGAAAAGGAATATTGACCACCACTTTTGTTTCTTCATGAGATACTGTTAGCACATGCAATGCTCTGATTTACTCATTTCCTCCTTAAAACCGTCCTCATCTTCAAAATAATCTGTGGCACCAGAAAAACCGATATGTCAATATAGATATATGTCAGCAGAGGGTTAGTCAGTCACTTATAAATTTTAATTCTTTTTATTACCCTTTCACTCATCCTTTCCAATAAATATCAAGACAAGAAATTATATTTTGCCACAAAAATAATTTCTGTGAATCACCAAAAAACCTGTACCCTCTTGTGCATGTCGTCCCATATGTGGGACGCTAATTTGACAAAACTTTGAGCATGAAAAAAAATATAGTTGACAGAAACTCTTATTTTTACTTAAACTATTTAACATTGAAAAACCTTAAAAACAAATTTAAATCTACAACTATTTAACTTGGTTGACATATAAATACAACATCTTCCCTTTAAAAAACAGCTTACAGCAAATATTTATCTTATATATCAACAGAGAACAAGATCATTGAATTAGCGTCCCATTTATGGGACGTCATGCATAAATGGGTTAAACTGCTTGACCTTGAACTCCATGTTGGACTTACGGTTATTCACCAGTTTCTCTGCTTTAAAATGAGCTATCAAACATGTCTCTATCTTCAGTAGTTTTTTTACAAAAATTCTCCAAAGAAGGTACCCCTCTGAAAACAGAAAAATCACATACTAATGGACCCCTCCATTACCTTTCTCATGATTAAGACAAAACGGTTAATATTTTCATACTAAAGTTTTACATAGAAAATATTGTCCAGTAATTTCCGCTTAAGTATATGTAATCATCATTTAAATGGCATACATATTTAATGCGTTACATTCTTCTGAATATTCAAGAAAATACTCACAAATGCTAGTTTTCAGACCCCTAGACGACATTTGCGATGTTTGAAGCTTAACTATCAACTTTTTGATGAAAGGGTTGAACATAAAAGTTATTTGACTTGGAATTGTGCATACGCAGGTGTCAATAAAATCTCCAAATGCAATACCCCTTGAAAAGTCTCAAAATCATTTTGGGGGAATTAGTCCAAATTATTCCCAAACTATCAATTTTTACATTATAAAGATATGTAGTGGAATTGTTAAACCCCATAATGAGAATGTATTACAACTAACAGAATTTGATTTAGAGTTTCTCTTAGCGAGTTATGTCCCTTTGAATGCGA
Organism: Gibbula magus; assembly: GCA_936450465.1. Classification (NCBI taxonomy): domain Eukaryota; kingdom Metazoa; phylum Mollusca; class Gastropoda; order Trochida; family Trochidae; genus Gibbula; species Gibbula magus. The sequence goes on along the minus strand of OW388304.1, from coordinate 46,906,929 downwards.
GCCCTAAAAAATGTATTTTTAAAAAGTTCATTTTTAGCTCATCAGGCCTGAAAGGCCCGATGGGCTTATGGCATGGCATGGTGTCCGGCCATCCGTCAATCCGTCCATCCGTCCATCCGTAAACTTTTCCCTTTTTCGACTTCTTCTCCAGAACCAATGACTCCACAGAGCTGAAATTTTATGCGCAGACTCCATGGCCAATGGGGATTCTAAATTGTAAATTTCATGACCCCATGACCCCAAATGGGGTCACAGGGGTCACATCCTTAAAAACCTATTTTCATCTTCTTCTTCAGTTCCAAAAGGTCTAGAGAGCTGAAAAGTTGTGTGCAGACTCATTGGCCAATGGGGATTCCTAATTGTAGATTATGTGACCCCGTGACCCCAAATGGGGTCACAAGGGTCACATCCTTAAAAACCTATTTTCATCTTCTTCTCCAGTTTCAAAAGGTCTAGAGAGCTGAAAAGTTGTGTGCAGACTCCTTGGCCAATGGGGATTCTAAATTGTAGATTATGTGACCCCGTGACCCCAAATGGGGTCACAGGGGTCACATCCTTAAAAACCTATTTTCACCTTCTTCTCCAGTTCCAAAAGGTCTAGAGAGCTGAAAAGTTGTGTGCAGACTCCTTGGCCAATGGGGATTTTAAATTGTAGATTTCGTGACCCCATGACCCCAAATGGGGTCACAGGGGTCACATCCTTAAAAAACCTATTTTCATCTTCTTCTCCAGTTCCAAAAGGTCTAGAGAGCTGAAAAGTTGTGTGCAGACTCCTTGGCCAATGGGGATTCTAAATTGTAGATTATATGACCCCGTGACCCCAAGTGGGGTCACCAGGGTCACATCCTTAAAAACCTATTTTCATCTTCTTCTCCAGTTCCAAAAGGTCTAGAGAGCTGAAAAGTTGTGTGCAGACTCATTGGCCAATGGGGATTCTTAATTGTAGATTATGTGACTCTGTGACCCCAAATGGGGTCACAAGGGTCACATCCTTAAAAACCTATTTTCATCTTCTTCTCCAGTTTCAAAAGGTCTAGAGAGCTGAAAAGTTGTGTGCAGACTCCTTGGCCAATGAGGATTCTAAATTGTAGATTATGTGACCCCGTGACCCCAAATGGGGTCACAGTGGTCATGATCTAAGAACCTATCTTTTGCTTGTAAACAATAACTTAAATAACTTAAATATTCAACTTTAGATAGTAAATCAATGAAATCCTGATGAGCTACAGAGCCCATGGCTCTATTTTTCAAATGGCTGTAGTTTGTTAACCGCTGAAAATGATCAATTGGTTGGGAGTATCGTTTAAACTACATTAATGCAGCTTTCAAATGAGCTATTGCATGATGCTGTATGTATTACCATCATTTAGGAGAAGATTTTTGAAGACCCGTACCCTCAAAATCGCGAAAGTGCGCAAAATTTTCAGTTTTTGCGAAAAAGCAAAAAAACTATTATTACTGCTGAAAACCGCTATACCATATTCGCCGTTATAAGCGACCAGGGCGCTTAAAAAATTGACTTGGGTGGGTGCTTATTAAAATGATGTGAGTGACGAACGAAAAATAAAGACTATTCACGTGGAACTGTGTTTAGGTTGTCTTTGATAATTGATACAGGCGTTCAAAACATACTTACACATTATCGAGTTGAAAATAACACATATTGCTGCTAAATGTATCCTTTAAATTCCTCAAAGTGAAACAGAAACCACATTTTGATTATAATTTTATGCTGATAATTTCTCAATTGCAATCGTAGTATCCTATCAACACAGTGCTATTTTTAGCCGTCACACATTGGCAGGAATTGTACATAACATACTCGCCGCTAATGGCTGCAATACTGCCGAAGCAGCGTGAAACAATAACTCACTCACTCACTCACATAACATACAATAACTACTAAACTAAAAACTTGTAATGCTTTTCAAATATTTTACACCTGCAAACATTTCATCAGTGATATTTTGAAACATACCTACACATACAGATTTTGGTAACATTGAGCTGCATGGCTGTCTAAAACTAGGTTCCGGGGCGTTTCGCTCCAAAACCAGTTCCTCGCGGGTCGGTTCCTCCAGGTCGGTTCGCTCCAAACAATGAATTAGAAGTGATAGATTTGTTGTTGTTGTTTTATGTAATAAAGTTGTTATTGTGGTAAGTATCTTACATTATAACAACCAATTACGATATGTGGTAAATATCTTACATTATAACAACCAATTACGATAGACGCATGGTTATAAGTACCGGTAATACATGAGTATAGGGTATTAATTAAGATTGTTTTGATAATAAAGAAGAAGACATAGTCGAGGAAGACGACATCCAGATGACGGCCATTCATACACTTAAGAGACAGGCCAACCGATTTCGCCAGTCCCTTCGACCGAAGGAACCGAAACCAACTGAAGTCATGTTTGAGGTAAATAACGTTAATTGACCTAATAAAAACCTAATTCGCATTAAATGCTAATAAATTTTCTATGCATTGAAACACTATTTGATTTACTTTTTCTTTATTACAGATCAACTACGACTTCTTTGAAGATGACTTCATCAAGGAAGACATCATCGTTGACATTCACCGTCATCTCGTGATGGCAACCGCCAACCAGATTGAGCTCCTGGGGAGATCCTGATGACCAGGCGAACCCAGGCGGATTACGTTGCGGTATGTGGTATTTTTTAAATATCTATTCTTTGGATCAACAACGACGTTGAAGGTATGTATTGTATATCTCTTATACTAATAGTTGGCAAGTAAATACATGATGATAATTATAATATTCATATTTTGAACAAACTACGTTGATGATAATTATAATATTCCTATTTTGAACAAACTACGTTGAAGATATTTAATATATATCTCTCATACTATTTTAGTTTTCTTCTTAAATTAATTGTTTTTTCTTTCTTTCAAGGTTGGCATCGAAGGCTGAATTGTAGGGCGAATGGACAAGGCCTCCCGTTCTACACCCTGGTGCCCTATCTGAGAAAGGAAGCCGATCATGTCAGTCTCAAGGTTCGACTTGTCCAGGAGGATCTCACGTCCAGGGACAACAGGCGGAAATACAGGAGGATTCAGTCGAAACTTGAAGACCTTTGGGAGAAATACAGTTCAGGGGAACTGAACACCAGCAATTTTCTTCTGAAGGCGGCTGCCGTGTATGGAAGACATTGACTTGACACTCCATGATGTGATTGATAAGAATGATATGATATGTGTGCTAAACATGGGATGGGATGATTTTTATTCAAAAAGAAACATTGAATAAATGAAATAAATATCTCATCATGTTTATATTGTTTTGTTCTTTATTGTCTGTATACCCTGAAACAAATATCAAAGGTATGTTAAAATGCCACATAAAATAACACAACAAATAGTATTTTTCACAAGTCATTATCAAAGTACATATTCAAAATCATTATCATAAAATAACACAACAAATATTATATTTCACAAGTCATTATCAAAGTACATATTCAAAATCATTAAATCATAAAATAAACGTATGATAACAAACAATCAATCATGTAATTGTAATCATTATTTATTGGAGCGAACCGTCCCGTGAGGAACTGGTTTTGGAGCGAACCGACCCGTGAGGAACTGGTTTTGGAGCGAAACGACCCGGAACCCTAAAACTACGACATTTAAACAGAAAATCTGCATGTTGACAACAGTTCAGACCTCCCGGATAATCCATTTTCAACACAGGGGTGGCAATTGAAAAAAACTTCAAACAAATTTGATTATTGTTTCTTGGTTTGACAAATCTATTATCTTATTATTTTATTTAAGTTTAGACTAAAATCAATCTTAATTTTCTATCAGTAATAATCGTTTAATAAGTTATTGTGCTCTATCCTATTTGAACTATGCAACTCCTGTCACCCCCATACAAAAATAAACCAGTCCTCCTTCTTGGAGTATTGCATGGAATTAGGTCAACACCTTGATTGACGTTTCCTGTCTGAAGTTGCCATGCAGCACTGATAAGCATTTGTATTGATGTTTATGATTTGTTTTGGGTGTAATTATAAGATTGACAAGTGCTTATTTAGCATTAATCCCAAATTAAGGACTTATTAATTATATATGCTTATTTAGGATAATTTCTGAACAAATACACAATTTTGAAATTGGGACCGACAGTAATGAGACATACCGGTCCAGCTTCGAAAATTCCGGTAAAATACCGGTATTTACCAGTAAACGGGAACACTGGGGTTGGAAATTCCCTGTTAACTAAAGTTCAAGGGCTCTCAGCGATTAGTTTCTTGTCTGAAGGGGTTGTTGGATTGAAGTTAGGTAAGTTGAATTTATTATTTAGTACCGCTGGTACATGGGCGGTTATTAGAGTTAATTGCAAAACCCTTTGGGGTGCGCTTATTGGAGCAGGGCGCTTATTACGGCGAATACGGTATGCCTAATCGATGGGGAATGTTGTTGCCCACATGTTGGTGAAAATATCTTAGTTTTCGAGTTATTGAGGTTTGAAGTTTCAACTTCAAGGGGAGATAACTCCAGAACCAGGTCGAAATTCCAAAAATGGCTGGATACAAATCTAAGTTGGATTACTGGCTACAATCACTGAAAATTTCATGCAATAATCTGCAGCCGTCTTTGCTGAATTGCTGCCACAAAAACGGTGCAGATAATAAAAAAAAACACACCAATAACAACTAGGATTGCCACAGGCAATACTTAGGTCTTCAAGACTTCTGCTTGACCTAGAACTCCATGTTGGACTTAGGGTTATTCGTCTGTTTCTCCGCTTTAAAATGAGCTATCAAACATGTCTCTATCTTCAGTAGTTTTTTTACAAAAATTCTCCAAAGAAGGTACCCCTCTGAAAACTGAAATATCACATATTAATGGACCCCTACATTACATTTCTCACGATTAAGACAAAATGGTTAATATTTCCATACTAAGGTGTAACATGGAAAATGTTGTGCTTTAATTTCCACTTAAGAAGATGTAATCATCATTTAGATTGCATGCATAATTAATGCGTTATGCTGTTCTGAATATCCAAGAAAAGACTAAAAAATACTTAAATTTGGACCCCTAGACATCGCTTGCGATGTTCGAGGCTTAACTATCATCTTTTTGATGAAAGCAGTCAACATAAAAGTTGTTCTTCTTGAAATTGTGCATACGTAGGTGTATGTAAACTTTCAATAGCATAAGAAGTTAAGCAGTTATGAACCTTTCAACTTTGTTGGAAATGGCGATTTTTTAAAAATGACAAACTTCTATGACTTGTCACAAAAAAACTAAGACATATTTGAGCTTGAAAAATATTGTCCTAAATAAATGACGTTTCTACATCACCATAATCTATTTAAAGTCTTCCTATCTTCAATGGTTCATGATCAATAATTCCCCAAAGGATAAACACCTCAAAAAGTCTCAAAACCAAAATATTCCACTGTTTTGGGAATATGCTCAAATTATGCCCAAACTAATAACTTTTATATGTTAAAGATATGTTACGGAATTTCAAAACTATTTATAAGAAAGAGATTGCACTAAGTAACTTTGACATAAGTTTATTCCCAACAGAGTTATGTCCCTTTGAATGCGAGCCCTAAAAAATGTATTTTCAAAAAGTTCATTTTTCAAATGGCTGTAGTTCGTTAACCGTTGAAAATAGTCAATTGGTTTGGGGGGGTTCCTTTAAACTACATTCATTCAGCTTTCAAATGAGCTATTGCATGATGCTGTATGTATTGCCGTTATTTAGGAGAAGATTTTTGAAAACGCGTACCCTCAAACTCGCGAAAGTTCACCAAATTTTCAGTTTTTGTGAAATAGCAAAAAATCTATTATTACGGCCGAAAACCGCTATAGGCCTAATCGATGGGGAATGTTGTTGCCCACATTTTGGTGAAAGTTTTATGAAAATATCTTGAATAGTTTTCGAGCTATTAAGGTTTGAAGTTTCAACTTCAAGGGGAGATAACTCAAGAAGCAGGACGAAATTTAAAAAAATGGCTCGACAAAATCTAAGTTAGGACACGGGCTATGATCCCTGAAAATTTCATGCAGATCGGACTAGCCGTTTTACGGGAAAACATGGAACAAAATCGTCGGAATAATAATAAGGAAAAACACGATAACAACAATAGGTCTTCAGACATTCGTCTTGAAGACCTAATAAGGATTCAGCCTTATGGCTGAATCCTAAATAAAAGAATCAGGATAAATAACAATCGTCTTGAAGACCTAATAATAATCAGGATAATAATAACAGTGAGTCTTCCAGACTTTCGTCTGAAGACCTAACTAGGACTGCCGCGTCAGAACTTAGGTCTTCAGACTTTCGTTTGACCTTCACCTCCATGTTTGATCGAAGAATGTCACTGATACTGTTCCGTCAAAACTACCAATGTAACATTTATCTCTCATACCAACAAAACTACACGCAGTAAGGTTTGGGTGAAATGCTTCACTGAATTTCAGTGCAGTACCACTCATGGTTCGCTAGTTCCAGCCTCCTCGCAGGTTTCACAGCAGTGCATAGCCACATGGCGTTGTGGCCTTTCTCCCTGCCATAATACTAGTAGCCGCGATGTAAGTGAAATACTCTTGAGGGCGGTATTAAACCTCAACTCACCTCAATTCACCTCATTTTCATAGATAGGAATATTGTCCAATCCAATTCACATTTATCAAGTTTGTGAGGAAACATGTTTAATTTTCGGTTTTCTATATTAGGAATGACACAAGTTTGATCAAAATATATATACATAGTTGTAAAAACATTTAACATTGCATTCTATGGGAACTGTTTTTATTTAATGTACATATATAGGTAATTTGGATAACACTTGTTGAATTGTCGTCTGAGAATTGTCGTCTGAGAATCTTGACAGTGATCGAACCAGAATGTATTTTATGAAAATTATTAGCAGTTACTTTGAAAATTATTAGCAGTCTCGGGCAGTTTCCGTCATCGCCGCCGGCGCGTTTTGTATTGGCTATAACTTTTTTCCTAGAAAGTTTTGAGAACTCATATACATAGCTTCTTACTTATAAACCTTGTGAATTTTTTTGACATGTTCATATTCAAATTCAAGTCAAAGGTCAAGGTAACGGAGAAAGGCCAAGATTTGAAAATGTTTTCACTAACATCCGTCAAAGGTCAAGGTCACAGCGAGGGCACAACTTATGTCTTATTTCAACTATTAACACTTTGAATCATTACATAATTGTTATACACAATGTAAAGTGATCACTGATTGTGTGACCTTGAATTTGAAAGGTCAAGGTCACGAAATATGGTCAAGGTCACAAGTTCTGAAATCACTAAATAACCTTTTTCCAAGAAGGTATTAACACCTCATATACATAGCTTCTTTCTTATAAACCTGGTGATTGATTTTGTCATGTTCACATTCAAGGTCAAAGGTCAAGGTCATGAGTTCTAAAATCACTAAAAAATTATTGTAAACACGATAACTTGAAAAATATTTGTGCTATCAGGCTCTTATTTGGTGTATATCAACTATGGAGAAAGGACAAGATTTGAAAAGGTTTTTGCTAACATCGGTCAAAGGTCAAGGTCACAGCGAGGGCACGACTTAAGCATGCTTTTGCGAAATGTCTTATTTCAACTTTTAACACTTTGAATCATTACATGATTGTTATACACAATGAAAAGTGATCATTGATTGTGTGACCTTGAATTTTAAAGGTCAAGGTCATGAAATATGGTCAAGGTCACCAGTTCTGAAATCACCAAATAACCTTTTTCCAAGAAGGTATTTACACCTCATATACATAGCTTCTTTCTTATAAACCTGGTGAATGATTTTGTCATGTTCACATTCAAGGTCAAAGGTCAAGGTCATGAGTTCTAAAATCACTAAAAAATTATTGTAAACACGATAACTTGAAAAATATTTGTGCTATCAGGCTCTTATTTGGTGTATATCAACTATGGAGAAAGGACAAGATTTGAAAAGGTTTTCGCTAACATCGGTCAATGGTCAAGGTCACAGCGAGGGCACGACTTAAGCATGCGTTTGCGAAAATGTCTTATTTCAACTTTTAACACTTTGAATAATTACATGATTGTTATAAACAATGAAAAGTGATCACTGATTGTGTGACCTTGAATTTTAAAGGTCAAGGTCATGAAATATGGTCAAGGTCACCAGTTCTGAAATCACTAAATAACCTTTTTCCAAGGTATTAACACCTCATATACATAGCTTCTTTCTTATAAACCTGGTGACTGATTTTGACATGTTCACATTCAAGGTCAAAGGTCAAGGTCATGAGTTCTGAAATAATAATAGTGGCATTTATATTGCGCAGTATCCACGCCATAAAGGTATGTTCAAAGCGCATGTTTGTCACATTATTACCCTGGTCTAACCTGAGCTGCCGGCTAAGCGCTTAAAGGTCACTTCCTCCACATCTTACACCAGGTACCCATTTCCTGCTGGGTGAACAGAGGCACACGTTGAATAAAGTCACTTACCCAGGGTGACACCATAAGTCGTTCCACTCATGTCTCAGTGTAGGGCAGGGAGTCACCCTTCAAACTCTCAGTTAATTCAGCAATGAAGCGGGTAACCCACCCATGCGGCAAGCCGCGCCCATTGTTGCTGAACTTCACTGATAGCGGTCGACTGAGCTATGCACAGGACCACGTGCCACCACAACCACGTGCCACCACAATCACTAAATAAATTCCTTGTAAACACGATAACTTGAAAAATATATGTGCTATCAGGCTCCTATTTAGTGTATATCAACCATGGAGAAAGGCCAAAATTTGAAAATGTTTTCGCTAACATCCGTCAAAGGTCAAGGTCACAGCGAGGGCACGACTTAGGCATGCTTTTGCGAAAATGTCTTATTTCGACTATTAACACTTTGAATCATTACATAATTGTTATACACAATGAAAGGTGATTATCGATTGTGTGACCTTGAAGGTCAAAGGTCAAGGTCATGAGATATTGCTTAATGCCATGTTAACCCTTTGATTAAATTTTGAAATCTGAAATAATTTTTAAGATCAAACTTGTGAAAAGTGACCCCAGTGATGATTCAACTTGTTAGTAATAACTCTAATAATGAAACAAAATTTGTTTTAAAAAAATTCCCATTTCATTGATGCTGACGAGAAGGCGGAAAAGGGAAAGGCGAGACCCTAAGTTTTGGGGCTGCTCTGCTTTTGCGGTGTCCCGCAAACGCTCATCTAGTTTATTTATCATTTACATTAACATTCAAGTCTATGGAAATAATGTCATCATCCAAATACTTGTTGCATCACTCTGTAGGATTCGTTAATAAGGTATACTCACTTGAGATGGGATTTGTATTGTTTCTCTCCAAATTTTATACCATTTTGTTTGATGATTTGGGGAATATGTTTATTCTATTTTAATTTTGAGGATCACCTTTTCTTCAATATCTTTGCAGGAATTGGGATACCTGGACAACCCATTTTATCAAAATCATGTTTTTGTTATGCACTGACAATTTCAAGACTGCAATTTTTCAGGGCTATGAGATATGCATTATATTTATTACTTTAAATGAACAAAAAGCACTAGAATGCTGAAATCTTGTGTAGACGTATCATTTGAAGCAGTTATAATTACATAATATTAATCTCTTATTCTGATTTAAGCAGTTGTTAAACAATTCACTCACTAAGTCATCAACCTGAGATACTAAATCATGCAAGCTACAGAGCCCATGGCTCTATTTTTGGGAAATATGTCCAAATTGTGTCGATACAATTAACTTTTACATGATAAATATATATTAGGGAATTGTTTAACTAGTTATAAGAAAGAGATAACAATAAGTAACTTTGACATAAGTTCATGTGTAACAGAGTTATGCCCCTTTGAACATGGAGCCGAAAAACGCCCTTTTCCAAAAAGACGATTTTCCAGGACCGATTACTAAAGTTCTAGGACGAAATTAATCAATTATTACGGCTGAAAAACGCTATAGGCGAATTGATGGGGAATGTTGTTGCCCAACATTATGGTGAAAGTTTTGTGAAAATATCTTGATTAGTTTTCAAGCTATTGAGGTTTAAAGTTTTTTCTTCTAAGGGGGATAACTCAGTTACAAAATCGAAATTCAAAAAAGTGTCTTGTGCAGAGCGAGATCTTGACATGATCTATCATCCCTTAAAATTTCATGCCAATCGGCCCAGGCGTTAGTTCTGAAACCTATCCACAAGGCTGAATCCTTAATAATAGAATAGTTTACTACCGTACCATGTTGTTACATTACAATATTCACACAAAGGTAAATTTTACATAAAACAACCAGGCCTCATCAGGCTGACAAGACACCAAATATAAAAAATACACTTATTTTAAAATCATGAGAAAAAAAAAGTGTATGTATAAACATACCAGTACTTGGTGCATCAGATCAAGCAATAATTATAACATGACTGACACTTTTTCAACAATACTGGCCCCTGTGGACGAGAACAAAATGCAAGTGCATATTTTTCTCTGAAAACGTGGTGTGAAAGAGGGGCTCTATATTATAGAGTTTAACGTGTACACCCAACTCCAAAAGTATTATTTAACGTATTATCTCAGGACTATGGAAGGGGATCTGTGCCAAAAATGAAGACACGTTGACTTGTAACTTGTGAAGTGTAACATGTCATTCTCAACCCGAAATGTTAAGTCCAAGGATACAAACATTTTAATTCTGTCAATCTTAACTTTTTGTTCTAAACTTTACAAAGTTGAAATGTAATCCTAGAAGTGTCAAAGTCAAAAAGTCAACTTGTCATTTTAAGAACATCAGGCCTGAAAGGCCAGATGGGCTTATGGCATGGGCCGTTGTCCGGCGTCCGTCCGGCGTCCATCCGTCCGTTTACTTTTCACATTTTCAACTTCTCCTCCAGGACTGCTACACCCTCAAAGCTGAAATTTTTTGGGGAGGTACCTTGGATCTAGGGGATCTTATTTTGTACATTTTATCCCGATCCCCCCTCAAATATGGGCGTGGCAGACAGTTTCCCTTAAACCTTTAAACGACATCTTCTCCGAAACTTATTGGCATTCAAAGCTGAAATTTTCAGAATAACATCTCTATGACAAGTGGCTGCAAGTTTGTCCATTTGAACTTGACCGCCATTTAAATATGGGCGGGGCAGGGGGTCCACCCTTTTTTTAAACGACTTCTTCTCCAAAACTATTTGATACAGAAAGCTAAAATTTTCAGAAAAACATCTTTATAACATATAGACTTATAAAAGAAGACAACATTTTATTATAATCAACTTCTTTACTAACAATAGTGACGTTTCGGTATAGATCCTTATGAAATAGCCTTGATCTCTATTCAAAGAGGGATTATTTCTTAAAATTTGTAATGCTTCAGATAAACGGCGGTGAGTGTAATCATGGTTGTTGTTTGTGAGTGTTTTGACAGTGTCTCATTTGATGCTGTGTTGTTGAAATTTGGTGATGTGTTCTGAAATGGCTGATTTGTTGTCTGCCTTGATTGTGAATGTTTTGTGTTCTTTGATGCGTATGTTGAGTGGTCTGGATGTTTCCCCAATGTAGTTGCTGCCACAGTTGCAGCTGATGTTATTAACTACGCCTTTAGACTGTTGTTTTGCTGTGGAGTGTTTCTTACCATTTGTCTTAATGATGGTTTTGAGTGGGGCCACCATACATACGTATACCTTTGTCTATTTTTAGCCCAAACCAAGACGAGTTAACCATGCCCCCCGAAATCAAGGGACATAACTCTTGTTATGTCTGGCAAACAAACACACATTGTCAGTTCACAGAGTGCGACTGTCACTTACATTCCGTGTGATAGTGTCCCTTATTAATCAAATGCCAAATGCCAAATGCCAAATGCCAAACGAAAATAAATAAATAAATACAAAAGTAAATACTTAGGCCACTGCCAAGACTGCGCAAAAACAACTGCGCTTAATTGTCTTCCCTATAGTAATTAATGGCTTCGAAACCATACAACTTTATGATTTAAATATTCTCTTAATCAACAAGAACATTTTATTTTTCTGAAGAGCTTTAAAGATCCTGTGAAATGCATTTTTCTCAAGAATGCCAGATTATTACCTCTATGTAGATTAAGATATCATGGGCTAGCTATTAACCAAATTATACTAAAACTATCTTCATAGAATAAGGAAAATCTATAACAAATTCACAGATATCATCCAAGATACATTAGCAGATATATACTAGTTAATTCATTCGATAATATCATTATTCAAATATTTCACATCACATACTCAACATACATTTCACAATACATACATATTAATCCATTATTATAGTTTTAGGGAATAAACATTCAGCTGAAAACACAACATAAGGCAATCTCCAACTGATGAGCAGATATCCAGACTACCTAAGGCATAATCTTTAGTTGCTAATCTCCTGACATGTGACAGTAACAGTAAATTCTTTAATCCCCAATTGATGAGCAGACATCTTGACTACCAGGTACATCATCTATAATAGTTTACCCCTTTTGCAATCCTTGACACTGACAGTACTAGTTGTAGAAACCCCTTAGGCTATTTAAAGATAATCCATTTAGGCATGTTAATTGATATTACTTTGTTAATCTTCAAGCTATCCAGACATGTCAATCCATTAGAACAATGAACTGTTTACATGGTGTTCAAACTGTTTTACTTAATCTCGACCAATGAAATCGCTAACCAACCAAGCATAACCTTCTTTGCCTTTATAAGACCAAGATTATTCTTGGTTCATCAGTTAGTTCTGGACTTAGCAATAGGACTATCTCAGCTCCAGGGGTGAGACTCTGTATGAATAAATAGCCCCTGTAAGCATCAGCTGTTATCTACAAGTTGTACTTGTTACTATATGTTGTTATAATTGTTCCTGCAAATAAATGTGTGCATAACTGTTTCAAGGACTTTGGATTTCTTCTGCCTAGAGTTAATTCCCCATTATATCTAGACAGCCCATCAACACGAATATTGTATGTTTGGATTACAACAAGTGAGACCTTGTCCAAACATGATAACTTGGTGAGAATCTTCAAAAGATCCGGAATCCATATGACAGGAATTTTTATGGACATACTAACAGAGGACACATCTGCTGAAATGAAAGTATCCCAGATGATATAACAACATAGCATCTTACTGACCAACAAGAGAGACTCAAAGACTGCCGCCTCAGTCGCCAAGAAGGAAGAAGAGAATTCATAAAAAGTGTAAGTACATTTTCTTTTGATTTTGTCTCATTCTTGGTATAGTAATCATTACTTTAAGATTGTAAAAATGTGTTCTAACATGGAAGGCAGTTTTGTTGGAGAAATTCCTGTGGTCTCTCTTGTCATGCCTCTCGCTAAATTGCTTGTCAAGGTAACCTTTAGTGACTGTTTCGCTGCCTCCATGCACTCATTGATACAGGGGCGAGCGTAAATTGTATTTCCGCCAACTTTCTTGAATTAGCATTTCCAAATGTATCAATGGGTAAATCATGCTATCAACATATCAAAGGGGTCGGCGGAGGTCATTTGACTTGGATTTTTCAATTGAAAGCCAAGAATTTTCTTGTTCTCCCTTCGTTGCTGAAAGCTGTCATCTTGGGGTTACCATTCCTTGAAGAAAATGATGTTGTCTTAGATTTCAGTTGCAATTCTTTTATTATTGACAATAAGACTTCAGACAGACGTTACGTTAGATTTATGACTGCTTCAGAACATGACATGTCAGACTTAGCTAGAACGATTGACGAGATTTACATCCCTTCTCAGAGTGAGATACACTTTAAAGTTAGATTAGAAGACGTTCCTGACGGCACAACAGTTCTCATAGAGCCCATTTCTTCACTTACAGCAAATTTTGAGGTAGCAGGTGGCAATACAATTTGTAAATCAAACAATGGAATAGGCACTTTTCGGCTTTTAAATCCTTCTCAAGATGGCAAATTCAGCTGTGTTGAAGCAGACAGTATCCTTGACATTGACGGGGAGCAGGCCACTATCAACACAGTACAAACAGACCAAGACAGTCAAACAAAGGACGATGACTACATCAAAATTGCTAGAGACCCTGGATTTGACATGACAAATGCACAGCTAACGGCTGATCAAAGACACAGACTGTTAGCTTTCCTATGTAAAAATAGGGATATTTTTCGACAAGTTTGACTGATCTGGGGAGGACAGATATGCATTATCACGAGATACTGACAGGAAATCATCCCCCGATTCGATCCAGACCCTACCGCCAGTCACCTCAACTACAGAAGGTCACAGAAGAACTCATTGATGACTTTCTGAAGCATGACCTCATTGAAGAATCAAATTCTATGTATGCAGCTCCCATTGTTTTAGTTAAGAAGCGGGATGGTACTTACAGGTTTGTCTGTGACTATAGAAAATTAAATGCTGTTATTTTACCAATGTCATGGCCTCTCCCTGTTTTTGATGATGTTGTTGACCAGATAGCAAGCAAGAATGCTCAGATATTTTCAACGTTAGACTTAGCCAATGGATCCTTTCAGGTCCCACTCCACATAAATTGAAACACAAGACAGCTGTTGTGACACACAAAGGACTGTATCAATTTAAACGCTTGCCTCAGGGCTTGTCAAATTCACCACTTTGCTTTCAGATGCTCATGTCAAAAGTGCTTAGAAAATTGCTTTGATTTATATAGATGACTTAATCATCTACAACCAAACATTTGAAGACCATTTACACCATTTGGAACAAGTGTTTTACTACCTCAATTAAGCAAAATTGACATTAAAGCCATCCAAGTGTAATTTTGCTACAGACAAAGTTTCATTCCTCGGCCATGTTTTATCTTGTGGAGGAGAGCAAATGGATGACAAGAAGATTGAAGCCATCAAATCCTTTCCAGTTCCAACTTCTCAGAAGCAAGTCCGATCATTCTTGGGACAGGAAATATGCAAAAGACTATGCCAAAATTGCTCTGCCCCTAAATGCTCTACTAAAGAATCAATCAGAACCTGTTTTGAACAAGAAGCCAAAATTCCAGTGGTCACTCGAGTGTGACAAAGCCTTTTATGCCCTCAAGGAAGCTATGTGTACCACACCAGTTTTGGCCTATCCAAATTTTGAAAAAGAATTCATACTTTCAACTGATGCCAGTGATATGAGCATTGCCTTTGTGTTAAGTCAGAAGGATCAAGACCAGAAGGAGCATCCAGTAGCCTATGGCGGGAGAGCACTACAGGGAAGCGAGGAGAACTGGAGCATTACAGAGAAAGAAGGCCTAGCACTCATGGAAGCAATTAGATCTTTTAGACCATATCTAGCAAATTCCAAATTCATAGTGTACACAGACCATATAGCACTAAAATGGCTTAAATCAATTAAAGATGCCACAGGAAGATTAGGACGTTGGTCTTTAGATTTATCAACATACAACTTTTAGATCATACACTGCAGCGGCAAATCAAATGGTAATGCCGATGCCCTTTCAAGAAGAGAATATCAAGAGAACATCAACTGCAACAACCAGACTGAAGAAGACACAGAAAGGACAATTCTTACTTCCACTACATCGTCATTTCCTTCCGATTCCAACTATCCGTCGTGTCCGTTGGAGAATTTTGCTGAACATAATCGCATCGGCTTTTTTGGTTACTTTCGAATATGAAGAGGACTATCAAGCAATTCCAGAAGAAGTTGTTGCTTCGATATATTCATTAAATGCTGATATTTCAAAGGATGAAATTGTGGAAGTAACCATCCAATCTCATCCAAATTTACACCATTTACAGAGAATATGTCCAGATTTTATGCAAGTGTTTGACTACAAAGAAGACGACATCCTTCCAAATGATGAGAAAGAAAGACACAAAGGGCTAGAAGAAGCTGATAGATATGAAATTGACAATGGAATACTCTATCGGTTTGTACCCCAAAGACAAAAAGGACAGACAGACAAATTTATCAAACAGTTAGCAGTACCAAGAACACTCAGGAATCAAGTGCTACAAGCTTACCACAACATGGAGGCTGTCATCACGGAAAGGAAAGAATGCACAACACCATCAGACCTAAGTACTTTTGGCCAGGAATGTACCAAGAAATTGCTATGTATGTGCAATCATGTGAAGTTTGTCAACAAACCAAGAGGCATTACCATGGGAAGAAAGCTCCACTCTGTCCCATGCCTGTGAAGGAAATCTTTACAAGGTGGCATATTGACATTCTTGGTCCACTACCGACGACACCAGACAAGTACAAACATATACTGGTCATCACAGATGCGTCATCCAGATGGTGTGAAGCATTCCCACTTCGAACTCAAGAAGCCAAAGAAGTTGCAGATGTCATGGTACGAGAAATATTCTGCAGGTATGGCGCACCAAGGACATTAATATCGGATCGAGGACAGAACTTCATGTCAAAATTAATAAAAGCAATTTGTGAACTTTTTGATGTCAAGATGACCAATACCAGTCCATATCACCCTCAAACAAACAGCTGTGTGGAAAGAATTCCTACATCAATCAATCTCTACGAGCCTACTGCAACAAGTCACAGAATGATAGGCACCGCCTCCTACCTGGCATTATGATGGCTTACAGAATGGCTCCAAATTCATCAACAAAAAGATCACCATTTATTTCGCTATTTGGCCGTGAAATGAGAGCACCTCACCCTCATTCCAAAAGAAAATTTAGGCACTAATAACAGGAGCTATCTTTCAAATTTACTGGAGGAATTAGAAATTACAAGAAAAGTTGCAGCTGAAAATAATACCAGAGCAAAAGAAGTTTATTCACAGCAATACAACAGGAAAACCAAGGAACAAGAATTCATACCAGGACAAAGAGTATGGCTCTACTGTCAAAAAGTAGTAAAAGGACTGTCAAACAAGCTCACAAAGACATGGTATGGAAGTTACTACATTGTTCAATTAGGCCCAAATTATACCTACAAATTAAGAAGAAGTTCTGATGACAAGATCCACAAACAACTTGTCCATGCCAATTGCCTCAAGCCATATTTCGAACCAGCTGATCGTCCACAAAATCCACCAGAACCATTGATCAACGACAATGACAACATGGATCCAGATATCATAGACGACAACAACTCGACAGCTGACAACAATGTGCCAAACCAAAACCCAAAAGACACATAGGTCCAAGAGGATAACCCAGATGACAACAAGCAGACACATGACAATTCCAAGACAAAAACCAACAAGCAAAACAAGAAAAAGAACAAAACTAAGCTAAGACATCAAGACCAGAAAATCAGAACTCAACTGCAAGTAAAACCAAAAACCAAGAAAACAAGAAAGAAAGTCAAGAAAACAAAATAATAAAGCTAAACCCAAGAAGAAAAACCAGGACAAGCAAAAAACAGATTTAGTCAAATATCCGTCATTGTGAAGCCACAAGAAATAACAAAATAAAAGATTCTAAACAGCCGATCTGAGCCTGTAGCACTGTTAGTAGATTAGTACGACGCTCCTCACAACTCTCACAATTTGGTAACTGTGACACACACTTCAAAGCCGTCTCGGCAAAACGTCCACACTTAGCTAACAATAATAATAAGTTCCTTGATCATTACGTCGAATACCTTGACGTCGTTGTGACGCAGATCAGGCGGTAATCTCACATGAGAAACGGAATCCTTAACACTCTGATATTCTCCCTGAATATCAACTTCTCTACCAGCGGCGACGTTTGGTATCGCTACCCCGGCGGGACTGGCTTGAGAATAGTGAGAATGGCTCTGGTCAGCCGTCAAACTGCGGCCGTTAGCTTCTTCACGATGTCGGTTGGACTCCTCAATACGCTCAAGGCGTTCGTCGACACTATCAAACCGATTGACTATAGACACTCGATGGACTTCCGTATATCATCAGCGATATAATTCTCTCTTTTCTCTTCGTTCATCGTTAGAATCGCAAAATGGCGTCCTGCCTGCCGCGTATACAGAGCAAGGATGGGAAATGACGTCACAATTAACTAGTGACGTCATCAGTTAGTTACATAGACTTTCTTAAGGCTTCACATGACTACTAACAAACAACATGAGGATGAAGAATCAAGTCAAACTGAAATAACTCAACACATACAAGCAAATGAAATTGACTCAATCCTTTCGTCAAAAAGAGCAAACAAGAAAATATATTATAGGATAAAATGGAAGGATGTTGAAAGAGGAAATACTTGGGAATATGGGAGCACTATTCCAGACGTTTTAAAAAGAGACTTTCATTCAAAGAGGAACATGGCAGGAAGGCATAGGAAATGACCTCTCAAAGGACATAAATTCTTCGAGAAAAATTCTACAGAACCGGAGGAAAATGTCAACATCGTATCTGAAGGTATGCCAGATTTGTGCCAGACACCTATTACTCCATGCATTGTACAAGCAGTTCCACCAATGCTCATCTATCCAAAACACTTGCGACGATTTGAAATGAATGTCAAAGAAGTTGTCGGAATTCAACTTGTGGATGGAGACTGCTATGTAACAGTTATATTCAATAAATTCAATGCACCTGGCTACGAGGATGCACCTGATGATGAGGAACGTGTTCTGTACTTTGAAAGTGTCCATCCACGTCTCATACAAGAATACCTGAACAAGAGCTGGAAATAATTCTATGAAGTAAAAAGAGATTGTCATGACCTTCAACCAGCAAACATCTTACCAATCTTTGCTTCCAGATTCAGTGAGGTTGAGGGACAGATACAATACCGCGAGATACTTACTGGCGGATCAAGACCCTATGATTATTATCCAATTTTATCAGCTAACATGACACAAGTCAACATTTTTTTGCAGAAAATTCAGGTTCTCCTCAATAAACGGTATGACACATTGTGGTTCAATCGCCAGTCTTTTCTGTCAGATTGAAAAAGATCAATGGCTACCGCTTTCTACCGTGTTGATTTATTTTTTAAAAACCTTATTTTACCATTTGTGAACACGAACTTCAGCTTGATCGACTGATTGTACACAAAAATCTTGATGTTTGGACTGATCGCCCAATATCAAGATGGTAAAACTAACCCAGGAATGAATGTGAGAATGAATGATGCACATTAACCCTTAACTTGCGAATCCCGGAATTATCCGGGCGAGCTATAAGCGATTCCGAGGTGTCTGTATACGGATCCCGGATACGAGACTTAGAATAATTCACGGCTGTCTCACTACTTTACTAGCCCTGTCAACGGGTCCCGAGTCGATTGTGTCCGCGAGCCGCTCCATGAGAATGGCTGTATTTACGCTCCGCGGCCCGACATGAGATTGAAGCTTTGTTCAGTGTCTGGTCGGAATGTCAAGCAAAATTCACACCAATTTGCGTGTGCATTGTTGACCCGTAACACATCGATAATTAGCTTTACAAAAGGCCAATTTTGATGGGCTTAGCCCCCGAAGCCTCATTTCGCTTGTGGCTATTTTCACCCACGTGTTTGTATTGCATCGGGTTTGCCTCACCCGAGACTGCTATCTGCCTCGCATCTCGCGAGACGGGGAAAAAATCGCTACCTCGCCTTACTCCCGCACTTCATATCATGTGAGCGAATAGTTTGTTTTCAAAAACAAATACGGCAAAATAAAGGGGAAAGAATGGACTACATTCCCATATAAAATTAGCAAATGTCAAAAATATAATAAAGACACAGCAAGCGCCGTGGAAAAGGTCATGTGCACACTTCGACAATCCCTTTAACAATCGGCGATTTTCACAACTTCTTACACATTTATCACGGCTAAAATACTGAATGCATTTTCATGATTTTTATATCACAATAAACCAAAACAAATAATCTTTTATTTTATATAAAATGCGCGTATTTATTCACAGAAATAAAGATACAATTTTACCTTTCTGAGAGACATGTGAAACCAAACGGCACACAAACTAATCAACATATTTTCATCAGTTATGGTTCGAGGTTAGCTTTTATTTGAAAGGTCAAACAACATAACCATATTAGGGTTGACATGTGCTTATTTGTCAACTGGTTCGAGATTATGATTTCTTGGAAAAGTGCGATGAACGACCGTTCACAATGCCGCATACATGTTGTAAGTATTTACGATTTTATAGGTGGAAATAAAGACAAACTTTACATAGCTATAGAATTATAACCAAAGGTCGCATTCTAATAATTTTTATATCATTGTGAAGCTAGACATCTTGTCTTCAATTCCGTATATAAATGGAAATTTGTTCGTTTCGTATTTATGATGTTACGAGGCCTGATTTAAAGACAATCTTTCGAAAGTAATAGAATAAAAACGAAAAAACATAGAAAATTCATTCAAAGTTTCGGGTGTGAATTAGCCATTTGTGTATGGGTGTCGCTACTTGAATTTGTATTGAACGCCCGTATATTGTCCTTATTCGCCATGTAGATGCGGTATATTTCGTAAAAACGGTACCGGAATCGCCGCCTGGAAATTCCGCCAGCAGAGCTAGTTAGTGCCAAAGCCCAAACTACTGCTGCGAGCTGCGAGCTGCGAGCCTGTAAATTCCGCCACAGGAGCTAAAATTGGTAAAATATATATACGCAACGTAAGGGTTAACTATGCACATTAACATTAATATTCTCAACATTATATCACAGTGCTAACACATGTATAAATGTATTATTTGTAATTTGATATTTTCCTATGTATTTTGTTTATCATATATTCAAGTTACTTAGTTTAATTCTCATATGACACTGTCCATTTGTTTCTTGTATAGTTATCACCTGGGGCTATCACCCATCTGCAGGTTTAATGGTTTATGATTCAGTGATTATCTATTCTTTATTGTAGATCACTTTAGGCATTGTAAATACAGCAATTGTTTTATTAAGAAATAGGGAAGTATCTTGTCAATCAGACCCTATGGTGACATTCTATTTGCTTTAAGGCTCTATAGCCATTGGTCCTATGAATCCCTTAAATAGAGCCCAGTCTCAGTGACAAGGGGCAGATAGAGAGGAAGATAGAACGAGAGAGGAAGGGAGAGAAGGAGATAGAGTTAGACCAGAAGACCAGCGGAGACTAGACCCCAGGAAAGACTTACAAAGCTTCCTTGGCGGTCACTATGTCTCTGCTGCCATCACCATCATCATGTAACAACCATCATGAAGCAACAACCAGATAAACATCTCCATGAAGTCATCATCTTATGTGTCTCTCATCATGTGCTCTCCCCAGAACGTCTGAGGTTGGCTCCCATAGCATCAAGCTAATTCCCTGGGATAAACGACGCAGACAGGCCTTGGCTTGCAAGATGGTAACACCTATTGTCTTGCAGGCTGGCGCCGACTTTGTGTTAATTACATGATGGATTAGAATTCATATTTTCATTTTTATTTGTTCCTTTTATCTTCTTATCATACAAATGCAAATGTTTTGTATTCACATAATGTGTGTGTATAATTCAATTATGCATGAGTTATGATTATATCAGTATTATGAATATGTTAGTTATGTATGACGCATAATGTGCAGTTATGCATTTCAGCAATTCAATATCAGCATACCCAGTTTAGCATTTAGTATTATGAATACCTTACTATTAGTTATGTATGATGCATAATGTGCGACCATTTAGCTACTATCATGCCTAAGTTTCATTTTTAATAATCACTAAAATGAATATGTTAGTTATGTACAACGCATAATGTGTGGTTGTGCATTTCCCTAATTCAATATTATAAGCATACCAAGTTTAGCATTTAGTATTATGTATACCTTAGTTGTGTATGATGCATAGTGTTCGTACATGCATTTAAGCTATTCAATATTATCATACAAAAGTATTATTATTATCATTTCAGCATTATGAATATGTTAGTTATGTATGGCGCATAATGTGTGTACAGGCATTTCAGCTATTCAATATTGTCATAATTAGTTTTATC
The DNA here is from genome assembly GCA_936450465.1 of Gibbula magus. Classification (NCBI taxonomy): domain Eukaryota; kingdom Metazoa; phylum Mollusca; class Gastropoda; order Trochida; family Trochidae; genus Gibbula; species Gibbula magus. The sequence goes on along the minus strand of OW388304.1, from coordinate 46,885,008 downwards.
ATATCAGTATTATGAATAGGTTATGTTTAGCGCATAATGACATTTTGTGCATCTCAGTTATTCCATATTATCAACATTGTCATGATTGCACAAAAGATGTGAGCACATTACAGCTATCCAATAGCAACCATATTTCTAGCACACATACTATCCAAGAAAGTAAATGTAATATACACATATATGTTTATTTATGTACCGGTGTATATAAGTTTTGTATATAGATATGTTCATCACACCATTCCATGTTTTTTTATATAGATATGTTCATCACACCATTCCATGTTTTTTTATGTCAGTATACTTCAAATATACAGCACCAGTATTACACAAGCACTCATACTATCATAGATAGTCAATGTATTATACACATATATTAACTGAGCGAATAAATAAACTTATCCCCTTTCTTTCCTAAATAAGAAAATAAATGTCTATCTTTTTCAGACAGCAAAAATATCAATTACCACTATTACTAATAGGGCTTCCACGGGTACTCGAGTACTCGAGCACGAGTCGGGTTTAGCTGGACTCGAGTCCATTTTCTGGGACTCGAGGACTCAGTAAAAGATCACATTAATTTCACATTAATTTAAGTCACCTTGTGCAAGTTATATACACTGATCATGTCGTGCCTGAATATTTAACAACACCTGTAGTGGACCCCCTATGTCGTGGTACCTAAGGGACAAGTTCTATACCACGTTACAAGTGAACAGTGACACCAGCCTTGGTCGCATCTGCTACTTTCAGTATCACAGCCACAAAGTTACCAACAAATGTAAATACATATGAAGCTTATATGGTCAAGTTGGTCGATATACTGATGTCAAATATAAACTTGTGTTTATCAATTGTATGTTGGTCGAGTTGACAAGCGACAGTAGACAGGTTTCATATCTAATACTGAATGTTACGCTTTTTCATATGGTAAAATAAATGCATATTGTTATTATTTCAGTATATTTTTTAAATAAAAAGGCAATAATCGAAATCTTATATCACTACATAATAATGATAATGACATATGAGGTAAAATAGTCCATGTCAAGTGTATGGTCAAATCATGACAAGGGCTATAACCAATCAAAATGCGAGAATTTTGATTGGAGGTAACTCAATCCAAATATGGTATGTGAAGGAATGTAAATCTATAAGCGGTCCATTTCTTAGTAGGGATGTGAATTTGTCTACGAATTGTTCATATTGGATAAATAGTATCTTTCTAAACCTATGCAGTACAAGTAAGATACTATTTTTATTATAAATTTTGTTTGTTTATTATGTCTTAACTATTAATAGTAAGTATCTAAATCTCAACTAATTTCTACTTGTATACTTGCTACCCTTCATGAAATGATCAAGACAATTCTTTGTTTATAAAAATGGCGACCAAAGTCTTAAACACTGCAATGATTTTCAAGATTATCGATTATGGTTTCGAATATAAACATTAGATGTCAAATTCCATCCTAGCTATTCCATATCTAGATTTCTTACACATAGTGTGGTAATTAGAACAACGACAAACTGTCACACATTTATTCAACGGTACCCGTTCTGTCATTTGTACAGCATGCCTTTGTCACTGAAGGAGAACATAAGTCATATTATTTTATTGGAATCTCCCTTGTCTGTCATCTGCATGCCTTTATCACTGAGACAGAAAATAAAAGGCCTAAATAAATAACTTCGTGGTATATTAGTGTTCCACTGTATGCATAATCTAAAACCTCAAAGACTAACAAAATGTTATTGTGACATGCTGCCACTTAGCTGAAAGGTATTAATTTCGAGTACTCGAGTCCGAGTCGAGTCCAACCCCTCGAGTACTCGAGTCCAATATTTTGGACCCGTGGAAGCCCTAATTACTAATGAACCTTTTTACTTCCAGATTGTGATGATATACATGATAATATAACAATTATTCTTTTTCAGAAGGGATCCTCCTTGGGATACTTATTGCATAAAATCTCTATTTTTAGGTATATGACAGGTTGTAACTATTTTTCCACATAAAAAAATCGATTAAAAACTAAAAAATTCAAAAAACGTACTTTGGGTCACCACTCTTGAGTGGTGGTCCTGGAGTTCCTGCAGTCCAGATTGGATGCCGGTTTGGCCGCATCAACTGTCAGGGGATACTCCACGGCTATCTGAGCCTTTCACATTCCGGTGGACGGCGCCCTTTTGGGTGCTCATCCACTGGTCAAGCACTTCTCAGCAGGTGTGGACAGGATCCGTCCTCCTTTGAGGCGGATCAGCCCCGTTTGGGACCTATCAATAGTCCTTGATTGGCTCTCTGGTCCTAGGTTCAGGGACCTTTCGTCTTTGTCTCTCCAGTTACTAACCTGGAAGACAGCCTTTCTCGTGGCGGTGGCGTCTGGCAGAAGGGTAGGCGACATCCATACTATGTCCGCCGATTCCGACCTCACTGTCTTCCATAGGGACAGGGTCAGTATCAGACTGCCAGACTCCTACCGGCCTAAAGTGGCCCATTCATTTCATGTTACGGCCCCCATGGAGTTACCGGCGCTGAAGCAGCCGGCGGCATCGGGTTCTCAGGCCTCGCACGATCACATCCTGGATGTGCGCAGGACCCTGAGGATATATATCAAAAGAACAGCCTCTATCCATAAGGATAAGCAGCTTTTTTGCTGTTACGGCGGAGGCAAGCAGGCTTTACCCGCCTCTAAACAATCTATCTCAAGATGGATTGTGTCGGCTATTTGCCTAGCCTATGTTCATAAGGGCCATGAGCCCCCAGGTGACCTCAAGGCTCATTCATTCGCCACTACCAACTCGACAGGCTTTTGGGTGAGCGCGCTCGGTTTGGTCAGACAGTTCTCTCCAGTGGGCAGAGTCATCATCCCCCTAGCTGAATGAGCTACTGAGGGTTGGTCGATTTTGTTTTTAACTGTTACTAACGCCACTAATATCTTTGATACTAATGGCCCAAGTCCTGTTCCCACAGTTTCTTCCCTGGCTGAAGACCCCTGTGGGGAGATTTTCTCAGTATGGGATTTTTTGTTCCCGTTCTCTCTCTTTGTCCAAAAAAAGGGGGGGGGGGGGGGGGGGGGGTCTTTAGGCCTGTAAGGCGACCTTAAGTCCGTCAGGTTAATCCCCAGGTCTTTGGTTTACTTGCCCATTGTGGATACACATGGTACTTTGGGTGAGTCAATTATCTATTCTATGTTCTTACTTTTGCAGACTGAATGCCGCTGCCGTTGACTTTGTCTTTGGGAGTCTATCTTATGCAATGAGTACCCCAAGGAGGATCCCTTCTGAAAAAGAATCGAAAAAACCTGTATAGGTTGCAGATTCTTTGAAGGGGATCCTCCTTGGGGTAGGGCCACCCTCCTTGGCCAATGGGGATTCTAAATTTTAAAGTTGGTGACCCTGTGACCCCAAACATGGTCACAGGGGTCACATCCTTAAAAACCTATTTTCATCTTCTTCTCCAGTTCCAAAAGGTCTAGAGAGTTGAAAAGTTGTTTGCAGACTCCTTGGCCAATGGGGATTCTAAATTGTAGATTTCATGACCCCATGACCCCAATTGGATGTCACAGGGGTCACATCCTTAAAAACCTATTTTCATCTTCTCCAGTTCCAAAAGGTCTAGAGAGCTGAAAAGTTGTGTGCAGACTCCTTGGCCAATGGGGGTTCTAAATTGTAGATTTCGAGCTACTGAGCCCATGGCTCTATTTTTTAGTTTTTTAGTTTTTAATCGATTTTTTCCGTGGAAAAAATAGTTACAACCTGTCATATACCTAAAATCAGAGATTTTATGCAATAAGTACCCCAAGGAGGATCCCCTTCAAAGAATCTGCAACCTATATAGGTTTGTTAGATTTCTCCTATGCAGATACAGTATTAAATACAGATTATTCCTGCTTATTAAGATATATACATATACCAGATTCTATTGTATAAAACAATTACTGCCCAGAATTTCTCTTTATGATTTCATATTATGCTGCCTGAATCAACCTGAACAGAGACGGTTTGAAGTGGCCATGACATCAAGATGTACAGATCGAACAACAAGACCAAGTCCCTACAGCAGGAGGATCTACATCTGATGTTCATCACCATCAAGGAAACAACAGTCAAGACTCAGTGCAGCATGGATGAAACTCAAGAGAAAAAAGAGAACAGTCATAGACATTATCATCAGTGTGAATCATTATCAATATGGACTAACATCAATACCAGGAAAGAAGTGGACCATCATCAATATCATTACGAAGAATAGCAATATCAACACTATAATTTCTATCATCAGAATGGACCATCGTCAGTGTGAATTGTCAACTACATAAGAATAGACTATCATTTATATCATCACTGTGAACTATTATATACATATAATTTTAAACTCTTACCAAACATACAAAAAGTTTGGAGCCCAAACTTCACAAGCGGAAGCGAGAAGATATCATGGGCTTGCTATTACCCAAATTATACTAAAACTATCTTCATAGAATAAGGAAAATCTATTACAAATTCACAGATATTATCCAAGATACATTAGCAGATATATACTAGTTAATTCATTAGATAAATTATTTCATTATTCAATATTTCACATCACATACTCAACATACATTTCACAATACATATATATTAATCCAAAGACAGATTACTTCATTAATTTAGTTTTAGGGAATAAACATTCAGCTGAAAACACAACATAAGGCAATCTCCAACTGATGAGCAGATATCCAGACTTCCTAAGGCATAGTCTTTAATTGCTAATCTCCTGACATGTGACAGTAACAGTAAATTCTTTAATCCCCAATTGATGAGCAGACATCTTGACTACCAGATTCATCATCTATAATAGTTAATCCCTTTTGCAATCCTTGACACTGACAGTACTAGTTGTAGAAACCCCTTAGGCTAAATAAATATAATCCATTTAGGCATGTTAATTGATATTACTTCGTTAATCTTCAAGCTATCCAGACATGTCAATCCATTAGAACAATGAACTGTCTACATAGTGTTTTACTTAATCTCGACCAATGAAATCGCTAACCAACCAAGCATAACCTTCTTTGCCTTTATAACATCAAGATTATTCTTGGTTCATCAGTTAGTTCTGGACTCAGCAATAGGACTATCTCAGCTCCAGGGTTGAGACTCTGTATGGATAAATAGCCCCTGGAAGCATCAGCTGTTATCTACAAGTTGTACTTGTTACTATATGTTGTTATAATTGTTCCTGCAAATAAATGTGTGCATAACTGTTTCAAGGACTTTGGATTTCTTCTGCCTAGAGTTAATTCCCCGTTATATCTAGACAGCCCATCAACACGAATATTGTATGTTTGGATTACAACAAATGAGACCTTGTCCGAACATATGATAACTATATTGGAATCAATTGAGCATAAAATCGAGACAATATACACTTGCAATTGATTATTAAGACAATTTTAATTTACCCATTGCTGCAATTACCGCTACGATCCGTTTTGAAAAGAATCATTGAGGCATAACTGATTAACCACAGACGAAGGAACGTCTGTGACCCGCCCCGTAGAGCCTCATTTCATGATTATCACTGTAGCTTGATGAATTTATAAGGTGTGTTAAATCGCCCAAAACACATTTTTGTGCAATAATTATGTAATTGTCATCTGCAGAAGAGCGAGACGATATGAAGAGTTGTTCTTCTCTTTGTAGCAGGCTCTGTTTGCCTCAAGATACTGCTTAAAAAACATAAATCAGAAGCATATATTTTTATGCAATTGTTTTTTACTTGCTGTTCCATTGTTTATTTTTTCAGATGATGAAAATGACGTAAATGCTGAAGTTATTGTTGAATTGAAGAACAGAATTGCCGAAATACAGTCTGATGTTCAGGTATAACTCAACATTTATTTTTCTGCTCACAGTGTCAAATGCGCATTGTAATTAATGCAATATTATTTGATAACACCTTCTTGGTTTAAACATATTTTTATTCATAGAGAATCTGGTTTGGTAAACAAGCAAAACTTTTGCTTATATTAATACCTCACCAGTACATACATATAATAACAAACACACAAGAACTGGACATAAACATGACAAACTAAAGCATAATGATACCATGCGTACATGATTGTTGCTTATGAAAGATTCCGTGCAGTTCTACTTCATTAATGATACAGCTACGTTGTTCTTTAGTGATGGATACACGTTAATCTGAGATGCTTTATCAAAGCGATTTGTTTTAATGAGATATTGATGGAGGGATGCGATTATATTCGTATTAACATTATCACTGGTTTGCGATGTTCCATATAACACAGTTTGGAGGCTGTGGCCATTTACGTAGAAAAATGCATTATTTCTAAAGACAGTAAATAATTCACATGTAAACAGGTAATGAACAACATCTTAGTTACGGTATCCAGGCGCATTCGAGATTGTTAGAAATGTGTCTATTTACTTTATCAGCATTCAAGTCGCTACAACCGAGCTTGAGTTTACAGTGTATGGTGTGACAGAATCGACTGCCATAATAACAACACCTTCTTAACCGGGGATGTAGCTCAGTTGGTAGAGCGTCAGCTCGTCATCTGGTAGGTCGGGGTTCGATTCCCGGCCGCGTCATACCAAAAGATGTTAAAAGATTGGAGTTGTTGTTTCCTTGCTTGACGCTCAGCATTATTAGGATAGAACAACGCTTTAACTGGGGCTGCACTGTGGCTGCCGGGTGCCACTGGCACAAATCAAATTTCCGAATTCATTGTAATGAGGACAATAAAGTGTTATTAGCAGCTCCGACTTAGTCGGAGCTGCTATCAGTTTTTGTGCCGTTTCTGTCGCCGCCGCCGCGTTTTGTATTTGCTATAACTTTTTTCCTAGAAGGTTTTGAGAACTCATATACATGACTTCTTACTTATGCCCCTGGGGAATTTTTTTGACATGTTCACAGGTCAAGGTCACAAGTTCTGAAATCACTAAAAAAAATCCTTGTAAATATGATAACTTGAAAAATATTTGTGCTATCAGGTTCTTATTTGGTGTATATCAACTATGGAGAAAGGCCAAGATTTGAAAAGGTTTTCGCTAACATCCGTCAAAGGTCAAGGTCATAGCGAGGTCACAACTTAACCCTTACGTTGCGTATATATATTTTATCATTTTTAGCCCCTGTGGCGGAATTTACAGGCTCGCAGCTCGCAGCAGTAGTTTGGGCTTTGGCACTAACTAGCTCTGCTGGCAGAATTTCCAGGCGGCGATTCCGGTACCGTTTTTACAAAATATACCGCATCTACATGGCGATTAAGGACTATATACGGGCGTTCAATACAAATTCAAGTAGCGACACCCGTACACAAATGGCTAATTCACACCCGAAACTTTGAATGAATTTTCTATGTTTTTTCGTTTTTATTCTATTACTTTCGAAAGATTGTCTTTAATTTGGGCCTTGTAACATCATAAATACGAAACGAAAAAATTCCATTTATATACGGAATTGAAGACAAGATGTCTAGCTTCACAATGATATAAAAATTATTAGAATGCGACCTTTGGTTATAATTCTATAGCTATGTAAAGTTTGTCTTTATTTCCACCAATAAAATCGTAAATACTTACAACATGTATGCGGCATTGCGAACGGTCGTTCATCGCAATTATCCAAGAAATCATAATCTCGAACCAGTTGACAAATAAGCACATGTCAACCCTAATATGGTTATGTTGTTTTACCTTTCAAATAAAAGCTAACCTCGAACCATAACTGATGAAAATATGTTGATTAGTTTGTGTGCCGTTTGGTTTCACATGCCTCTCAGAAAGGTAAAATTGTATCTTTATTTCTGTGAAATAATTATGCGCATTTTATATAGAATAAAAGATTATTCTTTTTGGTTTATTGTGATATAAAAATCATGAAAATGCATTCAGTATTTTAGCCGTGATAAATGTGTAACAAGTTGTGAAAATCGCCGATTGTTAAAGGGATTGTCGGTGTAAACGTGCCCTTTTCCACGGCGCTTGCTGTGTCTTTATTATTTTTTTGACATTTGCTAATTTTATATGGGAATGTAGTCCATTGTTTCCCCTTTATTTTGCCGTATTTTTTTTTGAAAACAAACAATTCGCTCACATGATATGAAGTGCGGGAGTAAGGCGAGTTAGCGATTTTTTTCCCCGTCTCGCGAGATGCGAGGCAGATAGCAGTCTCGGGCGAGGCAAACCCGACGCAATACAAACACGTGGGTGAAAATAGCCTCAAGCGAATTAATGCTTCGGGGGCTAAGCCCGACATAATTGGCCTTTTGTAAAGCTAATTATCGATGCGTTACGGGTCAACAATGCACACGCAAATTGGTGTGAATTTTGCTGGACGTTCTGACCAGACACTGAACAAAGCTTTATTCTCATTGCGGGCTGCGAGGCATAAATACAGCCATTCTCATGCAGCGAGTCGCGGAAACAATCGACTCGGGACCCGGTATGGGGGATAGAAAAGTACTTAGACAGCCGTGAATTCTTCTAAGTAAGCGAACCGGGATCCGTATTGAGGTACCTCGGAATCGCTTTTAGCCCGCCCGGATAATTCCGGGATTCGCAAGTTAAGGGTTAAGCATGCTTTTGCGAAAATGTCTTATTTTAACTATTAACACTTTGAATCATTACATGATTGTGATACACAATGAACAGTGATCACTGATTGTGTGACCTTGAATTTTAAAGGTCAAGGTCACGAGATAGGGTCAAGGTCACCAGTTCTGAAAACACTAAATATCTTTTTTCCATGAAGGTATCAACACCTCATATATATAGCTTCTTTCTGGTACACCTGGGGAATTATTTTGCCTTGCTCACATTCAAGGTCAAAGGTCAAGGTCATGAGTTCTGAAATCACTACAATAATCCTTGTAAACATGATAACATTTTTGTGCTGTCAGGCTCTTATTTGATATGTATCAGCTATGGAGAAAGTCCAAGATTTGAAAACGTTTTCGCTAAAATCTGTCAAAGGTCAAGGTCACAGCAAGGTCACAACTTAAGCATGCTATTGTGAATGCCTTATGTTAACAATGAACACTTTGAGTCATTGCTTGATTGTTATACACAATGAAAAGTAATCATTGATGGTGTGACCTTGAAGGTCAAAGGTCAAGATCATGAGGTATTGGTTAACGCCATATTAATCCTTTGGTCCAATTTTGAAATCAGAAATTGGTTTTAAGAACAGACTTGTGAAAAGTGACCCCAGTGATGATTCAACTTGTTAGAATAACTTGAATAATGAAAAAAAAATTGGTCTAAAAAAAATCCCATTTTATTCATGCTGAGGAGAAGGCGGAACAGGGAAAGGCGAGACCCAAAGTTTCGGAGCTGCTCCGCTTTTGCGTTGTAATAAAAAAAAAAACCAAAAAAAACCCCACGCCAATAACAATAAGGATTCTGCCCCAAAGGGCTGAATCCTTAATAAATCAGGCCAATAACAATAATAATAAAAGTTTTTGTACTACGTCCCTTTGAAAAGTACGCCAAAATACAAACATTGAAAAAAGGACCATATTCAAGTGCAGATACCTTTTGTTCTAGGACTAAATTAAAAATTCTGTGAGGTCATTTTGTTGATGATTTATTCAGCTTTAAATAAGCTGTCACACATGTCTGTACGTGTTGCCGTAAGTGAGAAGAAGATTTTTAAAGAGTGTAGGGTCAGCAATCACGGCAAAAATGCTAAAATCAAAATGGCCGCTCAGTCACATGACCTTCGAATTCGTCATGATTTACTTTTCTGTGCGCACTATCATTCCATATCTATTTTAAAAAGCTCCATTTTGAAAAAATTTTCCATGTTAAAAATAGAAATTTAGAATTGAACTGGACCTTTTATGGCTGTTCCGATTGGGCCCAATTAAGGGCTATTATTTTGCAAAGTTTGGTTGCATTAGCTCTTTTCATTTTGCCGTAATCGTGACTACAGGGTCGTTGGAAGAATAATAATAATAACTATAACTAGGATTGACGCGTCAATACTTAGGTCTTCAAGACTTATGCTTGACCTTGAACTCCATGTTGGACTCTCGATTATTTGCCAGTTTCTCTGCTTTAAAATGAGCTATCAAACATGTCTCTATCTTCAGTAGTTATTTTACAAAAATTCTCCAAAGACAATGACCCTCTGAAAATGGAACAATCGCTTATTAATGGACACCTACATGATCTTTGTCATGGTTAACCCTTAACATGCGGGTCCCGGAATTATCCGGGCGGGCTATAAGCGATTCCGAGGTGTCTGTATACGGATCCCGGATCGCTTACTTAGAATAATTCACGGCTGTCTATGTACTGTGCTATCTGCCATACCGGGTCCCGAGTCGATTGTTTCCGCGACTCGCTGCATGAGAATGGCTGTATTTATGCCTCGCAGCCCGCAATGAGAATAAAACTTTCTTCAGTGTCTGGTCAGAACGTCCAGCAAAATTCACACCAATTTGCGTGTGCATTGTTGACCAGTAACGCATCGATAATTAGCTTTACAAAAGGCCAATTTTGTCCTGCTTCGCTCCGATGGCTACACTGCCCGGCGGCTAATTAGCACCTAAGTGTCTGCACTGCCCCGGGGTGAGATAGGCCCGTACAGGCTTATCTGTCTCGCATCCCTCCACATGGGCAGATAGCCTATGCTTATCTGTCTCGCATCTCGCCACATGGGCAGATAGCTTCTAATTACGGGAAGATATTGCGATAAGCTACCTTTCTCTCGCACTTCGTATCATATGAACCAATTGGTTGTTTTCATTTTTTTTATACCAAAATAAAGAGGAAAGAATGGCCTTTATTCCCATATAAAAATCGCAATTGCGCTAACATAACTGAAAATACAGCAATCGCACAGAGATAGCCGACTTTCGCACTTTTGAATTTTGATACATGTGGCGCATTTACCCCAACATGCCTCGGCGCTCTATTTCTAAGAAACTACTTGGGATATTTTCATAATTTTTTTATCAGTATATAGATAAAAGAATTGTCTTCAATTCCATATAAAATACGTGTATTTTCGGCAATAACTTTTGATGCGCCAGGTGTCGCGCAGAAGGTGATATTCGGCTTTGAATAAGTGGCGCTCTTAGCATATACCATCATTACGGGCTTTATAACTTGTGAACCGCAAGTCCGATTTTTATAATTTTTACATCATTGTAAAGAGAAAAACATTGTCTTCAATTCCATGTATAATGCGCATGTTTTCGGGAAGAACTCTGCATGCGCAAAGCGCCGCGCCAAAAGGTATAATTTTCGCACTTCCTAACTTTTGAACCGCAAGTCCGATTTTTATAATTTTTACATCATTGTAAAGAGAAAAACATTGTCTTTAATTCCAGATATAATGCGCATGTTTTTGGGAAGAACTATGCATGCGCGAAGAGCCGCAATATTGATGTACGCATAAGTGAAGAAGTATGATAATATATAACTAAAATACTGTTCTTTTGATACGCAAATATAGAGCTTTATAAACGATGAACAACTGTCATGACGGAATTTTGTTTCCAGTTTTGGAAAAAAAAATATAACATAAAAGTGAAAATATATTTGAGTACGGGACCCGCCGCTCGGGGAAAAGCCTTTTCGTGGGAATATTTTCTCAGGAAAATATTTCACTTTTCGGAGTTTCTAAAAATGCGTGAACATTTTTGTTACTGATGCCATTTGCGAAAGGTTGTTATTTCTAAAATTCAAATGCGAGGGCGCACCTTTCCAAACCATTTGAATTGAATTTATTATTTTATCTTTTACATTATTGAATAAAAGACGTTTCATTCAATAAGATTTGAAGAATTATTTATATGTGTAGCGGACTGAACTGAGCAGATGGAGAATTTGATTCCTCACCACTTTTATTACCAAAGTTCTTTTGTATCACAATTACTTTTTTAGGTATTAGTTTTTTCGTGAGCAGGGGAATTTCCGACGGGATTCGCCATGACATAATGAGAAAAAATTCCCATGAACATGGGCGTGGTCCGTCATCTTCGGGACCGACCCACAAGTATAAATATCTACCGGGGGGTGCGCGGACCCCCCCCCTTTTGGTCGCCACCCCCCAAACTTTTTGTGCAAATTATTATTTGTTTTCTACTTTGAAATAAAGGTTCGTGTCATTCCGAGGTATGAAGGTTTCTGCTATATATGTCGAGAGGGCATGGGAACCCATTCCCAATAGAATCCGGGGTTCGTCCCATAGGATTCTTCCTCGGAGTCTCTCGTTCTCAAAAGAGAACATGGGAAACCTGTCCCGCGATTGAATCCGGGGTCCGCCGCGGAAGACGGGGACGGGAATTCCCGGAGAGCATGGGAGTATGCTACCATGGGTCCGGGCTCCGCCTCGAGAGACCGCTCCTTGGATGCTCTGCTTCTCGAAAAGAGAAGTCATTCGGCAACTGACAACCCGAGCTTCCCTGACATAGTAGTTTATTTTCCGGGCCTCGCGCCCGGTGCTACACGTCGCCGAGGAAATCAGAAAATGGTCCGTTTGACATATGCGTCGGAAAAATCGGCGCGATGTCAGAAGCCGTCGGCGCCGTCGGCGCTTGCGGCGCAGTCGTCCTAGATGCGCCGGGAGGTTCTGAAACTGGCAAATGAACGTCCATGAAGCTCACATTCATTATCTCTGTATGTTTATTGTCTCTAATCACATGTTATATGTTGCATACATCTAACGCATTTTCAATCATTTACAGGTTGAAGCAGAATGCTGCGCGGACGTGGACGCAAGGCCCTGCGACGGCCTAGGACGTTGCATACTAGGACACGCAGCTTTGAAGCCGTTTCAAGCGACGACGACTTCATCAACGAGATCCATGCTGATGAAGCCTCTGATATGGAGTCAACTGACAGTGATGGTAGCAGTGGTTTAGACAGTGATGATGCATATGATCGGGACACTGTAATAGATAGTGAACATGGTGACACAGATGCTCTGAGTGATATAGAGACAGAGATTGCCAGAAAGATTCTAGCCGCCGGTAATTCCACCGAAGAAGACTTTAGTGGTTTTGAGGAGGAGTTTGCCGAAATACCACAATATAATCATGATAATTCACAGACGTTTGATGAGTGGGTGGATGGTCCGCGGCCACGTGTAAACTTGCCTTTCACTGGTCAAACTGGGTTGCGCCAGTTCATAGAACTTCCTGAGAACCCTGAACCTATTGACTTTTTCAATTTGTTTATACATAATGATGACTATGAGGATATGGCAACGGAAACCAATAGATATTTCAAACAAGCAATGGAGGACAAAATTCTAAGACCCCGTTCAAGAATGCAACAGTGGCAAGACACTAATGCAGAAGAGATGAAGGTATTTGTAGCCATGACAATTGCCATGTCATTGGTTGTGCAGAGAAACTTTGCTGATTACTGGTCAACAAGTGATGTTACCTCAACGCCTTTCTTCGCCAAGTGCATGCCCCGAGACAGGTTTTGGCTTCTTATAACCTACCTACACTTGGCTGACAACAGGAGGATGCCGGGCCGTAACACCCCGTGCTTTTCACCAATAAATAAACTGGGACACTTGTATAACCGGATAGTTCACCGTTTTTCAAGAGTGTATAAACCGCATCAAAACATTTCAGTCGACGAGGGCATGGTGCCCTGGAAAGGTAACTTATCTTTCAAAGTTTATCTTCCCGACAAGCCTAAGAAGTATGGGATAAAGGCTTTCATGTTGTGTGACTCGCACAACGGATACGTTTGCAAGTTCAAACTCTACACTGGAAAAATGAATGAACCGGTTTCTGAAGGTGGCAAAACTTATGATGTAGTCATGGACTTGGTGAACGACTACGTTGGACAGGGGCATCACATCTTTATGGACAACTACTATTCGTCCACAAATCTGTACATAAATTTGTGGGAGCGGGGAATAGGTGCCACGGGGACGTTGAGAGCCAATCGAAAGGGACTTCCTGATTCAGTCAAGAAACCTAAAAAGAAAGCCAAGCAAGGGGACATGACAGTTTCTCACAACCATGGCCTACTCGTTCTTCGCTACGAAGATAGAAAATCAGTGCTTCTCATGTCTACTGTTGAAGATACACAACTTGAACAAACAGGGAAGAAGAACCGGGCAACAGGGGAACCAGTTCTCAAGCCGCGCATTGTAACAACGTACAACAAGTACATGGGAGGTGTTGATCGGGCCGACCAGATGTTGTCGTACACGCCGTTCCGAGTGAAGACCCTGAAGTGGTGGAAACGGGTTTGGTTTCACGTTCTCAACGTTGCCATGTTGAACTCTTACATCGTTTATAAAGAATACAGCAAAGATAAACCTCTAAAAACAAGTCGGGAATACAGGAAGGCTTTGGCGCAACATATAGTAACATTTGCGGACAAGGAACAAGTTCCATCACTTTGCAGACGTCCCCGTGGTCGGCCGAGCACGAGCGACGAGAGTGTCACTCGTCTTCATGGACGTCACTTTCCGACGAAGATTGAGCCTGTCGGAAGGAAGAAAAACGTCACAAGGATGTGTGTGGTATGCTCTAAGGCAAAACGCGCCGTCCTCGCAAAACAGATTGAAGAAGGCAATGGGCCAGCAAGGAAGAAAAAACGAGTAGGCAGAGAGTCTTCTTATGAATGTACAGATTGTAATGTTTCTCTGTGCGCCGCACCATGCTTCAAACTGTACCACACCGCCACTGACTATTCCAGGGCTTACATCACTGCCACGGAAAAAGAAAGAAATGAAGAAGGGAATGAAGAAGAAGAAAATTGAAAGTAAAGAGAGCCGAAGTGTGGACAACCAGTATATACACATTATATACATACCTTGTTAGGTCCCTAAAGCTGTTCTGCGCACAACCGCAGGTAAATATTGTGTATATTTGTACGTAAATGCATTGTAATTTCATTGTAATACATGTCATTGCAAATAAAATATTTTTTATTTTATCAAAGAGACAGAGAAAGTGAATGCGAGCTTTCATTGGAAGTTCAGCCAGAACCGCATCATAAAAAACACCCATAAATGCTGAACCGGGTGGCCGATTTTCATAAAACTTACATGGGGTAAAGAGGAAAGATTCGGCTTTGATTCAATATAAAATTTATACATGCGCACGAAAAACTAAAGTTGCGGCACGTGCCCCGATATGCGCGATAGTCAAAAAGTTGCCTCAAAGTACCGAGGGTACCTTCATTTGGCCCGCTATAGCTTCCGAACGAAGTTGCGCATTTTTTTTCTTTTTACATCATCGTAAAGAGCAATAAATTGTCTTCAATTCCATGTATCATATGTATATGCGCAGCGAAAAATAAACATGCGGCAAATGATGCGCCAGACGCGCAAAAAGTTAGTTTTTCAAAAATGAATTTTCTAAGTACTGGGGGTGCCTTCCTTACGCTCTTCATATAGTGCGAACCATTTGACGTATTCCAATAATTTTTATATCATTGTAAAGAGGAATAAATTTTCTTCAAGTACATACGTGTTTCGCATGCGCGCGAAATAATTTACGATTTTATAAAGCTGGAAATAAAGACAAACTTTACACCGCGCAACATGTATTGCGTTCGCCGCGGTGATTAGTGTATGCTGTGCTCATTAGTACCCATTAGTTCCACGCGCGCTCGGCTCTGGCACCCTCGAGGAGGTCTCGAGGAGGTCTCGAGGAGGTAACGGTACTGTAATTAGCACAGTCCCGGGGGGACCAAGCAGTGCCAGTAACTTGGTGCGCGTCGGGACCATTCACGTGGTACTGTCGGGGTAGCGTCACTCTCCTTTGGTTGGTTATATTTTCTGAACCATAAGTCGTATTCTAATAATTTTTACGTCATTGTAAAGAGGAATAAACTATCTACAAGCACATATAAATTTCGCAATATGCGCGCTCAGGAGTTTTGATTTCATGAAGCTGGAAATAAAGACAAACTTTAGATGACAATAGAATTATAACCATAGGTCGCATTCTAATATTTTTTATATCATTGTAAAGACAAACATCTGGTCTTCAAGTCCATATAAAAATTTCAGTAGCGCGCTCCAAATTCATGATGTTATAAGGCCCGAATTAAAGACAATCTTTACAAAGTAATAGAAAAGTAAAGAAAAATCGTAAAAAAATAATTCAAAGATGCGGGTATAAAGCAACCATTTGTGTACGGGTGCCGCGACTTGAATTTGTATTCAACGCCCGTATATAGCCCGTATTCGCCATGTAGATGCGGTATATTTCGTAAAAACGGTACCGGAATCGCCGCCTGGAAATTCCGCCAGCAGAGCTCGTTAGTGCCTAAGCTCAAACTACTGCTGCGAGCTGCGAGCCTGTAAATTCCGCCACAGGGGCTAAAAAGGGTAAAATATATATACGCAACGTAAGGGTTAAGACAAAATGGTCAATATTTTCATATTAAGGTACAACATAGAAAATGTTGTGCTTAAATTTCCACTTAAGTAGATGTAGTCATCATTAAGATTGCATACATAGGTAATGCGTTATGTTCTTCTGAATATTCAAGAAACTACTCAAAAATGCTTAAATTTGAACTCCAAGACAACGTTTGCGATGTTTGGAGCTTAACTATCAACTTTTTGATGAAAGGGTTTAACAGAAAAGTTGTTGTTCTTGAATTTGTGCATGCGTAGGTGTAACTATAATCTAATTATCTTGAATAGTTAAGCAGTTATGATCCTTTGAACTTTGCTGAAAATGGCGATTTTCGAAAAGTTCTATGATTTGTCATACGTAAAGTATGACAGATACAAGTTTGACATTTATTGTTCTAAATAAAGGACATATTTGCTTCAACCTGAGGTATTAAACATAATTGTATCTTCAGTGGTTTACAATCGAAAATTCTTCAAAGAAAATACCCCTCGAAAAGGCTCAAAATTACCGAATTTTTTTCTTTTTTGGTAATACGTCCAACTTGTGTCGATACTATCAACTTTTACATGATAATGATATATTGTGGAATTGTTCAACTAGTTATATGAAAGAGATAGTAATAAGTAACTTTGACATAACATCATTTGTAACAGAGTTATCCCCCTTTGAGCCTGTAGCCGAAAAACGCCTTTTTCAAAAAGGTCCATATTCAAGGGCATATTCCTGAAATTTGAGGACGAAATTCAAAATTGGGCAAGATCATGTTTTTGTACATTCATTTGGCTTTCAGATGAGCTATCACACATAGCCGTATGTATTGCCGTGATTTAGGAGAAGATTTTTGAAGACGCGTACCCTTAAAACCGCGAAAGTTCATAAAATTTACAGTTTTCTCGAAATCTATTATTACGGCCGAAAACCGCTATAGCCCTAATCGATGTGGAATGTTGTTGCCCACATTTTGGTGAAAGTTTTATTAAAATATCTTTATTTGTTTTTGAGCTATAAAGGTTTAAAAGTTTGACTTCAAGGGGAGATAACTCAAGAAAGAAGTCGATATCAAAATTCGGCCGACGTACAAGGCTAGTTTGTGTTACAGGCTATCATCCCTGAAAATTTCATGCAAATCAGTTCAGTCATTCTTTCAGAATCCGTTTAACAAAAAACGTACAAATAATAATAAAAAGAAACTAGGATTGACGCATCAATACTTAGGTCTTCAAGACTTCTGCTTGACCTAAAACTCCATGTTGGACTTAGGGTTATTCGTCTGTTTCTCCGCTTTAAAATGAGCTATCAAACATGTCTCTATCTTCAGTAGTTCTTTTACAAAAATTCCCCAAAGAAGGTACCCCTCTGAAAAAGGAAAAATCACATATTAATGGACCCCTACATTACATTTCTCACGATTAAGACAAAATGGTTAATATTTCCATACTAATGTGTAACATAGAAAATGTTGTGCTTTAATTTCCACTTAAGAAGATGTAATCAGCATTTAGATTGCATACATAATTAATGCGTTATGCTGTTCTGAATATTCAAGAAAATACTCAAAAATGCTTAAATTATGACCCCTAGACATCGTTTGCAATGTTCGAGGCTTAACTATCAACTTTTTGATGAAAGCGGTCAACATAAAAGTTGTTCTTCTTGAAATTGTGCATAAGTAGGTGTATGCAAAATTTCAATAGCGTAAGAAGTAAAGCAGAAATGATTCTTTAAACATGGCTGAAAATGGCGAGTTCTGAAAAATGGCAATCTTCTATGACTTGTCACATATAAACTATGACAGAAAAATGTTTGAAATTTATTTACCTTAATAAAGGACATCTCTACTTCAGGATGATATATTAAACATAATTGTATCTTCAATTGGAAAATTCTACAAAAAAAGTACCCCTCGATAAGTCTCAAAATCCCAAAATTTTACATTTTTGGAAATACGTCTAAATTGTGTCGATACTATCAACTTTTACATGATAATGATATATTGTGGAATTGTTTAACTAGTTCTATGAAAGAGATAGGTATAAGTAACTTTGACATAACTTCATTTGTAACAGAGTTATGCCCCTTTGAACATGCAGCCAAAAAAAGCCTTTTTCAAAAAGGTCCATATTAAAGGGCATATTACTGAAATTCGTGGACGAAATTTAAAATTCTTTCATGATCACTTTTTTCTACTTTTAATTAGCTTTAAGATGAGCTATCACACATAGCTGTATGTATTGCCGTGATTTAGGAGAAGATTTTTAAAGACGCGTACCCTGAAAACCGCGAAAGTTCACAAAATTTTCAGTTTTTTCGAAATAGCAAAAAATCTATTATTACGGCCGAAAACTGCTATAGGCCTAATCGATGGGGAATGTTTGTGCCCACATTTTGGTGAAAGTTTTATTAAAATATCTTGATTAGATTTCGAGCTATTGAGGTTTAAAGTTTTGACTTCAAGGGGAGATAACTAAAAAAAGAAGTCTAAAATGAAAATTCGGCCGACGTACAAGGCTAGTTTTTGTTGCTGGCTATTATCCCTGAAAATTTCGTGCAAATCGATTCAGCCGTTACTTCAGAATCGCGCGCACAAAAAACGTACAAATAATAATAATAAATATAGTCGCCAGCGACAATAAAATGATTCAGCCCATGATTTCGTGTCTGTAGTCCTTGGAAGCAATATCCTTAACATTGTGAAATCAACAATAGGTGAGAAAAGTTGTCAGTGAGGGTGTGAGTGAGGCCTTAGAAGGCAATATGTAGTTAGTTTGCAGTCAAAAACGTAGGTGAAACGTTGATGGTGACAGGTGTTTTGGGCAGCAAAAGGTGTTTGTGAACTTTTCCTTTGCGATTTTGCGACACAATTAAATACCACAATGTCTGAACTATCCAGATGAGAGGGAGTGCATGTTTGAAAGTTGAAATAGGCGACAGTTGAATTAAAAAAATGCCTTAAAGAGATTTTCACACCCACGCCAGTAAAATCTGCTGCATGGTCAGGACTCACTTTCTCCTTTCCATATTTACATAATCAAAGACTCGACTCGACTCGACGAAGACAAGCAAGCAAGCTTTATTTGCTCGTCACCTTGTCGTGGTTGATTGTGAATGTGCCTTTTGCATGTACATGTACATGTACATGTACATGTACATGTACATGTACATGTGCGTGTACGTGTACTCACTTACAGGCATTCGGTCTTGTTATATCTTGACCAAATCTTCATTCTGAAGACATCTGCTACAGAAGACACATGCCACCTCCCTGTTAATATGTCTTAGTTGCAGTTCAGAGGGGGGGGGGGGGGGGGGGGGGGGGGGGGAACTTCGTTCCTTTGAAAATGACGCCAAAATACAAACATTGAAAAAAGGACCATATTCAAGTGCCGATAACTTTTGTTCTAGAACTAAATTCTAAATTCTGTGAGATCATTTTGTTGACTATTCTTTCAGCTTTAAAATGAGCTGTCACACATGTCTGTACGTGTTGCCGTATGTGAGAAGAAGATTTTTTAAGAGGGTAGGGTGAGCAATCACGGCAAAAACGCTAAAATCAAAATGGCCGCTCAGTCACGTGGCGTACGAATTCGTCATGATTTACTTTTCTGTGCGCACTATCATTCCATATCTTTTTGAAAAAGTTGCAAGTCTCTAGCTGTATTTTGAAGAATTTGCCCATGTTAAAAATCGAAATTTAGATTCGAACTAGACCTTTAATTGTTTGGACGATTGGGCCCAAAAGCTTCGGCATGAAACTAGGCAGTGAGGGTGATCCTCTTGCAAAGTTTGGTAGTATTAGCTACATTCCTTCTGGTAGAAGTCGTGTTCACAAAATCCGTGGAATAATAATAATAATAAAACACGCCAATCTCAATAAGGATTCTGCCCCAAAGGGCTGAATCCTTAAATATAGTCACAAGTGACGATAAAAGGATTCAGCGCATATTTGATTAATTTCCAATTAAGTTCGTCATATCAGCAGTCATTCTTGAAAGTACACGAAGATCTGTTAAATCATTAAGCTATAGCAGCCACTACCTGTCCATCATGTAAAACGAAAGTAGGATTTACCCCCTTTGTTTACAGTACAAACTGAAAGTAGCAATTCATCAAAAGAAAAGGCTTATAGCACATTGGTTATGTTAATTATCAAACTGATTAAGCTTTCAGCATTTAGAGTAATCATTTCTCATTCATGTAATGTATTAAACAGCGTTCTATGACTTTGCATTGTTGAGTTATGAGTAAACAAAGACACACTACAAATGTGACAATTGTCAATTTAGGAAGAAGGTACAGACTGCCTGACTTAAAAGAACTGTGACTCATTGGTTATGAACACTATTGTACTAGTGCTAATTTTAGTAGTTAGGATAAAGATTTGTCTATCTGATGAGGTATTAAACAACATTCTACAAGTTATAGTTATTAAGTTATGAATTTACAAAAACTCACCAAAAACGCAACTTTTGATATTTTTAGAAATTGAAAGCATAATTGTGGCCGGGAATGACTGTACGCGAGCGATTTTATTATTGATTCATAAAGACTTTAGTCCAATATTACTCTCCTGAAAAAATCATCAAAATCGACGGGTAGGTTTTTGAGTTATGTCCCCTTGAAGTTTGCGCTTTTTGAAAAATCACCAGATTTCAAATACATACTGTGCAAAAAGTATTGCGAATTTGCAAAATCCGTGAGGTCATTTTTGTTAGCAATATATCAGCTACATTATGTGAAAATATGAGCTTTCTAATGCTTCTATCTTCAGAGGAGAAGATTGTCAAAGGTGCATGGGTTCGGGAAATTTTGAAAAGTGTCTAAAATCAAAATGGCGGCGAAACCATGTGACCAACGAAATCGTCATGATTAACTTTTTTGCTCGAATTGTCAATGCGCATCTTTTAAAAACAGTTGCAAGTCTCTAGCTGCATTTTGAAGATTTTTCCCATGTTAAAAATCGAAACTTTGAATCGAACTGGACCTTTAACGTTTGTGCCGATTGTGCCCAAAAGAAGCGGCATAAAACTAGACAGTAAGGGCTATGATCCTGCAAAGTTTGGTTGCATTAGCTGCATTCCTTCTGGTAGAAGTGCTGGGGAGAAAATCCGTGGAAGAATAATAATAATAAATATAGTCGCAAGCGACGATGAAAGGATTCAGCGCATAAATGGCTCAATTAGTTGAACAAGAATCAATAAACACATCTTTCAACACAAGTTGCAAGTCTCTAGCATGTCTGTAGCATTATTCATACCTAAATTGTACAAGAAGCAATATGGCGCCTAAACCACGTGACCTACGACCTCGCCGTGATTTACTTTCTTTCTCGCATGGTTATTGTGCATCTTTTAAAAAATAATTCAAGTCTCTATCTGTATTTTGAATTTTTTTCCCATGTTAAAAATGGAGAATTAGGTTCGAACTAGACCTTGAATGATGGCACCAATGAGGCCCAAATGTTACACACATTGACTTCATACTGAGCACTATCGGTACCTTTATTTTTAGAATGTTAACTCTCGTAGTTTCGGCTGAATCCGAGTGGAAACATATAATAGAAGAACAAAGGAATTGCGACTTTTACACAGTCTATGGGCGTGACCTGACATGTTTACCTCTGTGTTTCAAATTGTGTGAATAGTTTCGCACAAATAGCGACGAAACCGTACATCTTACAAAAACGTTATGATTGACTTTTTTGTCTGTAATGTTCCTGTCTATCATATGAAAAAAACTTTAACTCTCTAAGTGCATTTTTAAAATTTCCCCCATGTTAAAATTGTCAGTGTTATTTATCTATAATAATTATAATTCTCAAAAACCGAAAAGGACTGTTCAGCGTTGATTTTTATTGTTGATTCGTATAGACCATAGTCCTGCCTTACCTTTCCTGGAAAAATCTTGAAATTATTCATTAAACCTTATGAGTTATCTCCCTTTGAAGTTTGCGATTTTAAAAAATTGTCGAACTTTGAAAGGTCACTGTGCAAAGAGTATTGCGAATTTGCAAAATCCATGAGGTCATTTTTGTTAGCAATATATCTGCTACATTATGTGAAAATTTGAGCTTTCTAATGCTTGTATCTTCAGAGGAGAAGATTGTCAAAGGTGCATGGGGTCGGGAAATTTCGAACAGTGTCTAAAATCAAAATGGCGGCGAAACCACGTGACCAAGGCAATCGCCATGATTTACTTTTCTGCTCGCATTGTCAATGCGCATCTTTTGGAAAAGGTTGCAAGTCTCTAGCTGCATTTTTCAGTTTTTTCCCATGTTAAATTTCGAAGCTTAGATTCGAACTGCACCTTTAATGGCTGGGGCGATTGACCCCAAAAGCTTATTTGTTCGATTCCAGGGCAAGGGCTATCAGCCTGTAAAATTTGGTTGCATTTGCTTCAGCCGTTTTTGCTAAAAGCTGAGCCAAACTTTCTTGAAATAAAAATAATAATAAATATAGTCACAAGTGACAATAAAAGGATTCAGCGTAAATTTGATTAATTTCCTATTAAGTATATCATATCAGCAGTCATTCCTGAAAGATACACAAAGATCTGTAAAAGCATTAAGCTACAGCATCCTCTACATGTCCATCATGTAAAACGAAAGTAGGATTTATACCCCCTTTGTTTACAGTTCAAAATGAAAGTCACAGTTGATCAATATAAAATGCTTATAGCACATTGGTTATTTTTATTATCAAACTAATTATGCTTTCCCCATTTAGAGCAATCCTTTCCCATTCTGACGAGGTATTAAACAAGGTGCTACTATATTGTATTGTTGAACTATGACAAAACAAAGGCACACTAAAAACGTGACAATTGTCAATTTAGAAAGAATGCAGGAACTGTCAAACTTAAAATACCAATAACTCGCCAGCTATGAACACTATTCTATTAATTTCAATGTCCGTATTTAGGAAACTGTCTTGTCTCTCTGGTGAGGTATCAAACAATATTCTACAAGATTTGTGTTATTCCGTTATGAATTAGCAAAAATGCACCAAAATCGCGATTTTTCATATTTTTAGAAACTCTAAGCTTTATTGCGGCCGAGAATGACTGTACGCGAGCGATTTTATTATTGATACATAAAGACCTTCGTCCAATCTTACTCCCCAGAAAAAATCGTAAAATTCGACGGGTAGGTATTTGAGTTATGTCCCTTTGAAGTTTGCACTTTTTTCAAAATCAACCAACTTTGAGTGTTCACTGTGCAAAAAGTATTGAGATTACGCTCTTAAGGAGACACACCATGAATTCACCAATGCCTCAGCTACAAACATATAGAAGTTTCAGCTTCGTGGTGCAAGTATCTTCAGAGAAGAAGATTGTCAAAGATGCATGGGGTCGGCAAATTTTCAAAATTGGGAAAAAACAATATGGCGGCGAAACCACGTGACTTACGAATTCGTCATGATTTAATTTTTTGCTGGCATTGTCAATGCGCATCTTTTCGAAAAGGTTGCAAGTCTCTAGCTGCATTTTGAAAAAATAACCCATGTTAAAAATCGAAATTTAGATTCGAACTGGACCTTTAATGGATTAGCCGATTGGTCCCAAAAGTTTCGGCATGAAACTAGGCAGTATGGTTGATCATCTTGCAAAGTTTGGTTGCATTAGCTGCATTCCTTCTGGTAGAAGTGCTGGGTACAAAATCCGTGGAAGAATAATAATAAAACACGCCAATAACAATAAGGATTCAGCACTTTAGTGCTGAATCCTTAAATATAGTCACAAGTGACGATAAAAGGATTCAGCGCATATTTGATTAATTTCCTAATAAGTATATCATATCAGCAGTCATTCCTGAAAGTTACACGAAAATCTCTATAAGCATTAAGCTACAGCAGCCTCTACCTGTCCATCATGTAAAACGAAAGTCGGATTTATCAACAACAATCAAAAATGGCGGCTAAACCACGTGACTTTCGAATTCGTTGTGATTAACTTTTCTGCGTGCATTGTCATTGCGCATCTTTTAAAAAAAGTTGCAAGTCTCTAGGTGAATTTTGAAAAAATATTCCATGTTAAAAATCGAACTTTAGAATCGAACTGGACCTTTAATGGCTTGATTGATTTGGCCCAAAAGCTCTGCTGCAAAAATACATGGTAAGGGCTATCAGCCTACAAAGTTTGGTTGCAATAGTTGCATTCCTTCTGGCAAAAGTCGTGTTTACAAGATCCGTGGTAGAAGAACAAAGGAATTGCGACTTTTACACAGTCGACGGGCGTGACCTGCATTCTTTGTTTCTGCTGTTCAAATTGTGTGAATAGTTTCGCATAAATAGCGACGAAACCGTACATCTTACAAAATTGTTATGAGTGACTTTTTTGTCTGTAGTGTTCCTGTCTATCATATGAAAAAAAAATTAACTCTCTAAGTGCATTTTGAAAATTCCCCCCATGTTAAAATTGTCAGTGTTATTTATCTATAATGAAGTACCCGTCCTCAAAAGCCGGAAATGACTGTTCAGCGTCGATTTTATTGTTGATTCGTATAGACCATAGTACTGTCTTACATTTCCTGGAAAAATCTTGAAATTATTGGTTAAACCTTATGAGCTATCTCCCTTTGAAGTTTGCGATTTTCAAAAATTGTCGAACTTTGAAAGGCCACTGTGCAAAGAGTATTGCGAATTTGCAAAATCCATGAGGTCATTTTTGTAAGCAATATATCTGCTACATTATGTGAAAATTTTAGACTTCTAATGCTTGTATCTTCAGAGGAGAAGATTGTCAAAGGTGCATGGGGTCGGGAAATTTTGAAAAGTGTCTAAAATCAAAATGGTGGCGAAACCACGTGACCAACGTAATCGTCATGATTTACTTTTCTGCTTGCACTGTCAATGCGCATCTTTTAAAAAAAGTTGCAAGTCTCTAGCTGCATTTTTCAGTTTTTTCCCATGTTAAATTTCGAAGCTTAGATTCGAACTGCACCTTTAATGGCTGGGGCGATTGGGCCCAAAAGCTTATTTGTTCGATTCTAGGGCAAGGGCTATCAGCCTGTAAAATTTAGTTGCATTTGCTGTAGCCGTTTTTGCTAAAACTTGAGCCAAACTTTTTGAAATAAAAATAATAATAACTAGGATTGACACGTCAATACTTAGGTCTTCAAGACTTCTGCTTGACCTAGAACTCCATGTTGGACTTAGGGTTATTCGTCTGTTTCTCCGCTTTAAAATGAGCTATCAAACATGTCTCTATCTTCAGTAGTTTTTTTACAAAAATTCTCCAAAGAAGGTACCCCTCTGAAAACGGAAAAATCACATATTAATGGACCCCTACATTACATTTCTCACGATTAAGACAAAATGGTTAATATTTCCATACTAAGGTGTAACATAGAAAATGTTGTGCTTTAATTTCCACTTAAGAGGATGTAATCAGCATTTAGATTGCATACATAATTAATGCGTTATGCTGTTCTGAATATTCAAGAAAATACTCAAAAATGCTT
The DNA here is from genome assembly GCA_936450465.1 of Gibbula magus. NCBI lineage: Eukaryota > Metazoa > Mollusca > Gastropoda > Trochida > Trochidae > Gibbula > Gibbula magus. The sequence continues at coordinate 46,859,181 of OW388304.1, read as the reverse complement.
AAATTATGACCCCTAGACATCGCTTGCGATGTTCGAGGCTTAACTATCAACTTTTTGATGAAAGCGGTCAACATAAAAGTTGTTCTTCTTGAAATTGTGCATACGGTGGTGTATGCAAAATTTGCAATAGCGTAAGAAGTTAAGCAGAAATGATCCTTTAAACATGGCTGAAAATGGCGAGTTCTGAAAAATGACAATCTTCTATGACTTGTCACACATAAACTATGACAGAAAAATGTTTGAGATTTATTCACCTTAATAAAGGACATCTCTACTTCAGGATGATATATTAAACATAATTGTATCTTCAGTGGTTTACAATGGAAAATTCTACAAAGAAAGTACCCCTCGAAAAGTCTCAAAATCCCAAAATTTTACATTTTTGGAAATACGTCCAAATTGTGTCGATACTATCAACTTTTACATGACAATGATATGTTATGGAATTGTTTAACTAGTTATATGGAAGGGATAGCAATAAGTAACTTTGACATAAGTTCATTTGTAACAGAGTTATGCCTCTTTGAACATATAGCCTAAAAACGCTCTTTTAAAAAAAGGTCCATATTCAAGGGCATATTCCTGAAATTTGAGGACAAAATTCAAAATTCTGAAAAGATCAAGTTGTTGTACATTCATTAAGCTTTCGGATGAGCTATCACACATAGTTGTATGTATTGCCGTGATTTAAGAGAAGATTTTTGAAGACGCGTACCCTTAAAACCGCGAAAATTGACAAAATTTTCAGTTTTTCCGAAATAGCAAAAAATCTATTATTACGGCCGAAAACCGCTATAGGCCTAATCGATGGGGAATGTTGTTGCCCACATTTTGGTGAAAGTTTTATGAAAATATCTTGATTAGATTTCGAGCTATTAAGGTTTAAAGTTTTGACTTCAAGGGGAGATAACTAAAGAAAGAAGTCGAAAATCAAAATTCGGCCGACGTACAAGGCTAGTTTTTGTTACAGGCTATTATCCCTGAAAATTTCGTGCAAATCGGTTCAGCCGTTACTTCAGAATCGCGATCACAAAAAACGTACAAATAATAATAATAAAGAAGAAAAAACCGGATAATAACAATAGGTCTTCCAGACATTCGTCTTGAAGACCTAATAATAATAATAATAAGAAACACGATAGGAACAATAGGTCTTCAGACATTCGTCTTGAAGACCTAATAATAAGAAACACGATAGGAACAATAGGTCTTCAGACATTCGTCTTGAAGACCTAATAAGAAACACGATAGGAACAATAGGTCTTCAGACTTTGTCTTGAAGACCTAACTAGGATTGACACGTCAATACTTAGGTCTTCAAGACTTCTGCTTGACCTAGAACTCCATGTTGGACTTAGGGTTATTCGTCTGTTTCTCCGCTTTAAAATGAGCTATCAAACATGTCTCTATCTTCAGTAGTTTTTTTACAAAAAATCTCCAAAGAAGGTACCCCTCTGAAAACGGAAAAATCACATATTAATGGACCCCTACATTACATTTCTCACGATTAAGACAAAATGGTTAATATTTCCATACTAAGGTGTAACATAGAAAATGTTGCGCTTTAATTTCCACTTAAGAAGATGTAATCATCAGTTGGATTGCATACATAATAAATGCGTTATGCTGTTCTGAATATTCAAGAAAATATTCAAAAATGCTTAAATTTGGACCCCTAGACATCGCCTGCGATCTCTGAGGCTTAACTATCAACTTTTTGATGAAAGCGGTCAACATAAAAGTTGTTCTTCTTGAATTTGTGCATACGTAGGTGTATGTAAAATTGCAATAGCATAAGAATTGAAACAGTTATGAACCTTTCAACTTCGTTGAAAATGGCGATTTTTTAAAAATGACAAACTTCTATGACTTGTCACAAAAAAACCAAGACAGATTTGAGCTTGAAAAATATTGTCCTTAATAAATGACGTTTCTACATCACCATGATCTATTTAAAGTCTTCCTATCTCCATTGGTTCATAATCAAAAATTCTCCAAAGAATATACCCCTTGAAAATGCTCAAAATTACAAAATTTAACTTTTTTGAGAATATGTCCAAATTGTGCCGAAACTATCAACTTTTATAAGACCTTGATGTATTATGGACTTGTTAAGCTCCTTATTAGAAAGAGAAGGCTATCAATAACTTTGACATAAGTCAATTAGTTACAGAGTTGTGCCCCTTTGAAATTGCAGATGAAAAACGCCCTTTTTAAAAAGGACCATATTCAAGGGGAGATTACTCGAATTCTAGCCCGAAATTCAAAATTCTGTTAGCAAATTATATTCTACGTTGTATTGGCTTTCGAATGAGCTATCACACATATCTGTATGTATTGCCGTGATTTAGAAGAAGATTTTTTAAGACGCGTACCCTCAAACTCGCGAAAGTTCACCAAATTTTCAGTTTTTTCGAAATAGCCAAAAATCTATTGTTACGGCCGAAAATCGCACTAGTCCTAATCGATGGGGAATGTTGTTGCCCACATTTTGGTGAAAGTTTTTTGAAAATATCTTGGTAAGTTTTCGAGCTATTGAGGTTTGAAGTTTCAACTTCAAGGGGAGATAACTCAAGAAAGAAGTCGAAAATCAAAAAAGTAAAAAAATGGCCCCTAAGTTTGGTTACAAGCTACCTTTCCTGAAAATTTCATGCAAATCGGCCCAGCCGTTACTGAGAAAACTGCTGAACAAAATCTGGTACAAAGAATAATAATAATAATAACTAGGATTGCCCAGGCAATACTTAGGTCTTCAAGACTTCTGCTTGACCTTGAACTCCATGTTGGACTCTCGGTTATTCATCAGTTTCTCTGCTTTAAAATGAGCTATCAACCTTGTCTCTATCTTCAATAGTTATTTTACAAAAATTCTCCAAAGACAATGACCCACTGAAAATGGAACAATCGCTTATTAATGGACCCCTACATGATCTTTCTCACGATTCAGACAAAATGGTTAATATTTTCATAATAAGGTGCACCAAAGAAAAAGGTGTGCTTTAATTTTAGCTTAAGTAGATGTAATCATCATTAAGTTTGCATGTATAAGTAATGTGTTATGTTGTTTTGAATATTCAAGAAAATACTAAAAAATGCGTTAATTTGGACCCCTAGACAATATTTGCGATGTTCGGAGCTTAACTATCAACTTTTTGATGAACGGGTTCAGCAGAAACGTATTTGGTCTTGAAATTGTCCATCCGTAGGTATAAATACAATTTCAATATTTTAATTAGTTAAGCAGTTATGATCCGTTGAACTCTGCTTAAAATGACGATTTTTTAAAAATGACAAACTTCTATGACTTTTCACAAAAAAACTAAGACAGACACGAGCTTGAAAAATATTGTCCTCAATAAATGACGTTTGTACATCAACATGATCTATTTGAAGTCTTCCTATCTTCAGTCGTTCATCATCAATAATTATCCATATGATATACCCCTCGAAAATGTTAAAAAACACACAATTTTACTTTTTTGGGAATCTGTCCAAATTGTGCCGAAACTATCAACTTTTATATGACATCGATGTATTATGGACTTGTTTAGCTCTTTATTAGCAAGAGATGGCTATCAATAACTTTGACATAAGTCAATTAGTTACAGAGTTATTCCCCTTTGAAATTGCATCCGAAAAACGCCATTTTTAAAAAGAACCATATTCAAGGGCAGATTACTCGAATTCTAGGCCAAAATTCAAAATTCTGTTAGCAAATTATATTCTACGTTGTCTTGGCTTTCGAATGAGCTATCACACATATCTGTATGTATTGCCGTGATTTAGAAGAAGATTTTTGAAGACGCGTACCCTCAAACCCGCGAAAGTGCACCGAATTTTCAGTTTTTTCAAAATAGCCAAAAATCTATTGTTACGGCCGAAATCCGCACTAGGCCTAATCGATGGGGAATGTTGTTGCCCACATTTTGGTGAAAGTTTTATGAAAATATCTTGGTAAGTTTTCGAGCTATTGAGGTTTGAAGTTTCAACTTCAAGGGGAGATAACTCAAGAAAGAAGTCGAAAATCAAAAAAGTAAAAAAATTACTTCTAGGTTTGGTTACAGGCTACCTCCCCTGAAATTTTCATGGAAATCGGCCCAGCCGTTACTTGGGAAATCTGATGAACACAATTGGTACAAAGAATAATAATAATAATAAAAAATAATCAGGATAATAACAATACGTCTTCGAGACATACGTCTTGAAGACCTAATAAAACACGCCAATCTCAATAAGGATTCAGCACTTTAGTGCTGAATCCTTAAATATAGTCACAAGTGACGATAAAAGGATTCAGCGCATATTTGATTAATTTCCTAGTAAGTATATCATATCAGCAGTCATTCCTGAAAGCTACAGGAAGATCTCTATAAGCATTAAGGTACAGCAGCCTCTACCTGTCCATCATGTAAACCGAAAGTCGGATTTATCAACAACAATCAAAATGGCGGCTAAACCACGTGACTTTCGAATTCGTTGTGATTAACTTTTCTGCGTGCATTGTCATTGCGCATCTTTTCAAAAAAGTTGCAAGTCTCTAGGTGAACTTTGAAAAAATTTCCCATGTTAAAAATCGAACTTTAGAATCGTACTGGACCTTTAATGGTTTGATTGATTGGGCCCAAAAGCTCCGCTGCAAAACTACATGGTAAGGGCTATCAGCCTACAAAGTTTGGCTGCAATAGTCGCATTCCTTCCGGCAAAAGTCGTGTTTACAAGATCCCTGGTAGAAGAACAAAGGAATTGCGACTTTTACACAGTCTATGGGCGTGACCTGCATCCTTAGTTTCTGTTCTTTAAATTGTGTAAATAGTTTCGCATGAATAGCGACGAAACCGTACATCTTACAAAATTGTTATGATTGACTTTTTTGTCTGTAGTGTTCCTGTCTATCATATGAAAAACAAATTAACTCTCTAAGTGCATTTTGAAAATTCCCCCCATGTTAAAATTTTCAGTGTTATTTATCTATAATTAAGTACCCGTCCTCAAAAACCGGAAATGACTGTCCAGCGTCGATTTTATTGTTGATTCGTATAGACCATAGTACTGTCTTACATTTCCTGGAAAAATCTTGAAATAATTGGTTAAACCTTATGAATAATCTCCCTTTGAAGTTTGCGATTTTCAAAAATTGTCGAACTTTGAAAGGTCACTGTGCAAAGAGTATTGCGAATTTGCAAAATCCATGAGGTCATTTTTGTTAGCAATATATCTGCTACATTATGTGAAAATATGAGCCTTCTAATGCTTGTATCTTCAGAGGAGAAGATTGTCAAAGGTGCATGGGGTCGGGAAATTTTGAAAAGTGTCTAAAATTAAAATGGCGGCGAAACCACGTGACCAACGAAATCGTCATGATTTACTTTTCTGCTCGCAGTATCAATGCGCATCTTTTGAAAAAGGTTGCAAGTCTCTAGCTGCATTTTGAATAATTTTCCCATGTTAAAAATCGCAACTTTGAATCGGACTGGACCTTTAACGTTTGTGCCGATTGGGCTCAAAAGAAGCGGCATCAAACTAGACAGTAAGGGCTATCATTCTGCAAAGTTTGGTTGCATTAGCTGCATTCCTTCTGGTAGAAGTGCTGTCCACAAAATCCGTGGAAGAATAATAATAATAATAATAAATATAGTCACAAGTGACGATAAAAGGATTCAGCGCATATTTGATTAATTTCCTAGTAAGTATATCATATCAGCAGTCATTCCTGAAAGTTACAGTATAAGCATTAACTTACAGCAGCCTCTACCTGTCCATCGTGTAAAACGAAAGTCGGATTTATCAACAACAATCAAAATGGCGGCTAAACCACGTGACTTTCGAATTCGTTGTGATTAACTTTTCTGCGTGCATTGTCATTGCGCATCTTTTAAAAAAAGTTGCAAGTCTCTAGGTGAACTTTGAAAAAATTTCCCATGTTAAAAATCGAACTTTAGAATCGTACTGGACCTTTAATGGTTTGATTGATTGGGCCCAAAAGCTCCGCTGCAAAACTACATGGTAAGTGCTATCAGCCTACAAAGTTTGGCTGCAATAGTCGCATTCCTTCCGGCAAAAGTCGTGTATACAAGATCCGTGGTAGAAGAACAAAGGAATTGCGACTTTTACACAGTCTATGGGCGTGACCTGCATCCTTAGTTTCTGTTGTTCAAATTGTGTAAATAGTTTCGCATGAATAGCGACGAAACCGTACATCTTACAAAATTGTTATGATTGACTTTTTTGTCTGTAGTGTTCCTGTCTATCATATGAAAAAAAAATTAACTCTCTAAGTGCATTTTAAAAATTCCCCCCATGTTAAAATTTTCAGTGTTATTTATCTATAATTAAGTACCCGTCCTCAAAAACCGGAAATGACTGTTCAGCGTCGATGTTATTGTTGATTCGTATAGACAATAGTACTGTCTTACATTTCTTGGAAAAATCTTGAAATTTTCGATTAAATCTTATGAGTAATCTCCCTTTGAAGTTTGCGATTTTCAAAAATTGTCGGACTTTGAAAGATCACTGTGCAAAAAGTATTTCGAATTTGCAAAATCCGTGAGGTCATTTTTGTTAGCCATATATCAGCTACATTATGTTAAAATATCAGCTTTCTAATGCTTGTATCTTCAGAGAAGAAGATTGTCAAAGGTGCATGGGTTTCGGAAATTTTGAAAAGTGTCTAAAATTAAAATGGCGGCGAAACCACGTGACCAACGAAATCGTCATGATTTACTTTTCTGCTCGCAATGCCATTGCGCATCTTTTAAAACAAGTTGCAAGTCTCTAGCTGCATTTTTTAGTTTTTTCCCATGTTAAAAATCGAAACTTTGAATCGAACTGGACCTTTAACGTTTGTGCCGATTGGGCCCAAAAGTTTCGGCATAAAACTAGACAGTAAGGGCTATGATCCTGCAAAGTTTGGTTGTATTAGCTGCATTCCTTCTGGTAGAAGTGCTGCGGACAAAATCCGTGGAAGAATAATAATAATAATAATAATAATAAAACACGCCAATAACAATAAGGATTCAGAACTTTAGTTCTGAATCCTTAATAATAATAAAACACGCCAATAACAATAAGGATTCAGCACTTTAGTGCTGAATCCTTAATAAAACACGCCAATAACAATAAGGATTCAGCACTTTAGTGCTGAATCCTTAAATATAGTCACAAGTGACGATAAAAGGATTCAGCGCGTATTCGGTTAATTTCCTGTCAAGTACATCATATCAGCAGTCATTCCTGAAAGTTGCACGAAGATCTGTAAAAGCATTAAGCTACAGCAGCCTCTACCTGTCCATCATGTAAAACGAAAGTAGGATTTACCCCCTTTGTTTACAGTACAAAATGAAAGTCGCAATTGATCTAAAGAAAATGCTTATAGCTCATTGGTTATGTTAATTATCAAACTGATAAAGCTTTAATCATTTCCCATTCTGGTAATGTATTAAACAGTCTTCTATGAGTTTGCATTGTTGAGTTATGAGTAAACAAAGACACACTACAAATGTGACCATTGTCAATTTAGAAAGAAGGTAGAAACTGCCCGACTTAAAAGACATGTGGTTCATTGGTTATGAACACTATTGTACTAGTGTTAATTTTCGTAGTTAGGAAAATGTTTTGTATATCTGATGAGGTATTAAACAACATTCTACATTTTATGGTTATTAAGTTATAAATTTACAAAAACTCACCAAAATCGCAACTTTTGCTATATTAAGAAATTTTAAGCTTAATTGTGGCCGGGAATTACTGGACGCGAGCGATTTTATCATTGATTCATATAGATTTTAGTCCAATCTTACTCTCCTGAAAAAATCAACAAAATCGACGGCTAGGTTTTTGAGTTATGTCCCCTTGAAGTTTGCGCTTTTTGAAAAATCACCAGATTTCAAATGCACACTGTGCAAAAAGCATTGCGAATTTGCAAAATCCGTGAGGTCATTTTTGTTAGCAATATATCAGCTACATTATGTGAAAATATGAGCTTTCTAATGCCTGTATCTTCAGAGGAGAAGATTGTCAAAGGTGCATGGGTTCAGGAAATTTTAAAAAGTGTCTAAAATCAAAATGGCGGCGAAACCACGTGACCAACGATATCGTCATGATTTACTTTTCTGCTCGCATTGTCAATGCGCATCTTTTAAAAAAAGTTGCAAGTCTCTAGCTGCATTTTGAAGATTTTTCCCATGTTAAAAATCGAACTTTAGATTCGAACTGGACCTTTAATGGTTTGGCCGATTTGTCCCAAAATCTTCGGCATGAAACTAGGCAGTAAGGGCGATCATCTTGCAAAGTTTGGTAGTATTAGCTGCATTCCTTCTGGTAGAAGTCGTGTTCACAAAATCCGTGGAATAATAATAATAATAAAACACGCCAATAACAATAAGGATTCAGCACTTTAGTGCTGAATCCTTAAATATAGTCACAAGTGACGATAAAAGGATTCAGCGCATATTTGATTAATTTCCTATTAAGTACGTCATATCAGCAGTCATTCTTGAAAGTTACACGAAGATCTGTAAAAGCATTAAGCTACAGCAGCCTCTACCTGTCCATCATGTAAAACGAAAGTAGGATTTACCCCCTTTGTTTACAGTACAAACGGAAAGTCGCAATTGATCAAAAGAAAAGGCTTATAGCACATTTGTTATGTTTATTATCAAACTAATTATGCTTTCCCCATTTAGAGCAATCCTTTCCCATTCTGACGAGATATTAAACAAGGTTCTACGATATTGCATTGTTGAACTATGACAAAACAAAGACACACTACAAACGTGACAATCATCAATTTAGAAAGAAAGCATGAACTGTCAAACTTAAAATACCCGTAACTCGTCCATTATGAACACTATTCTATTAATTTCAATTTTCGTATTTAGGAAAATGTTTTGTCTCTCTGGTGAGGTATCTAACTCTATTCTAGAAGATTTGGTTATTATGTTATGAATTTACAAAAACTCACCAAAAGCGTGATTTTTGATATTTTTAGAAATTGAAAGCTTAATTGTGGCCGGGAATGACTGTACGCGAGCGATTTTATTATTGATTCATAAAGACTTCAGTCCAATCTTACTCTCCTGAAAAAATCATCAAAATCGACGGGTAGGTTTTTGAGTTATGTCCCCTTGAAGTTTGCGCTTTTTGAAAAATCAACAGATTTCAAATACCTACTGTGCAAAAAGTATTTCGAATTTGCAAAATCCGTGAGGTCATTTTTGTTAGCCATATATCAGCTACATTATGTAAAAATATGAGCTTTCTAACGCTTGTATCTTCAGAGAAGAAGATTGTCAAAGGTGTATGGGTTTCGGAAATTTTGAAAAGTGTCTAAAATCAAAATGGCGGCGAAACCACGTGACCAACGAAATCGTCATGATTTACTTTTCTTCTCGCACTGTCAATGCGCATCTTTTAAAACAAGTTGCAAGTGTCTAGCTGCATTTTTAAGAATTTTCCCATGTTAAAAATCGAACTTTAGATTCGAACTGGACCTTTAATGGTTTGGACGATTGGGCCCAAAAGCTTCGGCATGAAACTAGGCAGTAAGGGCGATCATCTTGCAAAGTTTGGTACTATTAGCTGCATTCCTTCTGGTAGAAGTCGTGTTCACAAAATCCGTGGAATAATAATAATAATAAAACACGCCAATAACAATAAGGATTCAGCACTTTAGTGCTGAATCCTTAATAAAACACGCCAATAACAATAAGGATTCAGCACTTTAGTGCTGAATCCTTAATAATAATAATAAATATAGTCGCCAGCGACAATAAAATGATTCAGCCCGTCGTTTTCTATCTGTAGTCCATGGAAGCAATATCCTTAACATTGTGGAATCAAACTGAAGTGAGAAACGTTGTCAGATTGACGGATTTTAAAGCAATTTGTAAAAGCAGTAAAAAAAAAAAAAAATTTGGGCTCAAATTTATTTGGCCTGAAAGCATGATTTTTCGGCGTTACATGGTGGCAGAAACATGGCAAGACAGGAAAACACACTTTTGGAGTTTGCACCTCTCCATAAGAACTAAGGACACTGATTTGAATTTTTTTTTAACACCAGGAAAAAAAAAACGCGTTTTGCTCCGATTCGAGTCAAACCTTGATTTTTCTGATCCTCGCCGGATTAGAAAGTTGAGAAATCCAGGTTGCGCTTTGGACTCTGAAAAAAAAAAAAAAAAAAAAAAAAAAGTAAAAAGACCTCCATATATGTATGGCATTGATGCAGACAGGCAGGCTTTACTTGGTTGTTTTCTTGTGTCTATTGATTCAATTAGTTGGTCAGCATTTATATGAGCTATCAAACGTGATTCTATCTTCAGTAGTTTTCGAACCAAAATTCTCCAAAGAAAATCCCGGAAAAATCGTCAAATGTGTTCATGTCGCCGTTTTGATTAAACGGTCAACTTTTACATGATCACATTCTGAAGTGGAATTGTTAAACCACAAATGTGAACAGATTGAAAAAAACAGAATTCTAATCGGAGTTTTCGTTAGCGAGTTATGTCCCTTTGAACATAGAGCAAAAAAAACGATCATTTAATAAAAGACCTTATTCAAGGGCAGATAATTCAAGTTCTAGGACGAAACTCAAAATTTTGGCTCGTCACTGTCTTAACAATTTATTCAGCTTTAAAATGAGCTATCACGCATGTCTGCATGTATTGCCGTTAGTGAGAAGAAGATTTTTAAAGAAGCACACCCTCAAAATCGTGAAATTTCAGTACACTTTCAGTTTTTATGAAATTGTGAAAAAGAATGACTGTTCGCGAGCGATTTTATTTTTCTATATATAACGACCATAGTATTGTCTTACTATCCTGAAAAAATGATGAAATTCGATGGTTAGGGTTGGGACTTATGTGCCGTTGAAGTTTGCGCGTTTTCCAAAATTGACCAACTTTGAGTGCTCACTGTTCAAAAAGTATTGGGAGTACACTCTTGGAAAAACACACCATGCATTCACCAACGCCACAGCTACATACGTATATAAGTTTCGGGGTCGTGGTGCAAGTATCTTCAGAGAAGAAGATTGTCAAAGATGCGTGGGGTGGGGAAATTTTACAGAAACGCTGAAAACAATATGGCGCCGAAACCACGTGATCTACGATTTCGCCGTGATTTCCTTTTTTGCTCGCATTGACAATGCGCATCTTTTAGAAAAAGTTCCAAGTCTCTAGCTGCATTTTTAAGAATTTGCCCATGTTAAAAATCGAACTTTAGATTCGAACTCGACCTTTAATGGTTTGACCGATTGGTCTCAAAAGCTTCGGTATGAAACTAGGCAGTAAGGGCGGTCATCTTGCAAAGTTTGGTAGTATTAGCTGCAATCCTTCTGGTAGAAGTCGTGTTCACAAAATCCCTGGAATAATAATAATAATAATAATAATAAATATAGTCGCAAGCGACGATAAAAGGATTCAGCGCATATATGCTTCAATTGTTTGAAATTAAATGAACTGAGACATGTTAACAGTATTATTGCGGATCTTTTAAAACAAGTTACACGTTTCTAACATGTCCCTAGAACTATGTATACCCAATATGTACATGTCAAAGAAAACCAATATGGCGGCTAAACCATGAGAGCTACAACTTTGTCATGATTTAATTTTTTGCTCGCACAGTTATTGCGCATCTTTTGCAAAGGTTTCAAGTCTCTAAGTTGATTTTGAATATTGCCCCCATGTTAAAGTTGTTATCTTTTATGACCGGAAATGACTGTTCGCGAGCGATTTTATTATTGATTCATAAAGACCATAGTCCAATCTTACTCTCCTGAAAAAATCATAAAATTCGATGGGTAGGTATTTGAGTTATGTCCCCTTGAAGTTTGATTTTTTAGAAAATTTCCTAACTTTGAAAGGTCACTGTGCAAAAAGTATTAGGAGTTCAGCAATGGATAACATCACCATGTATTCTCCAATGCATTAGCTGTATGAATGTGTAAGTTACAGCCTCGAGGTACAAGTATCTTCAGAGGAGAAGATCGTCAAAGATGCATGGGGTCCGGAGATTTTATAAAGTTTTTAAAATCAAGATGGCGGCGAAACCACGTGACAAACACATTCGTCATGGTTAACTTTTTTTCTCGCATGGTTATTGCGCATCTTTTAAAAAAAGTTGCAAGTCTCTAGCTGAAATTTTCAGTTTTTTCCCATGTTAAAAATTGACTTTTAGATTCGAACCTGACCCTAAATGGCTGAACCAATTGGGCCCAAAAGCTTCGCGGTATAACTACATAGTTAGGGCTATCAGCCTGTAAAGTTTGGTTGTAATAGCTGCAATCCTTCTTGTAGAAGTCTGGTACACAAAAATCTTGAAATAATAATAATAAAAATAATAATAATAATAATAATAACTAGGACTGCCATGGCAGTACTGACGGTCTTCAGACTGCTGCATTGTAGCCAGAGCAATCTTTCCTTCTTGTCCACGTTGTACTCCTGAGAAGGTGCATGTCGCCAAAAGCAGACCAGGCTGTAGAACGATGAAAATGTTGAATTGTAAAATTTTTAACCCTGCTACGAATATTATAAGCCTTAAGTATTTGCAGGCAAGGTTATTGTGCATCTTTTAAAACAAGTTGCAAGTCTCTAAGTGCATATTTAAAAAAGATACAATGAAAATAGTGAAAAGATGCAAGGTTCCCACAACCTCTTGCCAAGGAGCATGCCGCCAAAAGCAGACCTTTGAGGGGAAACAAAGCAAATGCATTATACTATAGAAACCACGTGACCTACGATTTCGTCTTGATTTACTTTTTTTGTCACAAGGACATTAGCTATCGTTTAAACTAAGTTGCAAGTCGCTAGTTCTATTTTGAAAATTTTACCCATGTTAAAAATATAAATTTCGAAAAATGACAATTTTACGACATTTCGACAGACCGTAAATTACTGTACGCAAGAAATTTTATTATTTATTTCTGTACATGACATATGTGTCCTCCTTCCCTGAAAAACTGATAAAGTTTGCTTGTTAAGTATTCGAATAATCTGCCCTTGAAGTTTGCGATTTTTCATATATTCGTATTTTCAGACAACTTTCAATGGGCAGAATGACACAAGTATTAATATTACACATTTGCTTTTCAGTATCGTTTTTAGATCAATGCATCAGCTACATGCTGTGAAAGTTTCAGCTTTATAGTACCAGTAAGTTCAGAGGAGAAGATTTTTTAAGATTGGTACTATCGGAGAGGCTGAAAATGCTTAAAAATGCACTAAAATCACAATGGCGTCTAAGTCACGTGACATACGACTTTCTCATGATTTACTTTATTGCTCAAAGGATGATTGCGCATCTTTTAGAAAAAGTTGCAAGTCTCTGAGTGCATTATGAAAAAAATTCCCATGTTAAAATTCGAAATTTAAAGGGGCTGTTGCACTAAAACAGAAGCCGCAAGTCAGGATTTTTTGTGATATGTATAGATTTCAGCCCAGAAGCTATCATCCCTGAAAGTTTCATGGAATTTGCATAAGTAGTTTAGGCTGTACCTTTGACACAAAATTGGTACAAATAATAATAATAATAACTAGGACTGCCATGGCAGTACTGACGGTCTTCAGACTGCTGCATTGTAGCCAGAGCAATCTTTCCTTCTTGTCCACGAGAACAGAGCTTTCCACTAGCTCCTGACAAGGTGCATGTCGCCAAAAGCAGACCATGTTGTAGAACGATGGAAATGCTGAATTATAAAAATTTTACCCCTGCTACGAATATTATAAGCTTTATTTATTTGCAGGCAAGGTTATTGTGTATCTTTTAAAACAAGTTGCAAGTCTCTAAGTGGATATTTAGAAAAGATACAATGAAAATAGTGAAAAGATGCAAGGTTCCCGCAACCTCCTGCTAAGGAGCATGCTGCCAAAAACAGACCTTCGAAGGGAAACAAAGGAAATGCATTATAATATAGAAACCACGTGACCTACGATTTCGTCTTGATTTACTTTTTTTGTCACAAGGACATTAGCTATCGTTTAAAATAAGTTGCAAGCCCCTAGTTCTATTTTGAAAATTTTGCCCATGTTAAAAATTTAAATTTCGAAAAATGACAATTTTTCGACATTTCTACAGACGATAAATGACTGTACGCAAGAAATTTTATTATTAATTTTAGTTCATGACATATGTGTCCTTCTTCCCTGAAAAACTGATAAAGATCGCTTGGTAAATATTCGAATTATCTGCCCTTGAAGTTTGCGATTTTTCATATATTCGTATTTTCAGACAACTTTCAATGGGCAGAATGACACAAGTATTAATATTACACATTTGCTTTTCAGTATCGTTTTTAGATCAATGCATCAGCTACATGCTGTGAAAGTTTCAGCTTTATAGTACCAGTAAGTTCAGAGGAGAAGATTTTTTAAGATTGGTACTATCGGAGAGGCTGAAAATGCTTAAAAATGCACTAAAATCACAATGGCGTCTAAGTCACGTGACATACGACTTTCTCATGATTTACTTTATTGCTCAAAGGATGATTGCGCATCTTTTAGAAAAAGTTGCAAGTCTCTGAGTGCATTATGAAAAAAATTCCCATGTTAAAATTCGAAATTTAAAGGGGCTGTTGCACTAAAACAGAAGCCGCAAGTCAGGATTTTTTGTGATATGTATAGATTTCAGCCCAGAAGCTATCATCCCTGAAAGTTTCATGGAATTTGCATAAGTAGTTTAGGCTGTACCTTTGACACAAAATTGGTACAAATAATAATAATAATAACTAGGACTGCCATGGCAGTACTGACGGTCTTCAGACTGCTGCATTGTAGCCAGAGCAATCTTTCCTTCTTGTCCACGAGAACAGAGCTTTCCACTAGCTCCTGACAAGGTGCATGTCGCCAAAAGCAGACCATGTTGTAGAACGATGGAAATGCTGAATTATAAAAATTTTACCCCTGCTACGAATATTATAAGCTTTATTTATTTGCAGGCAAGGTTATTGTGTATCTTTTAAAACAAGTTGCAAGTCTCTAAGTGGATATTTAGAAAAGATACAATGAAAATAGTGAAAAGATGCAAGGTTCCCGCAACCTCCTGCTAAGGAGCATGCTGCCAAAAACAGACCTTCGAAGGGAAACAAAGGAAATGCATTATAATATAGAAACCACGTGACCTACGATTTCGTCTTGATTTACTTTTTTTGTCACAAGGACATTAGCTATCGTTTAAAATAAGTTGCAAGCCCCTAGTTCTATTTTGAAAATTTTGCCCATGTTAAAAATTTAAATTTCGAAAAATGACAATTTTTCGACATTTCTACAGACGATAAATGACTGTACGCAAGAAATTTTATTATTAATTTTAGTTCATGACATATGTGTCCTTCTTCCCTGAAAAACTGATAAAGATCGCTTGGTAAATATTCGAATTATCTGCCCTTGAAGTTTGCGATTTTTCATATTTTCTCATTTTTAGACAAATTTGAATGGGCACTGTGACAAAAGTATTAACATTTCACATGTGCTAGACACTATCGTTTTTAGTACAATGCATCAGCTACACTCTGTGAAAGTTTCAGTTCTGTAGTACCAGTATGTTCAGAGGAGAAGATTTTTGAAAATCGCTATGGTCGGAAAGGCAGAAAATGCCAAAAAATGCACTAAAATCAAAATGGCGTCTAAGTCACGTGACGTACGACTTTTTCATGATTTACTTTTTTGCTTTGAAGATGATTATGCATCTTTTGCAAAAAGTTGCAAGTCTCTAAGTGCATTTTGAAAAAAATTGCCATGTTAAAAATCGAAATTTAAAGGGGCTGTAGCACAAAAACGGGAGCCGGAATTCAGGATTTTTTGTGATATGTATCAATTTCAGACTGAAGGCTATGATCCCTGAAAGTTTCATGTAATTAGCGTAAGTAGTTTAGGCTGTACATTTGACACAAAATTAACACAAATAATAATAATAATAACTAGGACTGCCATGGCAGTACTGACGGTCTTCAGACTGCTGCATTGTAGCCAGAGCAATCTTTTCTTCTTGTCCACGTTTTACGTAATGTTGAAGCAATCAGAGCTTTCCGCTAGCTCCTGAAAAGGTGCATGTCGCCAAAAGCAGACCAGGCTGTAGAACGATGGAAATGTTGAATTATAAAAATGTTTCCCCTCCGAATATTATGAGCTTTATTTATTTGCAGGCAAGGTTATTGTGTATCTTTTAAAACAAGTTGCAAGTCTTTAAGTGGATATTTACAAAAGATACAATGAAAATATTGAAAAGATGCAAGGTTCCCCCAACCTCTTGCCAAGGAGCATGCCGCCAAAAGCAGACCTTCGAAGTGAAACAAAGGAAATGCATTATAATATAGAAACCAAGTGACCTACGATTTTGTCATGATTTACTTTTTTTGTCACAAGGACATGAGCTATCATTTAAGCTAAGTTGCAAGCCGCTAGTTCTATTTTGAAAATTTTGCCCATGTTAAAAATTAAAATTTTGAAAAGTGACAATTTTTCGACATTTCTACAGACCGTAAATGACTGTACGCGAACAATTTTATTATTGACACCAGTACATGACATATGTATCCTCCTTCCCTGAAAAACTGATAAAGTTCACTTAGTAAGTATTCGAGTTATCTGCCCTTGAAGTTTGTGATGTTTCATATTTTCTCATTTTTAGACAAATTTCTATGGGCACTGTGACAAAAGTATTAACATTTCACATTTGCTAGACACTATCGTTTTTAGTACAATGCATCAGCTACATTCTGTGAAAGTTTCAGTTCTGTAGTACCAGTATGTTCAGAGGAGAAGATTTTTTAAAATCGCTATCGTCGGAAAGGCTGAAAATGCAAAAAAATGCACTAAAATCAAAATGGCGTCTAAGTCACGTGACGTACGACTTTTTCATGATTTACTTTTTTGCTTGGAAGATGATTATGCATCTTTTGCAAAAAGTTGCAAGTCTCTAAGTGCATTTTGAAAAAAGTTGCCATGTTAAAAATCGAAATTTAAAGGGGCTGTAACACAAAAACAGAAGCCGAAAGTCAGGATTTTTTGTGATATGTATCAATTTCAGCCCAGATGCTATCATCCCTGTAAGTTTCATGGAATTTGCCTGAGTAGTTTAGGCTGTACATTTGACACAAAATTAACACAAATAATAATAATAAGGAAAATCGGATAATAACAATAGGTCTTTCAGACTAAAGTCTGAAGACCTAACTAGGACTGCCAGGGCAGTACTGACGGTCTTCAGACCGCTGCATTGTAGCCAGAGCAATCTTTCCTTCTTGTCCACGTTCTACATAATGTTGAAGAGATCAGAGCTTTCCGCTAGCTCCTGACAAGGTGCATGTCGGCAAAAGCAGACCAGGCTGTAGAACGATGGAAATGTTGAATTATAAAAAAATTACCCCTGTTACGAATGTTATAAGCTTTATTTATTAGCAGCAAAGGTTAGTGTGTATCTTTTAAAACAAGTTGCAAGTCTGTAAGTGGATATTTAAAAAAGATACAATGAAAATAGTGAAAAGATGCACGGTTTCCGCAACCTCTTGCCAAAGAGCATGCCACCAAAAGCAGACCTTCGAAGGGAAAAAAAGGAAATGCATTATACTATAGAAACCACGTGACCTACGATTTCGTCTTGATTTACTTTTTTTGTCACAAGGACACTAGCTATCGTTTAAACTAAGTTGCAAGTCTCTAGTTGTATTTTGAAAATTTTGCCCATGTTAAAAATATTTTTTTTGAAAAATGACAATTGTTCGATATTTCTACAGACCGTAAATGACTATACACGAGCAATTGTATTATTGATTCCTGTACATGACATATGTGTTCTCCTACCCTGAAAAACTGATAAAGTTCGCTTGGTAGGTATTCGAGGTATCTGCCCTTGAAGTTTGCCATTTTTCAGGTTTTTCGATTTTTTGACAAATTTGAATGGGCACTGTGACAAAAGTATAGAGGTTTCCTATTTCTAAGTAGGTATCGTTTTTTGTACAATGCATCAGCTGCATTTTGTGAAAGTTTCAGATCTATTGTACCAGTATGTTCAGAGGAGAAGATTTTTTAAGATCGGTAGTGTCGGAAAGGCTGAAAATGCCAAAAAATGCACTGAAATCAAAATGGCGTCTAAGTCACGTGATGTACGACTTTCTCATGATTTGCTTTTTTGCTCAGAAGATGATTGCGCATCTTTTGCAAAAAGTTGCAAGTCTCTAAATGCATTTTGAAAAAAATTCCCATGTTAAAATTCGAAATTAAAAGGGGCTGTAGCACAAAAACAGAAGCCGGAAGTCAGGATTTTTTGTGATATGTATAGATTTCAGCCCAGAGGCTATCATCCCTGAAAGTGTCATGGAATGTGCATGAGTAGTTTAGGCTGTACCTTTGACACAAAATTGGTACAAATAAGTATAATAATAATAATAAGGAAAATCGGATAATAACAATAGGTCTTTCAGACTAAAGTCTGAAGACCTAACTAGGACTGCCAGGGCAGTACTGACGGTCTTCAGACTGCTGCATTGTAGCCAAAGCAATCTTTCCTTCTTGTCCACGTTTTACATAATGTTGAAGAGATCAGAGCTTTCCGCTGGCTCCTGCCAAGGTGCATGTCACCAAAAGCAGACCAGACTGAAGAACGATGGAAATGTTGAAATATAAATTTTTTACCCCTGCTAAGAATATTATAAGCAGAGATCAGAGATTTCCGCTAGCTCCTGAGAAGGTGCATGTCGCCAAAAGCAGACCAGGCTGTAGAACGATGAAAATGTTGAATTATAAAAAATCTACCAATGCTACGAATATTATAAGTTTTATGTGTTTGCAGGCAAGGTTATTGTGCATCTTTTAAAACAAGTTGCAAGTCTCTAAGTGGATATTTAAAAAAGATACAATGAAAATAGTGAAAAGATGCAAGGTTCCCACAACCTCTTGCCAAGGAGCATGCCGCCAAAAGCAGACCTTCAAAGGGAAACAAAGCAAATGCATTATACTATAGAAACCACGTGACCTACGATTTCGTCTTGATTTACTTTTTTTGTCACAAGGACATTAGCTATCGTTTAAACTAAGTTGCAAGTCGCTAGTTCTATTTTGAAAATTTTGCCCATGTTAAAAATATAAATTTCGAAAAATGACAATTTTACGACATTTCGACAGACCGTAAATTACTGTACGCAAGAAATTTTATTATTTATTTCTGTACATGACATATGTGTCCTCCTTCCCTGAAAAACTGATAAAGTTTGCTTGTTAAGTATTCGAATAATCTGCCCTTGAAGTTTGCGATTTTTCATATATTCGTATTTCCAGACAACTTTCAATGGGCAGATATTATTTATTTCTGTACATGACATATGTGTCCTCCTTCCCTGAAAAACTGATAAAGTTTGCTTGTTAAGTATTCGAATAATCTGCCCTTGAAGTTTGCGATTTTTCATATATTCGTATTTCCAGACAACTTTCAATGGGCAGAATGACACAAGTATTAATATTACACATTTGCTTTTCAGTATCGTTTTTAGATCAATGCATCAGCTACATGCTGTGAAAGTTTCAGCTTTATAGTACCAGTAAGTTCAGAGGAGAAGATTTTTTAAGATTGGTACTATCGGAGAGGCTGAAAATGCTTAAAAATGCACTAAAATCACAATGGCGTCTAAGTCACGTGACATACGACTTTCTCATGATTTACTTTATTGCTCAAAGGATGATTGCGCATCTTTTAGAAAAAGTTGCAAGTCTCTGAGTGCATTATGAAAAAAATTCCCATGTTAAAATTCGAAATTTAAAGGGGCTGTTGCACTAAAACAGAAGCCGCAAGTCAGGATTTTTTGTGATATGTATAGATTTCAGCCCAGAAGCTATCATCCCTGAAAGTTTCATGGAATTTGCATAAGTAGTTTAGGCTGTACCTTTGACACAAAATTGGTACAAATAATAATAATAAAAAGTATAACTAGGACTGCCATGGCAGTACTGACGGTCTTCAGACTGCTGCATTGTAGCCAGAGCAATCTTTGATTCTTGTCCACGTTTTACATAAGTAATGTCGCCAAAAGCAGACCAGGCTGTAGAACGATGAAATTGTTGAATTATAAAAATATTTCCCCTCCTACGAATATTATAAGCTTTATTTATTTGCAGGCAAGGTTATTGTGCATCTTTTAAAACAAGTTCCAAGTCTCTAAGTGGATATTTAGAAAAGATACAATGAAAATAGTGAAAAGATGCAAGGTTCCCGCAACCTCCTGCCAAGGAGCATGCCGCCAAAATCAGACCTTCGAAGGGAAAGAAAGGAAATGCATTATAATATAGAAACCATGTGACGTACGATTTCGTCTTGATTTACTTTTTTTGTCACAAGGACACTAGCTATCGTTTAAACTAAGTTGCAAGTCGCTAGTTCTATTTTGAAAATTGTGCCCATGTTAAAAATTTAAATTTCGAAAAATGACAATTTTTCGACATTTCTAGAGACGGTAAATGACTGTACGCAAGGAATTTTATTATTGATTTTTGTACATGACATATGTGTCCTTCTTCCCTGAAAAACTGATAAAGTTTGCTTGATAAATAATCGAATTATCTGCCCTTGAAATTTGTGATTTTTCATATTTTCACATTTTCAGACAATTTTCAACGGGCACTGTGACAAAAGTATTAGTATTACACATTTGCTTTTCAGTATCGTTTTTAGTTCAATGTATCAGCTACATTCTGTGAAAGTTTCAGCTTTGTAGTACCAGTATGTTCAGAGAAGAAGATTTTTTAAGATCGGTAGGCTGAAAATGCTAAAAAATGCACTAAAATCAAAATGGCGTCTAAGTCACGTGACATACGACTTTCTCATGATTTTCTTTTTTGCTCAGAGGATGATTGCGCATCTTTTAGAAAAAGTTGCAAGTCTCTAAGTGCATTTTGAAAAAAAATCCCATGTTAAAATTCGAAATTTAAAGGGGCTGTTGCACTAAAACAGAAGCCGCAAGTCAGGATTTTTTGTGATATGTATAGATTTCAGCCCAGAAGCTATCATCCCTGAAAGTTTCATGGAATTTGCATAAGTAGTTTAGGCTGTACCTTTGACACAAAATTGGTACAAATAATAATAATAAAAAGTATAATAATAATAATAACTAGGACTGCCATGGCAGTACTGACGGTCTTCAGACTGCTGCATTGTAGCCAGAGCAATCTTTCCTTCTAGTCCACGTTTTACATAATGTTGAAGAGATCAGATATTTCCGCTAGCTCCTGGCAAGGTGCATGTCGCCAAAAGCAGACCAGGCTGTAGAACGATGGAAATGTTGAAAAATAAAAATGTTACCCCTGCAAAGAATATTATAAGCTTTATTTATTTGTAGGCAAGGTCATTGTGTATCTTTTAAAACAAGTTGCAAGTCTCTAAGTGGATATTTAGAAAAGATACAATGAAAATAGTGAAAAGATGCAAGGTTCCCGCAACCTCTTGCCAAGGAGCATGCCGCCAAAAGCAGACCTTCGAAGGGAAACAGAGGAAATGCGTTATACTATAGAAACCACGTGACCTACGATTTCGTCATGATTTACTTTTTTTGTCACAAGGACATAAGCTATCGTTTGAACAAAATTGCAAGTCGCTAGTTCTATTTTGAAAATTTTGCCCATGTTAAAAATCTATTTTGTGAAAAATGACGATTTTTCGACATTTCTACAGACCGGAAATGACTGTACGCATGCTATTTTATTATTGATTCTTGTACACGACATATGTATCTTCGATCCCTGAAAGAATCATAAAGTTCCCGTCTTAAATGTATGAGTAATCTGCCCTTGAAGTTTGCACTTTTTAACTTTTTTTCATTTTCAGACATTTTTGAATGGGCACTGTGAAATAAATAGATCGATTTTGCAAAATCTGGCTCGTATCGTTTGAAGTACAGTGCATCAGCTACATTCTGTAAAAGTTTCGGCTTTGTAGTACCAGTATGTTCAGAGGAGAAGATTTTTTAAGATCGGTAGTGTCGGAAAGGCTGAAAGTGCACAAATATGCACTAAAATCAAAATGGCGTCTAAGTCACGTGACGTACGACTTTTTCATGATTTACTCTTTTGCTTGAAATATGATTGTGCATCTTTTGCAAAAAGTTGCAAGTCTCTAAGTGCATTTTGAAAAAATTTCCCATGTTAAAAATCGAAAGTTAAAGGGCCTGTAGCACAAGAACGGAAGCCGAAAATTATGATTTGTTTTCTTCTGTATTAATTTCAGCCCAGAGCCTATGATCTCTGAAAGTGTCATCGAATTGGCGCAAGTAGTTTAGGCTGTGCAGCTGCCACAAAATCGGTACAAATAATAATAAGTATAACTAGGACTGCCAGGGCAGTACTGACGGTCTTCAGACTGCTGCATTGTAGCCAGAGCAAAATTTGCTTCTTGTCCACGTTGTACTCCTGACAAGGTGCATGTCGCCTAAAGCAGACCAGGCTGTAGAACGATGGAAATGTTGAATTATAAAAAGTTTACCCCTGTTAGGAATATTGAAAACTTTACTTATTTGCAGACAATGTCATTGTGTATCTTTTAAAACAAGTTACACGTCTCTAAGTGGATATTTAAAAAAGATACAATGATAATTGTGAAAAGATGCAAGGTTCCCGCAACCTCTTGCTAAGGAGCATGCCGCCAAAAGCAGACCTTCGAAGGGAAACAAAGGAAATGCATTATACTATAGAAACCACGTGACCTACGATTTCGTCATGATTTACTTTTTTTGTCACAAGGACATTAGCTATCGTTTAAATAAAGTTGCAAGTCTCTAGTCCTATTTTGAAAATTTTGCCCATGTTAAAAATCATTTTTGTGAAAAATGACGATTTTTCGACATTTCTACAGACCGGAAATGACTGTACGCATGCTATATTATTATTGATTCTTGTACACGACATATGTATCTTCTTTCCCTGAAAGAATCATAACGTTCCCGTTCTAGATGTCTGAGTAATCTGCCCTTGAAGTTTGCATGTTTTCAATTTTTTTCATTTTCAGACATATTTGAATGGGCACTGTGAAATAATTAGATCGATTTTGCGAATTCTGTCTCGTATCGTTTTTAGTACAATGCATCAACTACATTCTGTGAAAGTTTCAGCTCTGTAGTACCAGTATGTTCAGAGGAGAAGATTTTTGAAGATCGGTATGGTCGGAAAGGCTGAAAATGCATAAAAATGCTCTAAATTCAAAATGGCGTCTAAGTCACGTGACATACGACTTTCTCGTGATTTACTTTTTTGCTTAACAGATCAATGCGCATCTTGTGCAAAAAGTTTTAAGTCTCTAAGTTCATTTTGAAAAAAATTCCCATGTTAAAAATCGAAATTTAAAGGGGCTGTAGCACACAAACAAAAGCCGGAAGTCAGGATTTGTTTTCTTCTGTATCAATTTCATCCCAGAGCCTATGATCTCTGAAAGTGTCATCGAATTGGCGCAAGTAGTTTAGGCTGTGCAGCTGCCACAAAATCGGTACAAATAATAATAATAAGTATAACTAGGACTGCCAGGGCAGTACTGACGGTCTTCAGACTGCTGCATTGTAGCCAGAGCAATCTTTCATGGCTGATCAAAAAAAATGTCACTGATACTGTTCTGTCAAAACTACCAATGTAACATGTATCTCTCATATCAACAAAACTGAAAATCCCGAAAATTCATTGTAAATAAAAAAAACTACTCAAGCAGGTGACCTTACACTTCACCATGATTAACTTGTTTGTTTGTATTACTATTGCACATCTTTTTGAAAATGTTTGAAGTGTCCATGTTGATTTTGAATTTTTCCCCATGTTAAAAATAATTTTTCAGCCTGCTGTACAGTTGACACAGCAACCTGTTCTTACTGTACTTAGCTCGGTGAAGGTTTTGTGAAATTGACTTCCTAGTTTTTCCGAGATAATGAGATTTCAATTTTTAACTTGTTGGACAGAAATCTCATGAAAGAAGTTGAAAATTCAAAATCGGCCGATGTCATAGACTAAGTTTGTAAACAGGCTAACGCACCTGAAAGATTCATGACATCAGCTTATTGGTTACATGTAAAGAAATATACAAAGAATTTAACTGAAAAAAGAAACCAGCACACTAATCTGGACAATGTTGCCAATATGAATTTTTTAGACGAACAAAAGCGAAAACAGAAATGAAATAAAGTTTAACATACAAAACAAATTAAACTTAGAACATTGAAAATACAAAAAATTTCCTCATATGGATTTGAACTCAAGCTGCCGGATTTGTAGTCCAAGACGTTAACCACTACACCAGCGAATCCTCTCATTTCAATCAGTCAATTTAGTGATAATATTTGATACATCTTTAAGACGTGCAACCACTGCTTTGTTTCGATAATATTTATGGAAATTAAAGGAATAAATGTAACACTTGTTGCTATTTTGTCCCTAACCACTTCTTTGCTCTTGGATGAAGTATTATCTATTGATGCAATTACGTCAACATACAGTGAAAAGCAACTGTGTAGGTTATTTCAGCATGAGGTATTCAGCGTAGGAAAAAAGCTAATGCGGATTCATAATTTCAGTGAGGTGAAGAGGCCAACAGTTCCAAGGTTATAAATGGGGGCCAAAGAGTCCCTTTTTCTGATCGCCGTTAGACAACTTTTAATACTTAATATAGAGAGACGTCGTTAGGCTCCCTGTAAAGAGAGCTTCCAGTTGTCTGTTTCGTAAAGGTTGCAAGTCTCTAAGTGCATTTTGAAGAATTTTCCCATGTTAAAAATCGAAATTTAAAGGAGCTGTAGCATAAGAACGGAAGCCGGAAGTCAGGATTTTTTGTGATATGTATCAATTTCAGACCACAGGCTATCACTCCTGAAAGTTTCATGTAATTAGCATACGTAGTTTAGACTGTGCAGGTGACACAAAATTACCGAAAATAATAATAAGGAAAATCGGATAATAACAATAGGTCTTTCAGACTAAAGTCTGAAGACCTAATAATGTGGGTAAACCACTAACAATACGAAGTCATCATCGATTACTTTTTTTGTCACAATGACATAACCTATCATTTGGAACTATTTTCAAGTCTCTAGGTGCACTTTGATTAATTGACCTCATTTTAAAATTTACTTATTTAACAGAATTTCAAAATGCTGGCTAATTTGAAAATTGACAATTCTACATACTTTCTACAGACAGGAAATGACTGTTCAGGAGCGATGTTATTATTGATTCCTGTATATGACATATGTGTCTTCCTTCCCTGAAAAACTGATAAAGTTCCCTGGGTAGGCATTAGAGTTATCTGACCTTGAAGTTTGCTTTTTTTCATATTTTCTCATTTTCAGGAAACTTTGAATGCTCACCGTGAAAAAAGTTTAAAGATTTTGCATTGTCTGATCAATATCATTTTTAGCACAATGCATCAGCTACATCTTGTGAAAGTTTCAGCTCTGTAGTACCAGTATGTTCAGAGGAGAAGATTTTTTAAGATGGGTAGGGTCGAAAACGTTGAAAATGCACTAAAAGCAAAATGGCGCCTAAGTCACGTGAGTTATAAGTTTTTCATGATTTACTTTTTTGCTTGGAAGATGATTGTGCATCTTTTGCAAAAGGTTGCAAGTCTCTAAGTGCATTTTGAAGAATTTTCCCATGTTAAAAATCGAAATTTAAAGGAGCTGTAGCATAAGAACGGAAGCCGGAAGTCAGGATTTTTTGTGATATGTATCAATTTCAGACCACAGGCTATCACTCCTGAAAGTTTCATGTAATTAGCATACGTAGTTTAGACTGTGCAGGTGACACAAAATTACCGAAAATAATAATAAGGAAAATCGGATAATAACAATAGGTCTTTCAGACTAAAGTCTGAAGACCTAATAATAAGGAAAACTCGGGTAATAACAATAGGTCTTTCAGACTAAAGTCTGAAGACCTAACTAGGACTGCCAGGGCAGTACTGACGGTCTTCAGACCGCTGCATTGTAGCCAGAGCAATCTTTCCTTCTTGTCCACGTTTTACATAATGTTGAAGAGATCAGAGCTTTCCGCAAGCTCCTGACAAGGTGCATGTCGCCAAAAGCAGACCAGGCTGTAGAACGATGGAAATGTTGAATTATTAAAATGTTACCCCTGTAACGAATGTTATAAGCTTTATTTATTAGCAGCAAAGGTTATTGTGTATCTTTTAAAACAAGTTGCAAGTCTGTAAGTGGATATTTAAAAAAGATACAATGAAAATAGTGAAAAGATGCACGGTTCCCGCAACCTCTTGCCAAGGAGCATGCCGCCAAAAGCAGACCTTCAAAGGGAAAAAAAGAAAATGCATTATACTATAGAAACCACGTGACCTACGATTTCGTCCTCATTTACTTTTTTTGTCACAAGGACACTAGCTATCGTTTAAACTAAGTTGCAAGTCGCTAGTTCTATTTTGAAAATTTTGCCCATGTTAAAAATAATTTTTTTTTAAAATGACAATTTTTCGATATTTCTAAAGACCGTAAATGACTATACACGAGCAATTGTATTATTGATTCCTATACATGACATATGTGTCCTCCTACCCTGAAAAACTGATAAAGTTCGCTTGGTAGGTATTCGAGTTATCTGCCCTTGAAGTTTGCCATTTTTCAGGTTTTTGGATTTTTTGACAAATTTGAATGGGCACTGTTGGAAAAGTATAGAGGTTTCCTATTTCTAAGTAGGTATCGTTTTTTGTACAATGCATCAGCTGCATTTTGTGAAAGTTTCAGATCTATTGTAGTAGTATGTTCAGAGGAGAAGATTTTTTAAGATCGGTAGTGTCGGAAAGGCTGAAAATGCCAAAAAATGCACTGAAATCAAAATGGCGTCTAAGTCACGTGATGTACGACTTTCTCATGATTTGCTTTTTTGCTCAGAAGATGATTGCGCATCTTTTGCAAAAAGTTCCAAGTCTCTAAGTGCATTTTGAAAAAAAATCCCATGTTAAAATTCGAAATTTAAAGGGGCTGTAGCACTAAAACAGAAGCCGGAAGTCAGAATTTTTTGTGATATGTATAGATTTCAGCCCAGAGGCTATCATCCCTGAAAGTTTCATGGAATGTGCATGAGTAGTTTAGGCTGTACCTTTGACACAAAATTGGTACAAATAAGTATAATAATAATAATAACTAGGACTGCCATGGCAGTACTGACGGTCTTCAGACTGCTGCATTGTAGCCAGAGCAATCTTTCCTTCTTGTCCACGTTTTACGTAATGTTGAAGCAATCAGAGCTTTCCGCTAGCTCCTGAAAAGGTGCATGTCGCCAAAAGCAGACCAGGCTGTAGAACGATGGAAATGTTGAATTATAAAAATGTTTCCCCTCCTACGAATATTATGAGCTTTATTTATTTGCAGGCAAGGTTATTGTGTATCTTTTAAAACAAGTTGCAAGTCTTTAAGTGGATATTTACAAAAGATACAATGAAAATATTGAAAAGATGCAAGGTTCCCGCAACCTCT
Source organism: Gibbula magus (assembly GCA_936450465.1). Taxonomy (NCBI): domain Eukaryota; kingdom Metazoa; phylum Mollusca; class Gastropoda; order Trochida; family Trochidae; genus Gibbula; species Gibbula magus. Next base: position 46,831,748 of record OW388304.1, on the reverse strand, counting down.
TGCCAAGGAGCATGCCGCCAAAAGCAGACCTTCGAAGGAAAACATAGGAAATGCATTATAATATAGAAACCATGTGACGTACGATTTCGTCTTGATTTACTTTTTTTGTCACAAGGACATTAGCTATCGTTTAATCTAAGTTGCAAATCGCTAGTTGTATTTTGAAAATTTTGTCCATGTTAAAAAGTGTAATTTCGAAAAATTACAATTTTTCGACATTTCTACAGACCGTAAATCACTGTACGCAAGAATTTTTTTTATTGATTTCTGTACATAACATATGTGTCCTCCTTCCCTGAAAAACTGATAAAGTTCGCTTGGTAAATGTTTGAATTATCTGCCCTTGAAGTTTGCGATTTTTCATATTTTCGCATTTTCAGACAATTTTCAATGGGCAGTGTGACAAAAGTATTAACATTACACATTTGCTTTTCAGTATCGTTTTTAGTTCAATGCATAAGCTACATTCTGTGAAAGTTGCAGCTTTATAGTACCAGTATGTTCAGAGGAGAAGATTTTTTAAGATCGGTAGTGTCGGAAAGGCTGAAAATGAAAAAAAATGCACTAAAATCCAAATGGCGTCTAAGTCACGTGACATACGACTTTCTCATGATTTTCTTTTTTGCTCAGAGGATGATTGCGCATCTTTTAGAAAAAGTTGCAAGTGTCTAAGTGCATTTTGAAAAAAAATCCCATGTTAAAATTCGAAATTTAAAGAGCCTGTAGCACTAAAACAGAGGCCGGAAGTCAGGATTTTTTGTGATATGTATAGATTTCAGCCCAGAGGCTATAATCCCTGAAAGTGTCATGAAATTTGCATAAGTAGTTTAGGCTGTACCTTTGACACAAAATTAACACAAATAATAATAAGAAGAAGAAGTATAAGGAAAATCGGATAATAACAATAGGTCTTTCAGACTAAAGTCTGAAGACCTAATAACTAGGACTGCCATGGCAGTACTGACGGTCTTCAGACTGCTGCATTGTAGCCTGAGCAATCTTTCCTTCTTGTCCACGTTTTACATAATGTTGAAGATATCAGAGATTTCCGCTAGCTCCTGACAAGGTGCATGTCGCCAAAAGCAGACCAGGCTGTAGAACGATGAAAATTTTGAATCATAAAACATTTACCAATGCTACGAATATCATAAGCTTTATTTATTTGCAGGCAAGGTTATTGTGAATCTTTTAAAACAAGTTGCAAATCTCTAAGTGGATATTTAAAAAAGATACAATGAAAATAGTGAAAAGATGCAAGGTTCCCGCAACCTCTTGCCAAGGAGCATGCCGCCAAAAGCAGACCGTTGAAGGGAAACATAGGAAATGCATTATAATATAGAAACCATGTGACCTACGATTTCGTCTTGATTTACTTTTTTTGTCAGAAGGACATTAGCTATCGTTTAAACTAAGTTGCAAGTCGCTAGTTCTATTTTGAAAATTGTTCCCATGTTAAAAATATAAATTTCGAAAAATGACAATTTTTCGACATTTCTACAGACCGTAAATGACTGTACGCAAGAAATTTTATTATTGATTGTTGTACATGACATATTTGTCCTCCTTCCCTGAAAAACTGATAAAGTTTGCTTGTTAAGTATTCGAATTATCTGCCCTTGAAGTTTGCGATTTTTCATATATTCGTATTTTCAGACAAATTTCAATGGGCAGAGTGACACAAGTATTAATATTACACATTTGCTTTTCAGTATCGTTTTTAGATCAATGCATCAGCTACATGCTGTGAAAGTTTCAGCTTTATAGTACCAGTATGTTCAGAGGAGAAGATTTTTTAAGATTGGTACTATCGGAGAGGCTGAAAATGCTAAAAAATGCACTAAAATCACAATGGCGTCTAAGTCACGTGACATACGACTTTCTCATGATTTACTTTTTTGCTCAGAGGATGATTGCGCATCTTTTAGAAAAAGTTGCAAGTCTCTGAGTGCATTTTGAAAAAAAATCCCATGTTAAAATTCGAAATTTAAAGCGGCTGTAGCACAAAAAGAGAAGCCGGAAGTCAGGATTTTTTGTGATATGTATAGATTTCAGCCCAGAGGCTATCATCCCTGAAAGTTTCATGGAATTTGCATAAGTAGTTTAGGCTGTACCTTTGACACAAAATTGGTACAAATAATAATAATAATAAAAAGTATAATAAGGAAAATCGGATAATAACAATAGGTCTTTCAGACTAAAGTCTGAAGACCTAATAAGGAAAATCGGATAATAACAATAGGTCTTTCAGACTAAAGTCTGAAGACCTAATAAGGAAAATCGGATAATAACAATAGGTCTTTCAGACTAAAGTCTGAAGACCTAACTAGGACTGCCATGGCAGTACTGACGGTCTTCAGACTGCTGCATTGTAGCCAGAGCAATCTTTCCTTCTAGTCCACGTTTTACATAATGTTGAAGAGATCAGATATTTCCGCTAGCTCCTGACAAGGTGCATGTCGCCAAAAGCAGACCAGGCTGTAGAACGATGGAAATGTTGAAAAATAAAAATGTTACCCCTGCAAAGAATATTATAAGCTTTATTTATTTGTAGGCAAGGTCATTGTGTATCTTTTAAAACAAGTTGCAAGTCTCTAAGTTGATATTTAGAAAAGATACAATGAAAATAGTGAAAAGATGCAAGGTTCCTGCAACCTCTTGCCAAGGAGCATGCCGCCAAAAGCAGACCTTCGAAGGGAAACAAAGGAAATGCGTTATACTATAGAAACCATGTGACCTACGATTTCGTCATGATTTACTTTTTTTGTCACAAGGACATTAGCTATCGTTGAAACTAAGTTGCAAGTCGCTAGTTCTATTTTGAAAATTTTGCCCATGTTAAAAATTAAAATTTCGAAAAATTACAATTTTTGGACAATTCTACAGACGGTTAATGACTGTACGCAAACAAATTTATTATTGATTTTTGTACATTACATATGTGTCCTCCTTCCCTGAAAAACTGATAAAGTTCGCTTGGTAATGAGTCGAATTATCTGCCCTTGAAGTTTGCGATTTTTCATATTTTCGCAATTTCGGACAACTTTCAATGGGCAGTGTGACAAAAGTAATAACATTACACATTTGCTTTTTAGATTCGTTTTTAGTGCAATGCATCAGCTACAATCTGTGAAAGTTTCAGCTTTGTAGTACCAGTATGTTCAGAGGAGAAGATTTTTTAAGATCGGTACGATCGGAGCGGCTGAAAATGCTAAAAAATGCACTAAAATGAAAATGGCGTCTAAGTCACGTGACATACGACTTTTTCATGATTTACTTTTTTGGTAAGTAGATGATTGCGCATCTTTTAGAAAAAGTTGCAAGTCTCTAAGTGCATTTTGAAAAAAATTCCCATGTTAAAATTCGAAATTTAAAGGGGCTGTAGCACAAATACAGAAGCCGGAAGTCAGGATTTTTTGTGATATGTATAGATTTCAGCCCAGAGGCTATCATCCCTGAAAGTGTCATGGAATGTGCATGAGTAGTTTAGGCTGTATCTTTGACACAAAATTGGTACAAATAAGTATAATAATAATAAGGAAAATCGGATAATAACAATAGGTCTTTCAGACTAAAGTCTGAAGACCTAATAAAAAGTATAATAAGGAAAATCGGATAATAACAATAGGTCTTTCAGACTAAAGTCTGAAGACCTAATAATAAACACGCCAATAACAATAAGGATTCAGCCTAATGGCTGAATCCTTAAATATAGTCACAAGTGACGATAAAAGGATTCAGCGCATATTTGATTAATTTCCTAATAAGTATATCATATCAGCAGTCATTCCTGAAAGTTACACGAAGATCTCTATAAGCATTAAGCTACAGCAGCCTCTACCTGTCCATCATGTAAAACGAAAGTAGGATTTATCAACAACAATCAAAATGGCCGCTAAACCACGTGACTTTCGTATTCGTTGTGATTAACTTTTCTGCGTACATTGTCATTGCGCATCTTTTAAACAAAATTGCAAGTCTCTAGGTGCATTTTGAAAAAAATTGCCCATGTTAAAAATCAAACTTTAGAATCGAACTGGACCTTTAATGGCTTGATTGATTGGGCCCAAAAGCTGCGCTGCAAAACTACATGGTAAGGGCTATCAGCTTACAAAGTTTGGTTGCAATAGTCGCATTCCTTCTAACAAAAGTCGTGTTTACAAGATCCGTGGTAGAAGAACAAAGGAAATGCGACTTTTACACAGTCTATGGGCGTGACCTGTATCCTTTGTCTGTGTTGTTCAAATTGTGTGAATAGTTTCGCATAAAAAGCGACGAAACCGTACATCTTACAAAATTGTTATGATTGACTTTTTTGTCTGTAGTGTTACTGTCTATCATATTAAAAAAAATTTAACTCTCTAAGTGCATTTTGAAAATTCCCCCCATGTTAAAATTGTCAGTGTTATTTATCTATAATTATGGACCCGTTCTCAAAAGCTGGAAATGACTGTTCAGCGTCGATTTCATTGTTGATTCGTATAGACAATAGTACTGTCTTATATTTCTTGAAAAAATCTTGAAATTTTGGATTAAATCTTATGAGTTATCTCCCTTTAAAGTTTGCGATTTTCAAAAATTGTCTGACTTTGAAAGGTCACTGTGAAAAAAGTATTAGGAATTCGCACAAACGAGAACAAACTTGTTATTCCCCAATGTGCCAGCTATATAAAAATAGAGTTTCAGCTCTTAGGTGCTTATATCTTCGGAGTGGTGTTTCCGCAAAAGTACATGGGGTAGGACAATTTGAAAAAATTTAAATATCCAAGATGACGGCTAAACCACGTGACTGACGATTTCGTCATGATTTACTTTATTGCTCGCAATGTCATTGCGCATCTTTTGGAAAAGGTTGCGAGTCTCTAAGTGCATTTTGAATTTTTTTCCCATGTTAAAAATCGAATTTTAGAATCGAACTGGACCTTTAATGGCTTGATTGATTCAGTCCAAAAGCTTCGCTGCAAAACTACATGGTAAGGGCTATCAGCCTACAAAGTTTGGTTGCAATAGCTGCATTCCTTCTGGCAAAAGTCGTGTTAACAAGATCCGTGGAATAATAATAATAATAAAACACGCCAATAACAATAAGGATTCAGAACTTTAGTTCTGAATCCTTAAATATAGTCACAAGTGACGATAAAAGGATTCAGCGCGTATTCGGTTAATTTCCTGTCAAGTACATCATATCAGCAGTCATTCCTGAAAGTTGCACGAAGATCTGTAAAAGCATTAAGCTACAGCAGCCTCTACCTGTCCATCATGTAAAACGAAAGTAGGATTTACCCCCTTTGTTTACAGTACAAAATGAAAGTCGCAATTGATCTAAAGAAAATGCTTATAGCTCATTGGTTATGTTAATTATCAAACTGATAAAGCTTTAATCATTTAGAGTAATCATTTCCCATTCTGGTAATGTATTAAACAGTCTTCTATGAGTTTGCATTGTTGAGTTATGAGTAAACAAAGACACACTACAAATGTGACCATTGTCAATTTAGAAAGAAGGTAGAAACTGCCCGACTTAAAAGACATGTGGTTCATTGGTTATGAACACTATTGTACTAGTGTTAATTTTCGTAGTTAGGAAAATGTTTTGTATATCTGATGAGGTATTAAACAACATTCTACATTTTATGGTTATTAAGTTATAAATTTACAAAAACTCACCAAAATCGCAACTTTTGCTATATTAAGAAATTTTAAGCTTAATTGTGGCCGGGAATTACTGGACGCGAGCGATTTTATCATTGATTCATATAGATTTTAGTCCAATCTTACTCTCCTGAAAAAATCAACAAAATCGACAGCTAGGTTTTTGAGTTATATGTCCCCTTGAAGTTTGCGCTTTTTGAAAAATCACCAGATTTCAAATGCATACTGTGCAAAAAGCATTGCGAATTTGCAAAATCCGTGAGGTCATTTTTGTTAGCAATATATCAGCTACATTATGTGAAAATATGAGCTTTCTAATGCCTGTATCTTCAGAGGAGAAGATTGTCAAAGGTGCATGGGTTCAGGAAATTTTTAAAAGTGTCTAAAATCAAAATGGCGGCGAAACCACGTGACCAACGATATCGTCATGATTTATTTTTCTGCTCGCATTGTCAATGCGCATCTTTTAAAAAAAGTTGCAAGTCTCTAGCTGCATTTTGAAGATTTTTCCCATGTTAAAAATCGAACTTTAGATTCGAACTGGACCTTTAATGGTTTGGCCGATTTGTCCCAAAATCTTCGGCATGAAACTAGGCAGTAAGGGCGATCATCTTGCAAAGTTTGGTAGTATTAGCTGCATTCCTTCTGGTAGAAGTCGTGTTCACAAAATCCGTGGAATAATAATAATAAATATAGTCACAAGTGACGATAAAAGGATTCAGCGCATATTTGATTAATTTCCTAGTAAGTATATCATATCAGCAGTCATTCCTGAAAGTTACAGGAAGATCTCTATAAGCATTAAGCTACAGCAGCCTCTACCTGTCCATCATGTAAAACGAAAGTCGGATTTATCAACAACAATCAAAATGGCGGCTAAACCACGTGACTTTCGAATTCGTTATGTTTAACTTTTCTGCGTACATTGTCATTGCGCATCTTTTAAAAAAAGTTGCTAGTCTCTAGGTGAACTTTGAAAAAATTTCCCATGTTAAAAATCGAACTTTAGAATCGTACTGGACCTTTAATGGTTTGATTGATTGGGCCCAAAAGCTCCGCTGCAAAACTACATGGTAAGGGCTATCAGCCTACAAAGTTTGGCTGCAATAGTCGCATTCCTTCCGGCAAAAGTCGTGTTTACAAGATCCCTGGTAGAAGAACAAAGGAATTGCGACTTTTACACAGTCTATGGGCGTGACCTGCATCCTTAGTTTCTGTTGTTCAAATTGTGTAAATAGTTTCGCATGAATAGCGACGAAACCGTACATCTTACAAAATTGTTATGATTGACTTTTTTGTCTGTAGTGTTCCTGTCTATCATATGAAAAACAAATTAACTCTCTAAGTGCATTTTGAAAATTCCCCCCATGTTAAAATTTTCAGTGTTATTTATCTATAATTAAGTACCCGTCCTCAAAAACCGGAAATGACTGTTCAGCGTCGATGTTATTGTTGATTCGTATAGACCATAGTACTGTCTTACATTTCCTGGAAAAATCTTGAAATTATTGGTTAAACTTTATGAGTTATCTCCCTTTGAAGTTTTCGATTTTCAAAAATTGTCGAACTTTGAAAGGTCACTGTGCAAAGAGTATTGCGAATTTGCAAAATCCATGAGGTCATTTTTGTTAGCAATATATCTGCTACATTATGTGACAATTTGAGCTTTCTAATGCTTGTATCTTCAGAGGAGAAGATTGTCAAAGGTGCATGGGTTTCGGAAATTTTGAAAAGTGTCTAAAATTAAAATGGCGGCGAAACCACGTGACCAACGCAATCGTCATGATTTACTTTTCTGCTCGCATTGTCAATGCGCATCTTTTAAAACAAGTTGCAAGTCTCTAGCTGCATTTTTCAGTTTTTTCCCATGTTAAAAATCGAACTTTAGATTCGAACTGGACCTTTAATGGTTTGGACGATTGGGCCCAAAAGCTTCGGCATGAAACTAGGCAGTAAGGGCGATCATCTTGCAAAGTTTGGTAGTACTAGCTGCATTCCTTCTGGTAGAAGTCGTGTTCACAAAATCCGTGGAATAATAATAATAATAATAAATATAGTCACAAGTGACGATAAAAGGATTCAGCGCATATTTGATTAATTTCCTAATAAGTACATCATATCAGCAGTCATTCCTGAAAGTTACACAACGATCTGTAAAAGCATTAAGCTACAGCAGCCTCTACCTGTCCATCATGTAAAACGAAAGTAGGATTTACCCCCTTTTTTTACAGTACAAAATGAAAGTCGCAATTGATCTAAAGAAAATGCTTATACCTCATTGGTTATGTTAATTATCAAACTGATAAAGCTTTCATCATTTAGAGTAATCATTTCCCATTCTGGTAATGTATTAAACAGTGTTCTATGAGTTTGCATTGTTGAGTTATGAGTAAACAAAGACACACTACAAATGTGACCATTGTCAATTTAGAAAGAAGGTAGAAACTGCCCGACGTAAAAGACCTGTGACTCATTGGTTATGAACACTATTGTACTAGTGTTAATTTTCGTAGTTAGGTTAATGTTTTGTCTATCTGATGAGGTATTAAACAACATTCTATATGTTATGGTTATTAAATTATGAATTTACAAAAACTCACCAAAAATGCAACTTTTCATATTTTTAGAAACTTTAAGCTCAATTGTGGCCGGGAATGACTGTACGCGAGCGATTTTATTATTGATTCATAAAGACTTCAGTCCAATCTTACGCTCCTGAAAAAATCATCAAAATCGACGGGTAGGAATTTGAGTAATGTCCCCTTAAAGTTTGCGCTTTTTGAAAAATCACCAGATTTCAAATACATACTGTGCAAAAAGTATTGCGAATTTGCAAAATCCGTGAGGTCATTTTTGTACGCAATATATCAGCTACATTATGTGAAAATATGAGCTTTCTAATGCTTGTATCTTCAGAGGAGAAGATTGTCAAAGGTGCATGGGGTCAGGACATTTTGAAAAGTGTCTAAAATCAAAATGGCGGCGAAACAAAGTGACCAACGATATCGTCATGATTTACTTTTCTGCTCGCTTAGTCAATGCGCATCTTTGAAAAGAAGTTGCAAGTCTCTAGCTGCATTTTGAATTTTTTGCCCATGTTAAAAATCGGAACTTTGAATCGAACTGGACCTTTAACGTTTGTGCCGATTGGGCCCAAAAGTTTCGGCATAAAACTAGACAGTAAGGGCTATGATCCTGCAAAGTTTGGTTGCATTAGCTGCATTCCTTTTGGTAGAAGTGCTGTACACAAAATCCGTGGAAGAATAATAATAAAACACGCCAATAACAATAAGGATTCAGAACTTTAGTTCTGAATCCTTAATAATAATAAAACACGCCAATAACAATAAGGATTCAGCACTTTAGTGCTGAATCCTTAATAAAACACGCCAATAACAATAAGGATTCAGCACTTTAGTGCTGAATCCTTAAATATAGTCACAAGTGACGATAAAAGGATTCAGCGCATATTTGATTAATTTCCTAGTAAGTATACCATATCAGCAGTCATTCCTGAAAGTTACAGGAAGATCTCTATAAGCATTAAGCTACAGCAGCCTCTACCTGTCCATCATGTAAAACGAAAGTCGGATTTATCAACAACAATCAAAATGGCGGCTAAACCACGTGACTTTCGAATTCGTTGTGATTAACTTTTCTGCGTACATTGTCATTGCGCATCTTTTAAAAAAAGTTGCAAGTCTCTAGGTGAACTTTGAAAAAAAAGTCCCATGTTAAAAATCGAACTTTAGAATCGTACTGGACCTTTAATGGTTTGATTGATTGGGCCCAAAAGCTCCGCTGCAAAACTACATGGTAAGGGCTATCAGCCTACAAAGTTTGGCTGCAATAGTCGCATTCCTTCCGGCAAAAGTCGTGTTTACAAGATCCCTGGTAGAAGAACAAAGGAATTGCGACTTTTACACAGTCTATGGGCGTGACCTGCATCCTTAGTTTCTGTTGTTCAAATTGTGTAAATAGTTTCGCATGAATAGCGACGAAACCGTACATCTTACAAAATTGTTATGATTGACTTTTTTGTCTGTAGTGTTCCTGTCTATCATATGAAAAACAAATTAACTCTCTAAGTGCATTTTGAAAATTCCCCCCATGTTAAAATTTTCAGTGTTATTTATCTATAATTAAGTACCCGTCCTCAAAAACCGGAAATGACTGTTCAGCGTCGATTTTATTGTTGATTCGTATAGACCATAGTACTGTCTTACATTTCCTGGAAAAATCTTGAAATTATTGGTTAAACCTTATGAGTTATCTCCCTTTGAAGTTTTCGATTTTCAAAAATTGTCGAACTTTGAAAGGTCACTGTGCAAAGAGTATTGCGAATTTGCAAAATCCATGAGGTCATTTTTGTTAGCAATATATCCGCTACATTATGTGAAAATTTTAGCTTTCTAATGCTTGTATCTTCAGAGGAGAAGATTGTCAAAGGTGCATGGGGTCGGGAAATGTTGAAAAGTGTCTAAAATCAAAATGGCGGCGAAACCACGTGACCAACGAAATCGTCATGATTTACTTTTCTGCTCGCAGTATCAATGCGCATCTTTTGAAAAAGGTTGCAAGTCTCTAGCTGCATTTTGAATAATTTTCCCATGTTAAAAATCGAAACTTTGAATCGAACTGGACCTCTAACGTTTGTGCCGATTGGGCCCAAAAGAAGCGGCATCAAACTAGACAGTAAGGGCTATCATTCTGCAAAGTTTGGTTGCATTAGCTTCATTCCTTCTGGTAGAAGTGCTGGGGACAAAATCCGTGGAAGAATAATAATAAAACACGCCAATAACAATAAGGATTCAGCACTTTAGTGCTGAATCCTTAATAAAACACGCCAATAACAATAAGGATTCAGCACTTTAGTGCTGAATCCTTAAATATAGTAACAAGTGACGATAAAAGGATTCAGCGCATATTTGATTAATTTCCTAGTAAGTATACCATATCAGCAGTCATTCCTGAAAGTTACAGGAAGATCTCTATAAGCATTAAGCTACAGCAGCCTCTACCTGTCCATCATGTAAAACGAAAGTCGGATTTATCAACAACAATCAAAATGGCGGCTAAACCACGTGACTTTCGAATTCGTTGTGATTAACTTTTCTGCGTACATTGTCATTGCGCATCTTTTAAAAAAAGTTGCAAGTCTCTAGGTGAACTTTGAAAAAAAAGTCCCATGTTAAAAATCGAACTTTAGAATCGTACTGGACCTTTAATGGTTTGATTGATTGGGCCCAAAAGCTCCGCTGCAAAACTACATGGTAAGGGCTATCAGCCTACAAAGTTTGGCTGCAATAGTCGCATTCCTTCCGGCAAAAGTCGTGTTTACAAGATCCCTGGTAGAAGAACAAAGGAATTGCGACTTTTACACAGTCTATGGGCGTGACCTGCATCCTTAGTTTCTGTTGTTCAAATTGTGTAAATAGTTTCGCATGAATAGCGACGAAACCGTACATCTTACAAAATTGTTATGATTGACTTTTTTGTCTGTAGTGTTCCTGTCTATCATATGAAAAACAAATTAACTCTCTAAGTGCATTTTGAAAATTCCCCCCATGTTAAAATTTTCAGTGTTATTTATCTATAATTAAGTACCCGTCCTCAAAAACCGGAAATGACTGTTCAGCGTCGATTTTATTGTTGATTCGTATAGACCATAGTACTGTCTTACATTTCCTGGAAAAATCTTGAAATTATTGGTTAAACCTTATGAGTTATCTCCCTTTGAAGTTTTCGATTTTCAAAAATTGTCGAACTTTGAAAGGTCACTGTGCAAAGAGTATTGCGAATTTGCAAAATCCATGAGGTCATTTTTGTTAGCAATATATCCGCTACATTATGTGAAAATTTTAGCTTTCTAATGCTTGTATCTTCAGAGGAGAAGATTGTCAAAGGTGCATGGGGTCGGGAAATGTTGAAAAGTGTCTAAAATCAAAATGGCGGCGAAACCACGTGACCAACGAAATCGTCATGATTTACTTTTCTGCTCGCAGTATCAATGCGCATCTTTTGAAAAAGGTTGCAAGTCTCTAGCTGCATTTTGAATAATTTTCCCATGTTAAAAATCGAAACTTTGAATCGAACTGGACCTTTAACGTTTGTGCCGATTGGGCCCAAAAGAAGCGGCATCAAACTAGACAGTAAGGGCTATCATTCTGCAAAGTTTGGTTGCATTAGCTTCATTCCTTCTGGTAGAAGTGCTGGGGACAAAATCCGTGGAAGAATAATAATAAAACACGCCAATAACAATAAGGATTCAGAACTTTAGTTCTGAATCCTTAATAATAAAACACGCCAATAACAATAAGGATTCAGCACTTTAGTGCTGAATCCTTAATAATAATAATAATAATAATAAAACACGCCAACAACAATAAGGATTCAGCAAGTGACGATAAAAGGATTCAGCGCATATTGGATTAATTTCAGTTATGATCCTTTGAAGTTTGCTTAAAATTGCGATTTTTTAAAAATGACAAACTTATATGACTTGTGTTATGGAATTGTTAATCTAGTTATTAGAAAGAGATTGAAGTCAGTAACTTTGACATAACTTCATTTATAACAGACTAATACCACTTTGAACATGCAGCCAAAAAACGCACTTTTTGAAAAGGTCCAAATACAAGGGCACATAACTCGAATTCTAAGACAAAATTCAAAATTCTTGTCCATCAGAATTTCACCCGTTTATCCAGCTTTCAAATGAGCTATCACACTTAGCTGTATGTGTTGCCGGGATTTAGAAGAAGAATTTTGAAGATGTGTACCCTAAAAATCGCGAAAGTGCGCCAAATTTTCAGTTTTTTCGAAATAGCAAAAAATCTATTATTACGGCCGAAAACAACTACCTGCCTAATCGATGGGGAATGTTGTTGCCCACATTTTGGTGAAAGTTTTATGAAAATATCTTGATAAGTTTTCGAGCTATTGAGGTTTGAAGTTTCAACTTCAAGGGGAGATAACTCAAGAACCAGGTCGAAATTAAAAAAAATGGCTCGACAAAAACTAAGTTGGATTACTGGCTACAATCACTGAAAATTTCATGCAAATCGGATCAGCCGTTATTCCGGTAGGAGGGCCACAAAATCGTACAAATAATAATAATAACTAGGATTGACGCGTCAATACTTAGGTCTTCAAGACTTCTGCTTGACCTTGAACTCCATGTTGGACTCTCGGTTATTCACCAGTTTCTCTGCTTTAAAATGAGCTATCAAACATGTCTCTATCTTCAGTAGTTATTTTACAAAAATTCTCCAAAGAAGGTACCCCTCTGAAAATGGAAAAATCACATAGTAATGGACCCCTACATGATCTTTCTCACGATTAAGACAAAACGGTCAACATTTTCATAATAAGGTGTAACATAGGAGATGTTACACTTTGATTTCCACTTAAGTAGATGTTATCATCATTTAGATGGCATACATAGTTAATGCGTTACATTGTTCTGAATATTCAAGAAAATACTCACAAATGCTCATTTTCAGACCCCTAGACGACATTTGCGATGTTTGAAGCTTAACAATCAACTTTTTGATGAAACAGTTAAAAAAAAGGGTGTTGTCCTTGAATTTGTGCATCCGTATGTGTAAATACTATTTCATTATCTTAATTAGTAAGGCAGTTATGATCCTTTAAACGTGGCTGAAAATGGCGAGTTCTGAAAAATGGCAATCTTCTATGACTTGTTACACATAAACTATGACAGAAAAATGAAAATGAAATTTATTCCACTTAATAAATGACATCTCTACTTCAGTATGCCGTATTAAACATAATTGTATCTTCAGTGGTTTACAATCGAAAATTCTCCAAAGAAAATACCCCCAGAGAAGTCTCAAAATCACAAAATTTTACTTTTGGGGAAATATGTCCAAATTGTGTCGATACTATCAACTTTTACATGATAATGATGTATTATGGAATTGTTTAACTAGTTATAAGAAAGAGATAACAGTAAGTAACTTTGATATAAGTTAGTTTGTTACAGAGCTAGGCTCCTTTGAACATAGAGCCGGAAAACGCCCTTTTAAAAAAAGACCATTTTCCAGGACCGATTACTAAAATTCTAGGACGAAATTCAAAATTCGGGTGTAGAACGTTTGTGCACAGTTCATTTACCTTCTCAATGAGCTATCATATATAAGTGTAGGTATTGCCGTTAGTGAGAAGAAGATTTTCAAAGACGCGTACCCTCAAAAATAGCTTAAAATCTATTATTACGGCCGAAAACAGCTATAGGCCTAATCGATGGGGAAAGTTGTTGGCCACATTTCGGTGAAAGTTTTATGAAAATATCTTGATAAGTTTTCGAGCTATTAAGGTTTGAAGTTTCAACTTCAAGGGGAGATAACTCAAGAAAGAAGTCGAAAATCAAAAATCGGCCGATGTACAAGGCTAGTTTTTGTGAAAAGACCTGTTATGACCTGTCTTGAAGACCTAACTAGGATTGACGCGTCAATACTTAGGTCTTCAAGACTTCTGCTTGACCTTGAACTCCATGTTGGACTCTCGGTTATTCATCAGTTTCTCTGCTTCAAAATGAGTTACAGTTACAGAGTTATGCCCCTTTGAACATACAGCTGAAAAAAAGCCTTCTTGAATGATGTCCATATTCAAGGGCAGATTACTCGAATTCTAGGTCAAAATTCAAAATTCTGCTCCAGTCACTTTTTTCTAAATTAACTTAGTTTTCAGATGGGATATCAAACATAGCTGTATGTGTTGCCGTTATTTAGGAGAAGTTTTTTGAAGACACGTACCCTCAAAACCGCGAAAGTGCACAATTTTTTTTGTTTTTTTCGAAATAGCAAAAAATCTATCATTACGGCCGAAAACCAGTATAGGCCTAACCGATGGGGAATGTTGTTGCCCATATTTTGGTGAAAGTTTTATGAAAATATCTTGATTAGTTTTCAGGATAATGAGGTTTAAAGTTTTTCACGTTTTGAGTTATCTCCCCTTTCGGAGGCCGAAAATATAAAATTTGGATAATAACAATAGGTCTTCCAGACATTCGGCTTGAAGACCTAATAACTAGGATTGACGCCTCAATGCTTAGGTCTTCAAGACTTCTGCTTGACCCTCAGCTCCATGTTTGATCGAGGAATGTCACAAACATTGTTCTGTCAAAACTTCCATTCATAACATGTTATAACGTACCAAGAAAACCTCAAAAGATGATATATTTCATTTTAAATCGAAATGTCGGGAAAATCACGTGACCTACGAATTCGTCATGATTGACATTTTTGATTGCATTGTTATTGCCCATCTTTGAAAAAAAGTTGCAAGTCTCTATGTCAATTTTGAAAATTTTCCCCATGTTAAAATTCGTGATTTTCTGTCATTTTTCAGCCTTAATTGTGACCGGAAATGACTGTTCGCGAGCGATTTTATTATTGATTCCCAAAGACACTATATTGATCTAGTAACCCTGAAAATTTCATGCAATTGTTAGATCGGGAAGTTGGAGTAATGTCCCCTTGAAGTAAGTCCCGTATAACAAGTCGCCCAACTTTGAAATGTCACTGTGCGAAAAGTATTAGGAGTTCACTCCTGAAAAACAACACCATGTATTCACCAATGCTTCAGCTACATGCAAAAATAAATGTTAGATTCGTGGAACAATTATCTTCAGAGAAGAAGATTGTCAAAGGTACATGGGGTCGGACACTTTTAAAAAGTGACAAAAATCAAAATGGTGGCTAAACCACGTGACCTACGAATTCGCCATGATTTACTTTTTTGATCACATTGTCATTGTGCATCTTTTAAAAAAAGTTTCAAGTCTCTAGCTGCATTTTGAATATTTTTCCCATGTTAAAAATCGAAATTTGGAATCGAACTGGATCTTTAATGAGGGCGAAATTCAAAATTCCGCTTTCGACACAAATCCAGATCTCATTGAATTTGACAATCACTGAACGTTTCATTATCATCGGTCAAGCCGTCAATTCAGGAATCGGCGAACAAAAGTAAGCGGAAATAATAATAAATATAGTCACAAGTGACGATAAAAGGATTCAGCGCATATTTGATTAATTTCCTAGTAAGTATATCATATCAGCAGTCATTCCTGAAAGTTACAGGAAGATCTCTATAAGCATTAAGCTACAGCAGCCTCTACCTGTCCATCATGTAAAACGAAAGTCGGATTTATCAACAACAATCAAAATGGCGGCTAAACCACGTGACTTTCGAATTCGTTGTGATTAACTTTTCTGCGTACATTGTCATTGCGCATCTTTTAAAAAAAGTTGCAAGTCTCTAGGTGAACTTTGAAAAAATGTCCCATATTAAAAATCGAACTTTAGAATCGTACTGGACCTTTAATGGTTTGATTGATTGGGCCCAAAAGCTCCGCTGCAAAACTACATGGTAAGGGCTATCAGCCTACAAAGTTTGGCTGCAATAGTCGCATTCCTTCCGGCAAAAGTCGTGTTTACAAGATCCCTGGTAGAAGAACAAAGGAATTGCGACTTTTACACAGTCTATGGGCGTGACCTGCATCCTTAGTTTCTGTTGTTCAAATTGTGTAAATAGTTTCGCATGAATAGCGACGAAACCGTACATCTTACAAAATTGTTATGATTGACTTTTTTGTCTGTAGTGTTCCTGTCTATCATATGAACAAAAAATTAACTCTCTAAGTGCATTTTGAAAATTCCCCCCATGTTAAAATTTTCAGTGTTATTTATCTATAATTAAGTACCCGTCCTCAAAAACCGGAAATGACTGTTCAGCGTCGATGTTATTGTTGATTCGTATAGACCATAGTACTGTCTTACATTTCCTGGAAAAATCTTGAAATTATTGGTTAAACCTTATGAGTTATCTCCCTTTGAAGTTTGCGATTTTCAAAAATTGTCGAACTTTGAAAGGTCACTGTGCAAAGAGTATTGCGAATTTGCAAAATCCATGAGGTCATTTTTGTAAGCAACATATCTGCTACATTATGTGAAAATTTGAGCTTTCTAATGCTTGTATCTTCAGAGGAGAAGATTGTCAAAGGTGCATGGGGTCGGGAAATTTTGAAAAGTGTCTAAAATTAAAATGGCGGCGAAACCACGTGACCAACGCAATCGTCATGATTTACTTTTCTGCTCGCAATGCCATTGCGCATCTTCTAAAACAAGTTGCAAGTCTCTAGCTGCATTTTTCAGTTTTTTCCCATGTTAAAAATCGAAACTTTGAATCGAACTGGACCTTTAACGTTTGTGCCGATTGGGCCCAAAAGTTTCGGCATAAAACTAGACAGTAAGGGCTATGATCCTGCAAAGTTTGGTTGCATTAGCTGCATTCCTTCTGGTAGAAGTGCTGCGGACAAAATCCGTGGAAGAATAATAATAATAATAATAATAAATATAGTCACAAGTGACGATAAAAGGATTCAGCGCATATTTGATTAATTTCCTAATAAGTACATCATATCAGCAGTCATTCCTGAAAGTTTCACGAAGATCTGTAAAAGCATTAAGCTACAGCAGCCTCTACCTGTCCATCATGTAAAACGAAAGTAGGATTTACCCCCTTTGTTTACAGTACAAAATGAAAGTCGCAATTGATCAAAAGAAAATGCTTATAGCTCATTGGTTATGTTAATTATCAAACTGATTAAGCTTTCTGCATTTAGAGTAATCATTTCCCATTCTGGTAATGTATTAAACAGCGTACTATGATTTTGCATTGTTGAGTTATGAGGAAACAAAGACACACTACAAATGTGACCATTGTCAATTTAGAAAGAAGGTACAAACTGTCCGACGTAAAAGACCTGTGACTCATTGGTTTGAACACTATTGTACTAGTGTTAATTTCCGAAGTTAGGTTAATGTTTTGTCTATCTGATGAGGTATTAAACAACATTCTACAAGTTATGGTTATTAAGTTATGAATTTACAAATACTCACCAAAAACGCAACTTTTCATATTTTTAGAAACTTTAACATTAATTGTGGCCGGGAATGACTGTACGCGAGCGATTTTATTATTGATTCATAAAGACTTTAGTCCAATCTGACTCTCCTGAAAAAATTATCAAAATCGACGGTTAGGTTTTTGAGTTATGTCCCCTTGAAATTTGCGCTTTTTGAAAAATCACCAGATTTCAAATACATACTGTGCAAAAAGTATTGCGAATTTGCAAAATCCGTGAGGTCATTTTTGTAAGCAATATATCAGCTACATTATGTGAAAATGTGAGCTTTCTAATGCTTGTATCTTCAGAGGAGAAGATTGTCAAAGGTACATGGGGTCGGGAAATTTTGAAAAGTGTCTAAAATCAAAATGGCGGCGAAACCACGTGACCAAGGATATCGTCATGATTTACTTATCTGCTCGCTTTGTCAATGCGCGTCTTTTAAAAAAAGTTGCAAGTCTCTAGCTGCATTTTGAAAATTTTGCCCATGTTAAAAATCGGAACTTTGAATCGAACTGGACCTTTAACGTTTGTGCCGATTGGGCCCAAAAGAAGCGGCATAAAACTAGACAGTAAGGGCTATGATCTTGCAAAGTTTGGTTGCATTAGCTGCATTCCTTCTGGTAGAAGTGCTGCGGACAAAAATCGCTGGAAGAATAATAAAACACGCCAATAACAATAAGGATTCAGCACTTTAGTGCTGAATCCTTAAATATAGTCACAAGTGACGATAAAAGGATTCAGCGCATATTTGATTAATTTCCTAGTAAGTATATCAAATCAGCAGTCATTCCTGAAAGTTACAGGAAGATCTCTATAAGCATTAAGCTACAGCAGCCTCTACCTGTCCATCATGTAAAACGAAAGTCGGATTTATCAACAACAATCAAAATGGCGGCTAAACCACGTGACTTCCGAATTCGTTGTGATTAACTTTTCTGCGTGCATTGTCATTGCGCATCTTTTAAAAAAAGTTGCAAGTCTCTAGGTGAACTTTGAAAAAATTTCCCATGTTAAAAATCGAACTTTAGAATCGTACTGGACCTTTAATGGTTTGATTGATTGGGCCTAAAAGCTCCGCTGCAAAACTACATGGTAAGGGCTATCAGCCTACAAAGTTTGGCTGCAATAGTCGCATTCCTTCCGGCAAAAGTCGTGTTTACAAGATCCCTGGTAGAGGAACAAAGGAATTGCGACGTTTACACAGTCTATGGGCGTGACCTGCATCCTTAGTTTCTGTTGTTCAAATTGTGTAAATAGTTTCGCATGAATAGCGACGTAACCGTACATCTTACAAAATTGTTATGATTGACTTTTTTGTCTGTAGTGTTCCTGTCTATCATATGAAAATTTTTTTAACTCTCTAAGTGCATTTTGAAAATTCCCCCCATGTTAAAATTGTCAGTGTTATTTATCTATAATTAAGTACCAGTCCTCAAAGACCGGAAATGACTGTTCAGCGTCGATGTTACTGTTGATTCGTATAGACCATAGTACTGTCTTACATTTCCTGGAAAAATCTTGAAATTATTGGTTAAACCTTATGAGTTATCTCCCTTTGAAGTTTTCGATTTTCAAAAATTGTCGAACTTTGAAAGGTCACTGTGCAAAGAGTATTGCGAATTTGCAAAATCCATGAGGTCATTTTTGTTAGCAATATATCTGCTACATTATGTGAAAAATTTCGCTTTCTAATGCTTGTATCTTCAGAGGAGAAGATTGTCAAAGGTGCATTGGTTCGGGAAATTTCAAAAAGTGTCTAAAATCAAAATGACGGCGAAACCACGTGACCAACGCAATTGCTATGATTTACTTTTCTGCTCGCACTGTCAATACGCATCTTTAAGAAAAGGTTGCAAGTCTCTAGCTGCATTTTGAATTTTTTTCCCATGTTAAAATTCGAAACTTTGAATCGAACTCGACCTTTAACGTTTGTGCCGATTGGGCCCAAAAGTTTCGGCATAAAACTAGACAGTAAGGGCTATAATCCTGCAAAGTTTGGTTGCATTAGCTGCATTCCTTCTGGTAGAAGTGCTGCGGACAAAATCCGTGGAAGAATAATAATAATAAATATAGTCACAAGTGACGATAAAAGGATTCAGCGCATATTTGATTAATTTCCTATTAACTACGTCATATCAGCAGTCATTCTTGAAAGTTACACGAAGATCTGTAAAAGCATTAAGCTACAGCAGCCTCTACCTGTCCATCATGTAAAACGAAAGTAGGATTTACCCCCTTTGTTTACAGTACAAACGGAAAGTCGCAATTGATCAAAAGAAAAGGCTTATAGCACATTTGTTATGTTTATTATCAAACTAATTATGCTTTCTCCATTTAGAGCAATCCTTTCCCATTCTGACGAGATATTAAACAAGGTTCTACGATATTGCATTGTTGAACTATGACAAAACAAAGACACACTACAAACGTGACAATCATCAATTTAGAAAGAAAGCAGGAACTGTCAAATTTAAAATACCCGTAACTCGTCCATTATGAACACTATTCTATTAATTTCAATGTTCGTATTTAGGAAAATGTTTTGTCTCTCTGTTGAGGTATCAAACTCTATTCTAGAAGATTTGGTTATTATGTTATGAATTTATAAAAACTCACCAAAAGCATGATTTTTGATATTTTTAGAAATTGGAAGCTTAATTGTGGCCGGGAATGACTGTACGCGAGCGATTTTATTATTGATTCATCAAGACTTCAATCCAATCTTACTCTCCTGAAAAAATCATCAAAATCGACGGGTAGGTTTTTGAGTTATGTCCCCTTGAAGTTTGCGCTTTTTGAAAAATCAACAGATTTCAAATACCTACTGTGCAAAAAGTATTGCGAATTTGCAAAATCCGTGAGGTCATTTTGGTTAGCCATATATCAGCTACATTATGTAAAAATATGAGCTTTCTAATGCTTGTATCTTCAGAGAAGAAGATTGTCAAAGGTGCATGGGTTTCGGAAATTTTGAAAAGTGTCTAAAATCAAAATGGCGGCGAAACCACGTGACCAACGAAATCGTCATGATTTACTTTTCTTCTCGCACTGTCAATGCGCATCTTTTAAAACAAGTTGCCAGTCTCTAGCTGCATTTTTAAGAATTTTCCCATGTTAAAAATCGAACTTTAGATTCGAACTGGACCTTTAATGGTTTGGACGATTGGGCCCAAAAGCTTCGGCATGAAACTAGGCAGTAAGGGCGATCATCTTGCAAAGTTTTGTAGTATTAGCTGCATTCCTTCTGGTAGAAGTCGTGTTAACAAAATCCGTGGAATAATAATAATAATAATAATAATAAAACACGCCAATAACAATAAGGATTCAGCACTTTAGTGCTGAATCCTTAATAAAACACGCCAATAACAATAAGGATTCAGAACTTTAGTTCTGAATCCTTAATAATAAAACACGCCAATAACAATAAGGATTCAGCACTTTAGTGCTGAATCCTTAATAAATATAGTCGCAAGCGACGACAAGCGGATTCAGCAGTTTCAATTGTTTTAATTAAGACATCTTTCCTATGTTGCTGCGTATTTTTAAAAAGCAAGTTTCAAGTCTCTAGCATATCTCTAGGAGTATTGAGACCCAAAGTTTACATGTTAAAATCGAACAATTGTATGACTATATACAATGGTGTGAGCGTGTACTTACGTAAATGAATAGACCGGCAGTTGTTGTTTCAGACCTATTTTCAAAAGGGAGCAATTGGCGTACTGGTCAGGTAGAATATGATTTGATAATAATGTTTGAATAAAAGGAATAGAAAAGGAATAGAATTGAAATAGTTTAGAAATGCAAGGACAATGAAGATGTAGAACAGGGCTTTAAAGTGTGAAAAACGGCGGAATAAATGTCTGTGGATAGGAGACAATGATGTCTCAAATCCGTTAGCCTAAGCTGGTTTTAGAAAACGCATTGAATGGTTACAATAGGTATACTGTGTGAAAGACTTGCTTAAAACGAGCGTAGTTTCATTGATAAGTTTGTTAATCAATTGCCTCATGCGTAATGTATGAATGATCGACAAGGAACTCTTTTGGCGGATGAAAAAACCACCTTGCCTTATATGGAATTAGCGTACTATGACAATAGTAAAATCTTGTTTGTGAATGAATGAAGTGTTAATTCGTTGACTCGTGCTACGTTCCTTAATAATTCTCTATTATGTAAAGATAACAACTTGCATACCAATGTCTGTGTGCATTAAACTCAATGTTACCACACATACAGATTGCTTATGGGCCATTTTCTTAGAATCGTGTAGAACTCTTGAAAACTCAGAGAAACTTTGTGTACAACTTGTCGGTTCAATGAAAAGTGGTGAGATTAGAGTTATCTGCCCCTGGTTGCATGACAACCGTAAGGGGTGAGGCTCGAAGGGGGTGACCAAAAGTACGTTTTCTTAGTTTTTTAACTATTTTTGAGTGGAAAATATAGTTACAACCTGTCATATATCAAAAATCAAGGATATTATGCAATAAGTACCCCAAGGAGGATCCCTTCTGAAAAAGATTTCTCTATTATGTAAAGATAACAACTTGCATACCAATGTCTGTGTGCATTAAACTCAATGTGAATCATTTAAATATGTGAAGACCCGAAACTACAGTCCGATTTACATGCACAGATCTTTCAGGCATAATCAACCTAGATTTGTCTTTTTCTTTGGCTGATAGATGTGCGTTTATCGTGATGCACTGTCCGGTTTTCGAGCAGAACTACTTTTACATATATATCGTCACTATACTGAGTCGACTGTCTTCAAATTGGTAATTGTCGGCAACATTCAGTACTTCTCAATACAATAGCACCATCTATAACAGGCCTGACCCCCAACAACACAATGTAAGCCAAAACGAAAGTGTGAATTTCCTGTTCACACATCAAAATGAAAGTCAAATTTGATGAACTTATATTTAAAACTCATTAGTCATACAAATTATCGTGCTAATGGCCCTTTTTACAGTTGATATTGTGTCTCTCTGATGAGATAGTGTTGTCACAGCATTGTAGGATGGTCAAGGGGAAGCAACTCTTCCACATGACACTTCAATAAAATCATTATCATATCCAACTTGTTCACATGTTCAACGTCAACATTAGGAGTTATTTAATGTTACTTGTTATTCCCCAATGCTTCAGCTGCAGATAAATCTAAGTTGTATCGCTTAGATGCAAATATCTTCAAAGTGGTGTAACGATTTGTTTAAGTATAGGCCTATTAGCGTAATAATTATGATTCTCCCATTTAGAGAGAACAACAACTACTCGTATGGAATGTACCATTCACTCAACCAGTACAGACAAATCCATTTGGCTTACGAAGTCTGACTTGGAAGACATAGACCAACGTGTACATGAAGACACTACATCCTCATCCCACCTGCCATCGGGAACCACCCCCATTGACAATGTGTAGGGTACAACGCAAAAAAAGCTGTTGGATAGGAGTTTAACGTCTGCTTCCACCATTGGTGATTTCGCCGAGGGGAAGTTATACTTACTTCAACTTCCAAACGCAAGGCTTCAACTTCCAAACGCAAGGCATAACTCTTGCCAGTCTGCATTACTGGCTGATTTAACCCTTGCGGTATTTCCCTCGCTTTGTTGTGTCAAGACAGTGAATAGCTGCACCAGAAATGCATAGTGGGCATGAATTTCTAAACACAGATTTCTTAAGGAAATACTGCAAGGCCTAAATCAGCCAGTAATGGAGACTGGCAAGAGTTATGCCTTGCATTGGGAAGTTGTACTTACTTAAGCTGAAAGCTATAAAACATTAAAAAAAAACAGATAATTTCAAAGTGTAAGTACACCTCCATTTAAAAAGTGATTTTGGTGAAAGAATTATTTGATGAAAATAATGAATTAAATTGAAATAATGACTTGCTAAAAAAGTGACTTTGATGAAAAAAAAATGACTTTGATGACAAAAAATGACTTTGATTGGAAAAAAAGACTTTAATAAAAATTTCGACTTTGATGAAAAAAGTGATTTTGGTGAACAAATTATTTGATGAAAATAATGACTTCGATGAGAAAGTGACTTTAATTGAAAAAAAAATACTTTGATGAGATAGAATAAATTTGGTGAAAAAATAATTTAATGAAAATATTGACATTGATAAAAAAAAATCCTTTGGTGAAAAAAAGGGTGTACGGACAAAAGCCCACCCTGACAAAAGCCCATAGGACTAAAGCCCACCCTGACAAAACCCCACACCAATCCCACAGATACTAGGACAAAATCCCACACTTGTATTTTAACAACTTTTATTCAATAATAATACATTGGAAATACATTTGAATAGCAATAACAGTAATAACAGTGGTCACAGCACAATACAGCACTAAAAGCATATGTCATATCATACTTGGAATTGTTCATGTTTATTAGATAAAATACAAATATTTTAGATATTTCACATTTCATAAATAAAATACATACTTCAACTTCAGCACTACTTCACATCCATTGATTGTCACTTAAAAGCACTACATGCATTGCATTGACATTGCACACCTGTCAGAAACTCATATTTCATATTTCACAAACTAGCAAAGTCTGATGTTGTGTCCAACACCTGTCAGAAAGTCTTCCACCCCAATCGTGTTGGAGCGAAAGTCAGTGCACAAGTTTCTGAGTCTTGCGTCTTTCATGGCACGGCCAGTCTTTTGTGATAAATGATATGTTAACTTAGTAAAACGACTTTTAAATATATGTGAATCGATATATCAATTTAGTAAAATTATTTTTAATTTCTTTCTTAAATTAGTTAAATAGATTAAAATAGATTAACTTACATCTAATCATGGTCTTGATTGATCTCTTCTTTGTGTACAAATGTCCACCAAAACATGCATATTGAGTAGAGAATCTCTGCTTCCTTTATACCTACTCTAAGTGACATTGAGTTGATACACTTACCTTTGAGTTAATTACTCAATGGTACATCCAATTTATTAACAACACATTAGTTAACAACTCACTTATCTCCTTGTCAGTTATCAACACATGCTCAACAAACAATACATTCTCTACTCTACTAATTAAGATTGGTGGGCTTTTGTCCACATATGAGAAAATAGGTGTGGGGTTTTGTCAGGGTGGGCTTTAGTCCTATGGGCTTTTGACAGGGTGGGCTTTAGTCCTACAATCAAAAAAAGACATGAATGAAAATTTTACTTGTATGAAGAAAATTACCTTGAATACAAACTGTGACCTTAATTTAAATACATTATTTGATGAACTGTAAATTTGAATTTAACAGACATAAAGATGAAGATATTGCTATAGATAGATAAGTACTTGTTTATTAACGAGTTTGTCATTTGATGAAGAAATTATTGCCATTACGGCAAAGTTACATTGGAAACAAAAGTTGGTATGGACATTTTTTGTACACATTGCTAAATACATATATAAATACGTATTATGTTTTAAAAAGTTAGATTATCAAATGCACTATTTTACTTATTCCTTAGAATTAATATACTGCAGGACATGTTGCAATTTTATTTTAACTGTAAGAAGTATGTTTTTTAGTCGACAGTCCCTTACCTAGTTTCTTCTGTTTCATTTCCCATTTACTTATTACTTTTTATGTTGTTTATATGTCAATATCTCTAAACAGTGTCTCATAAGACAAACAATGGCGGGTTGTTAGCAAAAATAAATTATTCCATGTCATATTTAAATTCATTTCAATAATAATTTGTGACACTTCTGACAGTTCTGTCTGTTAATAGTAAATGATTCTGTTATTTCATTTATGTGGCAGATACAAGAGTAGGAAACGAATTTATTATTTTATATAAGTCCCTATGAGAAGATTAGACCACTGACGACAGATATATACTTCATATGTCAAGAATTGTCAATCAGTGAAAGGCGACAACTATGTAATGTCACCCTGTCTAACAGGATGCAACTGTGTTTACAACAATTAGTGTGGTGACAGGGCCATACTGTCCAAACATAATCACTTCATGATTTATCATGGCAGTTCTCAAAGCTGTTATTTCAGCATATACATATAAATTAATGAGGCATAGCGTTATAGTTGGGTAAGAGGTGATTCGAATGTGGCATTTGATGATTAAACCTTTCAAAACCTAGATGCACTTCAGGTCTTTGAAGGGCATTTAGAAGTGGTATACTTAAGAACAGGAAGATTTTCTGATGTAAGGAAATAACAAAATGTGGTACATTTATATAGCAAACAAAACAATGGTGAGGAAAGTCAATCAGGGAGATTAACAAGCAGGAGAATGGTATACAATGGGGATTTGTAATACAAACATGAAGCATGAGAATGATGAGGATTTGCAATACAAACATGAATGGGAGTAAGTAGATAAATGTAAATAAAACACACATGATGAAAGGAGGGAGGCCAATTGGCTTTATTGGAATTGGCTTTATTGGAATTGTTAAGCAAATAATAATTATAGTTGATTGGAAGTGATTTCCTCACCATTGTTTTGTTTGCTATATAAATGTACCACATTTTGTTATTTCGCTGAAAACCGCTCGTAAAATCCCCGTACTCATCATCATGTTATTTCCTTACATTCCACCTGATGAAGGAGTGAGTATGTACTCCGAAACGTCGTGTATTTTCACATTAAAGAAGTTGTTATCCAGAAAATCTTCCTGTTCCTAGATGCACTTGATTGCCAAGATTGAATGGCTTTTTTTTTACCTGTCAGAGAAAAGCAACAATTATGAAACTGGAATGAAAAGAGGCAACTGTGACAACAATGGGATGTACAACAATATGCATTGGGACGGGATTTCATTTTCCTGGCGTAATCACTCAGTGATTCGTTATGGTATTTTACAAACAAAGCTGTGATTTTTTTGAATGGAATTACAACAAACAATTTATTGTTATAGAATCTTATCTATTGTGTTAAATATGTTCCCTTCAAATTTTTTGCGAGACATAATGTTTTCGCCTGCCTGTAATTCCTTTCTTCCGTAATTCATCCACGTGACTTACGATTTCACCGCGAATTACGTTTTTGCTCGGATTGTCAATGCGCATCTTTTAAAAAAAGTTCATAGTCTCTAAGTGCATTTTGAAACTTTTTCCAATGTTAAAAAACGGAATTTGGATTCGAACTGGACCTTTAGTGGGTGGACTGTTCGGGCCCAAAAGCTTCGCGGCACAATTACATAGTAAGAGCTATCAGCCTGTAAAGTTTGGTTGCAATAGCTGCATTCCTTCTTGCCAAAGTGGTTGAGACAAAATCGGTGCAAATAATAATAATAAACACGCCAATAACAATAATATGGATTAATAATATAAATAAGGATTCGCATAATAACAATATGTCTTCCAGACTTTGTCTTGAAGACCTAATAATAAAGATTCTCATAATAACAATATGTCTTCCAGACTTTGTCTTGAAGACCTAATAATAACTAGGATTGACGTGTCAATACTTAGGTCTTCAAGACTTCTGCTTGACCCTCAGCGCCATGTTTGATCGAAGAATGTCACAAACATTGTTCTGTCAAAACTTCCATTCGTAACATCTTATAATGTACTGAGAAAACCTCAAGAAATCAGAAATGTTCTTTTAAATAAAAATGGCGCCAAAACTACGCGACCTACCAATTCGTCATGATTGACTTTTTTCCTTGCATTGAAATTACCCATCTTTTAAAAAAAGTTTCAAGTCTCTATGTCAATTTTGAAAATTTCCCACATGTTAAAAATTCGAAATCGTGATTTTCTGTCATTTTTCAGCCTTAATTGTGACCGGAAATGACTGTTCACGAGCGATTTTATTATTGATTCCTAAAGACACTATATTGATCTAGTAGCCCTGAAAATTTCATGCAATTGTGAGATCGTGAAGTTAGAATAATGTCCCCTTGAAGTAGGTCAAATGTAACAAGTCGCCCAACTTTGAAAGGTCACTATGCAAAAAGTATTAGGAGTTCACTCCTGAAAAAAAACACCATGTATTCACCAATGCTTCGGCTACTTACAAAAATAAATGTCAGATTCGTGGTGCAAGTATATTCAGAGAAGAAGATTGTCAAAGGTACATTGGGTCGGACACTTTTAAAAAGTGACAAAAATCAAAATGGCCGCTAAACCACGTGACATATGAATTCGCTACGATTTACTTTTTTTGCTTGCATTGTCATTGCGCATCTTTTGAAAAAGATAACAAGTCTCTAGCTGCATTTTGAATTTTTTTCCCATGTTAAAAATCGAAATTTAGAATCGAACGGGCCCTTTAATGAGGAAAAATATCAAAATTCCGCTTTGACATTTTTCCGGATCTCATTGAATTCTACAGTCCCTGAAATTTTCATGAACATTGTATGAGCCGTTAAGTCAGGAATCAACGAACAAAATGTTCCGGAAATCATAATTATAATAATAACTAGGATTGACGCGTCAATACTTAGGTCTTCAAGACTTCTGCTTGACCCTCAGCTCCATGTTTGATCGAGGAATGTCACAAACATTGTTCTCTCAAAACTTCCATTTGTATCATCTTATATTGTACTGAGAAAACCTCAAAAAAGCATAAATTTCATTTTAAATACAAATGCCGCCAAAACTACGTGACCTACGAATTCGTCATAATTTACTTTTTTGCTTGCATTGTTATTGCCCGTCTTTTTAAAAAAAGTTTCAAGTCTCTATCTCAATTTTGAAAGTTTTCCCCATGTTAAAATTCGAAATCGTGATTCTATGTCATTTTTCAGCCTTAATTGTGACCGGAAATGACTGTTCGCGAGCGATTTTATTATTGATTCCGAAAAACAATATATTGGTCTAATAGCCCTGAAAATTTCATGCAATTGTAAGATCGGGCAGTTGGAGTAATGTCCCCTTGAAGTTGGTCCCGCGTGACGAAACAGCCAACTTCGGCCAACTTTGAAAGGTCATTGTGAAAAAAGTATTATGATTACCCTTCTACAAAATTCAAATTCTATTCAACATTGCTTCAGCTGTAGACAGATATAAGTTTCAGCATCGTGGTGCAAGTATCTTCAGAGAAGAAGATTGTCAAACAACATGGGGGCGAACAATTTTTAAAAGTGACAAAAATCAAAATGGCGGCTAAACCACGTGACCTACGAATTAGCAATGATTTAGGACGCGTCAATACTTAGGTCTTCAAGACTTGACCCTCAGCTCCATGTTTGATCGAGGAATGTCTCAAACATTGTTCTGTCAAAACTTCCATTCGTAACATTTTATTATATACTGAGAAAAGCTAAAAATATCATAAATTTTATTTTAAATAGAAATGGCGGGAAAACCAAGTGACCTACACATTCGTCATGATTGACTTTTTTGCTTGCATTATTATTGCCCATCTTTTAAAAAAAGTTTCAAGTCTCTATGTCAATTCTGAAAATTTTCCCTATGTTGAAATTCAAAATCGTGATTTCCTGTCATTTTTCAGCCTTACTCGTGACCGGAAATGAATTATTGATTCCGAAAGACAATATATTGATCTATTATCCCTGAAAATTTCATTCAGTTGTAAGGTCGGGAAGTTGGAGTAATTTCCCCTTGAATTAGGTCCAGTTTATCAAGTCGCCCAACTTTGAAAGGTCACTGTGCAAAAAGTATTAAGAGTTCGATCCTGAAAAACAACACCATGTATTCACCAATGCTTCAGCTACTTATAAAAATAAATGTCAGATTCGTGGTGCAAGTATCTTCAGAGAAGAAGATTGTCAAAGGTATACATGGGGTCGGACACTTTCAAAAAGTAACAAAAATCAAAATGGCGGCTGAACCACGTGACCTACAAATTCGCCATGATTTACTTTTTTGCTCACATTGTCATTGCACATCTTTTAAAAAAAGTTCCAAGTCTCTAGCTGCATTTTAAAAATATTTCCAATGTTAACCCTTAACTTGCGAATCCCGGAATTATCCGGGCGGGCTATAAGCGATTCCGAGGTGTCTGTATACGGATCCCGGATACAAGACTTAGAATAATTCACGGCTGTCTCACTACTTTACTAGCCCTGTCAACGGGTCCCGAGTCGATTGTGTCCGCGACCCAACCCATGAGAATGGCTGTATTTATGCTCCGCGACCCGACATGAGAATGAAGCTTTGTTCAGTGTGTGGTCGGAATATCAAGCAAAATTCACACCAATTTGCGTGTGCATTGTTGACCCGTAACGCATCGATAATTAGCTTTACAAAAGGCCAATTTTGTCGGGCTTAGCCCCCGAAGCATTAATTCGCTTGAGGCTATTTTCACCCACGTGTTTGTATTGCGTCGGGTTTGCCTCGCCCGAGACTGCTATCTGCCTCGCATCTCGCGAGACGGGGAAAAAAATCGCTAACTCGCCTAACTCCGACACTTCATATCATGTGAGCGAATTGTTTGTTTTCAAAAAAAAATACGGCAAAATAAAGGGGAAACAATGGACTACATTCCCATATAAAATTACCAAATGTCAAAAAAATAATAAAGACACAGCAAGCACTGTGGAAAAGGGCACGTTTACACCGACAATCCCTTTAACAATCGGCGATTTTCACAACTTGTCTACACATTTATCACGGCTAAAATACTGAATGCATTTTCATGAATTTTATATCACAATAAACCAAAAAGAATAATCTTTTATTCTATATGAAATCACAGAAATAAAGATACAATTTTACCTTTCTGAGAGGCATGTGAAACCAAACGGCACACAAACTAATCAACATATTTTATGGTTCGAGGTTAGCTTTTATTTGAAAGGTAAAACAACATAACCATATTAGGGTTGACATGTGCTTATTTGTCAACTGGTTCGAGATTATGATTTCTTGGAAAAGTGCGATGAACGACCGTTCGCAATGCCGCATACATGTTGTAAGTATTTACGATTTTATTGGTGGAAATAAAGACAAACTTTACATAGCTATAGAATTATAACCAAAGGTCGCATTCTAATAATGTTTATATCATTGTGAAGCTAGACATCTTGTCTTCAATTCCGTATATAAATGGAATTTGTTTCGTTTCGTATTTATGATGTTACGAGGCCCGAATTAAAGACAATCTTTCGAAAGTAATAGAATAAAAACGAAAAAACATAGAAAATTCATTCAAAGTTTCGGGTGTGAATTAGCCATTTGTGTACGGGTGTCGCTACTTGAATTTGTATTGAACGCCCGTATATAGTCCTTATTCGCCATGTAGATGCGGTATATTTTGTAAAAACGGTACCGGAATCGCCGCCTGGAAATTCCGCCAGCAGAGCTAGTTAGTGCCAAAGCCCAAACTACTGCTGCGAGCTGCGAGCCTGTAAATTCCGCCACAGGAGCTAAAATTTGTAAAATATATATACGCATCGTAAGGGTTAAAAATTGAAACTTAGAATCGAACTAGACCTTTAATGGATCAAGCAATCAAAAATCCGTTCGACACATTTCTAAGTCTCATTACTTCTACAATCCCTGAAAATTTCATCAAAATCGCTTCAGCCGTTAGTTCAGGAATCGGCGGACAAAATTTGTGGAAATCATAATAATATTAAAGATTCCCATAAAAACAATAGGTCTTCCAGACTATGTCTTGAAGACCTAATAAAGATTCGCATAATAACAATATGTCTTCCAGACTATGTCTTGAAGACCTAATAATAATACCGATGCACATAATAACAATACGTCTTCCAGACTATGTCTTGAACAAAAATTGTGGAAATCATAATAATAATAATAACTAGGATTGATGCGTCTGCTTGACCTTGAATTCCATGTTGGACTCTCGGTTATTCATCAGTTTCTCTTCTTTAAAATGAGCTATCAAACATGTCTCTATCTTCAGTAGTTATTTTACAAAAAATCTCCAAAGAAGTTACCCCTCTGAAAATGGAACAATCACATATTAATGGACCCCTACATTACATTTCCCATGATTAAGACAAAACGGTTAATATTTTCATACTAAGGTACAACATAGAAAATAATGTGCTTTAATTTCCCCTCAAGTAGATGTAATCATCAATAAGATTGCATACATAAGAAAAGTGTAATGTTGTTCTGAATATTCAAAAAAATACTTTAAAAATGCTGAAATTTGGACCCCCTAGACAACATTTCCTACGTTTGAAGCTTAACTATCAATTTTTGATGAAAGGGTCCAGCATAAAAGTTATTGGACGTGCAATTATGCATACGTAGATGTCAATAACGTTGCATTTGCATAATTAGCAGCTCCGACTAAGTCAGAGCTGCTATCAGTTTTTGCGCAGTTTCCATCGCCGCCGCCGCCGCCGCCCGCGCGTTTTGTATTGGCTATAACTTTTTTCCTAGAAGGTTTTAAGAACTCATATACATAACTTCTTACTTATACCCCTGGGGAATTTTTTTGACACATTCACATTCAAGGTCAAAGGTCAAGGTCACGAGTTCTGAAATCTCTAAAAAAATCCTTGTAAACACGATAACTTGAAAAATATTTGTGCTATCAGGCTCTTCTTTGGTGTATATCAACTATGGAGAAAGGCCAAGATTTGAAAAGGTTTTCGCTAACATCTGTCAAAGGTCAAGGTCATAGCGAGGTCACAACTTAAGCATGCTTTTGCGAAAATGTCTTATTTCAACTATTAACACTTTGAATCATTACATGATTGTGAAACACAATGAAAAGTGATCACTGATTGTGTGACCTTGAATTTTAAAGGTCAAGGTCACGAGATATGGTCATGCTGACCAGTTCTGAAATCACTAAGTAACTTTTTTACATGAAGATATTAACACCTCATATAGATTGCTTAATTTCTTTCTTATACACCTGGTGAATGATTTTGACATGTTCACATTCAAGGTCAAAGGTCAAGGTCATGAGTTCTGAAATCACTACAACAATCCTTGTAAACTTGATAACTTCAAACTTTTTTTTGTGCTATTAGGCTCTTATTTGGTGTATATATGAACTATGGAGAAAGACCAAGATTTGAAAATGTTTTCGCTAAAATCTGTCAAAGGTCAAGGTCACAGTGAGGTCAAAACTTAAGCATGCTTTTGTGAATATGCCGTATTTTAACTATGAATACTTTGAATCATTGCATGTATGTTATACGCTATGAAAAGTGTTCATTGATGGTGTGACCTTCAAGGCCAAGGTCATAAGATATTGGTTAAGGCCACGTTAATCCTTTGATAAAATTATGAAAGAAGAAATAGGTTTTAAGAACAAACTTGTGAAAAGTGACCTCAGTAATTTTTTTTAAAAAGAATTCCCATTTTATTGATGCTGACGAGAAGGAGGAACAGGGAAAGGCGAGACCCTAAGTTTCGGAGCTGCTCTGCTTTTGCGGTGTCCCGCAAACGCTAATCTAGTTAGTAAGGCAGTACTGATCCTTTGAAGATGGATGAAAATTGCGATTTTTGAAAAATGACAATGTTCTATGAGAAGTCACACATAAACTATGACAGATACATACTTCAAAATTATTATCCTTAATAAATGATGTTTCCACTTCAAAATGAGCTATTAAACATTTTGCTTTCGTTTATGGTTTACGATCGAAAATTCTCTAAAGACTATACCCCTCGAAAACTGACAAAATCACAACATTTTTCAATTATCTGCGGAAATGCGCTATTTGTGCCTAAGTTATCAACTTTTATATGATAATAATATGTTATGGAATTGTTAAACTAGTTATTACAAATAGATAGAAATAATTAACGTTGATATAACTTCATTTCTAACAGAGTTATGTCCCTTTGAATGCGAGCTCTAAAAATAAAGTTTTCAAAAAGTTCAATTTTCAAATTGCTGTAGCTCATTAACCGTTAAAAATAGAGCAAGTGTTGGGGGATTACTTTTTGCATCATTCTTTTAGCTTTCGAATGAGCTACTACATGATGCTGTATGTATTGCCGTGATTTAGGAGAAGATTTTTGAAGACGCATTCCCTCAAAATCGCGAAAGTGTGCGAAATTTTCAGTTTTTGCGGAATAGTGTCATGGGCTAAATTTGGACAAATATTCAAGCCCTAATTAACTAATGAATTGATAAAATAATTACAATCTGGATTCAAGAAATATATTTACAGATTGCATTTTAGTTACCCACATTGGCTAATGACCATATTTGACTGATAGATTATGTAATGACAGATGTCAGTTTGTACCAGATTTAACATGTTATATTATCTTCATCTGAAATAATATTGAATTATTGAAATGTGCAAACATGTGATACTTAAATTCTACAAGTGTTAAAATACAAATTCTATTTAGCCTTCATTGGAAATTCATAAAATAGATATAGGTTAAATTAATGAAATATATTCCAATAGAACTCTTATGTTATTCAGTTAAATTACATCTTTTGGATATTCACAAATATGCCCTTAGGTCATTAGGGTTAATTCTATTGTATGTCAAAACTTCAAGGGATATGTAATTGATTTAGTCAGTAAGCTAGATAGTGCCTAAGGGTCATCTAGATACCTGTATTGTTCCAGGAGACGCAATGTCTTTTCCTAAAATAATATGTAATTGTTACCCAGTGTAAAGTGTTTAAATTATCCCCAAGCTAGTGAATTTAGTATTAGATTAAAATCCTTAATTGTAATTAACTACATATGGCATCAGCCACCAAGAAGATTCTCCCTTGTTAGATAATACCCCATTATGTCAGGATTAGGATTACGATTGGTAAATTACTTCAACCAATGAAATGGTTACATTATTATTGCTACCAATGAAAATTAGTTTCTTATCAAATGCAGCCAATGAAAAACAGTCATTAATTTAAGTTCAGAAAATGATAACCTTTAAAAAGCCTGGACAGACCAGTTCCAGTAGTTAGAGTTAGGAGCTTAGAGAGTGAGTTTAGGGAGTGACCTAAGACTTTGACTTATCTCTCACCACACTCCAAGGGCTGGAAGTTTTTGAGGTGAGGCCCTTGGAGTTGGGATGCAATTGTTAAGTACAAATGTTATGTACTATGTTGTTGTGTATGTCCTGTGAATAAATGTTGTTGAAAAGTGTTCCAAGGCTCATGACTTTACTGTGTGTCTGGTGCTAATTCCCCGTTACTCCAGACACCTGTGTTCTTGAATAATATCACGAGGATTGACGTCAAGATTGACGCCAAATAAAGGCCTCACAGGCCATGGCCTAAAGACCTATTTCCTTTTTTTTCCAGAACAAATTTACCTAGAAGGCTGTTATAATGTGTGCATACTGTTTAGCCAATGGAGATTCTAAGTTGTAGATTTGGTGACCTTGTGGCCCCAAATAAGGGCCTTACAGGCCATAACCTATTGTGTGCAGACTCTTGCCTTTACAATTTTCCAAATTTAAGCCAGTCACTCAAACAGTCCTTTTGCTTGCGTAATATGAGCTGACCTTGGTGACCAAGATTGCAGTGGCTTATATGATAATCAGAGCTACATGTTATGTTATATATCATGTTCCACAGAGCAGGTGGCCAGTACAGAAGAGCAAGGCTCACTGAGTGAAGTCTGAGTGCTTGTTAGACCGGACTTTCTTAAAGGCCTTTATTTTGCACAGAGTCATGGGGAAGCACTACTAAGAGTCCCCCAAGGCTGTTTTGGGAGGAGGCATGGTTTAACTTGTAGAGGGAAATAGGATATATTTTATGGCTAGAGAGTCACCTTCTCTTCAAGATAATTTCAGTAATTGTGATACTTGGACAACCAATTTCCTTTAAATGTAGTTTTTCATGCACTGACACTGAACAATTTTGATGTCCATGGCTTTTTTTAAAGGTCGTGTCAAGGGGTTGTACTTGATCTGGAGAACAATATATTTCCGGGTTGAACATAAACATATATATCCTGGTGAGCTACAGAGCCCATGGCTCTATTTTTAGCTCATCAGGCCTGAAAGGCCCGATGGGCTTATGGCATGGCATGGTGTCCGCCGTCCGGCCGTCAGTCCGTCCGTCCGTCCATCCGTCCGTAAACTATTCGCTTTTTCGACTTCTTCTCCAGAACCAATGACTCCACAGAGCTGAAATTTTATGTGCAGACTCCTTGGCCAATGGGGATTCTAAATTGTAGATTTCGTGACCCCATGACCCCAAATGGGGTCACAGGGGTCACATCCTTAAAAACCTATTTTCATTTTCTTCTCCAGTTCCAAAAGGTCTAGTGAGCTGAAAAGTTGTGTGCAGACTCCTTGGCCAATGGGGATTCTAAATTGTAGATTTCGTGACCCTATGACCCCAAATGGGGTCACAGGGGTCACATCCTTAAAAACCTATTTTCATTTTCTTCTCCAGTTCCAAAAGGTCTAGTGAGCTGAAAAGTTGTGTGCAGACTCCTTGGCAAATGGGGATTCTAAATTGTAGATTGTGTAACCCTGAGACCCCAAATGGGGTCACAGGGGTCACATCCTTAAAAACCTATATTCATCTTCTTCTCCAGTTCCAAAAGGTCTAGAGAGCTGAAAAGTTGTGTGCAGCCTCCTTGGTCAATGGGGATTCTGAATTGTAGATTTCATGACCCCGTGACCCCGAACGGGGTCATAGGGGTCACATCCTTAAAAACCTATGTTCATCTTCTTCTCCAGTTCCAAAAGGTCTAGAGAGCTGAAAAGTTGTGTGCAGACTCCTTGGCAAATGGGGATTCTAAATTGTAGATTGTGTAACCCTGAGACCCCAAATGGGGTCACAGGGGTCACATCCTTAAAAACCTATATTCATCTTCTTCTCCAGTTCCAAAAGGTCTAGAGAGCTGAAAAGTTGTGTGCAGCCTCCTTGGTCAATGGGGATTCTGAATTGTAGATTTCATGACCCCGTGACCCCGAACGGGGTCATAGGGGTCACATCCTTAAAAACCTATGTTCATCTTCTTCTCCAGTTCCAAAAGGTCTAGAGAGCTGAAAAGTTGTGTGCAGCTTCCTTGGTCAATGGGGAATCTGAATTGTAGATTTCGTGACCCCATGACCTCAAATGGGGTCACAGGGGTCACATCCTTAAAAACCTATTTTCATCTTCTTCTCCAGTTCCAAAAGGTCTAGAGAGCTGAAAAGTTTTGTACAGACTCCTTGACCTGAAAACCTTTCATCTTCTCAAGTATGAAACGGTCTAGAGAACTGAAATGTTCTTTGCAGACTCATGAGGCAATGGGGATTCTAAATTGCATATTTGTTGACCCAAAATATGGGTCACAGGGGTCATGACCTGAAAACCTTCTTTTATCTTCTTCTCCAGTACAATAAGCTCTAGTCAAAGGAGATTCTTAATTATAGATTTGGTAAATGTATTACTTGAGATAACTTAGAGATAACCTTAGATAATAAATTAATGAAGTCCTGATGAGCTACAGAGCCCATGGCTCTATTTTTTTTATTAGAGTAAACTATAAGGTATTGTGGTATTGAAGAAGATTAATACGCTCCTTCAATGTAAAGAAACACAGCATCGGTGTCGTTTTGAGACGATACAGAAGGTAATTTAGTTTAACTATCATGTAACTTCTTTTGATTAGTGTAAAATTTACTGAATGTAAGTTTCCTGCCCTACTCTTTTCTTGTATACTGTTTTTTATGTTTACACGACCCTCAACATTTACTATATTTGGAACTCCCTCCTGGATCACCAATGAAATCTGATGAATTAAGACTCAAGGTCAAATTTGTTTAATGGAATACCAGAAACAGATTATAGTCATATCTTTATAATTTTAATATTTTTGTGTTGTTTGTTACAGAGTTATGAGAAATCCTGTGAAGAGTTGAGCCTTATGCTTCGGCAGGTTGGAGCTGAGGATAGAGGGGAGATCAGGGAAGCGCTTGAAGACAAGAGAGCAAATGTTCAAGGGTTGACAGAAGAAATAAAAAAATTGAGAGGTGTGTAATGCAAGGACAGCTTAATTACTTAAATCTTAATCTTAAAGGCACAATAGTACACGTTTTACCTCATCAGGCAAATCATGTGGGACCAGTGGGATATGTCATCTTCTGATGACTCTTGTTTTCATCTTCTTCTCTATTGCAAAAGGCAAAGTTTAAATGTTGTGTAACAACTCCATGGCCAGTGGTCATTTCACTTATTAGGCAACGTCCGCGGCAATCTCTGCCCCTATTTTTTGCGGATTTTGTAATTTTTCGACACAAATGACATAATTATTTGATATTATTATCATCCACATGTTATATATTGTATAAATAGTTGAATATATATATATTAACAAGGTTTAAAATAACTTTCAATAATCACAGATGTCTGAATTACGGTGTTTTACACAAAATGGCGATCTGCAAAACTGCCGAAAATAATTTCCATCAAGTCAAACAGAGTGACTACATCTGTATCTTTGTGATTGTATCTTTTATAAATAAAGATAAATTAACAGGTTTTGACAAGATTTTGAATTTAATATTGTCATTATTTATGATTGTAATATTTTAAAGGATAGATGCAATGACATATGGTCAAAATCGGATTCATTAAAATAGGATGTCAATTTGACAATTGCTCGATTTTAAATTTCTGAAATTGGTCCATTAATTATACTTACATACTGCTTTTAAAAAAAAACGCCGAATTTAGCCCCGGCGACCAGAATGAAAGTCTGCGGGGATGTGGCCCCTGAAGAGATGACTTCTGTGACGTCACTGGAGTAATGTCATAATTAGCGATAGACAAATCTTCAATCAAACAACTTAAATTTTCCATATATCGAATGTTTAGATATCCAAATAGGTAATTCCGCAGATGACAATTACATAATTATGCATAAACATGTGGTTTTTGGCGAGTTAGCACACCTCATAAATTCATCTAGCTGCAGTGATAATCATCATTAATTAGCAGCCCCGACTAGGTTGGGGCTGCTATCAGTGTTTATGCACTTGCCACCGCCACCGCACTCTCTGTTTTCACTTTAACTTTTTTATGATTGGGTTTTAACAACTCATATATATATATTGATACTATTACCCCAGAGCAATTGTTTTGGCATGTTCATATTCAAGGTCAAAGGTCAAGGTCAAGTTATAAAATCACTTTAAACCACATCATTAATAAAATACAACAACACACTGTTTGGAGGAAAAGAGGGTCTCATTTTATTCTAAGATGTATTAAGACATTATACATGTTAACAGAGGAGAAGTTAACCCCCCATTAACAGGATGAACAAAGACAGTAAGAGACATATTGAGACCCCCACAAATGCCAATGCAAGCAAACGCTAAATATGAGGAAAACTTTAAATGAAAAGCGAAAGAGATAACGATGGGGTTGGGGTGGGAGGTGGGAAAATAAAGCAAAAAACGGCTGTACCGCCATATTAGATTTACCGCCAAGCTAATAAACCGGAACAAGGAGAGGTTATGCAAGGGAGATAACTCCTGCCGCCCTAAAAATAACTTGAGTTAAATGCATATAAAGGGAGGCAACTCTTGGCTTAAATTCATTTTTAGTATAAAATTCACTTAAACCACATCATTAATAAAATACAACAACACACTGTTTGGAGGAAAAGAGGGTCTCATTTTATTCTAAGATGTATTAAGACATTATACATGTTAACAGAGGAGAAGTTAACCCCCCAAAAAGAGAGGAGACCCTCCGACCCCCAAAAAGTGTGTTAACTACAAATAATTAAACAGGTAAACGTTGTGCAAAAACATCTCTGTAATGACCTATGACATAAGATGGAAGCTGATCGACATAGGCTAAATATGCGGAACTCTTCCAGTCTCCCATGACTTTGACAATCTCGCCAGGCACACCACATGCTAACGCCCAGGTGGCGCCGCCCCTTCTAAAGCTGTGGCTCGAAACGTTCTCCTTGATACCTACAGACTTTAACAAAACGTCAAGATGCTTACTGAAAGCACCTGATGTCATCACTTGCACTTTGCCACAGACTTCATTGTAAAACACAGCTGAAGCGTCAGAGAGGCCACTGTTGACTCTGAACGCGTTTATGAGAGCTTTCACTGGACACAAAGGGTGTGGGTGAATACACGGTAGACATATTTCCAGAGTCCGTTCCTTGAATTGTATGGTTTTAGACCACTTCACCTTGATGAGAAGAGAGCCGTCAGTACACAGTATAAAACTCTGACGACAAAACTCCTTTTCCTGCGACAGCTTGTTGATAGTTGCGGGAAACAAATTAGACTTCCTGAACAAGCCAAAAAACATCAATAGCATTGCTGCCCACATGTTCACATGTATCAAATTTGAGAAATCCAATATTCCCCTAAGTCTAAGTAACATATCTGGTGTGATGGGGGCCTTCCTCACTGTTGCTGTGCCCTTGACACGCGCATCATCCCACGAAGGGTAGACTTGACCAACCAACTATCCTCAAATGGGTGAGAGTAGCCACACTCTAGGTGAAGCAGTCGTATAATGTTCAGATACTGTCGAACTGAAGCCGGTTTTAGCTTCCTAGCAAGAAAGGCAGCATAAAGTGCAACCTGCCTTTGTGTGACTGGAACTGGTGGTTGGGAAATTGCATCACAGAACTTCATATAGGCATTGTAGTGGGTTTTGTACGTTCTAACCGTATTTTCTGCAAACGTTGCTGCTCTATACTGTTCTACCTCGGCTTCTAGTTCGCATAACATCGTCTCTCGTATTTGAGTGCCATCTACAACACAAGGTGATGAAAGAGTTAACAGACATACACTCCAACACTGTTTTGCAAAAGGTAATGGGCCACACATAAGATCGACTCCATCTGTTCAGTAAAACACAAAGCTTGTCAATCTTGCCCCATTCGTTTAGTCTGGACACAGTATCAGGAATAGCATTAAGTTTACCAGGCATATGAACTGCTCTAAATCTAAAGTTGAAACGTGCACTCATCCAAAAAAGGTTTCTCAGGTACTGATTAACTTGTTCATTCTTACAACGACCCCGATTCAATACAGCTTTAGCAACAATACTGTCAGTATATACAATGATTTGTTTGTCAGCCCAGCGATGCGCCCACCGGTTAGCTGCAATTACAAAACTCAAAACTTCTTTATGATTAATATGTAGCCCGCTCACTGCTGGCCAATCCGCACTCCAGCAAGAGAAATGCCACTCGCCCTCTGTAAACACACCTGCTGCAAATGTGCTTGCGTCCACATGTACAGGAACGTTCGCTGACTTTTGGTAGTAAACAGCACCATTAAACACAGTCAAAAATGATAGCCACCATGCTAAATCTTTCTTGAACTCAACAGATAACAAAGTCTTATCAGACTGATGCTTTAGCGAATTAATAGTGTCCAGTATGCGACGGAGAAAAAACTTGCCTCCCCTTATCGCTTGACATGCCCAGTTAAGCAAGCCCGCCAGGCTTTGAAGTTGCTTTTTGGAAGCGCGCTTTCTTTTATCAAACTTGTAAAGTTCAATCTTCATTTTATTTAGCTTCTCTGTCCCTAGAGAAAGCGTGCAATTTCTTGTGTCAATATCCACACCCAAAAAGGTAATTTTCTGAGTAGGACCAACCACTTTCCCCCAGCTGATTTGAAATCCGAGTTGCCCTAACAAACGAATGGCAGTATGGAGAGCATTATTACATTCTTCATAAGTCTGACCACAAACAAAAAAATCATCAATATAAACCACAACCATATCAAAACCTCTTCTGTTTAGCATTCGTTTCACTGCCTGTGATAGCCTGTGAAATATACTAGGACCTAACCGCGAGCCAAAAGGAAGGCGAGCGTCAAACAAATATGTAGGTGTCTTACATCCGTCAAAGAACCATTGAAGACCAGTCATTTTGTAGTCGACAGGGTTAATACCAACAGATCTGTACGCAGATTTTATGTCAATTTTTGCCATAAAATAATTTGGTTTGGCAAAGTCACAAGCATCTTGCAGAGTTTGAAAATGTACAGAAGTTAGTGAAGCATAGTCATTCATGGCCTCACCTGCAGGGCGACTACAATCTTGTATTATTCTAATCGCACCGGAGTCCTTAGGAATAGCAGCGATAGGACTAACGATAGTAGGCATTTCACTTGCGAGGATGTAATTACCTAAGCTAATTTGTTTCTTCAGTTCCTCTTCAACTAAATGTTTATTTTCACTGGAAACCGCTGATTTATGGTTCTGGGAAACGACCCTCTGTGGCCAACTTGCAGGGTCTGTAACCCTAAACCCATGTTCTAGGCCCTCAAGAAGATACTGTTTATCCTGGTCATTACATAATTCTCGTTGCCATACGTGTAGTTTAGCTGAAATGGAACTCGTCTTAGCCAGATATTCAGTAGTAAAGGGGGAAGTGGTTGAAGGCTGAGTGGCATATATGTCCTATACCTTAGCAGGCGTTTCACCTGCTTTGTCATGGTCTACTTGAGGGTGGTCTCGTCCACACGATGAACAAGAGTGGTCATAATTGCAGCTTCCGCCGTAGGTGCAATTCCCCTTGTTGTACTGCCAACAGACAGGTTTCCTGTGACGATTTGGCTTAACAGCTTCCTTCCTACCACCCACCATGTTATTATTTGGACCTCGTTCCCTGAGCCGCACTGTTGTCAAGTGCTGTCCGTCTGCACCCCATCTGAACTGACACTCTGCCTGCTTCTCACGATACTCGTTATCGTAGTGCAGAACTGATATCCACGTGAAACGACATGCAAGCTCTCCGAGCTTTGCTGTGTAGGCCAAATAGTCCATTATTTCACTATCATTAAGCTTATCAGTTAGTATGAGTTCAGCCATTATACAGGCATTGGCTGACATCCACTGGGCCGGACTGACAGATTCTAATTTACTTTTCTTGGAGTCATTTAACTTTAAAGTAATCCCCCCTCCAATATCAACTTCTTCCTCTCTGCAACTGCTACCCAGTTTAGGTACAAAGTCAACTATGTAAAGAGGTTTTTCTGCACTCTTACCTCTTTTCAAATACACAGAGGGATCAAGGTCAACTCGACTTGACGAATTATTGCTGGGTGCTACCTCCGGTCTGGAGCCAAGTAGGTTATCAAGAAAACCGATAGGTTGGTAGGGTCCGGTTTTTTCATCCGGTCTTTCAACGGAAATCTTGCGATGATGAGTGTTTGGGTCACCTATTCCCTTCATTGATTTGATTGCCCCTTCTAACGCTCTTCTATGTCCAGTTTTAAGTTTCAATTCAGCAAAATCACAATCTTGTATATTCAAAATGGCTTGGCGGGTTGTG
This sequence comes from Gibbula magus, assembly GCA_936450465.1. Classification (NCBI taxonomy): domain Eukaryota; kingdom Metazoa; phylum Mollusca; class Gastropoda; order Trochida; family Trochidae; genus Gibbula; species Gibbula magus. The sequence continues at coordinate 46,789,023 of OW388304.1, read as the reverse complement.
AAACCGGCATCCAACATGGCGTCTGCTACATTAGACGGGAGCTGCAAGTCTGCTATGAATTCACACACATTAAAGTCATCCAGTTCAAATCTTTGTCTACTGACCGGTCCGCTAATGTTGGGCTTGGTTTCTTTGTCCATCTTCTTAAATGTTGTACTGTATATTGTATACTGTATATTGCGAAAACCACAAATTTATCAAGCAAAAAACGGCTGTACCGCCATATTAGATTTACCGCCAAGCTAATAAACCGGAACAAGGAGAGGTTATGCAAGGGAGATAACTCCTGCCGCCCTAAAAATAACTTGAGTTAAATGCATATAAAGGGAGGCAACTCTTGGCTTAAATTCATTTTTAGTATAAAATTCACGAAAAAATGCTTGTAAACGCGCTAGCTTTAACACTTTTTGTTCTATGAGGCTTATATTTGGTATATATCATCTATGGAGAAGTACCAAATTTCCATGAATATCCGTCAAATGTCAAGGTCACATTGAGGTCATGATTTTGACATGATGTGCAAAAATGCTGTATCTTAGATATTTTCACTAATAATCATCAAAGGATAGTTATTCACAATGACGGGTGATCAATGAGTGTGTGACCTTGAAGGTCAAAGATCAAGGTCACGAGATATGGTCAAGCTAGGTCACCAGTTCTGAAATCACTGAATAACTTTTTTCCAAGAAGGTTTTGAGAACTCATATACATAACTTCTTACTTCTACCCCTAGGCAATTCTTTTGACATGTTCACATTCAAGGTCAAAGGTCAAGGTCACAAGTTTTGAAATCTCAAAAAAAATCATTGTAAACACGATAACTTAAAAAAAAAGTGTGCTATCAGGCTCTTACTGGGTATATATCAACTATGGAGAAAGACCAAAATTTGAATAGATTTTCGCTAAAATCTGTCAAACGTCAAGGTCACAGCGAGGTCACGACTTAAGCATTCTATTGCGAAAAACGCCTTATTTCAACTATTAACACTTTGAATCATAACATAATTGTTATACACAATGAAAAGTGATCATTGATTGTGTGACCTTTAAAGGAGCACTATGGCGGTAATTTAAACGACCCAAGATAAATTATCACCACACCGTGGCGAGCCGAAAATCTCAATGGTGTTCTGTCTGCTATACGAACCTTGCGTTTGCGCGAAGACAAGCGGGCCTGTTACTGAATCGAATATCATTTCGAGAAAGACTACTACTATAAATGTCTGTTTTGTTTTACATGCTTATGCTTTTTATCAATGTGTTTCCATAATTATACAAAATTGGATCGACAAACAAGCCAAGATTTTTTGCTTATCCTTCTCAACGAAAAACGAGTGTTATGCAACGTATCCATATCTATATCATTTTACAAATTCAAAGAAATAAATAGCTATCAACAAATTGTTTTATACTGTGATGGTTGCCTAACAAGTTCGCATGTAAATAATAATTTCCGATGTCTTCAATGTTTTAAATAACGAACCTGTTGTCAGCGTGATTGCTAATCCATGTACATTGGTGTACATCATACATAATAGCGAATGACTGGCTGCGATTACCGACGAAACAACAGAAAAACGAATCTAACCATATTCCTAAATTTCATTGGTTGAATATAATGTTCTTTACTTCTATTGGCTCACTATGTCTAGACTGAATGTCGCCTATATGTGTATCTTCAATCAACGAAGGGTCGGTTTAGTATCGTCAGTTACGTCATATGACAGGACCTTGGCAATATGCTTGACGCGCCACCTCTTATGTAGTTGAACCGGCCAAGTGGCAGATATCCGGCATCAGAGAAAAGGTGTTAATGCATTAAATGTAATTAGAGATTGTTAAATTAAGGACTAACTTCTCAACAATATAGAATTAAATTAAAAAAATATAACATTCTACAGTAACATTTCATAGATTTTACTCAAATAACATTATAATGTTAGAACGGAATGAAAGAAAATGTGTACCGAAAATTCGTTTCGATTTGAAATAAATCATGGTTACTTATCATATATCACATTTTTCTTGAACATTAAACAAACTTATATAGAAAATTAGCAGGACTGACGAGTACTGGCGGATAAACGTGGAATAGAAATATACATATTTCCAAATTAAGACGTTATATACGATAAAGATACATATTGGAGTTATACATACATGTAGGCAGCATTTGCATTGACTTTGTGTATTTTGAAATGTATGTTTTTTATTGCCACATCCATATAGAAATCATCTTGTCCTAAATCGTCTTTTGCGTCTAGTTATTAATTATTGCATTCGGTCTTATTTGTTCTTTATTAAAATGTAATAAACATATACATATGTGTGCGTGTACACTGCAGTAAGTCTTCATGTAATTTTCACTGAGTTTGTTGATGATTCCAGTCCATTTGGTCATGAAATAACTATTCTTAAATCATGTAGGAGCAGTGAATATTGTTTGCATAAATTACAATACATAATATATAAAACGTTTTAACTGGAAAATAAATTTAAGCAATGTTTTATATAACACGATGTCAGATACACAGTATGAATATACTTTTCACCGATATTTAATGTGACAACAACAAATGAGATACGCTGAATGAAATGTGAATGAATGTTTCGAATGAGTTCGTTTTGATAATGAATTCCCAATTGGGACATGGTCGCTTATGGGAGGGATTTACCGACTGCTGCCGTCGAGCCCAGTACCCAGTTTGCGTCATGTGACCTCGCTACCCGGCTCGCTCTGGCCTCCCCACGCTGCGGTCACAGCACACATACCCTAAAGCAATGTCCCCCTTTAAGATCAAAGGTCATGGTCACGAGATATGGTCATGGTCACCAGGTCTGAAATCAGGAAGTTACTTTTTAGCTCATCAGGCCTGAAAGGCCCGACTGGCTTATGGCATGGCATGGCGTTCGTCCGTAAACTTTTAGCTTTTTCGACTTTTTCTCCAGAACTAATGACTTCACATAGCTGAAATTTTATGTGCAGACTCCTTGGCCAATGGGGATTCTAAATTGTAGATTTCGTGACCCCGTGACCCCAAATGGGGTCACCGGGGTCACATCCTTAAAAACCTTTTTTCATCTTCTTCTCCAGTTCCAAACGGTCTAGAGAGCTGAACAGTTGTGTGCAGACTCCTTGGGTAATGGGGATGCTAAATTGTAGATTTCGTGACCCTGTGACCCCAAATGGGGTCACAGGGGTCACAACTTTAAAAACCTATTTTCATCTTCTTCTCCAGTTCCAAAAGGTCTAGAGAGCTGAAAAGTTGTGTACAGACTCCTTTGTCAATGGGGATTCTTAATTGTAGATTTGGTGACCCTTGCCTTGGACCCCAAATAAAGGCCTCTCAGGCCATGACCTAAAAACCTATTTTCACTTTCTCCAGAACAAATGTACCTAGAAGGCTGTAATATTGTGTGCAGACTCTTTAGCTATTGGGGATTTAAATTGCAGATTTGGAGACCCTGGGGCCTCAAATAAAGGCCTCACAGGCCATGACCTAAACATATATTTTCTTCTTCTCCTCCAAAACAAAGTATCCTAGAAGGCTGTACTGTGCAATGTCCCCCTTTAAGATCAAAGGTCATGGTCACGAGATATGGTCATGGTCACCAGGTCTGAAATCAGGAAGTTACTTTTTAGCTCATCAGGCCTGAAAGGCCCGACTGGCTTATGGCATGGCATGGCGTTCGTCCGTAAACTTTTAGCTTTTTCGACTTTTTCTCCAGAACTAATGACTTCACATAGCTGAAATTTTATGTGCAGACTCCTTGGCCAATGGGGATTCTAAATTGTAGATTTCGTGACCCCGTGACCCCAAATGGGGTCACCGGGGTCACATCCTTAAAAACCTTTTTTCATCTTCTTCTCCAGTTCCAAACGGTCTAGAGAGCTGAACAGTTGTGTGCAGACTCCTTGGGTAATGGGGATGCTAAATTGTAGATTTCGTGACCCTGTGACCCCAAATGGGGTCACAGGGGTCACAACTTTAAAAACCTATTTTCATCTTCTTCTCCAGTTCCAAAAGGTCTAGAGAGCTGAAAAGTTGTGTACAGACTCCTTTGTCAATGGGGATTCTTAATTGTAGATTTGGTGACCCTTGCCTTGGACCCCAAATAAAGGCCTCTCAGGCCATGACCTAAAAACCTATTTTCACTTTCTCCAGAACAAATGTACCTAGAAGGCTGTAATATTGTGTGCAGACTCTTTAGCTATTGGGGATTTAAATTGCAGATTTGGAGACCCTGGGGCCTCAAATAAAGGCCTCACAGGCCATGACCTAAACATATATTTTCTTCTTCTCCTCCAAAACAAAGTATCCTAGAAGGCTGTACTATTGTGTGCATACTCTTTAGCCAATGGGGATTCTAAATTGTATGTATGGTGACCCTGTGGTGCCCCAAATAAGGGTCTCAAGCCATGACCTAAAAATCTATTTCAGTCTTCATCATTAAGCAACATAAACCCTGATGAGCTACAGAGCCCATGGCTTTATTTTTTCCTAGAAAGTATTAACACCTCATATACACAGTTTTTTTCTCATACACCTGGTGAATTATTTTGACATGGTCACATTCAAACTCAAAGGTCAAGGTCATGAGTTCTGAAATCACTATTAAAAAATCCTTGTAAACACAATTATTTCAAACATTTTGCTGCTATCAGGCTCTTATTTGATATATATCAACTATGGCTTTATTGCTAAAATCTGTTAAAGGTCAAGGTCACTTTGAGGTCACAACTTAAGCATGCTTTTGTGAATGTCTTATTTTAACTATGAACACTTTGAGTCATTGTATGATTGTTATACACAATATAAAGCGATCATTTATGGTGTGACCATGAAGGTCAAAGGTCAAGGTCATAAGATATTGGTTAAAAGGAGGGTTCTATCGGGGTAATTTTTGTGGAAACGAAATTCGAGACGATATTCCCGTTTACACACATACCGGTATGTATGCTATTAATGCATGATTTTTAACACAGTCAAATGGAAAGATATTAATATAGTTAATTAGCAGTCCGGACTTAGTCGGGACTGCAATCAGTTTTTGCGCAGTTTCCGCCGCTGCCGCATTTTGTATTGGCTATAACTTTAAGTTAAAGGCTATAAGTTTTGAAAACTCATATACATAACTTCTTACTTATGCCCTGGGGAATTTTTTGACATGTTCATATGTAAATTCAATCTATATTCACCTCTGCATTGGGCACTGCCACTTTCACTGAGTCTCTCAAATCAACTGCCACATGCGCATGCAGGTCATGCGCATGCGTCAAGGTGACAGGTCGCAATTTTCTTCGCTCTCGCCAATTTGAATTTTGTTTGATGTTTTATACTACTACAAGGCGAAATACTTCAACAAAAGTGAGTTTGATGCATTGCTTCTTACTATCACTTGAAGAAGAATGAATGTCCAGACTGGCGAATTTGAATATTTGAAAGATTTTGAAGAAGGCAGTAGCGATTTTGTTAGGACAGTAATGGCCGACGTCCACGTCCCCGCTGTCAATATGGAAGATCAACAGTCTACACACGTTTCCAGCAAACGGACCCGAACACCTAGTCCACAGAAGTCTACTACAGAAACAAAGAAGATAAAGAATAACCCTGTGAGTATCGGTGAACTTTTACATGAAGTATCTTTCGAAGAAGCGGACTTACAAACACGACTCATTTTAAAAGCTATGATGACACTAGAAAGTTCACTAAACGATCGTTTTCGTGAAATGGAAACCAGAATAAGCAGTAGTGTGAAAAGTGATCTACGCAAGGAGATCGTGGATGTGAAATCGGGTCTTGTCAGTGACTTGAACGAACTTGCCGATCGTGTAAAACTATTAGAAAACATGCCGGCTCGCACTGACCCAGATTCGGCAATGAGTGACAATCGTAACCTGAATATCATCTTACGAAATGTGCTTTATTCAGAGACTGAGAATGTTGTCAATAAAGTCAACGGTGTCATACGTGACGGTTTGAAGATCAGAAATGTAGAGGTTGTCAGCGCTGTGAGAAAGGAATCACACAACAGGCGATACCCGGGGGTCATCGTCGCCACATGTCGGAGTCAGGAAGATAAAGACCAGATTATGGATCAGAAATCTACACTTCGCAAGGAGAGAAACTTCAAGGACATCTACATTGGAGCAGACAAGCCGAAACATCAACGGATGTATGAAGCCAACCTTCGGACGATCGCAGAAACCATGGGTGATGGTAGACTGCGAGCAGTCGGTTCACGTTTGGAGAGAACTGACCGGACAACGTCTGAATACAGAAGATCGAGACACAACGTACGTGGCGAAGGTAACTACCATTACAACAGATCACAGGGGAGAGACACAGCTACATATACAGACCGTGCTGAGTACAACAGTGACAGATATTCGGGAAACAGGGAAAGCAGGCGCGACTACGCTAGTGTTGTGAATTCGCGAGATGGTCGTAGTAGGATGTCCTTAAATGGTACGAAGGAGGCGGAGCCACGCTGGAGGTCAGGTGACAGATCGTCCAATGACACAGGAGGAGACAGAAGACCAGCCAATCGACAGTCAACGCGCCAAAGATAGGTTAAAGCCGGGTTTTGCAACGTGAAATCGTGGGCAGTTGACTCTACTTCGCAGAATGCATTGATACGTAAACATTGTGTAGATTATAGTAATTGTGACATTATAGGGCTTACCGAAACTCATCTGATTGACAATAACAATTTACATGTTGATGGTTACACATGGTATGGCCATAATCGAGATCATATCCACAGGAGAGCACCTAAGGGCTCCGGTGGGGTGGGTTTCTTGATAAAAAATGATATTTTAAAGGATTTTGACATTTGTGTGAAGGACAAATCTTACGAAGGTATCTTATGGTTGAGTTTACAGAATTAAATAGACAATACTTATTCATACATATGTGTGTGTTATTTGCCACCAGAAAACTCAACTAGAAACATTGATGCCCAAGACTTTTATGATATTTTACTGTCTCAAATATATGAATATAAAAACATTGCTTTTATTGGAGGTGATTTCAACAGTAGATGTGGGGCCGAGGCTGACTACATCAGAGGTATAGACACTATTGTTGACAGAGACGTTGTGGACTTTACTGTCAATGCGCATGGTAGAATTTTAATTGACTTTTGTATCAATGCCAATTTTTGCATTTTAAATGGAAGAAATACTACAAAAAATGATGTGACTTTTATTGCAACTACGGGTAGCTCTGTTGTTGATTTGTGTTTAGTTCCTTATGAGTGTTTAGATAAGTTTTCATGTTTTGAAGTGATACGCCCAAGTCTGTTAGCGCAGCAAGCAGGTTGTGTAGGGGTGTATGATGCAGGTGAGATCCTCAAGATTGACCACTCTCTGGTCTGCTGGAACATGGACCTGGAGACGACGGTGAGCACAGAGGAGGGTAGGGTAGAGACTGAGTGGTATGAGAAAGTGTTAACTGACAATGTGCCAAGTCATTTCGGTAGCTCATGGGAATATTCAAGCAAACTAGAGAATGCAATAAGTGAATGTGAAAAGAGCGATAAGGATAAAGCGTCCATAAATAATGCATATACTGATTTTGTCGATGCAATAAGAACAGAAATGGAGAAAATACTACCGTCGAAACAATATTTTTGAACAGTTCAGGCAAGGGGAATAAGAAGCGCAGGACAAAACAACCCTGGTGGAATGAGAAATTGAGTTCTCTATGGAACGATATGTGCGAAGCTGAGAAGGATTGGTGTAAGTGTAAAGGAGTCAGAAAAGCTCATCTGAAACACGTATATGTACACAGAAGAAAGGCTTTTGATAAATGTGTCCGACAAGCAAAAAGAACTCATCAGTCAAATATTCACAGAAACTTGGAACAATTGTGCGATGAGAACTCTGGTGAATTCTGGAAGAGAATAGGCCGTGTTGGTGTTGGAAATGAGAGACGAAAGAGCATCCCCATGGAGGTAATACAAGAGGATGGTACAGTTAGTGGAGATGAGCAGGTCGTCCTAGATAGATGGAAGAATGACTATCAGACACTATTAAATGGCAATGATAGAACCACTGTGTGAGAGACCGGTGACGTCAGAGATGTGATAAATGACGTTACTTCACTTAGTGATGACATAAGCCTTGAGGAAGTTGTACGAGCTGTAAAAAGAGCCAAGAACGGAAAATCTCCTGGTGTTGATAATATCCCTACAGAAGTTTTAAAAAACGAAAATACTATCGGCTTTTTACACCGTCTTTTTAACATCTGTTTTAACTCAAGAAATCTTCCCGATATATGGAATAAAAGTCTCATTAATCCAATTCCAAAGTCATCTGATACGGACCCGAGAGACCCACTCAGTTACCGAGGTATCACTTTGGCACCAACAACGTACAAGCTCTACTGTGGTGTTTTGAATGAAAGACTTTCATGTTGGGCCGAAAAGAATGACATCATCAGAGACGAACAAAATGGATTCCGGAAAGGCCGCTCTACGACGGATCATATATCAACACTAACAAGCATCATCGAGACAAGGAAATCCATGAAGAAACCAACATTTATTGCTTTTATTGATTTTAAAAAGGCTTACGATGGAATAAATCGGGACATTTTATGGAATAAGCTTTACAACTGTGGAATAGACAATAAGATCAGCGAAGCCATTAAAACTCTATATCGCAATGTGCAGTGCAGTGTCAGACTCAATGGAAGGAAGACAGAGTGGTTTACAGTTACAAGAGGTTTAAAGCAAGGCTGTCTCCTATCACCTCTATTATTTAATTTGTATATTAATGACCTGATTGTGAAAATAAGCTCACTAAAAGGTGTTACTGTTGGGGAAGATAACATCACTATACTGGCCTACGCTGACGACGTTGTACTCCTCGCTGAAAGTGATACGGACTTAAACAACCTACTTAGTGCCGTTAATAACTGGTGTGACGAAAACAAAATGATTATTAACAAGGACAAGTCTAATGTTGTGCATTTCAGAGGAAAAAACGTGACACGGACAAGCTCAACTTTTAACTGTGGGGAAAAAGAACTGGCCGTGACAGAGTCCTACAACTATCTTGGTGTTTTAATGACTGAATACTTAGATTATTCTTTAATAGCAAAGTCAGCTGCAAAATCAGCCAGTAGAGCGTTGGGACTTTTAATCTCGAAGTACAAGTGTCTTGGAGGAATGCCTTTTAAAATATACAGCAAACTTTTTAACACATTGGTATGGTCTACTCTCAACTACGGTGCAGCAATATGGGGTACGACAGTCCACTCAAGCATAAAAGCAGTCAAGCACAGGGCCATCCGCTTTTTCCTCGGCCTAGGAAAGTACGCCCCCAACCTAGCAATCACAGGAGACGTAGGTTGGACGCCCCCAGAGGTGAGACAGTGGGTCAGTGTGACCCGGCTGTGGGACAGAATGAACAATATGGCAGAGAGACGTCTAAACAGAAAAGTATTTTTATGGGCTGATGGAATGGCAACACTAAAGAAGAAACGCAATTGGAATTTTAGACTTCATGAACATTTTAAGAAACTTCATTTACAGCATCTCTTTGATATACATGTAAGAACAGAGAAGAAAATTTTAGTTAACACAGTGGAAAGAACTATGTTTTCAAGGCACAAGATTATCTGGAATGAAACGCTAAATGGAGATGGTAACAGAAAGCTACGAACTTATAAAACTTTTAAGCAAGAATTTGAATGCGAAAAATATGTTAACACCTACATGCCAAGGAAACATCGAAGTGCGCTCTCTAAGTTTAGATGCGGTGTGGCACCCTTGAAAATAGAGACTGGCCGATATGAGAGCATCCCTGTGGAAAATAGACTGTGTTTTAATTGTCTCAACTGCGTCGAAGAAGAAGCCCACGTTCTACTAAAGTGCCCCTTATATACACGTTTTACAAGTGATCTTTTAAAGCTTTCCTGTGATAAATTTCCAGCTTTTACAATTTCTTCGATGTCGGAACAACTTGCCCTTATTTTTAGATGTGAAGAGTTTACTCATGTTTTAGCCAAAACCTGCAATAACATTTTAGAACATAGGCGCTTTTTGCTGTACAGATAATTTTATGGTTTTTTATATAAATAATGTACAATGTTATAATAATGTATTATTTTTTTAGGGTATGTATAGTGCTCACTTTGTACAGATTGTCTTTTACGTGTTTTATCATCTCTCATAAATCGCTTGGCGATTGGTCGCTTTTATATATGGTATATTTTATGTATGTATATTTGTGCTAGTGAGATGTAAATAAACATATCTGTCTGTCTGTCTGTCTGTCTGCCACATGTTCAGCTCACCAGTTACATCACTGCCAAGCTATAGTCTGTTTCATATATCTCTAGTAGTGTCCTCTGTTGTCTGTCAACTGCATTGTTATAGTCTGTATTGGTAAAGTCTGTATCAGCTAACACATATTCAAGGTCAAAGGTCAAGGTCACAAGTTCTGAAATTGCTAAAATATATCCTTGTAAACATAATAACTTGAAAAATATTTGTGCTATCAGGCTCTTATTTGGTGTATATCATCAACTATGGAGAAAGGCCAAGATTTGAAAAGGTTTTCACTAACATCCGTCAACGGTCAAGGTCACAGCGAGGGCACAACTTAAGCATGCTTTTGTGAAAATGTCTTATTTCAACTATTAACACTTTGAATCATTACATGATTGTTATACACAATGAAAAGTGATTATCGATTGTGTGACCTTGAAGGTCAAAAGTCAAGGTCATGAGATATTGCTTAAGGTCATGTTAAACCTTTGATTAAATTTTGAAATCTGAAATAGGTTTTAAGATCAAACTTGTGATAAGTGACCCCAGTGATGATTCAACTTGTTAGTAATAACTCGAATAATGAAAAAACAATTGTTAAAAAGAATTCCCATTTTATTGATGCTGACGAGAAGGCGGAAAAGGGAAAGTCCAGACCCTAAGTTTGGGGGCTGCTCTGCTTTTGCGGTGTCCCGCAAACGCTCGTCTAGTTTATGCAAATTTTCTCAAACTTTTTGTTTCGCTCATATCTCTGACACTATTTTTTCAAATTTTTCGCAACTTGATATGTACAATTACCATGATGTGTACATTTGCTTTTTTGGATGTTTCATACCCTCTTTTGCATAATTTATGCAAATTTTCTCAGTATTTCCACTTTTTGCTTCTAAAGCACTCTTACAAGTGTATGAAGACATATTACTATGAAAACACACATACTCTGCTTTCATAGTACTTCTGTGGTTCTGTGGTTGAAACTTTTCTTCTTTGACCAACGTTAAAAGCGGGGGTATATGAGTGAGCTAAATTCTCTTGTTCAAAATGAGTTCTACAAATCCAATCCCTGTATTTCTCGGTTTTATCTACATTCATCCTGAAAATTCATCAGAATATAAGACAGCTGAAAATAATGGAATTGAAATCTTGGAGCAAAAATTGCTACACATAACATATGATTTTGGGGATTCATGTCGGTTCATACTGTGTGGAGACTTTAATGCTCGCACAGCTGGAGAGCAGGATTTTGTGATCGATGATAATGTGAAATATCTGTGTATCGTTACGGATATGTATCCGGGTGAGGATTTTGACCCACCAAGATACAGTTGTGATACTGAAATAAATAGATATATGGTAGATCTCTAATGGACATGTGTAAGCTACTCAATATCCATGTTGTAAACGGCAGGAAACCAGGTGATACGCCGAGCAACTTAACTTTTGTATCCCACTCTGGTACAAGTCTAGTTGACTACTGCATCGTGTCATCCTCATTATTTGAGAATGTTAAGGACTTCAAAGTGATTGCTCGATGTGAATCGGACCATATGCCAATACAGTGCACCCTTGAAAATATATTTGACTGTAAGAGTACAACTAGCAGCAACATAACAGAAACCCTGTCACCGTGTATTCAGTATCGGCTTGATAATGAACATGCTGCTGAGTTTTGGGTACAATTCTCAAGGGAGGTACCGTATATTACTGTGTATAAGACGACTTTTATATACCAGAAAATAGGGGGTCAAAGAAGGGAGTCACTATACACAAGAGCTATGTTTCAGAAGAAGAAATTTTGAAGCTCGATTGACGAACTCACGATGTTGAAACTGGAAACAACAATACAGAAATATCAATGTCAACTCATATTGCTTACAAACAGGAAATCAAAATACTTTTATAATTATTATGTATTATTATGGTTTATATTACTATATGGAGTTAGATAAATACATAAAATATATTTGATAATTCATTTAAACATAATAGGTTGACATACCAAAAGTGGTACCAACGTCAAGCAAACAATCGACAAATTCAGTGATGTGGACCAATAAAATTCTACAACTTATCCATTCATTCATGACGTGGACCAATGAAATTCTACAACTAACATATTCAGAGAATGCACATTTCTTATTGTAGTGTACGAAAAACTTGACAAGCTTATCTCGATAAACTCGTGTCATTGACGTAATGTTAATTTTCAATCAGGGTAGTGATTCATTAACGTATCCGGTAATTACCTAAGCTTTGTTGTGTACTTATCAGTAATTGGTCTGTATATCTTTCTCTTGATTGACGGGAATAGCTTACATGGTTAAAGAAACACGTCTTTAGCTTGAGAAGTTTGTTGCATTGAGGAATACAGTGGCCTCTCGCTATATCATGAGGTTTGGGAGCCAAAACTGACAGCCGTGTAATAGAGAATCAGCGGTAAAGCGAACCAGAGTTGGAAGGAAAAATAATGGCTTGACTTCAGCTATCAAACATTACAAACCTTTCACCAGCATTCTGCAGTATTAAATACAACTAGTTTAACTTTGTTTATCATAAGGGGAAAATATTTACATTTTAATTCAACACTACGATAGAAATCTAAACATGAAATCTTGCTTGGCTTTGGGCATGCACAATCAACCTTGGTTATCAAAGCTCTTCACACCATCTTAATCATATAAACACTGAAGCGACTTCTAAATCTGTGTACGGAGTATCGGCTTTGTTTAGATTTTATAACATTCACTAGTTTCACAATAATTTTCGACTCGCCGTGAGCATGCGCAGATAGATGCTGCATGGAATTCTGGTCTGGCCGGAAGTAGTCGTTAGTATAGAAAAACTGTAATATCTTGTTGAATCTATCGAATATAACTGCTGTAAAGACAATTATTTGAGAACGACAGCAGTCAAAAACAATTAAGTTTTTACACCCCTGTCTGTAACAATTATGATTTGTAATAATGATAAAGACGTGTTTTTGTTGTAGGCACTATAAAGACAAAGGGATTGTGTTGACAGGCTTGAAAAGGGCAGTGGTGCTAACACTAAATAAAGTCGTATTCTAACTAATCCCCTCTGTTGTTTTTGCATCGAAACTAACGTACACACACAATTGAAACTGTCTTATTCATCTTACCTTTTATAGCAGTGTTTTTTTTATATTATTAATTAAGTTGTTTAGAGATTTAATTGACGTAAAATTAAATTGTATTTAACATAGTCTCGAACTTTACTTGAACCGTGACTCGATTCACTATTGTGGCGATTCTTTATCTTATCTCTTCTAAATGGATTCAATGCTAATTTTCATTTTAAAATGAAATTAAAATACATTGTATGATATTCTCAGTTCTCTTTTCTAAATTATTTTAGTGACTGTAAACTGTTTTTGCAAGAGATCACAGTAACTTGTATTTATAACACCATCGATCTGCACAAATATTTTCTGATATACAGATAAAATGTTGCAGTGTTTGCACTCAAATAAAGACAGACAGACCAGGGGTGTGGAAATAGGAAAAATGTCAACTTGCCCCTGGGCAAGTAAACTAGAAAAACTGACTTGCCCAGAATTATTACATTCCTTTTAAAAGAATTGTTTGTTCTGAAATTGCCAATTATAATAATTTAAATGTGGTTGTTTTGTTGTCTTTTTTAAGATTTAAGATTCCTTATTCAGTCAGTATTATAGGCCTCCAGCCCAGACTGAAAGTATGTGTTTAGGAAGTCATAAGTAGAACGATAATGGATAAGCAAAAATAAATTGAATATGGTACCATATTCAGGGATAGAAATGCCTTAGGGCACCCAATATCAAATTTATGTGTGCCCTGACCAAGTGAAGTGTACCATCAGATATCATGATCATAAGGCCACACTTTTGTTTTCCAAAAGGAATTTTCCCTCAGAAGTTGGGGGAAAATTGGACTTTCATAATTTCAGTCACAAAAGTGACTTTCACTAAAGTATAGGCTTAAAAAAAAAAAACCAATGCTGTAAAAAGTTCAAAATATGACTGAGTTGAAATCCAATTCAAATTCCACTGAACCTATATTATTTAACAATAATAAAGTTTCTGTTTAGACCCTAGTAAAATATTTGTTATTTTGTGTTGTTTATGTTCGCAAATAGATTTTCTCAGATAAAAATGGATGTTGAGTACAACAAATTGTCACTTGTATAAGATTGTCCACTTTTAAAAAAACTCATAAAATGAAAATGACCGATAATAAACTGTTTAAAATAGTTGACATAGTACTTAATTCTGAAGAAGACATAAACAAATTGTATATTGATTAATTATTTGGTAATATTGAAATAACTGCTTCATTTTAGATATATCTCTATTTATAGCCACAAGTGAAACTAAATTGTAGAATAGACTTCCAATATATCAACACATACCTTAGAATTATGTGAAGACAATTATTAAGTTCTTGTCCAAAAATGTTCACTTATGCATCATAATTCATCAAAGCCTAAACAGTTACAAATTGAGTTCCTAAAATAATAAGTTATTTTGACATCCAGACGTATTTCCAACAGATTTCATCACTTTCTAGATACTCCTGCCAAAGGGCCTGACCTATTAAGGAATAGGGGCAACAGGTTGTTAATAGCATTTCTTATTACCTGTCAAAACTTAATAAATAAACTAAATTCATAACATGATGAATCACTAAAATAACATTATTCCACAATATTTATTCCTTATTCTTCAGTAAACTCATTGAAGAAATTGAAGCACCAAGTTTTCGAAAGTTTTGACAAAATTCACCTATCATCCCTCAAGCAAATGGATCGGTCCACTCAAAATGTTATCATCATTTATTACGAGGGGCGTTCAATAAGTGTTGCAACTTCAATATAAAACCAACTCGCGTAGTCAATTTTTAACTTTTATTTTTCAATATAGTTACCCTTCACCTCAATACAGTTCCATTTCTCTTTAAGACTTTTGATGCCGCTTTTGTAGAAGTCTTCCGTTTGCCCCCCTAACCACGCCTCTGTGGCAGCTTTGATGTCTTCGTCATCCCGGAAGTGCCTTCCACGTAGGGCGGATTTCAGGTTTCTGAACAGGAAGTAGTCACTGGGGGCTAGGTCTGGGCTGTAGGGTGGGTGGTTAAGCTGTTCGAATCCACAATCACGTATAGCGGCCTGTGCAACTCTTGACTTGTGGACTGGAGCGTTGTCATGCAAAATCAGAACACCACGTGTCAACATTCCACGGCGTTTCTGTCGAATTGTCTTTCGCAATTCTTGCATTAGGTTGGCATAATATTGACCATTCATTGTAGATTTGGTTGGCAAGTAATCAATTAATAATATGCCTTTTGCCTCCCAAAAACTTGTCGCCATAACCTTGCCAGCTGATGGTTGAGTGCGGAATTTCAGGGGAGGTGGTGAACTCGGGTGCTTCCATTGCTTGGATTCCAGTTTAGTTTCCGGGTCCCAGTGGTGGATCCAGGTTTCGTCACCTGTCACCAGACGAGACAAAAACCTGGCTTCATCCGCATTAAACCGATCCAGGAGCTCCATGCAACTTTCGGTTCTTTTCTGGCGATCTTGTGCTGTGAGGTTTCTGGGTACCCATCTTGCAGATACCTTGGACATACCAAGATGGTCATGAATTATTTTTTCAACACTTCCAACTGATATCTGGAATTCCAAAGACAGTTCAGAAACTTTAACACGGCGGTCAGCTAAAATTCGTCTTTCGATAGCGGCAATAACTTCCGGTCGGGTGACTTCAGATGGCCTGCCTGACCGTGGGTCATCGTCTAAGGACTCCCTGCCCCGCTTGAACTGAAGAGACCAGCGACAAACTGTTGAAAAGTTAGGAGCATCCTTACCCATCACATTACACATACGATTATGTATCTCTGTAGCTTTGCATCCCTCTTTAGTAAGGAACTTAATCACAGCGCGTTGTTCATGTTTGAGAGAATCCATGATTATGGAGACCTCTAGGTCAGCGCAGCTATTATATCTAAATAATTATTATGTCTAGAAATTGTTTTGACATGTGTCAATGTTATGTTTTGACTATAGTAACACCTGCTATAAGCTGACACTGATTATGTAAACACCAATGCCCCGCTTGCAACACTTAATGAACGCCCCTCGTAGAGTCGGAGCTGCTATCAGTTTTTGTGCAGTTTCCATCGCCGCCGCCGCGTTTTGTATTGGCTATAACTTTTTTCCTTATTAGGTTTTGAGAATTCATATACATAACTTCTTACTTATACCCCTGGGGAATTTTTTTGACATGTTCACATTCAAGGTCAAAGGTCAAGGTCACGAGTTCTGAAATCGCAAAAAAAATCCTTGTAAACACGATAACTTGAAAAATATTTGTGCTATCAGGCTCTTCTTTGGTGTATATCAACTATGGAGAAAGGCCAAGATTTGAAAAGGTTTTCGCTAACATCCGTCAAAGGTCAAGGTCAAAGCGAGGTCACAACCTAAGCATGCTTTTGCAAAAATGTCTTATTTCAACTATTAACACTTTGAATCATTACATGATTGTGATAGTCAATGAAAAGTGATCACTGATTGTGTGACCTTGAATTTTAAAGGTCAAGGTCACGAGATAGGGTCTTGGTCACCAGTTCTGAATTCACTAAGTAACTTTTTTCCATGAAGATATTAACACCTCATATACATAACTTCTTACTTATGCCCCTGGGGAATTATTTTGACATGTTCATATTCAAGGTCAAAGGTCAAGGTCACAAGTTCTGAAATTGCTAAAACAATCCTTGTAAACACGATAACTTGTAAAATAGTTGTGCTATCAAGCTCTTATTTTGTATATATCAACTATGGAGAAAGGCCAAGATTTGAAAAGGTTTTCGCTAACATCCGTCAAAGGTCAAGGTCAAAGCGAGGTCACAACCTAAGCATGCTTTTGCGAAAATGTCTTATTTCAACTATTAACACTTTGAATCATTACATGATTGTGCTAGTCAATGAAAAGTGATCACTGATTGTGTGACCTTGAATTTTAAAGGTCAAGGTCACGAGATAGGGTCTTGGTCACCAGTTCTGAATTCACTAAGTAACTTTTTTCCATGAAGATATTAACACCTCATATACATAACTTCTTACTTATACCCCTGGGGAATTTTTTTGACATGTTCACATTCAAGGTCAAAGGTCAAGGTCACGAGTTCTGAAATCGCAAAAAAAATCCTTGTAAACACGATAACTTGAAAAATATTTGTGCTATCAGGCTCTTCTTTGGTGTATATCAACTATGGAGAAAGGCCAAGATTTGAAAAGGTTTTCGCTAACATCCGTCAAAGGTCAAGGTCAAAGCGAGGTCACAACCTAAGCATGCTTTTGCGAAAATGTCTTATTTCAACTATTAACACTTTGAATCATTACATGATTGTGATAGTCAATGAAAAGTGATCACTGATTGTGTGACCTTGAATTTTAAAGGTCAAGGTCACGAGATAGGGTCTTGGTCACCAGTTCTGAATTCACTAAGTAACTTTTTTCCATGAAGATATTAACACCTCATATACATAACTTCTTACTTATGCCCCTGGGGAATTATTTTGACATGTTCATATTTAAGGTCAAAGGTCAAGGTCACAAGTTCTGAAATTGCTAAAACAATCCTTGTAAACACGATAACTTGTAAAATAGTTGTGCTATCAGGCTCTTATTTTGTATATATCAACTATGGAGAAAGGCCAAGATTTGAAAAGGTTTTCGCTAACATCCGTCAAAGGTCAAGGTCAAAGCGAGGTCACAACCTAAGCATGCTTTTGCGAAAATGTCTTATTTCAACTATTAACACTTTGAATCATTACATGATTGTGAAACACAATGAAAAGTGATCACTGATTGTGTGACCTTGAATTTTAAAGGTCAAGGTCACGAGATATGGTCATTCTGACCAGTTCTGAAATCACTAAGTAACTTTTTTACATGAAGATATTAACACCTCATATAGATAGCTTAATTTCTTTCTTATACACCTGGTGAATGATTTTGACATGTTCACATTCAAGGTCAAAGGTCAAGGTCATGAGTTCTGAAATCACTACAACAATCCTTGTAAACATGATAACTTCAAACTTTTTTTGTGCTATTAGGCTCTTATTTGGTATATATGAACTATGGAGAAAGACCAAGATTTTAAAACGTTTTCGCTTAAATCTGTCAAAGGTCAAGGTCATAGTGAGGTCAAAACTTAAGCATGCTTTTGTGAATATGCCGCATTTTAACTATGAACACTTTGAGTCATTGCATGATTATTATACGCGATGAAAAGTGATCATTGATGGTGTGACCTTGAAGGTCAAAGGTCAAGGTCATGAGATATTTGTTAAGGCCACGTTAATCCTTTGATCAAATTTTGAAAGAAGAAATAGGTTTTAAGAACAAACTTGTGAAAAGTGACCCCAGTGATGATTAGTAATAACTCGAATAATGAACAAACTTTTGTTAAAAAGAATTCCCATTTTATTGATGCTGACGAGAAGGCGGAACAGGGAAAGGTGAGACCCTAAGTTTCGGAGCTGCTCTGCTTTTGCGATGTCCCCCAAACGCTAATCTAGTTTACATCTGTGAGAGATTTATGAAGGAATTTTACAAGCAGATTAAATCTGAATTATTTCTAAATATGATGCTTATTGTTGGACATCATACTGTCTTTCTTAAAACTTAAAAATACTTTGTAAATAATTCTACTGCTGACACTAGGTCGTAAGAGACAAATCTAAAAAGAGATTTCTTGGAAAAGCCATAAATCTCGGCCAAGCAATTAGATACTCAACACTCGCGATGTCAAAGCATTTTCAAGACTTTGTTTTTTTTTAAAAGGGTAAGGGTGAATCTGAAGGAATGTTTGATTTGTAAATTTGAACTTATGAACTTAAATTAAATAGTTCTGACAAAAATTTCTCACTGTCCCACGGGCAAGCAATCTTGAAAATTCTACTTGCCCGGTGAATTTAAAAAGCAGGTCGGGCAAGTCGGGCACAGTAATTCCACACCCTCGAGACTCTTCTAACCCATTGCATGTTGATCCCAAAAACCGCCTTTCAAAAACCTCGAACCAATTATGGAATTAAATCAAAGACAGGAAGATTTAAATCAAATGTAGTGCCATGGTTTCACACAAGTGTTGTCTGCCATCAAGTAAAGGTTGTTATGAAAAATGTTCAATTCACAATTTAGAAAAAATAAATTTATACTTGAATATGATTTTGAAATATGTTGATGTATTTTCTAAATCATTGTTCAACATGATCTTGCTGTGACCATGCACATATGACATAAGTTGATTAAGAACACTGAATTTTATACATACATTATTGGGATGTCTTTCGGCTCCTCAAGTTTATCATTATAAAATTTGAGTATATATAGAAACAATAAGAACAACTGTAAATATATTCCTCATGTCCTTTTAATTGTTATCAGTCACTCTTAATCGAGATATTGTAATACTATATTCATTTCACGTGATTGTCATGTTTGCATGTACATGCATGATTTTTATTTGATGTATAAATTATCATATAATTTTTTTTAACTTACAAACTTGACTTACAAATACTGTTTGTAAACATCATCAATAGGCCAGTGTTGTTTGTTGTCTTGGTTCAGACTCATTATTATCCCCCGCCAACATAGTTGGGGGGGGGGATATTGAAATGGGCTCTGTCCGTCCGTCCGTCGTACCGTCCGTCCGTCCGTCCGTCCGTCCGTCCCAAATTTGTTTCCGGAGCAGAACTCGAAAACTATAAGACATATCTCAACGAAACTTGGTGTGTGGAACAATCATCATGTGTAGATGTGCCTTTATGGGTTTTCAACTTCTTCGAGTTATTTTTTTTGACAGTTTCCATGGAAATGTAACTTAAAATTTCGTTTCCGGAACAGAACTTGAAAACTATAAGACATATCTCAACGAAACTTGGTGTGGAACAATCATAATGTGTAGATGTGCCTTTTGGGGTTTTCAACTTCTTTGAGTTATTTTTTTTGACCGTTTCCAAGGAAATGTAACTTAGAATTTTGTTTCCGAAACAGAACTCGAAAACTATAAGACACATCTCAACGAATCTTGGTGTGTGGAACAATCATCATGTGTAGATGTGCCTTTTGGGGTTTTCAACTTCTTCAAGTTATTTTTTTTTTACCGTTTCATTGGAAATGTAACTTAGAATTTTGTTTCCGGAACAGAACTCGAAAACTATAAGACATATCTCAACAAAACTTGGTGTGTGGAACAATCATCATGTGTAGATGTGCCTTTTGGGGTTTTCAACTTCTTCGAGTTATTCTTTTTGGCCGTTTCCATGGAAATGTAACTTTGAATTTCGTTTCCGAAACAGAACTCGAAAACTATAAGACATATCTCAACGAAACTTGATGTGTGGAACAAACATCATGTGTAAATGTGCCTTTTGGGGTTTTCAACTTCTTCGAGTTATTCTTTTTGACCGTTTCCAAGGAAATGTAACTTAGAATTTCGTTTCCGAAACAGAACTCAAAAACTATAAGACATATCTCAACGAAACTTGGTGTGTGGAGCATTCATCATGTGCAGATGTGCCTTTTGGGGTTTTCAACTTCTTCGAGTTATTTTTTTTTACCGTTTCATTGGAAATGTAGCTTAGAATTTCGTTTCCCGAACAGAACTTGAAAACTATAAGACACATCTCAACGAAACTTGGTGTGTGGAACAATCATCATGTGTAGATGTGCCTTTTGGGGTTTTTAACTTTTTTGAGTTTTTTTTTGGACCATTTCCATGGAAATGTAACTTAGAAATTCGTTTCCGGAACAGAACTCGAAAACTATAAGACATATCTCAATGAAACTTGGTGTGTGGAACAATCATCATGTGTAGATGTGCCTGAAAGGCCCGATGGGCTTATGGTATTGCACGGTGTCCAGCCGTCTGTAAACTTTTCGCATTTTGTCTTCTTCTCCAGAACCACTTTGTTTAAGGAGCTGAAATTTTGTGTGTTGTGTTTAGTTGAAAAAAGGTTCATAGTCACTGTTATTCAACAACTATTCTTCAATAAATTTTCCCAAAGGAGGGGGATATGGCCGACTCTGTCTGCTTGTTCATTTTATTACCAACAACTATGCATCATTTTCTTGTGACCTATATTGCTTTCATATAAAAGCATGAAAGGAGATGATCTCATTATGTTTGAAATCATTATACTCCCGTTCTTTCATAAGGGCATCTCGGATACAATTAAATTTCAAGCTGAGCTATCACTTTTTTGCAGAATTATACACAGAGCTTTTAAGGAGAGAAAATACAAAATAAATCATTCAGTCTAGTTTCTCAACATTTGTATACAGTGAACGGTACTATAGTTCACTTTGCAAAACATTTACTGGTAATATCCCCTACAAAAAAAAATCCCTTGAAAACATATTACTGCACCATTGCCACAAGCAAAATTTTACCATCGCCACAACCAATCCGCAAGGCTGTTCCAGAACATATCCAGAAAGACTAAATTGTAAAATGAGTTGCGGATATGGTTTGGTAATATAGCCATAGGGATCCCCACCCTATCCAATAAACCATCCACAGGTAGTCCATATGCGGATATGGTTTGGTAATATATCCATAGGGATCCCCACCCTATCCAATAAAGCCATAAAACCATCCACAAGTAGTCCAGAATGGAGTTGCGGATATGGTTTGGTAATATATCCATAGGGATCCCCACCCTATCCAATAAAGCCATAAAACCATCCACAAGTAGTCCAGAATGGAGTTGCGGATATGGTTTGGTAATATATCCATAGGGATCCCCACCCTATCCAATAAAGCCATAAAACCATCCACAAGTAGTCCAGAATGGAGTTACGGATATGGTTTGGTAATATATCCATAGGGATCCCCACCCTATCCAATAAAGCCATAAAACCATCCACAAGTAGTCCAGAATGGAGTTGCGGATATGGTTTGGTAATATATCCAAAGGGTTCCCCACCCTATCCAATAAAGCCATAAAACCATCCACAAGTAGTCCAGACCTGCATTTGCATATATTATTCATAAAACCGTCCACAGGCACTCCAGAAATTTAATGTTTCAGATATACCTCAAAATCAAAGAACCATTTCCAGTTAAAACAAAAAACAAAAACATAGTACACTTCACGATTTTTAATAGTACACAATAAATACTATAATATTAATGTTCATCTTGAGATCCTGAGTGCTGTACAAATATATACATAAATATCCTTCTGCAAAGGAATTCAAAGGACATTCAACTGCGTTCAGTAACACATCCTGCTTTTAACGTTTACTTAATAACATTCCTGAGATCTATGACATGTACAATCAGGATCTTGGAACCTCCAGGTCACTTTAAGGGGCCATGTTAATGTGATTGCGCCGAGCTCCTGAAAAGTAGAATAGTAAGAATATAGATACCATGGTACAAACAGGCAAGTTACAAATCACATGATATGAAAAGACTTTTTGATATATATAGACCATAACCAATGGCACATTCATGTCCCATTACATACAGGACATTCATACTCACACGAATCTTGTTGAGGCAAAATATAAAGAAAACAAAAGAGACATTTTGTAAAACATTAGTAATACCTAATTTCCGGAATGCCTTCCTCAGGCTACAGATCTTCGACAGGTGGTCAGTGTACTGGGAGTACAGGAGGTGCAATACCAGGACGGCAAACACTGGAAACAAAGAACAGTAATAGTATTTCAATAAATTAGTCATCATTGTAAATAGTAAAATGATTTTAATGTTACTTCAAATGTTTTCAAACTCTTCAAATTGTTATTCAAATTCATATGATATGACAATATATATATACATTTAGAAAAAAATTTAACTTAGCTTGGAGTAGTGTAACTGTTCCTTTAAATTTTAATGTTTAATTTAAATGCTTAATATGAAATGACAATATAAATCATGTTAAATTCGCACCTTCAATGGCTTGAAGCACAGTTTCATTCTTTTGAACTGTGCTGGCGTCTTGAACCCTAGATCTTGACTTGACTATGTAAACCAACATAAACATTTGTAAGTTCAAACTATAACGTATATTTATAATTTAATCAAATAAATTGGTAAAATAATGAATTATTACAAAATGTGAAAATACAAATTTGATTTTCATGATTAATGACTGATAGCAAAATTTGTATGTAAAATATAATCAGTCTGTCTGGATGCATATTAAGGTTGTAATTTGTAATCTGCAATAAATTAAATAACCATGACCTTTAGTGTCCATTAAAGTAATCAATCAGCTTGATTGGGTGCATATTCAGAAAGAAGATTATCAATTAAAGAAGCTAATTGTCAAATTCAATGCCAACCCCACCTTCAATAGACCTTGAATATACAACGTCTGAGAGTTGTGTCCACCAGGTGAGTGTATTTCTGTGCGATTCAGTCCACACTGAAATCAATATTGACACTTTACTGAATAAGATCAAACTATTTGATGAAAACAAAAAGAATTTGAAAAGTATAAATCAAAATTGATTAATTTTATTAACTGATAAACATATACTGGACCAAAATAGAATATTAATGTCATTATTAGTTAAGATACTAGTGAAATATTATTCTTAATATTCATAAAACATCAAATATCCCTTAGAAAACAGATTACAAATTACCAATAATCACAAATCAATTAAATATTTGATATTATATATAGTAAATATATAACATGTCAATACTATTAAAGAGTATAATGACAATAAATGTCTTTATGATGAAAATAAGGATACTGAGTATTTTAACCAACAAACAAGTGTTTTGAATTTCTTTATAAAACAACAAATTAAGATTTGTAAGTCAAACCAACATTATTGATAAAATTGGTAAAATAAGTATGGATTAAAAAACCTTTAAAATCCAAATGTAATTTTGACTATTAATGACTCATAGCAAATTTATCTGTAAAATGTTTATATTAGCAATCAGTCAGTCTAGATACATTTCCAGAACATCAATTAAGCTAAACAAATGTCTTGATTAATTGTTATCAACAATGAATTCAATGCTATTTAACAATTTGTTTGTTTATACAACAATATGTCAGCATCTCAAGTCTTACCTTGAGTAGTTACATCATTTCCTGCCTGAGAGTAGGTTACATCATTTCCTGTATTGTCACAGACCCTATCTGGCTGTCATCATGGCCGAGTGCACAGTCACCTGTGTTATAAACATTGACATGTTTATAAAGCAGTTTTTAAAGTATTTGAAATACAATTTACATTTATTCCTATTCATAATCTGATCTGAACTTAAAGCAACCAATAGCAAATAAATACCACAGATGCCTTGTTAACAAATGAAGCCAAAAGTCAGAAAATATTTCTCAGTCTGTCCATTGATTTAAACTGTCCATTGAAAAGGGTGAATGAAATTAGATTGATACATTTGGAATGCAGTGATCACAAGTACTTACCTTGGATTAATCAACTGAGAAATCTTGTACTTGTACTTGTCTTGTGAACTGTAAAGCTTGGTGAGATTTCTTGTCGATGTTTTGAAAGCAACCATCTTGGAATAACAATACAGCAGCAAAACTTAGGAGGCTTCTGATTGGCTAAAATTGATTGATCTGATCATAGTGACAAATATATTGCTTTATATATGGGTTGTGACAGTTGGTAATATTTAAAGGATTTGAATTGATTATGAAATATTATGAACAATATTTGTTTTATCTATCAATTGTAAAGGGCATGCAGGTCACACACAAAAACAGTAATAAATACTGAGAAGCCTTCTGATTGGCTAAAATTGACTGATCTGATACTGGGAGGCAATTATTTGGTTAAATATGACAGTTTTTGATATTTAAGGGATTTTATCATGATATTCTGAAATGGTTTGTTTCTATCAATTTGTTAAACTAAATAATGATATGGTCTAATTTATTTACTGGTATTTTATTTCCTTCATCATATGAAATTTCTCTAATATCAAATGAAACTATAGTTAAAGAATTTGAATAATGTAACCTTTTCATTGAAATTTTATGTAATTCAACTGTTTGAGCATTATTTGAGTGTTCATAATAAAAAATAAATAAAAAAAACATTTTGACCAAACGATATGTGCAAAAGATTGGTTTTAGAACATATCAGAGCTAATAATATGTTAGTGAATTTCATTATTTTTATTTGGTATCAATACTCAAAATAATATTTTGACTTGGTGTACTCTTTTACTGATTTAAAAGCATTGTATAAATTATTCTAATACATAGGTCGTTAATTAGATATGCCTCTACAGCCCAAGTTTACAACTTGAAACCACATTACACAAATACACAGCAACCCTCCACATCACTTCTCAGCTCTTAACAAACAAATTGATTAATCTAATGAAATGTACACAGTAATTAAGCTACTTTTAAAGCAATCAACTAGGTGTCTCCAAGAGGTATATTTGGGGTCATTCCTGTAATCTTACCATTGGACAGTTTATCAATTAATTAAGCTCCACCCATTTCAAGTCTAATGACCAATAGATTTGCACTTGTTTGTTGTTGCAATTTCTCAGAGGTATACAAATTTTAGTGATTGTAAATATGTAATGACTGCACTTGTTTTAAAAAAACATTGTCAAGTATTTCAATTGATTGTCATTTGAGGCCAGAAAAAATTAAACTAAAACTATTTGTATTTTTATTCAATATGTAAATTTCTTTCTGATATCTTCACTTTGGCGAAGTATATAATTATTTATTAAAGTATACTTTTAACTGAAATAATTTTAATAGTGGTTTTGTAATGCATACATACAATAAATATATATTTCATGCAATTTTTATCTTTAATAAAAAATATGGATGATTACTTCAATCACATATATTGACATGGGATGAATGTTTATATCTCAATTGTGTAAAATTAATATATTTCTAAATACCAATTGAATTAATGAGTGTGATAATTAAATAGAATAGGCATATTTCTAAATTACAACCCAAATTGACAACTTGAAAAAAATTAAGCTAGTGTTTATCAACCAACTACAATTTCTTTAAAAGATAAAAATGGGCTATTTTTATATATTTAGACAATACGTATCAAACCCTAGGCTCTAGATTTTCAGTCATGTGAAGATATGCAAAACCTTTGTTGACATAAGACTCACAATTTAAAAAAACCCCATAAAACTGTTAATTAATAAATGAAAATTAACCTGAAGATTAATTTGAATAATAAGAAGAATAATGTTGAATCTTACACCAAATGTATTAAATTGTTTGTTTGAAGATAGTAAGTAAAATGTACGAATGTAATATGTATTGTGTAAGGTATCAAATTATGGTCTCTGATATATATATATATTTGAACCTGCTCTCTCTGTTAAAGTAATACAGGTAACACCACAGTCCTTTAACATGATTTGAAATAACGATAATTTGAAAGATGATATTAATTTTGCAATCATATTTGACATACCTTAAGAAAAACATAGATCTTATCAAAACTAAATGTTTAAACCTTATTTCCTTGCCCATTCATACTGTTATAAACATATGTTTTTATGTTGTGCTTTTCTCAGTATTGCATGAATGAATATTGTGTTATGTATTTTTTTGTATCGGAGAGGTATTTACATAGGCGTAATGCATCTTTACCAATCCATTTAATTTTAAAAATAAATATTGTTTAAACCAGAAGGATGATGGTGATCAACAAAGTTAAAGAACTTGTTATTTTAACCATCTTATGGACTTCTGGGCCGTGTTCAAGAGAGGTTTCAAAGAAATCGCTCATCTTGCTCAATGTAGCGCTGCTTGGCAAAGCGAGCGAACTTTGAGGTATTTCACTGTGTCGTTCAGGAGACAATAAGCGCTACTTGAGCGCTACATTGAGCCCTGAATTGAGCAATCAATGAGCGATTATAAGTGCCTGCTATTATGGACACTGCACTGTTTCACTCAGCTAAAGTCTAAACTCAAATCATAATCTTTCTTTACCATATCTTAAGTGCTAACATCAATTTAATCTGTTTTCACAATAACAGGACTTCTTTGGCAGAAGACTCTTTTACCAATGATTTTTTACCAATACTTCTTACAGAGGACTTTTCCCCCTTGAATTTACCATAGAGACTTCATATAATTACAATCTTCCTACTACCAACTTCACATCGATGCCTATCCGTAGCATTCCCATAAAGCCAGTGATCTTGTGCTCTTTTGTGGCTATACTGTGGACAACAGGGACTCGGTAGTGGATATGTTACCGTAACATTTTCGGAAATGTTTGATGGTCTTACAGCTAACGGATACATCGTTGAAACAAATCCGCAAAGGCAGCTATCTTGTGCTCTTTTGTGGCTATACTGTGGACAACAGGGACTCTGTAGTGGATATGTTACCGTAACATATTCAGAAACTTTTGATGGTCTTACAGCCAACGGATACATCGTTGAAACCAATCCACAAACGCAGCTATCTTGTGCTCTTTTGTGGCTATACTGTGGATAACAGGGACTCGGTAGTGGATATGTTACCGTAACATATTCGGCCAACGGATACATTGCTGAAACCAATCCACATGACCCATCCACACCATGTCCGGATCTGATCCGCTAGCGGCAATGGTAAAATTTTGCTCTAACTGCTTGAAAAGATGCTGTGGTGCTCCTGTGGATATATTGCCTAAACATATTTTCAGGATATTTTTTTTGTAGATATGAAATTATTTAAGATCCATAATACAACAAGTTACAAACAAACAAAATCTTCTCTTTTTTTCATTATTGTAAACTGATAATAATACGGCTCAATGAGTACATATAATATGCACACTTTACAACATTTGCTTATCTTTATTATGTCCCCCGAAAATTTGTTCGGGAG
Source organism: Gibbula magus (assembly GCA_936450465.1). NCBI lineage: Eukaryota > Metazoa > Mollusca > Gastropoda > Trochida > Trochidae > Gibbula > Gibbula magus. The sequence continues at coordinate 46,760,857 of OW388304.1, read as the reverse complement.
ACATAATGTTTTCGCCTCCGTCCGTCATTCCGTTATTCCGTTATTCCGTTATTCCGTCATTCCGTCATTCCGTCATTCTGTTATTCCGTTATTCCGAAATGCTTTCTTTTCCGGGCCATATCTGAAAAAAAGTACAATATTTTTTCACGAAACTTGGTATGTGGTTAGACCTAGTGGTGGAGTGGTGCCTTTTGCTACTTTGGTTATTCTGAATTTGTTATTTTTTCTGGATTCTATGGAAACAATTTGAACTTAGTGCAAATTGGGGGTAGGGACCTTTTCCGGCCTCTATTTCAAAATCTATCTAGTATTTCTTTACGAAACTTGGTATGTGGTTAGACAAAGTGGTGTAGTGGTGCCTTTTGCTATTTTGGTTATTTTGAATTTTTAGCTCATCACCCCCCTTCACAAAGCCCTCATTAGGCTTATAACATGGCATGGTGTCCGGCGTCCGTCTGTCCGTCCATCCATTCTTCCGTCCGTCTGTAAACTTTTTGCATTTTCATCTTCTTCTCCAGAACCACTTGGTCTAGGTCTGAAATTTTGTGTGCAGACTCCTTGGCTAATGGGGATTCTAAATTGGGGTCACAGGGGTCACAGGGGTCACAACCCTAAAAACCTATTTTCATCTTCTTCTCCAGTTCCAAAAGGTCTAGAGAGCTGAAAAGTTGTTTGCAGACTCCATGGCTAATCGGCATTCTAAATTGTAGATTTCATGACCCTGTGACCTCAAATCGGGTCACAGGGGTCACAACCCCAAAAACCTATTTTCATCTTCTTCTCCAGTTCCAAATGGCCCAGAGAGCTGAAAAGTTGCGTGCAGACTCCTTGGCCAATGGGGATTCTAAGTTGTAGATTTGGTGACCCTGTGACCTCAAATGGGGTCACAACCTTAAAAACCTATTTTCATCTTCTCCAGTTCCAAAAGGTCTAGAGATCTGAAAAGTTGTGTGCAGACTCCTTGGTCAATGGGGATTCTAAATTGTAGATTTGGTGACCCCTTGACCTCAATTGGGGTCACGGGGGTCACAACCTTAAAAAACAATTTTCATCTTCTTCTCCATTTCCAAAAGGTCTAGAGAGCTGAAAAGTTGAATTAGTTAATGTATAAAGCCTGTTGGCCCATGGCTCTATTTTCAAGCTTACGAGTATCAAGGATTGTACTTTATCTTGAGAAAAACTTTATAAACCCTGATGAGCTCCAGTGCCCATGGCTCTATATTTTTAGCTCATGAGGCCTGAAAGGCCCGATGGGCTTATGGCATGGCATTGTGTCCGTCCGTAAACTTTTCGCTTTTTCGACTTCTTCTCCAGGACCACTGGGTCTAGGGAGCTGAAATTTTGTATAGAGACTCCTTGGGCAATGGGTATTCTTAATTGTAGATTTGGCGATCCAGTGACCCCAAATAAAGGCCATAACCTGAAAACCTATTTTCATCTTCTTCTTCAGAACAAAAAGACCTAGAAGACTGAAATGTTGTGTACAGACTCTTTAGCCAATGGAGATTCTAAATTGTAGATTTGGTGACCCTATGGCCCCAAATAAGGGCCTCACAGGCCATGACCTAAAATCCTGTTTTCATCTTTTTTCTCCAGAACAAAAAGACCTAGAAGGCTGTAATATTGAGTGCAAACTCTTTAGCCAATGGGGATTTTAACTTGTAGATTTGGTGCACAGCCTAAAAATCATGTTGTAATTGAATTTTGAACTGATATTTTATGTGCACTTCATTCAGTATTTAGTCATCCCTAATAAAATACCTGAAGGAGAGTCATCTCATCTTTTAGATATGTGAGTCCTAACTTGGGTTTGAGAAATGCAGAATTGAGAAAAAAAAGTAACTTTGCAGTTAATCTTATTCATTAGGAATGTGAAATATATGTCGAATTAAGATTAAATCTACATTATGTATATGTTTGTCACATTGAGGTAATCAATGTGAAATGAGAACTGTTGAATAGCCTATGAACTGAATATTATGGATATTATTGAAAAAAGGCCCTCACAGGTCAAAACATAAAAATCTCTTTTCATCTTCTTCTCCAGAACAAACTATTACATAATTATGCTGTACAGTTGGCTTATAACCAGAGCCAAAGGGTCAGCATATTGCATAACCTTCTGTGTGTTGAGTCCGTTGACCTTGCTCAGTGCTCTCTCTCAATTTCAAGACTAAGATTTGTCAGGGCTAGGGATTGTGCATTATATTGAGACAATATATATCTGTCTTCATCATCAAACAATATAAACCCTGATGAGCTACAGAGCCCATGACTCTATTTTTTAGGTTTAACAACACTGCATCTTTTTATAAAAATAATGTGATTTGTTCATGGTTCTTTTGACAGTTAACACTGCGACCTATACTTTGATTCCTTATGTAGTTTGAAATTTTACAGATGACTTTTGTTTAATTAAGCATTGAGTTATCAAGAGGCATTTGTTCATGACATCATTGTATTGTGGCAGAAAATGTTGAAAACATGCAAGAACTAAATCAATTCATTAGTAATCAAATAATTTTAAGAGTTGCAGTTGTTAAGGATAGAGTGAAATTAGTGTATTCTTTGACATTTTTCGGTTGACTTTTAAATCATTCATTACCTTTTTACACAGAGACTCTTCACCAACTCTGTCCAACGGAACAATCACAGCATGCTATCAACATGAAAACCTCCAGACAAAATGAAGAATTAAAGAGAAAACTGGCTCAGGAAAAACAGAAACGTGAAGAAAAACGTGAAAAGGTTATTCAGGAATTGATAGAAACAGAGAAAGATTACTTATACAGTCTGCATCTGTGCATTGAGTCATTTCTCAGGCCTACTACACAAAGGGTAAGTATTGAAATAAATAAATTGTCTTTAATTTCATGTATCATTTGTATATGGGCAGCGAAAAATAAATATGCGGCAAGTGATGCACCAGGTGTTGCAAAAAGTTAGTTTTTCGAAAATCAATTCTCTAATTTTTATATCATTGTAAAGAGAAATAAATTGTCTTTAAGTACATATGTTCGCGCTCAGGATTTACCATTTTACAAAGCTGGAAATAAAGACAAACTTTACACCGCACAACATGTACTGCATTCGCCAGGGTGATAAGTGTATGCTGTGCTCATTAGTACTCATTAGTTCCACGTGCGCTCGGCTCTGGTACCCTCGGGGAGGTCTTGGGGAGCTAACGGTACTGTAATAAGCCCAGTAAGGGGGGAACAAGCAGCGCCAGTAACTTGGTGTTGGTCGGGACGCAGTAACTTGGTACTGTCAGGGTAGCGTCGGGTAGTGTCACTCTCCTTTCGTTGGTTATATCTTCTGAACCATAGGTCGTATTCTAATAATTTTATGTCATTGTAAAGAGGAATAAATTGTCTACAAGTACATGTAAAATTCGCAATATGCGCGCTCAGGAGTTTTGATTTCATACAGCTGGAAACAAAGACAAACTTTAGATGACAATAGAATTATAAGCAAAGGTCGCATTCTGATAATTTTTATATCATTGTAAAGACAAACATCTGGTCTTCAAGTCCATACATAAACTACATTAGCGCGCTCCGAATTTATGATGTTATAAGGCCCAAATTAAAGACAATCTTTAATAGAAAAAAAAGAAAAACCGTAGAAAATTCATTCAAAGTCGCGGATATGAATTAACCATTTGTGTACGGGTGCCACGACTTGAATTTGTATTGAACGCCCGTATATAGTCTGTTTTCGCGATGTAGATGTGGTATATTTCGGAAAAAAACGGTATCGGAATCGCCGCCAGGAATATTCCGCCCACAGAGCTAATTAGTGCCTAAGCCAAAATATTGCTGCGAGCTTGAGGGTCCGAAAATTCCGCCAAGGGGGCTAAAATGGGTAAAATAGAAATATGCAACTTGAGGGTTAATATAAAGCATGCAAAAACCTAACAAAGCCAATGGCTATTTTTTTTTTAGATCTTCAATCTTAGATAATAAATTATTCAAGTACTGATGAGCTACAGAGCCCATGGCTCTATTTATTTTTCAATCTTCCTCCAAAATGATGAGAATATGATGAATGCCACAATTATATTTAGAATGCAGATTTAATAAGCATGCATTGACACTCAAGAATCCTTATTCCAAGATTTACATGTAAGCTGATTCTACACAATGGCATAGAGGAATAAAATTCATGAAAAAATAGCTTCTTGTTGTTATTTTAGTAATTGATTAGCTGTGAAGACAGGAAAATCACACAAACATACATGTATATCCGATTTTGTGTTCTGGCTCAAGATTTGTTATATCTTTGCATGTGTTTTATATTGGATCAATATATTAGGGAATTGAATCCTGGACATGACATCATTATTAGCATAACTCAGTAATAAATTACTAACCAATTTCATCAATTCAAAGAAATTCTAGAATGAAATATGAATTTTTGCATCTTAAAGAAATTATAATCCCTTCGGTTTATTTAATGTTAATCCATTTATTCATGTAGACAATACTTTCAGGTTAACTCATTAAGGCCGAGAGCCGAACATATGCGACAAATTAATTAGCTCCTCATATATGCGTCAGCTAAAATCAGATCTTATTCAGCGAAAGCCGCACATATGCGCCGGACGTCATTCCGTCCGGTCAATTTTCCCAAAACCCGTTTTGGACTTACTTTTATTAGCTCATCAGGCCTGAAAGGCCCGATGGGCTTATGGCATGGCATGGTGTCCGGCGTCCGTCCATCCGTCCATCCGTCCGTCCGTCCATCCGTAAACGTTTCGCTTTTTCGACTTCTTCTCCAGAACCAATGACTCCACAGAGCTGAAATTTTATGAGCAGACTCCTTGGCCAATGGGGATTCTAAATTGTAGATTTCGTGACCCCATGACCCCAAATGGGGTCACAGGGGTCACATCCTTAAAAACCTATTTTCATCTTCTTCTCCAGTTCCAAAAGGTCTAGAGAGCTGAAAAGTTGTGTGCAGACTCCTTGGCCCATGGGGATTCTAAATTGTAGATTTCGTGACCCCATGACCCCAAATGGGGTCACAGGGGTCACATCCTTAAAAACCTATTTTCATCTTCTTCTCCAATTCCAAAAGGTCTAGAGAGCTGAAAAGTTGTGTGCAGACTCCTTGGCCAATGGGGATTCTACATTGTAGATTTCGTGACCCCATGACCCCAAATGGGGTCACAGGGGTCACATCCTTAAAAACCTATTTTCATCTTCTTCTCAAGTTCTAAAAGGTTTAGAGAGCTGAAAAATTGTGTGCAGACTCCTTGGGTAATGGGGATTCTAAATTGTAGATTTCGTGACCCCATGACCCCAAATGGGGTCACAGGGGTCACATCCTTAAAAACCTATTTTCATCTTCTTCTCCAGTTCCAAAAGATCTAGAGAGCTGAAAAGTTGTGTGCATACTCCTTGGCCAATGGGGATTCTAAATTGTAGATTTCGTGACCCTGTGACCCCATTTGGGGTCAATGGGGTCACATCCTTAAAAACCTATTTTCATCTTCTCCAGTTCCAAAAGGTCTAGAGAGCTGAAAAGTTGTGTGCAGACTCCTTGGCCAATGGGGATTCTAAATTGTAGATTTCGTGACCCCATGACCCCAAATGGGGTCACAGGGGTCACATCCTTAAAAACCTATTTTCATCTTCTTCTCCAGTTCTAAAAGGTTTAGAGAGCTGAAAAATTGTGTGCAGACTCCTTGGGTAATGGGGATTCTAAATTGTAGATTTCGTGACCCAATGACCCAAAATGGGCTCACAGGGGTCACATCCTTAAAAACCTATTTTCATCTTCTTCTCCAGTTCCAAAAGGTCTAGAGAGCTGAAAAGTTGTGTGCATACTCCTTGGCCAATGGGGATTCTAAATTGTAGATTTCGTGACACCGTGACCCCAAATGGGGTCACAGGGGTCACATCCTTAAAAACCTATTTTCATCTTCTTCTCCAGTTCCAAAAGGTCTAGAGAGCTGAAAAGTTGTGTGCATACTCCTTGGCCAATGGGGATTCTAAATTGTAGATTTCGTGACCCTGTGACCCCAAATGGGGTCACAGAGGTCACAACCCAAAAAACCTATTTTCCTCTTCTTCTCCAGTTCCAAAAGGTCTTGAGAGCTGAAAAGTTGTGTAGAGACTCTTTAGTCAAAGGTGATTCTTAATTGTAGGATTGGTGACCCTGTGACTCCAAATACAGGTCACGGGTCATGATCTAAAAACCTATTTTTTGTTTGTTAACAATGTATTACTTGAGATAACTTAGATATTCAACCTTAGATAATAAAGCATATCCTGATGAGCTACAGAGCCCATGGCTCTATTTTTGTGTTCAATCGGGACAAGTTTTCTCGGAAACTATTGAACCTAGGTGAATGAAATTTGGTTGTGAGTACTCATGACCATACTCTTTTTCGAGTTCGAAAACCAGTTATGAAATATTATTTTTTATTGAGTAATGGCCCTTGAATCCGAAATTGAACTTAGTACCAACAGAGCTGTGATGCCCCATTTGGGACAAGTTTTCTCGGCATCTATTACATCTAGCTGAATGAAAATTAACATGTAGGTAGTCCAGATGATACTCTTCATCGAGTTCACAGTCCAGTTCCGAAATATTATTTTTTATGAAGTTGTAACGAACAGTGTTTTTTGCCTCCCAGAAGTGATGTCAGCACTGGACTGACATTTTGTTTGGCCTCCGTTTACACGAGTTCCGCGATATGAGTGCTGGGGTTTTCCTCCGGAGTTTGTTGACAGTCAGTGATGATCCACGATGTAGCTTCCGTTCGCGCATGCGTCAGGCATGTGGAAGTTGAACATTCGAAGTACTTCGGCTGTTTCCGTAAGGGACTGTCACGTTTTCATGTGGAACTAATTCATCTTACACAACGGAAGTTGTGAGACGTCACGTTAGGCTATAAAAACCCAGGTTAGAAAGTAGACCCACACACGTGCGAGGGGCCCTAATGAAGAATGTCGTTACTTCACACACACATATTATGTTAATCAGGTAATAAGTTAGTTTTCTGTCAGTCACATCCTAGTATTATGTCTCCCCCCGAAGGGTCGGGAGACATATTGGTTTTAGCTGAGTTCCCGTCGGCGTCGGCGTCGGTGTTCCCATTTCGTTTCCGGAGCAGATCTCTAAAACTATGTGACAAATCATCACCAAACTTGGTATTCTGTCTCTCCACATCATGTAGATGTGCCTTTTGGGGGGTTAGAGATTTTTTTTAATTTAATTTTTTTTGTATTTCCATGGCAACGATTTGGACTTAGTCTATTTCAAGGGTAGTGTTCGTTTCCGGAGCAGATCTCTAAAACTATGTGACCAATCATCACCAAACTTGGTATTCTGTCTCTCATCATCATATAGATGTGCCTTTTGGGGGTAAGAGATTTTAATTTTTTAAATTTTTTATTTATTTCCACCTCATCGATTTGGACTTAGTCTTTTTAAAAAAAACTGGCTTTTATTTCAGCATCAAATCATTTAGAATTTTGAATAGTTTGTTTGCTACAATTGTGGAGTTGATAGGTTATTTATTCAAGTTGAATTATACAGAGAACATTAATGGTGCTTTATGATAGTATTGTTTAGAGGTTTGGAGCATTTGATGAAGGGGGAGACATCTGTTTTTACGGGTAAAAACACTTTCTAGTTATCTTTTATCTTTAATCATGTTTCTTCCTATGAAATAATCAACTTTGCCTTTGTCATTTATGACATGACGTGGTGAGTTCCAGACCACGTGTGGGTCGAGTCCGCCCCCCTTGTTTTTCTACGTCACGTAAATATATTCATAAGCTTATTTGCCGACAACTTGTGCGAATACCTTTTGGTTCATATTTGCCCGTATTTCTGTATTTGTGTGTCATATAAACACATTTCGGAAGTGTATTTGACCATGTTTGAGTGACTATTCAGAGTCTGTATTTGTTGACACATTTTGTGAACCTCATTCGGCTTATGCTTGCCCGTATTTCTGTACTTGCGTGTTATATAAACACATCTCGGAAGTGTGTTTGACCATGTTTGAGTGACTATTCAGAGTATGTATTTGTTGACACATTTTGTGAACCTCATTCGGCTTATGCTTGCCCGTATTTCTGTATTTGCGTGTTATATAAACACATCTCGGAAGTGTATTTGACCATGTTTGAGTGACTATTCAGAGTCTGTATTTGTTGACCCATTATGTGAACCTCATTCGGCTTATGCTTGCCCGTATTTCTGTATTTGCGTGTTATATAAACACATCTCGGAAGTGTATTTGACCATGTTTGAGTGACTATTCAGAGTCTGTATTTGTTGACACATTATGTGAACCTCATTCGGCTTATGCTTGCCCGTATTTCTGTAATTGCGTGTTATATAAACACATCTCGGAAGTGTATTTGACCAGGTATGAGTGACTAATCAGAGTCTGTATTTGTTGACACATTATGTGAACCTCATTCGGCTTATGCTTGCCCGTATTTCTGTAATTGCGTGTTATATAAACACATCTCGGAAGTGTATTTGACCAGGTATGAGTGACTAATCAGAGCCTGTATTTTGCTGACATATGATATGATATGCATGTACTGAATAAGTCTATAAAAAGACTGAGAACCTGATATATATATTGCATGTATGGAATAAGTCTACACAAAGACTGAGACCCTGATAGATATATTGCATGTGCTGAATAAGTCTACACAAAGACTGAGACCCTGATATATACATTGCATGTGCTGAATAAGTCTATATAAAGACTGATACCCTGATATATATATATCTATTGCATGTACTAAATAAATATGTAGAGCAGATACCTGGTGTTGTTTCCCTTTCTTGCATGCAAAGGTCTGGTCGGAGGGTGTGGCTACCGGTTTCACACACACATGTTAGGGGTTAACCTTTTATGTGAGATCGGGAACTTACATTCCTGGGGCGGGTAAGAAATAAGTCTCACAAAGTTATGGCCCTTGAATCTGTAATTGAAATTGGTACAAATTACTGCTGTGATGCTCCAATGGGAACAATTAAGATACCTGAAAAATATTACATCTGGGTGAATGAAATTTTGTGATAACAAAGCCAGTTCCTAATAATATTTTTGACAATATTATCACAGTGCTAACACATGTATATATGTATAATTTGTAATTTGATGTTTGATATTTTGTTCAATATGTTCAAGTTACTTAGTTTAATTCTCACATAACAATGTCCATTTGTCTCCTGTGGTTATCACCTGGGGCTATCACCTATCTAATGTTTTATGTTTCAGTGATTATCTATTCTTCATTGTAGATCACTTTAGGCATTGTAAATGTAGCAATTGTTTTATTTAGAAATAGGGAAATATAATGAATCAGACCCTATGGTGACATTTTATTTGCTTTATCCATTGGTCCTATGAATCCCTTAAATAGAGCCCTCTGAAGGACAACAGGCAGTGAGAGTAAGGGAGAGAAGGAGATAGAGTTAGACCAGAGGACGAGCAGAGACCAGACCCCAAGCTTCCTTGGTGGTCACTATGTCTCAACTTCCACAGTTATGCAGACGATCAGCAGCTGTACATCGGAATAAGGCACAACAGAGTCCAAGAAGGTATCAACCAACTACAGCTATGTATCAAGTCAATCCAAGATTGGATGGCAGCTAACTTCCTGAAGCTCAACAGCGGTAAAACAGAGTTCCTGATCATAGGAACACCCCACCAGTTGAACAAAGTTGGGAGTACTGAACTACTTGTTGGAACATCTTCTGTTATTCCGTCATCCTCGGTTACGAATCTTGGAGTGCAAATGGACAAATACATGTCAGGCAAGGCTCAGGCACTCAAATGCGCCAGGATCGCCAATTTCAAGCTCCACACTATCGGCAAAATCTGAAAATACTTGGATTCAGATACCTGCAAAACATTAGTTCATTCTTACGTCACGTCACAGCTAGACTATTGTAACTCTCTCCTGTCCAGATCTGGCATCATCTCACACCTTCAAAGAACTCAAAATAAAGCAGCCCGCCTTATAACCAGAACTCGGCAACGTGATCATATCACCCCAGTCCTCAAAGAACTACATTGGCTTCCAATCAAACAGCGGATATCTTTCAAGATCTTGACCCTTACATTCTCTGCCCTTCACTGTGACACTGCTCCAAGCTATCTAAAGGACCTGCTCACGCCCTATCTCCCCACCCGTAGTCTACGCTCATCTGACCAACTTCAGCTCTGTGTCCCCTTTACTAGGACAAAATTAGCCATCCAGGCTTTCTCTGTCGCAGCTCCAACTCTGTGGAACAGCCTCCCAACAACCCTTAAGTCTGCAGACTCTGCTATATCATTCCGCTGTGCCTTGAAGACGTATCTCTTCAACCAATAACTTTTTGCTTTATCTCTCTTAATCATTTTAATCTTGTGAAGCACCACTGAGCAGCCGCCGGTTGGATATTAGGTGCTATAGAAGTACATTATTATTATTATTATTATTATCATCATCATCATCGGCTGACCTTCAACTGTATCTGTAATTATGTACAACTACTATGATGCAATAGCCAAATAAAACATCATCTCCATGACGTCATCATCTTATGTGTCTCTCATCATGTGCTCTCCCCAGAACGTCCCAGGTTGGCTCCCATAGCATCAAGCTAATTCCCTGGGATAAACGGCGCTGACTTTGTGTTAAAACATGCATGAAATGAATGCAAGTGAGCATAACGTAATAACTTAATCATTACCCGTAAACCATATAATATATTTCAATTGTATTTTGAGTTCGGTTGATGAAACTGTCAGCTTGGGTATATCATATAACAATACATCCCGTGTATTTTTATACCCCCGCTACGAAGTAAGTGGGAGTATATAGCGGTCATTCCGTCCGTCCTTCCGTTCGGTCAATTTTCTCAAAAACCGTCAAAGGTACTTCAACCAAACTTTGTACAGATGTTAACCATGTTCTTCCGATCGCCCACAGACAATTTTAAATTTTCTGAGATTTAAATTTGTTGTCGTTTCCATGGAAAAGTCACTTTTTGGACTTAGTTTTATTGTGTTCAATGGGGACAAGTTTTCTCGGATACTGTTCAACCTAGGTGAATGAAATTTTGGTTGTGAGTACTCATGACCATACTCTTTATCGAGTTTGAAAACCAGTTCCGAAATATTAATTTTTACGGAATTATGGCCCTTGAATCCGAAATTGAACTTAGTACCAAAAGAACTGTCATGCTCCAATGGGGACAAGTTTTCTCGGAAACTATTACATCTAGGTGAATGAAATTTGATATGGAGGTAGTCCAGATGATACTCTTCATCGAGTTCGAAAACCAGTTCCGAAATATTATGTTTTACGGAGTTATGGCCCTTGAATCCGAAATTGAACTTAGTACCAAAAGAAGTGTGATGCTCCAATGGGGACAAGTTTTCTCGGAAACTATTACATCTAGGTGAATGAAATTCAAAATGGAGGTAGTCCAGATGATACTCTTCATCGAGTTCGAAAACCAGTTCTGAAATATTATTTTTTACGGCGTTATGGCCCTTGAATCCTTAATTGAACTTAGTACCAAAAGAAGTGTGATGCTCCAATGGGGACATGTTTTCTCGGCAGCTATTACATCTAGGTGAATGAAATTTAATATGGAGGTAGTCCAGATGATACTCTTCATCGAGTTCACAGTCCAGTTCCGAAAAAATTATTTTTACGGAGTTAAGGCCCTTGAATCTGTAATTGAACTTGGTACAAATTAGCGGTGTGATGCCCTAATGGGAAAAATTAAGTTACCTGAAAAATGTTACATCTAGGTAAATGAAATTTTGTAATAACAGTTATTTCTTAAAATTATTTTGGACAATATTATGATGCTTGAAGCTGTTTTTTAAACATAGTAACCTTCACATCTATAATTCTCAATGGGCGGATGGCGGGGGTATGTGAGCCATGCTCACTTTTTTCTTGTCAATAAAGCAAAAAATCTATTATTAGACTGCTATAGACCTAATCGAAGAGGAATGTTGTTGTCCAAGTGTTGGTGAAGGTTTTGTGAAATTAGTTTGAGATTAGTTTTCAAGCTATTGAGGTTTGAAATTTTGAGTTCAAGTGGAGATACTTCGCAAAAGAAGTCTAAAATAAAAAATTGGCTGACGTACAGAGCTAGTTTTTGTCACAGGCTATAATCCATGCAAATTTCGTGCAAATCGGCCAGGCTGTTACTTCAGTATCGGGAGCACAAAATTCTGCAAATAATAATAAGAAGAAAACAAATTCGGATAATTGCAATAGGTCTTCCAGACATTCGTCTTGAAGACCTAAAAATCCGGATGAATACAATAGATCTTCTAGACATACGTCTTGAAGACCTAATAATGTAAATTTTAATGCCTAATGTCCAGTGCAAGCACTGCTCAATGGCAGTACAATTATTACCTTGAAGGAATTGTACTTTCTGTGCCGCTACTAAGCGCTTCACGTGACCATATAGGTCTGTACCTCGTGTGTTCAGGTACCTATTTAAACAGCTGGGTGGACTGAGTGCAATGTGGATGAAGTGCCTTGCCCAGGGGCACAACACAGTTGACAAATGTCGATGTCTCCAGCGGGGTTCAGCGGGTGTCTCCACGGGCCGTTGGCGTGAGAGGCCAGCATGCTAACCATTACACTACTGTGCTCCACAATTATGACCTAAATAGAGAATACTAAATGACGTCCCATTTAATAACATATTTATGAAATGAGTGGTTTGTATTTACGAGTGAAAGCGAGTTAAATACATTTACCATCTCACGAGTTTCATAAATATGTTATTAAACGGAAACGAGTTTAGTATTTTATTTATTACTCACTGATTTAAATGGCACTTAATCACACAAACTCGTCGATAAATGGGACACACTCCATTGCGACCGTGGCGCTGACATTGTGACGTCATATTTTTACCATTGTGACGTCACGTAAATCGGCAGCATGCGATGTTATTACACTAAGTGTGATAAAACGGTAGATTTATTAAACTGCAATATCTTCAACGGGTGAGAAATAAAAACCTGTTTTCATCTTCTTCTCCAGTACAAAAAGCTCCAGAAAGCTAAAATGTTTTTTACAGACTCATTGGTCATTTTGGATTCTAAATTGTAGATTTGGTGACCCTGTGATCTCAAATATGGGTCACAGGGGTCATGACCTAAAAACCTATTTTCATCTTCTTCTACATTACATAAAGACTTAAGTAATTGAAATTTGTCATGTCTCTGATAAATACATTTTGAAACTTAAATTGTGTATTGTTTAAAGCATATTGAGTTGCAGAGCCAATTCTTTTTTTTTTAAATAGTAAATTCAGAATGAGCAAATGCAATTTATATATGGAATTGAAGACAAGATGTTTGACTTTACAATGATATGAAAATAATTAGAATTTGTCTTGCGCTTCAGCAAATATGCAGTGCAAAAAGAGATTACCCCTACTTACTGGAGAACAAATTTGACAATCACTGATCCTTTTCTATGACAGTCATGTACACCTATCCATAGTCAGTGCTAGTGTGATTTAGTTTAAAAAAAGGTGCAGCACAGAGACAAAGTTTGCACAATTTACATTTATACAAAGATTCAGCTTCGGCCTCACTAGACAGGACAAGACGCTGGTTAAGCCACCCTCAGAACAACGGGTTGTCATGGTAGCTCAATCCAACCTAACCCTCATCCACCCCAATGCTAAGCCTTCAAGGGGGCCAACTCAGGATACATTTCTCTTTCCTCGAGCCCCTCGAGAATTCCGACTTAGAATTACTTTGACCAGCCGTTGACACACCTGTGAGGAACTGGAGCTGAGTCAGATATCTATATCTATAATATCTACCGTATTCGCCGTAATAAGCGCCCTGCTCCAATAAGCGCCCCCCAAAGGGTTTTGCAATTAACTCTAATAACCGCCCATGTACCAGCGGTACTAAATAATAAATTCAACTTACCTAAATTCAATCCAACAACCCCTTCAGACGAGAAACTAGTCCTTAATTTGGTATTTATGCTAAATAAGCATTTGTCAATCTTATAATTACACCCAAAACAAATCATAAACATCAATACAAATGCTTATCAGTGCTGCATGGCAACTTCAGAAAGGAAACGTCAATCAAGGTGTTGACCTAATTCCATGCAATACCCCAAGAAGAGGGACTGGTTTTTTTGTATGGGGGTGACAGGAGTTCAAATAGGATAGAGCACAATAACTTATTAAACGATTATTACTGATAGAAAAAAAAGATTGATTTTAGTCTAAACTTAAATAAAATAATAAGATAATAGATTTGTCAAACCAAGAAACAATAATCAAATTTGTTTGAAGTTTTTTTCAATTGCCACCCCTGTGTTGAAAATGGATTATCCGGGAGGTCTGCACTGTTGTCAACATGCAGATTTTCTGTTTTAAATGTCGTAGTTTTAGACAGCCATGCAGCTCAATATTACCAAAATCTATATGTTGAGGTATATTTCAAAATATCACTGATGAAATGTTTGCAGGTGTAAAATATTTGAAAAGCATTACAAGTTTTTAGTTTAGTAGTTATTGTATGTTATGTACAATTCCTGGCAACGTGTGACGGCTAAAAATAGCACTGTGTTGATAGGATACTATGATTGCAATTGAGAAATTATCAGCATAAAATTAAAATCAAAATGTGGTTTCTGTTTCACTTTGAGGAATTAAAGGATACATTTAGCAGCAATATGTGTTATTTCAACTCTATAATGTGTAGGTATGTTTTGAATGCCTGTATAAATTATCAAAGACAACCTAAACACAGTTCAACGTGAATAGTCTTTATTTTTCGTTCGTCACTCACATCAATTTAATAAGCGCCCACCCAAGTCAATTTTTTAAGCGCCCTGGGCGCTTATAATGGCGAATACGGTATATTTGAACGCTGAAATGTCAAACTTTGTATGTCTTATGTTTAACTCTATTGAAAAATAACTATTAATTCAAATACTAAATGGCAAATTTGCCGATATTCCGTCTCAAACCTGAAACTTTCATAGTAATGCACACCAAATCCATCGACCCGACTCTGTTAAACATGGCTACATGAAATTGTTAACCAAACTTATACAAAAGTTCACAATTATGTCGTAAACAGACCTCTTGATTGTGATGCCTCTCATTCTGTCACCTGTGACATATCACAAAGAAAAACCCCCAAAAATAAAAAATAAATGAATAGTATTTTAAGCTCATCAGGCCTGAAAGGCCCGATGGGCTTATGGCATGGCATGGTGTCCGGCGTCCGTCCATCCGTAAACTTTTCACTTTTTAGCTCATCAAGCCTGAAAGGCCCGATGGGCTTATGGCATGGCATGGTGTCCGGCGTCCGTCCATCCGTCCGTCCGTCTATCCGTCCGTCCGTCCATCCGTAAACTTTTCGCTTTTTCGACGTCTTCTCCAGAACCAATGACTCCACAGAGCTGAAATTTTATGAGCAGACTCCTTGGCCAATGGGGATTCTAAATTGTAGATTTCGTGACCCCATGACTCCAAATGGGGTCACAGAGGTCACATCCCTAAAAACCTATTTTCATCTTCTTCTCCAGTTCCAAAAGGTCTAGAGAGCTGAAAAGTTGTGTGCAGACTCCTTGGCCCATGGGGATTCTAAATTGTAGATTTCGTGACCCCATGACCCCAAATGGGGTCACAGGGGTCACATCCTTAAAAACCTATTTTCATCATCTTCTCCAGTTCTAAAAGGTCTAGAGAGCTGAAAAGTTGTGTGCAGACTCTTTGGCCCATGGGGATTCTAAATTGTAGATCTCGTGACCCCATGACCCCAAATGGGGTCACAGGGGTCACATCCTTAAAAACCTATTTTCATCTTCTTCTCCAGTTCCAAAAGTTCTAGAGAGCTGAAAAGTTGTGTGCAGACTCCTTGGCCAATGGGGATTCTACATTGTTGATTTTGTGACCCCATGACTCCAAATGGGGTCACAGAGGTCACATCCTTAAAAACCTATTTTCATCTTCTTCTCCAGTTCCAAAAGGTCTAGAGAGCTGAAAAGTTGTGTGCAGACTCCTTGGCCCATGGGGATTCTAAATTGTAGATTTCGTGACCCCATGACCCCAAATGGGGTCACAGGGGTCACATCCTTAAAAACCTATTTTCATCATCTTCTCCAGTTCTAAAAGGTCTAGAGAGCTGAAAAGTTGTGTGCAGACTCCTTGGCCAATGGGGATTCTAAATTGTAGATTTTGTGACCCCGTGACCCCAAATGGGGTCACAGAGGTCACAACCCCAAAAACCTATATTCGTCTTCTTCTCCAGTTCCAAAAGTTCTAGAGAGCTGAAAAGTTGTGTGCATACTCCTTGGCCAATGGGGATTCTAAATTGTAGATTTCGTGACCCCGTTACCCCAAATGGGGTCACAGGGGTCACATCCTTAAAAACCTATTTTCATCTTCTTCTCCAGTTCCAAAAGGTCTAGAGAGCTGAAAAGTTGTGTGCATACTCCTTGGCCAATGGGGATTCTAAATTGTAGATTTCGTGACACTGTGACCCCATTTGGGGTCAATGGGGTCACATCCTTAAAAACCTATTTTCATCTTCTTCTCCAGTTCCAAAAGGTCTAGAGAGCTGAAAAGTTGTGTGCAGACTCCTTTCGCCCATGGGGATTCTAAATTGTAGATTTCGTGACCCCATGACCCCAAATGGGGTCACAGGGGTCACATCCTTAAAAACCTATTATCATCTTCTTCTCCAGTTCCAAAAGGTCTAGAGAGCTGAAAAGTTGTGTGCAGACTCCTTGGCCAATGGGGATTCTAAATTGTAGATTTCGTGACCCCGTGACCCCAAATGGGGTCACAGAGGTCACAACCCAAAAAAACTATTTTCGTCTTCTTCTCCAGTTCCAAAAGGTCTAGAGAGCTGAAAAGTTTTGTAGAGACTCTTTGGTCAAAGGTGATTCTTAATTGTAGGATTGGTGACCCTGTGACTCCAAATACAGGTCACGAGTCATGATCTAAAAACCTATTTTTTGCTTGTTAACATTGTATTACTTGAGATAACTTAGATATACAACCTTAGATAATAAAGAAAATCCTGATGAGCTACAGAGCCCATGGCTCTATTTTTTTACTTCTTCTCCAGAACCAATGACTCCACAGAGCTGAAATTTTATATGCAGACTCCTTGGCCAATGGGGATTCTAAATTGTAGATCTCGTGACCACAAATGGGGTCACAAGGGTCACATCGTTATAAACCTATTTTCATCTTCTTCTCCAGCTCAAAAAGGTCTAGAGAGCTGAGAGTTGTGTGCAGACTCCTTGGCCAATGGGGATTCTAAATTGTAGATTTTTTGACCCTGTGACCCCAATCTATGTCACCGGTCATGACCCAAAACCTATTTTCATCTTTATCTCAAGTATATGTAAAGCTCTAGAAAGGTGAAATGTTGTGTAGAGACTCTTTGGTCAAAGGTGATTCTTAATTGTAGGATTAGTGACCCTGTGACTACAAATACGGGTCACAGGGGTCATGATCTAAAAACCTATTTTTAACTTGTTAACAATGTATTACTTGAGATAACTTAGATATTCAACCTTAGATAAGAAATCAATGAAATCGTGATGAGCTACAGAGCCTATGGCTCTATTTTTATTAAATTAATTACCTTTAGCGATCTCACGAGTTATCTCCCTTCCTCCCTCTCGCGAGATCTCGTCTGTCCTCGTGACTTCCGTCCACCATTTTTGAGTCCATAAATTTTTCTCTGTCACCCTGTGCAGACGTGTCGATAGAGAACTTCTTTTGGGGAAATTCAAGTGTGCTTTCATTCTTGGAAGGATTCAGCTTCACTTATGGTTAGTGTTATCGAAATTTGGAGACAATCAATCGCATTTTTCGCATGTTTTTTTTTCATCGTTTTTTGTGTGTGAACTTTTAACTTAATTTGAATTTTCATTTTGATTCCGGAAACGTGTCAAGGTTTTATGACAGAATTGGACCCTCATTCCCTTTGTAGTATTTGTGATCCCTTTTACGCTTGTCAACTGGACAAACGTTGTTTACTTTGCCGCAGTTTATCTGAGGTTGAATGGAAGATTATGAACATTACTCGTACTCAATTTAGGAGTAGGAAACAGAAGTTATCTTCCTCTTCTGACACTACCTGTCTTAAAAGATCTGGCAATGTTCAATTGATTCTTTGATTTTTTTATTCTTGAAAACAGTCTTCTAAACAGTCACCAACTTTACTCCCCCTGTATCAAATGATAATGACACTTTTTCACAGAACCAGCTTGACCTAACTGAGGTTGTTGATCAGGCTATCTGCTAACGAGATGCATGATAACTTTATCGATGTGAACCATCCTTCCATTATTCCTCTGACAACTAGCAGATGTAAATCTTGAAAATATTTACCCTATGCACAACTTATTGTTAAAGAAGGCCTTGTCACTCTTCCCTCTTTGACCTCATTCAGGCAATCCAAATGTTCATTAAATTTTAGCTCTAGATTATATGCAATTTTAAGTGGCTGTTCAATCCACTTCAGAGCTTTTCATATGTAACCTTATTCCAACAGCAGGAAATTATACTTTTCTTCAGTAGTACCGGTAAGCAGATGCTGTTTACCACATACGTTGCTACGTCATACCTTTACCATAAGGAATTGTATGTCATGACCAAGAAAACTGTTTCATACCAGCCTGAATGTTTACCTTTTTGCATTGAACTGAATTTGAACATTTAGGATGATCTTACTAAATATATTTCAGTAAGTCAACGCTCTTAGAACCATGTTGAGTTTGTTTTGGGATCCCATTTAGCAAGGTAATATCCCCTCACCAAGCTATCCATATCTGATAGTAACCATGCACTGTGCACGGAGGATATATAACAGTTATGTCCTAGTTTGGCATTTGCCAGCATCATAATACCTCATGTGATTATCATTTGGTCATTCAATTGGTTGTCAAACTTATATTATGTATTTGACAATCAAAGGCCAAGTTACCCAAACTGATCTTTGGCAAGCCCAAATACCTATGGCATCTATTCTATAAGGGAACCTTCTTACAAGCGTTCTCTGGAATTATAATTATAAATAAATGAAAAGTTAATGGGGGTATACCTTCTGCCCAATGCTGCATTCAATGAAGTCTCATACTCAAAGGGCATGCAGACTCATTATGATCCCGGATCCTGTTCCACAACCAATCAGAGTTACTGTAAATTGTAACCCATTCTTTTTACACAACTTGGGGTGTCATGCAACCATGTAATTAGGGCAAGGTATATACCAGGAAAGATAAATCTCCTAGCAGATTAGCTTTCTCGTCAGAATCAGGTTCTACCCACGGAATGGACCTTGCATCAGGAAGCATTCAAGTTGATAGCACAAACATGGGAGCATCCCTTGATATACCTTTTTGCAAAGAGACGCAATACTCGCCTTCTTACGTTTGTCAGTCCAGTGCCAGACCCCTCAGCATGGGTAGTCGATGCCCTGTTGATTCCATGGGACGGTTTGTCCGCTTACGCTTTCCCTCCATTCAAAATGACTCCAGACGTGATCAACAACATCTATCAGCACAATTGTCTAGTGTATCTAGTGGCGCCAGCTTGGCCAACAAGAACATGGTTTCCGTCTCTCCTGGAATTACTCCTGGACAACCCGCTAAAGTCAACCAGGGTGTCAGATAATCCACAACAACATCCCAGTGTTGAATTTACATGTGGGGAAGTTACCACGGATTCATTGGAGAAACAGGGTTTCAAAAGGAACACCACTCTCGCGATTTCCCAGTCTATAAGACCATCTACCACACTCCTCTATGATAGCAAGTGGAGAAAATTCATGCTCTGGAGACGAGACCACCAGCGGATAGGAGAGCCTATAAAAATCCAGATGATCACAGATTTTCTGTTGTTTTTGAGAGACACTAAGAAACTCAAGCATGGTACCATTGACGGATACAGATCTGCTTAAGCTTCAGTATGTGATATTCAGGGACTCCAAGTAGGTTCTGATTCATTATTACACAAGCTCGTTAAATCGTTTAGGATTAAAGACATAGCTATTCCTTCAATCATTCCCAAAGGGGACCTACAACTGGTTCTGCAGTCTCTACTGAAGGCCCCCTATGAACCCATGGTTGCCGCACCATTGAAATTTATGGCTTTTGCTACTGTGGCCAGGGTGTAGGAATTACATGCAATTGATGTTAAATCTATACGGTTCTACAAGTGATTTAAAGAGCCATCACGGATGTTAGTGTTTCAAATTTTTGGAAAATATACTTTTAACGTCATTCGCCAGAGAAATCTTTTATCTACAACATGGCATATGTTAAATAATTTTCATATCACGACAATGTATTTCAATTTGGTTTCAAAGAGAAGTATCACTTCGAATAGCACGAGCTACGGGTATCTGACGTATATAAACAGAGTTCCCTTTTTTGCGTAATACATACTACACAAACAGCAAGCGCTTCCAAAGCGTGAAGGCTCGTCTCTAGCGCAAGTCGCCATAACAACCCATGTGCTGCATGTGCTGCACGTGTCTCTCTTGCAAAGTACCCTTGTCACACATTTACACAAGTAAAATACCTAGTTGGGTAAAACAATTATTCCAATATCTGTAGCAAATACATAATTAAATGAAATGGTAAATAAATAACCATCAAAAAATTATATATTTCGATTTCTTTCATTGCTCATATTTTTTGTTAATCTTTCGTGTCTTTGTTTACTGTGTGTGAGCTAAACCATAATGCTTTGCGCTTGAAAATAATAGACTGGATCTATATTTAGACTAGAAAACACCTTTACTAATTAATGCAATTTCTCGGCTTATTTTAAGTTGGGAAAATTAAGAATAAATTAAGTGTATGTATTTCACGGAGATAAATTTTTGGAAAAATTTTGATATTTTCATCAACATCCGTGATGGCTCTTTAAAGAGGTTACTTGCAGAGCAATACCCAAGTTTGTGGCCAAAAACCAAATATTTGCTACTCGTCGGTTAGGTGCTAGATGCTACAAGATCCCGGTTTTGCCTATCTCAAAGGAATAGGGCTGACAAATATCGGCTGTTATGTCCGATCAGGGCTTTATGCTGGTATTTACAAAGGATGTCAACATTCAGGAGGAATAGGCGCAGGCTTTTTCTATCATATAAAACTTCAGTGGACTCAGAGATATCCAAGAAAACTTTTGTGTCTTGGCTGCGAAAAACTATCACGCAGGCCTATCTTGCCTATGACCAAGAGACAGTTAATCTCAGGTTCTTCCCCCATGAGATCAGCGCTTTAGCTACTTCACTTACGTCCTGGAAATCAATATCCTTGGACTAGCTTGTTGCTGCCTGTCAGTGAAAAGGTTCAAACACTTTCATTAAGGGCTACCTAAGAGACTTAACACCATCGTTAGAGGGTCTATATGAGCTTAGCCCTCTGGTAGCTGCCCAACACATCACCGCCGAGCCTCCAACGTTTGCAGGAAAAAGGGGGGTTGGGGTGTTGGAGTGCCCGGAGGGAAAAGTCGAATGGTTCAGTGGGTCAAAGGCAGGGAAAATGGTGAGATTCCTCAGTATACTTTCGATGGTGGAAGGATTCTCATGACTAAATAGGTTCATATGCACTTTTCGGGTTGTCAGGTATGCTTGCCCAAGTGAAGCACAAATTCACAAACAATGGAGTGTCAACTTCCTCAAGTTCATCCAGAAGTGACGTCATAGTACCCGAATTGACGTCAAAATAGTGGAGAGTCTACCTAAAGGAGACTGAAATTTGGAGGAAATTGTTACTCCCGTTTAATATCCACTTGTGTTTTCTTTTATGTTATTTGGTATCCCTCACACTCTCCTTGAGTTGTTTGGTGGCAGTATTATCTTATTGAATGATTTTCCTGTGGTAAAGGTACTGAACTTTAAGGAATAAATATGTGAAATCATTCTTAAGTGTTTCTTATCAAAGTCATTTTATTTAATGGTAAAATCTCTAATTCAATTGGATTAATGACTAAGTCATGTATTGTTGATTGGTAGATTACTCTGATCATTTGACTTTTCTGAGTTATCGATATTCTTCTAGAGTATTTTCTGTCTTAATGTGGGATTCAGGCATCACAATCAAGAGGTCTGTTTACGACATAATTATGAACAATCACAATTATTGTTTGTAATTATAAGTAAACTTACCTCTTGATTGTGCAATTTATTCCCGCCCATTATTACTAATCCTCCCCACTGTATGTTGACAGAAAGATGGGAGAAAAAATTATGGACTCAAAAATGGTGGACGGAAGTCATGAGGACAGACGAGATCTCGCGAGAGGGAGGAAGGGAGATAACTCGTGAGGGGGATATCGCTAACGGTAATTAGCAGCCCCGACTTAGAAAGTTTCCATCGCCGCCGCCGGCACATTTTGTATTGGCTATAACTTTTTTCCTAGAAGGTTTTGAGAACTCATATACATAACTTCTTACTTACACCCCTGGGGAATTTTTTTGACTTGTTCACATTCAAGGTCAAAGGTCAAGGTCACGAGTTCTGAAATTGCTAAAACATTCCTTGTAAACACGATAACTTGAAAAATATCAACTATGGAGAAGATTTGAAAAGGTTTTCGCTAACTTCCGTCAAAGGTCAAGGTCATAGCGAGGTCACGACTTATAGGCTAGATGAAATGACATATGGTCACTTTCGGATTTGTTGAAAAGGGATTTCAATTTGACAGTTGCTCGATTTTAAATTTCTGAAATCGACCCATAAATTACTTATATACGGCTTTCTGAAAAAAGTGCCTAATTAGCCCCGGTGACCAGAATGAAAGTGGGCGGGCAGTGGTCATTTATGACAAGTTTTCACTGGTCTGTGTTTTTGCTTTGATCCTGAAGACAAAACAATTAAGCCACTGTTGGACCGTGGCGAGATAGGTCAGTGACAAAACACCTGTAATCACAAGCAGGTGATACTTACGCAATTGTCTGTCTATGGCAGTGATTAGTCGGCGCCAATCCAGTTCCTGCCTGTAACAACATAAACGCGTTTTATCTCATTGGATTAAATAATTTACCAATGAAATTCATTTCAGTGTAAAATCATCATAACTATTTGGTTTTCTATCTTGCCATTTGTGAAAAGACTTTTGCTGTAAGAGGGTTAGTATTTGTTTTCTGTTTCCAAGTCATTGATGGATTTATAGGTTTACAGTTTGTGTCTAATGTGCATTTGGATATTCATATTGTCCGTTTGGATACGTTTATAAGGTAAGTTTCTTACATTAATTGACACTCTTGATGAAATGTCAATTTAATACGATGTATGCATGCAAAAGAGCTAATTAATACACTACCAAAATGCTATACTGCACTTGGCCTGTTACTACGTTACAATGTCCTAATACGATGAAGTAGACGCAAAGCTACGTACGCTTGTTTGTGAGGCCAAAACAAATTGATAAAATAAAATGATCATATGTCTTTCAATACTGCTTCACACTGAAATTATTTTTCATTAGCCTAAAAGTTCAGGAAATGTGCATAATCACAATCAAATGAATGAATTAGGCACATATAGCTCTTTTTGAATATTTATTATTAATAAACATGGATAAATAAAATCCATCTCTACTGTACTGCAGTAATATTTTTTATCGCTAATATTTTATTGAGCCTTAAGCTACAAAAATATATATATAATATCATGTTTGTGTTAGTCAAGTGAATTGCATCAATGTAAATTTAAATGTTTATGATTAATTCAATTAAATTTAGGCCTATTTATTTGTTCATCATTTGCTTACTGTTAATGTCAATTATTTAAATACAAGCAGGATGAAGTGGACTTAAATTGAGGTAGTCATTTTGTGCAGAGTATATCTCCAAAACTATGCATGCTAGCTTCATCAAACTTGATATACATATCAACCATGATCCCTAGTTGTGCCTTTTGAGGGTTAGAACTATTTCTGAATTTTAACTTTTATGGTTGCCATGGAAATGTGACTAAAAGTGACTATGAGGAAATCATTTTGTGCGGACCCTTTGTCCAACACTACCCCTACAAAAAAAATATCCTGAAAATATGTTTAGGCAATATATCCACAGGAGCACCACAGCATCTTTTCAAGCAGTTAGAGCAAAATTTTACCATTGCCGCTAGCGGATCAGATCCGGACATGGTGTGGATGGGTCATGTGGATTGGTTTCAGCAATGTATCCGTTGGCCGAATATGTTACGGTAACATATCCACTACCGAGTCCCTGTTATCCACAGTATAGCCACAAAAGAGCACAAGATAGCTGCGTTTGTGGATTGGTTTCAACGATGTATCCGTTGGCTGCAAGACCATCAAAAGTTTCTGAATATGTTACGGTAACATATCCACTACAGAGTCCCTGTTGTCCACAGTATAGCCACAAAAGAGCACAAGATAGCTGCCTTTGCGGATTTGTTTCAACGATGTATCCGTTAGCTGTAAGACCATCAAACATTTCCGAAAATGTTACGGTAACATATCCACTACCGAGTCCCTGTTGTCCACAGTATAGCCACAAAAGAGCACAAGATCACTGGCTTTATGGGAATGCTACGGATAGGCATCGATGTGAAGTTGGTAGTAGGAAGATTGTAATTATATGAAGTCTCTATGGTAAATTCAAGGGGGAAAAGTCCTCTGTAAGAAGTATTGGTAAAAAATCATTGGTAAAAGAGTCTTCTGCCAAAGAAGTCCTGTTATTGTGAAAACAGATTAAATTGATGTTAGCACTTAAGATATGGTAAAGAAAGATTATGATTTGAGTTTAGACTTTAGCTGAGTGAAACAGTGCAGTGTCCATAATAGCAGGCACTTATAATCGCTCATTGATTGCTCAATTCAGGGCTCAATGTAGCGCTCAAGTAGCGCTTATTGTCTCCTGAACGACACAGTGAAATACCTCAAAGTTCGCTCGCTTTGCCAAGCAGCGCTACATTGAGCAAGATGAGCGATTTCTTTGAAACCTCTCTTGAACACGGCCCAGAAGTCCATAAGATGGTTAAAATAACAAGTTCTTTAACTTTGTTGATCACCATCATCCTTCTGGTTTAAACAATATTTATTTTTAAAATTAAATGGATTGGTAAAGATGCATTACGCCTATGTAAATACCTCTCCGATACAAAAAAATACATAACACAATATTCATTCATGCAATACTGAGAAAAGCACAACATAAAAACATATGTTTATAACAGTATGAATGGGCAAGGAAATAAGGTTTAAACATTTAGTTTTGATAAGATCTATGTTTTTCTTAAGGTATGTCAAATATGATTGCAAAATTAATATCATCTTTCAAATTATCGTTATTTCAAATCATGTTAAAGGACTGTGGTGTTACCTGTATTACTTTAACAGAGAGAGCAGGTTCAAATATATATATATATCAGAGACCATAATTTGATACCTTACACAATACATATTACATTCGTACATTTTACTTACTATCTTCAAACAAACAATTTAATACATTTGGTGTAAGATTCAACATTATTCTTCTTATTATTCAAATTAATCTTCAGGTTAATTTTCATTTATTAATTAACAGTTTTATGGGGTTTTTTTAAATTGTGAGTCTTATGTCAACAAAGGTTTTGCATATCTTCACATGACTGAAAATCTAGAGCCTAGGGTTTGATACGTATTGTCTAAATATATAAAAATAGCCCATTTTTATCTTTTAAAGAAATTGTAGTTGGTTGATAAACACTAGCTTAATTTTTTTCAAGTTGTCAATTTGGGTTGTAATTTAGAAATATGCCTATTCTATTTAATTATCACACTCATTAATTCAATTGGTATTTAGAAATATATTAATTTTACACAATTGAGATATAAACATTCATCCCATGTCAATATATGTGATTGAAGTAATCATCCATATTTTTTATTAAAGATAAAAATTGCATGAAATATATATTTATTGTATGTATGCATTACAAAACCACTATTAAAATTATTTCAGTTAAAAGTATACTTTAATAAATAATTATATACTTCGCCAAAGTGAAGATATCAGAAAGAAATTTACATATTGAATAAAAATACAAATAGTTTTAGTTTAATTTTTTCTGGCCTCAAATGACAATCAATTGAAATACTTGACAATGTTTTTTTAAAACAAGTGCAGTCATTACATATTTACAATCACTAAAATTTGTATACCTCTGAGAAATTGCAACAACAAACAAGTGCAAATCTATTGGTCATTAGACTTGAAATGGGTGGAGCTTAATTAATTGATAAACTGTCCAATGGTAAGATTACAGGAATGACCCCAAATATACCTCTTGGAGACACCTAGTTGATTGCTTTAAAAGTAGCTTAATTACTGTGTACATTTCATTAGATTAATCAATTTGTTTGTTAAGAGCTGAGAAGTGATGTGGAGGGTTGCTGTGTATTTGTGTAATGTGGTTTCAAGTTGTAAACTTGGGCTGTAGAGGCATATCTAATTAACGACCTATGTATTAGAATAATTTATACAATGCTTTTAAATCAGTAAAAGAGTACACCAAGTCAAAATATTATTTTGAGTATTGATACCAAATAAAAATAATGAAATTCACTAACATATTATTAGCTCTGATATGTTCTAAAACCAATCTTTTGCACATATCGTTTGGTCAAAATGTTTTTTTTTATTTATTTTTTATTATGAACACTCAAATAATGCTCAAACAGTTGAATTACATAAAATTTCAATGAAAAGGTTACATTATTCAAATTCTTTAACTATAGTTTCATTTGATATCAGAGAAATTTCATATGATGAAGGAAATAAAATACCAGTAAATAAATTAGACCATATCATTATTTAGTTTAACAAATTGATAGAAACAAACCATTTCAGAATATCATGATAAAATCCCTTAAATATCAAAAACTGTCATATTTAACCAAATAATTGCCTCTAGTATCAGATCAGTCAATTTTAGCCAATCAGAAGGCTTCTCAGTATTTATTACTGTTTTTGTGTGTGACCTGCATGCCCTTTACAATTGATAGATAAAACAAATATTGTTCATAATATTTCATAATCAATTCAAATCCTTTAAATATTACCAACTGTCACAACCCATATATAAAGCAATATATTTGTCACTATGATCAGATCAATCAATTTTAGCCAATCAGAAGCCTCCTAAGTTTTGCTGCTGTATTGTTATTCCAAGATGGTTGCTTTCAAAACATCGACAAGAAATCTCACCAAGCTTTACAGTTCACAAGACAAGTACAAGTACAAGATTTCTCAGTTGATTAATCCAAGGTAAGTACTTGTGATCACTGCATTCCAAATGTATCAATCTAATTTCATTCACCCTTTTCAATGGACAGTTTAAATCAATGGACAGACTGAGAAATATTTTCTGACTTTTGGCTTCATTTGTTAACAAGGCATCTGTGGTATTTATTTGCTATTGGTTGCTTTAAGTTCAGATCAGATTATGAATAGGAATAAATGTAAATTGTATTTCAAATACTTTAAAAACTGCTTTATAAACATGTCAATGTTTATAACACAGGTGACTGTGCACTCGGCCATGATGACAGCCAGATAGGGTCTGTGACAATACAGGAAATGATGTAACCTACTCTCAGGCAGGAAATGATGTAACCACTCAAGGTAAGACTTGAGATGCTGACATATTGTTGTATAAACAAACAAATTGTTAAATAGCATTGAATTCATTGTTGATAACAATTAATCAAGACATTTGTTTAGCTTAATTGATGTTCTGGAAATGTATCTAGACTGACTGATTGCTAATATAAACATTTTACAGATAAATTTGCTATGAGTCATTAATAGTCAAAATTACATTTGGATTTTAAAGGTTTTTTAATCCATACTTATTTTACCAATTTTATCAATAATGTTTGTTTGACTTACAAATCTTAATTTGTTGTTTTATAAAGAAATTCAAAACACTTGTTTGTTGGTTAAAATACTCAGTATCCTTATTTTCATCATAAAGACATTTATTGTCATTATACTCTTTAATAGTATTGACATGTTATATATTTACTATATATAATATCAAATATTTAATTGATTTGTGATTATTGGTAATTTGTAATCTGTTTTCTAAGGGATATTTGATGTTTTATGAATATTAAGAATAATATTTCACTAGTATCTTAACTAATAATGACATTAATATTCTATTTTGGTCCAGTATATGTTTATCAGTTAATAAAATTAATCAATTTTGATTTATACTTTTCAAATTCTTTTTGTTTTCATCAAATAGTTTGATCTTATTCAGTAAAGTGTCAATATTGATTTCAGTGTGGACTGAATCGCACAGAAATACACTCACCTGGTGGACACAACTCTCAGACGTTGTATATTCAAGGTCTATTGAAGGTGGGGTTGGCATTGAATTTGACAATTAGCTTCTTTAATTGATAATCTTCTTTCTGAATATGCACCCAATCAAGCTGATTGATTACTTTAATGGACACTAAAGGTCATGGTTATTTAATTTATTGCAGATTACAAATTACAACCTTAATATGCATCCAGACAGACTGATTATATTTTACATACAAATTTTGCTATCAGTCATTAATCATGAAAATCAAATTTGTATTTTCACATTTTGTAATAATTCATTATTTTACCAATTTATTTGATTAAATTATAAATATACGTTATAGTTTGAACTTACAAATGTTTATGTTGGTTTACATAGTCAAGTCAAGATCTAGGGTTCAAGACGCCAGCACAGTTCAAAAGAATGAAACTGTGCTTCAAGCCATTGAAGGTGCGAATTTAACATGATTTATATTGTCATTTCATATTAAGCATTTAAATTAAACATTAAAATTTAAAGGAACAGTTACACTACTCCAAGCTAAGTTAAATTTTTTTCTAAATGTATATATATATTGTCATATCATATGAATTTGAATAACAATTTGAAGAGTTTGAAAACATTTGAAGTAACATTAAAATCATTTTACTATTTACAATGATGACTAATTTATTGAAATACTATTACTGTTCTTTGTTTCCAGTGTTTGCCGTCCTGGTATTGCACCTCCTGTACTCCCAGTACACTGACCACCTATCGAAGATCTGTAGCCTGAGGAAGGCATTCCGGAAATTAGGTATTACTAATGTTTTACAAAATGTCTCTTTTGTTTTCTTTATATTTTGCCTCAACAAGATTCGTGTGAGTATGAATGTCCTGTATGTAATGGGACATGAATGTGCCATTGGTTATGGTCTATATATATCAAAAAGTCTTTTCATATCATGTGATTTGTAACTTGCCTGTTTGTACCATGGTATCTATATTCTTACTATTCTACTTTTCAGGAGCTCGGCGCAATCACATTAACATGGCCCCTTAAAGTGACCTGGAGGTTCCAAGATCCTGATTGTACATGTCATAGATCTCAGGAATGTTATTAAGTAAACGTTAAAAGCAGGATGTGTTACTGAACGCAGTTGAATGTCCTTTGAATTCCTTTGCAGAAGGATATTTATGTATATATTTGTACAGCACTCAGGATCTCAAGATGAACATTAATATTATAGTATTTATTGTGTACTATTAAAAATCGTGAAGTGTACTATGTTTTTGTTTTTTGTTTTAACTGGAAATGGTTCTTTGATTTTGAGGTATATCTGAAACATTAAATTTCTGGAGTGCCTGTGGACGGTTTTATGAATAATATATGCAAATGCAGGTCTGGACTACTTGTGGATGGTTTTATGGCTTTATTGGATAGGGTGGGGAACCCTTTGGATATATTACCAAACCATATCCGCAACTCCATTCTGGACTACTTGTGGATGGTTTTATGGCTTTATTGGATAGGGTGGGGATCCCTATGGATATATTACCAAACCATATCCGTAACTCCATTCTGGACTACTTGTGGATGGTTTTATGGCTTTATTGGATAGGGTGGGGATCCCTATGGATATATTACCAAACCATATCCGTAACTCCATTCTGGACTACTTGTGGATGGTTTTATGGCTTTATTGGATAGGGTGGGGATCCCTATGGATATATTACCAAACCATATCCGCAACTCCATTCTGGACTACTTGTGGATGGTTTTAAGGCTTTATTGGATAGGGTGGGGATCCCTATGGATATATTACCAAACCATATCCGTAACTCCATTCTGGACTACTTGTGGATGGTTTTATGGCTTTATTGGATAGGGTGGGGATCCCTATGGATATATTACCAAACCATATCCGCAACTCCATTCTGGACTACTTGTGGATGGTTTTATGGCTTTATTGGATAGGGTGGGGATCCCTTTGGATATATTACCAAACCATATCCGCATATGGACTACCTGTGGATGGTTTATTGGATAGGGTGGGGATCCCTATGGCTATATTACCAAACCATATCCGAACTCATTTTACAATTTAGTCTTTCTGGATATGTTCTGGAACAGCCTTGCGGATTGGTTGTGGGGCGATGGTAAAATTTTGCTTGTGGCAATGGTGCAGTAATATGTTTTCAAGGGATTTTTTTTTGTAGGGGTATTCATGCTAGCTTCATCAAATTTCATGTGCATGTCAACTATGATCCCTAGTTGTGCCTTTGAGAGTTAGAACTTAATTAATTTTCAAATTTATTATTGAACATAGACCTATAGATGTGTCTTTTGCTGATAATGAAATTTGTTGAAGTAAGGGAGAAGCGGGGGTATGTGAGTTATACTCGCTTCTTCACTTGTTATACTAATTCTTACCTCACAAACAAGCAGTACAACGTTTCAATTTCTCCACGTACGTCGAATTGAGCAGCACGTCTGAACATTTCAAATGCCTGTTTTCAAATGAATGGAGCGCCACGTGCGCAAGTCAGAGGTTCATTCGCACGCGCAAATTGTGAGAATGCGATTTTCACGAGCTCTGTGGTATTGTTTTGATGTCAATTTCGTGTGTGGCACGGGCTTCATATGTGTGCTTTGTCCAAAACAATATAGTTTGCGAGAAAAAATATTACATTAGTTGATTAGATAAATCTTGACAAACGTATTATTTTATAATTATTTGGCAATAGTCTAAGTAAGTTAGACCATTCGGGCCTTGTTGTCAAATCGTTGAAATGGTTAGTTAGACAACAGGCCCTCATGGTCTAACTATAACATAACAACAACACCGACTATCTGATTTCGTTGTCTCAACTATACTTCGTTCATATTATCATATCTTGGTTTCATTTTGTCATTTTATATCTCATTAGCATTGAGTTATCCTATGTCTACTAACTTCTATGAATCCACCGTCTTTCACTATTCATATCAATTATATTTGATATATATAACGATATTTTGGGACATTTGTAAAGTGAAACTTGATAACTAACATTACTCGAACAGTTTACACCAGAACAGCGATGTGGCATTATTGCAAAGCGTAGATATAACAGATTAACTGACCGATTCCCAAGTGTTTGCCATTGTAAATAGTAAGCGAATGTTTACACCCCGTCCATTCACGTACGTCACTTCCGGTATCTTCTAACTCTTTAAGCCCCGCCCCATTTTTGGTTTGTTGCTCGCGGCTGAAAAGCAGACGATGGTTTTCGGTGCTTTTAAGTCGCTCTAGTTTAATATAGGAACAACATATGGATTTTTTTAGGGTCTCGTTTTTCACAAAATAGTCTAATGAACCAATTGCAGTTAAGAATTCAATAGAAAATAATGTATTTCGGCCTTCCTTTAAGCATGCATTTGCGAACATGCCTTATTTCAACTATTAACACTTTGAGTCATTACATGATAATTATACACAATGAAAAGTGATCATTGACTGTGTAACCTTGAAGATCAAAGGTCAAGGTCACGAGATATGGTAATGGTGACCAGTTCTGAAATCACAAAATAACTTTTTTCCAAGAAGGTATTAACACCTCATATACATAGCTTCTTTCTTATAAACCTGGTGAATGATTTTGACATGTTCACATTCAAGGTCAAAGGTCAAGGTCATGAGTTCTGAAATCACTACAACAATCCTTGTAAACACGATAACTTCAAACATTTTTTATGCTGTCAGGCTCTTATTTGGTATATATCAACTATGGAGAAAGACCAAGATTTTAAAACGTTTCGCTAAAATCTGTCAAAGGTCAAGGTCAGAGCGAGGTCACAACTTAAGCATGTTATTGTGAATATGCCTTATGTTAACTATGAACACTTTGAGTCATTGCATAATTGTTATATACACAATGAAAAGTAATCATTGATGGTGTGACCTTGAAGGTCAACAAATAGTCAATGTTTTCGAGGAGTATGTGATATATTTTGTCATATCTATATAAATAATGCACAGATTACAGTCAGAAGTTAGGAATTTTTGCTTGAACATTTCGTCTTGGAAAGGTCAAGATCATGAGATATTGGTTAAGGCCATGTTAATCCTTTGATCCAATTTTGAAATCAGAAATAGGTTTTAAGAACAAACTTGTGAAAAGTTACCCCAGTGATGATTCAACTTGTTAGAATAACTTGAATAATGAACAAATTTTTGTCAAAAAAAAGTCCCATTTTATTTATGCTGAGGAGAAGGCGGAACAGGGAAAGGCGAGACCCAAAGTTTCGGGGCTGCTCTGCTTTTGCGGTGTCCTGCAAACGCTCATCTAGTTAATGTAATAAAATTACTATTCGTTAATTTTTTATTTTTTGGGGTTTTTCTCTGTGATATGTCACAGGTGACAGAATGAGAGGCATCACAATCAAGAAGTAAGTTTACTTATAATTACATACAATAATTGTGATTGTTCATTTTTAGTACCGAGAGCCGAGAAACCAAGCATGAACAAAAAACATTCCAAGGGACATCACTCTCTGGCCCTAACACTGCATACCACTAAACAAAACTAATAGCCTTTACAGTTGTTGATTGACTCCTTGGGTGTCAAAGTTTGTAGATTTTGTCCTGACCCCTCGTAAAAAATGGGCATGGTAAGCATTATTACCGGTAGTCATACGACTTATTCTCTGAAAGCAGTTGTCATAGGAAACTGAAATTTTCAGAACAGCATCTTTATTACATGTAGTTTCAAATTAAAATATTTAAATGACTTCTCCTCAAGAACCTGCAATGCTAAAAAGCTCAACATTTGGGAATATGATCCTTGTTGGATGGGAGAGTACAGTTTTTAAATTTCATAAACCTATTCCAGATTATTAAGGATGTGGCAGGGGTACAATTTCAATTGATGCACTCTTTTAATGATTATTGTCAAATATCCAATTTAATTTGAACTATTGATCCTAACCCTTAACTTGCGGGTCCCGGAATTATCCGGGCGGACTATAAGCGATTTGAGGTACCTCAATACGGATCCCGGATCGCTTACTTAGAAGAATTTACAGCTGTCTCGCTACTTTGCTAGACCTGACAACGGGTCCCGAGGCGATTTTGTCCGCGAGCCGCTCCATGAGAAGGGCTGAATTTTTACCTCCGCGGCCGCCATGAGAATAAAGCTTTGTTCAGTGTCTGGTCGGAACGTCCAGCAAAATTCACACAAATTTGCGTGTGCATTGTTGACCCGTAACGCATCGATAATTAGCTTTACAAAAGGCCAATTTTGTCCTGCTTCGCTCCAATGGCTACACTGCCCGGCGGCTAATTATCGTCTAAGTGTCTGCACTGCCCCGGGGTGAGATAGGCCCGTACATGCTTATCTGTCTCGCATCCCGCCACATGGGCAGATAGCCTCTAATTACGGGAAGATATTGCGATAAGCTACCTTTCTCTCGCACTTCGTATCATATGAACCAATTGGTTGTTTTTAATTTTTTTATACCAAAATAAAGAGGAAAGAATGGCCTTTATTCCCATATAAAAATCGCAATTGCGCTAACAAAACTAAAAAAATAAAGCAATCCCGCAGAGATAGGCGACTTTTGCACTTTTGAATTTTTAGACATGTGGCGCATTTACCCCAACATGCCTCGACGCTCTATTTCGAAGAAACTACTTGGGATATTTTCATAATTTTTTTATCAGTATATAGAGAAAAGAATTGTCTTCATTTCCATATAAAATACATGTATTTTCGGCAATAACTTTTGATGCGCCTAGTGTTGCGCAGAAGGTGATATTTGGCTTTGAATATGTGGCGCTCTCAGCATATATCATCATTACGGGCTTTATAACTTTTGAACCGCAAGTCCGATTTTTAGCTCATCAGGCCTGAAAGGCCCGATGGGCTTATGGCATGGCATGGTGTCCGGCGTCCGTTCATCCGTCCGTCCGTCCGTCCGTCCATCCGTAAACTTTTCACTTTTTCGACTTCTTCTCAAGAACCAATGACTCCACAGAGCTGAAATTTTATGTGCAGACTCCTTGGGTAATGGGGATTCTAAATTGTAGATTTCGTGACCCCATGACCCCAAATGGGGTCACAGGGGTCACATCCTTAAAAACCTATTTTCATCTTCTTCTCCAGTTCCAAAAGGTTTAGAGAGCTGAAAAGTTGTGTGCATACTCCTTGGCCAATGGGGATTCTAAATTGTAGATTTCGTGACCCTGTGACCCCATTACGGGTCAATGGGGTCACATCCTTAAAAACCTATTTTCATCTTCTTCTCCAGTTCCAAAAGGTCTAGAGAGCTGAAAAGTTGTGTGCAGACTCCTTGGCCAATGGGGAATCTAAATTGTAGGTTTCATGACCCCATGACCCCAAATGGGGTCACAGGGGTCACATCCTTAAAAACCTATTTTCATCTTCTTCTCCAGTTCTAAAAGGTTTAGAGAGCTGAAAACTTGTGTGCAGACTCCTTGGGTAATGGGGATTCTAAATTGTAGATTTCGTGACCCCATGACCCCAAATGGGGTCACAGGGGTCACATCCTTAAAAACCTATTTTCATCTTCTTCTCCAGTTCCAAAAGGTATAGAGAGCTGAAAAGTTGTGTGCAGACTCCTTGGCCAATGGGGATTCTAAATTGTAGATTTTGTGACCCCATGACCCCAAATGGGGTCACAGGGGTCACATCCTTAAAAACCTATTTTCATCTTCTTCTCCAGTTCCAAAAGGTTTAGAGAGCTGAAAAGTTGTGTGCATACTCCTTGGCCAATGGGGATTCTAAATTGTAGATTTCGTGACCCTGTGACCCCATTACGGGTCAATGGGGTCACATCCTTAAAAACCTATTTTCATCTTTTTCTCCAGTTCCAAAAGGTCTAGAGAGCTGAAAAGTTGTGTGCAGACTCCTTGGCCAATGGGGAATCTAAATTGTAGGTTTCGTGACCCCATGACCCCAAATGGGGTCACAGGGGTCACATCCTTAAAAACCTATTTTCATCTTCTTCTCCAGTTCTAAAAGGTTTAGAGAGCTGAAAACTTGTGTGCAGACTCCTTGGGTAATGGGGATTCTAAATTGTAGATTTCGTGACCCCATGACCCCAAATGGGGTCACAGGGGTCACATCCTTAAAAACCTATTTTCATCTTCTTCTCCAGTTCCAAAAGGTATAGAGAGCTGAAAAGTTGTGTGCATACTCCTTGGCCAATGGGGATTCTAAATTGTAGATTTCGTGACACTGTGACCCCATTTGGGGTCAATGGGGTCACATCCTTAAAAACCTATTTTCATCTTCTTCTCCAGTTCCAAAAGGTCTAGAGAGCTGAAAAGTTGTGTGCAGACTCCTTGGCCAATGGGGAATCTAAATTGTAGATTTCGTGACCCCATGACCCCAAATGGGGTCACAGGGGTCACATCTTTAAAAACCTATTTTCATCTTCTTCTCCAGTTCTAAAAGGTTTAGAGAGCTGAAAACTTGTGTGCAGACTCCTTGGGTAATGGGGATTCTAAATTGTAGATTTCGTGACCCCATGACCCCAAATGGGGTCACAGGGGTCACATCCTTAAAACCCTATTTTCATCTTCTTCTCCAGTTCCAAAAGGTCTAGAGAGCTTAAAAGTTGTGTGCAGACTCCTTGGCCAATGGGGATTCTAAATTGTAGATTTTGTGACCCCATGACCCCAAATGGGTTTACAGGGGTCACATCCTTAGAAACCTATTATCATCTTCTTCTCAAGTTCCAAAAGGTCTAGAGAGCTGAAAAGTTGTGTGCAGACTCCTTGGCCAATGGGGATTCTAAATTGTAGATTTCGTGACCCTGTGACCCCAATTGGGTCACAGAGGTCACAACCCCAAAAACCTATTTTCGTCTTCTTCTCCAGTTCTAAAAGTTCTAGAGAGCTGAAAAGTTGTGTGCATACTCCTTGGCCAATGGGGATTCTAAATTGTAGATTTCGTGACCCCGTGACCCCAAATGGGGTCACAGGGGTCACATCCTTAAAAACCTATTTTCATCTTCTTCTCCAGTTCTAAAGGGTTTAGAGAGCTGAAAACTTGTGTGCAGACTCCTTGGGTAATGGGGATTCTAAATTGTAGATTTCATGACCCCATGACCCCAAATGGGGTCACAGGGGTCACATCCTTAAAAACCTATTTTCATCTTCTTCTCCAGTTCCAAAAGGTCTAGAGAGCTTAAAAGTTGTGTGCAGACTCCTTGGCCAATGGGGATTCTAAATTGTAGATTTTGTGACCCCATGACCCCAAATGGGTTTACAGGGGTCACATCCTTAGAAACCTATTATCATCTTCTTCTCAAGTTCCAAAAGGTCTAGAGAGCTTAAAAGTTGTGTGCAGACTCCTTGGCCAATGGGGATTCTAAATTGTAGATTTCGTGACCCTGTGACCCCAATTGGGTCACAGAGGTCACAACCCCAAAAACCTATTTTCGTCTTCTTCTCCAGTTCTAAAAGTTCTAGAGAGCTGAAAAGTTGTGTGCATACTCCTTGGCCAATGGGGATTCTAAATTGTAGATTTCGTGACACAGTGACCCCAAATGGGGTCACAGGGGTCACATCCTTAAAAACCTATTTTCATCTTCTTCTCCAGTTCCAAAAGGTCTAGAGAGCTGAAAAGTTGTGTGCTTACTCCTTGGCCAATGGGGATTCTAAATTGTAGATTTCGTGACCCTGTGATCCCATTTGGGGTCAATGGGGTCACATCCTTAAAAACCTATTTTCATCTTCTTCTCCAGTTCCAAAAGGTCTAGAGAGCTGAAAAGTTGTGTGCAGACTCCTTGGCCAAATGGGATTCTAAATTGTAGATTTCGTGACCCCGTGACCCCAAATGGGGTCACAAAGGTCACAACCCAAAAAAACTTATTTCCTCTTCTTCTCCAGTTCCAAAAGGTCTTGAGAGCTGAAAAGTTGTGTGCAGACTCCTTGGCCAATGGGTATTCTAAATTGTAGATTTCGTGACCCTGTGACCCCAATTGGGTCACAGAGGTCACAACCCCAAAAACCTATTTTCGTCTTCTTCTCCAGTTCTAAAAGTTCTAGAGAGCTGAAAAGTTGTGTGCATACTCCTTGGCCAATGGGGATTCTAAATTGTAGATTTCGTGACCCCGTGACCCCAAATGGGGTCACAGAGGTCACATCCTTAAAAACCTATTTTCATCTTCTTCTCCAGTTCCAAAAGGTCTAGAGAGCTGAAAAGTTGTGTGCTTACTCCTTGGCCAATGGGGATTCTAAATTGTAGATTTCGTGACACTGTGACCCCATTTGGGGTCAATGGGGTCACATCCTTAAAAACCTATTTTCATCTTCTTCTCCAGTTCTAAAAGGTTTAGAGAGCTGAAAACTTGTGTGCAGACTCCTTGGGTAATGGGGATTCTAAATTGTAGATTTTGTGACCCCATGACCCCAAATGGGGTCACAGGGGTCACATCCTTAAAAACCTATTTTCATCTTCTTCTCCAGTTCCAAAAGGTCTAGAGAGCTTAAAAGTTGTGTGCAGACTCCTTGGCCAATGGGGATTCTAAATTGTAGATTTTGTGACCCCATGACCCCAAATGGGTTTACAGGGGTCACATCCTTAAAAACCTATTTTCATCTTCTTCTCCAGTTCCAAAAGGTCTAGAGAGCTGAAAAGTTGTGTGCAGACTCCTTGGCCAATGGGGATTCTAAATTGTAGATTTCGTGACCCTGTGACCCCAATTGGGTCACAGAGGTCACAACCCCAAAAACCTATTTTCGTCTTCTTCTCCAGTTCTAAAAGTTCTAGAGAGCTGAAAAGTTGTGTGCATACTCCTTGGCCAATGGGGATTCTAAATTGTAGATTTCGTGACCCCGTGACCCCAAATGGGGTCACAGAGGTCACATCCTTAAAAACCTATTTTCATCTTCTTCTCCACTTCTAAAAGGTTTAGAGAGCTGAAAACTTGTGTGCAGACTCCTTGGGTAATGGGGATTCTAAATTGTAGATTTCGTGACCCCATGACCCCAAATGGGGTCACAGGGGTCACATCCTTAAAAACCTATTTTCATCTTCTTCTCCAGTTCCAAAAGGTCTAGAGAGCTTAAAAGTTGTGTGCAGACTCCTTGGCCAATGGGGATTCTAAATTGTAGATTTTGTGACCCCATGACCCCAAATGGGTTTACAGGGGTCACATCCTTAGAAACCTATTATCATCTTCTTCTCAAGTTCCAAAAGGTCTAGAGAGCTTAAAAGTTGTGTGCAGACTCCTTGGCCAATGGGGATTCTAAATTGTAGATTTCGTGAACCTGTGACCCCAATTGGGTCACAGAGGTCACAACCCCAAAAACCTATTTTCGTCTTCTTCTCCAGTTCTAAAAGTTCTAGAGAGCTGAAAAGTTGTGTGCATACTCCTTGGCCAATGGGGATTCTAAATTGTAGATTTCGTGACACAGTGACCCCAAATGGGGTCACAGGGGTCACATCCTTAAAAACCTATTTTCATCTTCTTCTCCAGTTCCAAAAGGTCTAGAGAGCTGAAAAGTTGTGTGCTTACTCCTTGGCCAATGGGGATTCTAAATTGTAGATTTCGTGACCCTGTGATCCCATTTGGGGTCAATGGGGTCACATCCTTAAAAACCTATTTTCATCTTCTTCTCCAGTTCCAAAAGGTCTAGAGAGCTGAAAAGTTGTGTGCAGACTCCTTGGCCAAATGGGATTCTAAATTGTAGATTTCGTGACCCCGTGACCCCAAATGGGGTCACAAAGGTCACAACCCAAAAAAACTTATTTCCTCTTCTTCTCCAGTTCCAAAAGGTCTTGAGAGCTGAAAAGTTGTGTGCAGACTCCTTGGCCAATGGGTATTCTAAATTGTAGATTTCGTGACCCTGTGACCCCAATTGGGTCACAGAGGTCACAACCCCAAAAACCTATTTTCGTCTTCTTCTCCAGTTCTAAAAGATCTAGAGAGCTGAAAAGTTGTGTGCATACTCCTTGGCCAATGGGGATTCTAAATTGTAGATTTCGTGACCCCGTGACCCCAAATGGGGTCACAGAGGTCACATCCTTCAAAACCTATTTTCATCTTCTTCTCCAGTTCCAAAAGGTCTAGAGAGCTGAAAAGTTGTGTGCTTACTCCTTGGCCAATGGGGATTCTAAATTGTAGATTTCGTGACACTGTGACCCCATTTGGGGTCAATGGGGTCACATCCTTAAAAACCTATTTTCATCTTCTTCTCCAGTTCTAAAAGGTTTAGAGAGCTGAAAACGTGTGTGCAGACTCCTTGGGTAATGGGGATTCTAAATTGTAGATTTTGTGACCCCATGACCCCAAATGGGGTCACAGGGGTCACATCCTTAAAAACCTATTTTCATCTTCTTCTCCAGTTCCAAAAGGTCTAGAGAGCTTAAAAGTTGTGTGCAGACTCCTTGGCCAATGGGGATTCTAAATTGTAGATTTTGTGACCCCATGACCCCAAATGGGTTTACAGGGGTCACATCCTTAGAAACCTATTATCATCTTCTTCTCAAGTTCCAAAAGGTCTAGAGAGCTGAAAAGTTGTGTGCAGACTCCTTGGCCAATGGGGATTCTAAATTGTAGATTTCGTGACCCTGTGACCCCAATTGGGTCACAGAGGTCACAACCCCAAAAACCTATTTTCGTCTTCTTCTCCAGTTCTAAAAGTTCTAGAGAGCTGAAAAGTTCTGTGCATACTCCTTGGCCAATGGGGATTCTAAATTGTAGATTTCGTGACCCCGTGACCCCAAATGGGGTCACAGAGGTCACATCCTTAAAAACCTATTTTCATCTTCTTCTCCACTTCTAAAAGGTTTAGAGAGCTGAAAACTTGTGTGCAGACTCCTTGGGTAATGGGGATTCTAAATTGTAGATTTCGTGACCCCATGACCCCAAATGGGGTCACAGGGGTCACATCCTTAAAAACCTATTTTCATCTTCTTCTCCAGTTCCAAAAGGTCTAGAGAGCTTAAAAGTTGTGTGCAGACTCCTTGGCCAATGGGGATTCTAAATTGTAGATTTTGTGACCCCATGACCCCAAATGGGTTTACAGGGGTCACATCCTTAGAAACCTATTATCATCTTCTTCTCAAGTTCCAAAAGGCCTAGAGAGCTGAAAAGTTGTGTGCAGACTCCTTGGCCAATGGGGATTCTAAATTGTAGATTTCGTGACCCTGTGACCCCAATTGGGTCACAGAGGTCACAACCCAAAAAACCTATTTTCGTCTTCTTCTCCAGTTCTAAAAGTTCTAGAGAGCTGAAAAGTTGTGTGCAGACTCCTTGGCCAAATGGGATTCTAAATTGTAGATTTTGTGACACAGTGACCCCAAATGGGGTCACAGGGGTCACATCCTTAAAAACCTATTTTCATCTTCTTCTCCAGTTCCAAAAGGTCTAGAGAGCTGAAAAGTTGTGTGCTTACTCCTTGGCCAATGGGGATTCTAAATTGTAGATTTCGTGACCCTGTGATCCCATTTGGGGTCAATGGGGTCACATCCTTAAAAACCTATTTTCATCTTCTTCTCCAGTTCCAAAAGGTCTAGAGAGCTGAAAAGTTGTGTGCAGACTCCTTGGCCAAATGGGATTCTAAATTGTAGATTTCGTGACCCCGTGACCCCAAATGGGGTCACAAAGGTCACAACCCAAAAAAACTTATTTCCTCTTCTTCTCCAGTTCCAAAAGGTCTTGAGAGCTGAAAAGTTGTGTGCAGACTCCTTGGCCAATGGGTATTCTAAATTGTAGATTTCGTGACCCTGTGACCCCAATGGGGTCACAGAGGTCACAACCCCAAAAACCTATTTTCGTCTTCTTCTCCAGTTCTAAAAGTTCTAGAGAGCTGAAAAGTTGTGTGCATACTCCTTGGCCAATGGGGATTCTAAATTGTAGATTTCGTGACACAGTGACCCCAAATGGGGTCACAGGGGTCACATCCTTAAAAACCTATTTTCATCTTCTTCTCCAGTTCCAAAAGGTCTAGAGAGCTGAAAAGTTGTGTGCTTACTCCTTGGCCAATGGGGATTCTAAATTGTAGATTTCGTGACACTGTGACCCCATTTGGGGTCAATGGGGTCACATCCTTAAAAACCTATTTTCATCTTCTTCTCCAGTTCTAAAAGGTTTAGAGAGCTGAAAACTTGTGTGCAGACTCCTTGGGTAATGGGGATTCTAAATTGTAGATTTTGTGACCCCATGACCCCAAATGGGGTCACAGGGGTCACATCCTTAAAAACCTATTTTCATCTTCTTCTCCACTTCTAAAAGGTTTAGAGAGCTTAAAAGTTGTGTGCAGACTCCTTGGCCAATGGGGATTCTAAATTGTAGATTTTGTGACCCCATGACCCCAAATGGGTTTACAGGGGTCACATCCTTAAAAACCTATTTTCATCTTCTTCTCCAGTTCCAAAAGGTCTAGAGAGCTGAAAAGTTGTGTGCAGACTCCTTGGCCAATGGGGATTCTAAATTGTAGATTTCGTGACCCTGTGACCCCAATTGGGTCACAGAGGTCACAACCCCAAAAACCTATTTTCGTCTTCTTCTCCAGTTCTAAAAGTTCTAGAGAGCTGAAAAGTTGTGTGCATACTCCTTGGCCAATGGGGATTCTAAATTGTAGATTTCGTGACCCCGTGACCCCAAATGCGGTCACAGAGGTCACATCCTTAAAAACCTATTTTCATCTTCTTCTCCACTTCTAAAAGGTTTAGAGAGCTGAAAACTTGTGTGCAGACTCCTTGGGTAATGGGGATTCTAAATTGTAGATTTCGTGACCCCATGACCCCAAATGGGGTCACAGGGGTCACATCCTTAAAAACCTATTTTCATCTTCTTCTCCAGTTCCAAAAGGTCTAGAGAGCTTAAAAGTTGTGTGCAGACTCCTTGGCCAATGGGGATTCTAAATTGTAGATTTTGTGACCCCATGACCCCAAATGGGTTTACAGGGGTCACATCCTTAAAAACCTATTTTCATCTTCTTCTCCAGTTCCAAAAGGTCTAGAGAGCTGAAAAGTTGTGTGCTTACTCCTTAGCCAATGGGGATGCTAAATTGTAGATTTCGTGACCCTGTGATCCCATTTTGGGTCAATGGGGTCACATCCTTAAAAACCTATTTTCATCTTCTTCTCCAGTTCCAAAAGGTCTAGAGAGCTGAAAAGTTGTGTGCAGACTCCTTGGCCAAATGGGATTCTAAATTGTAGATTTCGTGACCCCGTGACCCCAAATGGGGTCACAGAGGTCACAACCCAAAAAACCTTATTTCCTCTTCTTCTCCAGTTCCAAAAGGTCTTGAGAGCTGAAAAGTTGTGTAGAGACTCTTTAGTCAAAGGTGATTCTTAATTGTAGGATTGGTGACCCTGTGACTCCAAATACAGGTCACAGGTCATGATCTAAAAACCTATTTTTTGCTTGTTAACAATGTATTACTTGAGATAACTTAGATATTCAACCTTAGATAATAAAGCAAATCCTGATGAGCTACAGAGCCCATGGCTCTATTTTTATAATTTTTACATCATTGTAAAGAGGAAAACATTGTCTTCATTTCAATATGAATTACGCATTTTAATATTATTTTTTTTTAGGTACAGAAGCTTCGTGTCATTCCGACGTGTGAAGGTTTCTGCTATATATGTCGAGAGGGCATGCATGGAAACCCGGCATGGGAACCCATTCCCAATAGAATCCGGGGTTCGTCCCACAGGATTGTTCCTCAGAGTCTCTCGTTCTCAAAAGAGAACATGGGAAACCTGTCCCGCGGAAGACGGGGACTGAAATTCCCGGAGAGCATGGGAGTATGCTACCATGGGTCGGTCTTCGCCTCGAGAGACCGTTCCTTGGATGCTCTGCTTCTCGAAAAGAGAAGTCATTCGGCAACTGACAACCCGAGCTTCCCTGACTTAGTAGTATATTTTCCGGGCCTCGCGCCCGGTGCTACACGTCGCCGAGGAAATCAGAAAATGGTCCGTTTGACATATGCGTTGGAAAAATCGGCGAGATGTCAGAAGCCGTCGGCGCCGTCGGCGCTTGCGGCGCAGTCGTCCTAGATGCGCCGGGAGGTTCTGAAACTGGCAAATGAACGT
The DNA here is from genome assembly GCA_936450465.1 of Gibbula magus. Classification (NCBI taxonomy): domain Eukaryota; kingdom Metazoa; phylum Mollusca; class Gastropoda; order Trochida; family Trochidae; genus Gibbula; species Gibbula magus. The sequence continues at coordinate 46,717,466 of OW388304.1, read as the reverse complement.
CCATGAAGCTCACATTCATTATCTCTGTATGTTTATTGTCTCTAATCACATGTTATATGTTGCATACATCTAACGCATTTTCAATCATTTACAGGTTGAAGCAGAATGCTGCGCGGACGTGGACGCAAGGCCCTGCGACGGCCTAGGGCGTTGCATACTAGGACACGCAGCTTTGAAGCCGTTTCAAGCGACGACGACTTCAACGAGATCCATGCTGATGAAGCCTCTGATATGGAGTCAACTGACAGTGATGATAGCAGTGGTTTAGACAGTGATGATGCATATGATCGGGACACTGTAATAGATAGTGAACATGGTGACACAGATGGTCTGAGTGAAGTAGAGACAGAGATTGCCAGAAAGATTCTAGCCGCCGGTAATTCCACCGAAGAAGACTTTAGTGGTTTTGAGGAGGAGTTTGCCGACATACCACAATATAATCAAGATAATTCACAGACGTTTGATGAGTGGGTGGATGGTCCGCGGCCACGTGTAAACTTGCCTTTCACTGGTCAAACTGGGTTGCGCCAGTTCATAGAACTTCCTGAGAACCCTGAACCTATTGACTTTTTCAATTTGTTTATACATGATGATGACTATCAGGATATGGCAACGGAAACCAATAGATATTTCAAACAAGCAATGGAGGACAAAATTCTAAGACCCCGTTCAAGAATGCAACAGTGGCAAGACACCAATGCAGAAGAGATGAAGGTATTTGTAGCCATGACAATAGCCATGTCATTAGTTGTGCAGAGAAACTTTGCTGAGTACTGGTCAACAAGTGATGTTACCTCAACGCCTTTCTTCGCCAAGTGCATGCCCCGAGACAGGTTTTGGCTTCTTATAACCTACCTACATTTGTCTGACAACAAGAGGATGCCGGGCCGTAACACCCCGTGCTTTTCACCAATAAATAAACTGGGACACTTGTATAACCGGATAGTTCACCGTTTTTCAAGAGTGTATAAACCGCATCAAAACATTTCAGTCGACGAGGGCATGCCCTGGAAAGGTAACTTATCTTTCAAAGTTTATCTTCCCGACAAGCCAAGGAAGTATGGGATAAAGGCTTTCATGTTGTGTGACTCGCACAACGGATACATTTGCAAGTTCAAACTCTACACTGGAAAAACGAATGAACCGGTTTCTGAAGGTGGCAAAACTTATGATGTAGTCATGGACTTGGTGAACGACTACGTTGGACAGGGGCATCACATCTTTATGGACAACTACTATTTGTCCACAAATCTGTACATAAATTTGTGGGAGCGGGGAATCGGTGCCACGGGGACGTTGAGAGCCAATCGAAAGTGACTTCCTGATTCAGTCAAGAAGCCTAAAAAGAAAGCCAAGCAAGGGGACATGACAGTTTCTCACAACCATGGCCTACTCTTTCATCGCTACGAAGATAGAAAATCAGTCCTTCTCATGTCTACTGTTGAAGATACAGAACTTGAACAAACAGGGAAGAAGAACCGGGCAACAGGGGAACCAGTTCTCAAGCCGCGCATTGTAACAGCGTACAACAAGTACATGGGAGGTGTTGATCGGGCCGACCAGATGTTGTCGTACACGCCGTTCCGAGTGAGGACCCTGAAGGAGTGGAAACGGGTTTGGTTTCACGTTCTCAACGTTGCCTTGTTGAACTCTTATATCGTTTATAATGAATATAGCAAAGATAAACCTCTAAAAACAAGTCGGCAATACAGGAAGGCTTTGGCGCAACATATAGTAACATTTGCGGACAAGGAACAAGTTCCATCACTGTGCAGACGTCCCCGTGGTCGGATGAGCACGAGCGACGAGAGTGTCACTCGTCTTCATGGACGTCACTTTCCGACGAAGATTGAGCCTGTCGGAAGGAAGAAAAACGTCACAAGGATGTGTGTGGTATGCTCTAAGACAAAACGCGCCGTCCTCACAAAACAGATAGAAGAAGGCAATGCGCCAGCAAGGAAGAAAAAACGAGTAGGCAGAGTCTTCTTATGAATGTAAAGATTGTAATGTTTCTCTGTGCGCCGCACCATGCTTCAAACTGTACCACACCGCCACTGACTATTCCAGGGCTTACATCACTGCCACGAAAAAAGAAAGAAATGAAGGCGGGAATGAAGAAGAAGAAAATTGAAAGTAAAGAGAGCCGAAGTGTGGACAACCAGTATATAATCATTATATACAGACCTTGTTAGGTCCCTAAAGCTGTTCTGCGCACTTCCGCAGGTAAATATGTGTTTTTATTTGTACATAAATGTAATGTAATTTCATTGTAATGTATGTCATTGCAAATAAAATATTTTTTATTTTATCAAAGAGACAGAGAAAGTGAATGCGAGCTTTCATTGGAAGTTCAGCCAGAACCGCATCATAAAAAAAACACCCATAAATGCTGAACCGGGTGGCCGATTTTCATAAAACTTACATGGGGTAAAGAGGAGAGATTCGGCTTTAATTCAATATAAAATTTACACATGCGCACGAAAAACTAAAGTTGCGGCACGTGCCCCGATATGCGCGATAGTAAAAAAGTTGCCTCAAAGTACCGAGGGTACCTTCATTTGGCACGCTATAGCTTCCGAACGAAGTTGCGCATTTTTTTTCTTTTTACATCATCGTAAAGAGCAAGAAATTGTCTTCAATTCCATGTATCATATGTATATGCGCAGCGAAAAATAAACATGCGGCAAGTGATGCGCCAGATGTCACAAAAAGTTACTTTTTCAAAAATGAATTCTCTAAGTACTGGGGGTGCCTTCCTTACGCTCTCCATATATTGCGAACCATTTGACGTATTCCAATAATTTTTATATCATTGTAAAGAGGAATAAATTGTCTTCAAGTAAAAGCAAAAACATTTACGATTTTATAAAGCTGGAAATAAAGACAAAGCCAAACAGCGCGCAACATGTATTGCGTTCGCCGCGGTGATAAGTGTATGCTGTGCTGATTAGTACCATTTGGTTCCACGCGCGCTTGGCTCCTGGCACCCTCGAGGAGGTCTCCAGGAGGTAACGGTACTGTAATTAGCCCAGTCCCGGGGGGACCAAGCGGTGCCAGTAACTTGGTGTGCGTCGGGACGCATTCACGTGGTACTGTCGGGGTAGCGTCACTCTCATTTCTTTGGTTATATTTTCTGAACCATAGGTCGTATTCTAATAATTTATATGTCATTGTAAAGAGGAATAAATTGTCTACAAGTACATATAAAATTCGCAATATGCGCGCTCAGGAGTTTTGATTTCATAAAGCTGGAAATATAGACAACTTTAGATGACAATAGAATTATAACCAAAGGTCGCATTCTAATAATTTTTTTATCATTGTAAAGACAAACATCTGGTTTTCACATCCATATATAAATTTCAGTAGCGCGCTCCAAATTTACGATGTTATAAGGCCCGAATTAAAGACAATTTTTACAAAGTCTTAGAAAAGTAAAGAAAATTCGTAAAAAAATAATTCAAAGTCGCGGGTATGAAGTAAACATTTGTGTACGGGTGCCGCGACTTGAATTTGTATTGAATGCCCGTATATTGCCCTTATTCGCCATGTAGATGCGGTATACTTCGTAAAAACGGTACCGGAAACGCCGCCTGGAAATTCCGCCAGCAGAGCTCGTTAGTGCCTAAGCTCAAAGTACTGCTGCGAGCTGCGAGCCTGTAAATTCCGCCACAGGGGCTAAAAATGGTAAAATATATATACGCAACGTAAGGGTTAGCCATATGAGCTTTCAAACAAGCCAAATTTCATGCAGCAAAATATGTAAGTTGGGTTAAACAACATTTAAAATATATAATTCACTGGCTGTGTGACCAGGGTCTGCTTATGTTATTGCATTGTGTTGACCTTGGGAGTTACCACTCACTGGTAGAGAGATGCAAACAGCATCATTATCTCAGTGGGGCGGGCTATTACAGAGGTTTCAGGTAACTCAAACCAGGGATGCAGATTCAAATTTTTGCCAGTCGGACATTTCATCTTTGACCAAAAAGACGAACCCTGAAGTAAACCTTTTTTTTTATAAATATAGTATGAGAAAGTATTACTATTTGTTGGTTCTTCATTTGCATACTATTAAACATAACATGATAGCAATTGACTATAACTATTAATTTATCAATAACATGCATAAAATGGTTCATAATTTAAAATCAATGTTTACCAACTACGATTTACTGACAATGCTAGTTTGAGCGAGTTTACACAAATGAGTTTACAAGCGAATTTGCGTCAAGATAGACGAGAAAATTCAAATAATTTAATTGTACATAGTTAATCAAAAGTTCAAATCATTGACCAAATGATATGTACCTTCTAAATAATCATTTTAAATTCAAAGGAACTTGTTTTCAATGGCGATATAATTTACGTAAACTCACAACTCGGCAGAGCATGTGGTCCAACTATTTTCCATACGACTATTTCCTACTCAAGATGTAGTTACTAATTTGAACTTATTCTAATAAGATTACTTTTATATTTTATTTGGAGACATATTTCGCAATTGTAAATGAATAATTATAAAATAAGAACAAAATAATGTAAACGCAAGAGAAATTGGAGTTTTTAAATTAGCATACCTCTATATAACGTGTGTCATCATGTAAATACGATCGAGTGTTTAACTACATAACGTCTTGTGAAATAATATTGCTTATTATTCGTTTTTGATAGGTTTATTTATTTTGAATTTGTATAATAGCTTTATCATACATCGATATTGATCTATCATATTTTGTTACAGTATGTTACCTTTGTTTTATGACTTATGAGATATTATTAAATTTATCGAGATTGAACTATTCAAAGAGGCAAAATCTTAATCTGTAACAAATTCATGAATCACCGGTACGATGAAGCCACACGTTCATGCAATGTTTATCTTTGACAAAATTGAATCAAACTGTGCTGTGTTACAGTCTGTGTGTGAGACTGGTCTAGTCTTGCGCTCAAACTCTGAAAAAAGTTTTTATTCATAAAATATCACCATTTTATTAAATATTGAAAAGGAGTCTATGAGAAATAGGATTTTCAGAAACAGAGGCTTCTTTTCAATATATGTAATAAATGGAATGCAAAGGTCTGTTATATTTATAATGAATGTGGATTTATTTGTAACAAATTTTAATAATAAATTGTTAAAAAAAAGAACTTATGCTCTTGTACCTGTGTAGGTGGAAGGACTAGACATGCAGATGGTGTTTGGTAATATTGAGGAGATAGCTGACGTGTCCCAGCGACTGCTCTCAAGACTGGAAAATTGTGTCCAGACTACTCCATTCAACAAACAACGTATAGGTAATGTGCAATCTTCAGTCATGGTCTTATTTTGAAAAAAAGAAGATGAACAGGTTAATTCTAACTATCTAAACCAGATTTAGAAACTGTTACAGCCAGTTTCATTTCACAAGGCAAGAAATACAGAGGAAATGGGATACACATATTAGGCATGCTAAGCACTAGGGTATCGTACTACATTTCATTTCTGTTCATTTCACAAATGTTCACATTTTTAGCATATCAAGTCTGAAGGCCTGATGGGCTTATGGCATGGCATTGTGTCCGGCGTCCGTCCGTCCATCCATCTGTAAACTTTTTGCATTTGCATATTCTTCTCAAGAACTGCAGGCTCTTGGGAGCTGAAATTTTGTGTACATACTCCTTGCCCAATTGGGATTCTAAATTGTAAATTTGGTGACCCTGTGATGCCAAATAGGGTCACAGGGATCATGACCGTAAAACCTATTTTCATCTTCTTCATCAGTACCAATAGGTCTAGAGCTTGTGCACGTAGTCACGTGATCTGACGTCACGCCTTGTTTATTCGCCATGTTGGTGATCAAGCGTCAGTGATCTCACTCGGCAACACTGCCGTGTTTCATGGCGTGTAATTTCACTTTTGATTTTTCTAATCGAAAAGTCAATGAAAGTTTTATCTTTCTAACGTTTTCCCGCTGATCAGGAACGTAGATAGCTATTGTCAGTGCGATAAAGAGAGAAGTTGGGCCTCTGAGTGAGCAGGCTGCATAACCGCGAATGGAGCGTGGCAGGTCAAGACTTATTACAAAATAGCATACATATATATACTTTATTTTTCGACCAATTTTGATGAAATAAAGTTTTTCATGAACCGGAATAATTATTCTTTCCACACAATATGTTATCGGGCTTCTAAACCTCCAACCACATGCTGTCCACATCTCGGGGGGAAAAGATTTTAAGGACCATACTATTTTGCACCTCACAAATGACTTCATGAAATATAGATTAAATTTTAATAAAAATTTAACCCTAATAACTTGCGAATTCTGGCATGATCCGGGATGGCCATAGACGATTCCAAGGTATGTCCCCCGGATTCCCGGACAATAGACTTGGTCTCACTCCCAGGGAGCTGTCTCCCTCGGCGATCTGCGAGTCCAGTTGTCTCCGGGAGTCGCTCCATGAGAAGCTCTGTATTAATGCCTTCCAGTTCGTCACGATAACAGGTCTTTTCAATGTCCGGTCAAAATGTAAAAAATCACACCAAATTGCGTACATGTGCATTGTTGACCCGTAACGCATCGATAATTAGCAAAAGGCCAATTTTGTCAGGCTTTGCTCCGGAAGCCTAATCTCCCTGGGGGCTAATTAGCACCCATGTGTTTGCATTGATTGAACCGGGCCGTACAGGCCCGTACAGGCTATCTACGACTGTGTCCCTATTACGGGAACTTATAGCGGTAACCCGCCTTACTCGCACATTTCATATCATCTGAACCAATTAGTTGTTTTCAAATATGTTTACGCCAAAATAAAGGGGAAAGAGTAGCCTACAATCCCATATAAGATTCGCAAATGTCAAAAAAATAATAAAGACACAGCAAGTGCCGCAAAAAAGTCATGTTTACACTTCATAAATTAATAAAACGAAAAATCATAGAAAATTCATTCAAAGTTTCGGGTGTGAATTAGCCAATTATGTACGGGTGTTGCTACTTGAATTTGTATTGAACGCCCGTATATAGTCCTTATTCGCCATGTAGATGTGGTATATTTTGTAAAAACGGTACCGGAATCGCCGCCTGGAAATTCCGCCAGCAGAGCTAGTTAGTGCCAAAGCCCAAACTACTGCTGCGAGCTGCGAGCCTGTAAATTCCGCCACAGGAGCTAAAATTGGTAAAATATATATACGCAACGTAAGGGTTAAGGTCTGTTCCAACACTAATGAGGTGCTGAATTACTATTTCAAAGTGGTTTTCAGGACATACTGTAAACTGTTATGAAACATGGAAATTATGTTAGTGACAGATGTGGCGGCATGTACGTTCATAGACTTCAATTTGTTGACGTATCATTACTGCAGGACGTCATCGACGTCATATTCTTCTTTGAGGTAGTTACAAATATGATAGTTCACAGATACAAAATTATTACTACTCTATACAAATATATGAGTCACTGAACTGCCAAACTGTGTCTGTTTTCGGTTATTAATTTGTTACCAAGAACATTTATCAACTGTTAAGCATGACTCGAAACTATCAGTGTAGTTCCATTTGCAGCTACGCACAGAACTTCTACCTCCACTCAGGAATGACGTGTTTATCATCAGCATCAAAACTTGTTTACAGCTGTTTCGATAAATGTCAACATGTGCATCTCAAAGTTGTTAATCGGAAATTATCCATATATTATGATCAAATCATCCTATAATACTAGTACTCAAATTGACAACTGGTCATATACACATGAATGACCTTCATGAGAGTTTCCAAATCAAGGATGTGTCACCCCCTTTCACCAACATTGGTGCAAAGGTGATATAGCCGTATGATATGTACTGTATTTACGCCACTCTTATCTCATTTGGACGGGTTTTGGTTTGCAGTTCCATTGCATAACGTAGTTGTTTGATGTATTGAATTAATTGCAATTAGATAATCGTTCGTGATTTGATTGCATACTTGCAAGTGTTAATCAAATCACAAGAGATTATTCAATTGCAGTTAATGCAATACACATAACGTCGTCATTGAAGGGAGGTAAGTAACATGCCACTGACTGATACCCTTTCATTTTTAAGACATTGCCCACCTCCATTATGAAGAAAATGCACAATGTTTTCTTCATAAATCAATAAGCTCCTTACAGTTACACACAGCGATTGACGTTTTCATGCCTCATTTAAAGCATGCACCATTCATTCAGCGAGTGTCGCATATGTTTATCACTACAACTTTGATCACAGGAAACTTATTCCTACAACCACTCATTTGGATAAACTTTCCATAGAGAGTCACTTAAGTATGGATAATATGACTTATTGAAACCCACTTTATAGTAAATACTCACCATTTAGTAAACACATGTCGGATAAAAAGAACATAGTTACTTTACATAGTTATGATTATAATACACTTTATTAGGAATGATTTCTAAAGTATTCTTACGCTGTCTGGCTGAACTTAGTAAATTGTAAGAATCTATTTTCATATTAATAGTTAACTCTTTAAGGCCGAGAGCCGCACATATGCGACAAATTTATTAGCTCCTCACAGCGAGTGTTGCATATATGGCATTGATATGCGTCAGCTAAATCAGCTCTTATTCAGCGAAAGCCGCACATATGCGTCGGCTGAAAACATCCCTGATTCAGCGAGTGACACATATATGCGTTCCCACTGTTTTATTGCAGAAAACCCATTCTTTTCACGTTCGTAGCGAGTGAACACTTATTGCAGTCATAAATGCACTGTAGATTTCTAAATGGATTTGTTACATATATGTTTTGAAATCGCTTACTGCACGTATCTACTACATAGACAAAACATACATGGAATGAATGCAAGTGAGCAAAACGGAATAACTTAATCATTACCCGTAAACCATATAATATGTTTCAATTGTATTTTGAGTTCAGTAGATGAAGTGTCAGCTTGGGTAGCTCATATAACAATACATCCGGTGTAATTAGTGATTTCTGTTGATTCATTGGCAATAAATGCAAGATGCTTTTTAGTTACGGGATTGATACTTACGCGAATACACATTCAATTAGAGTATAGAAATAACATATTTGACCTTGAAATAACAGTCTAGGGATTAAAGGGGCAGTAGCACGTTTTTTTCAAAATTTATTTTTTCAAATTTCCCATTTATAATGATAGTTTATGTCATTTAAATTAACTTTAGAGGGTAAAACATTTTATTACACAAACCAATTATCTGTAGTGGTAAAAACTATGTTGCGTATAAAACAATAATTGCATGGCGGCCATTTTATTGTGAACACAATTTATTTTTTTGTATTACAAAAACGATTCCCATGGCTTTACCGAAACATGTACACTCATTTTAAACTTTATTTTCCGAAGAGAGAAGGATGTTTTACTATTGGTGAAATTATTTTTCAAGTACATCTCATCAACTTATTTGACCGAAAAAACGTGCTACTGCCCCTTCAAAAATCAGACGGGGACCCACCCTAATTGAATGACAGGTGACACGTGCGTGACCGATGTAAAACAAGTATATTATTGACCAATCTTCTTCCTAAAGTCACGCCCCTGTATGAAGTGTTTTATGCAATCATGTTTGAGCATCGAATGTCAATGATGTCTTGCGCATTTACTTCAAATACGATGTATGTTGAGCGATGAAAATAGTTTTATATATTTCAAATATATTCAAGTATATAAACATCATTTATCTGTTTCGTTAGTCCTCGCTTTCAGTATTTTCCTTTCATGCTGGCGACCATCGCAAATCACGTGTACCTCTCTGTGACAGGCTTTTTAATAATCACAAGTTTACACAACATTTGTAAATAAATACATGTCGGTGAGAAATAGGATTATTGAATATGTCTATATATGTCTATCTCTCAGAGTGATTTTACTTCTGCTAGGAATTATTTAATGAATATGGAATGATAGTGGTCAGTGTAATGGCAATAAGTTGCGGACTTACCGCTTATTTAAACATTCCCTAAATACTGAATCTTATTACGATGTGGCACTCTTCCCTTAGAAATAGAATTAGGTAGGTTTTCCCGTCCTAAAGTACATCTTGATCAAAGATAATGTAAATTCTGTAACAGTAACTGTATAGAGGATGAAATTCACTTTCTCACTGTTTGTAATTTTTACTCAGATTTAAGGTATGAATTTTGGAAATCTGTATCTTCTGCTGACCCCTCCTTTCTACATCTCAATCCAACTGACCAGGCTGTATGTTTATTATCTAGCAGTAGGTTATGTAAGCCACTGGCTGTCTTAATATATAACATGTACAGACGGAGGTTGCGCCTCACTTAATTTTAATGTTAACTCCATCCTTGTATATGCAATGTTTTATATCCATATTCATCTATATTTTAATATGAATTAACAAAGTAATATGGTGTCTCATAGGCCTTTGTAGACCGGGTGCTATCTTTTTATCTGCAATGTTTTTATATCATGTGAATATTGTTTTATTATACCCCCGCTACAAAGTAAGCGGGGGTATATTGCGGTCATCCCGTCCGTCCGTCTGTCCGTCCTTCCGTCCGGTCAATTTTCTCAAAAACCCTCAAAGGTACATCAACCAAACTTTGTACAGTTGTTAACCATGTTCTTCCAATCGCTCACAGACAATTTTCAATTTTCTGAGATTCCATGGAAACGTCACTTTTTGGACTTAGTTTTATTGTGTTCAATGGGGACAAGTTTTCTCGGATACTGTTCAACCTAGGTGAATGAAATTTTGGTTGTGAGTACTCATGACCATACTCTTTATCGATTTTGAAAACGAGTTCCGAAATATTATTTTTTACGGAGTTATAGCCCTTGAATCCGAAATTGAACTTAGTACCAAAAGAACTGTGATGCTCCAATGGGGACAAAATTTCTCAGAAACTATTACATCTAGGTGAATGAAATTTAATATGGAGGTAGTCAAGATGATACTCTTAATAGAGTTCGAAAACCAGTTCCGAAATATTATTTTTTATGGAGTTATGGCCCTTGAATCCAAAATTGAACTTTGTACCAAAAGAACTGTGATGCTCCAATGGGGAAAAGTTTTCTCGGCAACTATTACATCTAGGTGAATGAAATTTTACATGTAGGTAGTCCTGATGATACTCTTCATCGAGTTCACAGTCCAGTTCCGAAATATTATTTTTTACGGAGTTATGAAGCCCTTGAATCTGTAATTGAACTTGGTACAAATTACCGGTGTGATGCTCTAATGGGAAAAATTAAGTTACCTGAAAAATATTACATCTGGGTGAATGAAATTTTGTAATAAGAGTCAGTTCCTAAAATTATTTTGGACAATATTATGATGATTGAAGCTGTTTTTAAATATAGTAACCTTCACATCTATAATTCTCAATGGACGGATAGCGGATGGCGGGGGTATGTGAGCCATGCTCACTTTTTTCTTGTTATGCCATATGTGAAATGTATGTATGCACTTGACACCGAAATAAAATACTTTTCTTCTTTTTTATCTTCTTCTTCTATAATGTGTTCTTTTGTGTTCACTGTCGACGGTAGATATAAATAATACACGCTTTAAACATATTCATAAACTTGCTGGCATTATTTTAGTGTTCAATAATACTTATTTCCCTAAATTTCCTGATTGTAAAATGAAAACTTTCACACTGTTATAATAAAAGTAGTTTTGTCTCATCTAATACATACAGATTATCCCAATTTTAAAAACATGTAACCATACTAAGTGACAGTTACAAGTGATACAGACCAAGAATAAATATAAATTCAGGTAAATAAAGACGTTCACTTTTACACATTGATTAAATAGATATCTTACCAGATTTATCATAATTGTTCATCTGTAAGATCTGAAAATACATAACTAACAAGCAGCAAATAAATTCAACATCGGATATCTTAATGTTACATCATTTACAATAGTTCCGTATCACCCATTTCCTGTCTACTTTTGATCGTTATGCAAGACACAACAAACTATCAGTCATGTTTATGACATGCCACTCGCTAAATCAGAGGTGACGAAGTCTAAATGGTTTAGCTGCACCCAGGTGCTAGTGGATCTGGCGGGCCAGGCGTTGAGCTATTAATTACTGTCGGCGTTAATGAGTTAATTATGTTACCTATTCAAATATGAAAGCATAACTCGCGCTCATAGACATTTGATATACCATATACATTGAAATTTGAACATGTCACTGTCGTATCACTTTTTTAAACCCTTTACTACGTTGTTGCAAAACATCTGGCATATCAAATGTATTTCAAATGTATTAGACATGAAATTATCACATGTGTCCTAGAATTCAGTTTCTTATGATCAATCGGCAATAAAACAAGGTAATATATCTGTTACGGTAATGAAGCACATTCAATCAGATTATAGTAATGATATTATATTTGACCCTGAAATTACAGTTGCTGATACAATGCATATATTGACATGCCTCTTTTTCATTTGTTTCATGACCAGTGTAAGAAACCTCATTACAATTGGTCAATCTAAAGCCACCCCCTTTCTGTATTTCGTCCTACAATACTATAATCCTACATGATTGTTTTATGTATGTTGATTCTTGTAAAACTTCCAAAAAGTATCACAAAGTATTATACTTTTGAACAAGCATACCACACATCTCCTACATCTAGCCTCTCCCCCATCTCAAGCATAAATACCACGCATCCACGGGAAAATGTTTTTCAAAGACATTGGAAATGAAAACATTCGAAATTTTCGCTAAAACACGAGAGACTTTCGCGAAACAGACGCGAAATTTTCGAGAAATTTTCGCAACACGTGAAATTTTCGTGAAACATTCACAAAACTTGGTACTTTCTTTATTGGACAGCTGTATATGTTCCTACCTTTCATTGGCTGACAATATCTAGACTGATTAATGTGTATTTCATGATAGGCTTTGTGTCACAAAGACCAGAATTTTGACAATTAACATGACAATTCACATCCACATCTACATCACCGACATGCCGTTTGTTATATAATTGAACTGGTCCAGTAAATTTATCTGTAAACATATAACTACACTGGGCCCTCCTTCTTTCTTCACACCTACTCAGCTTATTTGACTTTGTTCAGCATAATTGTGTAAACTAATTTGCTGTAACAACACTTCTCTCTCCTTTGATCTGGAGAAAACATCTACATGTATATGAGAAACATGTATATTGGTAACATAATTCTTTCATTCGATCTTGTTCCTTGTCTATAAATTTGTTTAGTCATAATGTATATGTGTGCGTGTACAATGGACCAATTTTAATGTAAATTTCACTGAACTTGTTGACCAATTCAGTTCATGTATTTAAAATCATATATATCAAGTGAAAACGGTTTGCAAAAATCTGTAAAAGTTATTAAATTTGCCTGGTCTTTAATGTAAAAAATATATCTCAATTTACAGGACACAATTTTGTCGATTTTGCTGAGGACATGAAGGACACTTATGCACCATACTGTCGCAATCATGATGCTGTCATCACAGTGTTGGAAAGGGTATGTTTTCTTTATCATTATCATTAATTTTATACCTTAATTACAGTCTTACAGTACCATGTGCACAATTTCAAAAACGCTCCTAAAAAATTACTTGAGATTCAGAATCTTCATACACTTAATATAATAATACCGCGGCTACATATTAGGCAGGGCCAAGGCACGAGAATTATGCAATTGATATAACTCAGAAAAGACAATCTGTCATTCCCCGTCACTCGTTAGTTACTGTTTATATTACCCATGTAACAAATTAAAGTAAAAACGCAAATATTAAAAGATAAAGAATCCCCTATACTTACATACCTATCCTTTTTTATTACGAATGTCCCCCGCATAAATGTCTTTCACAATAAAACAAAGAAGTGGTTGAGGTTGTGGTTGTTGTTGAAAGTTTGTATTTCTTCCTATAGGTAAGTTATTACAAATTTCATATTAAGAGACCTGCGAAAACCTCAAAGCGAAAAACCCTGTGACGTTGCAATCAACATTGTGACGTCATAACCACACATGCCTATGACGTCAGTGCATTCGAACGAAAGCCGTCTCTTGAAGCTTTCCGGGGTTATATAGTAAATTAGTAATTGCTAGTTTCTTTGATTTGAGGACAATTTAACTGCTTCCTCGGACATTTGATGCGTTGGCACATGTAAGAAAATGCTTATATCAACTATGGGAAACAAATAAAATATGTTTAAAAGCAAAAGACAGTTTCTCTTGTTACCAGTCGGGAAAAGTTAGAGAGATGAATGAAGTAGTTCTGGCAACCAATGAAATTGTTTGTTTTCTGTAACAACCAATCAAAAGCTAAGAAAATGTATAACTCCGATGTGACTTACAGGAAAAATACTACCCTGTGTCCGTCTTCACATATGGGTAATATACCAGTGTTCCCGCTGACATTTGAAACTCTCGGTACAGTGTACTGGGCAGTGGTAATTTTAACCGCTACATACAGAAGTTTATCAGTACCATGCAATCTCGAAAATAAAAAGAACACAATAATGACATGGCTTCAATATCATATTATTTGCGTATTGCCTAGTGTTACATGTTTTTGTGGTAATAAAATGAAAGATCATGTAAACCATAAACAATGATGATTAAACGAATTATCACTAGGTAGCAAAGTATATATTACAGTGATATTAAAAAAATGGTGTCTGTTAAATATTCTGAAGTTTTTTTTTTGGAAATACTTCTAACAACCTTGCTCTTATGTGCAGGTAACTTGCGGTCATAAGGGGGTGGTTTCAAAGATTTTTTTACAAAATAATCCTTGAATATACATTGAAGAATAATTGCTTATGTAATTTTCCTATCTTTGACTGTCATAAGAATACTTTACCAACATAACAAGTGTAAGATGAAATGTGTAATTAATATGAAGAGACTTTACTTTCGTCGCAATAAAGATCCATTATGAATGTTAAACAGCTCCCACTGCGACACAACCTTTAAGTCATATTCAATCAATCGCTTTGAAGGAAGCGCTCAGTGTATGTTTGTTGTAAAAGTTTTGTACTTCGTTTGTCAAACTGAATGATGTAAAAAAAGTTACTTACTATCTGAGAGCTTTCATGACTCATATTATTTTTAATACCCTTTATTGAATAGTTCCTTTTTCACATACACTGAAATTATTTCAAATATATTCTAACTACATAAACCTTCATCTATTTTTATGTTACAATTTTAAAATACCAAGCGATTCATACAGAATGCACCCAAATGGGGTCACAGTGGTCACAACCTTAAAAACATATTTTCATCTTCTTCTCCAGTTCCAAAAGTTCTAGAGAGCTGAAAAGTTGTGTGCACACTCCTTGGCTAATGGGAATACTAAATTGTAGATTTTGTGACCCCGTGACCTCAAATGAGGTCACAAGGGTCACAACCTTTAAAACCTATTTTCATCTTTGTTCCAGGTCCAAAAGGTTTAGAGGGCTGAAAATTTGTGTGCAGACTCCTTGGCCCATGGGGATTCTAAATTGTAGATTTCGTGACCACGTGACCCCAAATGGGGTCACAGGGTTCACATCCTTAAAAACCTATTTTCCTCCTCTTCTCCAGTTCCAAAAGGTCTAGAGAGCTGAAAAGTTGTGTGAACACTCCTTGGCTAATGGGAATACTAAATTGTAGATTTTGTGACCCTGTGACACCAAATGGGGTCACAGGGGTCACATCCTTAAAAACCTATTTTCATCTTCTTCTCCAGTTCCAAAAGGTCTAGAGAGCTGAAAAGGTGTGTGCAGACTCCTTGGCCAATGGAGATTCTAAATTGTAGATTTCGTGACCCCATGACCCCAAATGGGGTCACATGGGTCACATCCTTAAAAACCTATTTTCATCTTCTTCTCCAGTTCCAAAAGGTCTAGAGAGCTGAAAAGTTGTGTGCAGACTCCTTGGCCCATGGGGATTCTAAATTGTAGATTTCGTGACCCCGTGACACCAAATGGGGTCACAGGGGTCACATCCTTAAAAACCTATTTTCATCTTCTTCTCCAGTTCCAAAAGGTCTAGAGAGCTGAAAAGGTGTGTGCAGACTCCTTGGCCAATGGAGATTCTAAATTGTAGATTTCGTGACCCCATGACCCCAAATGGGGTCACATGGGTCACATCCTTAAGAACCTATTTTCATCTTCTTCTCCAGTTCCAAAAGGTCTAGAGAGCTGAAAAGTTGTGTGCAGACTCCTTGGCCCATGGGGATTCTAAATTGTAGATTTTGTGACCCCGTGACCCCAAATGGGGTCACAGGGGTCACAGGGGTCACATTGTTAAAAACCTATTTTCATCTTCTTCTCCAGTTCCAAAAGGTCTAGAGAGCTGAAAAGGTGTGTGCAGACTCCTTGGCCAATGGAGATTCTAAATTGTAGTTTCGTGACCCCATGACCCCAAATGGGGTCACATGGGTCACATCCTTAAGAACCTATTTTCATCTTCTTCTCCAGTTCCAAAAGGTCTAGAGAGCTGAAAAGTTGTGTGCAGACTCCTTGGCCCATGGGGATTCTAAATTGTAGATTTTGTGACCCCGTGACCCCAAATGGGGTCACAGGGGTCACAGGGGTCACAGGGGTCACATTGTTAAAAACCTATTTTCATCTTCTTCTCCAGTTCCAAAAGGTCTAGAGAGCTGGAAAGTTGTGTGCAGACTCCTTGGCCAATGGGGATTCTAAATTGTAGATTGTATGACCCCATGACCCCAAATGGGGTCACAGGGGTCACATCCTTAAAAACCTATTTTCATCTTCTTCTCCAGTTCCAAAAGGTCTAGAGAGCTGAAAAGGTGTGTGAACACTCCTTGGCCAATGGGGATTCTAAATTGTAGATTTCGTGACCCCATGGCCCCAAATGGGGTCACAGGTGTCACATCCTTAAAAACCTATTATCATCTTCTTCTCCAGTTCCAAAAGGTCTAGAAAGCTGAAAAGTTGTGTGCAGACTCCTTGGCAAATG
This sequence comes from Gibbula magus, assembly GCA_936450465.1. Lineage (NCBI taxonomy): Eukaryota > Metazoa > Mollusca > Gastropoda > Trochida > Trochidae > Gibbula > Gibbula magus. The sequence goes on along the minus strand of OW388304.1, from coordinate 46,700,510 downwards.
GGGATTCTAAATTGTAGATTGTGTGACCCCGTGACCCCAAATGCGGTCACAGTGGTCATGATCTAAGAACCTATCTTTTGCTTGTAAACAATTACTTAAATAACTTAAATATTCAACTTAAGATAGTAAATCAATGATATCCCGATGAGCTACAGAGGCCATGGCTCTATTTTTATACTTGGATCACGAAGGCTTGAAACACTAACACGACTGTTTTCATTTTTGGCTCATCGGGCCTTTCATCATTTCTGAAAGGCCCGATGGGCTTATGGCATGGGATGGTGTCCGCCGTCCGTCCCTCCATCCGTCCGCCCATCCATCCCTAAACTTTTCGCTTTTTCGACTTCTTCTCCAGAACCATTAACTCTGGAGAGGTAAAATTTTATAATGCAGACTCCTTGGCCAATGGGGATTCTAAATTGTAGATTTGGTGATCCTGAGGCCCCAAATAAGGGCCTCACAGGCCATAACCTAAAAACCTATTTTCATCTTCTTCCCCAGAACAAATATACCTAGAAGGCTGTAATATTGTGTGCAGACTCTTTAGCCAATGGGGATTCTAAATTGTAGATTTGGTGACCCTGGGGCCCCAAATAAAGGCCTCACAGGCCATGACCTAAAATCCTATTTTCATCTTCTTCTCCAGAACAAAAAGACTGAGAAGGCTGTTATATTGCACAATATTACAGCCTTCTAGGTCTTTTTGGAGAAGATGGAACAGTTGAAGGCGACACCCTTGGTTTCTGGACTGCACTGCTTTGTCAGTGTCACGCAAACACTAATCTAGTTCTTTTGACAAACTTGTGTGACCTCAGTGATGATCGATTCAAACTTTTTAGTAGTGATTCCAGTGATGATTCAACTTGTGTAAAGTGACCCCAGTGATAATGAAACTACTACTGACTCCAATGATAATCAAAATTGTGTGAAGTCACCCAAGTTATAGTCATGAGATCTGAATGGTACTAGTTTAATTTAATGTTCTATTGTCTTTTGTGGTATATTTATAAAAAAAAATCTCATTTTATTGTGGCTGTGGAAAAGACGGAAAACAGGGGAAGGCAGTTTTGGGACTGCTCTGCTTTTGCAGTGTCCTGTAAACACTCACCTAGTTTAATTGAGATCACTCTTCAACCTTAGATTATCAATTATCCAATTCCTGATGAGCTACAGAGCCCATGGCTCTATATTTAGATATCTTAATTATATTCCCAGAGTACTGAAAATGATGTCATCTTGGACTACATCAACAGCATGATCAACAAACTGCGTCAAGAAATCAATGTGTTTGATCTTGAATCTTTGTTGATCAAACCAATTCAGAGAATACTCAAATATCCCTTGCTGCTGAATGAACTGTATAAGGTAAGTTGAAAAAAAATATTATCAGAGAAAAGTTACAATAACCACACTTGACTTCTCACTCATTCATTACATTTGATTATTTCAGCGCTGAATCCTTTTATCGTCACTTGTGACTATATTTCTTATTATAATTTTTTTAAAATTAAGTCACAACCTGTCATAAAGTAAAAAATAAGGATTTTTATACTTTATGTACCCCAAGGAGGATCCCTTCAAAGAATCTGCAACCTCTGCAGATTGGTTTGCGTTTTCCATACCTATGCAATGTCTATCATCCGTGCATATGCCTTGATTGTCATGATTTTAGCAACAATGGAGAGCAAGTTAGGGGACACATACACATTCAGAACATGATATCATCTTGAGCTTCTCCAAAATTAACTTTCTGAAAGTAAAAGGATCCAACAATCTTTATGGAATTATGTTGAATACAGGATTCAACTGCATTTGAAACTGCCTAAGTAAATACTGCTTAATTTAAAAACAAAATTATCAGATATACCACTTAAAGTAAAGTAAGGTAAACATCTTCTCATGGTTTCACTGAGTACCACCCATAGTTCGCTAGTCCCAACCGATGCTCGCAGGTTTCACCACAATATAGCCACATGGTGTGTGGGTTTTCTCCCTGCCATAATACTTGCAGCCGTGATATAAGTGAAATACTCCTGAAAGCTTATGGGCTTATGGCATGGTGTCTATCCATCTGTAAACGTTTTGCTTTTTCATCTTCTCCAGAACTGCTGGCTCTAGGGAACTGAAATTTTGTATAAAGACTCTTTGACCAATGGGAATTTAGGGGTCACAACCTAAAAAACCTATTTTTATTTTCTTCTCCAGTACGAAAAGCTCTAGAAAGCTGAAATGTTGTGTACAGCCTCCTTGGCCAAACGGAGGGACACTGGTACAAAGATGGTACATGAGACTGTGTTACCTATTATTCTATAGTGTATAATTTAACCCTTAACTTGCGGATCCCGGCTTGGTCTGGGAGGGTCATAAACAATTCTGATGTTTCCCATACCGGATCCCGGACATAATACTTAGAATTTAAATCGACTGTCTCCCAGGTAGCTAGCCCTGGCCGCGATCTGCGAGTCGAGTTGTCTTCGGGATTCGCTCCATAAGAAGCTCTGTATTATGCCTCACAGTTCGCCACGATAACGAGTCTTTGTCAATGTCCAGTCGAAATGTCCAGCAAAAATCACACCAAATTGCGTGTGCAATGTTGACCCGTAAGGCATCAATAATTAGCTTTACAAAAGGCCAATTTTGTCGTACATGCTATCTTCCTCGCATCTCGCGGGATGGGAACATAAAACGGTAACTTGCCTTACTCGCACACTTCATATCATGTGAACGAATTAGTTGTTTTCAAAGTATTTTACTCCAAAATAAAGGGGAAAGAATAGCCTACAATCCCATATATAATTCGCAAATGTCACAAAAATAATAATGACACAGCAAGTGCCGCAAAAAAGTCATGTTTACACTTCATAAATTTTGAAACAATTGGCGCTTTTCACAACTTCTTGCACAAATTATCACTGATAAACTACTGAATGCAGTTTCATAATTTTTATATCACATTCTAACATGACACTATATTTAGAATGAAAGTACTGCTTTCTGATTGGTTCCTCGTATCAATTTTGGAGTAATTATTTTACCAATAATCACTTCTAAATATTTGCGACCGATTCACATTGCTCCGTGAATTTTCGCGTGAAATCATGAAAATCGCGGGGCACAGAAATCAACAGTCGCTTGCTTCATACAAAAGCGATTCATCCAATGAACAGAAGCGGCGTTATTCCTCTATTTTGCAAAATTCTTCCACTGCCTCTAGTTCACAATCCCAAATGACCCCATTTCCTTCCACGATGTCCTCAACCATGACACAAAAAGCGTTCTTGTCAGGCTTTCTTCAAGTCTCAAACTCTTCGCTTGTAGTGAATAACTACTTTCAGAGTAGCGCCCCTTGAATGGGATTGGTCCTTGTCGGCCTTGTAGGGGAGATAGGTCGGACTATGTATTTACTTGAAAATCGCTTCTGTGAGTCTGATGACTTCCAACATGGGTTTTCTGTTCATATTTTCATCAATTGAATAAAGATAAGTTACATTGAAATAAGTTTTAGTGTTTGTTTTGATATTTTGATTGAAGCATGTTCTTTGAAAAGTGAACTGCACCGAAGGGTCGCGGGCGAGTGAAACCGGTCTGTACTGGTTTGACTCAAGCACAGCGCTTTGGCGCAAGACGAAAGAGTTCCTCATTATTTTCCTAATTAGTCCTGTTAGAATGGAGATAAATCCATTCTGTTTTATATTTTGGGGTTGTATGTTGTGCATTTTTTACCCCTAAATTAACATTTAGGGGTACAAAATGCACAACATACAACCCCAAAATATAAAACAGAATGGATTTATCTCCTAAATAAATGGAAAAGAATAATCTTATTCTATATAAAATGTGCTTATTTATTCACAGAAATAAAAGGACAATTTTACCGTTTTGAGAGGCATGTAAAACCAAACGACACTCAAACTAATCAACACATTTACATCAGATATGGTTCGAGGTTAGCATTATTGCAAAGGTCAAACAACATGACCATATTTGGGTTGACATGTGCTTATTTGACAATTGGTTTGAGATTATGATTTCTTGGAAAAGTGCGATGAACGACGTTTGCAATGCTGCATAAATGTAAGTATTTACGATTTTATAGGTGGAAATAAAGACAAACTTTACATTGCGATAGAATTATAACCAAAGGTCGCATTGTAATAATTTTTATATGATTGTGAAGCCAAACATCATTTCGTATTTATGATATTATGAGGCTCGAGTTAAAGACAATCTTTCGAAAGTAATAGAATAAAAACGAAAAAAATTGTCGAAAATTCATTCAAAATCACAGATATGAATTAACCATTTGTGTCTGGGAGCAGCAACTTGAATTTGTATTGAACACCCGTATATAGTCCGTTTTCGCCATGTAGATGCGATATATTTCGTAAAAACGGTACAGGGATCGCCACTTGAATATTGTGCCAGCAGAACTAATTAGTGCCTAAGCCAAAAACTGTAAAATCATTTATTTTCGCGGGGCATAATTTTCGCCCATTTACCAAAAGTGACCAATTCACGGGGGTAATTTTTCGCGCAAATCACATCTTGTAGAATTATAGAGGATATTAAAATTCTAAATTATTTATTACATGTCATGATCTAAAGATATAGTGATTGTAAACTATAGCTGTGAGTACGTTAATAAATGATGTACTGGTAATAAAATGAACATCAACAATCTTACTTTTTTGTTTTATTTCTTTGTGTTTCATATCATTTTAATTCGCGAGGTTTAATAATCGCGCATTATGTATTTGCGCAAAATGCGCGAAAATTAAACCAACGCGAAATATAATGATTTTACAGTACTGCTGCGAGCTGGAGGGTCTGTAAATTCCACCACGGGGGCTAAAATGGGTAAAATAGAAATACACTACTAAAGGGTTAAAGCTTGATGGCTCAATTTTATATTTTCACAGGCAACTGAGGAGAGTCACATTGATAAGGAGGACATTTTGGAAGCTATAAAGGCGATGACCAATGTTGCCACAGCCATCAACGAATACAAAAGGAGGACAGATCTTGGTAACTTACTTTCAAATTGACATTATGAATGTTATTCATTGAATTTTTTAACTCATCAGGTCTGAGCTCAAGCTGTGCTCCGTCTGGTTAGTTTGCTTTTTAGCTCATCAGGCCTGTCTGTCTGTCCCACCCTCTGACGTAAACTTTTTGCTTTTCGACTTCCTCTCCAGAACCATTGGGATCAAAGGGATCAAGGCCTTAAAAAACTATTTTCATCGTCTTCTCCAGTAACAAAAGGTCTAGAAAGCTGAAATCTTTAATTGTAGATTTGCTGACCCTATGACACCAAATAGGGGTCATGGAGCAGAGCTCTAGATAAGCTGTTTTACTGTTGTTGACTTTAATGTGAAAAATAAAAAGGTAATCTAACACACAGATGTCCGCTCAACTCAGTTACAATGTTTATTAGATTTCAATTGTAACTTCACTCACTTATTATGTCCCCCGAAAATTGTTTCATCATTCCATCATTCCGTCATTCCGAAATGCTTTCTTTCCCGGGCCATATCTCAAAAACCGTTCACTTTTTGGTATGTGGTTAGACCTAGTGGTGGAGTGGTGCCTTTTGCTATTTTGGTTATTCTGAAATTTTTATTTATTCTGGTTTCCATGGAAACAATTTGAACTTAGTGCAAATTGGGGGTAGGGACCTTTTCCGGCCTCTATTTAAAAAACCGATCAATATTTTTTCACCAAACTTGGTATTTGCTTAGACCTAGTGATAGAGTGGTGCCTTTTGCTTCTTTGGCTATTCTGATTTTTTTATTTTTACTGGTTTCCATGGCAACAATTTCAACTTAGTGCATTTTGGGGGTAGGGACGTTTTCAGGCCTCTATTTCAAAATCTATCAAGTATTTCTTTACGAAACTAGGTATGTGGTTAGACCTAGTGGTGGAGTGGTGCCTTTTGCTATTTTGGTTATTCTGAATTTTTTTATTTTTTCTGGTTTCCATGGAAACAATTTGAACTTAGGCCGGCAATATATTTTCACCAAATTTTGTATTTGCTTAGACCTAGTGATAGAGTGGTGCCTTTTGCTACTTTGGCTATTCTGAATTTTTTATTTCTCGTTATTAATGCAGTATTGAACTTAGTGATTAGCATAAGTGAAAAATAAGGGTAATATGACTAGGTTGGATTGAAAGTTGGAGTGGGGGACATCACAGTGCATCACATGCACATATTTCTAGTATAAATGAATGAAATTTTATTTTTCATCACAGTCTTGTTAGATTATCAAAATTAAATCAAAGCTTGCATGATGGAAGCTGAGTGAGTCAAGATTGTGTATATCCCATGTTGTGTGTTTCTGTTTCCCCCATTTTCCCCCATTCATCTTCCCGTTTTTTCTTTGGATATATTATGTAGGAATTTTTTTACATTAAAATTAACAATTTCCAGCAGGCAATTAACTGTTTATATATGCTGGGTTTGAGCTTATGTTTGAAATGTATTCAAGCAAAAATCTGCACAAGAAAGTGAAGAAATTACAAGCCAAGTCTGGGATCATTTGCCTCAATAAATAACAATACAGAGATTATCGCACATGCGCAGACAATTGAAACTGGACAGCGTAGTCCTGTCTACAAAGAATATGTAGCGCAACGGTTCTAGAGAACTGCCTTTCCTTACACTGACAAGTTGTTAACAATTGTTAGCCATCGCTGGCGATTTGAAGCAGCCTAACTGGTAACAGTAACACGAGAAAACATTACATCATTACATTACAACGTTTTTTTTTTTGCTGTTTCAATACAATACGCATCATGATATTTATGTACTGGATAAATATACATTCTTTTTTTGATGTAGCGTAAATGTAATTTTTAAGTGTTTTTTGATACGCAGACATTTATTTTTCTTGCGTATTTCAACATTTAATTTGCGTATCTTACGCAGATACGCAGCTTATCTAGAGCTCTGATGGATGTCACGACCTAAAAAACTAGTTTTCATCTTCTTCTCCAGTACAAAAAGAAAGCTGAGATGTTGTACAGATTTCTTAGCCCCAAAAAAGGGTCTAACAGGCCTTGACCTAAAAACATGTTTTCGTTTACTTCTCCAGAACAATTAGCTCTTGATGGCTGAAATGTTATGAACAGTCCCCTTGGCCAATGGGGTTATAAATAATTTGGTAACCCTGTGGCCCCTGGCACTGTAACCGCCTAAAAACTGATATTTTGTATTATATGTTATAGATTTGTTAACCCTCTGACAAATGATGAGCTACAGAGTGAATAACAATGTTTTGTATGATGTGAGATACCGGGCCACCACAGATGTTCCAGAAATGTACATAGAGAAATTGTTTTTGGTTTCTTGCTCTGATGTTTACAGTTTGTAATCGTAGCTGCATGGTCAAGAAATAATCAGAAGAAGAACTTTATGTATGTAAAGGAACATGTTTACTGGTCTTTGCTTGCTGTTTGACAAGCATGTTTATCATCTAATCATTCACAAGTTGCTGTCAATAATTATTAGTAATTATCTAAACTCTTCTCAATCATTTAATTTGCAGTCTACAAATACAAGAAGGATACAAGCGATCAGCGTTTGAGTGAAAAAATTTCCAAAATAAACTTCCATTCCATTCGTAAAAAATCCAGCAGAATGCGAGGGCGACTGTCTACCAATCTTGGTTTGGGACTACAGGTAAAGTTATTATAAAGTTTATTATCTTTCATGAAGTTTGATCTGAGCTCTTATTTAACCCTGGTCTGCCTTAGTATTCCCTGCTACAATGCAAAGTGGAAGCAGTAAACAGACGACATCAAGAACTTAGAGACCTACGTCAAAAACTGAGTAGGAACATGCAATGACAGCTACAAAAGATACTGGAAGCAGTTTTCAAAATAGCAGCAGGAGCTTGTTTAAAAATAGGAGCAGCAGCTGATCTAGAAAATAGAAGCTACAAAGAAACTTACAGAAGGAGTTGTTTTCTATATCAGTATAACCAGTTTTAAAAAATAGCAGTAGGAGCTGCAATGGAATATAGCAGCTGGAGCTGTTTTAAAAAATAGCAGGAGCTGCAATGGAATATAGCAGCTGGAGCTGTTTTAAAAAAAAGCAGGAGCTGCAATGGAATATAGCAGCTGGAGCTTTTTAAAAAATAGCAGGAGCTGCAATGGAATATAGCAGCTGGAGCTGTTTTAAAAAATAGCAGGAGCTGCAATGGAATATAGCAGCTGGAGCTTTTTAAAAAATAGCAGGAGCTGCAATGGAATATAGCAGCTGGAGCTGTTTTAAGAAATAGCAGGAGCTGCAATGGAATATAGCAGCTGGAGCTGTTTTAAAAAAATAGCAGTAGGAGCTATAGGGCAAACTGACCGAAGTTTGCAAACCACCCGAAGTCGCCCGAACTTCGGACACTTTCACTTGGAGCGGACGCAATAATAACTGCAATAACCTTAATATGTTTATTTCAAAATGTTCCTTTTCAATATGTTTGAATGTTCGTGACGTCACTGTAGTTTGCCGTTTGCCAGTTTCAAGAGAAGTAGGCCGTTTCCTGACCATTTTGATGGGAATCAAATGGAATAGAATGGGTAATAAAGAAATTATTACACTCGAAAGCGTGCCATATGACTTTAACGAAACTTGTGCAAATGCATGTATAACCCACGCTCTCGCTCAGGCAATACAAACATTTACACTCATTTCGTAAAAGTCATATGACTATATATCTGCCGAAAAATTACGGTTTCAGTTGCGTAAACCAATTCGCCTGAGGTTCGGACAGCTTTGACCTAACTTCAGACAGTACCACCTTAATGTTCCATCATGCTGAAATTGACATTTTTCAGATAATCATTTATTAGACAATCTTTCATAAATATTTGAATGGGAACACTGTCCGAACCTCGGTCAGCTTGCCCTACTAGAAACTAGTGGCAGGAGCTGTTTTAAAAAACTGTAGGAAGGTCTGGGCGCTGATTTGCGTCTCTCGTTAAGATGCCAAACGGCGGCACTGGTCATGACAGATCATGCATAATGACGCCAATTGGCGTCATTAGCAGCAGATGGGTTAAGCCTGGTTGATCAGATATTTCATCCAGTTAACAGTTAGACCAGGGATGCAGATTCTAATTTTTGCCAGTCGGACATTTCATCTTTGACCAAAAAAGACGAACCCGGAAGTAAAATTTTTTTTTTTAATAAAGTATAAGAAAGTATTACTATTTGTTGGTTATTCATTCATTGCATACTATTAAACATAACACGAACGCAATTAAGGATAACTATTAATTTATCATTAACATGCATAAAATGGTTCATAATTTAAAATCAATGTTTACCAACTACGATTTACCGACAGTGCTAGTTTGAGCGAGTTTACACAAGAGAGTTTACAAGCCAATTTGCGTCAAGAGAGACGAGAAAATTCAAATAATTTAATTGTACATAGTTAATCAAAAGTTCAAATCATTGACCAAATGATATGTACCTTCTAAATAATCATTTTAAATTCAAAAGAACTCGTTTTCAATAGCGATATAATTTACTAATATAAACTCGGTAGAGCACGTGGTCCAACTATTTTCCATACGACTATTTCCTATTCAAGATGTAGTTACGAATTTGAACTTATTCTAATAAGATTACTTTTATATTTTATTTGGAGACATATTTCGCAATTGTAAATGAATAATTATAAAATGAAAAGAGCTACTGTAAACGCAAGAGAAATTGGAGTTTTTAAATTAGCATACCTCTTTATAACGGGTGTCATCATGTAAATGCGATTGCGTGTTCGTAGCGTCATACAAGCGGTGTTTGACTACATAACGTCTCGTGAAATAATATTGCTAATTATTCGTTTTTGATAGGTTTATTTATTTTGAATTTGTATAATAGTTTTACCATACATCGATATTGATCTATCATAGTTTGTTACAATATGTTACCTATGTTTTAAGACTGAGATATTATTAAATTTATCGAGATTCAAAGTAGCAAAATCTTAATCTGTAACAAATTCATGAATGACCGGTACGGTGAAGCCACACGTTTATGCAATGTTTATCTTTGACAAAATTTGTTTACAATGCGATGTTAATGAAATCTTTTTCGTAAATAATGTTGTGAAATGGGTCACATCTTTCAGTCACTAAATGACACTGAAAATATCACTTAAATATCAAACGGTAAGTGTTTTTTCTGCAGACAATTATAACTTACGATGATTATGATGATTGATGTCGTGCCTCGTGCTGTGAAGAATAAATGTGACTTCTTGACTGGATCAACGTATTTCAATTTCATAAACAATTATGACCGACACAAGCAGGGCGGTTTGCCTTTATTTAATGCTTGTAAGTTTAGTTTTCCTTTTATTTTTTGCAACTGGTCAACTGATGTCCGATAGGTCAATTTTCCATTCGGTCAAACTGGATTTACAATCGGACATGTCCGGCAAATAGACCAATTTCTGCATCCCTGGTATACACGTTTCTATTTGAAGCTATGGTTAGAGTTATCCCCCTTTCTCAATAGAGGCGCTAGGGTCGTCCGCCATTGAGGTGCTGATTGCTGACTTGCTTACACTGTAGCGTACACGCCCACATTGTATGGAAATCCACAAAAAGAGTTATATATAAAACATGATTAAATGATCAAATTACCTTGCACTGTTTGAGTGTATGAAAAAGCTGTCGAATTTGAAGATTTTATTTATTGAAATAACGTATATTTCTTAATTTAAATCATGTCAAATAAGCCTACTGTACCAGAAATTCAACACTGAACACTTACAACACAAAGCATTGCAATGACATCGTGAAATAATTGTCAATACATTTATAAAGAACCTACCCTTTTATGAAGAAAGTAATTTATTATTTTGAGCTTATTACAATTATTTTTATGAAAGGAGAATACATTAATTAACCCTCATGGTACCCGGGCGTTGACGCTAAAAGATTTTGATAATCGCCCTATTTGCGACACTTGTGGCATGACTTCCCGCATATTAATATTTTGCTACGCATATACAAATTATACATGGAATTAAAGACAATTATTTTCATTACAATTATGAAAACAGAATAAATATACACAACTTTGTTCGGAAGATATCAAAAGGAAGGCACCCGCAGTTCTTTGATATTTTTGGGGAGAAACCGCACTTACTGTCTAATCACTTGCTGCATCTTTATTTTTCGGTGCGCATAAGAAATTGGGCCTATACATGGAACTGAAGACAACTGTTTAGTATTTGCGATGAAGAAAAACGATAAAAAGTAACTTAAAATTCAAGAGTAATAAGTAAGTATGTGTCTACGTTTGATTAGGTTTTACGTTTTAAAGGGGCAGTAGCACGTTTTTCTGGAGAAATAAGTCGATGAAATGTAATTGAAAAATAATGTCACCAACAGTAAAACACCCTTCCCTCTTCAGAAAATCAAGCTAAAATATGAGTTTACATGGTTCCGTAAAGCCATGGGAAACGTTTTTTGTCATTAGAAATAATAAATTGTGTTCACAATAAAATCGCCGCCATGCAATTTTTGCTTTATACACAATGTTGTTATTACCACTACGGATAATTGGTTTGTTTAATAAGATGTTTTACCCTCTAAAGTAAATATGAATGATATAAACTATCATTATAAATGGGAAATTTGAAAAAAAAAAAATTTGCAAAAAACGTGCTACTGCCCCTTGAAGCTTAACGAATATCTGAAACTAGATCTACATTTCGAGAGCTTGCTTTGAATAACCTTCAAGTTAAAATTTTGAATAAAGTCTACAGCTAGTGTCGGGAAATATAAGAGGAATTAATAGGATTTATCTATGATAGTTTCAACTAAATGCATGACAAAATATGGGGTTAACATTGAAAGAGGATGGGTCAACCCCATGACTCATAGATATCCCATCACAGTTCTTTTAAATATATGAATCTATTTGTTTTAGAATGTTTGTTTATAAGTCAATGAGATTTGTTTCTGGAAATATTCAAAGCCATGTATCGTTGTTGTCACGAATTAAACGATGTCTTAAAATTAATTAATTCTACTATTGTTTTAAAACGGTAAAGATTTGTGTTTCTTAATGTTGATAGAATGTGTTTCAATTTCAAATGATATGGACATTTTCTTACTTAAAAAAACGTTTTTCCTACAAATCAAAAGTGAACGTTAAGCCACAACACAAAGATTATTAAGAGCAATCTGAGGAATTAGTTCGAAATTAATGTACAGACACCATGCCCGAGTTTTTACTTGTAACGTCCGAAATATATATATCTGACATGTTAGCCAACATACCCGTACAAAGTTATGACAAAGAGTTTATTTATTATATGCTTACCTTGCGTTAACTATAATATACACATACAGAAAGTTTATACTGATGATATATGTAATTAGCCGATATCATGTCGCAATGAAAAGGCCAACCTTTTAAAGTAGCTTTATAACCTGTTAAATACGGAACATGCTTTAATACTAAACATGGTTTATGTTGACAGTAAATGTGACTGGTTCGCCTATGTCATAAAAAAGCAAAAACGGTGCATCGTATTCGTTATGAACGTCTACAGCCCACTAGTGTATTTAACCGGCAATATTAATCAAGAATATCATTGAGATCAACTTTTATTTTTCCTTATTAAAGGATTTAACTCCAGGAGCAAGAGAAGCAATACATACCCATACAATGCAAGATATATAAGTTACGAGTCAGACTGAAAAACAGTTACATCACGTCTACAGAAACAACAAAAATAAATAATTAATTAATTTTTAAATATTATCTAATCATGTTTTATAGGGTATAGAAATGGACGGTCAACCTTTTTTTTGCGTCAATAAATTAAAGTCAAAGAGAATGCACAATGTCGACATTTAAATCAATTTTAACAATTCATAAAATTTCAATTAAATGCCGAACGCTCTGTCCAAAAACTGTAGAGGTATTCAGATAGGCTATTGCAGCTTGTTTACTAATCCACTTAGTGAAATAAATATGTTTCAACCAAACCGTTTTGAAACAGCATTTTCTGCACCTTTTGTATATGTTTGGACAGACATTAAATTATAAGCATCCGTATGAATGAAATCGTGTTTACTTCTCCTTACAAGTTTACATGTATTTGCCAAATACGTTCAAATAGACTTTATTTGACAGTAGTATTTTGTTTTCACTCTTTTGAAAAATTCTCTTTCATTTGTTTTATCTGGGTAGTTTTGTTCGTTGTTTCGACACATTTTGTGCTTGGTTCAAACAAACATGTCATCGGGGAAACAAAATATATCCTTTGACCATGGTGCTGTGTTGACTATTTTTTTTATTATTCGGGAAAAAATCTTTTTATAAATGTTCATTAATAATCTTGGCCTATATCTACAGGAATATTGCCTCTCGATATTTACTTAGAAACATATACAACTTATTAAGGCCAACATGGAACTAATCTTGTTTTTATAGTGCTCTAAGAGCTTGAATTTAAAAAAAACAAACTTAATTTCACTTTTAATGAATTACACACTTTTAGCACTTTTTAATATATAAAAGCAGGATATCGTGTTTATTTATGCAATCTCTGACGGTCGGAGTAGGCGAGCGAGTGTGACGTTACCACTTCACACTAACGTAAGGCAAGCTGACGTTTCAGCACCTTAATGGCGGACAGTCACGTGACACCAAGATGGCGGCGCCCATGACTTTGGAAATAGAAACGTCTATAGACAGGTCATTGTTCTAATGGATTGACATGAAGCTTGAAATTAACGAAGTAATATCAATTAACATGCCTAAATTGATTATCTTAATTTAGCCTTAATTTAAGGGGTTTTCTACAACTAGATCTAAATTTACTATCAGTGTCAGGGATTGCAAAAGGGATTAACTGTTATAGATGATGACCTAAGTAGTCAACATGTCTACTCATCAATTGGAGATTAAAGAATTTATTGTTACTGTCACTTGTCAGGAGATTAGCAATGAAAGATATGCCTTAGGTAGTCTGGATGTCTGCTCATCAGTTGCAAATAGCCTTTGTCATATATTGTGTTTTCAGAAAGAATGTATATTTCCTAAAAATAAAATAATATATATGTATTCTGAAATGTATAATGAGTATGTAATGTGAAATATTTGAATAGTGAAGTAATTAGCAGCTCCGACTTAGTCGAAGCTGCTATCAGTTTTTGCGCAGTTTCCGTCGCCGCTGCCGCCGTCGCGTTTCGTATTCGCTATAACTTTTTTCCTAGAAGGTTTTGAGAACTCATATACATAACTTCTTATTTATGCCCCTGGGGAATTTTTTGGACATGTTCATATTCAAGGTCAAAGGTCAAGGTCACGAGTTCTGAAATCGCTAAAAAAATCCTTGTAAAAACGATTACTTGAAAAATATTTGTACTATCAGGCTCTTATTTGGTGTACATCAACTATGGAGAAAGGCCAAGATTTGAAAAGGTTTTCGTTACATCCGTCAAAGGTCAAGGTCACAGCGAGGGCACGACTTAAGCATGCTTTTGCGAAAATGTCGTATTTCAACTATTAACACTTTGAATCATGACATGATTGTTATACACAATGAAAAGTGATCACTGATTGTGTGACCTTGAATTGAAAAGGTCAAGGTCACGAAATATGTTCAAGGTCACCAGTTCTGAAATCACTAAATAACCTTTTTTCAAGAAGGTATTAACACCTCATATACATAGCTTCTTTCTTATAAACCTGGTGGATGATTTTGACATGTTCACATTCAAGGTCAAAGGTCAAGGTCACGAGTTCTGAAATCGCTAAAAAAAAATCCTTGTAAACACGATAACTTGAAAAATATTTGTACTATCAGGCTCTTATTTGGTGTACATCAACTATGGAGAAAGGCCAAGATTTGAAAAGGTTTTCGCTAAAATCTGTCCAAGGTCAAGGTCACAGTGAGGTCACAACTTAAGCATGCAGTTGCGAACATTCCTTATTTTAACTATTAACATTTTGAATCATTACATGATTTTTATACACAATGAAAAGTGATCATTGACTGTGTGACCTTGAAGATCAAAGGTCAAGGTCAGGAGATGTGGTCATGGTGACCAGTTCTGAAATCACTAAATAACCTTTTTTCAAGAAGGTATTAACACCTCATATACATAGCTTCTTTCTTATAAACCTGGTGGATGATTTTGACATGTTCACATTCAAGGTCAAAGGTCAAGGTCACGAGTTCTTAAATCGCTAACAAAATCCTTGTAAACACGATAACTTCAAACATTTTTGTGCTGTCAGGCTCTTATTTGGTATATATCAACTATGGAGAAAGACCAAGATTTGAAAACGTTTTTGCTAAAATCTGTCAAAGGTCAAGGTCACAGCAAGGGCACGGCTTAAGCATGCATAAATTTCTTATTTCAACTATTAACACTTTGAATCATTACATGATTGTTATACACAATGAAAAGTGATCACTGATTGTGTGACCTTGAATTTTAAAGGTCAAGGTCACAATATATTGGTTAAGGCCATGTTAATCTTTTGATCCAATTTTGAAATCAGAAATAGGTTTTAAAAACAAAGTTGTGAGAAATGACCCCAGTGATGATTCACCTTGTTAGAATAACTTGAATAATGAACAAATTTTTGTCCAAAAAAAATCCCATTTTATTTATGCTGAGGAGAAGGCGGAACATGGAAAGGCGAGACCCAAAGTTTTGGAGCTGCTCTGCTTTTGCGGTGTCCCGCAAACGCTCTTCTAGTTAGGTCTGTTGAGTACAGATTTCCCAGGTGTGATAGGGGCTTCTAGAGCTATGTATGCTGTTTTTAGAAAAATGACATTGTTAGATATACCAATTGATTGTCAGCTTAAACTGTTTGACAACCATGTACAGCCAATTTTGTAGTATGGCTCCAAAGTTTGGGGTTTCGAAAAGTGTGTTACTCTTGAAAGAGTACACTTGAAATTTTGTAAATATATTTTAAAAGTAAAACAGTCAACCTCAGATTATGTGGTATAGTGAATTGGGAAGATTCCTGTTAGATGTTCTTGTTATGGTTCGAATCATATCATACTGGTGCAAGCTTATCTGATCTACTCACACATTGTCCAGTATTTTATATAGACTTATGTTATCAATGACTGCTTGTGATCCAAATATATCTTGACCTCTTATCAAAGTTGTTAAAACTACCTTGGCAGGTACTTGTTTAAATTACATTTGGTTATCTCAAAACTGTACAAACAGAATGTACTCTTAAAGGGGGACTAGTCGGCGAATTTAGCTATGGAAGAAGGAAATTCAGTAAGGTAATACGCGAGTTGGAAATCTCAATTAGCGTTAGTCCTACGCAGCGATGCTTACTTTGCGCACCGCGGCTTATACTCGCCACTATTTGCCGTACAAGCTCGGTATAGGAATGTCTTTTAATCGAAACGCATCTAACTCAACCGAATAGGACTGTCTGTACAAGGAAACATAGTACCGAAAGTCTTTTATCATGGTTATGGTAAAAAGAATGAGTGACCATAACTGTACAGAAGTGTTAACGACAAACACGGCAAGGACTTATATTAATGTCTTTCCACTAAAACAAGATTTATGCAACCCGTATGTACATATATATATATACAGGCCTATGAGTTTGTAATGACATAAGTACATCAACTTAGTTTACATATTACATTTTGATGATTTTGGAACTATTTCATATGTATGTGACTATATACAACGTGTTCAATGATTATGATAATGAACCTAGTTTTCGCTATCAGATTGATAATCCATGTTGGCCTATATCATGGGAGTAAGTCCTTCATAATGTTACATCGATTGGAGTGTTATCGCCAACAGAACAATAGAAAAAAAGCTTCATAATTCATCTTATTATGTCCCCCCCAATTTTTTTCGGGAGACATAATGTTTTCGCCTCCGTCCGTCATTCCGTTATTCCGTTTTTCCGTTATGCTTTCTTTTCCGGGCCATATCTAAAAAAGCGTTCAATATTTTTTCACGAAACTTGGTATGTGGTTAGACCTAGTGGTGGAGTGGTGCCTTTTGCTATTTTGGTTATTCTGAAGCAAGGTAACAATCTCTATGAGTGTCCTGAACCAACACAGGATCCGCAACACAAACTTAATGAAGGGGTCGATTAATATGTGATTTTGTCCTTTTTCAGAGGGGTACTAATATCATTGATACCTCTTTTTAACCCTTACGTTGCGTATATATATTTTACCATTTTTAGCCCCTGTGGCGGAATTTACAGGCTCGCAGCTCGCAGCAGTAGTTTGAGCTTAGGCACTAACGAGCTCTGCTGGCGGAATTTCCAGGCGGCGATTCCGGTACCGTTTTTACGAAATATAACGCATCTACATGGCGAATAAGGACTATATACGGGCGTTCAATACAAATTCAAGTAGCGACACCCGTACACAAATGGCTAATTCACACCCGAAACTTTGAATGAATTTTCTATGATTTTTCGTTTTTATTCTATTACTTTCGAAAGATTGTCTTTAATTCGGGCCTCGTAACATCATAAATACCAAACGAAAAAAATCCATTTATATACGGAATTGAAGACAAGATGTCTAGCTTCACAATGATATAAACATTATTAGAATGCGACCTTTGGTTATAATTCTATAGCTATGTAAAGTTTGTCTTTATTTCCACCTATAAAATCGTCAATACTTACAACATGTATGCGGCATTGCAAACGGTCGTTCATCGCACTTTTCCAAGAAATCATAATCTCGAACCAGTTGACAAATAAGCACATGTCAACCCAAATATGGTTATGTTGTTTGACTTTTCAAATAAACGCTAACCTCGAACCATAACTGATGAAAATATGTTGATTAGTTTGTGTGCCGTTTGGTTTCACATGCCTCTCAGAAAGGTAAAATTGTATCTTTATTTCTGTGAATAAATCTGCGCATTTTATATAGAATAAAAGATTATTCTTTTCGGTTTATTGTGATATAAAAATTATGAAAATGCATTCAGTATTTTAGCCGTGATAAATGTTTTAGAAGTTGTGAAAATCGCCGATTGTTTCAAAATTTATGAAGTGTAAACATGACCTTTTTCACGGTGCTTGCTGTGTCTTTATTATTTTTTTGAGATTTTCTAATTTTATATGGGAATGTAGTCCATTGTTTCCCCTTTATTTTGCCGTATTTTTTTTTGAAAACAAACAATTTGCTCACATGATATGAAGTGCGGGAGTAAGGCGAGTTAGCGATTTTTTTCCCCCGTCTCGCTAGATGCGAGGCAGATAGCAGTCTCGGGCGAGGCAAACCCGAGGCAATACAAACACGTGGGTGAAAATAGCCTCAAGCGAATTAATGCTTCGGGGGCTAAGCCCGACAAAATTGGCCTTTTGTAAAGCTAATTATCAATGCGTTACGGGTCAACAATGCACACGCAATTTGGTGTGAATTTTACTTGATATTTCGACCGGACATTCACACAGACTCGTTATCGTGGCTATCTGCGAGATGTATGTAAACAAGTTTTCATGTGGCGATATACGGACACACTTCGTCTCGCATTTCGCCTGGGGGGCAAATATAATTATTACTGACCCGGTAAATGCACTAAGTCCAACGTACGGGTCTCGCCAAGGGTTCTAACATTTTTCTCTATGAGCCTCCCGGATAATTTCGGGACCCGCAAGTTAAGGGTTAAAGTAAAAAAATTATTAAATAATTAAGGGGGATTTAAGTCGAACATGAGACTCAAGGTCAAGCAGAAGTATTGACAAGTCAATCTTAGTTATGTCCCCCGAATTTGTTTTTGGGAGACATAATGTTTTCGCCTCTGTCCGTTATTCCGTCATTCCGTTATTCCGTTATTCCGTCATTCCGCTTTTCCGTTATTCCGTCATTCCGTCATTCCGAAATGCTTTCTTTTCCGGGCCATATCTCAAAAACCGTTCAATATTTTTTCACGAAACTTGGTATGTGGTTAGACCTAGTGGTGGAGTGGTGCCTTTTGCTATTTTGGTTATTCTGAATTTTTTATTTTTTCTGGTTTCCATGGAAACAATTTGAACTTAGCGCAAATTGGGGGTAGGGACCTTTTCCGGCCTCTGTTTCAAAATCTATCTAGTATTTCTTTACGAAACTTGGTATGTGGTTAGACCTAGTGGTGGAGTGGTGCCTTTTGCTATTTCGGTTATTCTGAATTTTTTTTTTCTTTCTGGTTTCCATGGAAACAATTTGAACTTAGTGCATATTGAGGGTTGGGACCTTTTCCGGGCCTCTATCTCCCAAATATGGGCCACAGCCTAAAAAAACCCTTTGAAAATGAATTTTGAACTGATATTTTATGACACTTCAACCACTTATTTGAAATGTATGTCGACTTTAGATAACAATCTACATTGTGGACATGTTTGTCAAATTGATGTAATCAATGTGAAATGAGAACTATTGAATAGCCTATGAACTGAAAATTGTAACAAGGCATAAAGGACTAAATTGAAGAGGAGTTAAGAATTCTTTTATTTTACATGAGATATGTGAACTGCATATGACTGGTGATGAAATGATAAGATTATTTTCATCTTCTTCTCCAGAACGAAAAGACCTAGAAGGTTGTCATGTTGTGTAATGAGTCTTTAGCCAATGGAGATTCTAAATTGTAGATTTGATGACCCTGTGGCCCCAAATAAGGGCCTCACAGGCCATTACCTAAAATCTTGTTTTCATCTTTTTCTCCAGAACAAAAAGATCTAGAAGGCTGTAATATTGTATGCAAACTTTTTAGCCAATGGGGATTCAAACTTGTAAATTTGGTGACCCTGTGACCCCAAATATGGGCCACAGCCTAAAAAAAACCTTTGAAAATGAATTTTGAACTGATATTTTATGACACTTCAACCACTTTATTTGAAATGTATGTCGACTTAAGATAACAATCTACATTGTGGACATGTTTGTCAAATTGATGTCATCAATGTGAAATGAGAACTATTGAATAGCCTATGAACTGAAAATTGTGACAAGGCATAAAGGACTAAATTGAAGAGGAGTTAAGAATTATTTTATTTTACATGAGATATGTGAACTGCATATAAATGGTGATGAAATGATAAGATAAGATTATTTTCATCTTCTTCTCCAGAACGAAAAGACCTAGAAGGTTGTCATGTTGTGTAATGAGTCTTTAGCCAATGAAGATTCTAAATTGTAGATTTGGTGACCCTGTGGCCCCAAATAAGGGCCTCACAGGCCATTACCTAAAAACCTTGTTTTCATCTTTTTCTCCGGAACAAAAAGATCTAGAAGGCTGTAATATTGTATGCAAATTCTTTAGCAAATGGGGATTCAAACTTGTAAATTTGGTGACCCTGTGACCTCAAATATGGGCCACAGCCTAAAAAAACCCTTTGAAAATGAATTTTGAACTGATATTTTATGACACTTCAATCACAATGATTTGAAATATATGTCTACTTTAGATAACAATCTACATTGTGGACATGTTTGTCAAATTGATGTAATCAATGTGAAATGAGAACTATTGAATAGCCTATGAACTGAAAATTGTGACAAGGCATAAAGGACTAAATTGAAGAGGAGTTAAGAATTATTTTATTTTACATGAGATATGTGAACTGCATATAAATGGTGATGAAATGATAAGATAAGATTATTTTCATCTTCTTCTCCAGAACGAAAAGACCTAGAAGGTTGTCATGTTGTGTAAAGAGTCTTTAGCCAATGGAGATTCTAAATTGTAGATTTGGTGACCCAGTGGCCCCAAATAAGAGCCCCGTAGGCCATTACCTAAAATCCTGTTTTCATCCAGAACGAACTAGAAGGAATATTTTGTTCAGAATGTTTAGATGTTTGGATGACAAGGCTTAGAACCGAGATTGTTTAGCCAAGGTGATTCAAAATTGTACTATGTACCATGAGATTCATCACATTGCCTGTTCTCTTTAAGCCTTATACAGTTAGATCAGTGCTGCCAGTGTTTAGTGCAAGCAAGAGTCTATTACATAATTTGGCGGTAAAACACGAAAACACAGCTGGCTTGTAACCAGAGCCAAGGGGTCAGAATATTGCATAATCTCCTGTGTGTTGACCTTGCTGAGTGCTCTCTCTCAATTTCAAGACTAAGATTTGTCAGGGTTAGGGATTGTGCATTATATTGAGACAACATATTTCTGTCTTCATCATCAAACAAAATAAACTCTGATGAGCTACAGAGCCCATGGCTCTATTTTTTTTATTTTTACTGGTTTCCATGGCAACAATTTGAACTTAGTGCAAATTGGGGGTAGGGACCTTTTTCGGCCTCTATTTCAAAATCTATCTAGTATTTCTTTACGAAACTTGGTATTTGGTTAGACCTAGTGGTGGAGTGGTGCCTTTTGCTATTTTAGTTATTCTGAATTTTTTTATTTTTTCTGGTTTCCATGGCAACAATTTGAACTTAGTGCATATTGAGGGTTGGGACCTTTTCCGGCCTCCATCTCCAAAACCGTTCAATAGTTTTACACCAAACTTGGTATGTGGTTAGACCTAGTGGTGGAGTGGTGCCTTTTGCTATTTCGGTTATTCTGAATTTTTTTTTTCTTTCTGTTTTCCATGGAAACAATTTGAACTTAGTGCATATTGAGGGTTGGGACCTTTTCCGGGCCTCTATCTCCAAAACCGTTCAATATTTTTTCACCAAACTTGGTATTTGCTTAGACCTAGTGATAGAGTGGTGCCTTTTGCTACTTTGGCTATTCTGATTTTTTTATTTTTACTGGTTTCCATGGCAACAATTTGAACTTAGTGCAAATTGGGGGTAGGGACCTTTTTCGGCCTCTATTTCAAAATCTATCTAGTATTTCTTTACGAAACTTGGTATTTGGTTAGACCTAGTGGTGGAGTGGTGCCTTTTGCTATTTTGGTTATTCTGAATTTTTTTTATTTTTTCTGGTTTCCATGGCAACAATTTGAACTTAGTGCATAGTGGGGGTAGGGACCTTTTCCGGCCTCCATCTCCAAAACCGTTCAATATTTTTACACCAAACTTGGTATTTGCTTAGACCTAGTGATAGAGTGGTGCCTTTTGCTACTTTGGCTAGTCTGAATTTTTTATTTCTCGTTATTAATGCAGTATTGAACTTAGTGCTTAGCATAAGTGAAAAATAAGGGTAATATGACTAGGTTGGATTGAAAGTTCGTGCGGGGGACAGTGTATCACATGTCCATATTTCTAGTTTATTGTTTAAATCCCCTTTTGTTTCAAATGATCAGAATTGAACAGTGTATTTCTATCTAAATCATTAATTAATCTGACATTATGTCCCAAAATGTCAGTCCTGTAACTAATAAAGATAATTCCTGTAACAGACTGAAATTCGGGCGTATTTTGATAATGACTCCTATGGTAGAACATTTCGCATTTCTCGTCCAATACCTTGTGTGTTTCATCTCATGGAGTAGAAATCAATAAAGTGTACATCTATTTTATATTTTCATTAGAGACTGATAATAATAATGTTGTTGATAGTATTTTTGATAGATACCGTTTTATCAATCTATATTTAAGTTGGAAAATGTCATATAAATGTACACAAACCATTTAATGATGAGGGAGTTAACTGCTAACATGATAGCTTCTTTGGTTTTTTTTTCAGACCAGAGATGAACATTTTGAAAAAGAAGAAATGTGTTTTAGACATACTGAAAAAGCTGTGCGGGTTTTTCAGAAAAATGTGATGTCCTATATGGAGCAAGTGCAGGTAATTTTAAACACTGTCAGAATAGATGTCATTTTCATGTAATTGTACCCTCGGTTCATTCGTTTTGGTGATTTTTTTGATTGTGTGAAATAACATAGAAGGGAAAAGGTCCACTGTAAAAAACGGCGGGTTCCCAGATTGCCGGACAGCCGACATTCCTATTCAAACTCACTGAGGTGGGATAATCGATGAACAATAGGGGATTAAAGTATAGTCAGTTTCGGACATGACACATAACATTTTCTTGACTCATTCATTTATTACTCATACTAATAAAGTTTGTATCACATATTTATTATATTACATTTTAATTCACGCATATTGATATGTACACAAATTTCATAACAAAATCTTAACTCATACATAGGAGATTCAAGTGTAAGTCTGTTTCTGACATGACACATAACATGCTTTATTATTCCCCGCCACAAAGTCGAAGGGGGATATAGGTTTGGGCTCCGTCCGTCCGTCCGAGATAAAGGGGACAGCTTTTCTCAGAAACCGTTTATGATAGGATTACCAAATTTGGTTTGTTGCTTGAGGACGTAAATACCTTGATAGAGTTTGAAAATGGGAAGCGTGCAATTATTTTTATGCCCCCGAATCGGGGATTCCGGGGTTTTATTGTTTTTCACCTGTCGGTCTGTCCGTCCTTCCATCCGTCCGTCCGTCTGTGTGTTTGTCCACAAAAACTTTAACCTTGGCCATAACTTTGGATTGCTCAGAGCTAAGGCTTTCATACTTGGCATGTGCATACCTTGTGATGAGACCTTTCAGATGAGGTTCATCATATTTGACCATGTGACCTTGACCTTGCCGCAATTTACATTTTCAGAAAACTTTAACCTTGGACATAACTTTAGATTGCTCAGAGCTAGGGCTTTCATACTTGGCATGTGGATACCTTGTGATGAGACCTTTCAGATGAGGTCATCATATTTGACCTTGTGACTTTGACCTTGACCTTGCCGCAGTGGATATCTTCAGTAAACTTTAACCTTGGCCATAACTTTAGATTTCTCAGAGCTACGACTTTCATACTTGGCATGTGCACACCTTGTGATGAAACCTTTCAGATGAGGTCATCATATTTGACCTTGTGACCTTGACCTTGCCGCAGTGGACAATATTCAGAAAACTTTAACCTTGGCCATAACTTTGATATATCCGGGGGCATCCGTGTTTAACAAACACATCTTGTTTCCGGAGTTATTGCCCTTGTTCCGTATTTTTGGACTTTGTTAACGGTATCTCCGAAGGGAAAGCTTTTCTCAGAAACTGTTTAAGATAGGATTACTACATTTGGTGTGTTGCTTGAGGACATAAATACCTTGATGGAGTTTGAAAATAAGAAGCGTGCAATTATCTTTTCCGGAGTTATTGCCCTTGTTCCGTATTTTTGGACTTTGTTCATGGTATCTCCAAAGGGGACAGCTTTTCTCAGAAACTATTTCAGATAGGATAACCAAATTTGGTGTGATGCTTGAGGGCCAGTGATGGAGTTTGAAAATGAGAAGTGTGCAATTGTTTTTTCCGGAGTTATTGCCCTTGATCAGGTTTTTTCCCCACTCTATTCAAGGTAAAAGGGGACAGCTTTTCTCAGAAACTGTTACAAATAGGAGAACCAAATTTGTTGTGTGGCTTGAGGGTTTGAAAATTAGAACCGTGTGATTCAGGTATCTTCAAAGGGGATAACTTTTCATTGAAACTGGTTAAGATCAAATCAGTTGTGTGGCTTGAGGGTATCGATACCTTGATGGAATGAAAATGTGAAGTACACAATTATCTCTTCTCGAATTATTGCCCTTGTTCAAATTTCTTAGGTCTGGCGGGGGATGTTGTTGACTATGTCTTCTTGTTTACACATAAATTTGTCTTGCTTTATACATTTTGTATAGTACGTTACTGTATGAAATTAAACAAGATCATATAAAAATTAAACTTATATACGAGACAAATCTTTCATATTTCATCATGTAATTGTTTCCCAATTATATTGTAACGAAAATATTTGTTATGACTTATGTCTGCTGTCGGCAAGATCGGATGTTTTGCTTCTCACTGGCAAGGGAAGTGTGCAGTGCACATGTGCAAGGACTACTTTGTATGAGCGGAGGGACTTCCATGTCTGTGTCTATAAAACACGAGCTCTGACGCGTGCTCGACACAGTCGCAGTGGAAGCAGGCCATATGGCTCAGCTCAGCACCGCTTATAGCGCTCTTTTGGTTTTTTCGCACACTCACTTGAACTCAGGTATATATATAAACATTGTCAGTCACAATAGCCATAACACATCTAGTCATGATTTGAATATATAGTTATGAACTTGTGTTGCTAGTCCTTATCCCGTATCATAATATCCAGTCATATATATGTTTTTGACAAAAGCCACATGTTTTGTCTGACCTTTGGAGGCCGCCATTTTTTTTTTGAACATTTTTTTATTAACTTCATTTGGATACAGTCAAGATACAGGTGCATTCACTGGAAGGGCTGGACATGTTGTTCTTTTCAAAACAACAAACATAAGAGGCATAAATACATTTAGTTACATTAAACTGGGTATACTAGTACAAAAATGTTTACACATTATATAGCAATCAAAGTTGATCCATAGATGTTACTACATTCCATTTTCTATCCATGTTGATATTTTTGGCACAGATGTATTTTTAGCTCATCAGGCCTGAAAGGCCCGATGGGCTTATGGCATGGCATGGTGTCCGGCGTCTGTCCATCCGTCCGTCCATCCGTCCATCCGTAAACTTTTTGCTTTTTCGACTTCTTCTCCAGAACCAATGACTCCACAGAGCTGAAATTTTATGTGCAGACTCCTTGGCCAATGGGGATTCTAAATTGTAAATTTCATGACCCCACGACCCCAAATGGGGTCACAGGGGTCACATCCTTAAAAACCTATTTTCATCTTCTTCTTCAGTTCCAAAAGGTCTAGAGAGCTGAAAAATTGTGTGCAGACTCCTTGGCCAATGGTGATTCTAAATTGTAAATTTCATGATCCTATGACCCCAAATGGGGTCACAGGGGTCACATCCTTAAAAACCTATTTTCATCTTCTTCTTCAGTTCCAAAAGGTCTAGAGAGCTGAAAAGTTGTGTGCAGACTCCTTGGCCAATGGGGATTCTAAATTGTAGATTATATGACCCCGTGACCCCATTTGGGGTCACCAGGGTCACATCCTTAAAAACTTTTTTTCATCTTCTTCTCCAGTTCCAAAAGGTCTAGAGAGCTGAAAAATTGTGTGCAGACTCCTTGGCCATTAGGGATTCTAAATTATAAAATTCGTGACCCTGTGACCCCAAATGGGGTCACAGGGTTCACATCCTTAAAAACCTATTTTCATCTTCTTCTCCAGTTTCAAAAGGTCTAGAGAGCTGAAAAGTTGTGTGCAGACTCCTTGGCCAATGGGGATTCTAAATGGTAGATTATGTGACCCCGTGACCCCAAATGGGGTCACAGTGGTCATGATCTAAGAACCTATCTTTTGCTTGTAAACAATAACTTAAATAACTTAAATATTCAACTTTAGATAGTAAATCAATGAAATCCTGATGAGCTACAGAGCCCATGGCTCTATTTTTCAATTTGATATACATCTTTCAATAGTGATTTAAATTTTGTAAGACTTGGTTTCAAACCTTTTAGGTTCATTACAAATATATGCCGTTTGGCTAGTAATATCATGTGATTGAGTAAGTGGTTACTGCTGCAACAAAATAAAATATTTATAGTAGAGAGTTCATATCTCGTATTTAATATTCCATTAACGAAGTAGTTAAATTCGTTCCAAAACATGCTAATAGTTGGACATTCGATATATACATGATAGATATTCTCTCTTACTGAACCTCATGATTGACATAAATCATTATCAACCAATTTCATTTTGAGCAATTCTCGTTTTGTGTAAATGCTTTTTTGTATGAATTTATATTGAAACTCAATGAGTTGTGTATCTCTGTTGGATTCTCTATACTGTATAAACATAGTCTTCCAATTTAGATGTTCATTCAATTCGCTGTCCCATTTGTCACATACTTTGGGAAATTTATTTTCAGACATGAAGTTATCATAAAATAGTCTTGAACCCTTTATAGGCTTCTGTATATCACTCCAAGGGGAACATAATGACAATTTCACAACATCTGGATGTTTAGTTTTTCATATTATATCTTTCCATTTTTCACAGGGGGTAAGCGCTGTCCATGCTAAACCGGAAGTTGGCAGTAGACACCTTTTTCTCGACAGACCGTAGTTTTTTAACTAGAGTGGGTCCCGAAATTGGGCAGTTTTGACCATTTTCCATTGGGTAATGTTAACCATATAAACTTGTTTCAACGCTTGGATAACTATAGTTTACAATGGCTACACCTATATGACATGCAATATGTAATTTAGAATTCTAACGTTTCGGAACGAGTCAATCGTCGTCAGGGAAAAAAGTTGCGAAAAGCCGACTATCTACATGAAAACAGCAAATCTACATGGATGAAGCCAATGTTTTAAGTAGTTTTAAGTTGAATGTGATAATCTAGGACTTGCATAAAAGTAATAGCATTCACAGATTAACCGAAGCCCAGATATGAGCAAAATGGCTGCCGGGTGCCACTGGCACAAATTGAATTTCCGAATTCATTGTAATGAGGACAATAAAGTGTTATTATTATTATTATTATATTATTAAATTAAATACTGTACACATTGATGGTAGTTGCTCCTGTTGACAAACACTCTGTCCAGGTTGTTGAAAATGAACTGTACAGGTAGTTGGTCTGATAGTTGTCAGTAGGTAACAGGAAAACGTTATGCAGAATTAAAATGATTGTCCTCAATATCTTTATTTTCGCTCCTAATAGAGTAGACCTTATGTAAGAAGTTAATGCCAAATGGCTTCAGTTATGTTTGTTGAGAATGCCATTAAATTTAACTTTTTATGATTCTCTTAACAGAGTCCCGCTTCTTACATCAGTTACTAAGCTTAACCTATCTTTTAGAAACAGTATCATCAATATTTCCTCAGAAAATGTATACAATCGTAGTTTAACATTTTCCATGTGCATTAATTGTTTGGTGATTAAACTTTCGCCTTTTCCTGAAACCAACTTACAAGTGCTAACAACAATGCATGCTAAGGAATGGATTTCTATACAAAATAAATGCACCATATGAATCATTACAAAGTTTACACTTACAACTGAAAACATGCCATATTCCTGCATTTGACGACCTTATATAAGTTCATATAGTATGCTTGCAGAATGTGTGTAAATAACAGAAATATTATTGCGAAATTTCATTGCCCATTCTAATTATTCAAGGCAGATAAAGCTACTTTTAAAGAGGTAGGATAACTTTGTTTCTGCACATCCTCTGATGGTCTTGTATTTTTGTGGCCATCTTCATTGATGGTGTCTTGCAAGCGGATTCAAAATTGTGCGAATTATTCTTTGTTGACTAATCCATTATGCCGTATAATCTCTTGCAAAAGGTCTAAAGAAATTACTTTGCTTATAAAGAGTTATGTCCATCTTTTAAATTATAGTTTAATGTTAATTATGTCCCCCGAAAAATTTATAATGTTTTCGCCTCCGTCCGTCATTCCATTATTCTGTCATTCCGTTATTCTGTTATTCCATTATTCTGTTATTCCGAAATGCTTTCTTTTCTGGGCCATATCTCAAAAACCGTTCAATATTTTTTCACGAAACTTGGTATGTGGTTAGACCTAGTGGTGGAGTGGTGCCTTTTGCTATTTTGGTTATTCTGAATTATTTTTTTTTCTGGTTTCCATGTAAACAATTTGAACTTAGTGCATATTGATCTCGCGGGTTGGGACCTTTTCCGGGACCTTTTCCGGGCCTCTATCTCCAAAACCGTTCAATATTTTTTCAACAAACTTGGTATTTGCTTAGACCTAGTGATAGAGTGGTGCCTTTTGCTACTTTGCCTATTCTGATTTTTTTATTTTTACTGGTTTCCATGGCAACAATTTGAACTTAGTGCAAATTGGGGGTAGGGACCTTTTCCGGCCTCTACTTCAAAATCTATCTAGTATTTCTTTACGAAACTTGGTATGTGGTTAGTCTAGTGGTGAACTGGTGCCTTTTGCTATTTTGGTTATTCTGATTTTTTTTCTTCTGGTTTCCATGGAAACAATTTGAACTTATATTAACCCTTACGTTGCGTATATATATATTTTACCCTTTTTAGCCCCTGTGGCGGAATTTACAGGCTCGCAGCTCGCAGCAGTAGTTTGAGCTTAGGCACTAACGAGCTCTGCTGGCGGAATTTCCAGGCGGCGATTCCGGTACCGTTTTTACGAAATATACCGCATCTACATGGCGAATACGGGCTATATACGGGCGTTGAATACAAATTCAAGTCGCGGCACCCGTACACAAATGGTTGCTTTATACCCGCATCTTTGAATTATTTTTTTACGATTTTTCTTTACTTTTCTATTACTTTGTAAAGATTGTCTTTAATTCGGGCCTTATAACATCATGAATTTGGAGCGCGCTACTGAAATTTTTATATGGACTTGAAGACCAGATGTTTGTCTTTACAATGATATAAAAAATATTAGAATGCGACCTATGGTTATAATTCTATTGTCATCTAAAGTTTGTCTTTATTTCCAGCCTCATGAAATCAAAACTCCTGAGCGCGCATATTGCGAAATTTATATGTGCTTGTAGATAGTTTATTCCTCTTTACAATGACGTAAAAATTATTAGAATACGACTTATGGTTCAGAAAATATAACCAACCAAAGGAGAGTGACGCTACCCCGACAGTACCACGTGAATGGTCCCGACGCGCACCAAGTTACTGGCACTGCTTGGTCCCCCCGGGACTGTGCTAATTACAGTACCGTTACCTCCTCGAGACCTCCTCGAGACCTCCTCGAGGGTGCCAGAGCCGAGCGCGCGTGGAACTAATGGGTACTAATGAGCACAGCATACACTAATCACCGCGGCGAACGCAATACATGTTGCGCGGTGTAAAGTTTGTCTTTATTTCCAGCTTTATAAAATCGTAAATTATTTCGCGCGCATGCGAAACACGTATGTACTTGAAGACAATTTATTCCTCTTTACAATGATATAAAATTATTATTGGAATACGTCAAATGGTTCGCAATATATGAAGAGCGTAAGGAAGGCACCCCCAGTACTTAGAAAATTCATTTTTGAAAAACTAACTTTTTGCGACATCTGGCGCATCATTTGCCGCATGTTTATTTTTCGCTGCGCATATACATATGATACATGGAATTGAAGACAATTTATTGCTCTTTACGATGATGTAAAAAGAAAAAAAATGCGCAACTTCGTTCGGAAGCTATAGCGGGCCAAATGAAGGTACCCTCGGTACTTTGAGGCAACTTTTTGACTATCGCGCATATCGGGGCACGTGCCGCAACTTTAGTTTTTCGTGCGCATGTATAAATTTTATATTGAATCAAAGCCGAATCTTTCCTCTTTACCCCATGTAAGTTTTATGAAAATCGGCCACCCGGTTCAGCATTTATGGGTGTTTTTTATGATGCGGTTCTGGCTGAACTTCCAATGAAAGCTCGCATTCACTTTCTCTGTCTCTTTGATAAAATAAAAAATATTTTATTTGCAATGACATGTATTACAATGAAATTACAATGCATTTACGTACAAATATACACAATATTTACCTGCGGTTGTGCGCAGAACAGCTTTAGGGACCTAACAAGGTATGTATATAATGTGTATTTACTGGTTGTCCACACTTCGGCTCTCTTTACTTTCAATTTTCTTCTTCTTCATTCCCTTCTTCATTTCTTTCTTTTTCCGTGGCAGTGATGTAAGCCCTGGAATAGTCAGTGGCGGTGTGGTACAGTTTGAAGCATGGTGCGGCGCACAGAGAAACATTACAATCTGTACATTCATAAGAAGACTCTCTGCCTACTCGTTTTTTCTTCCTTGCTGGCCCATTGCCTTCTTCAATCTGTTTTGCGAGGACGGCGCGTTTTGCCTTAGAGCATACCACACACATCCTTGTGACGTTTTTCTTCCTTCCGACAGGCTCAATCTTCGTCGGAAAGTGACGTCCATGAAGACGAGTGACACTCTCGTCGCTCGTGCTCGGCCGACCACGGGGACGTCTGCAAAGTGATGGAACTTGTTCCTTGTCCGCAAATGTTACTATATGTTGCGCCAAAGCCTTCCTGTATTCCCGACTTGTTTTTAGAGGTTTATCTTTGCTGTATTCTTTATAAACGATGTAAGAGTTCAACATGGCAACGTTGAGAACGTGAAACCAAACCCGTTTCCACCACTTCAGGGTCTTCACTCGGAACGGCGTGTACGACAACATCTGGTCGGCCCGATCAACACCTCCCATGTACTTGTTGTACGTTGTTACAATGCGCGGCTTGAGAACTGGTTCCCCTGTTGCCCGGTTCTTCTTCCCTGTTTGTTCAAGTTGTGTATCTTCAACAGTAGACATGAGAAGCACTGATTTTCTATCTTCGTAGCGAAGAACGAGTAGGCCATGGTTGTGAGAAACTGTCATGTCCCCTTGCTTGGCTTTCTTTTTAGGTTTCTTGACTGAATCAGGAAGTCCCTTTCGATTGGCTCTCAACGTCCCCGTGGCACCTATTCCCCGCTCCCACAAATTTATGTACAGATTTGTGGACGAATAGTAGTTGTCCATAAAGATGTGATGCCCCTGTCCAACGTAGTCGTTCACCAAGTCCATGACTACATCATAAGTTTTGCCACCTTCAGAAACCGGTTCATTCGTTTTTCCAGTGTAGAGTTTGAACTTGCAAACGTATCCGTTGTGCGAGTCACACAACATGAAAGCCTTTATCCCATACTTCTTAGGCTTGTCGGGAAGATAAACTTTGAAAGATAAGTTACCTTTCCAGGGCACCATGCCCTCGTCGACTGAAATGTTTTGATGCGGTTTATACACTCTTGAAAAACGGTGAACTATCCGGTTATACAAGTGTCCCAGTTTATTTATTGGTGAAAAGCACGGGGTGTTACGGCCCGGCATCCTCCTGTTGTCAGCCAAGTGTAGGTAGGTTATAAGAAGCCAAAACCTGTCTCGGGGCATGCACTTGGCGAAGAAAGGCGTTGAGGTAACATCACTTGTTGACCAGTAATCAGCAAAGTTTCTCTGCACAACCAATGACATGGCAATTGTCATGGCTACAAATACCTTCATCTCTTCTGCATTAGTGTCTTGCCACTGTTGCATTCTTGAACGGGGTCTTAGAATTTTGTCCTCCATTGCTTGTTTGAAATATCTATTGGTTTCCGTTGCCATATCCTCATAGTCATCATTATGTATAAACAAATTGAAAAAGTCAATAGGTTCAGGGTTCTCAGGAAGTTCTATGAACTGGCGCAACTGGACCATCCACCCACTCATCAAACGTCTGTGAATTATCATGATTATATTGTGGTATTTCGGCAAACTCCTCCTCAAAACCACTAAAGTCTTCTTCGGTGGAATTACCGGCGGCTAGAATCTTTCTGGCAATCTCTGTCTCTATATCACTCAGAGCATCTGTGTCACCATGTTCACTATCTATTACAGTGTCCCGATCATATGCATCATCACTGTCTAAACCACTGCTACCATCACTGTCAGTTGACTCCATATCAGAGGCTTCATCAGCATGGATCTCGTTGAAGTCGTCGTCGCTTGAAACGGCTTCAAAGCTGCGTGTCCTAGTATGCAACGTCCTAGGCCGTCGCAGGGCCTTGCGTCCACGTCCGCGCAGCATTCTGCTTCAACCTGTAAATGATTGAAAATGCGTTAGATGTATGCAACATATAACATGTGATTAGAGACAATAAACATACAGAGATAATGAATGTGAGCTTCATGGACGTTCATTTGCCAGTTTCAGAACCTCCCGGCGCATCTAGGACGACTGCGCCGCAAGCGCCGACGGCTTCTGACATCGCGCCGATTTTTCCGACGCATATGTCAAACGGACCATTTTCTGATTTCCTCGGCGACGTGTAGCACCGGGCGCGAGGCCCGGAAAATAAACTACTATGTCAGGGAAGCTCGGGTTGTCAGTTGCCGAATGACTTCTCTTTTCGAGAAGCAGAGCATCCAAGGAGCGGTCTCTCGAGGCGGAGCCCGGACCCATGGTAGCATACTCCCATGCTCTCCGGGAATTCCCGTCCCCGTCTTCCGCGGCGGACCCCGGATTCAATCGCGGGACAGGTTTCCCATGTTCTCTTTTGAGAACGAGAGATTTCGAGGAACAATCCTATGGGACGAACCCCGGATTCTATTGGGAATGGGTTCCCATGCCCTCTCGACATATATAGCAGAAACCTTCATACCTCGGAATGACACGAACCTTTATTTCAAAGTAGAAAACAAATAATAATTTGCACAAAAAGTTTGGGGGTTGGCGACCAAAAGCGGGGGGGTCCGCGCACCCCCCGGTAGATATTTATACTTGTGGGTCGGTCCCGAAGATGACGGACCACGCCCATGTTCATGGGAATTTTTTCTCATTGTGTCATGGCGAATCCCGTCGGAAATTCCCCTGCTCACGAAAAAACTAATACCTAAAAAAGTAATTGTGATACAAAAGAACTTTGGTAATAAAAGTGGTGAGGAATCAAATTCTCCATCTGCTCAGTTCAGTCCGCTACACATATAAATAATTCTTCAAATCTTATTGAATGAAACGTCTTTTATTCAATAATGTAAAAGATAAAATAATAAATTCAATTCAAATGGTTTGGAAAGGTGCGCCCTCGCATTTGAATTTTAGAAATAAAAACCTTTCGCAAATGGCATCAGTAACAAAAATGTTCACGCATTTTTAGAAACTCCGAAAAGTGAAATATTTTCCTGAGAAAATATTCCCACGAAAAGGCTTTTCCCCGAGCGGCGGGTCCCGTACTCAAATATATTTTCACTTTTATGTTATATTTTTTTTTCCAAAACTGGAAACAAAATTCCGTCATGACAGTTGTTCATCGTTTATAAAGCTCTATATTTGCGTATCAAAAGAACAGTATTTTAGTTATATATTATCATACTTCTTCACTTATGCGTACATCAATATTGCGGCTCTTCGCGCATGCATAGTTCTTCCCAAAAACATGCGCATTATATCTGGAATTAAAGACAATGTTTTTCTCTTTACAATGATGTAAAAATTATAAAAATCGGACTTGCGGTTCAAAAGTTATGAAGTGCGAAAATTATACCTTTTGGCGCGGCGCTTTGCGCATGCAGAGTTCTTCCCGAAAACATGCGCATTATACATGGAATTGAAGACAATGTTTTTCTCTTTACAATGATGTAAAAATTATAAAAATCGGACTTGCGGTTCACAAGTTATAAAGCCCGTAATGATGGTATATGCTAAGAGCGCCACTTATTCAAAGCCGAATATCACCTTCTGCGCGACACCTGGCGCATCAAAAGTTATTGCCGAAAATACACGTATTTTATATGGAATTGAAGACAATTCTTTTATCTATATACTGATAAAAAAATTATGAAAATATCCCAAGTAGTTTCTTAGAAATAGAGCGCCGAGGCATG
Source organism: Gibbula magus (assembly GCA_936450465.1). Taxonomy (NCBI): domain Eukaryota; kingdom Metazoa; phylum Mollusca; class Gastropoda; order Trochida; family Trochidae; genus Gibbula; species Gibbula magus. The sequence goes on along the minus strand of OW388304.1, from coordinate 46,666,191 downwards.
TTGGGGTAAATGCGCCACATGTATCAAAATTCAAAAGTGCGAAAGTCGGCTATCTCTGTGCGATTGCTGTATTTTCAGTTATGTTAGCGCAATTGTGATTTTTATATGGGAATAAAGGCCATTCTTTCCTCTTTATTTTGGTATAAAAAAAAATGAAAACAACCAATTGGTTCATATGATACGAAGTGCGAGAGAAAGGTAGCTTATCGCAATATCTTCCCATAATTAGAAGCTATCTGCCCATGTGGCGAGATGCGAGACAGATAAGCATAGGCTATCTGCCCATGTGGCGGGATGCGAGACAGATAAGCCTGTACGGGCCTATCTCACCCCGGGGCAGTGCAGACACTTAGGTGCTAATTAGCCGCCGGGCAGTGTAGCCATCGGAGCGAAGCAGGACAAAATTGGCCTTTTGTAAAGCTAATTATCGATGCGTTACGGGTCAACAATGCACACGCAAATTGGTGTGAATTTTGCTGGACGTTCTGACCAGACACTGAAGAAAGTTTTATTCTCATTGCGGGCTGCGAGGCATAAATACAGCCATTCTCATGCAGCGAGTCGCGGAAACAATCGACTCGGGACCCGGTATGGCAGATAGCACAGTACATAGACAGCCGTGAATTATTCTAAGTAAGCGATCCAGGATCCGTATACAGACACCTCGGAATCGCTTATAGCCCGCCCGGATAATTCCGGGACCCGCATGTTAAGGGTTAAGGGTAGGGACCTTTTCTGGCCTCTATCTCCAAAACCGTTCAATATTTTTTCACCAAACTTTGTATTTGCTTAGACCTATTGATAGAGTGGTGCCTTTTGCTACTTTGGCTATTCTGAATTTTTTATTTCTCGTTATTAATGCAGTATTGAACTTAGTGCTTAGCATAAGTGAAAAATAAGGGTAATATGACTAGGTTGGATTGAAAGTTGGAGCGGGGAACATCACAGTGCATCACATGCACATATTTCTAGTTTAAAATGATGTGTCTTATTACTGAAATGTTTATATTTTATAAATACTCTTTATCTTTGATGAATCAAAATTTGTTGTTATAAATTGTATTTCTGAAAGTTGATTAATTTGTGTATTACTACATATAAACTTGAGCAAAATTCTCTTCGATATCATATGAACATTGACATATCTTTTAAACAAACATAGTCTGTCTGATAATATGAAACATTTTACAGAAAACGTTTTATTGATGTCAGGCGTTCAATATCCGGTAGTGCAAGAGTGCACCAATGGTTGAACAAATATACTCATGACTTGCTCATTTCTATAGCTCAATTTGATTCAGGAGACATTTTTAGGAATCTAGTCTCATTCACAACGTCGTATTCTTCCAGATAACTGTAACTAGTTCAAGGTGTAAAAATGACACAAATATGACACTATTATAAAAATAAGTTGTAGTTAAAACATATAGTCGATGAATTTATTTGTTAAACTTGTATTCTTTTGTTGTTTCGACATTTACGCAAAAATGCATTTTAGTGTGCACAATTAAATTGTCAATAATATTATATGAAAAGCAGCAGCTAAAATCTATTCATGTGGCACTTTCCCATGTAATATTGACCCCTAGAAAAAGAAAAGAAGGGTTTCCTGCATAGCAACTACCATGGACAGCTATTTTTTTAAAATTTCAACAACCTGGACAGTGATGGAGCAAATACAATCAATGTGTACAGTATTTAATTTTGCTAATATTTCGGCTTCGGTTAATCTGTGAACTTTTATGCAAGTCCTAGATTATCACATTCAACTTAAAACTACTTAAAACATTGGCTTCATCCATGTAGATTTGCTGTTTTCATGTAGATAGTCGGCTTTTCGCGACTTCTCCCTGGCGAAGATTGACTTGTTCCGAAATGTTAAAATTCTAAATTATATATTACATGTCATGTTCCAAAGATGTAGCCATTGTAAACTATAGTAATCCAAGCGTTGAAACAACTCAATATGGTTAACATTATTCAATGGAAAATGTTCAAAACGATCAATGTCTGGTTCTACCCTAGTTGAAAAACTACTGTCTGTTGAGAAAAAGGTTGTTGACGACTGCCAACTTCCAGTTTAGCATGGACAGCGCTTAACCCATGTTTTTTAGGAATACTGAGAAGAACACGATTAGATCAAGTACTGAGCCCTTTATATAAAATTTTGCTTTGAGTTCCGGAAATGTAAGGAAACCATGTTTATTACAGATATCTTTGATATGGACTCTTCCTTTCTCATACCAGTCTGCTATTAGTAAGTGAGGTTGGTTACTGAAAAGGTTTAACCAAAGTGGTTGTATTAATATTTCATTGATATCCTTGTTACATTCAAAGCCCTTACAATACCTTAATTATCCATGCATCAAGTGTATCTTTCCAAAACAGGTTATAATAATATAGTTGGGGGGGGATATTGAAATGGGCTCCGTCCGTCCGTTCGTCCGTCCCGATTTTGTTTCCGAAGCAGAACTCGAAAACTATGAGACATATCTTGGTGTCCGTCTGTCCATCCGTCTGTCTGTAAATTTTCGCATTTTGTCTTTTTCTCCAGGACCACTTGGTCTAAGGAGCTTAAATTTTGTGTGCAAACTCCATGGCTTTGCTCACAACCCAAAAAACCTATTTTCATATTGATCATCAGCAAAGGATAACCATCAGTTGCAATAAACCTTATATTGGGTAGCAGGGATGCAGATTCAAATTTTTGCCAGTCGGACATTTCATCTTTGACCCAAAAAGACGAACCCGGAAGTAAACAATTTTTTATGAATAAAGTATCAGAAAGTATTACTATTTTTTGGTTCTTAATTCGTTGCATACTCTCAAACATAACACGAAAGCAATTAACGATAACTATTAATTTATCATTTACATGCATAAAATGGTTCATAATTTAAAATCAATGTTTACCAACTACGATTTACCGACAGTGCTAGTTTGAGCGAGTTTAAACAAGCGAGTTTACAAGCGTATTTGCGTCAAGATAGACGAGAAAATTCTAATAATTCAATTGCACATAGTTCATCAAAAGTTCAAATCATTGACCCAATGATATGTACCTTCTAAATAATCATTTTAAATTCAAAGGAACTCATTTTCAATGGCGATATAATTTACGTAAACTCACAACTCGGCAGACCACGTGGTCCAACTATTTTCCAAACAACTATTTCCTATTCAAGATGAAGTTACGAATTTGAACTTATTCTAATAAGATTACTTTTATATTTTATTTGGAGACATATTTCGCAATTGTAAATGAATACTTATAAAATAAAAAGAACTAATGTAAACGCAAGAGAAATTGGAGTTTTTAAATTAGCATACCTCTTTATAACGTGTGTCATCATGTAAATGCGATCGCGTGTTCGTAGCGTCATAGAAACGGTGTTTGACTACATAACGTCTCGTGAAATAATATTGCTAATTATTCGTTTTTGATAGGTTTATTTATTTTTAATTTGTATAATAGCTTTGCCATACATCGATATTGATCTATCATATTTTGTTACAATATGTTACCTATGTTTTATGACCGAGATATCATTAAATTTATCGAGATTCAAAGTAGCAAAATCTTAATCTGTAACAAATTCATGAATCACCGGTACGGTGAAGCCACACGTTCATGCAATGTTTATCTTTGACAAAATTTGTTTACAATGCGATTTTAATGAAATCTTTTTCGTAAATAATGTTGTGAAATGGGTCACATCTTTCAGTCACTAAATGACACTGGAAATTTCAATTAAATATCAAACGGTAAGTGTTTTTTCTGCCGACAATTATAATTTACTGAAGATAATGATGATTGACGTCGTGCCTCGTGCTGTGAAGAATAAATGCGACTTCTTGACTGGATCAACATATTTCAATTTCATAAACAATTATGACCGACACAAGCAGGGCCGTTTGCCTTTATTTAATGCTTGTAAGTTTAGTTTTCCTTTTATCAACTGATGTCCGATAGGTCAATTTTCCATTCGGTCAAACTGGATTTACAATCGGACATGTCCGGCAAATAGACCGATTTCTGCATCCCTGTTGGGTAGGCTAAGGTTGTTTATGTTACAAACCTTACATGGAGTGGCATCCCTGCCCTGCTGAGCCAACAAATGAAACATATCATCATCCATCCTGCTACATCAGGCTATAAGGAGATTGTACAAGCCTAATACTGATACAAATAACCTAATATAGCAGGATGATCATGGTTATGTCTCCCCCCGAAGGGTCAGGAGACATATTGGATCTGAACTTATTCTAATAAGATTACTTTTATATTTTATTTGGAGACATATTTCGCAATTGTAAATGAATACTTATAAAATAAAAAGAACTAATGTAAACGCAAGGTCCAAGTTACCCAAACTGATCTTTGGCAAGCCCAAATACCTATGGCATCTATTCTATAAGAGAACCTTCTTACTAGCATTCTCTGGAATTATAATTATAAATAAATGAAAAGTTAACGGGGGTATACCTTCTGCCCTTTGCTGCATATAATGAAGTCTCATACTCAAAGGGCATGCAGACTCATTATGATCCTGGATCCTGTTCCACAACCAATCAGAGTTTCTATGAATTGTAACCCATTCTTTTCACACAACTTGGTGTGTCATGTTTATTTACTTAATGCAAGCGTGCAACCTAAATGTAATCAAAGTAACAATATCAATCACACAGGCATTAATTTTCTGTGACATATTGGTCGCCTAATGAGAGTTTAATTAGTACCAAACTCTACATTTTGTGTTGTAGTTCATTAACCATAGTCCTTGCTGAACTTCCTCATGTTCCTTGGTCTATAATGAATGGCTCAATACCTTCTTTCGCTTGACCCTCCTTTTACATCAGTAACCTGGAGGTGACGTCACAAACGGGATGTGACGTCATTAACGGAATGTGACGTCATCAACCTAATGTGATATCATTGTCCAGGTGTGACATCATACAACCGGAAGTGACATCATTACACGGCTGGTGACATATGATTGGAAATAATGTCATAGTAGTATTTGGAATGTCTTAGGACTGGAGGTAATCTCATAGAACCAGGTGTGTTGTCAACTATCAAATTGACATTATAGGACAAGGATCGGAAGTGACGTCATTCGTCCGGAAATAAGATTCAGTCTTTAAATTGTAGAAGAGTTGTCTCAATTGTCTGACAAATTTATTTTTAGGAATATGCCTTGTTGGAATTTGGAAACGTTTTCCCCTTAAAGACCAGTACAGCATGCAAGAGGCTAAACAGTGTCTGTTGTAATTAGACTGTCCATTGAGCAGTTCAGCTAGGAGCGTTATAACAAGGAAACCACAAAACTAAACAGAAATTTTCTACTGTTCTAATTGAGTTACATTGTTGAAATTTTCTAAATATGCCAAATTTAATATGCAGTTTTAGAATATATATAAATTGTGTGAATAAGTCGCAAAATGTGATACGCTCTAGATACGCACTAGAAAGTTTCTCTATACGGGTTATGTTTATTTATTGGACAAGTGTAGGTCAAGGTTAAAAGGTAAAAGAATATGACTTAATGGTCAGTGGTCGAGAGAACATATATCAAGTTTCAAAGACATAATTGACCAATCAAAACATAAGAGCAAGCTTGGTTAAAGTTAACCCTCAGTTTGAAATAGAAAAGTCATTGGTTAAAAATTATCCAAGGGTTATCCATACTCTAAAAATATAGATCAAAATGGCCGGAACTTGCTACATCATATCACTGAAGTATATTAAAAGCATGTGTTAAGTTTCAGGACAATCAAACAAAAAAGTTAGATGAATAGATTTCAGAAACACAAGTACTGTCAGTCTGAAATGGGAAAGCCAATTAAACATTGAAGAGCAAATATTAATCTGTTTCACCCATGGCCACAAAAGCACATGTGTATCACCAATTTATTTTAAAAACATGTGTAAAGATTCAAAACAATTGATAACTTTGGGAAGAGTTGGGGAGCTTTCAGAACACAGGTACTCTTTTCATAACAGACTGTTTCTTGCAAGGTTTAAAAATGATCTGGTAGGTTTTGTCCGAGGAGGCATTTGTTCGGATGAGTATTGTCCAGCTGACGATCTAACTATCCCTTGTTTGAAACAATTTGTTTTCTCAAGAAACGTTCACAGGATTCTGTTATTTTTCACACCAAACATCATCTTGGGAAGACCAAAATCAGTACAACGGCCCAGTCAATTTGTGTAGTTACATCGTTTACAAAGTCATAGTGAAGCAATGAATATAATTTTGTGTTTCAGCAACCACAAAATATCAATTGCAATGGTTGCAATCATGTTTCTGTTCACATTATGACCATTACTTTTGTTTAAATTTCTTTGCTGAAATTTGCTGCATGAAGTCCTGTCAGCTCAGTAACAATTACATGTTTTTATTGTAGGACTGCTTTAGTGTTGAAGAAGGTCTTGTAGCAGATATTGTGGATTTCTGTAAGGAACAACAATCACATGAACTGGAACAATACAATGAAGTCCAGGACAAGATCATGAGCTTACATTTGTTTGCTTATGTAAGTATCTTGTTAACATGATTATTAGGTCTTCAAGACCCGGATGGGCTTATGGCATATGGCATATGGCATGGTGTCCGGTGTCAGTCCGTCCATCCATCTGCCCGTCCATCTGTAAACTTCTTCTTCTCCAGAACCACATTATTTTAAAATGTAGTTTTTTATGCAATGACACTGAAAAATTTTGGTGTCCATGGCGTTTTAGCTCATCAGGCCTTAAAGGCCCTATGGGCTTATGGCATGGCATGGCATCCGGCGTCCCTCCGTCAGTCCATCCGTAAACTTTTCGCTTTTTCGACTTCTTCTCCAGAACCAATGACTCCACAGAGCTGAAATTTTATGTGCAGACTCCTTGGCCAATGGTGATTCTAAATTGTAGATTTCGTGACCCCGTGACCCCAAATGGGGTCACAGGGTTCACAACCCAAAAAAACTATTTTCATCTTCTTCTCCAGTTCCAAAAGGTCTAGAGAGCTGAAAAGTTGTGTGCAGACTCCTTGGCCAATGGGGATTCTAAATTGTAGTTCTTTTTCAGAAGGGATCCTCCTTGGGGTACATATAGCATAAAAATCCTATTTTTGTGAGTTATGACAGTTAGAATTTAATATTTTTAATAAAATAACCGTAAAAATAATAAATTACTAAAAAATAAACATTTGGACCACCCTAAGTGGGCCCCAACCCTGGCGGTTGCTAGGTACGCCAGGGGCAGGTAACTCTTAACTCACCACTTATAAATCTGTCATTGAAGAGTCAAGACATGTTAGTTTTCTTCAGTTACTTTGTCGCAGATTCTAAGAAAATGGACCAAGATCCAAATACTGTAGGAGTGGTAACCTTTTCTTCTATTGTCTCGGCAGAGTTCTCAATTCATTGTCGCATTCTTACCTCGTAATTTCGTTTTTTCTTGGCATACGTGAGTCAGTTGGGCCACGTGGCGGGAAAAAACGCCCATCATGGCGGCCCTTTTTTATTTTTCGTATCTCTTTTTACAGAGTTCGAAAAGATTCTAGGGTTGTTCATTTTGGTTTACGATAGGTTTATGTAGGATGCACGATGGTTTCCATCCCTTTCTGGTCAATTTTTTGTCCGATTGGGATTGGCACTTAGTCGTTTTTTCATGTCAGCCATGTTTGTTTACATGCCTTTCATTTAGGCATCAGGTACGTATCGATGGCTTGCATTTATTATTAACATATGCAGGACTAATATAACTACCTCTGCCGGGGTCTTTTTGCATTTGTTTATGTTTACATATGCACATACCTACCCCACCCCCTGTTTGCCTCACACTCTGATTGTTGGATTTTCAGTCCTTCACTCAGTGTTCGGGGTGTAGTGTCAAACTGCCTCCTGCTGATAGGCACGACAAGTGTCTTCGTTGCCTGGCCGAAGATGGCCATGATGACAGCAGCTGTGACATCTGCCTGCAGTTCACCCCCAAGGTGCGGAAATCTAGGCACGCAGATCTGGCCTACTACTTTAAGTTGATCAGAGAGGGGACCGATGTCTCTAAAGTGGATCCCCCCTCTAAAGCTAAACGCAAGGCCAGTAAGGGCAAGGGCACTGGTAAGGGCCGTTCCAACGAGGTCAAGGCTCGCTCTCCTCCTCCTCCTGATCTCGTATCAGAGGAGGAGGTTGAGTTACAGCCCCCTGTCCTGGAGAGACAGGTTCCCTTTTCCCCTGCACCTTTTGACATTAACCAGTTCACTACTATCTTGCAAGAGCAGATGAAGGATATGTTAGCCGAGGCGGTCTCTGGGCTCCGTAAGGAGTTCCAGGCGCCGAGGTTGACGGACCCGGATGCTTCAAAGCAGCCCCGAGTCCCTAGTGGCTCAGGTGGCGCCGGGGTTGGCGGCAACCAAGGCTCGGACCTTGTTATGCTGTCCACCTCTGGGCTCCGGGGCTCCGATACCAATCGGAGCCCTCGGAGCCAACCCAAGGTGCGAAGCTCCAAGGTGCCGCCGTCCACCTCAGGAGCCTCTCGGCACACTAAGACCCGAGCCTGGGTCCACGGGGCCAAGCTGTGGGGCAGACTGTGCTGACACCCATTGTTCACATCAGGTCCTCCTCTCCCATCGATCCAGTTGACGATTCCTCTTTGGAGGCCTCCGTCTTCTCGGATCGGAGGGATGAGGAGGACATGGAAGACCTCATGGAGGTTGATGATGTGGATGATGAGGTGGACGCTAGGGATGTCCCCCTCACTCCAGCTTTCGCCCTGAGGCAGATGCGCGATAGGATCGCTTTAGCTCTGCCTCAGGTGGTCATACCGCCCCCGGCCCCGACCTCCTCTGGATTTCGCCTTCCGGGGGAAAATTTTTCGGTCCTGAAGGTCGCACAGGTGCAGCTGAGCCTGCTCCCGTCCCTCGAGGCTGAGAGCATCTCTCCCCATCTGTCTGGCACCAGGTTACGGGTTGATTGCCCGGATCTGGTGAAGAGGTACCAGATTGGCAGGGAGGGTTTGTTTGACGTCCCGGGGGTAGGTGAGTACGTGCGCGCCCTCACCTCCCTTGCAGGGTCTGGGACCCATTCCCTTCTGGGGAAGCAAGGACGCCGGGTACCTCCCTTCACCCAGCAAGCCTCGCACCTGCGCTCGGCGTATAGGTCCTTTGAGGATACCTATCGCAACGCAGCGCAGCAGGTGCGAGTGAGCGTGCATGGGGCCTATCTCTCTGCTCTGCAGTCGGAGCTAGTAGGGAGGTTAGGAGACCCCGAGTCCGACTCGGTGGTGCTCCTTTCACAATCGGTGAGGGGAGGGACCAATCTGGCACGCGACGCTCTTAGAAGCGCAGCGAGCCAGTTGATGGTCGCCGTTATGGGCACGCGGCGTCTCTGGCTGTCGACTCCGTCGGCAGGCCAGGACACCCATGCGCGGCTCCTTGCTTTGCCTTTCCGGTTGAGGTATTCCCTCTTCCCGGGAGCACAGCAGGTGCTGAAAGACGCGGTGGAGGTGGCGAACGTTTGCAAGGACACTGAGCTCCTTACGAAACCGCCACCTACCAAGAAGACCAAGCGTCCGTGGCCCAAGGCTTCCCAGACTCCTTCGGCGGGAGAGGCTGAGGACTGGATCAGACCACTGAACCAGTTCCCAGGCCAGAAGTCTAGGGGCGGTAAGCAGACTCGAGGGGGAAAGGCTTCACGGAGGCCTTTTCGGGGGGGTCGGAAGCCCAATCAGGGTTCCTAACCCCGCCTGTCCCCGAGGTGACTCCCAAAATTTCGGCAGCCCGAGAGCTGCCGGAGACAGGGTTCACTGTCTGCTACCCAGCATCCCAGTGGGCGGGCGTCTGTCAGGGTTCCTTCCGGCTTGGTCAAAGGTAACCGACAACCCCTGGGTCCTGTCCATGCTCAGGGACGGACACCTGCCTTGGTGGAAAGTAGCGCCACCAGTCTTCTCCGGGATACGGTACACTCCGGTCCCCTCTGTGCCGGAGAAGGCCGAAATCCTCAGGTCCGAACTGCGAGCACTGCTCCAGAAATCGGCCATAGAGGTGGTACCCCCAGGTCAGGAGCAGAGTGGCTATTCCTCCACCTACTTCATTGTTACCAAGAAGGACGGGGGTTTCAGATCGATTCTCAACCTCAAGTATCTCAACAGGAAGATAGAGGTGACTTTCCTTGATAGACCTCAAGGACGCATATCTCCATGTCCCCATGCACCCAGAGTTCAAGAAATATCTGAGGTTTGCATTCGACGGGACATGTTACCAGTTCAGGGTTCTACCCTTCGGCATCTCAACGGCGCCGAGGGTGTTCACGAAGCTCATGCTGATTCCCGCTCAGGTCACCAGGGCACGAGGTCGGTTTTGCCACCCGTACCTGGACGATTGGTTGGTCAGGGTGCTGTCTCAGGCTCTGAACCAGGCGGCCACCATGGAGATTATCAGTTTACTGGTATCCCTGGGCTGGATAATCAACCTGAAGAAATTGGACCTGAAGCCCACTCAGGATCAGATCTCTCTCGGGGCCAGGTTCGACACGGTTCTGGCGAGAGTCTCTCTCGCTCCAGACCGGGTTCTGAAGGTTCAGAGAGCCACGCTTTTGTTCCTAGAGTCCCACAGTCAAACTGCACGAGATGGCTCCAGTTACTGGGGTTCATGGCGGCAACAGTAGACGTGGTGTTCCGAGCTCGACTTCGGATGAGACCGGTTCAACAGGCCCTAGCCGGTCTGTGGTCTCATTCCGAGAGTTACGAGAAGCAGCTCGAGACTCCGAGGTGGCTCTCGCCGCATCTTTTGTGGTGGACCAGTACAGAGAACCTCTCGAGGGGTATCTCTCTGTTGACGCCAGTGCCCTCGTGCACAGTCCAAACAGACGCTTCGCTCTCGGGCTGGGGAGGGGTCTTAGGACCCCACTCGGCGTCTGGCCTTTGGTCCCAGGCCGAGGCCAGCCTGCACATCAACGTGCTAGAGCTGAAGGCAGTCAGGCTGGTGTTCGAACGCTTTCTGCAGAGGCTTCGTCATCAAGTCGTTCGTCTAGAAATGGACAACCAGACAGCCATGTCGTACATCCTGAAGCAAGGAGGGACTGTGTCCCAAACACTTCTTCAGGAGTCATGGGAGTTTCTCCTGTGGTGCGACAAATTCGAAATCACAGTCCTCCCGGTTAACCTTCCGGGGGTGGGCAATGTGAGGGCGGACGCGCTTTCGCGCAGAATCCTAGCCCCACACGAATGGAAGCTCGACCCGGAGATATTCGCAACTATCTCCCGGTTGTTCGGGTTATTCCAGGTGGATCTGTTTTGTCTTTAATAAGAATGTTTTTGTATTGACAGAGGAGAGTGGTGGATGAGTTGGTCATTAATAAAAATGTTTTTGTTTTGACAGAGAAGAGTGCTGGCTAAGTTGGTCATTAATAAGAATGTTTTTGTATTGACAGAGGAATGTGGTGGTTGAGCCGGTCATTAATAAGAATTTGTTTGTATTGACAGAGGAGTGTGGTGGTTGAGCCGGTCATTAATAAGAATGTTTTTGTATTGACAGAGGAGCGTGGTGGATGAGTGGGTCATTAATAAGAATGTTTTTGTATTGACAGAGGAGAGTGGTGGATGAGTTGGTCATTAATAAAAATGTTTTTGTTTTGACAGAGAAGAGTGGTGGCTAAGTTGGTCATTAATAAGAATGTTTTTGTATTGACAGAGGAATGTGATGGATGAGCTGGTCATCAATCCATTGAGTCTGCTCATCCAAATGTTTAATGGTCCCAACAAAGTCATTGAGAAAAGATTTGACAAGCTTCTTGACTATGACAATCATTATCGGAAAGCAAAGGATGGAGAAAAGGTAATAATTTTTCAATGCAACAGGGCTGTGCTATATTACTAGTCCCCAAGCTTTCAATATGATTATTGCGATAGTATTTAAGCTCATCAGATGGACTCATGGCATGCACAGGCATCTGTCGTCTGTAAACTTTCACATTTTCAACTTCTTTTCCAGAACTGTTAGAGCCCAAAAGCTGAAATTATGTTGGGATGTACCTTGTACCTAGAGGATCAATGATTGTTCATTGCAGCCTCACCCCTTCTCAAAGATAGACGGCAGGCAGTTTCACGAAAACGATTAAATGATTTCTTTTCCGAAACCATGCAGTTGGCATAGATAGCCAAAATTTTCAGAATAATATCTTTTTTACACAAAGACTCAAGTGCCTTCATTTGGATCTGACCCCACCTCAAATATGGGCGTGACAGGGTGTCCACCCTAACATTTTTAAACGACCTCTCCAAAACCATTTCATACGTACAGAAAGCTAAAATTTTCAGAATAACATCTTTATTACAATTAATTACGTCAAAATTCCCCCTCAATTATGGGCATGGCAGGGTTGGAAAGATCTTTGTATGATGGAGACCCAAGACTTGTTAGTTTCATTCTTCTACTCTGAAAAATATGGATTTTAGAGCTATTATGAAACCTTATTAACCCTTACGTTGCGTAAATATATTTTACCATTTTTAGCCCCTGTGGCGGAATTTACAGGCTCGCAGCTCGCAGCAGTAGTTTGAGCTTAAGCACTAACGAGCTCTGCTGGCGGAATTTCCAGGCGGAGATTCCGGTACCGTTTTTACGAAATATACTGCATCTACATGGCGAATACGGGCTATATACGGGCGTTGAATACAAATTCAAGTCACGACATCCGTACACAAATGGCTGCTTCATACCCGCATCTTTGAATTATTTTTTTACGATTTTTCTTTACTTTTCTATGACTTTGTAAAGATTGTCTTTAATTCGGGCCTTATAACATCATCATCATCATCATCGTGCTACTGAAATTTATGTATGGATGTGAAGACCAGATGTTTGTCTTTACAATGATATAAACATTATTAGAATGCGACCTTTGGTTATAATTCTATTGTCATCTAAAGTTTGTCTATATTTTCAGCTTTATGAAATCAAAACTCCTGAGCGTGCATATTGCGAATTTTATATGTACTTGTAGACAATTTATTCCTTTATTACAATGACATATAAATTATTAGAATACGACCTATGGTTCAGAAAATATAACCAAAGAAAAGAGAGTGACGCTACCCCGACAGTACCACGTGAATGCGTCCCGACGCACACCAAGTTACTGGCACCGCTTGGTCCCCCCGGGACTGGGCTAATTACAGTATTGTTACCTCCTCGAGACCTCCTCGAGGGTGCCAGGAGCCGAGCGCGCGTGGAACTAATGGGTACTTATCAGCACAGCATACACTTATCACCGCGGCGAACGCAATACATGTTGCGCGCTGTTTGGCTTTGTCTTTATTTCCAGCTTTATTAAATCGTAAATGTTTTTGCTTTTACTTGAAGACAATTTATTCCTCTTTACAATGATATAAAAGTTATTGGAATACGTCAAATGGTTCGCAATATATGGAGAGCGTAAGGAAGGCACCCCCAGTACTTAGAGAATTCATTTTTGAAAAACTAACTTTTTGCGACATCTGGCGCATCACTTGCCGCATGTTTATTTCTGCTGCGCATATACATATGATACATGGAATTGAAGACAATTTCTTGCTCTTTACGATGATGTAAAAAGAAAAAAAATGCGCAACTTCGTTCGGAAGCTATAGCGTGCCAAATGAAGGTACCCTCGGTACTTTGAGGCAACTTTTTGACTATCGCGCATATCGGGGCACGTGCCGCAACTTTAGTTTTTCGTGCGCATGTGTAAATTTTATATTGAATCAAAGCCGAATCTTTCCTCTTTACCCCATGTAAGTTTTATGAAAATCGGCCACCCGGTTCAGCATTTATGGGTGTTTTTTATGATGCGGTTATGGCTGAACTTCCAATGAAAGCTCGCATTCACTTTCTCTGTCTCTTTGATAAAATAAAAAATATTTTATTTGCAATGACATGTATTACAATGAAATTACAATGCATTTATGTACAAATACACTCAATATTTACCTGCGGTAGTGCACAGAACAGCTTTAGTTTGTATATAATGTTTATATACTGGTGTCCACACTTCGGCTCTCTTTACTTTCAATTTTCCTCTTCTTCATTCCCGTCTTCATTTCTTTCTTTTTCCGTGGCAGTGATGTAAGCCCTGGAGTAGTCAGTGGCGGTGTGGTACAGTTTGAAGCATGGTGCGGCGCACAGAGAAACATTACAATCTGTACATTCATAAGAAGACTCTCTGCCTACTCGTTTTTTCTTCCTTGCTGGCGCATTGCCTTCTTTTATCTGTTTTGCGAGGACGGCGCGTTTTGCCTTAGAGCATACCACACACATTCTTGTGACGTTTTTCTTCCTTCCGACAGGCTCAATCTTCGTCGGAAAGTGACGTCCATGAAGCCGAGTGACACTCTCGTCGCTCGTGCTCGGCCGACCACGGGGACGTCTGCACAGTGATGGAACTTGTTCCTTGTCCGCAAATGTTACCATATGTTGCGCCAAAGCCTTCCTGTATTCCCGACTTGTTTTTAGAGGTTTATCTTCGCTATATTCTTTATAAATGATATAAGAGTTCAACAAGGCAACGTTGAGAACGTGAAACCAAACCCGTTTCCACCACTTCAGGGTCTTCACTCGGAACGGCGTGTACGACAACATCTGGTCGGCCCGATCAACATGTATTACAATAAAATTCCATTCGATTTATGTACAAATATACACACATATTTACCTGCAGTAGTGCGCAGAACAGCTTTAGGGACCTAGCAAGGTCTGTATATAATGATTATATACTCGTCCACACTCTCTTTACTTTCAATTTTCCTCTTCTTCATTCCCTTCTTCATTTCTTTCTTGTTCCGTGGCAGTGATGTAAGCCCTGGAGTAGTCAGTGGCAGTGTGATATAGTTTGAAGCATGGTGCGGCACACAGAGCAACATTACAATCTGTACATTCATAAGAAGACTCTCTGCCTACTCGTTTTCTCTTCCTTGCTGGCGCATTGCCTTCTTCTATCTGTTTTGCGAGGACCGCGTGTTTTGCCTTAGAGCATACCACACACATCCTTGTGACATTTTTCTTCCTTCAGACAGCCTGAATCTTCGTCGGAAAGTGACGTCCATGAAGACGAGTGACACTCTCGTTGCTCGTGCTCGGCCGACCATGAGGACGTCTACACAGCGATGGAACTTGTTCCTTGTCCGCAAATGTTACTATATGTTGCGCCAAAGCCTTCCTGTATTCCCGACTTGTTTTTAGAGGTTTATCTTCGCTATATTCTTTATAAATGATATAAGAGTTCAACAAGGCAACGTTGAGAACGTGAAACCAAACCCGTTTCCACCACTTCAGGGTCTTCCCTTGGAACGGCGTGTACGACAACATCTGGTCGGCCCGATCAACACCTCCAATGTACTTGTTGTACGCTGTTACAATGCACGGCTTGAGAACTGGTTCCCCTGTTGCCCGGTTCTTCTTCCCTGTTTGTTCAAGTTGTGTATCTTCAACAGTAGACATGAGAAGGACTGATTTTCTATCTTCGTAGCGAACAACGAGTAGTTTATGGTTGTGAGAAACTGTCATGTCCCCTTGCTTTGCTTTGTTTTTAGGCTTCTTGACAGAATCAGGAAGGCCCTTTCGATTGGCTCTCAACGTCCCTGTGGCACCGATTCCCCGCTCCCACAAGTTTATGTATAGATTTGTGGACGAATAATAGTTGTCCATAAAGATCGATGTGATGCCCCTGTCCAACGTAGTCGTTCACCAAGTCCATGACTACATCATAAGTTTTGCCACCTTCAGAAACCGGTTCATTCGTTTTTCCAGTGTAGAGTTTGAACTTGCAAACGTATCCATTGTGCGAGTCACACAACATGAAAGCCTTTATCCCATACTTCTTAGGCTTGTCGGGAAGATAAACTTTGAAAGATAAGTTACCTTTCCAGGGCACCATGCCCTCGTCGACTGAAATGTTTTGATGCGGTTTATACACTCTTGAAAAACGGTGAACTATCCGGTTATACAAGTGTCCCAGTTTATTTATTGGTGAAAAGCACGGGGTGTTACGGCCCGGCATCCTCTTGTTGTCAGACAAATGTAGGTAGGTTATAAGAAGCCAAAACCTGTCTCGGGGCATGCACTTGGCGAAGAAAGGCGTTGAGGTAACATCACTTGTTGACCAGTACTCAGCAAAGTTTCTCTGCACAACTAATGACATGGCTATTGTCATGGCTACAAATACCTTCATCTCTTCTGCATTGGTGTCTTGCCACTGTTGCATTCTTGAACGGGGTCTTAGAATTTTGTCCTCCATTGCTTGTTTGAAATATCTATTGGTTTCCGTTGCCATATCCTGATAGTCATCATCATGTATAAACAAATTGAAAAAGTCAATAGGTTCAGGGTTCTCAGGAAGTTCTATGAACTGGCGCAACCCAGTTTGACCAGTGAAAGGCAAGTTTACACGTGGCCGCGGACCATCCACCCACTCATCAAACGTCTGTGAATTATCTTGATTATATTGTGGTATGTCGGCAAACTCCTCCTCAAAACCACTAAAGTCTTCTTCGGTGGAATTACCGGCGGCTAGAATCTTTCTGGCCATCTCTGTCTCTACATCACTCAGACCATCTGTGTCACCATGTTCACTATCTATTACAGTGTCCCGATCATATGCATCATCACTGTCTAAACCACTGCTATCATCACTGTCAGTTGACTCCATATCAGAGGCTTCATCAGCATGGATCTCGTTGATGAAGTCGTCGTCGCTTGAAACGGCTTCAAAGCTGCGTGTCCTAGTATGCAACGCCCTAGGCGGTTGCAGGGCCTTGCGTCCACGTCCCCGGATTCTATTGGGAATGGGTTCCCATGTCGGGTTCCCATGCATGCCCTCTCGACATATATAGCAGAAACCTTCACACGTTGGAATGACACGAAAGCTTCTGTACCTAAAAAAAAAAAAAAAAAAAAAAAAAAATGCGCATTTTATATTGAAATGAAAACAATGTTTTCCTCTTTACAATGATGTAAAAATTATAAAAATCGGACTTGCGGTTCAAAAGTTATAAAGCCCGTAATGATGATATATGCTGAGAGCGCCACATATTCAAAGCCAAATATCACCTTCTGCGCAACACTTGGCGCATCAAAAGTTATTGCCGAAAATACAGGTATTTTATATGGAATTGAAGACAATTCTTTTCTCTATATACTGATAAAAAATTATGAAAATATCCCAAGTAGTTTCTTAGAAATAGAGCACCGAGGCATGTTGGGGTAAATGCGCCACATGTCTAAAAATTCAAAAGTGCGAAAGTCGCCTATCTCTGTGGGATTGCTGTATTTTCAATTGCAATTGTGATTTTTATATGGGAATAAAGGCCATTCTTTCCTCTTTATTTTGGTATAAAAAAATTAAAAACAACCAATTGGTTCATATGATACGAAGTGCGAGAGAAAGGTAGCTCATCGCATTATCTTCCCGTAATTAGAGGCTATCTTCCCATGTGGCGGGATGCGAGACAGATAAGCATGTACGGGGCTATCTCACCCCGGGGCAGTGCAGACACTTAGGTGGTAATTAGCCGCCGGGCAGTGTAGCCATCGGAGCGAAGCAGGACAAAATTGGCCTTTTGTAAAGCTAATTATCGATGCATTACGGGTCAACAATGCACACGCAAATTGGTGTGAATTTTGCTGGACGTTCTGACCAGACACTAAACAAAGCTTTATTCTCATGGCGGGCTGCGAGGCATAAATACAGCAGTTAATCTTATTCAGTAGGAATGTGAAATATATGTCGACTTAAGATTACAATCTACATTGTGGACATGTTTCTCAAATTGATGTAATCAATGTGAAATGAGAACTATTGAATAGCCTATGAACTGAATATTGTGACAATATTACATTGAAGAGGAGTTAAGAATTCTTTTATTTTACATGAGATATGTGAACTGCATATGACTGGTGATGAAATGATAAGATAAGACTATTTTCATTTTCTTCTCCAGAACAAAAAGACCTTGAAGGCTGTCATGTTGTGTAAAGAGTCTCTAGCCAATGGAGATTCTAAATTGTAGATTTGGTGACCCTGTGGTCCCAAATAAGGGCCTCACAGGCCATTACCTAAAATCCTGTTTCATCAGTTTCTCTGAAACAAAAAGACCTAGAAGGCTGTAATATTGTGTGCAAACTTTTTAGCCAATGGGGATTCTAACTTGTAAATTTGGTGATCCTGTGACCCCAAATATGGGCCACAGCCTAAAAAAAAAAACCTTTGAAATTGAATTTTGAACTGATATTTTATGGCACTTCAATCAAATTTTCCCTAATAAACAAAACATAAAAATCTATTTTCATCTTCTTCTCCAGAAAAACTAGAAGGAATATTGCGTTCAGAATGTTTAGATGTTTGGATGAAAAGGCTAAGAACCGATAAAATTGTGCAAAGATTATTTAGCCAAGGTGATTCTAAATTGTACTATGTACCATGAGATTCATCACATTGCCTGTTCTCTCTAAGCCCTATACAGTTAGATCAGTGATGCCAGTGTTTTGTGCAAGGCAGAGGCTATTACATAATTTGGCTGTAAAAGCACAGCTGGCTTGTAACCAGAGCCAAGGGGTCAGCATATTGCATAATCTCCTGTGTGTTGACCTTGCTGAGTGCTCTCTCTCACTTTCAAGACGAAGATTTGTCAAGGCTAGGGATTATGCATTATATTGAGACAATATGTTTCTGTCTTCATCATCAAACAATATAAACCCTGATTAGCTACAGAGCCCATGGCTCTATTTTTTATATACTTTGAAGCATCATTGAATAATCTAACATTCTAATTTGCTTTAAGGAAATGTTTGAAATATATTCATATCTTTGTTTATTAAAAACATTGTGACAGAATAGATATTCTAAATGATGACTGCAATATACTTCAAATGTGTCTATTTCTTAACAACTTTGTAAATTTACATTGGCAAATAAAACTTCGACGTCTTTGTATATTCTTTTGATCAACTTTGTATTTCAGCCATTTATGCTAGTGAATAAACAATCTCTGTGTCTAATGAATGGTTATTTTAATCTATGCAAGATGTATTGGTCACTCATTGCCCTACAATTCAGAGTGATGCCCTGCAAATGGCCAAGAATGATTACGAAGCAATGAATGCCCAGCTCCTAGATGAGTTGCCAAAACTCTACAAACTAGCTCTGCAGATGCTGACTGACTGTATGGGTGCCTTCACGCAGGCTCAGAAGAACTTCACAGACAGCATTCTCAAAGAAACATATTCAGTGGAGCAGGTATCTACTTTTTTGTTTCTATCACACATTTATCAATTGAAACTCTCGATTTGGTAAGCATACATGACATGTCACCTGATCAGTCCGTCCGTCCATCCGTCTGTAAACTTTTCGCTTTTTCGACTTCTTCTCCAGAACCAATGACTCTAGAGAGCTGAAATTTTATGGACAGACTCCTTGGCTAATGGGGATTCTAAATTGTAGATTTCGTGACCCCATGACCCCAAATGGGGTCACAGGGGTCACACCCTTTAAAACCTATTTTCATCTTCTTCTCAAGTTCCAAAAGGTCAGGAGAGCTGAAAAATTTTGTGCAGACTCCTTGGCAAATCGGGATTCTAAATTGTAGTTCTTTTTCAGAAGGGATCCTCCTTGGGGTACTTATTGCATAAAATCTCTGATTTTAGGTATATGACAGGTTCAGGGATGCAGAAATCGGTCTATTTGCCGGACATGTCCGATTGTAAATCCAGTTTGACCGAATGGAAAATTGACCTATCGGACATCAGTTGACCGATTGCAGAAAATAAAAGGAAAACTAAACTTACAAGCAATAAATAAAGGCAAACCGCCCTGCTTGTGTCGGTCATAATTGTTTATGAAATTGAAATACGTTGATCCAGTCAAGAAGTCACATTTATTCTTCACAGCACGAGGCATGACATCAATCATCATTATCTTCAGTAAATTATAATTGTCTGCAGAAAAAACACTTACCGTTTGATATTTAATTGATATTTTCATTTAGTGACTGAAAGATGTGACCCATTTCACAACATTATTTACGAAAAAGATTTCATTAACATCGCATTGTAGACAAATTTTGTCAAAGATAAACATTGCATGAACGAGTGGCTTCACCGTACCGGTGATTCATGAATTTGTTACAGATTAAGATTTTGCTACTTTGAATCTCGATAAATTTAACAATATCTCAGTCATAAAACATAGGTAACATATTGTAACAAAATATGATAGATCAATATCGATGTATGGTAAAGCTATTATACAAATTCAAAATAAATAAACTTATCAAAAAACGAATAATTAGCAATATTATTTCACGAGTCGTTATGTAGTCAAACACCGTTTGTATGAGGCTACGAACGCATTTACATGATGACACGCGTTATAAAGAGGTATGCTAATTTAAAAACTCCAATTTCTCTTGCGTTTACATTAGTTCTTTTTATTTTATAATTATTCACTTACAATTGCGAAATATGTCTCCAAATAAAATATAAAAGTAATCTTATTAGAATAAGTTCAAATTCGTAACTACATCTTGAATAGGAAATAGTCGTATGGAAAATAGTTGGACCACGTGCTCTGCCGATTTGTAAGTTTACGTAAATTATATCGCTATTTAAAACGAGTTCCTTTGAATTTAAAATGATTATTTAGAAGGTACATATCATTTGGTCCATGATTTGAACTTTTGATGAACTATGTGCAATTAAATTATTTGAATTTTCTCGTCTATCTTGACGCAAATTCGCTTGTAAACTCACTCGTGAAAACTCGCTCAAACTAGCATTGTTGGTAAATTGTAGTTGCTAAACAATGATTTTAAATTATGAACCATTTTATGCATGTTAATGATAAATAAATAGTTATCGTTAATTGCTTTCGTGTTATGTGTATGTAATGAATGAAGAACCAACAAATAGTTATACTTTCTCATACTTTATTCATAAAAAAAATTACTTCCGGGTTCGCCTTTTTGGGTCAAAGATCAAATGTCCGACTGGCAAAAATTTGAATCTGCATCCCTGGACAGGTTGTAACTATTTTTTCCACATAAAAAATTATTAAAAACTAAAAAAACGTACTTTTGGCCACCCCTCTTGAGCCTCCAACCCTGGTGGTCGCTATGCACCCAAGGGCAGATAACTCTATTCTCACCACTTTTCAATCTGTCATTTCTCAGGTAAAGACGTACTCGAAGTTTGCTCCGATCTTTTTCAAAGTTAGCCTTGATCATAATGAAAAATATCCCAGAAAGAATCTGTATGTGTGGTAACTTCTACATTCTTTCAGTAGGGTCTAATGGCTTTGCATTTCAAGTTTTTACTTCGTTTATATTGTAACTTGCTTTCACGCACATGGCTGGAAAGAGACCCAAGATGACGGCCATTTTCTTCGATTGATGTTTTTTTGTCGTAGATTTTTGGTCAATCTGGGCTTTCCACTTGTTTATTATATCATTACGGGGGTTTTAGATTCGTTTTCCATACGGATTTCGAATCACTCCAAGCTCATGCTGGTAGCAGCGCAGGTGGCCAGGTCTCAGGGCAGGTTTTGTCACCCCTACCTGGACGATTGGCTCATCAGAGTGCTTTCCCAGCTTCAGAATCACGAGTCCACCCAGGCCATACTGCACACGTTGGTCTCACTGGGATGGATAGTGAACCTCAAGGAGTCTGAGCTAGCCCCGTCACGGGACCTAGTCTTCCTGGGCTCCAGGTTTCAGACGGAGCCGTGGATAGTCTCCCTGGCACCGGACTGGGTCCCAAAGATCCTCGGGGCTGTGAATTTGTTTCTCAGTTCTCCATCCCACACGGCTTGGGTCTGGCTCCAGCTCTTAGGAGTCATGGCAGTGACGCATGAGACCCGTCCAACAAGCCTTGGCGGGCCTATGGTCCCACTCGGAGTCTTACGAGAAGCTGCTCGTCACTCCGGAGTGGCTCTTACCACACCTATTATGGTGGACCAATGTCGATCACCTGACTCGGGGTTACCCCCTGCAGTCTCCGGTGCCGACCCTGACGGTTCAGACCGACGCCTCCCTCACATGATGGGGCTGGGTTCTGGGATCACGCACGGCTCTAGGGCCTGTGGTCACAGGTTGAGTCTCAGCTACACATCTATGTGTTAGAGCTCAGGGCGGCCAGGCTGGTCTTGCAACACCTGAGGGATCAGGTGGTCCCGCTCCAATTGAACAACAGGACCGCATCTTACATCCTCAAACAGGGAGGGAAGGTTTCTCCGACCCTCCTGGAGGAAACATGGCAATTCTTCCTTTGGTGCGACCAAGTCGACACCACGGTCCTGCCAGTGTACCGTGTGGGACCTTTCAATAGTCTTTGATTGGTTCTCTGGTCCGAGGTTCAGGGACCTTATGTCTTTGTCTCTCCATGGCCAGTTGCTAACCTGGAAGACAGCCTTCCTTGTGGTGGTGGCGTCTGGCAGACGGATAGGTGACATCAATGCTATGTCCGCCGATCCTGACCTCACTGTCTTCCATAGGGACAGGGTCAGTATCAGACTGCCAGACTCCAACCGGCCTAAAGTGGCCCATTCCTTTCATGTTACGGCCCCCATTGAGTTACCGGCGCTGAAGCAGCCGGCGGCATCGGGTTCTCAGGCCTCTCACGATCACATCCTAGATGTGCGCAGGACCCTGAGGGCGTATATCAAAAGAACATCCTCTGTCCGTAAGGATAAGCAGCTTTTTTGCTGTTATGGGGGAGGCAAGCAGGGTTTACCCGCCTCTAGACAATCAATCTCAAGATGGATTGTGTCGGCAATTTGCCTAGCCTATGTTAATAAGGGCCGTGAGCCCCCAGGTGACCTCAAGGCTCATTTGGTTAGGGCAGTCGCGACGTCTCAAGCGTACGCAGCGTCCCCTGCCCATTGAAGAGATCTGCTCCGCTGCTATCTGGAGCCAGCCTAGCACGTTCATTCGCCACTACCAACTCGACAGGCTCTCGGGTGAGCACGCTCGGTTTGGTCAGACGGTTCTCTCAAGTGGGCAGAGTCTTCAACCCCCTGGCTGAATGAGCTACTGAGGGTTGGTCGATTTTGTTTTTAACTGTTACTAACGCCACTAATATCATTGATACTAATGGCCCAAGTCCCGTTCCCACAGTTTCTTCCCTGGCTGAAGACCCCTGTGGGGAGATTCTATCAGTATGGGATTTTTTTTCCCTGCTCTCCCTTTGCCAAAAAAGGCGAGGGGGGGGGGGGGGGGGGGGTCTTTAGTCCGTCAGGTTAATCCCCAGGTCAATGGTTCACTTATCCATGGTGGATACGCATGGTACTTTGGGTGAGTTACTTCTCTATTCTATGTACTTACTTGTGCAGACTGAATGCCACTGCCATTGACTTTGTCTTTGGGAGTCTATCTTATGCTATAAGTACCCCAAGGAGGATCCCTTCGGAAAAAGAATCGAACAAACCTGTATGGCTTTCAGATTCTTTGAAGAGGATCCTCCTTGGGGTTGGGTCGCCCTCCTCCCCTTCATTCAGTCTCCATGACCGGATTGAAAAGTGGTGAGAATAGAGTTATCTGCTCTTGGCTGCATAGCAACCACCAGGGTTGGAGGCTCAAGAGGGGTGGCCCAAAGTACGTTTTTTTAGTTTTTAATCATTTTTTTGTGTGGAAAAAAAATAGTTACAACCTGTCATATACCTAAAATCAGAGATTTTATGCAATAAGTACCCCAAGGAGGATCCTCTTCAAAGAATCTGAAACCTATACAGGTTTGTTTGAATTTTGTGACCCCATGATCCCAAATAGGGTCACAGTGGTCATATCTTTAAAAACCTATTTTCATCTTCTTCTCAAGTTCCAAAAGGTGTAGAGAGCTGAAAAGTTGTGTGCAGACTCCTTGGGTAATGGGGATTCTGAATTGTAGATTTCGTGACCCCATGACCCCAAATGGGGTCACAGGGGTCACATTCTTAAAAACCTATTTTCATCTTCTTCTCCAGTTCCAAAAGGTGTAGAGAGCTGAAAAGTTGTGTGCAGACTCCTTGGCCAATGAGGATTCTAAATTGTAGATTTCGTGACCCCATGACCCCAAATGGGATCACCGGGGTCACATCCTTAAAAACTTATTTTCATCTTCTTCTCCAGTTCCAAAAGGTCTAGAGAGCTGAAAAGTTGTGTGCAGACTCCTTGGCCAATGGGGATTTTAAATTATAGATTTCGTGACCCTGGCCTGGAACCCCAAATAAAGGCCTCTTCGGCCATGACCTAACAACCTATGTTCATCTTCTCCAGAACAAATTTACCTAAAAGGCTGTAATATTGTGGGCAGACTCTTTAGCTAATGGGGATTCTAAATTGTAGATATGGACACCCTTGGGCCCCAAATAAAGGTCTCACAGGCCATGACCTTAAAATATATTTTCTTTTTCTCCTCCAAAACAAAGAGACCTAGAAGGCTGTTCTATTGTGTGCATACTCTTTAGCGAATGGGGATTCTAAATTGTAGATATGGTGACCCTGTGGGGCCCCATTAACTCATTAACGCCGAGAGACGCGTATAGGCGGGCCGTTAATCTCTCGCTCACAGCGAGAGACGCTTATAGGGGTCAGCTAACTGCCAGTTCCTCACAGCGAGAGACGTGTATTAGGGGTAGCTGATTAACAGCTTCTCACAGCGAGAGACGCGTTTTAGGGGTGCTGCCTATTGAATCACAAACACACATAATTTAAAACAATTAGGTATCTATCATGCGAGATGCATGTTTTTTTTAGAGAGTTGCTACATATAGAGTTGATGGCCGGAAGTATTTAAGGTGTTTTGATAGCAGTCAGAAATAGGTGTCAAAGGCTTACCTGCAGTAATCGCTTTTTCTATATATCCGTTGAATATTTTGTGTCTGTTTTACTTTGTGTAAACAAAGGCAATGCCTGAATATGTATTATGCAGTGAGCGTATAGAAAGAATAATTAAAATATTACAATACCTATTGTTTTGCATGTTTACATACGATTATGTAACTATTTCAAAGACGCAACGCACATCTAAGCCAATAGAAGAGTGTTGAAGTATTTTCATTTATCTATAACTTCTGTACTATAACACTTTCCTGGGTTAATATTGTTGTCCACAGTAAACATTCATGTCATTGTTGTTATTGATAAGATATACAATGTAGTTTACCTAACTAGTCTGCAAAAACCTATCCATTGTACATGGTTACCGATACTTATTGTACTTGTTACATTGTGTGGCATAATTTGCATCTAATTCATTTCAATGATATTTCATGCAAGGGTATTGAAATATTCGTATTGATATTCTACACGTACAACAATGATTCGGTAATCCGTTACAGTTATTAGGTACTTTCATGAATATAAAATGCTTTCATTCAAAAATTAGCTAAACACGTTGACACAATCTGGTATAATCCAATGCCATTGTCATATATATCAATGGATCCGGTCTCTTGTGATCCGTCGTCAATAAAATTATAGTAAATACACATATGTTCTTGCAAATAACCATTCAATCAGACTATGGTAACACAATATTTGAGAAACTCAATTGACCATGAAATGTAAATCCCTTGGGGTAATTCGGCACTCCTGTTTGATCCGTGACACCTGCTAGAATAAACACCTGAAATAGATAGACAACACAATTCATTGTCACGCCCGTGTAATTGTGTGTATATGTCGACATATGTGTATGTTCAAAACAGATTAGAATTTGCGTTACGGAAATTATGCGTGTGAATATTCAATCAATCAAGATCAAGGTAATTTAGCTTGGAATAACATACTGGTAATTTCGGCTACATTCTGACGTTTCTCCCGTGACATGTGTTATATCATGATGGAGTTTGATTATTGTAGCCACGCCTACGTTAGTTTTATTCATGAGAACATACTTGGTAAATCCTTTCAATATTTCTATACACCTTCAGGTTACTAAATACAATCTTACATTATACGTAAGTAACATAATTGTTATAATTCATTTCAGGTTGTGAACCTGCAAAATATCAAACGTGCTGTTTAGAGATTTGGGCCACGCCCATCACGAGCCACAGTATCGATTGGTTATTGTTAGATCAATCAACTGACCAAGCTGTTCAGCGAAAAATCAAACGTGCTGTTTAGAGATTTTGGCCACGCCCATCACGAGCCCTAACATTGACGGAGATCTTATACGATTGGTGAACAAAATTGTTAAATCTCTAGCTATCTTTGCTCATCACAACTGGCTTCTAATCAACTGCTCAATCTCCTCAACAACCTTTGTACATCAACCTATTCAGCTGTATAAACAACTCATCCTAATTTATTGTAACAACAATGTTTGTATATGTTATCTTCCTCTCCATCACAGTATCACTTGCTTGTCAACGACACGACGTTAGTATCTATTTCGAAACGTCGCCTCTACAGAATAAAGAAATTTAATATCCAAAAAAGTTTGCTATTGTTTATAAATGTTTCATGCATGGAACTTTTCAGCCAAACTCAAGTGATAAAAAACTGAGACTTATGAATATGCTACTTGCAAGTTTCGAACTACTAATTGATTTTTATTTTGAATATGACTTATAAAACGTATGAAAGGATAAATAAGTATTTGATGTCAATAACTTATAATCCCAGCATATTAAGGTTTGATCTGGAAAGGTAAAGCAGAAACAAATATCAGAGATATATGTAACGGGATTACATAATTGATAAGACGACAAAGAGTCGTGCACGTGCAGTTATGTAGAATGATGCAATCTATTCACATTTTTGGCTTTCAATGTCATCTTGCCGTGAATATACAATCAGTTCATTCTACACAATGGACGGAAGCGCTTAACGATAAATACACGTTTGATAACAAGAAATTCCTCTCGCTGAATCAGAGGTGCCAGGCTAATTAGCGTGTCGCTGTGGTACGCTAACCCTGAGGCGTGACGGCCAGGCGTTCAGCTGAAGATCGGTGCTCGGCGTTAATGAGTTAAGGGCCTCAAGCCATGACCTAAAAATCTATTTCAGTCTTCATCATTAAACGATATAAACCCTGATGAGCTACAGAGCCCATGGCTCTATTTTTTAAAAATATATAACATTTTTGGGCTTTGTCAGTAGGGCATTTTGTAAT
This sequence comes from Gibbula magus, assembly GCA_936450465.1. Classification (NCBI taxonomy): domain Eukaryota; kingdom Metazoa; phylum Mollusca; class Gastropoda; order Trochida; family Trochidae; genus Gibbula; species Gibbula magus. The sequence continues at coordinate 46,639,087 of OW388304.1, read as the reverse complement.
ATACATTTGGTATGTTGTATTCTTTGCATTTGTGTCTGAATTCAATATTGTCCAAATCTCACTTAACATTTTGCCGAAATAGATAAACATTCTATTTTTACACTTTCATCTTTGAAGGATATATCAATATTGACATTTGTTCAGATGGAGAATGGATATTACATGAGGTATTCGCCAACGAAATGGTTATCAACAATACATATTGCCTATTTGAAAAGAAAATAACATAAGAATTTTCCGTTACCATCATAAGTGACGGCTTCTAACTTATGCACTTTTATAGGACTCCAAAAGTGTTCTCAGTGGAGAGGGTAGGGGAGAATCTTGTTCCTTGATGCCGAATGTCACAAAGTGTAACAAACTACAGTTTTTGTATGGTGTAATTGCTTCATTTCTCTCGCAAAAGCGGGTTGACTATGGTTTCAATGTCAAATTTTTTAAATTTCAAATGAAATATGTTATGTAAATATTCTATACTTTATATATCAAAATATGTCATGTTATCTACAAAAAATGAAATTATACAAATCTATGCTGTGTTTTTTTGTCATATATGGTCAAGTTTACTTCTAATATAGGGATGGCCTGTTTTTTCTGGGCCTGTCTACACTTTTATCTTGACTGTAGGCAGATCGAGACATAGGCAGATCAAGAGTAAACCATTGTGGATTGCAACCTGTCTTGGCCTTCAGAAAACAGAATACCCATCCATCATATAATAAAGCTAATTATCATGCGTTATGGGACAACAATGCACATCCAATTTGGTGTGATTTTTGCTTGACATTTCGACTAGACATTGACAAAAGACATGTTGTCGTAGCGAGCCACGAGATGTAAATAAACACGTTTTCATGGAGTGACACGTACACATATCACTCAGGTCTCATGGAGAGGAAACGCTTGCTTAGACCCACCTCTGGCTCTTGCGGAGGGGAACCTCCGGATTCTCTATGGCTGTCTCGGATCAACCCTGGCTCCACAAGTTAGTTTGTCAGCCAGATATCTCAAAAACTGCTTCCTGGATTCTCATCTCTTACACCAATGTCCTTCTAGGTAGATTCTTTGCCCAGTAGTTTTTTCGGACTTTGAAATTAATGCTTGACCATGTCACCTTAGTGACAATTGCTTGTTAATTGATGATGTTATTTTTTTCTCTTGCAAGTTGCCTTTACTTATACAAGTCGAAGCTGGTGTGGTAGAAACCTTTAATATCAGCCATGTTGTCACCATGGACAAGCTCGCCCAGCTCGGATTCATACCAAGAGGTTTAAACCCAAAAATGGACCTGCTCAAAGCTGAGAAGAATCTTACATCATCGTCTATAGATTGTGGTGGACTAAACACACTGGTTAGTATATCAATCATTTATCATCATTATCAATCATTATGCTCGGGGGGATATAGTTGTCAGCTCTGTCTGTCTGTCCATACATCATCCGTTTGTCCGTGATCACATCATTTCCGGAGCAGAACTAGAAAACCATCATGCCTACATTAACGAAACATGTACTTGTGCCTTTTAGGGTTTTCAACTTTCTGGCTTTTTAAGCCTGAAAGCCCCGATGGGTTTATGGCATGGTAGGGTGTCCGTCGGTGTTTCTGTCTGTCAATCTACCCGAGATAAGGTGGCAAACTCCTCTCAGAAACCGTTTAAGATAGGATAATCAAATTTGGTGTGTGGCTTGAGATTATAAATATTTTGGAGTTTGAAAAAAGATAATCATGCAATTATTTATTCTGGAGTTATTGCCCCTGTTCTGTTTTTTTATGGTATTTTATGGTATGGTTTTTCCATGGTATCTCCAGAGGGGACAGCTTTCCTCAGAAACTGTTTAAGATAGGGAACCAAATTTGGTGTACACGTGAGATTTGAGGGCATAAATGCCTTGATGAAGCATGCTTCTGTTATTCTAGATTTGGGAAATTCAGGAGAAAGTTACCAGAAAGCCAATTAATATGGCGGGATGCTGATGACCAGGTCTTCTTGTTTGATATGTCTTAGAAATTAAAAATAATGAATAATTCCTTGGCTGAAGGGGATTCTAAATTGTAGATTTGATGACCCTGTGACCCCAACTTAGGGCCTCACAGGCGATAATATAAAAACCAATTTTCATCTTCTTCTCCAGAACAAAAAGACCTAGAAGGCTGTAATATTGTGTGCATACTCTTTAGCCTATGGGGATTCTAAATTGTAGATTTGGTGACCCTGTGGCCCCAAATAAGGGCTTCACAGGCCATGACCTAAAAACCCATTTTCATCTTCTTCTCCAAAACAAAAAGACCTAGAAGACTCAGGTCTCAGTGTGTTGAGGGCTACAATAAAATGATCATTGGGGTTGCTCAGGTCTTTGTGAATCACTTATTTCACTTATAAGTAGGATTCATCAATAAGGTATTTACTTGAGAATAGATTTGTATTGTTCTCTCCAAATTTTATACTGTTTTGTTTGATTTGAGGAAAATGTTTATTCTTGTTTATACCTTTTCTTCAAAACAATTGCTGGAATTGTGATACTTGGACAACCAATTTAATGAAAATTTAGTGTCAAGTCATGATTTTTCAGGGCTAGAGGTTGTGCATTACCGTAATTCTTCCATTATTTCGACCCTCAAATTTTCCAAATATTTTTAGGAAATGTTCACGGTCGAAATTATCACCACTCACCTTAGTTTGTGCGCCATCTTTGTCGAAATTTTAGATTTTCATATAAATGTTTAAAACCAATTTGAAAAAGAATGTTACACACTTCATAAATATTAGTTACAAAAGACTTTTAATTATGTTTGTATATGGTAATTATATTCATATAATGCACTAATACACCGTTTTTGTTTTTCAGGAGACAAGTTACGATCGGCGAAGCTACGATTCTCAATTTATTGTTTCTGTGAAATTTGAATGGCATTCGGGTTTTAAATTGTGTACCATGAATTAAAACAATAATAATTTGGAGTTGAATTGTTATGTTCTTACAATTGACAAAATAAATCAGGAAATTTGAAATGATATGAATCGTAATTTAGCTTTAGCGTGCGTGTCTCGCATCGCTGGCTGTCCACTTGTTTTCAAAGGAAGTACAATCTGATTGGTTGCTATATTAGTATAAACCAATCAAAGCAGACTATCGTCATTACGGAATTCGCTTCTAGCAAGCGTATTACCTAGACCTGAGAAAAACAATACACCAATCCTAACTATTATTGCATTAGTTCAGAGTCCTATGTGTAAAATTCATCAATAAATTATAATATGAACCAGTGTCTGTTACTATAAAAGTCAAGTTAGGAAGCATATTTTCTCTGTCAACTTTTTCTGAAACGCCATTGTGACAATCAAGTAGAATATATCAACCAGCTTGGTTTGCAAGAACTTATAAACATAAACAATGACAGCTGAATAATTCTATTACTTTTGAAAGGCTTTATTTATGCAAACTAATTATCATTTATATTTTGGAACATATACCTCAACATAAATGATTCTGATTATCTACGACAGTGGACTAAAATCAATTACCGGTAACCTCATCAGTCGTCTCTCTGGGTGTTTGGTTGAGTCTATTTTTTGTAGGGATTTACAAGTCACAAAACTTTGAAACAATTTATTATACATTCAGATTTTTAAAACTGAAATATATTTGTAAGTATGAGCTAACATCTGTCATAATATTCCAACAGTAATTAATCATAAACTGACTTACCAAAATGGAAATGCAAAACAATATCCCCAGTGAGTCATCCCTACTCAATAATAGACAATTCCAGTGATTCCACTGCAGACTTTAAGAAACTAGGTCAATTGACTGTTTCAAGTCTCCCCAGCAAACATCAAGATGTTATAAAACTTATCATTAGTCATGTGACTGTTTCAAGTCTCCCCAGCAAACATCCAGATGTTATAAGCCTTATCATTGGTTAACTTTGGGAGTTCCCTTTTCTTAGCCAATCAGAAAATTTAATACAAACTTAATTCATAGTGTAGCATTACTGTGTTGACAGTCTAAGTGATATATATTTATAGCCTCACACGGAAGTGATTGCTGCCTTTTCATTTACGAAAAATGAAATCATTGATAAAGGATAATATGATAAGATGTAACATCATTCTTGGTAAAGGTATGTCATAAGTACAATAAGTGACTAATTTGTGAAGTGTGAAAATAAATTATTTATCGATACAAGACAAGCGTGATCAAGTTAAAACTTTCCCCAAAATTATTGTAATAAAAAATACGCGCTTACTGAAAACAAATCACAAGATGATTGTATATATATCGTGACTGCAAATACAAAAAATTCAAAATTTGTAATGTGGTCGAACTTTTGATTTGTCAATACTGAACTTCTGGCACACTGTCGTAATTTTGAAAGGTATTTTGAAATAAGGCTGTCAGATGATCTTACGTGGGCGAACTTATAGAGGGGGCGAATTTAAGGAAGAATTACGGTATATTGAGCACAATCTATTTTAGTCTTCAACATCAAACAATAAAAATACTGTTGAGCTACAGAGCCCATGGCTCTAGTTTTACGTCCAAAAAATTAGTTACAAATATTGCCAAAATTTGATGTACCCCAAGGAGGATCCTCTTCAAAGTATCTGCAACCTCTGCATGTTTGTTGGAATTTGTTAACGCTCTCTGACAACCAACTAGCACTTTGATTCCCTATCCTGGATCCACCACTGAATGCTTGTCATGTCTTACTCTAGGTGGATGAATTGGACAGTGTGCAAAGTGACAGTCAGCGTGTTTACCTACAGCAGATCTATACTGCTGACAAGCTTTACCTTGTGAACTGCTCATATGCTGCAGCTGATCTCATGGAGCTATCTCTCTCAGAGGGTGTCATGGTGGCAGTTATAAAGGACCAGGACCCAATGGGTAGCAAGGAGAAGTGGTTTGTAGATGATGGAGGTTAGTTAAACACTTATTTCAGCTCATCAGGCTGTATGTTACGATTTGAAAAGGCATAAACCTTAGTCTGGTGTCAGTTTGATTTTGAAGTTGTTTTCTCATTAAGCCTATAAAGTCAATGACATTGTCACAACAATTCTGTGGGAAGGTAAAAAGAAGTAACAACAAAAGTAACAGGAAATAAAGTAACAGAAAAAAAGTAAAAGTTTTTACTAGGAAAACAAGTAACGTTTTTCAAGTGTTTTTATTGAACAAGTTCAACAAATTTTAATATAATAAACAAGCACAATGTCACATTAGCACAATTAATGTCATCCTTGAAGTTGTAAATCCTTTAATGGTGATTATAAGTGATAAAAAGTGACATATGTTGTTGTTTTAGTTAATTAGTTTACTCAATTAAGTTAAAAGTAAAGTTAGCTGATCAGGTGAGGAGGAAGAAGATAATCTCGTTAGGTCTTCAGAACAGAACAGAGTTTATTTCTCATAATTCACATCAATGACATAGAGAAGAGTATGTCCTAAACCATACAAGTTATGTACACAAGTTACATTTATACATATATTTACATATACACATTTGATAACTAAGTTAGTTTGTAATCAAAAGAGACATAAACCTTCTTTAATGAATTTTGATAATATTAATAAAAGGGGTTTATATGTGGTTTTCAAAAGGGAGATCCTATTCTTTTCAATTGAAAGATATTTACAATAATATGATGGTAAGTATCTATTTCTTAATTGACTTAAAAATGGGCAGGCCAAAAGGAAATGGAATTCGTCACTGATAGAGACATTACATAATTTACAAATCCGCTTATTTTTTAAAATTTTACTCCATCGGCCAGTTTGGATTGGCAGTCTATGATTTGATGTTTTGAAGCAGGTAAGCCAAATGCGGAGAATGATGGGAAGTTCCTAACGATAAGGGTCCATAAAGAGTTTTCTTTATAGATTTTATAGTATTCTGCTCTTGATGAATCAATTTGGGTAACAGTCCACGTTTGGTAAAATTTATCAATATTAAGGACTCGTTTAATAGATGACTTTAAAAAATGTGGACTGGTACAATTTTGAGAACTCCATACATACAAGAAACCTGTTTCCCACAATATTCCTTCAATTGAATTAATTAGTTTGAAGTTGTATTTGGGATTAACATTTTGTAATTATACGGGGGTATACAGTAATACCAATGATTCCGTCCGTCCGAAGACAATTTTTGTCCGATCGATTACAGAAAAACTATTCATCTCATCCTTTTCAAATTTGGTGCATGTCTTCTTCACCAATAGGAGAGGTGCAGTGCAAAATGTAAACTGAATTGGTGAATTTTTAGCTTATCTGGCCTGAAAGGCCCGATGGGCTTATGGCATGACATGGTGTATTTTCATTTTCATCGGAGATTCTAAATTGTAGATTTCGTGACCCCGTGACCCCAAATGGGGTCACAGGGGTCACATCCTTAAAAACCTATTTTCATCTTCTTCTCCAGTTCCAAAAGGTGAGCTGAAAAGTTGTGTGCAGACTCCTTGGGTAATGGGGAATCTAAATTGTAGATTTCGTGACCCCGTGACCCCAAATGGGGTCACCGGGGTCACATCCTCAAAAAACTATTTTCATCTTCTTCTCAAGTTCCAAAAGGTCTAGAGAGCTGAAAAGTTGTGTGCAGACTCCTTGGGTAATGGGGATTCTAAATTGTAGATTTCGTGACCCCGTGACCACAAATGGGGTCACAGGGGTCACATCCTTAAAAACCTATTTTCATCTTCTCAAGTTCCAAAAGGTCTAGAGAGCTGAAAAGTTGTATGCAGACTCCTTGGCCAATGGGGATTCTAAATTGTAGATTTCGTGACCCCGTAACCCCAAATGGGGTCACAGGGGTCACATCCTTAAAAACCTATTTTCATCTTCTTCTCAAGTTCAATTAGGTCTAGAGAGCTGAAAAGTTGTATGCAAACTCCTTGGCCAATGGGGATTCTAAATTGTAGATTTCGTGACCCCGTGACCACAAATGGGGTCACAGGGGTCACATCCTTAAAAACCTATTTTCATCTTCTCAAGTTCCAAAAGGTCTAGAGAGCTGAAAAGTTGTATGCAGACTCCTTGGCCAATGGGGATTCTAAATTGTAGATTTCGTGACCCCGTAACCCCAAATGGGGTCACAGGAGTCACATCCTTAAAAACCTATTTTCATCTTCTTCTCAAGTTCCAAAAGGTCTAGAGAACTGAATAGTTGGGTAACAGACGTCATGACCTGAAAAGCTATTTCATCTAGAGATTGTATGTGCTCTTTAAAGGGAGGTAATTTAAAGGAAACAACAGTAATGAATTAATTCAAGTGTGATTTTATTTGTAGGGGATTTTATCTCTGGCCTCAAAGATAGATCAGAGGGGTAAGGACCTTAAGACCTATTTCATCTTCTTCATTATAAAGTGCTTCCTATGTGTTATACCTCTCATGTAGAAGTTGACATTTTGAATTAGTTAATGTATATAAAGCCTGATGAGCTACAGAGCCCATGGCTCTATTTTTTAATTTTTGGCGAAATTTTGTTTAACCTCAACCCCAAAAAAATTGTTACAAATGGTTTCTCAACTGATTCTGATAGGGTTTAGTGTACTTCATAACATACTAAAAGTTTACCAAAGTTGGACCCTCAGAAAAGTGTTTTTTTCAAGATGGCGTCCAAAATGGCCTCCAAAACCTCTTAATGATCATAACTCTGTAACCATCAACACAAATATGATGATCTTGGTGTCTATCCTTAGGTTTTTGGGGACAGCGAACACATTTACCCTCAAGTTGCGTATTTATATTTTACCCATTTTAGCCCCTGTGCAGCAGCAGTTTGGCATAGGCACTAATTAAGCTCTGCTGGCGGAATTTCCAGGCGGCGATTCCGGTACCGTTTTTACGAAATATACCGCATCTACATGGCGAATACGGGCTATATACGGGCGTTGAATACAAATTCAAGTCGCGGCACCCGTACACAAATGGTTGCTTCATACCCGCATCTTTGCATTAATTTTCTACCATTTTTTTTTACTTTTCTATTACTTTGTAAAGATTGTCTTTAATTCGGGCCTTATAACATCATAAATTTGGAGCGCGCTACTTAAATTTATATATGGATTTGAAGACCAGATGTTTGTCTTTACAATGATATAAAACTTATTAGAATGTGGCCTTTGGTTATAATTCTATTGTCATCTAAAATTTGTCTTTATTTCCAGCTTTATGCAATCAAAACTCCTGAGCGTGTATATTATATGTACTTGTAGACAATTTATTCCTCTTTACAATGACATATAAATTATTAGAATACGACCTATGGTTCAGAAAATATAACCAACCAAAGGAGAGTGACGCTACCCCGACAGTACCATGTGAATGCGTCCCGACGCACACCAAGTTACTGGCACCGCTTGGTCCCCCCGGGACTGGGCTTATTACCTCCTCGAGACCTCCTCGAGGGTGCCAGAGCCGAGCGCCCGTGGAACTAATGGGTACTAATGAGTACAGCATACACTTATCACCGCGGTGAACGCAATACATGTTGCGCGGTGTAAAGTTTGTCTTTATTTCCAGCTTAATAAAATCTTTAATACTTCTTGCCCGCATGCGAAACACGTATGTACTTGAAGACAATTTATTGCTCTTTACAATGATATAAAAATTATTGGAATACGTCAAATGGTTCGCAATATATGGAGAGCGTAAGGAAGGCACCCCCAGTACTTAGAGAATTCATTTTTGAAAAACTAACTTTTTGCGACATCTGCTGCATGTTTATTTTTCGCTGCGCATATACATATGATACATGGAATTGAAGACAATTTATTGCTTTTTACGATGATGTAAAAAGAAAAAAAATGCGCAACTTCGTTCGGAAGCTATATTGTGTGAAAGGAAGGTCCCCGCAGTACTTTGAGGCAATTTTTTGAATGTCGCGACTCTCGGGGCATGTGCCGCAACTTTAGTTTTTCGTGTGCATGTGTAAATTTTATATGGAATAAAAGCCGAATCTTTCCTCTTTACCCCATGTAAGTTTTATGAAAATCGGCCACCCGGTTCAGCATTTATGGGTGGTATTTATGATGCGGTTCTGGCTGAACTTCCAATGAAAGCTCGCATTCACTTTCTCTGTCTCTTTGACAAAATAAAAAATATTTTATTTGCAATGACATGTATTACAATAAAATTCCATTCGATTTATGTACAAATATACACACATATTTACCTGCAGTAGTGCGCAGAACAGCTTTAGGGACCTAGCAAGGTCTGTATATAATGATTATATACTCGTCCACACTCTCTTTACTTTCAATTTTCCTCTTCTTCATTCCCTTCTTCATTTCTTTCTTGTTCCGTGGCAGTGATGTAAGCCCTGGAGTAGTCAGTGGCAGTGTGATATAGTTTGAAGCATGGTGCGGCACACAGAGCAACATTACAATCTGTACATTCATAAGAAGACTCTCTGCCTACTCGTTTTCTCTTCCTTGCTGGCGCATTGCCTTCTTCTATCTGTTTTGCGAGGACCGCGCGTTTTGCCTTAGAGCATACCACACACATCCTTGTGACGTTTTTCTTCCTTCAGACAGCCTGAATCTTCGTCGGAAAGTGACGTCCATGAAGACAAGTGACACTCTCGTTGCTCGTGCTCGGCCGACCATGAGGACGTCTACACAGCGATGGAACTTGTTCCTTGTCCGCAAATGTTACTATATGTTGCGCCAAAGCCTTCCTGTATTCCCGACTTGTTTTTAGAGGTTTATCTTCGCTATATTCTTTATAAATGATATAAGAGTTCAACAAGGCAACGTTGAGAACGTGAAACCAAACCCGTTTCCACCACTTCAGGGTCTTCACTCGGAACGGCGTGTACGACAACATCTGGTCGGCCCGATCAACACCTCCAATGTACTTGTTGTACGCTGTTACAATGCACGGCTTGAGAACTGGTTCCCCTGTTGCCCGGTTCTTCTTCCCTGTTTGTTCAAGTTGTGTATCTTCAACAGTAGACATGAGAAGGACTGATTTTCTATCTTCGTAGCGAACAACGAGTAGTTTATGGTTGTGAGAAACTGTCATGTCCCCTTGCTTTGCTTTCTTTTTAGGCTTCTTGACAGAATCAGGAAGGCCCTTTCGATTGGCTCTCAACGTCCCTGTGGCACCGATTCCCCGCTCCCACAAGTTTATGTATAGATTTGTGGACGAATAATAGTTGTCCATAAAGATCGATGTGATGCCCCTGTCCAACGTAGTCGTTCACCAAGTCCATGACTACATCATTAGTTTTGCCACCTTCAGAAACCGGTTCATTCGTGTTTCCAGTGTAGAGTAGAACTTGCAAACGTATCCGTTGTGCGAGTCACACAACATGAAAGCCTTTATCCCATACTTCTTAGGCTTGTCGGGAAGATAAACTTTGAAAGATAAGTTACCTTTTCAGGGCACCATGCCCTCGTCGACTGAAATGTTTTGATGCGGTTTATACACTCTTGAAAAACGGTGAACTATCCGGTTATACAAGTGTCCCAGTTTATTTATTGGTGAAAAGTTTGGAGTGTTACGGCCCGGCATCTTCTTGTTGTCTGACAAATGTAGGTAGGTTATAAGAAGGCAAAACCTGTCTCGGGGCATGCACTTGGCGAAGAAAGGCGTTGAGGTAACATCACCTGTTGACCAGTACTCAGCAAAGTTTCTCTGCACAACTAATGACATGGCTATTGTCATGGCTACAAATACCTTCATCTATTCTGCATTTGTGTCTTGCCACTGTTGCATTCTTGAACGGGGTCTTAGAATTTTGTCCTCCATTGCTTGTTTGAATTATCTATTGGTTTCCGTTGCCATATCCTGATAGTCATCTTCATGTATAAACAAATAAAAAAAAGTCAATAGGTTGAGGGTTCTCAGGAAGTTCTATGAACTGGCGCAACCCAGTTTGACCATTGAAAGGCAAATTTACACGTGGCCGCTTACCATCCACTTCCATTGACTCCATATCAGAGGCTTCATCAGCAAGGATCTTGTTGATGAAGTCGTCGTCGCTTGAAACGGCTTCAAAGCTGCGTGTCCTAGTATGCAACGCCCTAGGCCGTCGCAGGGCCTTGCGTCCACGTCCGCGCAGCATTCTGCTTCAACCTGTAAATAATTGAAAATGCGTTAGATGTATGCAAGATATAACATGTGATTAGAGACAATAAACATACAGAGATAATGAATGTGAGCTTCATGGACTTTCATTTGCCATTTTCAGAAACTCCTGGCGCATCTAGGACGACTGCGCCGCAAGCGCCGACGGCACTGACAGCCTCTGAAATCGCGCCGATTTTGCCGACGCATATGTCAAACGGACCATTTTCTGATTTCCTTGGCGACGTGTGGCACCGGCTGCGAGGCCCGGAAAATATACTACTACGTCAGGGAAGCTCGGGTTGTCAGTTGCCGAATGACTTCTCTTTTCGAGAAGCAGAGCATCCAAGGAGCAGTCTCTCGAGGCGGAGCCCGGACCCATGGGAACATGCTCCCATGCTCTCCGGGAATTCCCGTACCCGTCTTCCGCGGCGGACCCCGGATTCAATCGCGGGACAGGTTTCACATGTTCTCTTTTGAGAACCAGTGGCTCCAAGGTACAATCCTGTGGGACGAACCCCGGATTCTATTGGGAATGGCTTCCCATGCCCTCTCGACATATATAGCAGAAACCTTTATACCTCGGAATGACATGAACCTTTATTTCAAAGTAGAAAAAAATTTTTACAAAAAGGTTTGGGGGGTGGCGACCAAAAGCAGGGGGGTCCTCGCACCCCCCGGTAGATATTTATAGTTGTGGGTCGGTCCCGAAGATGACGGACCACGCCCATGTTCATGGGAATTTTTTCTCATTATGTCATGGCGAATCCCGTAGGAAATTCCCCTGCTCACGAAAAAACTAATACCTAAAAAAGTAATTGCGATACAAAAAAACTTTGGTAATAAAAGTGGTGAGGAATCAAATTCTCCATCTGCTCACTTCAGTCCGCTACACTTATAAATAATTGTTCAAATCTTATTGAATGAAACGTCTTTTATTCAATAATGTAAAAAATAAAATAATAAATTCAATTCAAATGGTTTGGAAGGGTGCGCCCTCGCATTTGAATTTTAGAAATGCAAACCTTTCGCAAATGGCATCAGTAACAAAAATGTTCACGCATTTTTAGAAACTCCGAAAAGTGAAATATTTTCCTGAGAAAATATTCCCACTAAAAGGCTTTTCCCCGAGCGGCGGGTCCCGTACTCAAATATATTTTCGTTTTTATGTTATATTTTTTTTTCCAAAACTGGAAACAAAATTCTGTCATGACATTTGTTAATCGTTTATAAAGCTCTATATTTGCGTATCAAAAGAACAGTATTTTAGTTATATCTTATCATACTTCTTCACTTTTGCGTACATCAATATTGCGGCGGTTCGCACATCCATAGTTCTTCCCAAAAATGTGCGCATTATATATGGAATTAAAGACAATCTTTTCCTCTTTACAATGATGTAAAAATTATAAAAATAGGACTTGCGGTTCAAAAGGTATGAAGTGCGAACATTATACCTTTTGGCGCGGTGCTTCGCGCATGCAGAGTTCTTCCCAAAAACATGCGCATTATACATGGAATTGAAGACAATGTTTTCCTCTTTACAATGATGTAAAAATTTGCGGACTTGCGGTTCAAAAGTTATAAATCCCGTAATGATGATATATGCTAAGAGCGCCACTTATTCAAAGTCGAATATCACCTTCTGCGCAACACTTGGCGCATCAAAAGTTATTGCCGAAAATACACATATTTTATATGGAATTGAAGACAATTCTTTTATCTATATACTGATAAAAAATTGTGAAAATATCCCAAGTAGTTTCTTAGAAATAGAGCGCCGAGGCATGTTGGGGTAAATGCGCCACATATCTAAAAATTCAAAAGTGCGAAAGTCGCCTATCTCTGTGCGATTGCTGTATTTTCAGTTTTGTTAGCGCAATTTATATGGGAATAAAGGCCATTCTTTCCTCTTTATTTTGGTATAATAAAATTTGAAAACAACCAATTGGTTCATATGATACGAAGTGCGAATGAAAGGTAGCTTATCGCAATATCTTCCCGTAATTAGAGGCTATCTGCCCATGTGGCGGGACGCGAGACAGATAAGCATGTACGGGCCTATCTCACCCCGGGGCAGTGCCGCCGGGCAGTGTAGCCATCGGAGCGAAGCATGACAAAATTGGCCTTTTGTAAAGCTAATTATCGATGCGTTACGGGTCAACAATGCACACGCAAATTGGTGTGAATTTTGCTGGATATTCCGACCAGACACTGAACAAAGCTTCATTCGCATGGCGGGCCGCGGATTATAAATACAGCCATTCTCATGGAGCGACTCACGGACACAATCGACTCGGGACCCGTTCCCATGGCTAGCAAAGTAGCGAGACAGCTGTGAATTTTTCTAAGTAAGCGATCCGGGATCTGTATTGAGGCACCTCGGAATCGCTTATAGCCCGCCCGGATAATTCCGGGACCCGCATGTTAAGGGTTAAGATCATAAAAAATGGTCTTTGTCTATGATACAACACAGAAATTCAATATGGCGTCAAAATGGCCGCTAACATCTCCAAATGACCACACGTCCATTACTATTCACCCAAATTTGATTATCTAGATGTCTATTTCAACGTTTGTGAGGACAAGCTTTAAGGAACACATAAGGGCCATTAGAAATGTTATTAGGCAATTATATTACAAGTAAATCTAACTTTGTCCAACATGGCACTACCATCTGACCTACGTTTCAGTCGAATTTTATTAAATTTGATGATCTAAGTGTCCATCCCCAGTTTTAGGGGGCAAAGAACACTTCATGACAACTTTAAAATATCACTGAGCTGTCCACTTTCACCTTATGTACAACCATCTTTGTCCATAGAGTTTCAAAGCGTTCAGTTGTGAGTGTCATCCTCCTGTTCCTGCTCCTTGACATACTTGATTTGTTCGGAAAAGGAAGTGTATCCCCACGTTACCTGTTTTCGAGCGTCACGGGCCTATAATTTTTTCAAGACACGAGTGAGAAAATCAAAACAAAGCAAAATGTTTGTGACAAATGGCAAAGTTATCGGTATAAGTATTTATGTTGTGAATGAACCTGCAATTTGGATGTTTGTTCAAGAAACATTATGCAGTGAAAATAAACACAAATTTTCATTGTCACCGTTTAAAGTCATGTTTCAAAGCTACCAAACTTTCTAACAAGACGTTTGTGGACAGTTGGAACTTATTTCGTTTGCAAAGCGTAAACTTCCTGTTAGGTCATATGACTTGCATCATGTGACATGCTTTTTTTATTCTTCCCGCTTGATTGACAGGTGGGGTCATCTCATAAGCGTGGCAGCATCATTTTTACCGATTTGGCAGGCCGCCAAAGTGACTTAAGGCTTTGTTCCGTACATATTTAGCCGTAATTGTAAATGAAAAAGCTCTTACAGAGCAAGTATCACCACCCTTATCAACAAACATCGCTTAATTACTCTTTTAAATACTATATTTTAAAAATTACACGAAGTTGTTATTTCCTTTCGTAAGTAAAGTAAGTCAGAATTTTATATCGAGATATCGAGATATGTAACACTGCTACAATCTACAGATACAAAATTACAAGACCAGGAAATGGTAAAACCAATTAAAATTGTTAATCATGTATTTTATGTGTGTAAATGTTGATCTAAATCTGTGTTTGATTACAGTTGTTCTAATGTTTCCATTAATATTAAGCGAAGTGCACATTAAATACGCATACAGGTGCCCGTGCCATGTCGAACGTAATTCGTGTTTGAATTTTGAATAGATAAGTACAGTTCAAATGTGTTATATATTTCATATTTTCCATTGAAACGTCAATTATTTACCACTGTCAGAAGTTAGTGATTTATAATGTGATTATCATGACAAACATAATTCATATTTTGCCGACATATCTGTCTCTGAAGTATTCATTGTTGGAAAACACCGCATCAGAAAAGCTGATATTTCATTGCACAATTGCCAATATAGCGATTATTCATAAAAATAACATTCATAATAAGTTGAAGCAATCAAACATTTTCAAAATTGATAAAGTATTTTGAACTTTCTATATTGTCCCCTGCAAGTCTCGGATGTGTCCATTATGTCACGGAATCTGAGGGGCTCGAAAAGAGGTGACGTCACAAAAATCTTGATCAAATCGACCTCCTCAAAGTTCGGATATTTTCTGTGCATATATACAAGGTTATATTGTGTTAAATAACAAATCCAGAAGCAAAATAAATGATAACCAAGGTAAGATAAGAATTTCTGGTAAATACTGGCTGTCTTCAATGGGCGCCGTTTGTCTTAGGGGCTCAAAAACACCGTACGCGAGGTTATATTACTCACCGAAATCAATTATTTACAACAATAAAGTTATCGTCATAATATTATGTAGATATTGCCATGGTCGGTTTACTAGGCCACCCTCTTAAAAACTTTATTTAAGATTCAGCTTATATGGGTCATCTTACCCAGGATGATATTTTCCATTCATTCAGCATAATAAAGCCTTACAAAAATGTCATGACTGTATGTTTATGTATACATGTACCTTTTTCACTGCTCGGAATTGTACGATATACTAATAAGTCTGATATAGTCCACTTGAAACATATTACTTCTGTTTTATAAAACTTCTTAGAACAATTGATGTACCTCGTCTAGTGTCATTTCAAGAAAATACCATTGCCTTACCACGCCAAAGCATGTCCCAGTGCATGCACTACTTTTCAAAATCACCCATGGCCACCAGCTTTGTAACAACATAGAAACTTCAGACTTCCAACTTGCAAATGTGAACTTTTGGATTGCGTGAAAAGTAGATGCTAAAGTGTTTGAATGAGCATCAATTGTCCATTCACTGCCAAGAGGTAATGTGTCATCCTTTGGAAAGTACAGTGATCTCACATTTCTAACCTGAGTATCAAGGCAACATACTGACTTTTCAAGGATAGACATTGTATGGGACCACAACAAGAAAGAAGTCTCAAATCTGCAACCACAGACAAAAGAGACAAAGGATCAAGACGTAATGTGTCCAAACAAAACAAACTACCACAGAATTTTAAAGACTCAAACAACAAACAAGTACTAACAGATAGTGTCAAAACAAGCACATTTGAGGTACCGGTGTAAAGTCTGAAAATATACCCTCCCTTCAAAGTATACCCGGGTAGATTCTGGGAGCTCCCACATTATACCCCAGGGTTAAATTCTGGGAGCTCCCAGAATCTACCCCCTCTTCCCAGAATCTACCCCCGGGGTATAGTCTGGGAGATCCCGGAATCTACCCCGGGGTATAGTCTGGGAGCTCCCGGAATCTACCCCCGGGGTATAGTCTGGGAGCTCCCGGAATCTACCCTATTTTTATGTAATGTAGAAGCTAATGGGTCAGGGGGTAATGTTCAAACCAAATTCATACAATTTGTATAACATTGGGTACAGAGTGGGCGTCACAGATATACAACATAATTTTGAATGGTTTATGAGATATGAAATCATTTCAGAATTACGGAAGAAAGGAATTACAGGCAGGCGAAAACATTATGTTTCGCAAAAAATTTACAGGGAACATAATTAACACAATAGATAAGATTCTATATTTATAAATTGTTTGTTGTAATTCCATTCAATAAAATCACAGCTTTGTTTGTAAAATACCATAACGAATCACTAAGTGATTACGCCAGGAAAATGAAATCCCGTCCCAATGCATATTGTTGTACATCCCATTGTTGTCACAGTTGCATCTTTCATTCCAGTTTCATAATTGTCACTTTTCTCTGACTGGTCAAAAAAAAAGCCATTCAATCTTGGCAATCAAGTGCATCTAGGTTTTGAAAGGTTTAATCATCAAATGCCACATTCGAATCACCCCTTCCCCAACTATAACGCTATGCCTCATTAATTTATATGTATATGCTGAAATAACAGCTTATTTCACCAAATTTATTTTATCTCATCAAAGTTTTTTTTTTTCAGTTAAAGTCACTTTCTCATCGAAGTCATTATTTTCATCAAATAATTTTGTCACCAAAATCACTTTTTTAATCAAAGTCGATATTTTTTTTATTAAAGTCTTTTTTCCTATCACAGTCATTTTTGTTCATCAAAGTAAAAAAAATTTCATCAAAGTCACTTTTTTTAGCAAGTCATTATTTCAATTAAAGTCATTATTTTCATCAAATAATTCTTTCACCAAAATCACTTTTTAAAAATTTATTCACCAAAGTCTTTTTTTCCCATTAAAGTCATTTTTTTCATCAAAGTCATTTTTTTTCAGTCAAAGTCATTTTTTTTCAGCAAAGTCATTATTTTAATTAAAGTCAATATTTTCATCAAAGTCATTTTTCACCAAAATCAATATTTTTTAATCGAAGTCAATACTTTCATTAAATCATTTTTTTCACCAAAGTCACTTTTATGAAGATAACATTTGTTAAAATCCAAAAAACATTAAAGTATCAATAGGAAAATAGGTAACAGTGATTGTGTTCTAATTATCATAAGCTGCATAAATGTGCTTACTATTGCACCAAAATAGTTCATAAGTGCAGGTAGTAATTCTATCCAAATTCTTAATTAAAACATTGCAATTCTGAAATTAAAACTACACACAATGCTTCAGCTGTTGTATATGAGCCTCATATCAGCCATTTCTATCAGTAACACATCAGGTTTCAAGACCATTTTACAGACCTACCAGGATCAAGGTATGTTCTACTAGGTTTTAAAAAAATACTAATAAATTTCATAAAATTATCTCACAAATTTGGCATAATTCACTTGCAAAATATTCACACATAGGGCAGTGAGATAATGTAATACAGGCTGCGAAGGGAGGGGGTAGATTCTGGGAGGAGGGGGTAGATTCTGGGAAGTCTCTAGAATCTACCCCGGGGTAGATTCTGGGAGCTCCCATAATCTACCTGGGTATACCTTGAAGGGGGGTATAATCTGGGACCTTACACCGGGTAGGTAAAGAAGTGCACATAACATGAGGGAGAACAGTGTTTGCCAATGGTCGTGAATCAACCATTTTGTCAGATTAAAAGGATACCAGATTAGTTCTCCATGTACAAGATGCTTTAATCTAGGCGCATTCTTATCAGCAAAGTGAATACAGATGTGTTCATGGTTCTTCTTGGAGTATTACCAGAACTGAAACAAATTAACCATAGATAAAACGTTTGGTTGTCCATTGAAAACGACAAGAATTATACATTATATAATGTGAATGCTATTCATCAAGAGTTTGGAGACAATTGTGCATTACCTCTTCCTTTTATTCATGCATGTACAGGACGTGACACAACTTCCAGTGTGCTGGTAGGGGAAAGAAAACATCATGGCAGACTTGGCAAGCCTATCAAGGTATCCTATCCAGAGATAACAGAAGCTTTTATTTTCCAAAGCAGGACTCCCTACCAGCCGATTGACAGAGATGGGAAACAGTTTGCTCTCATAGAAAGAGTTGTGTGTGTCATGTATGATCACACCACCTCATTTACCAGAGTGAACGTTGTTAAACAAGACTTATTCTGCCAAGGAGAGCACACTAAACTGAAGCATTTGTTTACACAGCGTAGGATGCTCTTATTCGGCACACAAATAGGGCCATCTACATAGCAAGTTTTTGAACAAAGATTGTATATTTGCAGAGAAAAATCCTAGCCCACGGGAGTTTGGATGGAACCAAAAGGAAGAACATTGGTATACACCAGGGATGCAGATTCAAATTTTTGCCAGTCGGACATTTCAACTTTGACACAAAAAGACGAACCCGGAAGAGATTTTTTTTTTTATGAATAAAGTATGAGAAAGTATTACTATTTGTTGGTTCTTCATTCATTGCATACTATTTAACATAACACGAAAGCAATTAAGGATAACTATTAATTTATCATTAACATGCATAAAATGGTTCATAATTTAAAATCAATGTTTACCAACTACGATTTACCGACAGCGCTAGTTTGAGCGAGTTTACACAATCGGGTTTACAAGTGAATTTGCGTCAAGATAGACGAGAAATTTCAAATAATATAATTGCACATAGTTCATCAAAAGTTCAAATCAAGGACCAAATGATATGTACCTTCTAAATAATCAGTTTAAATTCAAAGGAACTCGTTTTCAATAGCAATATAATTTACATAAACTCACAACTCGGCAGAGCATGTGGTCCAACTATTTTCCATACGACTATTTCCTATTCAAGATGTAGTTACGAATTTGAACTTATTCTAATAAGATTACTTTTATATTTTATTTGGAGACATATTTCGCAATTGTAAATGAATATTATAAAATAAAAAGAACTAATGTAAACGCAAGAGAAATTGGAGTTTTTAAATTAACATACCTCTTTATAACGTGTGTCATCATGTAAATGCGATCGCGTGTTCGTAGCATCATACAAACGGTGTTTGACTACATAACGTCTCGTGAAAAAATATTGCTAATTATTCGTTTATTTATTTTGAATGTGTATAATAGCTTTACCATACCTCGATATTGATCTATCATATTTTGTTACAATATGTTACCTATGTTTTATGACTGAGATATTATTGAATTTATCGAGATTCAAAGTAGCAAAATCTTAATCTGTAACAAATTCATGAATCACCGGTATGGTGAAGCCACACGTTCGTGCAATGTTTATCTTTGATAAAATTTGTCTACAATGCGATGTTAATGAAATCTTTTTCGTAAATAATGTTGTGTAATGGGTCACATCTTTCAGTCACTAAATGACACTGAAAATATCAATTAAATATCAAACGGTAAGTTTTTTTTCTGCAGACAATTTAATTTACTGAAGATAATGATGATTGATGTCGTGCCTCGTGCTGTGAAGAATAAATGTGACTTCTTGACTGGATCAACGTATTTCAATTTCATAAACAATTATGACCGACACAAGCAGGGCGGTTTGCCTTTATTTAATGCTTGTAAGTTTAGTTTTCCTTTTATTTTCTGCAATCGGTCAACTGATGTCCGATAGGTCAGTTTTCCATTCGGTCAAACTGGATTTACAATCGGACATGTCTGGCAAATAGACCGATTTCTGCATCCCTGGTATACACGTAGGTGAATATTCCGGAAGTGTCAAGGTCGTGCGGAGAACTGGTGAAATTTGGGTTCACGGTACACTCAGGAGATAAATCTAAACCCATATTTAATAAAATTAGACTGAAACGTAGGTCAAATGGTAGTGCCATGTTGGACAAAGTTAGACTTACTTGTAAAAAATGGTCTAAATTCATTTTTAATGGTCCTAATGTGTTCCTTGCCCCCCAAAACATTGAAATAGACATCTGGAACATCAAATTTGAGTGAATAGTATTATTTTTGGACTTGCGGACATTTAGAGGTGTCGGCAGCCATTTTTGATGCCATATTGGATTTCTGTGTTGTATCACAGACAAAGACCATTTTTTTTTATCTTAATGTGTTCGCTGTCCACAAAAACCTAAGGACAGACACCAAGATCATGATATTTGAGTTGATTGTTACAGAGTTATGATCATTAAGAGGTTTTGGCGGCCATCTTGGACACCAACTTGAAAAAAACACTTTTCTGGGGGTCCAACTTTGGTAAACTTTTAGTATGTTATGAAGTACACTAAACCCTATCAGAATCAGTTGAGAAACCTTTTGTAGCAACTTTTTTGGGGTTGAGGTTTTTTTTCTCCATATATTGACCCGACTACTAGGAGAGGTGCAGTTCGAAATTTTAACGGAATTGGTGAATTTTTTAATTTTAGGCAAATTTTTAATTTTTTTTAACTAAGTCATATTCTGAGCATTTTTTGTCCGATCAATTACAGAAAAACTATTCATCTCATCCTTTTCAAATTTGGCACATGTCTTCTTCACCACTAGGAGAGGTGCTTGGCAAAATGTAACACGATTTGGTGAATTTTTTAATTTGTGGCGATTTTTTGTATTTTTTTACTTCGTCATATTCAGAGCTAGAATGAATGAAGCTACTTCTGTTTTGTGATTAGTTGACTTTATCATTTTCTTTTTCATGTAACTGTAGTAGTGTGTAGGAAACTCTTAGTCCAAAAGAGAAGACCAACTACTAGGGGTGTGAGGCTTGACACAGTTTATTGTAAATCTATGTTCTGAACCCGCTGCGTGACAGCAGGTTCACATAGATATAGGTCAGTGTATCGCCACAGTCACAATCACATGGTTATCTAAAGGCAAATAATTAAAACTAATATAAAATCTATCTCAATAGCTAGCACACATTCAAACAATCACTCACCTCAGACACACATTTAAATTTAATGAATGGTTTATGATAAATTAGGTGATATGCATTTAAGTTATGATGGTTAAGATAAAATGATACTAATGCATATGAAAATATAAACCAGACCAATTGATTACATTGGCTGATACATAAATATAACCTTACTTAATCTAAAGCATTATCTTTAGATAAGAATCTATTTAGATATAAGATTAAAATATGATATATACAATACACAATAATACACAAATAGAAACTAACCTCAGTAATAAGAATATGACTCCTGGTGAACTTCAAGGCACAACTCTATGGGAAAAACCTCCAAGAAAATCACACTATGAATAACCGAGATGACGACCAGCAGAATGTATCAAACTGACTGACTTGAAATGTTAAAACCTAAATCTTATAACACCCAAAAAGACAATAGAAAGCAAGCTAGACTGTAAGAGAGAGGAGAGTTGAAAAGGAGATAGCTTGGGTATTGAGTGAAGTGCATGTGACAGGGCATGGCCTGGAGTGCAATGGCTATTGTTAGTAAATACTATGCTAAGCTAATTGTATATGCTTACTTTTTATCACACATATCCTTGTTAGTCATCAATTACATTTGTTAATTCTCACACATCTGTGTCAGTTACAATGGCAGAGAGTAATTTGCAGGAGGATGAAATCCTTAAGCTTGTGGTAACATTGAACAAGCTTAAGCTTCATCCAAATGTTGAATCTCCTGAGGATCTAATGGCATGGATGGCAGAGTGTGTGGGGGAGACCCAAATGAAATCTGAAAAAGATAATGCATCTTCTTCAATTTCTGACGGTCACTCACACCTCAATCCTACCCCAGTTCCCATCCAAC
The DNA here is from genome assembly GCA_936450465.1 of Gibbula magus. Taxonomy (NCBI): domain Eukaryota; kingdom Metazoa; phylum Mollusca; class Gastropoda; order Trochida; family Trochidae; genus Gibbula; species Gibbula magus. The sequence goes on along the minus strand of OW388304.1, from coordinate 46,616,927 downwards.
TTGTTAAAGCTCCTGAAACCCCACGACTTCCCTTCTTTTCTGGTGATAGCAACAAAAATTCTTATGACCTTTGGAAATATGAGGTCAAGGGTTTATTCATGGACAAGAATCACTCTGAGGATGCAATCAAACAAGCTATTCATCGATCACTCAGAGGACCTGCCGCTAGAATACTTATACACATGGGAACAACGTTGGATGTGCGGGCTATTATGGATAAGATGGACTCTATTTATGGGGACGTTGACGCCACAGAGACTCTTCTTGCCAAGTTTTACTCTGCCAAGCAACTTGAAACAGAGAGTGTAGCAACATGGGCATGTCGGCTCGAGGATTTGTTGTGTCAGGCTATTGATGCTGGGGAAGTATCGGATGTCAAGAAGGACCAGATGCTACGTGCCATGATATGGAACGGACTCCTTCCAAGACTCAAGGACATTTCAGGACACAAATATGATCAGAGTCACACCTCCAGTGAATTGCTAGTACACCTTCGGAGGATTGATCAAGAATTGAAGGGACCAGTAACAGCCAAGAAAGCTACAGTTTTGAGTTTGACTGCTGACAAAGAGAACAAGGAGCTCTCAGAGATCAAGGGTATGATAAGGAAGCTGACAACTGAAGTTGCAGAACTCAAGAAGGACAAGGCTTCACAAGGATTACCTCCCTTAGGATCAAAGACTTCACGACAGCCTCAAGGACCCACATCACAGGAGCCATCCCAAGGTTACTACCCTCAGCCTCCTCAAGGCCCTCCTCTTCAAGGACCCCCACCTCAAGGATCACCTTTCCGTGGACCCTCACCACCTCCACAAGGACCCAGAGGATCTTAATGATCACAAGGACCCAGACTGAGACAGGGATGGACGTATGACGACAGAGGCCAGTATGTTCCTATATGCTATAGATGTCAACAACTAGGACACTTAAGCTACCAATGCAACATCAGGATGGACCACAACTCAAATTGGCATTTAAACTAAGAGAAATCCGTGGAATGGGACAACCACTGGATTTTAATCTTAACTGTCCCAAAGACAATTCTTGTCTTGTTGGTAGTGCCACTGAGGTAGAGGTTGCCGTTCAGGGAGTAACTACCACAGCTTTATTGGACACTGGAGCGACAGTTTCTACCCTGTGATATTTGGCATTTCGGTGTATTTCCCTGCGTGAAAAAGAACTGGCAAAGAGGAAACATCAACTTGCTATTGTCAAGTCTGCTGAGAGTCAAGTTTTCATCATTCCTCCTAACGCAGAAGTCAAGATCAAGGGCTACGTTGACAGACCTATTGATTACCCACCTACTTGTGCCATCTTACATGCTACGGAAACTTCATCCATTCCAGATGACCTTGATGTTGCACCTTGTCTCGTGACGTACAACAAGGTGGAAGTTCATGTCAGTAATGTCACTACTAGGACTGTCGCCATTTACCCCCATGCTCTACTGTGTGAGATACAGCCTGGCAAGGACTATTAAGGACAACTATGCGCTGCCGAGGGTAGAGGAACTCTTTGACACTCTTGCAGGATCCAAGATGTACTCTACGCTCGACATGAAAAGTGGCTATCATCAGGTGGAACTTGCTGAGGAACACAAAGAGAGAACCGCATTTACTGTTGGCCCATTTATAATAATAATAATAATAATAACTAGGATTGCCACAGGCAATACTTAGGTCTTCAAGACTTCTGCTTGACCTAGAACTCAATGTTGGACTCCCGATTATTCATCAGTTTCTCTGCTTTAGAATGAGCTATCAAACATGTCTCTATTTTCAGTAGTTATTTTACAAAAATTCTCCAAAGACAATGACCCTCTGAAAATGGAACAATAGCTTATTAATGGACCCATACACGATCTTTAATAATAATAATAATAATAATAATAATAAGGGTACTTTTACCCCGCAGATGTCCACATGCAAGGCACATGCTCAATGCGGCAGAATATATACACTATATACACATGAATAGAGCAGGATGAGATATGTCTAAATGTAGCGCTTGAAGAGGTGAGTTTTGAGGTGAGACTTAAATGAGTTCAATGAAGGGGCAGTCTTTAGATCAAGAGGAAGAGAGTTCCAGAGAACAGCAGCATTGTATGAAAAGGAGCGGGCACCGAAAGACTTGAGTTTATAACGTGGTACGTGGAGCAGGTGTTGACTGTTTGAACGAAGGGAACGAGTCTGTTGGTATGGTGACACTAAGTCCTGTAGGTAGGCTGGGGCAGTGTGGTTGACAGATTGGTAGGTGAGGCAGAGGGTTTTAAAGTCAATTCTCTCTTGAATGCGTAACCAGTGAAGTGAGTTGAGGACAGGTGTGATATGGGCAGATTTAGGAGATCTAGAAACAATCCGGGCAGCAATGTTCTGAATCTTTTGAAGTCGTTGGATTTGTTTCTTCGGAATTCCACATAGAAGGCTGTTGCAGTAATCCATCCGGGATAGGATGAGGGATCTTGCAAGAAGTGCAGCTGTATCTCTTGTGATGAGGTGGCGGATGTTACCGATATTCCTTAGGTGGAAGTGACATATTCTACATATGTTGCTGATGTGAGAATCCATTTCCAGGGAAGAATCAAGATAAACACCAAGGTTTTTTACTGTTGTAGAGAAAGCAACTGTTTCTGATCCAATAGTGATGTCATGGAAGTTACATTTCTTGAGGCGAGCTGTCGGAGCAATCAAGAGAGCTTCAGTTTTGTTTTCATTTAGTTTCAGCATGCTGGATGTCATCCAGGACTTTACAGAAGAGAGACATGTTTCCATATTAAGACGAGCTTGTGATTGACAAGAGGGATTTAGATCAAAACAGTCTATTAGTTGAGAATCATCTGCGTAAAAATGCCTGGAAATGTGCTGTTCAGAGATAAGAATGCCTAACGAACTAGTGTACATGACAAAGAGAATGAGTCCCAGAACAGAGCCCTGTGGGACACCATAACAGAGTTGATTGGCAGGCGATGTGGCGTCATCAATATGGACATACTGGGATCTTCCGGTCAAGTATGATGCAAACCAATCAAGGACAGTGTGAGAGAGACCATATTCATGCCGGAGCCGGTGAAGGAGCTTGCTGTGGTCGATGGTGTCGAAGGCGGCGGAGAGATCCAGCAACACCAGCATACCAACCTTCCCTGAGTCCACAGCAGTGAGGATGTTGTTCAGCACACAGTTTAGGGCGGTCTCCGTGCTATGCCCAGGTCTATATGCAGACTGATATGTGTCAATTAGGCCGTAGAGTTGAAGATGTTCCATAAGTTGATGTTTTACGACTTTTTCAACGATCTTCGATAGGAAGGACAGGTTCGACACTGGGCGGTAATTCCCATAAACTTCAGAGTCCAGAGAGGGTTTCTTGAGAAGAGGCTTGATGACAGCTCTTTTTAAAATGTCTGGGACGACTCCCGAGGACAGGGTCAGATTTACAATCTTGGTTATAGTTGGGAGAACGATGTCAAGAATCCTTAACAAGAATGTTGTTGGGATGGAATCCATTTGGCAGGATGTTGGCTTTGATGATTGGATTATCTTCCTAATGTCAGAATCATTGACCTGGCGAAAGATGGCGAGATCAGATCCAATGAATTCTTGATAGGAGCAGTCGTCAATGGTTAATATTTTCATACTAAATTGCACCATAGAAAATGTTGTGCTTTAATTTCCACTTAAGTAGATGTAATCATCATTTAGATTTCATACATAATTAATGCGTTATGTTTTCTTGAATATTGAAGAAAATATTCAAAAATGTTTAAATTTTGACCCCTTGAGAACGTTTGTGATATTTGGAGTTTAACTATCATTTTTTTGATGAAAGGGCTCAACAGAAAAGTTGTCCTTTAATGTGTGCATCCGCAGGTGTAATTATAATTTAATTATCTTGATTAGTTAAAGGGAGACTAAATCTATCTGTGCAAAACCTGCAGCTTGTACTTCCCTCCGCCTTTATCAAGACAGCACTTGAAGGATGTCATGATGACTTAGGACACCCTGGGAGAGACAGAACATACTCACTGCTGCGGGACAGATTTTACTGGCCAGGAATGCAGAAGGATGCAGAAGAATTGATACAACAGTGTGGTAGATGCCTCAGAAGGAAGTCTCCAACTAACGCTAGAGCACCACTCGTGAGCATCAAGACCACCCAGCCCTTAGAGCTTGTATGCATGGACTTTCTATCACTGGAATCATCTAGAGGATACGAAAACATCTTGGTGATAACAGACCACTTCACCAGATATGCCATGGCCATTCCTACACGAAACCAGACAGCCAAGACAACAGCAGAGGCGTTCTAAACCAATTTCGTCCAGCACTATGGGATTCCACAACGACTGCATACAGATCAAGGTGCCAACTTTGAAGGGAATCTAATGAAGGAACTTTGTGCTCTGCTTAACATCAAGAAGTCCCGGACTACTCCATACCATCCCATGGGAAACGGCATGACAGAAAGATTCAACAGGACACTCTGTGACATGCTCGGGACCCTATCACCTGACAAGAAACGGGATTGGAAGAACTATGTAGGACCTTTAGTTCATGCCTATAATTGCATCCGTCTTGAGTCTACAGGACAAACACCATTCTTTCTCATGTTTGGAAGAGAGCCCAGGTTACCTATAGAGTCCCAAGAGAAGCAGAAAGCGGGATATGATCTCAAAGTGCGAGGAGCCACAGTTGAAGTTGGTGACAGAGTCCTAGTGAAAGTCCTGGCATTCGATGGGAAGCATAAACTCGCAGATAGGTGGGAAGAGGATGTGTATGTCGTCTTGGACCAACCCAACTCTGGAATTCCTGTTTACCTTGTCCAGAAGGAGAACGGTGAAGGACGCAAGAGGACATTGCATCGGAACCATCTGCTACCCATCGGATTCATCCAGAACTCTGATCCACAGCAAGCTAACCCAAGACCAGTGACAGTGCCAGGAAACCAGAAGAATCCAGTTCCTCCTACTTTGGAACCTACAGTTACTGAAGAGGAAGAGGAAACAGTAGAGGAAACAGACGAAGAGGAAGTGTATTTGGTTCTTGTTGAGCCGTCTGAAGATGCAGCAGAAGTCGAGGACACGCCTGTCATTGATGCCGAACCTGCTGGGGAAGATGACGACTCTGCCCAAGTTGTGATTGGTGACGATCATGATCTTCTTGAGGCAGAGGGTTTCTCTTCTGGTGGTGACAACCACATCGCTTCTACACAAGAAGACACAGAAGAAGACCCAGCTAATGCTCAAGACGGACAAGACCAGATTCCAGGGGAAGATACTGTTGAGGAACAAACAGTTCCTGAAGATGCAGAGAGTACCCAAGACAGAGAGGACCAGATACCAGATGATGACGCCATTGAGGACCAGATACCAGATGATGACGCCATTGAGGAACAGATTGTTCCTGAGGACGAAGATCACCCAGAAGCCCAAGTCAGAGATGAGCCGGAAGCTGTGCCACAACCACCTGCCGACACATCAACCGAATCTAGGACTCCAGGAAGAGACACCCCAGCTAACCTGTCTTTTGCTGGAAGTACACCATCTTCTGGACGAAGAAGAATGCTTCCTGCATTACCGTCACGGAGATCTGACAGGAATTCTCGACCACCGTCTTGGATGTCATCAGGAGAGTATCTGATGAGCCACAGAGTGAGAGACATGGAGTCCAGGACCAGAGCATTGCAAGACATTTCCCAGGTACTCCGCTCCCTTTTTGGATTGGAATGACGAGGATGCCATTTCTTGGGAGGGGGAAGTGTGTGGCAGTGTTGGAATTGTACATAGATTTATTTATGATTAAACTCTAGTTGAAAGACAGCTGGAGTTGTGTTGTTTATAGTATTTTAACATAGTTAGAATCAGCACTTGTGATAAGAATCATTAGTTTAAGTCATTTTATTCCATTATATTTAAATACTTTAAGGTTTATAATTCAGTATTAGGTTATCAATCTAATTTATTCTATGTGTTAGCTATCAAGTTAAGTTACTAAAGTAAAGCATATACAATTAGCTTAGCATAGTATTTACTAACAATAGCCATTGCACTCCAGGCCATGCCCTGTCACATGCACTTCACTCAATACCCAAGCTATCTCCTTTTCAACTCTCCTCTCTCTTACAGTCTAGCTTGCTTTCTATTGTCTTTTTGGGTGTTATAAGATTTAGGTTTTAACATTTCAAGTCAGTCAGTTTGATACATTCTGCTGGTCGTCATCTCGGTTATTCATAGTGTGATTTTCTTGGAGGTTTTTCCCATAGAGTTGTGCCTTGAAGTTCACCAGGAGTCATATTCTTATAACTGAGGTTAGTTTCTATTTGTGTATTATTGTGTATTGTATATATCATATTTTAATCTTATATCTAAATAGATTCTTATCTGAAGATAATGCTTTAGATTAAGTAAGGTTATATTTATGTATCGGCCAATGTAATCAATTGGTCTGGTTTATATTTTCATATGCATTAGTATCATTTTATCTTAACCATCATAACTTAAATGCATATCACCTAATTTATCATAAACCATTCATTAAATTTAAATGTGTGTCTGAGGTGAGTGATTGTTTGAATGTGTGCAAGCTATTGAGATAGATTTTATATTAGTTTTAATTATTTGCCTTTAGATAACCATGTGATTGTGACTGTGGCGATACACTGACTTATATCTATGTGAACCTGCTGTCACGCAGCGGTGAGTTTCATGGTTTCGTGTATTTTATATTTGCTTATGTATTTCATGTATTTTGTATCAATAAGTATCTGGTATGTTTACATTTATGATGTGAATACGATATATGAGTTATTATCATGTGTGTCATGATTCTAGATACATAATGCGTGATCAGGCATTGATATTTATTGTAATGCGAATAAGATGGTTGTGTAATTATTGTGTTGTGTTCTATATGTCTGTGTGTATGTTACACATGCTGATTATCAAGGTGATTCTATTTATGGTAATATGGATGATGTGATGTAATACTTCACACTGATGTTGTATCTAAGACTGCATTGTGTAATTAGATGATAATTATGTTTTTATAATGCTAAATGTGTCAAGTTGATACAGTGATTTGTTGCAATGAGTGTTTGTGTATCGATGTTTTAATATTGTTATACTCCTGTATTTCAGGGTTCACAACATAGATTGATAATAAACTGTGTCAAGCCTCACACCCCTAGTAGTTGGTCTTCTCTTTTGGACTAAGAGTTTCCTACACACTACTACATAACTTTCATCATAAGCTACTTCTGTGTTCTTGTTGATTTTACTATTTTATATTTCCACTGGTTATATATTTGGAAAAGCTAAATTTTCTTTCCTTTCAGCCATAAACTGCTGTATATCCCTCACTGTGCCGACAGGGATGTGCTTCCATGTACCTGTTGTTTCAAGTCACTCGAATGAATCATTATGATAGATTAATTTCCAAAATAAAGTTGAAATCAGTGGTAATGGCAGAAGTGTATTATGTTACCTCTACCTTTTCAAGTTACTATTATTATCCCCCGCCGCGCGTTTAGCGCGAAGCGGGGGATATAGTATTCGGCTGCGTCCGTCCGTACGTCCGTACGAAATGGAATAACTCAAATACCATTCACTGGATTCTTTTCATATTTTGCATATGGGTTCATCATAGGAAGAGTAATGTTCCTACAGTAGTTTGAGACCTTGACCTTCATTTCAAGGTCACAACGAGACTTTGTCATTTTACCCTTGTCAGCGGGATATCTCAATAACCATTCGCTGGATTCTCTTCATATTTTATACATAGCTTCTCCAAGGCAAGACGACGGGTTGATTAGATTTTGGTGACCTTGACATTATTTTCAAGGTCACAGCGGAACTTTGAAGTTTTCAACATGTTAATGTACATGTAAAGCTTGTCAGCGGGATATCTCAAGAACCATTCACCGGAATTCCATCATTTCTTGCACAAAGCACCTTCTAGGGATGATGATGGGCTGATTAGATTTTGGTGAAATTGACATTATGTTCAAGGTCACAGCAGCACTTTGAAGTTTTCAACATGTTAATGTACATGTAAAGCTTGTCAGCGGAATATCTCAAGAACCATTCACTGGAATTCCATCATTTCTTACTCAAATACCTTCTAGGGAAGACAACCGGCTGAATAGATTTTGGTGACCTTGACATTATTTTCAAGGTCACAGCAGAACTTTGAATTTTTCGACATGTTAATGTACATGTTAAGGTTGTCAGCAGAATAACTCAAGAACCATTCACCGAAATTTCATTATATCTTACAAAAAGGAAAAGGACTGATAAGATTTTGGTGACCTTGACATTATTCTCAAGGTCACAGTGGAATTTTAAATTTTTCGACATGTTGATGTACATGTGTGTAATACTTGTCAGCGGGATATCTCAAGAACCATTCACTGGAATTTCATCATATCTTACACAAAGGGTAGATTAGATTTTGATGACCTTGCCATTTTTCTCAAGGTCACAGTGGAACTTTGACTTTTTTAACATGTTTGACGGTCAATTTTGCTGATCTTGACATTATTTTTAAATTTTGAAGTATTAATTTGCGGCGGGGGATCATGTCACCTTAGTGACAACTACTTGTTTTTACTTTAACTTAAACCACCCTTTTTACATGAAGAGACTTGTCCTACCCTTTTCACAAACAGTTTAATCTTAGCAATTACATTTCATAGCTTATCAATCCTTAGGTATGCAGACACCTCTCTCTTTAAGTAAAATAAAAATATCAAACTTTAAAAGTCGGGGGGTATTAGTGAGCCACGCTCACTTTTTTGCTTTTTTATACATGAGAAAGTACATGAGGTGGTGGAGCACAGTGGTGTAGTGGTTAGCGTGCTGGCCTCTCACGCCAAAGGCCCGGGTTCGAATCCCTGGTGGCCTGGGTCTCATACTGTGTTGTGTCCCTGGGCAAGGGTCATTGCACTCAGTCCACCCAGCCGTATAAATGGGTACCTGAAATAACGGGTGTACATGGCTTTATGTAGCACTTCGGCAGCTCTGAAAGTACAATTCCGTCAGGGTAATAATGTGTAGCGCCCAGAGCAACCACCCGTTGATTGGATCGTTGACACAATATAAGAACACTTATTATTTTATTATTATTATTATTACATTTTGTATGATAATTTTTGGGGGAACGGCCAATGGTTATTCTAAATTATAGATGTCGTGACCCTGTGACCCCAAATAGGGTCTCAGGGCTCAAGACCTTAAAAATCTATTTTTATCTTTTTCTCCGGTACATAAAACTCTAGAAAGCTGAAAAGTTGACCCCGTGACACCAATTGTGAATTCTCGTGTTCACAATCTTAAAACCTATTATTTGCTTGTTAACAATGTATTACTTGAGATAACTTAGATATTCAACCTTAGATAATACATCAATGAATTCCTATTTGAGCTACAGAGTTTATGGCTCTTTTTTTGTTTGTTGTAAATAAGTTTCTAAAACTATGTTTGACTAAATGGCGAGCACATCATGCGGTACATTGTCCGGTTTTCGATCAGAAATCGATACTTTTACCTTTATATCTTTGGTATACTGAATTGACTGTCATCAAAACGTAAATTTTCGGCAAAAGTCTGTACTTCTCGGTAAAAGAACAGAATTTATTATTGGCATATGTGACCCCAAACAACTCAATGGATGTACCTTTAATACAGACAGATTCATCAGAACAGGTCTTAGTTTGCTTCTTTTTTTTCTAAAATCCTAAAAAGATATCTTTATATATATATATATATATATATATATATATATATATATATATATATATATATATGTATCATCTCAACTGCAGATCTGACACATGGATCCGAAATAAGATTGGATTGGATGCATTAAATTATTATATGAAATTTGGAAGAAAAAAAAAGTTTAAGCATCTGCAATGAAAATTCATTTTGATGTCTATTTATCTGACTTAATGACCTTGATTCATCTGTTATCCTCGCAGTGTCAATGAGTGTATCTTATACATTGGCCACAAAGCTGATCAAAAGACAAATCAATTGGACAAATAAATAAAGTTTGTGAAATATTATATCAAATGACATGATTGGTGTTTGATAGTCATTGGTATTCTTCTACATCTACTTTTATAACATATCATATTACAAATATGTAACTCATTTGGTAGAGTGTTCGCTCATCACCCGGAAGACCGGGGTTCGATTCCCGGTCGCGTCATACCAAAAGACGTTAAAAGATGGGATTTGTTGCTTCCTTGCTAGACACTCAGCATTTTAAGGACAGAACAACGCTTGAACTGGCGCTGCACATTGGCTGCCGGGTGCAAAATGCACAAACCAAATTTCCGGTTTACAATGTATTGAGGACAATAAAGAATAAAAAAAAATAAATAAAAATTATAGTACATACTTTATAGTTAGCAGCTCTGTCGCAACCGCCGCATTTTGGTTTGGCAATAACTTTTTTCTTGTAATATTTTAAGAACTCATATACATAACTTCATACTTATACCCCTGGGGAATTTTGTTGGACATGTTCACATTCAAGGTCAGGTCAAAATCATGAGTTTTGAAATCACTACAAAAATCCTTGTAAAAATGATAACTTGAAAAAAAAAAATCAATTTTAAATTTTTATTCAGAAGGGATCCCACGTAAAAAATTATTAAAAACTAAAAAATTGTAATGTGGGCCACCCCTCTTGAGCCTCCAACCCTAGCGGTTGCTATGCAGCCAAGGGGCAAATAACTCTATTCTCACCCCTTTTCAATCTGTCATTCCTACAGGCAAGAGTTATCGAAGAATTCAGCGATTTTTTTTGCTAAGTTCACCTGATCTAACGAAGAGATGGCCCAGAAAGAATCTGTGTGTGTGGTAACTTCTACATTCTTTCAGTAGGGTCAAATGGCTTCGCATTTCTTGCAATAATCTTCATGTAAATTGTAACTTTGCTTCTTGCACGTGGCGGGAAAACCGTTCCAAGATGGTGGCCATCTTCTTCGATCAATGTTTTTGATCGTTGTTGTTTGGTCAATCTGGACTTTCCACTTGTTTATTTCATTATTGCGAGCGTTTAGATTGTGTTTTCCTACGGGATTTGATTCGCCCTCTGGCCTACAAGCAATTTAGACACATTACATGTTCTATTTCTTTCAGGTGTGGCCATGCTTGTTTACATTTAGTACTTCGCATTTCGCCTTTCACCTCTGCTTATGTTGGTTTTGCATGCATGTTTACACATAAACAATTACATTGCATTTCCCCATGTTATTAATAGATATATAAATAAATATTTTATATATATATATACATGTGTTGTGACACTGCCCAGTTCTTGTACGGCTTCTTTGTTTTTAGCCCTACAAGCCCTGTGGGCAGTGTATGGCCCCCATCAGCAAACGTGACGGCCACGATGAATGTCTCCGGTGCCTGGCACAGGATTTTCACCACCCCCTCAAATGTTCGGTGTGCCAAGCCTTCACCCCTAAAGCCAAGGTCAAGCGGGATAAGGACCTGAAGCAACCTCCAGCCAGGAAAAAAAAAAAACCCACACACCCGTTGCTCAAACTAACCTTCCACCTCAACTGCACCTAACTTCAACATGGCGCAATTCATCAATATTCTCACACAGCAAATGAAGGTGATGATTGACTTGGCGGTCGCGGGGCTCCGTACAGCACTTGGGGTTCGGGACAGCCGGCAACAGCAAGCAGAAATCCGACCCAATCCTCCGCGCCGACGGGGAAACAGTCTTTGATGACAGCTTCTCTGCATCCACAGACTAAGGGTAGGGGCAAGGGTCCCAAGAAGCGAGGCGGGAAATCCCAGCAGCCATCTGGCAAGCAGGGGTTTCCAGGTCGCGGGAAGCCCAACCAGGGTTCCTAGCTCCTCCTGTACCTGAGGGATCAGGTGGTGGGTCAGGTGGTCCGGCTCCAGATTGACGTCAGGACCGCAATGACATACATCCTCAAGCAGGGCGGTACGATATCTCTGACCCTCCTAGAGGAAACATGGCAATTCTTCCTTTGGTTCTACTGGTGTACCTACAGGGGTTGGACAAAGTCCGAGCAGACGCTCTGTCTCGCCGGATCCTTGCCCCCCACGAGTTGCTTCTGGATCGAGAGATATTCGAGACTATCTCCCTGTTATACGGGTCGTTAAAGGTGGATCTGTTTGCGTCAGCAACAAACTTTCAGATCCCCCAGTTCTGCTCCAGGATACCCGACCCTCGGGCGTTATCCTAGGACGCGTTCGACCTGGATTGGACCGACAGAGTTCTGTGGGCATTCCCACCAGTCCACCAGATTTCCAAGGTCCTCGCCCATCTAGCCACTCAGCCTCCGCGTCTGCCGGTGCTTCTGGCACCCTTGTGGGCAGCACAGAGTTGGTTTCCACAGGTACTTAGGTTTCTGGTTATCCCAGGATGGAGTCCCCCACCAACCCCAGGGTCCAGTGGGTGGCTTGGCCTCTGTCCAGAATCGCCTCCAAAACAGCGGTATTGGCCTGCACGAGTTGCAGACACAATACTGGCTTCGAGGAGGGATTCGACAAACCTTCAGTACGAAGTATGATAGGTGAACCTGTTATACGCGCTGGTGTGCAGATAGGGACTTTTTCTGCAGATTTAGTGGGGGTCCTGGAATTCCAGTTGGAAGTCCAGGTTGGATGCCAGCCTCGCCGCATCAACCGTCAGAGGATATTCCACGGCTATCTCAGTCTTCCAAATTCCAGTGGACGGTGCTCTTTTGGGTGCCCATCCACTTGTCCAGCGTTTTCTAACAGGTGTGGACAGGATTCGACCTCCTTTGAGGCGGATTAGCCCCGTGTGGGACCTATCGATCGTCCTTGACTGGCTCTCCGGTCCTAGATTCAGAGACCTTTCGTCTTTGTCTCCCCAGTTGCTAACCTGGAAGACATGCAGCTTTCTCGTTGTGGTGGCGTCTGGCAGGCGGGAAGGCGACATTCATGCTATGTCTGCTGATCCAGGGTCAGGGTCAGTATCAGACTGCCAGACTCCTACCGCCCTAAGGTGGCCCATTCCTTTCACGTCCTGGCCCCATTTGAGTTACCGGCGCTTAAACAGCCAGCGGTATCGGGTTCTCAGGCCTCGCACGATCACATTATGGAGGTGCAAAGGATCTTGAAGTCGTACATCAAAAAAACATCTTCTATCCACAGGGATAAACAGCTTTTTTGCTGTTATGGCGGAGGCAAGCAGGGTTGTGTCGGCAATTTGCCTAGCCTATGTTCATAAGGGCCTTGAGTCCCCAGGTGACCTCAAAGCTCATTCGGTTAGGGCAGTTGCGACGTCACAGGCGTACGCTGCGGCCCTGCCCATTGAAGAGATTTACTCTGCTGCTATCTGGAGCCAGCCTAGCACAATGAGGGTTTATCGGTTTTAAATTGTGATAAACAGTTATGTCCCCCGAAAATTTTTTCGGGAGACATAATGTTTTCACCTCCGTCCGTCATTCCGTTATTCCGTTATTCCAAAATTCCGAAAAGCTTTCTTTTCTGAGCCATATTTAAAAAACCTTTCAATATTGTTTCACGAAACTTGGTATGTGGTTAGACCTAGTGGTGGAGTGGTGCCTTTTGCTATTTTGGTTATTCTGAATATTTTATTTTTTCTGGTTTCCATGGAAACAATTTGAACTTAGTGCAAATTGGGGGTAGGGACCTTTTCCGGCCTCTATTTCAAAATCTATCTAGTATTTCTTTCCGAAACTTGGTATGTGGTTAGACCTAGTGGTGGAGTGGTGCCTTTTGCTATTTTGGTTATTCTGAATTTTTAGCTCATCAGGCCTGAAAGGCCTGATGGGCTTATGGCATGGCATGGTGTCCGGCGTCCGGCCGTCCGTAAACTTTTTGCTTTTTCGACTTCTTTTCCAGAACCAAAAACTCCACAGAGCTGAAATTTTATATGCAGACCCCTTGGCAAATGGGGATTCTAAATTGTAGATTTCGTGACCCCATGACCCAAAATGGGGTCACAGGGGTCACCTTAAAAACCTATTTTCATCTTCCTATCAAGTTCCAAAAGGTCCAGAGAGCTGACAAGTTGTGTGCAGACTCCTTGGCTAATGGGGATTCTAAATTGTAAATTTCGTGACTCCATGACCCCAAATGGGGTCACAGGGGTCACAACTTTAAGAACCTATTTTCATCTTCTTAGTCTAGGAAGCTGAAATGTTGTGTGCAGAGTCCTTTGCCAATAGGGATTCTTAATTGTAGATTTGGTGACCCTGTGACCCCAATCTAGGTCATTGGTCATGATCTAAGAACCTATCATTTGCTTGTGAACAATGGATTACTTGAGATAACTCAAATATTTAACCTTAGATATCACATCAATGAAATCCTGATGAGCTACAGAGCCCATGGCTCTATTTTTAAAATTATTTTTTATGGTTTTTATGGAAACAATTTGAACTTAGTGCATATTGAGGATAGGGACCTTTTCCGACCTCTATCTCCAAAACCGTTCAATGTTTTCACCAAACTTTTTATTATACGGGGGTATATAGTAATACCAACGATTCCGTCCGTCCGTCCGTCCTTCCGTCCGAAGACAATTTTTGTCCGATCGATTACAGAAAAACTATTCATCTCATCCTTTTCAAATTTGGCACATGTCTTCTTCACCACTAGGAGAGGAACAGTGCGAAGTTTAAACCGAATTGGTGAATTTTTAAATTTTTGGCGAATTTGTTAATTTTTTAACTTAGTCAAATTCTGAGCTTTTTTTGTCCGATCTATAACAGAAAAACTATTCATCTCATCCTTTTCAAATTTGGCACATGTCTTCTTCACCACTAGGAGAGGTGCATTGCAAAATGTAACACGATTTGGTGAATTTTTGAATTTTTGGCGATTTTTTTTTATTTGTTTACTTTATCATATTCATAGCTAGAATGAATGAAGCTACTTCTGTGTTGTGATTTGTTGACTTCATCATTTTCTTTTTCATGTAACTTTAATCAAAAGCTACTTCTGTATTCTTGTTGATTTACTATTTTATATTTCCACTGGTTATATTTTGGGAAAAGTTAAATTTTCTTTCCTGTCCAGTCAATTTTGGTGACCTTGGTCTTATTTTCAAGGTGACCACGACACTTTGACCACTCTTTGAACTGTTGTTAACATGATATCTCATGAAACTTTGCATCCAAAGTCTTCAAATAAGTTGTCAGCCTACATTGGGGAAAGACACAGACACCAGTTGATTTTGGTGACCTTGACCTTATTTTAAGGTCACCGCGATACTTTGACCACATTCTAACTCTTGTTAACGCGATATATCTTGACCGGTTGGACTCAAAGTCTTCAAACTTGGTGTCAGTCTACACTGGGGGATGACACAGACACCAGCATATTTTGGTGACCTTGACTTTATTTTCACAGTCACTACAAGACTTTGACGACTTTTCGAACTCTTGTTATCACCATTTATTATGACCGGTTGGACCCAAAGTTTTCAAAATAGGTGTCAGTCTACATTGGGCAAAGACACAGACACCAGTCAATGTTGGTGACCTTGACCTTTTTTCAAGGTCACCACGACACAGTGACCACTTTCCAAGTTTTTGCTTACGGGATATATCATGACCGGTTGGACCAAATGTTTTCAAATTTGGTGTCAGTCTACATTGGAAGATGACGCAGACACCAGATCGATTTGGTGACCTTGACCTTATATATATTTTCAAGGTCACCTCTACACTTTGACCAGATTTTGAACTCTTGTTAACGCGATATCTCATGAGGTGTTGCATCCAAAGTCTTCAAATTTGGTGTCAGCCTACATTGGGGGGTGACACACACACCAGTACTTTTTGGTGACCTTGACCTTGTTCTCAAGGTCACCACAACACTTTGACCACTTTTAGAACTCTTATTAACACGATATATCATGAACCCAAGTCTTAAAATTTGCTGATCATCATGGCACTTTTTACCAGTAATGCAATATATAAATTAGCTCCAATGATGTGTCTTACTAACTCAATGTCACTGGCGGGGGACATTGCCATGTTAGTGGCAAACACTTGTTCAGTCAGGGCTGACCATATTGAAAAGTGGTGAGAATAGAGTTATCTGCCCCATGGCTGCATAGCAACCACTAGGGTTGGAGGCTCAAAAGGGGTACCCCAAAGTAAGATTTTTTAGTTTTTAATCATTTTTTACGTGGAAAAAATAGTTACAATCTGCCATATACCTAAAATTACTGATTTTATGCAATAAGTACCCCAAGGAGGATCCTCTTCAAAGAATCTGGAACCTAT
Organism: Gibbula magus; assembly: GCA_936450465.1. Taxonomy (NCBI): domain Eukaryota; kingdom Metazoa; phylum Mollusca; class Gastropoda; order Trochida; family Trochidae; genus Gibbula; species Gibbula magus. The sequence continues at coordinate 46,600,658 of OW388304.1, read as the reverse complement.
ACAAGTTTGTTCGAATTTGATTTTATATTTATTTTTACCCAACCAACAAAAATTCTGCCAAAACATTAAAATTGTGCTGAGGGTTTGATTTGGAATATGGAGACACTATTATAGCATTCTTTTAAACTTTATTCTTCAGTTCAAAAGGGATTTGTACCAAGAAATGTATTGGTTGAATGGAAAAGATCTAACATCAACATATCATCCCCTTTATGCAACGAGAGCAGTCTATCTCTGGATGAGAATGACATTCTACTCACTCCAACAAATGGAGTGGTTTCATGTGTGACCCAACAAACATTTCAGCAAGAAGCAACAAGTCACCAGGTAGGTTTTCATCACAGCTATGAAAAGCAGGAAAAATCAGGATATTTATGTCTCCCCCCATTCTCTTCCCAGACAGGTTACTCCCTTCAGATTTCCGATTCTACCATGTGTTCTAGATGGCCTGCATTTCTAGGCTCCAGCAAAATTCCCGGTCGACATAGCCGCTGAAAGATCAGTTTTCATTGGTTAAGAGGCAGGGATACAGTTTGAGGTTCCCCTTTCCCCACTGAATCACTTCAAACATATTGGCATTTGACTCTTAAGGGTCTTGCTAATTAGCATATGTCCCTGGAAAATGTCTGAAGAAAATAACACAAATGAATTAATTTTAGCTCCTCAAGCCTGAAAGGCCAGATGGGCTTATTGCATGGGCCGTTGTCAGATTGCATCCGTCTGGCAGGCGTCATCTGTAAACTTTTTCACATTTTCAACTTCTCCTCAAGAACCTCTACACCCAGGGACAGGGATGCGCTAAATAAATAGTTCAAAAATTTCTCGTTGGGTTATTACATGTATATGTTGGTTGTATGTTATATGTTTTTCAGTCTCACAAATTTATCAGGAAACATCTTCCATTCAGTTAACTATGAGGGCTGGAATGTGATGTAAACATGACTCGTTGAGGCAAAGAACATCAATTAAAGAGCATTAAATGCATTAAATAACTCTTCATCCTGTATTTGGTCAGATTTCATCAATCAAGAAGCATCATAGCAAGGTCCTCATAAACATCATCAAGAACAGCAATTCAGAAACTTGAGCATTTGCTTCAGAACAATCATTAAACATATACCCTCAGTGTATGGCAGATATGCTTCATAAGCATTGCCTGTACCGCTACCCCAGTGGTACGTACCAGCCCCCTACAGCTAGCTACCCCCAGTGGTACCAGCCCCCTTCAGCTAGCTACCCCAAACAGTACCCTTCCCCTACAGCTAGCTACCCCAAACAGTACCCCTTCCCCTACAGGTAGCTACCCAAAACAGTACCCTTCCCCTACAGCTAGCTACCCCAAACAGTACCACCTCCCCTACAGCTAGCTACATCAAACAGTACCCTTCCCCTACAGCGAGCTACATCAAACAGTACCCTTCCCCTACAGCTAGCTACCCCAAACAATACCACCTTCCCAACAGCTAGCTACATCAAAAAGTACCCTTCCCCTACAGCTAGCTACATCAAACAGTACCCTTCCCCTACAGCTAGCTACATCAAACAATACCACCTCCCTTAAAGCTAGCTACATCAAACAGTACCCTTCCCCTACAGGTAGCTACATCAAACAGTACCCTTTCCCAACAGCTAGCTACATCAAACAGTACCCTTCCCCTACAGCTAGCTACATCAAACAGTACCCTTCCCCTACAGCTAGCTACATCAAACAGTACCCTTCCCCTACAGCTAGCTACATCAAACAGTACCCTTCCCCTACAGCTAGCTACATCAAACAGTACCCTTCCCCTACAGGTAGCTACATCAAACAGTACCCTTTCCCAACAGCTAGCTACATCAAACAGTACCCTTCCCCTACAGCCAGCTACATCAAACAGTACCCCCTCCCCTACAGCTATCTTACCCCAGCTGTAGCCTCTCCCCTACAGCTATCTTACCCCAGCAGTAACCCCTCCCCATCAGCTAGCTAACCCCAGCAGGACCCCCTCCCCTACAGCTAGCTAACCCCAGCAGGACCCTTCCCCTACAGCTAGCTAACCCCATTAGTATTCCCTCCCCTACAGCTAGCTAACCCCATTAATACCCCCTCCCTTAAAGTTAGCTAACCCCAGCAGGACCCCTCCCCTACAGCTAGCTAACCCCAGCAGGACCCCTCCCCTACAGCTAGCTTACCCCAGCAGGACCCTTCCCCTACAGCAAGCTAACCCCAGCAGCACCCCCTCCCCTACCGCAAGCTAACCCCAGCAGGACCCTTCCCCTACAGCTAGCTAACCCCAGCAGGACCCCCTCCCCTACAGCTAGCTAACCCCAGCAGTACCCCCTCCCTTAAAGCTAGCTACTCCCAGCAGGACCCCCTCCCCTACAGCTAGCTAACCCCAGCAGTACCCCCTCCCCTACCGCAAGCTAACCCCAGCAGGACCCTTCCCCTACAGCTAGCTTACCCCAGCAGGACCCCCTCCCCTACAGCTAGCTAACCCCAGCAGTACCCCCTCCCTCAAAGCTAGCTAACCCCAGCAGTACCTCGAATCTTATTTACAATAATGATGTTATCATTATAATAGTATGTAGATCTTGCCATGGTCAGTTTATTAGGCCACCTACTTAATCTAAGCTTCAGCTTCCATAGTTTGTGGCGCCTTACCAAGGATGATATTTACCATTTACTGGTATTCAGCATTATAAAGCCTTACAGAAATGTCATGACTCTATGTTAATGAATACATTCACCTCTTTCACAGCTCACAATTGTACTATGTACTAATAATTATAAGAATAATCAACGAGTTGCGAGGAATTATGGATTATCTGTCCCGAGTTAATTATTGTGATAAACTCCGAGCTTTAGTGAGGAATTTGACATAATAATTCACGAGGGACAGATAATTCGTAATTCCGAGCACCGAGTTGGTTATTATCCCCTGCCAACATAGTTGGGGGGGGATATTGAAATGGGCTCCGTCCGTCCGTCCGTCCGTCCGTTCGTCCATTCGTCCGTTCGTCTGTTCGTCTGTCCGTCCGGATTTTGTTTCCGGAGCAGAACTCGAAAACTATAAGACATATCTCAACGAAACTTGGTGTGTGGAACAATCATCATGTGTAGATGTGCCTTTTGGGGTTTTCAACTTCTTCCAGTTATTTATTTTTTACCGTTTCCATGGAAATGTAACATAGAATTTCGTTTCCGGAGCAGAACTCGAAAACCATAAGACATATCTCAACGAAACTTGGTGTGTGGAACAATCATCATGTGTAGATGTGCCTTTTGGGGTTTTCAACTTCTTCGAGTTATTTTTTTTTACCGTTTCCATGGAAATGTAACTTAGAATTTCGAGAACCCTCAACCTATTGACTTTTTCGATTTGTTTTTACATGAAGATGACTATCACGATATGGCAATGTAAACCAATAGATATTTCAAACAAGCAACTGAAGACAAAATTCCAAGACCCCGTTCAAGAATGCAACAGTGCATGGCAAGACACAAATGCAGAAGAGATGAAGGTATTTGTAGCCATGACAATAGCCATGTCATTAGTTGTGCAGCGAAACTTTGCCGAGTACTGGTCAACAAGTGATGTTACCTCAACGCCTTTCTTCTCCAAGTGCACGCCCCGAGACAGGTTTTGGCTTCTTATAACCTACCTACATTTGTCTGACAACAAGAAGCTGCTGGGCCGCAACACCCCAAACTTTTCACCAATAAATAAACTGGGACACTTGTATAACCGGATAGTTCACCGTTTTTCAAGAGTGTATAAACCACATCAAAACATTTTAGTCGACGAGGGCATTGTGCCCTGGAAAGGCAACTTATCTTTCAAAGTTTATCTTCCCGACGGATATGTTTGCAAGTTCAAACTCTACACTGGAAAAACGAATGAACCGGTTTCTGAAGGTGGCAAAATTATGATGTAGTCATGGACTTGGTGAACGACTACGTTGGACAGGGGCATCACATCTTTATGGACAACTATTATTCGTCCTCAAATCTGTACATAAACTTGTATGAGCGGCGAATCAGTGCCACAGGGACGTTGAGAGCCAATCAAAAGGGCCTTCCTGATTCTGTCAAGAAGCCTAAAAAGAAACCGAAGCAAGGGGACATGACAGTTTCTCACAACCGTGACCTCCTCGTTGTTCGCTACAAAGATAGAAAATCAGTCCTTCTCATGTCTACTATTGAAGATACACATCTTGAACAAACAGGGAAGAAGAACATTTTAACATCGTACAACAAGTACATGGGAGGTGTTGATTGGGCTGACCAGATGTTGTCGTACACGCCATTCTGAGTGAAGACCCGGACGTGGTGGAAACGGGTTTGGTTTCACGTTCTCAACGTTGCCATGTTGAACTCTTATATCATTTATATAGAATATAGCCAAGATAAACCTCTCAAAACAAGTCGGGAATACAGGAAGGCTTTGGCGCAACATATAGTAACATTTGCGGACGTGGTGTGCAGACGTCCTCGTGGTCGGCCGATCAAAGGTGACGAAAGTGTCATTCGTCTTCATGGACGTCACTTTCTGACGAAGATTCGCGCTGTCGGAAAGAAGAAAAACATCACAAGGATGTGTGTGGTATGCTCGAAGGCAAAACGCGCGGTCCCCGCAAAACAGATAGAAGGTGGCAATGCCAGCAAGGAAGAGAAAACGAGTAGGCAGAGAGTCGTCTTATGAATGTACAGATTGTAATGTTGCTCTGTGTGCCGCACCATGCTTCAAACTATATCACACTGCCACTGACTACTCCAGGGCTTACATCACTGCCACAGACAAAGAAAGAAATGAAGAAGATAATGAAGAAGTGGAAAATTGAAAGTAAAGAGAGCCGAAGTGTGGACGAGTATATAATCATTATATACAGACCTTGTTAGGTCCCTACAGCTGTTCTGTGCACTACCGCAGGTAAATATGTGTGTATATTTGTACATAAATGCAATGTAATTTTATTGTGATATATGTCATTGCAAATAAAATATTTTTTATTTTGTCAAAGAGACAGAGAAAGTGAATGCGAGCTTTCATTGGATGTTCAGCCAGAACCGCATCATAAATACCACCCATAAATGCTGAACCGGGTGGCCAAATTTCATAAAACTTACATCCTCGTAAAGAGGAAAGATTTGGCTTTGATTCCATATAAAATTTGTACATGCGCACGAAAAACTAAAGTTGCGGCACGTACCGTAAGATGCGCGATACTCAAAAAGTTGCCTCAAAGTACTGATGGTACCTTCCTTTTACGCACGCTATAGCTTCAGAACTAAGTTGCGCATTTTTTTTCTTTTTACATCATCGTAAAGAGAAATAAATTGTCTTTAATTCCATGTATCATTTGTATATGTGCAGCGAAAAAAAACATGCGGCAAGTGATGCGCCAGGTGTCACAAAAAGGTTGGTTTTTCAAAATCAATTCTCTAAGAACTGGGGGTGCCTTCCTTATGCTCTCCATATATTGTGTATATATCTGTCCGTAAACTTTTCACTTGTTCGACTTCTTCTCCAGAACCAATGACTCAAGAGAGCTGAGATTATATGTACAGACTCCTTGGCCAATGGGGATTCTATATAGATTTGGTGACTCTGTGACCCCAAATAAGGGCCACAGGAGCCATTACCTAAAAAGCTATTTTCATCTTCTTCTCCAGTCCCAATGAACATAGAGAGCTGACATTTTATGAACAGACTCCTTGACTGACAGGGATTCTAAATTGTAGATTTGGTAACCCTGTGACCCCAAATAAGGGCCACAGGGGTCACAACCTAAAAAGCATTTTTCATCTTTTTCTTCAGTCCCAAAAGCTCTAGAAAGCTGAAATGTTACGTACAGATTCTTTGGCCAATGGGGATTCTAAATTGAAGATTTGGTGATCTTGTGACCCCAAATATGGATCACAGGTGTAACCACTTAAAACAACTCTTTTAATGAGCTGTGAAGATAATGAGATTTTATGTGCACTTCATATGTCAGCTTAAGAGTAATACTACATTATGGACATGTTTGATGTAATCAATGTGAAATTAGAACTATTGAATAGCCTGTGAACTGAATATTGTGACAGGATGCATAGGAAAAAATTTAAAAAGGGTTAAGAAATGTTTTATTTTACATTAGATATGTGAACTAAATATGACTGGTGATGAAGTAAGATAAGACTATTAAAACTAGCTACATGAGTTTGTGATACCACATCTTCTTTTCCAATAAAGAAAAATAAATAAAGATGGGGAAAACATAATTTAAAATACCTTATTCTCTTGGGTATAAGACCAGGGGGCCAAGCAAACAAACATCTTGAAAACATGGGGTTGGGCTTTTAGACGGGATAGGCCTCAACTCAGATGAAAATTCATACCAGAGACCATCAGACAGTCAGAATAGTTTTAATGTAGGTTTTGACACTTAACTTAAAATAATATAATAGATATATATAATGTATGACCATGGCAAAATTGGGGGTGGGCTATAACCTGAGAATAACCCTAACCAGGACAACCCTCTGGGGTGGTCTTAGGCTCAGAGATTTCAGGTTACTTCTCTGCTGTGTTACTGATTTAGTCTTACACTCAGATACTCAATAGAATTTATTAATTAAATATTGAAAAGGAGCCTATGAAACTATGAGCCTATGAGAAACAGGATTTTTAGAAACAAATAGGGGCTCTTTTTTGTAGTAAATGTTGATAATAAAAATAAGAAGTAAAACAATAAACTGCAAAGGTCTACATTATTTATAATGAATATGGATTAATGTGTAACCAATTTTGATAATAACCTTTTAAATTTGATGACTGGGCAATGACTTATTATGTGATATCTTTATCTTTTCCTTAGAGATAATTAATAACATGAATCCTGATGAGCTTCAGCGCCAGTGGCTCTATTTTTGTGCTCTGTAATAGCAAATACCATTTTTAGCTCATCTGGCCTGAAAGGCCCGATGGGCTTATGGCATGGCATGGTGTCCGGCGTCCGTCCATCCGTCCGTCTGAAAACTTTTCGCATTTTCATCTTCTTCTCCAGAACCACTTGGTCTAGGGAGCTGCAATTTTGTGTGCAGATTCCTTTGCTAATGGGGATTCTAAATTGTAGATTTCATGACCCTGTGACCTCAAATGGGGTCACAGGGGTCACATCCCCATAAACCTATTTTCATCTTCTTCTCCAGTTCCAAAAGGTCTAGACGGAGAGCTGAAAAGTTGTATGCAGACTCCTTGGCTAATGGAGATTCTAAATTGTAGATTTGGTGACCCTGTGACCTCAAATGGGGTCACAGGGGTCACTACCCCAAAAACCTATTTTCATCTTCTTCATCTAAAATTAAAGGTGTCAATTAATTAATCGATAAAGGTGTACTAGTTTGGTTATGTATTTGTAATGAATTTCGCATGCGGATATATACCTTGATTATTAGTAAGGCATTTAATAACTTAAATGATTTAAAGCTTATAAGGGCTCAAGATATGTTGTGACCGTGTGAATAATGGTATTAAATGAACAACTGTATATGAAAAGTGGGCATTTCGATCTTCATGCTGTACAAATGATGTAAAATTACACAGCATAGTTAATACCAAGAATGAGTTTAAAACTATATGCAGTTTGTAAATGACGAGAATTGTGCATTTTGTAAAACAGAGAATGAAAACATCTCTCTCGTTTTTCAAAAAATATGATCATATATAAAACAATTCTGCTTGACTGGAACTGTTTTTAAATACCTCTACAAATCTTGGTATTCTATTACAAAATATTGGTATTCTCTTTTTTTATTTTCTATTGGTTTTCCTACTCAATTCAAGTTTTTGAATCAATTAAATCTTAATGAGCATAAAGCATATCTTTTGAAGTAGCCTTAAAGGTCAAGTATCATCATTTAGTTATAAAATTAATAATTTCAGACAAGTACACGCAATTAAAAAGTTTAACTGCAAGAACAATTCATAAAATCATTTCGTTTGAAAAAAATAGTCTCCACTCTCAAATATTCCAAAAAGGTACAGTGGCATGATAAAGTGAAAGAGTAAAAGGGCGATAAAGCGATAAAGCGATAAAGCGAATGAGCGATAAAGCGATATAACTGCGCGACAAAGCAAAATGTTTTTATCGCTTTGTCGTGCGGCTATCGCTTTGTCGTGCGACACTATCGCTTTGTCGCGCGGCACTATCACTTTGTCGTTCAACGTTATCGCTTTATCGTGTTGCTATATCGCTTTGTCGTTATCGCTTTATCGTGTTGCTATATCGCTTTGTCGTGTGTCCATATTGCTTTATCGCTTTATCGCGTTGTTGCCAGAGGGCGAAAGAGAGATTCCCCTCTCGGCCATCATATTATATAATGTCCCTGATAGAATCAAGCAAACATATCCCCCGCTATAGGAAAAGTGCGAAATAAAATGTATATACAACAATTATTACGATGATTTATTCTTCACCAATCTTAAGTCACTCTCATACTTGCGTTTGAAATGTTTTATTACATATTGTAATATGATGATGTTAAATAGTTCAAGTCTGACTGAGCGTGGTCTTACATTTTTAGCTCATCAGGCCTGAAAGGCCCGATGGGCTTATGGCATGGCATGGTGTCCGGCGTCCGGCCATCCGTCCATCCGTAAACTTTTTGCTTTTTCAACTTCTTCTCCAGAACCAATGACTCCACAGAGCTGAAATTTTATGTGCAGACTCCTTGGCCCATGGGGATTCTAAATTGTAGATTTCGTGACCCCATGACCCCAAATGGGGTCACAGGGGTCACATCCTTAAAAACCTATTTTCATCTTCTTCTCCAGTTCCAAAAGTTCTAGAGAGCTTAAAAGTTGTGTGCAGACTCCTTGGCCAAGGGGAATTCTAAATTGTTGATTTCGTGACCCCATGACCTCAAATGGGGTCACAGGGGTCACATCCTTAAAAACCTATTTTCACCTTCTTCTCCAGTTCCAAAAGGTCTAGAGAGCTGAAAAGTTGTGTGCAGACTCCTTGGCCAATGGGGATTCTAAATTGTAGATTTCGTGACCCCGTGACCCCAAATGGGGTCACAGAGGTCACAACCCCAAAAACCTATTTTCGTCTTCTTCTCCAGTTCCAAAAGGTCTAGAGAGCTGAAAACTTGTGTGCAGACTCCTTGGCCCATGGGGATTCTAAATTGCAAATCTCGTGACCCCGTGACCCCAAAGGGGGTCACTGGGGTCACATCCTTAACAACCTATTTTCATCTTCTTCTCCAGTTCCAAAAGGTCTAGAGAGCTGAAAAGTTGTGTGCATACTCCTTGACCAATGGGGATTCTAAATTGTAGATTTTGTGACCCCATGACCCCAAAAGGGTTTACAGGGGTCACATCCTTAGAAACCTATTATATCTTCTTCTCAAGTTCCAAAAGTTCTAGAGAGCTGAAAAGTTGTGTGCAGACTCCTTGGGTAATGGGGATTCTAAATTGTAGATTTCGTGACCCCGTGACCCCAAATGGAGTCACAGGGGTCACATCCTTAAAAACCTATTTTCATCTTCTTCTCCAGTTCCAAAAGTTCTAGAGAGCCTAAAAGTTTTGAGCAGACTCCTTGGCCAAGGGGAATTCTAAATTGTTGATTTCGTGACCCCATGACCCCAAATGGGGTCACAGGGGTCACATCCTTAAAAACCTATTTTCATCTTCTTCTCCAGTTCCAAAAGGTCTAGAGAGCTGAAAAGTTGTGTGCAGACTCCTTGGCCCATGGGGATTCTTAATTGTAGATCTCGTGACCCCATGACCCCAAATGGGGTCACAGGGGTCACAACCTTAGAAACCTATTTTCATCTTCTTCTCCTGTTCCAAAAGGTCTAGAGAGCTGAAAATTTGTGTGCAGACTCCTTGGGTAATGGGGATTCTAAATTGTAGATTTCGTGATCCTGTGACCCCAAATGGGGTCACAGGGGTCACATCCTTAAAAACCTATTTTCATCTTCTTCTCCAGTTCCAAAAGTTCTAGAGAGCTTAAAAGTTGTGTGCAGACTCCTTGGCCAAGGGGAAATCTAAATTGTTGATTTCGTGACCCCATGACCTCAAATGGGGTCACAGGGGTCACATCCTTAAAAACCTATTTTCACCTTCTTCTCCAGTTCCAAAAGGTCTAGAGAGCTGAAAAGTTGTGTGCAGACTCCTTGGCCAATGGGGATTCTAAATTGTAGATTTCGTGACCCCGTGACCCCAAATGGGGTCACAGAGGTCACAACCCCAAAAACCTATTTTCGTCTTCTTCTCCAGTTCCAAAAGGTCTAGAGAGCTGAAAAGTTGTGTGCAGACTCCTTGGCCCATGGGGATTCTAAATTGCAAATCTCGTGACCCCGTGACCCCAAAGGGGGTCACTGGGGTCACATCCTTAACAACCTATTTTCATCTTCTTCTCCAGTTCCAAAAGGTCTAGAGAGCTGAAAAGTTGTGTGCATACTCCTTGACCAATGGGGATTCTAAATTGTAGATTTTGTGACCCCATGACCCCAAAAGGGTTTACAGGGGTCACATCCTTAGAAACCTATTATATCTTCTTCTCAAGTTCCAAAAGTTCTAGAGAGCTGAAAAGTTGTGTGCAGACTCCTTGGGTAATGGGGATTCTAAATTGTAGTTTTCGTGACCCCGTGACCCCAAATGGAGTCACAGGGGTCACATCCTTAAAAACCTATTTTCATCTTCTTCTCCAGTTCCAAAAGTTCTAGAGAGCCTAAAAGTTTTGAGCAGACTCCTTGGCCAAGGGGAATTCTAAATTGTTGATTTCGTGACCCCATGACCCCAAATGGGGTCACAGGGGTCACATCCTTAAAAACCTATTTTCATCTTCTTCTCCAGTTCCAAAAGGTCTAGAGAGCTGAAAAGTTGTGTGCAGACTCCTTGGCCCATGGGGATTCTTAATTGTAGATCTCGTGACCCCATGACCCCAAATGGGGTCACAGGGGTCACAACCTTAGAAACCTATTTTCATCTTCTTCTCCTGTTCCAAAAGGTCTAGAGAGCTGAAAATTTGTGTGCAGACTCCTTGGGTAATGGGGATTCTAAATTGTAGATTTCGTGATCCTGTGACCCCAAATGGGGTCACAGGGGTCACATCCTTAAAAACCTATTTTCATCTTCTTCTCCAGTTCGAAAAGTTCTAGAGAGCTTAAAAGTTGTGTGCAGACTCCTTGGCCAAGGGGAAATCTAAATTGTTGATTTCGTGACCCCATGACCTCAAATGGGGTCACAGGGGTCACATCCTTAAAAACCTATTTTCACCTTCTTCTCCAGTTCCAAAAGGTCTAGAGAGCTGAAAAGTTGTGTGCAGACTCCTTGGCCAATGGGGATTCTAAATTGTAGATTTCGTGACCCCGTGACCCCAAATGGGGTCACAGAGGTCACAACCCCAAAAACCTATTTTCGTCTTCTTCTCCAGTTCCAAAAGGTCTAGAGAGCTGAAAAGTTGTGTGCAGACTCCTTGGCCCATGGGGATTCTAAATTGCAAATCTCGTGACCCCGTGACCCCAAAGGGGGTCACAGGGGTCACATCCTTAACAACCTATTTTCATCTTCTTCTCCAGTTCCAAAAGGTCTAGAGAGCTGAAAAGTTGTGTGCAGACTCCTTGGCCAATGGGGATTCTAAATTGTAGATTTCGTGACCCTGTGACCCCAAAAGGGGTCACAGGGTTCACATCCTTAAAAACCTATTTTCATCTTCTTCTCCAGTTCCAAAAGGTCTAGAGAGCTGAAAAGCTGTGTAGAGACTCTTTGGTCAAAGGTGATTCTTAATTGTAGGATTGGTGACCCTGTGACTCGAAATACAGATCTAAAAACCTATTTTTTGCTTGTTAACAATGTATTACTTGAGATAACTTAGATATTCAACCTTAGATAATAAATCAAATCCTGATGAGCTACAGAGCCCATGGCTCTATTTTTTGGATACTGTCCAAGAAGCGGAATTCTTCGTTACGTTTCCGTGGAAACAACCAAAAACATACATTTGAAGAATTTGATACCCCCAAAATGCTCATCTACATATCATGCTTGTTAAATATACCACATTTGGTTGAGCTCGGACTTACAGGTGTTTGGTTCTGTTCTGTCCATCGGACTTACAGGTGTTTGGTTCTGTTCTGTGCGTTTACTTATGATGATTGTTGCACACGCAAAGTTTCGATGACCAAAGACATAGATTTTGAGTTTTACTCCAGAAAGGGACTTCTAAGTTCAGTATCCATGGACACCGCTAAAAATATAGATTTGAAGAAATTCAAAACCCCAAAGGGCACACATACACATGATACTTGTAAAATATACCAAGTTTGGTTGAGCTAGGCCTTAAAGTTTAAGTTCTGCTCCGAACAGGAAACAGTTCCGTTTCCATTGAAAGACACCCCCAAAAAGTTAAAAACCAAAGAAAGCAAAAGGCGGGGAGGACCATGGCAAATCACTGATAATAAGTTCATGTTCTATTGTGCATACATAATGGAATAGGATATTTTTTCAACGTTGAGAAAATATCCAGGACCTACTTTCAATGGGGATCGGTTTCAACTCTTGAAATCTGGTCGAAGGCCATTTTTCAACGTTAAGTATATGATAACCTTCCAACCCTTATTCAACGGGGACCTTGTTTCAATGTTACACCGGCAAGCGCGGTACGAATGGTATTGATATTGCCACGTCTGTTTGCGTCAGAAATTGTAGCTTACCGCGATAACTGCAGAAATAATTGACATGTGTGTTTACATGTTCATTACTTACTCTTTGTATGCAGGGACGAGATTTGAGTTACATATTCGCAGTTGTTTCAGAAAGCGGTAAGCATCCACACGGCACTTGTCAATGTGCTCCATCAAATACTTCTTCCTTCTGTCATGATCTGTCAGCTCCTTCTCCAGTTGTATTGAAGCCAGGTTGTTTCTATTATTCAGTTCCTGGACTGACCTATTCAGGGAACCACATCTAGCCATTGCCATCGGTTACAAAATATAGTCTAAACTTATATCTTATTTGCTTCACATTTACCAAACTAAAGCTATGTCATTGGTACAAACAACACTGCGATCTGATTACCCAGGGAAATGTTGTGTTTAGCGTCACTATTTACTAACACAGAACAAAAGTCGCTAATGACATGACTCTTTCAAACATTCGATTGAGTAACCAAGCGGATTGAGCGTAAACCCAAACAAAAAGCGATTTTGATTAGGACGAAAAGAGGATTTGGCGTGTGCTTGACGACTAACATGATTGAATGGTAAAGAAACGAATTTATTAGCTCATCAGGCCTGAAAGGCCCGTCCGTCCATCCGTCCGTAAACTTTTCGCTTTTTCGACTTCCTCTCCAGAACCAATAACTCCACAGAGCTGAAATTTGTGTGCAGACTCTTTGGCCAATGGGGATTCTAAATTGTAGATTTCGTGACCCCATGACCCGAAATGGGGTCACAGGGGTCACATTCTTAAAAACCTATTTTCATCATCTTCTCCAGTTCCAAAAGATCTAGAGAGCTGAAAAGTTGTGTGCAGACTCCTTGGCCAATGGGGACTCTAAATTGTAGATTTCGTGACCCTGTTACCCCACATGCGGTCAAAGGGTCACATCCTTAAAAACCTATTTTCATCTTCTTCTCCCTTTCCAAAAGATCTAGAGAGCTGAAAAAGTGTGTGCAGACTCCTTGGCCAATTGGGATTCTAAATTGTAGATTTCATAACCCCATGACCCCAAATGGGGTCACAGGGGTCACATCCTTAAAAACCTATTTTCATCTTCTTCTCCAGTTCCAAAAGGTATAGAGAGCTGAAAAGTTGTGTGCAGACTCCTTAGCTAATGGGGGTTCAAAATTGTAGATTTCGTGACCCCAAATGGGGTCACAGGGGTCACAACCTATAACAAAACACCATTGTAGCAAGCTTTGAACAGTTCTCTTGAGATTTTATGTACTCTTCATTTCAGACTAAGGGAGGTAATCCCAAATATGTGAGTTTTATTAATCTTTGAGGAATGGTTCTTGAGAAAGAAGAATTAAGAATAGAGGATCTAACAAATATTGTTTGTAACATTTATTTTGTAAGCCCAAAACTTTTATCATATTTCATATGTAAATATTAATATTTTATCATATAATATAGAATGCCTGATGAGCTACAGAGCCAATGGCTCTATTTTTTATTATCTTGACATGTTTTTATACCCCAAAACTCTAGAGACAGACACCAAGATCATCACATTTGAGTTGATAGTTACAGAGTTATGATCAGTAAGAGGTTTCGGCGGCCATCTTGGACACCATCTTGAAAAAAATAATTTCCGGGGGTCCTAATTTGGTAAACTTTTAGTATGTTATAAAATGCACTAATCCCTACCGGAATCAGTTAAGAAACCTTTTGTAGCAATTTTGGTGGGGGTTTAGGGGGTATTTTCCATATATTGACCTGACTATAATATTGCCAAATAGACCAAACATATAAGACGAATAGTTTGCGTTTGTAAAATGACCAGACTTCATTAAAGGCTCTTATTTTGCACACAGTCATGGGGCAGGACTAGTAAGAGTCCCTCAGGGCTGTTTTGGGAGGAGGCTTGGTTTAACCTGTAGAAGGAATGGGTCAGGATATATTTTATGGCTTTGTGTGTTGGTTCTCTACATGTAGTCCATACACCTTTTAGCATAGTAATTTTAGTTAAAATAATTTTTCTCACCAATTTCTTTACCATTTTGTAACACGATTTGGGAACAGAACAGAGCAGAACTTTATTATGATCAAGCTGAGAACCTTGGCATTATGAGGTACAAACTGACAGTATAATACATAATGATAGCAGATAAATGATTAGCCGGAAGATTTTACAATTTGCATTATAATTTTACAAAATTTACTAAGTCTTTTTAATACAGATATTGATCTTTTACACATAAACAGTTTCTGCAATTTAAGCATGTTTGGATTTTTTTTCAACAAATGTGTTGCGTACAAAGTATGAACAAATAAAAATATAATATGGAATTCATCTGCAACATCATCAGTTAAACACAATTTACATTTTCTTTCAGATATAGGTATCTTATTCCATCAATGTCTTAGTTCCACCATTTGAATTGGAAGAGTCAACTTCTCTTCAAGATAATTGTGATACTTGGACAACCAGTATCCTCAAAAAGTATTTTTTTTATGCACTGACACTGAACAATTTTGGTGTCCATGGCTTTTTTAAAGGTCATGTCAAGGGATTGTACTTTATCTGGAGAACAATCTATATCGATATCCGGCTTGAACATAAAAAATATATACCCTGATGAGCTACAGAGCCCATGGCTCTATTTTTTGGGAGAGTGCCATGCTACAACGCCTTTTAAGATCAAATTTGATTTTGTTATGGTGGCACCAGTCAAAATCAAACTTAACTTCTACCCCATCTTCTTAATTGAGATAATTTTCTTCTTTTCAGTATTACTTTGCAGAGTATGCATTCTCAGCACGAACAGACAGTGAAGTGAGCATGTTTGAGGGCCAGGTGATCACAGTACTGGCCAAAGCTGATTTGGAAGGAAACCCGGAGTGGTGGCTGGTTGACGCAGACGGACAGCACGGATATGTGCCAGCCAACTACCTCAGACTTATGAATTAGCTCAAGTTATTTCCTGATCCCACGGAAAATAAAATACCAGTCATGTTGAGTGACTTATTTAGCAGCCCCAACTAAATCAGCACATTTTCTTTTGGCTATTACTTTTTTCAAACTATAACTTCCTACTCAAAACCTTGGGGAATTCGGTTAACATGTTCACCTTCAAGATCAAAGATCAAGGTCACGACTTCTGAAAACACTTAAAAATATCCTTGTAAACACAACAACTTGGAAACTCTGTGTGCTCTTATTTGATACATATCAACTGTGGCCAAGATTTAAAAAGGTTTTTGTTATCCCACCGGTATGTCAGAGACAGGTTCGTTTCCAAAGCACTGCTCCAAAACCGTTCATCATATCTTCCTGAAACTTTGCATGTGTATTACCCACTAACTGAAGTGGTGCCTTTTGATATTTTCAGATTTTTTCTGATAAATCTATTATTTCCTGTTTCCATAGAAACATGAGAGGGATGTTGGTTGTTGTTGATTTTGACTGCTTCTGGAGCAGAAGTCTAAAACCCTTAACATACCTGAAACTCAGCATCTGTAATACCCACTAACTGAAGTACGGTAGTAGATACACAAGTATCTGTCAAAGATGTGTTTTAAAAATTTTGTGGAACCGGTGGGATATGTCATCTTCTGATGACTCTTGTTAAAATCTGTCAACAGTCAAGGTCATAGCGAGGTCATGACTTAAGCATGCATTTGTGATTATGCCTTACTTTAAATATTAACACTTTGAATCATTACGTGATTGTCATATGCTTGAAAAGTGATCATTGATTGTGTGATCTTGAAGATCAAAGGTCAAGATCACAAGATATGGTTATGGTAGACAGTTCTGAAATCGATAAAACTTTTTCCAAGAAGGGATAAGACCTCATATATATATAATTCCTACTTATTCCCCAAGGGAAGTTTTTTTACATGTTCACATTCAAGATGGAAGGTTAAGGTCAGAAGTTCTGAAATCACTAAAACAATCCTTGTAAACATGATAAATAACTTGAAATATGTTTGTGCTATCAGGCTATTTTTTTGGTTCATATCTGTTCACTCAGCAGTAGAATTGAGAACCTGGTATTGAAGTGAAGGCAATGTGAGAGATAACCTTAAAAAGTGCCTTAATTGGCAGCTAGGTTGATACTCTGAGTTGAGAATGAAAAAGTAACAAAGTTGGTCTAACACCAAGGTAAATAATGTGTGCATTTAGAGCATGCCCTTTTGTGTATAACCTTGAAGGTCAAGGTCACAAGATATGGGTTAAGGGACATGTTAACCCTTTGTTAAAGTTTGAAATGAAACAATAGGTTTAGAGAACAAACTTGTGTGAAATGACCTTAGTGATCATTCAACTTGATTGCAGTGACTGCAGTGATGAACAAACTTGTGTAAAGTGACTACAGTGATCATTAAACTTTTTAGCAATAACTCCAACCACACTGGTAATTAGCAGCTCCGACTAAGTCTGAGCTGCTATCAGTTTTTGTGCAGTTTTGTATTCGCTATAACTTTTTTCCTATTAGGTTTTGAGAACTCATATACATAACTTCTTACTTATACCCCTGGGGAATTTTTTTGACATGTTCACATTCAAGGTCAAAGGTCAAGGTCACGAGTTCTGAAATCACTAAAAAAATCCTTGTAAACATGATATTTGAACGCTTATCTAGTTTATACCTTATATTGTTATGATTCTTGGTTTCATTAATATGAATTACCTTTTTAGCTCATCTGGCCTGAAAGGCCCGTTGGGCTTATGGCATGGCGGGGTGTCCGACGTCCGAGGTCCGTCTGATAACTTTTTGCATTTTCGTCTTCTTCTCCAGAACCATTTGGTCTAGGGAGCTGAAAATTTGTGTACAGACTCATTGGCCAATGGGGATTGTAAATAGTAACATTAGTGACCCTGTGACCCCAAATAGGGTCACAGAGGTCACAACTTTGAAAACTTACTTTTATCTTCTTCTCCAGTTCCAAAAGGTCTAGAGAGCTGAAAAGTTGTGTGCAGACTCCTTTGCCAATAGGGATTCTAAATTGTAGATTTCATGACCCCATGACCACAAATAGGGTCACAGGGGTCACATCCTTAAAAACCTATTTTCAGCTTCTTTTCCAGTTCCAAAAGGTCTAGAGAGCTGAAAAGTTGTGTGCAGACTCCTCAAGTCTGACTGAGCGTGGTCTTACATTTTTAGCCCATCAGGCCTGAAAGGCCCGATGGGCTTATGGCATGGCATGGTGTCCGGCGTCTGTCCATCCGTCCATCCGTAAACTTTTTGCTTTTTCAACTTCTTCTCCAGAACCAATGACTCCACAGAGCTGAAATTTTATGGTGCAGACTCCTTGGCCCATGGGGATTCTAAATTGTAGATTTCGTGACCCCATGACCCCAAATGGGGTCACAGGGGTCACATCCTTAAAAACCTTTTTTCAGCTTCTTCTCAAGTTCCAAAATTTCTAGAGAGCTGAAAAGTTGTGTGCAGACTCCTTGGCCAATAGGGATTCTAAATTGTAGATTTGTAAAACCTACGTTATAAAGCACAGACAGTGATAGTTGTTTAAGAATTTTTAATAAAATTGGAAACACCAACAATATGCAATACATCCAGCCAATTTCGCGTCACAGATCAACGTATAATATTATGATACCAAGGACATAATGGTATGAAATACTATAATACTATAAGATACTACTAACTGATACAGACAAAGCAGGAGTGATTATTTTAGTTTCGTATCAAACTGGATACGAAACCTGAACCATAGTTTCGTATCACTAGGCTGTGCATATAACTACTGTTGTGTGACCCCATGACCCCAAATGGGGTCACAGGGGTGACATACTTAAAAACCTATTTTCAGCTTCTTCTCCAGTTCCAAAAGGTCTAGAGAGCTGAAAAGTTGTGTGCAGACTCCTTGGCCAATGGGGATTTTGAATTGTAGATTTCGTGACCCCATGACCCCAAATGGGGTCACTGGGGTCACAACCCCAAAAATCTATTTTCATCTTCTTCTCAAGTTCCAAAAGGTCTAGAGAGCTGAAAAGTTGTGTACAGACTCCTTGGCTAATGGGTATTTTAAATTGTAGATTTTGTGACCCCGTGACCTCAATTGGGGTCACAACCTTAAAAAACAATTTTTATCTTCTTCTCCAGGTCACAACTTTGAAAACTTACTTTTATCTTCTTCTCCAGTTCCAAAAGGTCTAGAGAGTTGAAAAGTTGTGTGCAGACTCCTTGGCCAATGAGGATTCTAAATTGCAGATTTCGTGATCCTGCGCCCTTAAATACAGGTCACAGACGTCATGACCTGAAAAGGTATTTCATCTAGGGATTTTATGTGCTCTTTAAAGGGAGGTTATTTAAAGAAAACAACATTAATGAATTAAATCTTCAAGTGTGATTTTATTTGTAGGTGATTTTATCTCTGGATCTCTAAGATCTATTTTATCTCCCTCTCATTTAAAGTGCTTACTATGTGTTATACCTCTCACCTAGACATTTTAAATTAGTTAATGTATATTAGGCCTGATGAGCTACAGAGCCCATTGCTCTATTTTTAAGACTGTCTGTCTGTCCGTCCCAAACACGGTACCTGTGTTCTGAAATCAACTCTTCCCACAGTTTTTGACCAATCTTTCTGCACATGTTTTGGATATATATCGGTTATCTGTGTGTGCCTTTTTGGGACCGATCGGATTAATATTTTCAGAGTTGTGGCGCTTGTTTTAGAGCGCTAAGCTTTCCAATTTCAGACAGACAGTATCTTTTTAGATAGCAATAAACATCTATCTACAGCATCAACAAACATAGTAAAATCTGATGGGCTAATACCATGGCATGTTGTCTGCCGTCCATCCGCACAGACTCCTAGTCAATAGGGATTCTAAATTGATGCTTTGGTGACCTTTTGACCCCAAGTAGGGTCACAGGGTTCACAACCTAAAAAAACTATCTATCTTTTTCTCCAGTACCAAAAAGTCAAGAAGGCTGAAATATTGTGTGCAGACTCCTTGGCCTATGGGGATTTCATTTGTAGATTTTGTGACCCCGTGACCCCATATATTAGTCACAGGGCTCATGACCTATATAAACCTATATTTATTTTCTTCTCCAGTAGCAAAAAGTCCTAGAAAGTTGAAATGTTGTGTACCGACTTCTTGGTCAGTAGGGATTCTAAATGGTAGATTTGGTGACCCTGTGACCCCAAATAAGGGCCTCACAGGTCATGATCTATGAACCTATTTTCATCTTCTTCTCAAGTATGAAAAGCTAAATGTTGTGTACAGACTCCTTGCCATTGTGGATTCTCAATTGTAGATTTGGTGATCTAGGGTCACAGGGGTCACAATTTAAAAACCTATTTTTTGCTTGTTAACAATGTATTACTTGAGATAACTTTGATAATACAGACGGTTGCAGATATCTTTACCGGTACCTACCGGTTGATCGTGATCAAATTGCATTCTGATCGCGGTCAAATCCATATCGGATCAGGGTCAATCTCGACTAAGACTCAGTAAAATAGTCATTGAAAGAAGGGGAATTTGGTTTTTAAAAGCGCATCAGTTGATCTGAAGAGGACATGTACATTTGTACAGATATCTTTTTTTAAATTCACCCACTATAATTTCAAAATACATAAACAATATTGTGGATAATCTGCATCTGTATATAAAAGTGTTTGGCATATGTGTTGAGACAAAGTATCAAATGCCAATTGCACAACCTAGAAGTTACGTACACAAACGGTATCACCGTTTCACTTGTTACGGCCTGAAATGATTATCAGTCATCACTACAAATAAACTTCTTTGACTTAGGTCGAATTGAATGAGACTTTGTTATGTGTTGTGAGGCGTGACTTAATAAACATTATGTGAGTAACATCATTAATATTAAAGCAGTTGGGTATAATAATAACAGTTTATTGACCTCAATACATTGTAAATTGGAAATTTGTTTTGTGCATTTCACACCCGGCAGCCACTGTAGCGCCAGTTCAAGCGTTGTTCTGTCCTTATAATGCTGAGTGTCAAGCAAGGAAGCAACAACTCCCATCTTTTAACGTCTTTTGGTATGACGCGACCGGGAATCGAACCCCGGCCTTCCGGGTGATGAGCAGACACTCTACCAACTGAGCTACATCCCCGGTATAGAGTCCAGAGTCCCTTAGTGTCAAAATTTTTTAAAAAATGGCTTAAAGTATGAAACTTGGCATGAATGATCATCAGGCATGTAGATATTCATTTTGCCTAGGATCCACATTTTTTGACCGCGGGAACCTGGTCACGTGACCTAAAATCCAAAACGGCCGCAACAATTTCGTGAAATTCAGTTCTAAGCTAAATAAATAATTATATGCATGAATTTAGCCAGATTTTATATATATTTTAAATGAATGTCTACAAAATACATGTACTTCAGAATACAAAATCACTTATTTGGTTTATTTTATTGCATATTTTGTAGTTAAAAAGTCAAAATTTAAGTTTTTTTAATTTTGGCTGAAGTTTATTTCAGTGATTGGGAAGGCCACGCGCCATGCGCAATTCACGCATTCTCCTTCAAAATGTCCGCATACAGTTTGTGACCCGTGCGCCGTGATGGCGCAATAGCTTTTCTCAACTAATTTTGAACCGAAATACAATCTGTTGCTACTCATACCCAGTGATTGGGAAGGCCAATTCTTAGCTTGAGACAATGGCCCCATGTGTATGAATTGTAATGGGCCATTTCAATTTTCAATGGGCTATGGTCCAAGACAATGGGCCGGAAATCAAGAAATAATTTTGATGGAATTTTGAGCAGCAGGTTATAATTGACCAGAACAGTTCTTTTTAAATAGGTCATTTACAAATCAATAGGTCACATTGTTTTCCCATTTCAAATTCAATAAAAAATAAAAAATAAATAAATTGCTTGTTTCAGTTTTATTATTTTCATGTTAACACTTGGTCTTTAGTTCACCATCAATATCAACTCAACACAGCCTGACAGCTGAACATGAACACATAAAACCTTGAAAAAATTCCTATTAACAGGGTGGTTAAGAATTTTTATAATAACAGTGAAACATTTGGTACTTTGAGGAGATGTTCATAAACTTGAAAGTGAAGTACAGTACAGTCTTTCTGTTTCAAAAAAGATATGTCATTGACTGTAAGTCAGGGAAGCTTGAAAGCAGCCTAGTCATATTCACATTCAAATAAGCTCTATTTACAAAGTAGTAAAGAATTACTAAGTAAATATAATAACACTAAACAGTGAAACATTTGGCACTTTGAGAGTGTAGCAGGGTTACGAGGGTCAAATGATGACAACACTCTCTGCTGGGTGTGAGACGTTTATTTCTCAGGATGATATCAGGTGAAAGTATATCAGACACCCTGTAACAATAAATATGATAATAAAATATACATCACACAGTTAGCACACAGTATACATATTGATATACAATACATATAATTCAACACAAAGGAATATGCTTATAGTGATAATAATTAATAAAACTATAGTTACTCATAACATGAGGAACATCTCATTACTGAACACATGCGTAGAAATATGATGTGCTATTAAACTTTACAAATAATCATGACAATACATATAGGTATGATATGGTATTAATTGCACATAATCACACATTACGTGGTGATACTATTTACAATGATATAATATTATATGATTGTAATAATTCGTTCATCATTACACAGACGTAATGATATGATAAAACACATGAAAGTTTATACACATAATACACGTACCCTGTGGGTGGTACAGGGGTGTGCTACAAACACACACTGGCACAGTACCTGCCGTAGGAACTGGGACTTGCTGCAGTAAAATAATATACAATCATAAGAAATGCTTCGTGGAATATATTTGTAGTACATTTACTAAACACAACACAGCATTTATTCCACAACACTTATTATTACACCTATCAGTTAAAACATGGCAACTTAAATTAAAACACATTCTCTCATCTCACACAATCATAAAAAGGATAGTAAAGATAAGAATATATTAGTAATAGTTAAATGATATTTATAGCTTGAATATTAATAAACTTACACTTATGCATAGCGCACTTACATGCTATACTTTATAAATATGTATTTATATAATATTTAATAGATTACTTTAATTATACAGATACTGCAAAGATAAAATGCAGTATTACTTTAGACTAAATATATAAACTAATCTTTCACATTCTGTCTGTCCGTTGTGTCCTTTCAGTGCAAATAGCTGGTGCAGAATGATTTGAAAATGTGCATGCGGTTAGTAAGACCAATCAGCTGAGAAGCGTCATGGCTTGGGATGTTATACAATACACTTGACTATGGCTAATGTTCATAAACTTGAAAGTGAATTACAGTACAGTCTTTCAAAAAAGATATGTCAATCATTGACTGTAAGTCAGGGAAGCTTGATAGCAGCCTGGTCATATTCACATTCAAATAAGCTCTATTTACAAAGTAGTAAAGAATTACTAAGTAAATATAATAACACTAAACATTGAAACATTTGGCACTTTGAGAGGAATGTTCATAAAATTGAAAGTGAATTACAGTACAGTCTTTCAAAAAAGATATGTCAATCATTGACTGTAAGTCAGGGAAGCTTGATAGCAGTCTGGTCATATTCACATTCAAATAAGCTCTATTTACAAAGTAGTAAAGAATTACTAAGTAAATATAATAACACTAAACAGTGAAACATTTGGCACTTTGAGAGGAATGGTCTGAAACTGGAAAGCAGAGTACAACTCTTTCATATAAGTCATTGACAATGACACAGGTTACACATACTGAAAATATCTATTCTACTTAGACTTGCATGCATTGTACAGTCTCTTTCTGAGATTATATTTCTTGAGACTGTCCCAGAAGTCATGTTCAGCAAGACCCTTTCCCTGCAGCCTGACTCTAAGCAGCAGCTTGTCACTGATGACTGGTGAGAGGCGGCTTCTCTGTCTAGAGAGAATAAGATTTTGGGCGCTTAACACCCTCTCACATGTAGCAGTGTGTAGTGGTACAGTCTCAGGGCAATGTGTGCGAGTTTCATCACTTCACTCAAATCATCTCTGTGGTGAGCTGACAGCAAACCCCAGAGGCTGGTCATATCATCAACAGGATACCTCCCAGCTTTGACAATCATCTTTGCCATCCTCCACTGTTCCCTGACTGCTGTCTTGCTGATATATGGAGGTGAACTTATTCCATTGTGTGTCTGAAAAATAGAATGTACATTAAACAAATAAGCCAATTGTGTAAGTCTAAAGTGCTTATGTTACTTGGCCATTTGGGTATCATACCAATTTAAGGAATAGTTTAAAGATAAATATCACACCTGCTCCTCTCCATAGAAGTTCAGTAGCACTTCAATGCCTTCATTACCATAATTTTCCCAATCACTTTCAAAGTTGAGAGTTCGCATTGCCAACACAAAGAAGGCGTCAAGAAGGTTTTTCTGTGGAAACCTGAAATTAAAAGTGGTCATCATTTACAATGCAATAATGAAACCAGAAACAATACTATGAAACTCTACATGAATACTTGAAAGTCATAAATTCATAAATTTACATAAAGTTATAACTTCGGCAATTAACTTCATTTGTATCAATTCTATATTTTATATAAAATATTCATATTCGACCTAAATAATAATTCATGCTTCGCTTATTTTTACTCTATTGAATTTACCTTGATCTAATATTTTGAATCAGCTGATTAAAAAATTTGCTTTTGACAGCAGTGAAGTTTGTGTTATCACTGGTCAAACGGTGGCCCTTAAACTCTCTGTGACCATCAACAAGTGGAACATCAGTTGCAAAGTTGCTCATATGTGTTGGGAAAAGGCAGGTTCCATCCTTGTAAGATTCCAAATCAACTAAACAAAGGTCCACAGCAATCTGCAAAACAAAAATGATTCAAGCTTCCCTGACTTACAGTCAATGATTGACATATCTTTTTTGAAAGACTGTACTGTAATTCACTTTCAAGTTTATGAACATTCCTCTCAAAGTGCCAAATGTTTCACTGTTTAGTGTTATTATATTTACTTAGTAATTCTTTACTACTTTGTAAATAGAGCTTATTTGAATGTGAATATGACCAGGCTGCTTTCAAGCTTCCCTGACTTACAGTCAATGACATATCTTTTTTGAAACAGAAAGACTGTACTGTACTTCACTTTCAAGTTTATGAACTCAAAGTACCAAATGTTTCACTGTTATTATAAACATTCTTTACCACCTGTTAATAGGGATTTTTTCAAGGTTTTATGTGTTCATGTTCACCTGTCAGGCTGTGTTGAGTTGATATTAATGGTGAACTAAAGACCAAGTGTTAACATGAAAATAATAAAACTGAAACATGCAATTAATTTATTTTTTTATTTTTTATTGAATTTGAAATGGGAAAACAATGTGACCTATTGATTTGTAAATGACCTATTTAAAAAGAACTGTTCAGAACAATTAACCTGCTGCTTAAAATTCCATCAAAATTATTTCTTGATTTCCGGCCCATTGTCTTAGACCAATGGCCCAATGAAAATTGAAATGGCCCATTACAATTCCTACACATGGGGCCATTGTCTCAAGCTAAGAATTGGCCTTCCCAATCACTGTTATTAATTGTATTTTTTACTTATAAGATAAATAGTTGCGTTTGTAAAATTTCCGGGATTCATTGCTATTCAACACCCGCAAATTTAGTTTAAAACCGACGGCGTTAGCCGGAGGTTTTAAACGCTGAAATTTGCGGGTGTTGAATAGCAATGAATCCCGAAAATTTTACAAACGGAACTATTTATCGATATTGTAACATGACCGTTAGTTATCAGGCGTTTTGAAACGAACTCTCTTTTTGCGTACCTATCTCTGAGTGGAAAGGACTTTGCGACTGTTCCATTTTTGTTAGAGGTGTGGTCAGGTCAAAACAAATGTAAATACTCGGCGTAATATGTACATTAGCAACAATTTACACATAAGCTCAAACAGTGTCACTCAACTATGTTCACTTCATAATATTCACGTATCCTTTTACATGGCGATAAACATTTATCTACGACATCAACACAGTAAAATACCTAGGAACAAAAATCTTAAACTTGCCCTAACCCATTGTGACAATGATGCTAGCATTGTGACGTCAAAACGGTTGATCACTATGACGTCATGCCATGGCAACTGCATTCGGTAAACACAGCTGCATGGAAGAAGGCTTCAAACTTGGACAAATCTTACTTGTTTAAAACATTTTAGTTACTTGAAACTAATTAATTTTGAGAGTTATTTGTGACCTATACTGCTATACACAAGCAAGAAAATGACAATGCCACCTGTCAAATTTGAGAAAGGAGCAAATATTAAGAGAAATAGAAAAAATAAATTTTGAGTCAGGCCGAATCTTGTGAACAAGATGTATATGTTCGCAGTGATTCGCCCCAAGTAATTTGCGGGTATTCATTGTCATTCAACATAGGCAAATCAACCAATCAGAATCAAGGATACACCGAAATCATGTTACAATTTGTCTTATCTATGAACTTAAAGGAACATTGAGTATATTGTTGGAGTCACATATGCCAAACGTTAGTAATAGGGTCATTTAGATGTTTGTATTAAAGAGCCATCACGGATGTTGATGAAAATATCAAAATTTCTCCAAAAATCTATCTCCGTGAAATAAATACACTTAATTTTCCCCTAATTTTTCCAACTTAAAATAAGCCCAGAAATTGCATTAATTAGTAAAGGTGTTTTCCAGTCTAAATATAGATCCAGTCTATTATTTTCAAGCGCAAAGCATTATGGTCTAGCTCACACACAGTAAACAAAGACACGAAAGAATAAAAAAATATATGAGCAATGAAAGAAATCGAAATA
Source organism: Gibbula magus (assembly GCA_936450465.1). Lineage (NCBI taxonomy): Eukaryota > Metazoa > Mollusca > Gastropoda > Trochida > Trochidae > Gibbula > Gibbula magus. The sequence goes on along the minus strand of OW388304.1, from coordinate 46,574,148 downwards.
TATAATTTTTTGATGGTTATTTATTTACCATTTCATTTAATTATGTATTTGCTACAGATATTGGAATAATTGTTTTACCCAACTAGGTATTTTGCTTGAATTTTATAATTAATGAGAGTAAAAATTTGTCATAATTTGCTGGTCTTATCTGAATAAAAAGAACATTAAACAGGAAATAATTTGTATATTCTCAGGACATTTAGAAACATAGTTTGTAATGTGTGACAAGGGTACTTTGCAAGAGCGACGCGTGAAGCACGTGCAGCACATGGGTTGTTATGGCGACTTGCGCTAGAGACGAGCCTTCACGCTTCGGAAGCGCTAACTGTTTGTGTAGTACGTATTACGCAAAAAAGGGGACTCTGTTTATATACGTCAGATACCCGTAGCGCGCGCTAGTCGAAGTGATACTTCTCTTTGAAACCAAATTGCAATACATTGTCGTGATATGAAAATTATTTAACATATGCCATGTTGTAGATAAAAAAATTCTCTGGCGAATGACGTTATAAGTATATTTTCCAAAAAATTGAAACACTAACATCCGTGATGGCTCTTTAAAGATCCACAAACCTCGACCATATCACTTTTCGGTTTTTATTCAAGCATATTCAAAGATGACGACGATTCCACTTGATATATGTCAATTCAACTTCATTGAAGACGATTTCCTCCTAATTCTAAATAATTCTGTTTTAAGATTTTCCTTTTCATTGTCAGGACAAATAAATGATAATGCCATCACATCTTCCAATTTCTCAATAAAAGAATCAATTGCAGTTTTGTTCAACTGTGTATCCCAAAACTCTTCATGTAAAATGTTAAAGAGAGTAAGTTTTTGTATCAAAACCATAATAAATATGATACAAATTGCTCCAATCATAGCTTTAAAGGATGGATGCATTGAGGAGGTCGTCGAGACCACTGATGTTCCCTGGGGACTTCACAAACGAAAATGTCAGTTGAGTTCCCCTGTCAAGGAAGTTTTCTTCTACATGATCAGGAAACACTGTGTAATCCAGCAACGGACGTCTTCTCTTGAACCAGAATTTTACAGTAGATGTAATGATGAAATAATTGTCGCCCGTTGGATTCATCACATGATAATCCCATCCACACCCTAAAAGAGGTTCCAACGTTTCCTTGATGTGATCCGATATACAACCCTGTCCTTCCTTTTTTTCAAGAATTTCGCCCGCTTCCTTTATTTCATAGAAATCTTCATTTGTCATAGGAATGTGGAGGCTAACCTTGCTATCTGTTGCATTGCTTCTCAAGGGTTCTTTGATTTCAATCTGTAATTGTTTTAAAGGGGTTTTTGTTGGTGGGTGATGCTCAACATCTTCTATCCGAAGAACTTGGTCGAAGGCGCTGCTCCAACCTTAAAAAGAAATATATTACATGCAATAAAATGTTTTCAAAACTAAACAAGCAGTTGTCACTAAGGGTGACATAACCCCCCGCCGCAAATTAATACTTCAAACTTGAAAAATAAGGTCAGCAATCAATATTATATGAAATTATTACTAATAATAACATGATGATAATCCAGTGAACGGTTTTTGAGTTATCCCGCTGATGAGCTCAACATGCAACTTCAAATGCCGAAAAATTCAAAGTTCCGCTGTGACCTAGAGAATAATGTTAAGGTCATCAAAATCTAATCAGCCCTTTGCAGGAGGTGTTGTGTATAAGTTATGATGATAATCCAGTGAACGGTTCTTGAGATATCCCGCTGACAAGGTTAAATGGAAACGTCTCTTTGTGACCTTGAAATGAAGGTCAAGGTCACAAAACTCTCCAGGAACATTAATCTACCTATGATGAATGTATATACAAAATATTAAAATAATCCAATAAATTGTCATTGAAATAATCCATATCTTACGTACGGACACTGCCGAATACTATATCCCCGCTTCGGGCTTGACGCGCGGCGGGGGATAAATTAACAAGCATAAATACGAGCGTTGCGCATTTATATCTCCGACCCTTATATGCATCTCTGTGTATAACATAATTAGTTTGACATGATTTCATACAGCTGCATCAGATTAATACATGTGTGTTATCAGCTTCCAATCTAAACACACATTTGTCTCTCTGTCCCACATCGAAGAAAGAGAGGATTTCAGAAAAAATTAGGACCAAAGGTAAGAATAAGACATGAAATGGAGAAAAACAATCGCTTGTATTTTCGCACTGCACCTCTCCCAGGCTGTCCCAGATTATATTATTATGTTATAAGAAGATTGTGCAAGACTTGAAAAGGACTGGCTCAACAACATTTCGGCAATCGGATTAAGAACTTGCCGAAAATTGGTAAGTAAATAATATAAAAATTATTTTTAAAATAACAAAACCTTCTCAAAATCGATTTAATTTGGCTCTGGTGGAAGCCCAATAAGTAGACACCCCATTAGTTAGACACCATATTGTATGGGTGAGTGAACAAATAGCAGACGCTGTTGCCCATTAGGAACATGAAACAGTTCAACTCTTAATCCACTTGTTAGACAAAGATAAGAATAGACTTCAAGTAGTTTTACCCATTGCATATAATCAGATGCATTTGACTGTGGCACGATACAATAATACTTATCTGCAGTAGTTTGAATGAATTAATTGGTGACTGTGGTTAAATTATAGTTAAAATATGTTTGTTTAATGAAGACAGGGATAAGAAATGAAATTTACACCAATATGACACCTACCATGTTTCAAATGTTGTAAATGTGTTCAGAATCAGGCACATTTAATTGTTAACTTTCACATAGAATATGTCTTATATGTCGATGAACAGTTGTGTTTCATCATAAATATTTTTGAAGAAATTTAAAATTTAAAACTTCATTTTTAAAAACATGTAGAAGTATTCTTTGACTGCTGACTAAGCACCTGTTCTTTTCAGTGTTTAGATTACGACTTCGAAAACTTGAGATATTTGCAATTGAACATCATACATATGATAAAATCAACAGAAGTGTGTACTTTCTTTTGCCGGCAGTTTAAATGATAGGCCCTATGTGTATGAAATATGTAAAAATATAGCGAGTCTGTAACTGTCTGTGCATATCTCATTATGTTTACTAGATAAAGAAATTCTCAAAATATGTACCAATGTAATGTACTCGACAAAAGCCTGCTTTGGGAGTATCAATTATTTTAACCGGATATAAACCGGGTTTCCATGTCGGGGGGCTTGTCTTGACAGGCCGTTCGACCGGGATCGGAACTTCTGTCAGGTCACTGCAAAAAATAGATAATTATTGTGAGGGAAATAAAGCACACCGTATTTATGTTAATTTCTACATAGAAGAATAGCTTGGTCTCATTTATATCATATCAACAATTATTCTTAAAATTTTCAAGCTTTATGTCATTGTTAGGTTATTTTATGGGAAACAATTTCACGTTTCACCGAAAATTTTCCAAGGTCATGTTGACGTGTATTTGCAATGATGTTTTCATCAAAAGAGTTAAATATATCAATAGAAAATGGCATTTTTCGAAGGTAACCATTCTTAAGAATCTTGCAACTTACATGTATGAACTAGCCACGGAGCCATCAACTGTTCCTGTGTCGCTGAGACGTCCTACGTCCACCTTCTACTGACGCCATAGATTTGTGAAGAGTCATTAAGGGGAGATAATTCGTACATGACTCTGTTTGCTATTGATTTCTATCTCAATATGCAAATTGGCGTCATCCGCCTTGACTGAAATCTAACTGTCGTTCTGCTCAGTACTACAAGATTTAAAATAATTTAAAACGGGTTAACCTTAGTGTTTAAATGTGCAAATAATGAAATGTGAAATTTGTTACCCAACATAGAAGGGAATATTGGGGAAATGTGTTTATAATTAATGGACCCAAACAGCTGATCGAACTGTTAAAAAATCCGCACACCACGTGCGTCATCATATAATGCCATCTTACCGTTATGCGACACCTAAATGTACCTTTGGCTAGGAGCTGTTACTATGGCAGCGGGGTACATACTTTATTTTACACATGGAATCTTACAGGATAAATATTAAAGAAATGTATCGACCCGTCAGCCAATAGGGAATGAGTTATATTATTTAAAAGAAATCGACACTAATGTCAATCACCTGAAGGCCCAACTGAGAAACCTTGAGGAAGAAGACCAAGCTGTTGACACTCAAGAAGTCCTCAAGTCCTTAAACTCCCTGAAGAAACGAAAAGCCCCGGGCCATGACCTCTTCGAGAATGAACATTTACTCTATGGAGGTGATACACTCCTACTCTATCTGGCTAAGCTCTTCTCAAGGATGATGCAAGTTGGTAAAATTCCAGATGCTTGCAAGAAAGGAATTATTCTTCCTATATACAAAGGCAACAGAAAACCAAAGCACATTCCTGAAAACTACCGACCAATAACTCTTCTCCCCGTGATCTACAAACTGTTTGAGAAGATACTATATGAGAGAATAAAACATCATGTTGCTCAAAGTAATGTCATCATTCCAGACCCTCAACAACAAGGATACCAGAAAGGTCTTGGAACAACCATAGCCGCATTCAATGTGAAAGAAGCCATTCTTCATAACCAGAACCTTGGAAATAGAGTCTTCTTTGCTGCCTATATTGACATCAAAAAGGCACTTGACACTGTTTGGCACAACGGTTTGCTATGGAAGCTTCATCATCTTCACCTTCCTCGCTACCTTGAAAGGATACTATCCGATTCATATACTAACCTGCAGAGCTGCATCACCAGTAACGGCTGCTCCTCAAGATGGTTCCCTCTACAGCGTGGAGTCCGACAAGGAGGTGTCCTGTCAACATTCATGCATCTCCTCTTTATCAACGAACTTTTGGAAATACTGAAAAACAGTGAATGTGGCATTAAAGTTGCATCAGAGTCCTGTGGCAATCCAACTCTTGCCGACGATATATGTCTTCTTTCCCTCACTCCAAGAAATCTTCAAGTCATGATGAACCTGGCACACAGCTACAGCAACAAGTGGAGATTCGAAATTCATCCCAACAAATACAAAAGCATATGTTTTCCACCCATGCCTAAACTGGTATCACAGCAACCCTTTTTTACCATCGGCAACGTTCCTGTCACTCCGTCCAACGCTGTCAAACACCTAGGCTACTTGCTGAACCCTGCTCTGTCACCAACAGACTCCATTGACAATGCTTGTACCAAAGGAAAGGCTCTATTCCATGGACTAATTGGAATCCGGATAAAACCCAAGTCTCTGAATCCAATCACAGCTGCAAATCTTGTGAAAAAGAAAGTCCTGCCCTCAATGCTGTACGGATGTGAGCTATGGAACAGCATCAGTACAGAAGAATAATTTTCATAATTTAAGTTTAAGTCAAATTGTTGTAAAATTTAACAAACATCTTTGATATATATGTTAGCTGTGCATCTGTAATTTCGTTCATCTTTATGTTGATCACTCATCAAATGACATCCGACTGAAAAACGTATATAAAAGTTCATGTACCAATGTCCCATTGGCCGCTATGTTAAGGTATTGACGTATGATGTATATGCTTTGCTTACATGAAGACAATTTTCTTGACACTCAACGGAAACTAACATGGAAATTATGTGTATGTAGCTGAAGTGATATACAATCTTTTGATATATATTTTATAACCATTTTAAATACATTTTGATTATGAAAATGATTCTTGCAACGGTTAATGAACCTGTAAGTCTATGGAAAATGCCAGGGTGGGGAGAACTTTTGGTCCCTTGGTGTAGTATCTTTGCCTTACATTCTAATGGAAAACCAACCTTCAGAAAACACAGGCGACAATTACGATTTCAGTATCAAGTTAAAAAAATTGATATCACTTTGTTATTTATAAATTTTATAGAATGTAAAATAATTTAGAAAATAAAAGTTACGCTAGTAAAGGATTTTAAGTGAACAATTATCGACTGTCCTTTTATATAGGCTATATGAGAAAGAAATTGTATTGTTACGGCCATGTCTTATATGATTATCCAAATGCCTTTAAATGATATAAAAACTGTGTGATTGCAAAATGTCTCGACACCTATATTTAAAACCTAAAAAAGTTATAACTGATATTTATCACACGTGCCGGTGGGAAAGGCAAAATGTACGTTTGAAATTAAACATTTGATTAAAAGTATAAAAACGCTGAAATCTGTACAAACGAGATACCTTATAAGTCACATGTGTCAATATAAAGTTAGATTGTACAATGTTAGTGCTGCATCAAAAAGTATCGTATTGTACATGTTTTTCGAAAGATGGGCAATGCCCTCTATCTACAAACAAAGAATGGGCAATGCCCTCTATCTACAAAGGATGGGCAATGCCCTCTATCTACAAACAAAGGATGGGCAATGCCCTCTATCTACTAAAAAAAATTCATTTGCATTGTAAAGTGTGTTCACTTTTAGTCTAATTATTTCGGTACTCACGTTTTTAAAATGTGAAATATTACAAATATGATAAGCGTTACGACAGTAGTGAAACATATAGAACACCGATTTTCATAATTACCATGTTTATAATAAAAGGCTAATAATACAACATTATCATCAAATTACATTCCCAAGTCGAACCGTCACTATCGGAACCTGCGCCGCCGGCAGTAACGACATTTTTCTAAATAATCCTTTTTTTCGTATGAAGTTATAACAAGCTGACGTCCTCTTTAACTTATAAATGTAAGCTCCCAACATGTACTACATGTTAAAGACAAAGACACATCTTATTCCAAGTTTACAAATTTATTGAAACGATTACTAGATGCGATGGATTTTGGAAGTGACTTATTTGTTGATTTTGTAGACTATGATTGTAAGTTATCTCACGTAAAATCAAACCGGCAGTTGACATATTTGGGACATTACTAACGAAAGGATTTTTCCCCATATATTCTAGATTTAATGACGGCTTTGAACATGCATATTTTATCACGGGGGAGAGATTTATTACGTAAATTAGCACATTCACACATAAATGGCTTTTGAATAATTGTGGCTCGAAAGTTTGGAATAGCAACACGATCGGTTTCAATTAAAAATTTACTCGCTTTCAATCCAATACATGTCTCTGATATTCAAACACACACGGCTTATCTCCAAAATATATTCAGTTGATGGGGAAATACGTTCATCAGATGATCTTGAGCAGGTTTATTAACACTCGTCTGGCACGTAAGCGTTTCATGGATGCGTCTGACGTTTAGGGGGTAACCAACCAATTCACTGTGCCGAAATCTTTTGAAGTGAATCTGGTAGATCGGTTACTATTCTTTGCTGCTAAAAATGAAACTGTTAAAGGTAATGGCACATAACCGCGGAACTTTTACCCCATATACTTATATTCGTCCGAGCTTGTATCTTATAATAGAGCAGTCTATATAAGGATTTTTGAATTATGCTTAATATGAAATGTAAACATGTTGAATTAGTTTTCGAGGTTTTTAAACATTTATACTGGATACGAAGTAGATTTTAACACATAAGCACATGTGAGGAAATACAGTTTAGTCATCAATAAATGACAATATTAACATTTTAAACAAGGGCAAAGTTTGTGCCGAGACTTGATCTGATTTTATTTGGATTAATCATGTTGAATTACGAAACCTAGCTTCCTCATCTGTCAAACATAATGGCCATTGACGAAACATTAAAGAGCCACCAAGGATGTTGATGAACATATCGAAAATTTTCCAAAAATCTATCTCCGTGAATGAAATACACATAATTTTTCCCAATTTTTTTCAACCTAAAATAAGCCGAGAATTTGCATTTATTAGTAAAGGTGTTTTCCAGTCTAAATATAGATCCAGTCTATTATTTTCAAGCGCAAAGCATTATGGTCTAGCTCACACACAGTAAACAAAGACACGAAAGAATAAAAAAAATTATGAGCAATGAAAGAAATTGAAATATATAATTTTTTGGCGGTTATTTATTTACCATTTCATTTAATTATGTATTTGCTACAGATATTGAAATAATTGTTTTACCCAACTAGGTATTTTCTTAATTTAATAATTAATGAGAGTAAAACTTTGTCAAAATAATTAGTATAATGAAACTTATCTCTAAGAACGAATATTATCAATGAATAATTTATCTGCTTTCATTGGCACATTTGTCTCATACAACTGATTATTTCAACATCTGATGCCGTGAATATGTTGAAGCAAAGAAATTCAACCTGGATTGTCATCGTCAGGAACAGCGGAATGAAATAGGTAGAAGTTAAAAAAGTAATGATCGAAACATACATTGCAGGGTCACAAGTCATGGTATGAAAAAGTTGATTTAAAAATCACGCCACAGAAAATGTTTTTGATGCATGAAGATCCTGCAAACCATTATCACTGTGTACAAGGTGATGACCGTAATATATTTTACGGTCATCTAAAGATGGCGACAGCCGACCACGGTAGGATATTTCTTGTTCCGTTTTCAGCTCTGCAACTGTTTGTAGGAATTAACAACTATCGGAGAAATATAGATAAGTATGTGCTATTCTTAAATATATCACATACAAAGTACGAAGTAACTATAATAATTGATACGAGGCTCGATACAAATTTCTCAATGATGACCGTTACAAAATTTCATGATGAAATGTTAATGTCAGTCTGGCATGATGACCGTAAGATGAACACAAAGTATCAAGAAACATGTCATACATGGCCTACATACCATATATTTGGAATTGAAAAATTTCTAGAAAACAACTGAATGACTTCACAATGGACTTCCGCATGTTCAGGATACATTCTAAAGACTTTGTGTGTCATTTCTAAAATAATAAACAAATCTGGATCTCTGTAGTAATCAATTACTAGAAAGTTGTTGAAAACATTAAATGAACTGATCAAAATGAATTTATCCATCACCTCAATCGAGATGTTTTGCTTTAAGATGATGCTAATAATTAGTTTCGTATTTGAACTGCTTCAGGCAGTTTGGACACAGATATACTTTGACCATGTGGGTGGTTTTAACATGCTGCCTCAAACTCTTTTCATATTTGAATGTTTGGAACAACTGTTACACTTTAGCTGTCGATGCTAATGAACTGCAACTTTGTGTGCTATCATGTCCTTATCGACAGAGTTTAAAATAATCTTGTGATGCATATGAAGAAATTATTATAATCTATACAAGACTATAATTCTTTCAGATATATGTTTATGTGCGTCTCAATGATCAATTTTAACAACATGCCTACCTCGTATGAATCATATCATTCGTGGGGATAAAATTAGTATGCGAGGTGATGTACAATAGTTCATTACAGAAAACCTTCGACAGACCTGTGGAATAAAACACGGATGCGCATAGTTGTACATAAATCTATGAATGAAAAATGTCTTCAAATACAAACTTCTTACATCATAATGTTTTTGGAGATGTGATCTATGAGTGACCTTGCTGAAGAATCCCTGATTGCATTGATTGCATTTGTAGGTGTACTCTCCTATTTGATGCACCTTGTCATGTGCCTATTTTAGGCCTGTTTGTTTTGATACATGTTTGCACAGCGGTCGCAGCAAAACAGGCCTGAAAGCAAAGAAACAGATTACCTGCAACTAAAAAGCACACGGAAGATATATATATTTTCCCCTGTCTTACACTGTTTACAAAACGAATGCTGGAAATATATTCAGGCGGAAATTGAGTAAACATGGTACGATATGAACAAAATATAATATTCTATCTATTGACGAATAACGGTATTATTTCCATCATAAGTAATAAATGAATTTATAGTTCATCTGAACATGAATCTTTCACATATATATTACAGGAAATTTAATGATGGAAAGAAATAAGATCGGTTTAATATTTGAAAGTGACAACAGAATGATTCATTAATAGTGCTCCCTTGCCAAGCAACACTATTCAGATATAGGCTATGTGGCAGAACAGTTATATATTCAAGAAGGGCACATATTCTATGGTATTAACATACAACTTGTGTCCTTCTTGAATGCATCCCTTCAATTGTAAGAAACGTTATCTTTCAGTAACAGCATGCGCAACACAAGTTCAAAACGAAAATACTGTCAATTTACAGAATGGAAAAAGTAACAAAGCATGCAAATTGGTTGAATTAAAACAATTATAAAGTGATTGATAACTGTTACTTCCAGTACTCGAAGTTGTCTGAATAAGGAATACATGTGTCACTTTCATTAATTGGGTAAATTGTTGAAATGATTTTAAATTAGCTTTATTACGTTGGAATTAGTTGGGTTATTAACATGAATTACCTTTTCCATTTCTATTTCAACAACTGTACAAATCAAGATATAAAAATTCTATTAAAGTCGTATAAAATACTATACGAAACGAACATTACGGAAATGCGGTTGTTTTAGTTTACGGTCATCATAAAAAAAAGTTTATGGTCATCTTGGTCAAACGGTGAATTTTTTTTACGGTCATCATTGAGAACATTTTCTCCAGCCTCGTATCAATTATTATAGTTACTTCGTACTTTGTATGATATATATTTAAGAAGAGCACGCACTTATCTATATATCTCCGATAGTTGTTAATTTCTACAAACAGTTGCAGAGCTGAAAACGGAACAAGAAATATCCTACCGTGGTCGGCTGTCGCCATCTTTAGATGACCGTAAAATAAATGACGGTCATCAGCTTATACACAGTGATTATGCACAAGTCAAGGAGAAGACTGCTGGAAATGCATCAATGTACTTGAACAGCTGTCAAGTCCTAACATTACGAGGGGTATTATGCAGAAAAGGGTTTGTTTTCGGATCATTCACATGTCAATCTCCAGACGTCTACAACAACTTGGGTTTAAATGCTACGTCCCGTGCTGAAAACTCATTTTGAATGGCTGGAGAGAAACACTAGAAGAGAATGGAGAAGAGCACTCAGATATTACCGGGGGCAGGATTGGAACCATGTTCCTTTCGCCGACAAATTTGTTTTCAATTATTTTAGTAATAGTCGTACGTTGTACATATAGGGGGCGGGATAGCGCAGTGGTTAGCGCGTTCGGCTTCGGATCAAGAGGTCCGGGTTCGAATCCCGCCAGGGGCACGGCAACTTTGTCTGCAGTAGAGAACTGTTCTACACGCAGTAAGATTTGGGTGCAATGCTACACTGAATTTCAGCGTAGTACGTGGTTCGCTAGTTCCAGCCGATGCTCGCAGGTTTCACCGCAATGCATATCCACATGGTGTTCGAGCTTTCTCCCTGCCGTTATACTAGCAGCCGCGATATAAGTGAAATATTCTTGAAAGCGGCGTTAAAACCCAACTCACCTAACCTCATGTTGTAAATAAGGTGTCTTCAAAGTAAGAATTATCGAGGTTATTGTTCAGAGGTGACTTTAGGACACCCACTCCCCACGTGCATATTTGAGGATATGGTAAAAAAAATGGCATCTTGAATCTGAGAAGCTGGTTGGTATTCTTTAATTCCCAGAAATGACTGTCTTGTATTTCTGATTAAAAAAATCATGTTTCACCAAAATAAAAGCACTGTTCATTTTTCCATGAGTGGTTAATTTTTCGCTGTCCGCGACATACCATAATTGAATTAGCCTTGAAATCTCAAGAAATAAACCCTATTTATACTCTTTGGGACGTTATTGGTAAAACAGCTGCCAGGGGAATGCTTGCTTCAAGCTAGAAGCTTTGAAAGTTGGTAAATAAATTGTGGTATTTTGTCTAAAATGATACCTCTCGTAGGATCCAGCTGCAGGTACCCATGCCTAAACAAATAAAGGTACTTAGAAAAACAAAAGGGATTAATGTTCCTTATTGAATGTACTTTCTTTTGATACCAAATAGTGCTACACTACAAGCATTTATAAACTTCTTATTTGTGTCTGAAGTCTCCAAAGTCATGTAAACATAGCAATGTAACAAACTTTTGATCAGCAGCTGTACAAACCGACCCCGTGGTTAAATTTTATGTTTAATCTATTCTAATTTATAGTGCGAAAAAGTAAAGGAGTCGTCCGTAAAATATCCCCCTTTGGTGAAAGGCAGTAGGGTATAAAGGGAACTTGGAAAACATTCTCATCAGCCTAGTCTCTGTAGCCTAGTCATCGAGATGGGCTATTGCCAAAAACATTTGGATATTAATGTTTGAAGTAACAGTTGTTTTCAAATAGAGTTAGACATAACATACACATTCATCTTAAATTTAACATCTCAATATTAAATTTGAAGAGGGGCATTATTAAGATAATTTCCCGGCGTAGAGGGAAATTACGTTAAAATCCCGGGGATTATATCTACATAGGAATTATTGAGTATAATGTTATAAGCAATATAGTGGTGTGACGTCACTGAAGGTTTTGTTCTTGACAAGCACCCGCGGTAGGGCGGGCCCATTACAAGAATAGGGGTGCATTTTCATAGCTTAATAAGTCTCCTTTGTTTTTGTAGGCGAGTCGGGATGCAGGCGAAACTGGATGTAGGCGATTAGAGACTAAACCGTTCTACCTGCCTATCATTTTCACTGATATATAGAAATAGTTTAATGATTGTCTATGACTGCAGTTGATATGACATGTTTCTTTAAAATAGGCTCTTTTTGGCCACATTTATAGAAAAACAAAAGTGTGTTTGTCACACTATTACTGTCTTGGAAATGTCGTTTATATATGTAACGTATACATATACTTTCTTATGAATGAAAATAATTCAATAATTACTTAGTTTTAAATTACTTTATTTACTTAACAACAACGCATATGAGGACAGATTTGAAACTGTACAACAATGTTTTATGGTTGATGTGAAATGTGCAAGCAATGCTAGAAAGAACGTACATTTTTTTCTCTCAGATGTACCCGCATTCTTTAGTTTTTATAAATGCATTAATAATAAATAGAATATATAAAATGTCAAACTGTACAAACTTCCGTTGATACGAACAATTGCAATCATTCAATTCTTGGGCCTATATTATAATGTCTTTAATTAAGTGTTTCCGTATTGGACCAGTTACACGTCCGATGTTTGTTGAATCATATGTTCTAGGCCGTAAATACCGCATACGTGTCATAACATTGATAGTTAATAAATACTAGGATATGATACTATATGCGGGGCAAACAAGGCACAGGATGATGACGCAATTTCTGTTCAAAGGTATATTCCCGTCACATGAAGGCTTGCTTGTTAAATTAAAACAATGTCAAGTATAGGAAGAAGATAAAAAAAGAAAAAGAAAAAAAAGAAGATAAATAGTTTATTTTTGTGTCACATGCTAAACTTCCATACATATAAACATATTAAAACAGTATTATATAGCACCCGGCCATTAGGCCTATGAGACACATATAACTTTTTGTTCTAAAATAGATGTAAAAATGTAAAAGTACACACAATTTACAAAACCTTAAGTTACAAACCCCGTATCCCTTCCAATCCCACCCCTCCCCACCCAAATTGTTACTCACACACTCACCTATTACTTAACTGTACACCACACCCCCCACTTGATTACCCTCCTATGGGTTAAATAATACTCTCCTCCTATACTTTCGAAAAACTAGTGCGGCAAGAGATTTAACCATCGCTGTGTCTTTCAACATAAATAAGGCTTGTTGGTCGGTAGACAACAGTGAGAAACCCGGGTCAAACTGGTTCATATCCGTGAGGAAACTGTACCGTAAATCCGAATAGAATGGACAACTGTTCAGAAAATGAAGCTCGTCCTCCACTGATTGAGAGTCACAAAACTTGCAGATACGATGATCAAGAGGCGTTACAGGGCGAGTGAATCTTCCGCGTTCAATTTCCAAAGGGAGAGAACTGCAACGCAGCTTGGCCAAGGCACTTCGGTGGGATCTTCGGAGCAGTTGCTTGACATATGGTTCAACCGACAAAGAATCCTTGAAAAGCCTGTATGTCCGCAGTTTATTACCATTTTGCTGACCACGATCGTTCCATAATTCATTGAACCATTCCTGTTCATCAAGAGCTTGAATCCACTCACACGACAATTTGACATCAAGCCCTGTCAAATTAAAGATATCACGAACTGGAAGCTGCAAATTTGATAACAAACTGTGAACCGAGTTGACCTATGACCTGCCAAACTTTCGAGACCACTGCATTATGACTTTTGAAAATCTAGAATCAGCTATACCATTCAATTTATACCAAAATCTAAGTATTTCTATCTTTTGCTTACAAAAAGGACTGCTCCACCCCATCTCCCCTCTTACAGCTAAATTAGGAGTTTTACACCCGACCCCGAGAAAAAATATGCAGGTACGATTTTGGACTGCATTAATGCAACTTAACTGCTTAGTACCCCAAATTGAAGCACTATAATACAAAATAGGTTGAACTAAGTTATTGTAAAGTGTATTATATACATCAAAAGCCATGCCCTTTACCGATCTAAATTTACAAAATATTACACCGAGAGCACGATTTGCTGACTTTGCAATCTCCTTGGCTGTGAAATTCATATTAAGATTTTCCTGTATCAATCAATCAATCTTTATTCATTTCGTAGTGGAGGCCATAGGCCCAGGCTACATTTTGGTTCAACAGAGCAATACATGTATGTGTATAAACGACAGCGTAATGTATACTATAGGATAGTTTACATAATAAATAACAAATAAGCAGTTAATAAGTTATTATTGACAAAGGAGGGAATCTCTAAGATTCATTGCACTGTGTATATAAATGGCTATGTTTTGTACAACATCTTGATTGTCAATTGACATGAGCATATTGAATTTATGAACGGTTGGGTTTGAGTAAAATTTATATGGTATATACAAGCATCTTAAATTTGTGTAACAATTACATACCAGCATAAAATTAAATTAATTTTCAATAGCCTTATCTTTGCATAAAATACATAATCTATTTGATCTGGGTTGGTTAACATATCTACCGGTTTCAATTTGGAGACGGTGTGAGGAACACCTGAATTTAGCAAGGGCTGATCGAAATTTTGAAATTGATAATTTTTTAATGTAATTCTCAACACCAAATCACAGCAAAAATGACAACATGAAACTATCAAGTGAAGTTTCTTGTTGGTTTCCATTCCTGGAAATTTGTATTCAAAGATTCCATGAAATGGAAACCAACTTGAAACTATAATTTGGAGTTTCATGTTGGTTTCCATTCCTGGAAATTTGCATTCAAACATTCAATTAAATGGAAACCAACATGAAATTGTCAAGTGTAGTTTCATGTTGGTTTCCATTCCTGAAATTTGCTTTCATAGATTCCATTAATGGAAACCAAAATATGAAACTATCTAGTACCATAAATTGACTAGCTGGATAAGAAATGAAATGAATTATGAACTATAGTACACGGCTGAAAGAATCACTAAAATATAAATTATAGGGTCAAGGGCCATTAAATGAAAGGTGTCATTTTGCTGTGCGTATGCCTACTGCCTACTGAATTTAATATTTATGTATTGTTTTGTGTTATATATTGGACTACTATTTACCAAATAAGCGATAACAATATCTATACTTAAGCCTAAATTTCAGTGAGCAACCTTAATTTTACTCAAATAGATGGAAGTCAAATACATGCTCTCCAGTAGTAACGTCTATATATAGATCATGACTGCTCTAATGAGGGAGTCGCATATGGAGGTAATTAAAGCTAGCCACGGCCAGACCCTTCTGACTGAACAAAGGCCTTTGTTTCACCATTCACCCAATTGCCGCCAAAGTTGTCCATTGGCCGACTTCAGTTGTCATGATCTACATGTGACTCAATGGAGAAATTGCAAGGAGATCAAAATCATGTCTGGTGGGTAGTGAACTTCAATGCCAACAACAGTTGTCATTCACAGAAGGCCAAACTTCATGATGTCTCTACAACCATGCAGGTATAGTGCGCATTTCATGTAATACATATAGCTCATATTTTTCTTATCGTTTTTCGCAATATGCTAACGATTGAAATAACTGATTAAATCGTAAAAATGATCAACTACCTTCGAAATACTGTGGCTTGAAGAATCGAATAATTGTGAAACGTATCAGGGCGCACCCTGTATGACATCCTTGCAGAATAAAATAATAGAAACTAGCATTACAATAAACTACTCAATTGATTTAGGAGAATGAAATTGTTCTCAAGGTTTAACACTAAAATTCGCATACAATAACTTATTTGGTCATTATGTATAACAAATGTACAAAATTTTTAAAAAAAATCACAGATCTTCCAAAATGTTTACAAATATACAAGACCGAGTATATTTAAAAAGTTAACACAATGCTACGTTCAGAATTATCAGACACTAAATGTATTATATATATGAGAATATGCCCCATTTGACTATATGAAACAAATAACATTATGTAAAACATTTCTTTATATTTACTCTGCCATATGATATATCAGAAAGAGTTTGGTAAGATAATTTAATAGTTTATGTACTTCGATTTATGTGTGTTCCCTAAAATAGCACAGGTAGTACATATCCAAAAAATAATTATTTCAATATTTATAGCATCAATACAAACAGTCTGCCCTTTCTTGATTCACTAAAATTTATAAATGATTACATGAAAATTACATTATCAAAATCGACAGCTACAGTTGTTGTACTAATTATTTGTTTGTATGTCATGCATACTATGACCTTAAATTAGAATATATAAAATGTCCTTTGAATATACCTATTTCATTTATTAATTAAATTAATACTTACTACATCAGCACCCCTGCAGTTATGGATCCTTTTATCTCAATCTACAACAGGTTAATATAACAAATACGAACAAATAAATTTTGAAAAAGGTTTTATCTTTTTCGATTTATGTTTGTTATTAATATATTATTTTTTATTATGTTTGCATTCATTTTTCAGTAAAGCAGACCAGGAAGATCAAAGATTCTCTGCACCTTGAGGTCGACAGAAGACGAACATACCCATTGGGACACACAGGGTACTAGTTTGAAGCTGAAGTGTTTGACATCACCCAAGGAGGATGATTCGTGACGTAATTAAACCGGGCCGTTTCCTCTAGGAAAATGGAATCTCCTGTTCCTCAAATACATAGTGACTGGCCGGCTGGACAGTAATAACCCAGAATAAAACCCGTAACTGTGGCTTTATCAGTGATCATCTTTTCTTGATCAGCAGCAATGTCGAGTTTATCAAATCAACTTCAATTGATATTATTTTGCTGGATCATGTATGAAGTAATTTATATAAATAATGCAATTTTTCAATGTGTATCTATGATGATCATAGTTAGTTTCACCACATAGTCTTGTGTGTTTAAATACATTTTATAGATTTGATTGTCAGATGTTTTTTCTTTTTTGCAATTTATTCCAAGAATTGCTCTGCTATTGGCACTTTATGTAATAAACTTTATTACAAAGTACAATTTTGTTTGTCATTACTAGAGTTATTTTCTCCGAAGCATTATTCTATGAAGATAGCAGTTGAGTGTTGACACTGTATTCATGTAAATCATAACATGCTTGATATGCGTGTTTAGCACAACATGCAAATGTCAACCATGGACACCAGGTTGAAACCTACAGTAAACCATTACACTGAAACCTACAGTAAACTATTACACTGAAACCACACTGAAACCTGCAGTAAACCATTACACTGAAAGCAGACTGAAACCTACAGTAAACCATTACACTGAAACCAGACTGAAACCTACAGTAAACAATTACACTGAAACCAGACTGAAACCTACAGTAAACCATTATACTAAAACCACACTGAAACCTACAGTAAACCTCAACATGGAAACTAGGTTGAAACCAACAGTAAACCTTAACATGGAAACCAGACTGAAACCTACAGTAAACCTGAACATGGAAACCAAGTTGAAACCAAGTGTAAACTAAAAAATATGGAAACCAAGTGGAAACCAAGTGGAAACTATCATATGGAAACTGAGTTGAAACCTACAAGAAAGTTATTCATGGAAACCAGATGGATACCACTTGGAGGAGTGGGTAATTATTCGCACTGGATACCATCCGGATACTGGTGCAAAAGTCAGTTTCAGTGTTGCTGGAAACCACATGGAAACTGTTAAAAAAGTTATGGATACCAACTGGAAATACTGGTTTCCATTGGGTATCCTGTTAGTTTCAGTGATCTGGAAACCAGCTCATTTTTGCTGTGAATGGGACTTTAAAACAGGAATAAAATGAAAATTTTGAACTATTTACAAGAGATGTGTGCCATTCCTGTTCATAATTAACTCTTAGTCTAAAAACAAATTCTGATATGAATTTATCAACATTATATACATGTTGTTGCTGTTCCCAAATATAGCCAAATCCAAAGGAGTAGAGAATATTCTTAATTTTTGATGCCCAGTTTGTTTTACCATTGCAGGTGACTAAAACTAACATGTCATAAACTATTTTTTTTACAAATCTAGAGTTTGGCATTTTACATATTTTACACCAGAATTTAACAGCTTTTTTGTAAGTACAAATATACATTGGATAACGTCCAGTCTCCCCTAACTACATGGTTGGAAGTGGACCGTTTGACATTTAAAAACCGTTTACAACAAAACATATGTACAAGTTCAACTTCTTTAAATATATCAACTCCCCATATCTCAGCTCCATACAAAATAATGGGGTTGATTTTGGTATCAAATATTTAAAAAAATAAATCGTAGGGTAATGGATTAAGCATGTAAAGTGATTTTAGAATACCGTATACAATTTTCTTGCCTTGCATGGCTGCGTTATTCACGTGAGAAGACCAAGATAAAGAGCGTGAAAATAAAATACCCAGATATTTATAAGAGCAAACAGTTTCCAAAACATTTCCTTGAAAATACCATTTTTCATGTTTTGATAATTTAAAACCATTTTTGAATACAACGATCTTTGTTTTTTCCAAATTGACAGTTAGTTGGTGACTTTTCGAAAAGCTTTCTAAAATATGTATACGTTTTCGTAATCCAAACACAGTCTGCAAAAAGTACAATATCATCAGCAAAAAGTAATAGAAACATTTGTACAACATCAGGGTGGAGCTGAATACAAGGATAACATTTGGATTCAACTTCTAAAGCTAATTCATTGATAATAAACGAGAACAATATTGGGCTTAAAACGCATCCTTGTCGTAAACCCTGTGGACAATCAAATACCTGAGACAGAGAAGTATCACGTACCCGCCCCTTAACACAATTATAGATAGAAATGAGCGCCTTTAGCATCTTAGGTGATACACCTTTAAATTTAAGAATGGTCCATAATTTATCCCTGTTAATGAAACAAATATAGCATAAAGCTTCCCCTTTTTCTTACATAGATATCGTTGGATAACGGATTGTAAAATGAAAGTATTATCGATTGTACTATACCCTTCCCTGAAGCCCGCGGCTGCTTGAGATTCTACAACCTTATCGTATGTATTTGCCCAAAATGATAGTCTTTTGTTAAGTATAAATGTATATAGTACTAAGTAGAGATATTCCCCTGTAGTTATTTGGATCATTACGATCACCCTTCTTCAGTAAAGGTACTATAATGGCTGTGCTCCAGCTCTCTGGGAAGGTGGATGACTCAAACATTATATTAAACAATAATTCCTGTATCCAAATGCCAAGATATTTATAAGCAGAACTGTAATCGAAAACATTACCCCCTATATGAAAAGCAAAAGTGGACCTAGTAATAGAACATGGATGGTAGTGAACAACTTTAGTTTTTGTAATATTTACTAACATACGCCACCTGGAGCACCAGTCTGACACAACATCTAACATTCTCTGTAAAGAAACCTCATCCGGGGCTATCAAAGCAACGTCGTCAGCAAAAAGAAGTAGACTCAGCATATCTCCATCAATGTCGACACCACATCCCAAGCTTTTGATTTCGGTAGCCAGGTCGTTGATATAGACTGAAAAAAGCGTAAAGGTAAAATGATTGACAAATAACTCTGTTATAAATAACCGTGTAACCAAGAGCTATAAACATGTACACGTGCAATCATAGAAAGTGACGCAATTTATAGCATGTATTTACACATTGTTCCTTCCCAATGTCTTGATGACACAATTCAATAATCAGTTACACAATTAGAGAGACGCTGAACAATATACACAAGTCATGACTGGAATTCTCTCGCTTGATGAGGGGTTAAATTATGGTTATTTTCGCGGCGCGGTGGTCACTCGAGCCGTGTAGAGGTTTAATGAGTTAAATGAAATGCGTAGATCAAGAATACATAAATATCAAAGACCTATCTTTTTCATTTCATTACCAAACCTGTAAAGAGTAAATAAAAGTTTCCTTGTGGAAGTAAACAAAACATTACTTAATACAATGTTTATTTGGGAATTATAGGCCTTCCAGTCCATATTTCACATTATATACAACATGAATCATAACGTTTGACAACATTAGCACACACTGTGTTGCGTTTAAACAATTTACATAATATACATGTATTTCTCCATATTCAACATAAATATTTAGTTTTAATACGTCATCCCAGTGTGAAATACATGTACATGATAATGTTTTTAAACATTAGAATGCAAACTGTATGATGTTAACGTTCGATACTTAATTTACTAAATACTAAATATAGTCTCAATATTATGATTTCTTATTCTACCAATCTCTTCTGTGGATAAAACTGTAATAGGTATATACTGCAATTTTTCCATGCATCCTTTTCGCAAATGTTGATTATTGTATTGTTATTATTATTATAGTAGTTATATCCTTTTAGGTATCTTCTTTTTCTGTAGACGTCGTATAACGGGCAGGTAAATATAGAATGTATTTCATCTTCAATGACATAAATGTTATTTGTAGAACAGTATTCACGGAAGCACTCTTCTCTTGGTTTATTTTCCCATCTTCCAGTCTCAATGCATAGATTATGTTTTGCACATCTTAGCTTACATTGGTATCTTCTGAACATTTTTAACATATAAAAGGTATTTTTCTGGCTGTAGTAATGATTTTACAGTTTGTTTTTTTCCTTGGTATGCGTGTTCCAATTCTGTAGGTTAATATCCTTGAGACGTTGAGAGAAGGTTAGCAAAAATGTCTTTATACATCCAGCGCTCTGAGCAAACCAGACATGTCAAAATCTCATTGAAAATAATAAAGTTCTTATGTTACCAGCCCACGTTTTCCTGCCAGCATTATCCAGAGTAGTAAGCATTTTATAGCAGTTTTTAGGGTGACGGTCGTCCGGCATGTGAAGTAATTTCAATCAAAAACTGATGCATAGACACGATCTTAACTTGGAATACATATTTTTAAGAGTATTAAACGTCTTTCCTGATAATCCGTTCTTCTTGAGTACATACATTAACAGAAGTGTTGCACCGAATCGAAAGCTTTTGAGAAGTCAATAAACAATGCATACATTCTGCCTTTTCTCTTTGATACATACTTCTGGATGATGACTTGTAAAAGAAAATGTTATCTATTGTTGAATATCCTCTACGATAACCAGCCTGCTCTTCTCGGCCCATGTTGTGATTCTTTTATTAGTATCTTGGTAAATAGTTTTCCAATTACATTCAGTAAACATATTCCTCGATAATTATTGGGTTCACTTTTATCACCAGTTTTGTATAAAGGATATATTATGCCTTCACTTCCATACTTGTGGGTAATGTCCAGTGTCGAGTACTGTATTATATACTGACAGTAAAATAGGTAATATATAATGAATTGAATGTTTAAGCATTTCCACGACGATACCAGGAGCTGTTTGGTTTTTTTAACTCATGAAGCGCACCTAATATATCTTGTCCCGTTATAGTCCAATCCAGCTCATCGATATATTCTTCATATTTATCTGAATCTTCCATTTCATTATTTACAATGTTTGCAAATTCCTCCCCTATTTGTACTCTGCTGTTATCTAACACATCAGTAAAATGATCAACCCATCCTGTTGGAGCTATATCAGGTGGACGATGCGACTTTCTTAGTAACTGTTTCATTTTCTTCCAAGTGTCTTTCACGGAGTCATTATTTTAACAGATATCTACAATTTCTTTATCTTCTAACTGTCTTTTCTTCCTTTCACGTGTACTCTTGAATCTGTTCCTAGCCTCGGTGTAAGATTTAAGGTCGTCACGATTGTTTGTTCTCTTAAAACAAGTAAGAAGGTTATACTTTTCAGTTTTCAAATGTTCGCATTCACTGTCCCACCAATAAGGTTGTTTCAATGTATGAACACATTTATCCTTCTTCCTGAAACATTCACCACATTGTTGTAAAACATCAAATAGAATCTGAAGAGCATAATCAATATCAATTTCAACAACATAATAAATTCCAGCCATCTGTCCACATACACACATATTTTCAAAGGATTCCATGAATTTATAACGATATTGTGGATTCCAAAGCAGTCTATTCCATCTACCGTTAGTGGTTGATTCGGGCCTTTCATTGAGTGTTGAGATATTTAAAATACATGATGAAGGAAAATGATCTGACAAATCATTATTAAGAACCTGAGATTTTGAAACATGATGAAAAATACTTGTAGAAACAACAAGAGAATTAGTGAGCACAGCTCACTCATGATACCCCCGCTTTTAACATTGGTCAAAGTTTCGTAACATTTGAGCAACTGGTTTCAGAATTATGAGCGGAACAAAAACCGGACGGACGCACGGACGGACGGACGTGCTGACCGCTATATACCCCCGTCTACTTCGTAGCGGGGGTATAATAACATAATCTATAACACTTTTGCCAAAATGAGATAAAAAAAAGTGAAATCACCATTGGGGTCCATAATACTTCTCCAATTAAGCATATGAACGTTAAATGTTCTACACAATTCTAACAGTGATACACCAAAGTTATTGATAACAGTGTCCCTTGAGTTCCTTTGGAGATAAAAATTGTCACTGTCACACTCGTCTCCACAGAGGAGATAATCAGATGTGTCATCATCAATGAAGTCAATTTCACTATTTCCAGTTCTTGCATTTAAGTACCCTGTTAGGTACAGTTCAATCTCACCATAGCGTACAATCGCTTTCAACAAAACACTTTCAAGCTTCCATTTATTTCATCGCTATTCAAATAGAATGTTGAACCCTCAGGGGATATATAACAAAAATATAATAACAATGGTTTGTCCAAACTTGTATACTGTTGATCGCGCAATAAACAGATACAGTTAGTTGCCTCTGCCCAGACACATGCGACTGTTTCTTTCAAACGCTTTCTGACATAAACACAAATTCCTACCGGATTTCTCCCAAAGGAACTGGTACGCTAATGACATAGGGAGAAACAGCAATGATCAATGAAAATATTAGTAAATTCATAATCTTTTTTAGCTCAAATTTCTAGTAAACACATAATGTCATAATCCTGAAGAAACTGTATTAGACAAGTGTTAAAATTTCTTCTTAAACCACCGATATTCCATGATATTGTGCTGATTCCTTCCATTGGACTGGGGCCAAGTTCTTATCTTGAATGTCTGTTTAATGTTATTAATTCATCTTTTTCCAGGTCATACGAAACGATTTTGTCTCCAACATGCAGCTTATCAAACTTGGGAGTCGCCCTAGTGGTCGGATATTGTTCTCTGTTTTCAAACAAAACATTACTTATCTCCTATTAAAAGAGACAACTGAGAAAACATGCTATAATGTAGGTAGCATCAATAATGTGAATTTCAGATATAAATTTCCAAGTTCAATAGAATCCAATACTAATAGTACTGCAAGATAGGATCATAGTACCACTAAAAAGTCCTTTGTCAGCTGAGGGTGTTTTATAGAACTTTGCAAAATTAGTGTCTTTAGCCCAACCTGCTGTCTGTAAAATAGTTTGGACAGGCACCTTAGCTCGCTCGAACAGAATGTGGAGTAAAAATGCTCAGATCAACACCCGACATTGTCAACACATTTCTTAGCCATCTAGAGAGAGTGTCTTTGCTTACTGGAGAGAAAGGTTTTACATAACTAAAAAAAAGTTGAGTTTTTTACCTTTTGCAATGGTTTTGTACGCAACATATATTTCGTGAACACTGTCAGTACACAAAGTCTCCTGTCTTTGGCTCGTAGAACCAGTTCTTGTTGATACCCAGGACGGGTCTCCAATTCTGATTTTAAGCTAGCTACCAGAAATGTTTATGTTTCTCACATCCATCAAACTTAAAGTCTGTGTGCTCCGACCTGAGAGGAGTGAAATCAGCATTAACTTAAGAGTTAACATTTTGAGAGAAATGTTGTTCACAGGCGACAGTTTCCTCAAAAAGGAAAGCACAACACTAGTGTCCCAAGTAACGTTATTTCTTGGAAGAGCTGGTCTCAAGTTAAAGACCCCTCATAAAACGAATAACAATCGGAAGGGAATACAAGAAGATAAGGCGCTTCTTGCTGTGTTCAGTGCACTGTTTTGCAAACCATTCTCAAAGAGTTCAGTTAAATATTCTATAATGTCTTCTACAGCCGGCGAAAAGGGATCGCTGTCCCTTTCAGCACAGAAAAGAAACCATCTTCTGATGTAAGAGTTGTACTGTCTCTTTGTCCCATCTTATGAAGCGCATAAGGTCTTCTTAGCTTTCCCAGAAAGTTCGTAGTTTGAGTAACCTCTCCGGTCACCTTGACCGCCAATAGCTTCATCTTTGGTAGCTCCGAAAAGTCAAAGTTTGGGTGAGTCAGTACGTCTTCTGGCCTTGGCAAAAGAAAGAAACTCTCAATAGTTGTGTGAACCAATACTGAGAAGTCCAATAAGGTACTATGAGGATTCCACTAGTTCTGTCTGTAACTATTTTATCAAGCACATGCCGCACAAGGCAAAAGGGAGGAAAACCATAAACAAATTCATTTTCCCATGTAAATGAGAAGGCATCTACTCCTAATGCATACGGATCTGGTTGGAAAGCAGTTTAGCGTTTAGCCTAGAAGCAAATAGATCAACTTCTGGGGTCTCTAAAATGTCACAAATATATATCTGCGACTTCAAAGACCACTCAACATTGTCATGCAAAATTCTACTTTGTTTGTCAGCAGGGATTGTATCCTGGAGGTCTAATAACATACGTACGCCGACTGTCAGCGGCGATTGTATTCTTGAGATAGAATAGCAGACATTGGCAAACTGTCAGCGGGGTTGTTACCTGGAGATCTAACACTATATATACTCAAACTGTCAGCGGGGGTTGCGTCCTATATATCTAACAACATGCATACGTCACTTTCATCGGGGGTTGAATTTTGAAGATTGACATTGGCCAACTTTCAGTCGATGTTGTATCCTTGGGATCTAATAACATACAGAAGCCAACTGTTAGAGGGGTTGTAAACTGAAGATCTAATAACATACATCCGCCAACTGTCAGCGAGGGTTGTATCCTTGAGATCTAATAACAGACATTCGCCAACTGTCAGCGGGGTTTGTATCCTTGAGATCTAATAACCGATATTCGCCAACTGTCAGCGGGGATTGTATCCTTCAGATCTAATAACATACATCCGCCGACTGTCAGCGGGGGTTGTGTCCTTGAGATCTAATAACAGACATCCGCCAACTGTCAGCGGGGGTTGTATCCTTGAGATCTAATAACAGACATTCGCCAACTGTCAGCGGGGGTTGTATCCTTGAGATCTAATATCATACATCCGCCAACTGTCAGCGGGGATTGTATCCAGGAGATCTAATAACATACATCTGCCAACTGTCAGCGGGGGTTGTATCCTTGAGATCTAATAACAGACATTCGCCATCTGTCAGCGGGGGGTTGTATCCTTGAGATCTAATAACATACATTCGCCAACTGTCAGCGGGGGTTGTATCCTTGAGATCTAATAACATACATCCGCCAACTATCAGCGGGGGTTGTATCCTTGAGATCTAATAACAGACATTCGCCAACTGTCAGCGGGGGTTGTATCCTTGAGATCTAATAACAGACATTCGCCAACTGTCAGCGGGGGTTGTATCCTTGAGATCTAATAACATACATCCGACAACTGTCAGCGGGGGTTGTATCCTTGAGATCTAATAACAGACATTGGCCAACTGTCATGGGGGTTGTATCCTTGAGATCTAATAACATACATCCGCCAACTGTCAGCGGGGGTTGTATCCTTGAGATCTAATAACAGACATTCGCCAACTGTCAGCGGGGGTTGTATCCTTGAGATCTAATAACATACATCCGCCAACTGTCAGCGGGGATTGTATCCAGGTGATCTAATAACATACATATGCCAACTGTCAGCGGGGGTTGTGTCCTGGAGATCTAATAACAGACATTGGCCAACTGTCGGCGGGGGTTGTATCCTTGAGATCTAATA
The DNA here is from genome assembly GCA_936450465.1 of Gibbula magus. NCBI lineage: Eukaryota > Metazoa > Mollusca > Gastropoda > Trochida > Trochidae > Gibbula > Gibbula magus. The sequence continues at coordinate 46,547,848 of OW388304.1, read as the reverse complement.
ACATACATCTGCCAACTGTCAGCGGGGGTTGTATCCTTGAGATCTAATAACAGACATTGGCCAACTGTCAGCGCGGGTTGTCACCTGGCGATCTAATAATATACATACGCCAACTGTCAACGAACTTGCAGCGAGGTTGACGCCTAGGAGATCTAATAACATGTGCTTCAGCTTTAGTAGAGATCTTCAGTAATGGGTTCACTATTGCCATCTTCTGGATTTTTGGAACTTGTGTTTATAGCGAGGGTTTCGTCTTGGGAGATCTAATAACATAGTATATATGAATTCCTTAGGTAAGCGATAGGAAATTAAAACTATCTCCCAAATGTATGTATGTCATCATATTAGGACAGCGACATTACTCGGAACACGTCATCACACACGAGCCTCGCCTTGACGCAGGTAGCGGATATACCTTGAACTAACAACATACAGCATTTGTAAGTAGTTTTAGACTAGGTATGCATGTATTGCTTTTAGTACCCATCTGAAATAATCCTGTAACAATAACTGAGCTAGCTGAGATTGTCTAACGTGAGCTTCGGAATAGTCTTAATTAGCGGCTTTTCTTACAAGACATATGTTCACGTTCAATCTTTCCCTCAACAATGCGAAAGGTGATTTCTGATCTGGAAGTGTCAAGCATGCTTTTGATTAAATAAGACCACACACCCAAACTTTTCGTAATGTATGAATACAGTATCAAATACGGCTGTACCAAAATAAATTACTTTTAAAATTTCAAAATTATGTTTTAATACTGTTGACTTGATTTGAATTCTGGCTATATGAGTTGTCACATCACTTTACAAATATTCATGTTCGATGTAATCGGTGTGTCGAGTTGACCAAATAATGCGGAGACAATATTCGGTCCAGTAAACCTTTAACTTCAAAAACATGTTGCCTAATAAATTAGGATGCCATTAGCCACCACATCGCGCGCTTATATCAAGAGTGATGGTAGAAGTGTTATGTCTGTACACAACACGTGTGCATGTATCATCCTATCGTGCCGCACTTCACTTCACTTTTGAAAGTAAGAATTACATTTAGAGTGCATTTTAGAATTTAGTCTAGAGGCTTTATAATATAAAGTCAGACATTCAGTCATATTGTCTATTAAAGTGTCATCTTCAAAAACATATAAATGTAATTAATAAGCAATAAAAGTTGAGTAACCCGCTAACAACGGTGTATAGTGCATAGGCTACATTGCATAGCTTAGTTGATCGCAAAAAGTGCACCTAAACGCGTAATGCATCGTTCTAATGATTGCTTTTGTGCCATTGATATCCAAAGAAGAGCAAATCTACACACCAAAACGAGTCTGAGTCAAGTCAAGTTGGTTTATTCAGAATGTCAGGCTAGGGGCCCATATACATATACATGTACATTTGACTTAAACGGTATTTATTTTCCAGATCGTACAGAAAAGGGGGATTGACAAACAGGTTAGGTATATCTATAATTATCTAGATTAACTAACATTTCACATGCTTTCTTAGGTATTCTTATATCTGACTCTGCAACAAATATTCAACAGCCCGACATACGGTGGAAAAACAAACATTGACGACATTTTCGTAAATTCCGTACCGCAAAAAAGAAATACTGACGAAGGCCAAGGCAAAATAATAGAACTAAATGTAAAAACAATGGTTACTTAAAGGCACAAGTGCACGCTTTTCGCACTCAAATAAGCTATTTTATGTTATACGAGGGCATATGAACTCTCTTTAGCTTCCTTTCGGTGCTATAAAATACTAATTATTCTTTACAATTGACCTGTAGTCAATAATTAAAAAGTTGAGTCGGCCGAAGTCACTGAGGGATATCACAGATAGTAAGAGTCGCTGATGTGCAAAATGGGAAATACAGAATGCTACAGTGCCTTTAAGACACAACGTTACTCAAGGAAACTTGTATTTGTCATATTATAGCTGCTGAACAAAAGTTTGTTACATTCGCAACAAAGGTAAAATTTGTTTCACTCTTTTTCAAATTAAATAACTTATAAACATGTTCTTTTCTTTTCATAATTAGGTAGTCAAATCATTTTTAATGCAATTGAAGTTTGGAAATCATTGATACTGTGCAGATATTAAGTTAGATTCTGACTGTATTGAAATTAGTTTTATAGTTATATAGATGAATACTATAGGTATCAACAGTCCGTCTCGGTGAGTTCATTCCTTTTTAACATATGAACTTTAAAATGTTTTGAAACATAAACATTGCATATTTCCTCCACACAGAAAGTGCTTTTGAATGAAATATATACATTATTATCCCCCGCCACGAAGTGGAAGGGGGATATAGGTTCGGGCTCCGTCCGTCCGGCAGTCCGTGCGTGCATGCGTGCGTGCGTGCGTGCGTCTGTCCGTCCGCTATAAAGGGGACAGCTTTTCTCAAAAACTGTTTAAGATAGAGTTTACAAATTTGGTGTGTGGCTTGTGGACATAAATACCTCGATGGAGTTTGAAAATAAGAACGATGTGATTATTTTTTCCGGATATATTGCCCTTGTTCCGTATTTTTGGACTCTGTTCATGGTATCTCTAAAGGGGACAGCTTTTCTCAGAAACTGTTTCAGATAGAGTTTCCAAATTTGACGTGTGGCCTGTGGACATAAATACCTTGATGGAGTTCGAAAATAAGAACCGTGTGATTATTTTCCCGGAGTTATTGCCCTTGTTCCGTTAATTTGGACTCGGTTCATGCTATCTCTAAAGGGGACATCTCTTCTCAGAGACTATTTTAGATAGGATTACCCAATTTGGTATGTGGCTTGAGGGCATAAGTGCCTTAATGGAGTTCGAAAATGAGAAGCACACAATTAATCTTTGCGGAGTTATTGCCCTTGTTCTGTATATTTAGACTCTGTTCAAGGTATCACCAAAGGGGACAGCTTTTCTCAGAAAACCAAATTTGGTGTGTAGTTTAAGGCCATCGATACCTTGATGGAGTTCGAAAAAAAGAAGCATGTGACTATTTTTTCCGGAGTTATTCCCCTTGTTCCGCTTTCTCGACTCTGTTTCAAGTATCTAAGGATATAGCTTTTCTCAGACATTGTTTAACATCAAATCAGTTGTGTGGCTTGAGGATATCGTTACCTCAATGGAAAGAAAATGAGAAGCGCACAATTATTTCTTCTTGAATTATTGCCCTTGTTCTCATTTCTTGTGTCTGGCGGGGGATGTTGATGACTATGTCTTCTTGTTTAATCTAATATGAAATTATTAAAATTTACAAAGATTCTGAACAAAGTTTCATAATTTAATGTCTGTTATCTCTAAGAATTTATATTGTCAATGAATAATTTATCTGCTTTCATTGGCACACTTGTCTCAGACAACTAGTTGTTTCACAATATGCAATGAATATGTTGAAGCGAAGAAATTCATTTTTAGTGAAAGTACCTGGATTGTCATCGTCAGGCACAGCTGAATGAAATTGTCATAAGTACAAAAGTAATGATCGAAATATACAATTGTAAGGTCTCAAATCATGTTATGGAGAAGTTTATTTTTAAAATTTATGCCACAGAAGATGTTTTTGATGCATGAAGATCCTGCAAACCATGATGCACAACTCATGGAGAGGACCGAAAATCAATGTACATGAACAGCTCTCAAGTCCTAACATTCTGAGAGATATAATGCAGAAAAAGGGTTAGTTATCGGATCATGCACACGTCATTCTCCAGACATCTACAACAATTTGGGTTTAAATGCTACGTCCCGTGCTGAAAACTCATTTTGAATGTCTGGAGAAAAACCTAAAAGAGAATGGAGAAGAGCACTCAGATATTACCGGGGGCAGGATTGGAACCATGTTCCTTTCGCCGACAAATCTGTTTTCAAATATTTGTGTAATAGTCCTACGATGTAACTAAGGAGTCTCCAAAGTAAGAGATATCGAAGTTATTGTTCAGAGGCGACTGTAAAACACCCACCCCAAGCCAATTTTGGGGTATCTTAGAAGCTGGTTGGTATTCTTTAATTCCCAGAAATGTCAGAATGTGATCATCAGTGACCTAAAACACGATGTAAATGTCTTGTATTTCTGATTAATATTCACATTTCATCAAAATAAAAACACTGCTCATTCACCATGTGTGGTTGTACATTTTTGGCTGTCCGGAAAATACCTTAATTGGAATAACCTTGGAATACATACATACATAAACCCTGTTTAGTCTCTTTATTGGTAAAACAGCTGCCAGGGGAATGCCTGTTTCAAGCCAGGAGCTTTTAAAGTTGGTAAATAAATTTGGGATTTTTTTCTAAAAAGATACCTGTCGCTGTGTCCAGGAATCCAAGCCTAAACAAACAAAGGCACTGAGAAAAACAAAAAGGATTAATATTCCTTATTGAATGTACTTTCTTGTGATACCAAACTTGTTATGTGTGTCCTTAGTCTCCAAAGTCATGTAAACATAGCAATGTAACAAACTTTTGTTCAGCAGCTGTATCAGGCTGAATGTAGTAGCAGCATCATGTCTGATATAATACGACTGTTCGACATACCGAATATTTCTCACAAAGTTGGCTATCGTAGTACAGCTTGCGGACAGGTATTGTTGAGTGGTGGTACGGTGAAGGAACACGTGTCAGGAGGACTGGACACGCCTGTCAGCAGCAGATCTGACACGACACAGCTAGCAAGCTGTCGGCTCCCTGATGAGCATAGATCACAGGGTAACTGGCAGATCTCGGCCACAATGACACGTCGTGTTTCAACTTCTTCACACGAATAACACATGTTAGATCTAGTACCAGGCAGTGGTATTTTGAGACTAACTTGCTTAGGCAATTGTCAGAGCAATGTGTATACAAATATTGGACCTACCCTGATAAGACAGGATGCTGGTTAAAGGCATCCTTTGCTCAACGCTATTACTATGTACTCTTTGAGATGTAGAATGTTAGAATGCTAATGCTAATTAGAATGCTAATGGCCTTTCGGCACACGGCCATGAGCTTAAAGCTATAATCAAACTAAACAAATTAAACCCTCATATAATTACCATTCAGGAAACCCATTTCGGCCCTAGGTCAAATTTTAATATTCCTGGATATAAATCGCTTAGGCACGACCGGCCCAAACCCAATCCCGGTCGCTCCTCAGGAGGCCTAGCTATTTTTATTCAGGAACAACTTAATTTCTCTGCTCTAAACCTAGATTTGAATTTATTATAGGCGCCTTCAGGTCGTACAAAATTCAGCCCCTGATCGTTCCATGTACCACCCGAATTGGGGAGTAAATGATAAGGTCGATACCAACGGCAAACTTATTGCCGATTGGGTCATAATTAACGACTAGTTAATTCTCAACTCTAACATTCCAACTAGGTACGATAGCTACAGGGTCACTACGTCCGCTATAGATTTAACTATCACTACCCCGGACATCGCTAGCAATACCGAGTGGCAGGTATATGATGATCCGTGACCACTTTCCCATACTTATTCCCTTAATAATTTCTTAATAATGTATCTATGAGAATGTGAAAGCAACTGTTAGGAACAGAAATGAAATATCAAAATCATTTAATGCACATATTGGTGTTAGACAGGGCTGTGTACTAAGCCCCTTTTTATTCTCCTTTTTTTTTTTATTATAAATGAATTAGCTATGTAGATTGAAAATAATTGCAGGAATGGTATCCAATTACATCCAGATGTCTTCCAAATTTTCCTTTTATTATTTGCAGATGACATTGCTCTTATTTCAAGTACTGCTGTAGGTCTCCAGAAGCAAATTGCCGATTTGGAAACTTATTGTGAACAATCTAAACTCAATGTCAATATGAATAAAACAAAAGTAATTACTTTCAAGAAAGGGGGTAAATTATCTCGACATGAAAAATGTTACTTTAATGGTAAACTAATAGAATCAACAACCTCATATAAGTACCTTGGTGTTTTTTTTACTAACCAACTGTCCTGGTCAACGCATGTTAAGTATGCATCTATCCAAGCGCAGAAAATATTGATGGGCATTTTGAAAAATCAAAAAATACTTGGAGAATTAAATTTAACATCCTTTTTCAGAATTTTTTATGTAAAAATAAGTCCAATTCTATTGTACGGGGCTGAAATTTGGCAATATCGTCATTTTGACCAAATAGATTAACAATGCTTAAAGATTAAGAATGCGGTAGGTATCCGCTTATAATTAATTCGCAAGTTAAAGTAATCAAATACTTGCTGAGAATCTTAAGAATGCCCGCGTACCGCTTACCAAAAAATGTTATGAAATGATGATTTTATATGACCAAAATGGACACAAAAACTGGGTAACGGATTATAAAAAGTTATTATTCTCAACAGGTTTTAATAACAAATGGTATGAACAAAAAGTTGGAATTATATATATTTATAAACTCCTTTACACAAAGGCTAAAAGATATATACCAACAAAACTGGCTTTATAAACTCTCCCTCTCCACCAAATGTGATTATTATTCAGCTTTCAAACCATGTATTTCTACTGAATATTATTTATCATGTGTCACTATAAGAAAATTTAGTATAAGCTTATTACATTTCCGATGTTCATCACATGATTTATGGATTGAAAAAGGCAGATATTTAAATATAAAAAGAGAAGATAGATTATGTAAATCATGTAATATCAACGTATTAGAAAGTGAATACAATTTTTTGCTTGTGTGTCCATTATATGATAATCTAAGTAGAAAATACCTTAAAGAATTCGATTATGTATATCCGTCTTCAAAATAAGTTTTCATCTTTATTAAACTATAAAAATCAGCATGTAATTAAAAATCTTGCTATGTTTATATACCATGCCATGAATATCAGAAATGACTCGTATAAGAGATTAGTGTAATGTGTCATCGTGTTTATAATCCATATATATTCATGTATATTCAAGTGTATTATGTACTATAGGCCTGTGGCCTTTTAGTATCGAATAAAGAATTTCAATACAGAATAATTTCTTACCACCAAATAATTCAAACGTTGAAATTGCCCCCAAAACCGTAAATTCCATTACAACAAGGCTGAATGAGATACATTCCAAGCACTTTGCAACCAGTTAAACCCAGCAGACCTTGAAAATATAGACCCCGAAAACTGTCCCAATAATTTTACTTAAGTTATCATAATTGCTGCCAAACAATCCATCCCTTTCTCTGCATCCAAAATGTCTAAACCTACAGTTCCCTGGTGGAGTGAGGCAAGTAGAGCTGCGGGCAAACAGTGGAAAGCGGCCTCTAAGAAGGCAAAGCGCAACATCTCAAAATTACCTATTGCTAGGTAATTAAAAAATAAAGTAAATACCCTCATTAAACAAACTAAAACACAACATTGGGAAAAATTCTGCGAGGAGTTGAATGGCAGGACCAATTCCAAAGAAATTTGCAATAAACTCCGAGTCATCCGTGGCGGCAAACGCAGGAGCAATATCCGACCAATAAATTACCTTAAAAAAAACTAAGGATAAAGCAAATACAATCGCATCACACCTCGCTACTGCAAGCAGCAACAGCAACAACTCGCCGGAGTTTCTTCAACACAAAAACAACACTGCATGCATTGCAAACCAGCCTACAGATAACAAACCAATCAATCAAGCATTCACTATGGAGGAATTTCATTTTGTACTGTATGGGAAGGGCTAGACCTAAATTCCTACCAAATCATTAAGAAGCTACCGTCCTCCACCCTATATACTCTTTTAAATCTATAAAATACAATTTGGCAACAGGGCAAGCTACCTACCAATTGGAAGGAAGCTTTAGTAATTCCAAAACCTAAACCTAATACCCTCCGGGGACCCAAATTCCTATAGGCCAGTTTCCCTAACGTCAGACTTATGTAAAGTAATGGAGTCGATGGTAAAACTTCGCTTCCAATCTCACTTAAACCATAGTCCCTTGAACAACGACCAGAGTGGCTTCACTCCTGGTCGTTCTACTCTTAATAATCTTGCTGCCTAGAGCAAGATATCAAAGTAGGCCAACAAAACAATCAATATACACTCGCAATATTCCTGGACTTTTCCAAAGCTTCCGATATGGTGAGGCATAACGGCCTCATCCAAAAATTAACTAAAAAGGGCCTATCAAGAAACATAATTAATTACATCCAGGATTTCCTACACAACAGACAAATAACTGTCAGGGTCGAAAACCAAAGATCTGAAAACTTTCTTTTGGAAAACGGCACCCGACAAGGCAGCATTCTTAGCCTCACCTTATTCAACATCATGACAATGACCTTTTCGAAGGCATCTCACCAAAAATAGAGCCATGGGCTCTGTAGCTCATCAGGGTTTATATTGTTTAATGATGAAAAGATGAAAATAGGTTTTTAAGGATGTGACCACAGTGACCCCATTTGGGGTCATGGGGTCACGAAATCTACAATTAAGAATCCCCACTGGCCAAGGAGTCTGCACACAACTTTTCAGCTCTCTAGACCTTTTTGAACTGGAGAAGAAGATGAAAATAGGTTTTTAAGGATGTGACCCCTTACGATTGGGAGCTTGGGTCCCGACAGGTGCGAACTGCATATTCAACACAGAAACCAGATACCCAAGACTATGATATTCTTAAGACTTTGAAAGATATCTTTGGAGAAAATGACAGCAAAACATGTGAGCGATTACTCGCTAACCAATATGGCGCCGACGATGCAGGTTTGAATCATATTCGACAATGCATGTATGATATAGGGAAGTCGGATCACACTGATTTTCCAGAAGGTATTCTCATTAAGAGAGTAAAGAGACATGGACAAGCGAAATCTGTCATTGAAAAATATGCGTCTGACGTATATCTCAAATTCATATTCTCAAATTTATTCATGGAGTTATACCTGCTCATGTGATTCAAACGGATGTGTTAAGCAGATGTAAACCTCATCCAATTAAGCAGGGACAAAGTGAGATGAATAGTGATGACAAGGATATTATGTCAAACTTGCTATCAAAGATGTTATTTATACATGAGGACATGAACAGAAAATTTGAAAGTGTGTGTAAAATGATTGACGTCTTTCAAGGTATGTACAGCAAAGACATGCTTAATCTCATTAAACAGTATGAAATAAAAGACAAATTGTGTGAAAACAATGTAGCTGATATTGCCAAACTTCGTGCAAACGAAAGTCATCTCAAATCCGAGATTACGATGCTACGTAATCAACTCAAGACAAAGGATAGTGAACTCAGGCAGTACAAAGACAACATAAGCTCATCAATTAACACCATTGACAAGAGCGTACGCGCTGTCGATGGTAAGATTGACTTGATGAACACTCGTAACAAGCTTATGTATTCTGAAGCTGTCAAGAGGGACGCTGTTGATACTGATATCCCCGTCAGGCCAGCTGTTACCAGACAGAGTTAACAGGCCAGTCAACGACACGCCAGCCCTGACGTGAACACACGAGACTGCAGAATGGATGCCAGCGGTGATGATGACGTCATTATCATGAACGACAACATGGAGCAGAACAACGCCGACGAGGACGCCAGCCATGCTGACAACGATGGATACAGTGGCGATGAATCCCGCCCCGATGATCACAAGACAACGACCAAGAGAAAGGTGACCTTCAATAACGAATGGTCAAGGTCATTCAGCGGAGTGTCAAGAACGCGTAATAAACGGTATGTACTCAGCTACGTGCTTGCTGATAAACAGTTTGACGTTGTGAAGGACTCGATCATTAACTATGCAAAATCACGAGATGTTGTTATAACAAACGTGTCATTAATGAAACATTGGGACACAGGACGTAACGCAACCTATACCATCAGAATAGCTGTTTCTAGACAAACTGTTCAAAATCTTCAAGGAGATTTCTGGCCTGAGAATGTCCTAAGTCGTGAATGGGTTCCCCGACAAGCGTGGTACAACGAACACACTCGTTCATGACTTTAACAACCATGTATGTTTTTAGCTTGTGTTATACTGCAATGGTACTTCGCATTGCTACGTGGAATGCTCGAGGAGTTCAGAACTGTCTCTCTGATATAAAGTTCAAACTAGAAAGTTGCGATGTCATGGCTGTTAGTGAACACTGGCTTGACCCATCTCAAAGCCATATGCTTGACACCCTGCACAGTGACTTTAAAGTATTTACTAAATTCCATGTTGAACACTCATCAAAACGGGGTGCAGGCGGTGTTGCTCTTTTTGTGAGAAAGAGCTCGTTCCAAAGCATTGTTAGTGTGGATATTGTCTTAAACAATCATATCATTGGTGCCAGATTAACCAGAGACGATACACCCCTCTACATTATCGGAGTCCGCCTGCCTTCATCAAACGTTCTTGATAGTGTGTACTTTGATGCAATGTACGATATGTTAGATACATATGATGAATGTTCTCAACTTGGTACAACTGTCTTACTTGGTGATGTAAATGCCGATATATGTACACACAGTACTTCAAAACGAAGAGCAAAGACTTTATCAAACGCTCTCTTAGAACGTAATCTTATTTCAGTTGTACCACTGGATCTCAATACTGCATATACATTTAGAAGCAAATGTGGTACTGTCAAAAGTATGATTGACTATGTTTTCATAGACCTTGATTTCCGAAGTAGTGTTGTAGGCTATTACATAGATACAAGCGTCCCATATTCTGTGTCTGATCACAACCCTGTATTAGTTTGTCTTAATATGGACGCTGGTTATGTAAGCTATCAAGGTGAACGCGAAAGCAAATTGTACGGATTTTATGTTATATCGGTATGAAACCGAGAATTATTTTAGAAATTACAGTTTGATGTTTCCAATTTTTTATCTCCTGATGAATACATAGAGTATCACAGTAGCTATATAACAGAATGTCTTCATGCTTTAACTCTACTGGCAATTCCTACTTCTAAATTTCAAGCGCAACTAAAACCATACTGGAAACAGTATGAACTGAAAGAACACCATGACCATATGCGCAATTGTCGTAAACATTGGCTTTCAAACGGCAAAAGTCACAATTCAGATGATAAATATTTTATTGCTTATAAAGAAGCGAAACGTGCATTTCGAAAACACCATCGTTCTGCTAAGCAAAGTTATAAACGTGATCAGTACGATGAAATTTACCAAGCAGCTGAAGTTGACATTCATGAGTACTTTAAAGCTACGAAAAGATCAAAACGTAAAAGAGAAAAGACTCAATCTCTTGTGTATAAGGGTGACTCCTGTGACACGCAGGAAGGAATATGTGATCTTTTTGCCAAATACTTTAGTGACCTGGCTGTGTCTCAGGACCAAGGTTGTTTTAATACAGACTTTGCTGATCATGTTGATGAGTTTGTGGAGGAAGTTGTATTTAACCCTGTTAATGGCGAAAGTGATTCAGTCATTGCCCCTCCATTTACTAAGGATGAAGTACTTATTTTTGTTAAAGTCCTTAAAAACAACAAGTCTCCAGGACCAGATGGTATCTCAAATGAGCACTTAAAGTATGCTGGTCGATCTCTTAGGTCCTTTTCTCATGCACGAATTTACATACATGAGTAAATTTACACACTATGTAATTATACATACATGTGTAATAGTAAATATACTTTCTGTTCACATGTAGTTAAGCATTATGTTGTATTTGTCAATTACATACAGCCATGTATTATAATAAACGAAAATATATGAGTAGATTCAGTCTATTTATAGTTATTATGCTTTTGCATACAGGAGTAAATATACGTTCCATTCTCATGACACAGTTTGCATAGTTTGCATAGTGTGTATAAATACGTATATGTAAATTTACATTTACATGACCTCCTGAGGTCGTGTAAAGTTACTCCTAGTGCAATAATACTCATGTATGTAATTGCGTTCTCATGACACTTTTACATACCCCAAATACATTTACATACATACGTAAATTTACTAACATATGTAAAGGTGTGCATGAGAAAAGGGCCTTATTGACCATATTGTATCACTTTTTAATGCTATTGTACAGTTTGAGTACCAAATGTATTTCATGTTGGTTATATTTTACCCATCCACAGGGGCAATGGTAAAAACAAACAGGATCCATGTAACTATAGAGGTATCACCCTTACTCCTGTTCTCTCAAAATTATTTGAAAGGCTACTGCTGAGGAGAATTGAAACATGGACTAAAGTTGCAAATGATTTCCCCCATCCCCTTCAGTTTGGCTTTAGAAAGGGTGCGGGTGCAGAGACAGCAGCGCTTACTTTAACAGAAAGTATTGCTTATTATGTAGAAAGGGATTCACCTGTGTATTGTGCTTTCCTGGACAATGAAAAAGCATTTGACAGAGTTTGGTTAAATGGCCTTTTCTATAAGCTTTACAATTTTGGCATTTGTGGTAAACTGTGGCGTCTTATATACACCATGTACACGTCAATGAAATCATGTGTCAGCATTGGTGGATGTACTTCTAATGTTTTTTATGTAAAACAGGGCGTAGGTCAGGGTCGAGTCTTATCAGCCTGGCTATTCACTCTATATATTAATGACTTACTACACTGTATCGTTGACTCCGGTCATGGCCTCTGTCTACCATGGGGTAAAACACCAGGGGTACTATAAGCTGATGACTTATCTCTGTTGAGTACATACCCTGTGGGACTCCAAAGTTTGCTAGATCGAGTAAACAACTATGCCAACACATGGCATTTGCGTTTTAATGCTTCAAAGAGTTTGTTTCTCGTATTTGGAGATTCAAAAAGAAATGTCCATCCCAATATATTCATTGGTGAGAAGGAAATACCTTCATCTACGCATAAAAAAATTGCTGGTCTACACATGTATTCTACTGGTAGAACCCTAGAACGCACACAATCTGTATGTGAAAGACTAAGGATTCTCTTTAATGCCAATAAGAACCACGGCCTGTTTTTTTGGTGGTCTTAACCCATTAAGTTGTATACGCATTTGGGAAAGAGTAATTCAACCATGTGGTTTATATTCATGTAATGTCTGGGGCTGTCTACCAGAAAAGGAATATGATATGCTGGACAATGTTCAAAGCTATTTCTGTAAGAGTATCCAGGGCCTTTCAAAACTTGGATCATCCACAATCGCCAGAGATACTCTCGGTATCGTCACATTACGTAGATATATACACCAAAAGTCCCTAATATTTCTGGGAAAACTGTTTAATAGCAATATAAAGCTTGTTTTTAAGCAAATACTTGTCCATAGGTTGTGTCAGTACAGACATACACCATTATTGGAGAGGAATCGTTATTGCAAGTCATCGGCAGTATTCCACATGTTAAATCTTGTAACTATGTATGATTTAGATCTGCAAGTACATGATTATGTAAACAAATCCTCATTCATCACGAAGTCTGAGTGGTCTGTACTAGTAAAAGAGAGAATACTTAAAGCTGAAGATTCATATGTATCATCTGTGATGAATTTGAGACTAAATCTCGAAAGATATAGTACCATAAGATATCCAAGAAACGTTCACAGATTGTGGTTTGCTTGCTATAAAATGCCTGAAAGCTTTAATGATATTGCTGCTCTTTTACGTATTAGTACACTTTGTATTCAGTCTCATATGTGTGAATGTGGCACTGTTGCCTATGATATTGTAAAACATGTATTACTTCATTGTTCACTCACACAAAACGGTAGAAACCATTTGATTAACTCACTTGTTGACATGCTTGATGTTGATACATTTGTAAATCTATAGAATGATGAAGACCAATTTGTGTCATTTATGCTTGGTGGTCAATCAAATGTATATGTTCAACAGCTTGATCAAGAAACGTGGTTTCGTTGTATCAAACTGATAGCAAAATCTGTAAAAACCTGGCTGCCTCCCTTGAAATATATGTTGTAACTTAGCCACTCTGTAACCTGTATATACGTGTTTGCCATGATGGCATAACTTATTGTATCTTCGATTTCGGAGGAAATATAGAATATCTATCTATCTATGGAGGAATTTCATTTTGTACTAAATAATATGAAAAAGGGAAGGGCTAGACCTAAATTCCTACCAACTCATTAAGAAGCTACCGTCCTCCACCCTATATACTCTTTTAAATCTATATAATACAATTTGGCAACATGGCAAGCTACCTACCAATTGGAAGGAAGCTTTAGTAATTCCAAAACCTAAACCTAATAAACCCTCCGGGGACACAAATTCCTATAGGCCAGTTTCCCTAACGTCAGACTTATGTAAAGTAATGGAGTCGATGGTAAAACTTCGCTTCCAATCTCACTTAAACCATAGTCCCTTGAACAACGACCAGAGTGGCTTCACTCCTGGTCGTTCTACTCTTAATAATCTTGCTGCCTAGAGCAAGATATCAAAGTAGGCCAACAAAACAAGCAATATACACTCGCAATATTCCTGGACTTTTCCAAAGCTTTCGATATGGTATGACATGACAGCCTCATCCACAAATTATCTAAAAAGGGCCTATCAAGAAACATAATTAATTACATCCAGGATTTCCTACACAACAGACAAATAACTGTCGGGGTCGAAAACCAAAGATCTGAAAACTTTCTTTTGGAAAACGGCACCCGACAAGGCAGCATTCTTAACCTCACCTTATTCAACATCATGACAATGACCTTTTCGAAGGCATCTCACCAAAAATAGAGCCATGGGCTCTGTAGCTCATCAGGGTTTATATTGTTTAATGATGAATACTGAAATATATTTTTAGGTCATGGCTTGAGGCCCTTATTTGGGGCACCACAGGGTCACCATCGGAATAGAATCCCCATTGGCCAGGGAGTCTGCACACAACTTTTCAGCTCTCTACACCCTTTGGAACTGGAGAAGAAGATGAAAATAGGTTTTTAAGGATGTGACCACAGTGACCCCATTTGAGGTCATGGGGTCACGAAATCTACAATTAAGAATCCCCATTGGCCAAGGAGTCTGCACACAACTTTTCAGCTCTCTAGACCTTTTGGAACTGGAGAAGAAGATGAAAATAGGTTTTTAAGGATGTGACCCCTGTGACCCCATTTGGGGTCATGGGGTCACGAAATCTTCAATTAAGAATCCCCATTGGCCAAGGAGTCTGCACACAACTTGTCAGCTCTCTAGACCTTTTGGAACTGGAGAAGAAGATGAAAATAGGTTTTTAAGGATGTGACCCCTGTGACCCCATTTGGGGTCACAGGGTCACGAAATCTTCAATTAATAATCCCCATTGGCCAAAAAGTCTGCACACAACTTGTCAGCTCTCTAGACCTTTTGGAACTGGAGAAGAAGATGAAAATAGGTGTTTAAGGATGTGACCCCTGTGACCCCATTTGGGGTCATGGGGTCACGAAATCTACAATTTAGAATCCCCATTGGCCAAGGAGTCTGCACACAACTTGTCAGACTTATGTTAAATTTATTTATTGCTAACTTTTTATGATATCCAGCTGAACAATTCCATAACATATCATTATCATATAAAATTGATAGTTTCGGCACAATTTGGACATATTGCCAAAAAAGTAAAATTTTGTTATTTTGAGACTTTTCGAGGAGTATTTATTTTGGAGAATTTCCGATCGTAAACCCCTGACGATACCATTATGTTTTATAGCTCAATTTGAACTAGAGATGTCATGTATTGAAAACAATAAATTTAAAGCACGTATCTGTCATAGGTTACGTGTGACTGGTCATGGAAGATTGTAATTTTAAAAAAAGCGCCATTTTCAGCAAAGTTCAAAGGATCATAACTGCTTAACTAATTAAGCTATTGAAAATGTATCTAAACCTTCAGGTGTACAATTCCAACAACAACAACGTTTCTGTTGAATCATTTTATCAAAAAGTTGATAGTGAAGACCCGAACATCGCACACGTTGTCTAGGGGTCAAAATTTGAGCATTTTTTAGTATTTTCTTGAAAATTAAAGACATTAAAGGACAACTTTTTCTATGTTTCACCTTAGTTTGAAAATATTAACCATTTTGTCTTAATCGTGAGAAAGATCATGGATGCACAATTTCAAGAACAACAAAGTTACTGTTAAACCCTTTCACAAAAAAGTTGATAGTTAGGCTCCGAACATCTCAAATGTTATCTAGTGGTCAAAATGAGCATTTTTGAGTATTTTTTTGATTGTTCAGAAGAACATAACAAATTAATTATGTATACCATCTAAATGATGATAACATCTGCTTATGTGGAAATTAAAGCACAACATTTTCTATGTTACACCTTAGTAAGAAAATATTAACCATTTTGTCTTAATCGTGAGAAAGGTCATGTATGGATTCATTAATATGTGATTTTTCAATTTTTCAGAGGGGTAGTTTCTTGGGATATTTTAAAAAAAATCTACTAAAGATAGAGATAAGAGCTAATTTTAAAGCGGAGAAATTGATGAATAACCGAGAGTCCAACATGGAGTTCAAGGTCAAGCGGAAGTCTTGAAGACCTAAGTATTGACGCTTCAATCCTAGTTTAGTTTTGTTATGCACGTACGTTGTTGTTATTTCATTATCTATATCCTGTCTCCTATGTGTGGGTTATGTTTATACTTATGAAGTGAAGTCTAAACAAAAGCAAACTTGTTTACCAAATCATATTGTTTTCTGAATAAAATTAAACACGATCGAAAAGCACCAACAGATTTGTTTTCCAAATTATTTACATGTTTACATGTAATTGACAAAAACATGATTTCACGTAGTACTCTGACGAATTAATAAGGTATCTCAGTAGTTGAACGAACATGTTATTTGCATAGAGATTGTCTGTTTATATATATTATTTCGCGTAATTTAAAACAAATTATTTCACATGAAACGGCAACAGGTGTTCTGAATTAAATAAATTAATTATGATTAATCTCATAAATATCAGCGCTGTTCTTCACTTCTTAATAAATAAATTTATGGTTAAATGAGATGAATAATTATTGTTGTAGGTTATTGATAAAACCCTTTTTGTATGCCCAAATATAGGCGCAACTAAACCATTGTCTGCCTGTTTGAGGGACAATGCATGCTTAATTAGCATTTGTTTAGACAAAATGATAAGGTCGACACCAACGGCAAACTACTTGCCGACTGGGTCATAAATAATGATTATGTAATACATAATCAAAATACTCAAACTAGGTACGATAGTGCGCATGTCAGCATGTCAGCTATCGATTTAACAATCACTACTTCGGACATCGCTAGCAAGACCGAGTGGGAGGTCTATGATGATCCGTGGGGAAGTGATCATTTTCCTATCTCTATTACTTTAAACAACTTCCTTCCATTAAATAACTTAACGATCAGAATTGCCCCCAAAATCCCCGCTTTTCTTACAACAAGGCAGACTGGGCTGAATTCCAAACCCTTTGTGAGGACTTGGACTGGTCTGATCTTGAAAGTAAAGATCCCCACACTATTTCGGAAAATTTTACAAACGCTATCATCACAGCTGCAAAACAATCTATACCTTATACAACACGAAAACCATCTAAATTAAAAAAGCGCATAAAGAATGTAAATCGGCCTTCAATAAAGGAAAACGCAACATTTCACACCTGCCACACGCAAAACAAATAAAATACTGAGTACACACACTCATTAAACAAATAAAATCGAAAACGAATTCCAAAACACTCTGGAATAAGTTTCAAGTCATTCGTGGCGGCAAACGTAGAAGCAAAATCCAACAAATATTACATCACACACAACCCAAAGCCCTAATCCAACCCTGGCATCAGAAAACATTCCTAAAAACCAACAAACAACCATATCATCAACCAACCATTCACCATGGAGGAGCTTCAATATGTATTGAGTAATAGGGACAAGGGTACAACTCCAGGTCTGGACCTAACTTCCTACCAGTTAATTAAGAAGCTCCCTCCCAACACAACAAAAATACTCTTAAAATTATGCAACCGCATTTTGCAAGTATGGAAGGAAGCTCTAGTTATACATATTCCTAAACCAAATAAGCCTCCCGGGGATCCAAATTCAAATAGGCCTATATCCTTAACTTCAAATCTGGTCACTCTTCTCTAAATAATCTTGCTATTTGGCTATTTTCCTGGATATTTCCAAGCTTTCGATACGGTTTGGCATAATGGGCTCATATAAAATTACCCAAAAAGGGCCTATCAGGCAACATGATCATCTTCACCCAGGACTTTCCTAGCAATAGGCAAATAACTGTCTGGGTGGACAACCAGCAATCCGATAACGTCCTCTTGGAAAACGGAACCCCACAAGGCAGCATATCAAGTTCCACATTGTTCAACATTATGGTAGATGACCTTTTTGAAGGTATCTCCGCTAAAGTTAGCACATCAAAATTTGCAGTCGACGGCGCCCTCTGGGTCCGTTGTAATAACACTAAACAGCTACTAAATTACTCCAATTCGCACTTAATAAGGTCGACCAATGGGCTGACAAATGGGGCTTCAAATTAAATTAAACTACAGGGGTAATATTCAAACACAAAAGAATGCGCACAATCTCACCAAACCTATATCTTTAAAATTATAAAATCAATTTTCAAAATCATACCAAGTTTCTCGGCTTAATCTTTGACGAACACCTCGCTTAGGGAGCCCACGTCAAATACTTAATTGGTAGGTGCAGCAAGGACCTTAATGTCCTTATTGTGGTCTCCGGCACAGGCTGGGGAGCTAACAAACAAACCCTAATACAAATTTATATTTCTCTTATTAGGTCAAAATTGGATTATGGCGCACCATATACAACACATTAAACCAAACCTTAGCAAAACAATTAAACTCCATACAATACCATACATTAAAACTCGCAACACGTACACAACAAGGCACAGCCCTTGAATTTCTGCAGGCCCTTACTGGTGAAATTCCCACAATCTGAGACGGGACCAACTCACCTTAAACTTCTGGGCCACATCTTCAGAGGATCCACTCATCTCACAACTCTTACAACAACAAAACATCTCAATGTTAAACTTCTCTGAGTACGTCGACGTCGGCGTCTTTGGCAACGAAAGGGCCGACAAAGCAGCTAAACTAGCATTAAAACTCAATAATATAACATAACCCATCTTCGACTCTAAACAAGAGGCCAAAAGCCTCGCTAAAAATATAACTGCTCTCCACACTAAAACCTAACTACCCATACAACAAAAACAAAAATATAGATAGGGAAATCACCAACCCTAAACGGGACACACAAAACTCAACACTCACCTCCACAAAATCAAACGCAACTCCACACCAACATGCCCACACTGCAACCACCCTGAAACAATTACACACATTCTCACAGAATGCACCCACTACACAACACAACGCAAACAACTACACACAACACTCCTACAACAAAACATTAACCCCGGCAACATACAACAAATTCTAAACCCCCAAAGCAACTCTACAATTTTCAATGCACTAGGCACATATATTATTGGCCCGAATCTAACAATCCATCAATTCAAAACAGCATTCAAAATCACAAATTCTTTCTCCCTCTCTTAAATTAGCATAATTCATTCCAAATTTCAAATTATCAAAATTCTCTCCCCCTTGATTCACTTATATTGCTAATTAAATATACAATGATGAGACATATTGATGATGTTATACTACAGTACACTTATTGATGCTGTATGACTAACGGCAAATCACGATCATAATTGACACAAACTCAATACAGAATGTATACGAAATAAATAGCAAATGCCTATAATCAAATGCATACCGCTGAGGATACACAATATTGTGTTTGCTATTAAATACATAATTCTAATAATGCCTTTCTGCTGATCATGTTTACATTTGTTCTTCAAATTCTGTGAAGTGTTTCTTAAATAATCAACTTAAAGTAAATATAGTTTTTATTTTATTTGAATGCATATACAGCTTTTATCAACTTCGTCACACAGACATTTTAATCTGATAAATACCAAGACATAAACAAGTTTTGTCTAGCGTAGAAACACAGAAAACACCTTTATAAACAAACCAACAAATTTACTTTTATTAAGGATTCAGCATTTATGCTGAATCCTTATTGTTATTGGCGTGATTCAGCCCAGAAGGCTGCAAATAATTCAACCAAACTGTATATCCAGACAGCCCTTACTGTGAACTCGCCTAAGCAAGCTTTTGGGCCCAATCAAACATGCCATTAAAGGTCGATTTCGAATCCAAATTTCGATTTTTAACATGGAATAATTTTTTGAAATGCACCTAGAGACTTGAAACTTTTTCCAAAAGATCCGCATTGACCTTGCGAGCAAGAAATTAAATCATGGCGAAGTCGCCAGTCACTTGGTTTAGCCGTCATTTTGGATTTTTTTTAACCTTTTCAAATTTTTGGACCACATGTACCTTTGCGGAAACACCACTCCGAAGATACTTGCACCAAAGAGCTAAAATTTTATTTATGCATAGCTGACACATTGGGGAATAACAAGTTTGTTCTTGTTTGTGCGAACTCCTACTACTTTTTTTCAGTGACC
This sequence comes from Gibbula magus, assembly GCA_936450465.1. Taxonomy (NCBI): domain Eukaryota; kingdom Metazoa; phylum Mollusca; class Gastropoda; order Trochida; family Trochidae; genus Gibbula; species Gibbula magus. The sequence continues at coordinate 46,527,420 of OW388304.1, read as the reverse complement.
TTTCAAAGTCGAGCAAATTTTGAAAACTGCAAACTTTCAGGGGCGATAATTCAAAAACCTACCCATCGAATTGAACGATTTTTTTCTGGAGAGCAAGACAGGAGTATGGTCTTTATGAATCAATAATAAAATCGCTCGCAGTCATTTCCGGTCATACTAAAGAAAAACTTTAACATGGGGAATTAAAAAAAAAATCCAATTAGAGACTTGACACTCAAGAACAATACAGCAAAAAAGTAAATCATGACCAATTCGTAGGTCACGTGGTTTAGCCGCCATTTTCATTTTCTTTAAATTTGTCTGATTTTGACATGTTAATTTTCGCTCTAAATAATCTCAGAGACATACTAGAGACTCGCAACTTGTTTTAAAATATGCTTAATAACTAGACAGGCAAGATATGTTACCATTGCGAAGTCGTACGTCACGTGGTTTCGACGCCATATTTATATTTTAACGTTTTCAAATGTTTTGACTGTGTGCATTTTTGCGGAAACACCAGGCCGAAGATATTTGCATCTGAGAGCTGAAACTTAGATTTATAAGCAGCTGAAGCATTGGGGAACAACGAGTTTCATATCTTATTAGCAAACTCCTATTAATGTCTTCACAATTAACTTTCAAAGTATGAATATTTACCTAGGTTCTTAAAAAAACTGATTTTCTTATTTCTACGAAGATATACATTTTACAGAGCAATTAGTCATACCAGTTCGAGTTAAAATCTATTCTACGCGTAATGAGAGGTAAAACCTGTTCGAAATTCATATGATATTTATAAAATGGTCGATTTAGAAGATTTGTAGTGTGAAGTGTAAAGAATCAAGCTATGACAAGAATAACCGGACAACAGTATCAACACTGTCTGCCTCTTCGAGGCCTTACTGGAAATCTTAAAATTCTTATTTCTCCAAAGATACACATGTTATTAAGCTGTAAGTCATACTAGTTCGAGTGAAAATGTATATACATACTGGAAGGAAAGAACAATACAGCAAAAAAGTAAATCATGACCAATTCGTAGGTCACGTGGTTTAGCCGCCATTTTCATTTTCTTTAAATTTGTCTGATTTTGACATGTTAATTTTCGCTCTAAATAATCTCAGAGACATACTAGAGACTCGCAACTTGTTTTAAAAGATGCTTAATAACTAGACAGGCAAGATATGTTACCATTGCGAAGTCGTACGTCACGTGGTTTCGACGCCATATTTATATTTTAACGTTTTCAAATGTTTTGACTGTGTGCATATTTGCGGAAACACCAGGCCGAAGATATTTGCATCTGAGAGCTGAAACTTAGATTTATAAGCAGCTGAAGCATTGGGGAACAACGAGTTTCATATCTTATTAGCAAACTCCTATTAATGTCTTCACAATTAACTTTCAAAGTATGAATATTTACCTAGGTTCTTAAAAAAACTGATTTTCTTATTTCTACGAAGATACACATTTTACAGAGCAATTAGTCATACCAGTTCGAGTTAAAATCTATTCTACGCTTAATGAGAGGTAAAACCTGTTCGAAATTCATATGATATTTATACAATAGTCGATTTAGAAGATTTGTAGTGTGAAGTGTAAAGAATCATGCTATGACAAGAATAACCGGACAACAATATCAACACTGTCTGCTTCATGGAGGCCTTACTTGAAATCTTAAAATTCTTATTTCTCCAAAGATACACATGTTATTATGCTGTAAGTCATACCAGTTCGAGTGAAAATGTATATACATACTGGAAGGAATTCATATTATATTTACACACTAGTTGAATTAGGTGATTTTCAAGTGTAAAGACATATGCTTAAACTCGAAAAAACGGACAACAGTATCGACAATGTCTGGTTCATCCTGGCCTTACTGGAAATCTTTAAAATTCTTATTTCTCCAAAGATACACATGTTATTGAACTTTAAGTCATGCCAGTTCGAGTGGAAATGTATTCTCCGCGAACTGAGAGATACATACTGGAAGGAATTCATATGAAATTTACACACTAATTGAATTAGATGATTTTCAAGTGAAAAGACTCCTACTTAAGCTCGAATAACCGGACAACAGTATCGACAATATCCGGTTTATCGTGGCCTCCCGGAAACCTTTAAAATTCTAATTTCTCCACAGATGTACATGCTACTATGTACTAATTCATACCAGTTCGAGTGAAAAGCTATTCTGCGCGAACTGAGGGATACATCCTGAAAAAAACTCATACAATATTTACACTGTAGTCGATTTAGATACAACAAGTCACAAGTCAAGCTCAGAAAGCGGCTCCATGATGATGATGAGTACGTGTATTTTACGAGCGAATTTCAGCGGAGCTGTTCTCTCACTCTTCTCTCTCTAATGTTGATGCCACGACCGAAATGGTTTGAGGCTAATTTTGAAATTTTGAAATTTGGAATGCTGCCTAGGTTAGGTTAAGCCAGGGGTGGGGAGAGGAGGAGGGAGGAGGGGGAGGGTTTATTTGTTAAGTTTGGAGGGTTTAAGTTTGTTTATAGGTTTAGATTCGGTCCAAGAGGCCAGAATCCGACCGCTTGGAGGGTACTGTGGTTATTGTTGGGATTTAAGATTTGGTATATATTCTGTGTTGAGATATTATTTGCCCTTAGGGTTAGGTTAAGTATTTGGCGGAAGGCCGCATACTGTGGGCATTCTGGAAGAATGTGTTGTATTGTTTCTGCTTGTGGGCAGTGTGGTCATGCAGGGGAAATATTAAATATTTTAGATTTATGGATAAAATAGTTTAGTTTTGTAAGCCCCGTTTGGAGCTTAATTATTGCCCTATCGATGTTATTATTTTTAGAATATATTTTTTGTTTGCCTAAGGGTTTAGGGATAATATAAGTTGTTTGGTGTTGATTGCCTTGTTGGAGTTTGCGTATTGCATGTGCCATGCTCGCTTTACATGAGATTTTTGGCCTCTTGATTCGAATGAAAAAGGGGGGAGAAAAGTAGGAAGTTTAAGCCCCTCCTTGGCAGCTTTGTCGGCTTTTTCGTTGCCAAATATGCCGACATGTGCTGGTACCCATAGGAGTTTTACAGCCTTGCCTTGATTATTAAGGGTTTGGATGGAATTGAGGATTTTGGAGATTAAATCAGGGCGTTTTTTTGTGGAAATGTTTTGGAGTGCCTGAAGGGCACTGAGTGAGTCCGAAAGGATAAGAATTTTGCGGCTCAAAATCTCACCTTTACAGTTAAGCTAAACTGTGACGTCAGTAATACGGGTGGAAAAATCGAAGTTTTCCTTAAGTGAAATTGGTGGTTTTGGAGCCGCTTTTGGAGTTGTTTCCATTTTACAGTTGAAGCCGGGGGCCCTTCTGTTAGGGGTATACCCCCACCCCCCAGTCCCCACCCCGACCCCCGTTGTAGCCAACTCTTTGTCGATGGGGGTGGTTCCCGATGGCAGGTGGGGTGAGGATGTAGTGTCTTCATGTACACGTTGGTCTATCGCTTCCAAGTTAGACTTCGTAAGTGAAATGGATTTGTCTGTACTGGTTGAGTGAATGGTACATTCCATACGGGTAGTTGCTGGTGGTTCACTCTAAATGAGAGAATCATAATTATTTCGGTAATATACTAAAACAAAGCGTTACACTACTCTGAAGATAATTGCATCTAAGCGCTGAAACTTAGATTTATATGCAAGCAATGGGGAATAACAAGTTATTTCATTAAGAACTCCTATGGTGAAGATGAAGATTTTATTGAAGCGTCCTGTGCAAGAGTTGCTTCCCTTTGACCACGATGCTGATGCGAGCAGGCAAACTGACACCAATACCCCATCAGAGAGACACAATATCACCCTAAGTAGAAAAGGGGCCATTAGCACGATAATTTATATGACTAATGAGTTTTAAACAGAAGTTCATCAAATTTGACTTCCATTTTGATGTGTGAACAGGAAATACATACATACATAGGCATACATTGTGTTGTTGGGGTCAGTCCTGCTGAACATTATAGAAGGTGCTATTGTATCGAGAAGTACGGAATGTTGCCGAAAATTACCAATGTGAAGACACTCGACTCAGTATAGTGACAATATATATGACAAAGTAGTTCTGGTCGAAAAACGGACACTGCATCACGATTAACGCACATCTAGCAGCCAAAAGTAATTTTAGAAGCTATTTTACAACACAAAAAAGACAAATTTAGGTTGATTATGCTTGAAAGCTCTGTGCATGTAAATCGCACCGTAGTTTCGGTTCTGTACATGTATAATGATATTGTTCGATTTTACTTTGGAATTAGTAACATCTGGAGGCGCATGCACTGTTTGAGGTACATCCATTGTGTTCTTGTGGGTCACATATGCCAAACTATATAAATGATGTTAATCTTTCGAGAAGTACTGACTTTTACCGAAAATTGCCATTTTGATGATAGTCAATCTAGTATAGTGACGATATAAATGTAAATATGTCGATTTTTGATAGAAAACCGGACAACTTGCACCGCGTGTGGCGCGCGTCAATTGGTCAAACGTAACTTTGGAAACTTATTTTCACCATACAAACAGATAACTATATGGTGTTAAACATGTCTTATAACTACTGTGCATGTAAATGGGACGTGTAGTTTCGGTTTCTGTACATGTATAATGATGTTGCTAAATTTTAATTAAAAACTAGAAACCATGATATAATTGGCTATTGGGGATGAATATGCAAGTTGAGTGAAATTATTTGAACTGAAATCAGCACATATCGTATGTTGGCACGTATTTCAGCCAAATAAAATGTTATGAAACACAATGGATGTATCTTTAATATATCATATCTCCCTCTTATCGCAACAGTTCACACAAGTTATATGATTCGCATTGAGTGTAATGCATACAGACATTGGTATGGATTTTGTTATCTTTACATAATAGACATTTATTAAAGAACATATAGCACGAGTCAATGAATATACACTTCATTTATTCATAAACAAGATTCATAGAACGCTAACTCCATAAAAGGCAAGATGTTATTTTCATGCGCCAAAAGAGTCTCGCTTCCATCATTCATACATTACGCATGTGGCAATTGATTAACAAACTCATCAATGAAACTACCCTCGTTTTAAGCCACTCTTTCTCACAGTATACTTACTGTAACCCTTCAATGCGTATTCTAAAACGGATTTGAGTCATCCTTATCTCCACAAACATTTACATCTAACACTTTAAAGCCCTGTTCTACATCTTCATTGTCCTTGCATTTCTAAACTATTTAAATTCTTTTCGTTCTCTATTCCTTTTGTTCAAAAAATATTATCATATCATATTCTACCTAACCAGTACGTCAATTTGAAAATAGGTCTGAAACAACCACTTCCGGTTTATTCATTTACGTAAGTACACGCTCACACCATTGTATATAGTCACACAATTGTTCAATTTTAACATGTAAACTTTGGGTCTCAATACTCCCAAAGATATGCTAGAGACTTCAAACTTGTTTTAAAAAAATATACAGCAATATAGGACAGATGTCTTAATTAAAACAATCGAAACGCTGAATCCGCTTGTCGTCGCTTGCGACTACATTTTCATTTGTAATTATACCCCAGACCTAAAAAAAATCGGGGGTATAAAGTAATACAAATGATTCCGTCCTTCCGTCCGTCCGTCCGTCCAAAGAAATTTGTTGTCCAAAGACAATTTTTGTCCGATCGATTACAGAAAAACTATTCACCCCATCCTTTTCAAAGTTGGTACATATCTTCTTTACCAATAGTACAAATAGCAGTGCGAAGTTTAAACCGAATTGGTGAATTTATGAATTTTTGGCGATTTTTTATATTTTTTAACTTAGTCATATTCTGAGCATATTTTGTCCGATCAATTGCAGAACAACTATTCATCTCATCCTTTTCAAATTTGGCACATGTCGTCTTCACCACTAGGAGAGGTGCATTGCAAAATGTAACACGATTTGGTGAATGTTTGAATATTTGGCGATTTCTTTTTTTTTTTACCTCGTCATATTCGGAGATAGAATGAATGAAGCTACTTCTGTGTTGTGATTTGTTGTCTTTATCATTTTCTTTTTCATGTAACTTTCATCAAAAGCTTCTTCTGTGTTCTTGTTCATTTTTTCATAGGAGAAATTGCTTTCAAAGTGAGAACGGAGGCGAAGATATTTCCAGAGGCAGTGTCGATTGCTTAAAATTTTAAATTAAATATCTTTTACGTGAGTAATTGTGCCATAAAAGGTTGGGATAAGGAGATCATACCCCTATGTACAAATGGATGTCTAGTTTGAATTTTTGGAACATTGAACTTTGTCAGTTGAAAATTATTTAGATTTGAGTCGAGAGAAATACGTTGCCAACCTTTGTTCACTTCGTTCGCACATATGGAAAATTGGTCGTTCATCCATGTTGCGCAACATATTTGCGCTAAACTTCACCTGTGCTTTAAGTGCTCTCATAAAAAGGTACATAAGTGTTACCAATGGCTAAATAATATCCTTGAATCAAGAAAGATTCTAACAGTTCTGAAACGATATACATGGTTTGGTTAACCACTGCGTGTCCATTTCCCTTCCAGTGGCCAGTTTAATTTAAATGACCGCTCGATCGCAGTTTAAGTGATCTGACTGATATAACGATAACTAATTACTCAGAGTAGAGTCTTAAATATGGTACAATGATGAAACGTCGCACCATTTTCTTTCAATAGGGATAACCGTGTAATGAATGTTTCACTCTCTAACATAAGAATAACATTATACAATTATAGACTTCAGTTGAGGTGAATCAAATGGTTTATCGACCTAAGAACAGTAATGTTCACCGAGGTCGATAAACCATTTGATTCACCGATAACTGAAGTCAATAACTGTTTTATTATATGATTCATGAAAGTGTAAATAAAAAAAAAAGAATATTTTTTTTCATAAATTCTTATTTTCCCCAAAATTGTTCTAACTTGTAAACCTTTAATTAATGACAACATACACTTTGACTGAACAACAAAAAGGTTATTCTTAAATAACTTAACATGAAAATGAAACATTAATTTTGACACATTTTGGGGATACAATTATAAGCCACTCTAAACAGCGCTCCTCGCGGTGGTGATCTATTTTTAGCTCCAGGTCATTGGATTGTTATGTCGACCTCGCGTGACGCTTCCCGCGGTCAACCAGGGACCTTATATAGAGGGACTAGCAACTAAGCAATTAGCTCGCGGAGCTCACCTCGTCATGGTCCAACGCACATCTTGACTTGGCGCCTGCATTGCGCTAATAACTGGCGTAGCACACTAGTATATCCAGTTAATCACTATATAAACAATTGTGACTGTTGACAGTTCGAGACAAGCGGAATCCAAAACTTTTACTTTTACCTAAGACAATAAATTCTTAAATATTAAGTTAGCGAAAGATGAATAGTTTTCGGATGTAACTGCGTCAAGCTGGTATTTTAGGGGAAAGAAGCCAGCATGTAATACGCTCGTACTTTGCAGTTAAAATAGCGAGTCAGTCCGCCATCTTGTCTGTAAGGAGCGTCAATGATATGGGTAATGGTTCGAGGGAAGTCCAAAACTTTTACTTTTACCTAAGACATGAATTCTTAAATATTCACTTAGCGAAAGATGAATAGTTTTCGGATGCAACTGCGTCAAGCTGATATTTTAGGGGAAAGAAGCCAGCATGTAATACGCTCGTACTTTGCAGTTAAAATAGCGAGTCAGTCCGCCATCTTGTCTGTAAGGAGCGTCAATGATATGGGTAATGGTTCGAGGGAAGTCCAAACATTTTACTTTTACCTAAGACAATAAATTCTTAAATATTCACTTAGCGAAAGATGAATAGTTTTCGGATGTAACTGCGTCAAGCTGGTATTTTAGGGGAAAGAAGCCAGCATGTAATACGCTCGTACTTTGCAGTTAAAAAAGCGAGTCAGTCCACCATCTTGTCTGTAAGGAGCGTCAATGATATGGGTAATGATTCGAGGGAAGTCCAAAACTTTTACTTTTACCTAAGACAATAAATTCTTAAATATTCACTTAGCGAAAGATGAATAGTTTTCGGATGTAACTGCGTCAAGCTGGTATTTTAGGGGAAAGTAGTCAGCATGTAATACGCTCGTACTTTGTAGTTAAAATAGCGAGTCAGTTCGCCATCTTGTCTGCACAGAACATGGAGGATATGTTTCTTTTCCCCTTGTACTGTCTTTCCTACATTCATGTAGAATGTACCGGTTCGAAGGGGAAAATAAATTTGAAACGAACTCCTTGATGAATGGCCTTTCTGTCATATTGTAGCATCAGCATAAATAATAAATAAAAAAAAAATTTTGATATAAGTTCATGTTTTATTTTATTTTTTTCTTAAGATCAATAAAACGGTAACCAACTTAAAAAATAATAGAATAATACATGTGTATAACATCAAGTATTCCAAAGCACTAGGTAACCTAACATTGTATATATATTCTATGTCATATCACATTTACAAAATAAATGTGCATTTTCGTAATTTTGTAACAATCATATATAGCACACCTTTGAGTATAATAATTTCTTTATTACCAATTCTATTTCATTTGATTCACGTAATCGTTCATCTCCTTGGAGATAGACACTTCCGATGTTGTTACAGTTTCAAAGGGAGGTTACTTTTATGTTTCTTGACTTTACGAAGATTGCCGATTGACGCACGGGCCAGTCGGCAAGACTCGGAAACACCAACTGGTTACAACAATACAGTGCGATAACAAAACAAGCGCTTAGCAAGCACCAAGTCGCTTGTGCGTTGAAGCGCGACGAGGAGAGGTCTAATTGGATCGCTCAGTAGAAATGATCATGTAACGAACAGAAGTTGCTAGTCCCTCTATATAAGGTCCCTGGGTCAACATAACGTTTGATCATCGTCGATTACCATCCGTCTCGGCCAATCAGAAAACAGAACACTCGTCCATCATATAATAAAACAATATATTGTATAATTTTAGTATCATATATCTATCAAAGATATGGGATTCTTTGCATATGTGATAGAGGTCAGGACACCGCACCAATATCGCTGCCCGGTCCGAATATCCATATCAATATCAGCCCGGGTAACGTTAGCTTAGAGTGATCTCACTTTGCTAACACAGGGTTAGGCTACTAAAGCCATACGTGAAGCTTTGTCAGACTAGTTCGTTTAAAAAACAAGGATGCTGTTGACGCTTTTAACTTATTTTATCAACATAAAGTATTAATTGTAAAATTGAATAAGAGGCGCGGCTTACACATTTTAAAAAACAATCTTGTATAGTGGAGGGTTTATTCATCTTGTCTCCTAATGGTTAATTTTCGCACGGAAACACAAACTTTTTGTCTTGCTTTAGAAAAAAGTATGATATATGATAAAAAGTTTGCAACATGTCATTTTTCAGACCATACCCCATATCAGCCCTCGACCCGATATGGGGGTCTCGGGCTGATATGGGGTATGGTATGAAAATAAAATAAAAATAAAATAATAAATGGCAAATTTGAGAAAAAATAATATACAAAAAACGTGCTACTGCGCTTTTGAAAAGTAATTGGATAGATTTGATAAGTACATGAACGTATTGAATATAAGTAACACTAAATCAACACCAGAAATTAAGTGAAAATGCATTGATTCCAGAGTTAATTAATTAATTAAGAATCCAATTAATAATAATAAATGTTATTGACCGAAATACAAAGTTACATAGGAAATTTGTTTTGTTCATAAACCACAATATATTTATACATCGCCAGTTAAAGCGTCGTTCTGTACCTATAATGCTGTAAAGCGAGAAAGTATTTTGGTATAGCGTGACCGGGAATGGAACCGGATGATGAGCGGACACCCAGTGTAATAATTATACCGTTAACATAATATACAAATAATTGAAATCCCCACAATAGATATAAATAGCCAATAACTCATCGAAATAATCTGTTTCTCGTATAAGGCTTCTCGCAAGCCCCATACACGATTATATCTATATATACCAACGAAACCTCTTCATCAATGTTATAACATTTTACCGCACATAGTATTACCATTTACCGCAGATTTGATCTGGACATTTTACCGCACCCCCTATAACAATTTACCGCACTTACCTTTATTACATTTTACCGCGTTTTTATTACAATTTAACGCAGTATTACATTCACCGGGTTTGTATAGCAATTTACCGCAGTAGTACTTTTTACCGCGTTTTTATTGTAATTTACCGCAGTTTTTACATTTTACCGCGTTATTACAACTTCCGTCGTGACCACTGCCTAGATATTGACGAATACTTCAATTACCTTGGTATACTGTTAACAGAACACCTGGATTATACACGTATGGCGAGAGCATCGGCGACCTCGGCCTTGAGAGCGCTTGGACTATTAATCTCCAAATATAAGCAACTCTGAGGGATGCAATATACCACCTTTACGAAATTATATGACACCATGGTTTGGTCTGTTCTTGACTACGGGGCTAATCGCTAGGACACAGTTGATGTTTCTTGTGTAGAGGATGTCCAAAATGTACGTTAGACCGATGCACCAAAGTTAATTACCATTTCAAACCCCTGGCATATCAGATAAATTTTCTGCTGCTATTTCGTGTATCTCTAGATATATCAAAGAAACAAGATTTCACCATCTCTCTTCTACCTACATGTGTGTTCTACGTCATCCCAAATACAATGATACTTTTGATGGACGTGTGTGATGAGTTGCTCGCCAATGTATATTGTAACAACTGTTTACTGAATATTGGTGTGATGAGTTGCTCGCTAATGTATGTTGTAACATCTCTTTACGGAATATTGGCAGAGTTAGAGTCGAAATCATCGTAATTAGCATACGCAATATGATCATGCATAAATGATATCCACTGAGTCTGCTGTATGTCAAGCAACTAAACAGAATATTCGACAGTTACGGACTGTACATATCTTAATATCTTTTTGAAACAACACACATTCGATGATGGTGTAGAAAAAGATTATAACCCTACAATTCGTCTTCTTGACTTTAATGAAACTGTGGCCCGGGGCATCTGTCCGCCCAGGACTCTGCTACACTCTGATAAACACATACTTGTGAGCAGCACTTTGTGTAACTGAACTGGATGTAACCTTTGTACTTGGGCCGCTTGACACGAGAGATTAACACATTATCATCAATCACAATACATGTAGCATGTCATCAGATTCTTGTGTACCATAGGCGCTTGTTAAATTATCTAGATATCATTGTTGGTGTCCCACTGAAACCAAGCGAACGATATCTTCGATTGAATCTAGGGTAGGTCTATGTTCATGTTGTGTAGTGAAGTCCACCGGAGACAGCCAGAGGGGCCAACGTATAACATTATAGCGGTTGAGGAATTATTTCATTATTTTGAATGTAGAGAGGGATACGGAATACGTTGTTAAAGTAAGTACAGTTCATACATCATCTATTCTTAACATCATGACCCAGAGTCGTATATGCTTTTGTGAAATGTTGCATTATTGTCAAGTCGTGCCATGTTTGTTACGGATTTATTATTCAATTTTATTTGATAATTGTCTATACTTGATGCGTCAAATAGAACTATGATAACTTGTTTTATACCTTGCGTTTGAATAAGGATGATTATTAGCAATACATGTCATTGAGATTGTGAACAAATATAACATGGTTCAAAAGTATACATTCTTGGACATTTTCCGTGATCGTGTGGTAAGCTGTTGGTAAGGTCAGTGCTGACGATAGTTGAACTAGTTTATTCAGTATTTTAAAGGCCACATGCCCATGTACAATATATACACAATTCATTTTGTTGAAATTAACAGATTTGGTGCAATAACTGAAACATCATAACAATTGTTTACAGGCTTTGTGTGATATATGCATACAATTTACAATAGTAAACAACGTAATATAAAAGCTTCTTTGATATAATGTGAAAACACATGTAAACGATTGACATTTTCATTTTGCAACAGAGTAGCTAGCGATTTTCAAGTTTTACATTTCAAGTCTAACACACATTTCTTCTTAATTCGTTATACATAGGGCATAAAACATAAAATGTAATTCATCTTCTAAAACATTTATACAGAAAGGACAAAATCTTAATTCCCTGGGGATATTATTTCTTCTTCCGATGTTTTTTCATTATTAACAGTTCACCAATAAAATTGTTAAAAATCGCCTCAAATCTTTATAACGTAAAGATAACAAATATGACTCCATTTTAAAATATGTTTTCACAGACAAATATAAATCTAAATTAGAATGCTCAATTAAAGTGGACATACTATTTTGAGCATTACAATCAATAACTCTTTGAGATAATTGTTTTATGAATAAGTGAGCATTGATGATGTTTTGTAACTCCCATGCGTATCTAAAACCATATGTACAAATTAGATTTTTAATATTGCTTACCCATGATCGACGATCATTTTCGTCAAGTCTTTTCAACAAAAGGTAACATTGTTTCGGGTATCTTTTGTCATTCATATTTAATAATTTGCACCAATATTTTACACAACTTAAACTTGTTGTACAGAATACAATTTGTATATTATGACGCGCACATTCAGCTAAAACAGCTGCATTTATTGTGTTAAGGACATACCCTACGCATAAAAAACGTCTACTGCGCTTAACCGTGCGCATCGCAATTCGATCCGATAGGAAATTTACTACAATTGCTAAATTTACAATATTTAATAAGTTACCAACTCAAAAGTAGTATTCATCATAACTATAACATAATTATGTTTATTAGACCATAGATTCTCACATTCCTGCTTCTAATTAAACAAAAATAGTTATTTACGACATGAAAACGATGTATGGCATTGTTGACAAAACAAGCCATGCCGTCAACAGCTGATCGGCATTGATGAAGACATGGGCCGCTGAAGCAGATACCTGTCACTTGATCTTGCCTGATTTGAAGAAATTGGAACAACATCATAGAACCAGAAGTGAAAATAAACTACAAACCCCGTATTTGATTGAATATTCAGAGGTGTTTACACGGAAAATTACCAAGCGCATGCAAATCCGGCCTGCGACGGACGTGCGAGCTTGGTAGCTGAGCCAGCTGATGAATTTTTGGATCGCACCCGTTAGGCTGCCGCATTTATAAACAATTTGAAAACCAGTAAATAATATACTGCATAAGGATATATATATATATCGACAACATGGAAAGAAAATCAGTGACAAATTATTTTGGATTCACGAAAATTAATTCCTTTATCTGACCGGACTTTGTCGACGAAAACAAGGCAGCCCATAAGTTTCAGGGGAATTCGTTTCAGGTAGGCAACGTCCTCGATCAGCTTCAAAATATTAATTGCTAACATGTTGTGAGAAAGCATGGACAAATAAGACTTTAATTTCCCTCTCACAAGTGTCAACATTATTTTTGCAATATATTTTGTAAATCAACTCATTTAAAAACGTTTTGAAAGCATTTTAAAAGTTTTTCAATACAGTTAAAACATAAATAAATATAGTATGTTTTCAATTAAACTCATCCGTCATTGATAAACAACTTTTAATGGGTTTTTTTGCAGATCAAAATGGCTTTGGACACTTGATTTATAAAATTTGGAGCCATGGAGTTTTCTGAAGGGAAATGCCTATGTAAGAAAAAACACAAGGGGAGAGCAGGTAAGATTTGTACCTTTTTGTATTACTATAAGCTATTTAGCTCAAGATGTGGGGAAACTTAGCTTAAGTACATATTTATCTTTTTTAAATTCTAACATATAACAACTTATATAGAAAAAAAAGAATTAAATTCATCATAAGCAGTGATTCATTTCCATATTACATGTCAAAAATATGAAATGATACAATTTTGAATTTGATACTAGTTACATACATGTAGGTAGTTCTGTAGTATCTTAATTAAACCCTTTAATGATTCACATCAGTCACTGAAAAGCACACCCATTTATGAATTTAAATGATATTGTTAATAGTAGTAATATTCAGTTAATCCTACATAATAGTTCACCTAAACATTATTTTACCCTTCTTAACTGAGACACAAATGAAGATATTTCATACAGTTTGAAAGTCCAAATTTTGTATTAAATTTTAATGAAATTATAAGAAAAAGGATTGGGTCAATTACACCTTTATCTGAAATTAATTGTTTATAGTTGCATATGATGGAATATCATTAAGTATTTCTATATTAAAATGACTGATATAGATATCACATTTATTGTCTATACAAGGTTTAAATAAGTATCAAATGATGTTGTATATAATGTGAACATACTGTCAACAAGGATGTGGTCACTTACATATTCTATGGCCATGCTTGTATCTCCAGTCAGATAGTTTAAAGTTCATGAGATCAAGTTACATGGATACATGTTATAACATCAATATATATTTACTCATAACAGAGATTTTATTGAAAGGAGAAAATGAAAACTAAAAAAAAGGCAACACACATTTCACTCACTCACATACAACCTTGTAGTTTTTATGGTATTGGTATCAGTTACAAGTTTAACATACATTGCCCATTTGTTATCAAATTCATTAAAATATGACTTTTCAAGTGTCTAGATTTTTTCTAATGAATAAGAAAGAATTAAATCCTTCCCGGAATGTGATAATGTAAGTGTTATTTTCCTCAACTTACATGTACATTTATAAGGATAATATTAAGCTATAAGTAATATCAAATCAAAAGTATCATCTGTATGAAATCTTGGTGAAAACCCAAAAAGGATCAAATCACATTGAAGATAATACCTCCGTGTCCACAGTTCAATTCCAGCCATTCTGAAAATGTTTCTCAAACATTCTTAATTACTCTACAATAACAAAATAAGATTACCAATAAATTCATATTTTATCTCTTCTTTATTTAAAATTTCAATATTTACCCAATTAATTGTTTTTATGCAGAATAATAGCTGTGATTTTGTAAAGATCTTTAAAAATTCTCTGATTTGAAATACATGAGGACATTGATTGTTTCAGATCATGATGCAACTGCACTGTAAAAGCTGCCAATTATACTTTCCTTGGACTGGTCAATCAGGAATATTGTTCCAGTTCTCTTTACCTGTGTCAGTATTGTGTATAGCAGTACAATCCCTGTCAAGACAACTTGGATTAATCAAATCTATATGAAGTTATAATGATTTGCAACTATACAAAAAAGTTTCCTGATATTGGTAACATTGTGTACAATCCGTCATGTACATGTGAAATAATCCTATGTAGGTTAATGAACATGTATGTATGTACAACATGTATGTGAGTTCAGGTGAGCTGTGACAGTGTACACAATCCTAAGAAGTATTGATGAAATAAAATAATGTCCAACCAAAGATTTATTTCATTTATTTTTGGTCATTAAAAGGAAGGGAATAGTCTACAAATAATTTCCTATCAATATGTATATCAATATTGTTCATCTTATAATTATTGAGACCCAAAGTTTACATGTTAAAATCGAATAATTGTGTGTCTATATACAGTGGTGTGAGCGTGTACTTACGTAAATAA
This sequence comes from Gibbula magus, assembly GCA_936450465.1. Lineage (NCBI taxonomy): Eukaryota > Metazoa > Mollusca > Gastropoda > Trochida > Trochidae > Gibbula > Gibbula magus. Next base: position 46,511,896 of record OW388304.1, on the reverse strand, counting down.
ATAGACCGGAAGTGGTTGTTTCAGACCTATTTTCAAAAGGGAGCAATTGGCGTACTGGTTAGGTAGAATACCATTTAATAATAATGTTTGAATTAAAAGAAAAGAGAAGCAATATAATTGAAATAGTTTAGAAATGCAAGGACAATGAAGATGTAGAACAGGGCTTTAAAGTGTGAGAAACGGCAGAATAAATGTCTGTGGATACGAGACAATGATGTCTCAAATTCGTTACCCTTAGCTGGTTTTAGAATACGCATTCAATGGTTACAGTTAGTATACTGTGAGAAAGACTGGCTTAAAACGAGGATAGTTTCATTGATGAGTTTGCTAATCTCTTTTGGCGGATGAAAAAAACACCTTGCCTTATATCGAATTAGCGTACTATGACAATAGTAAAATCTTGTTTATGAATGAATGAAGTGTTAATTCGTTGACTCGTGCTTCGTTCGTTCCTTATAAATTTTGAACTTATTTAAATTGAACTTTAAAACACCATATTTTATTTTACCACATTAGCATATACTAAATAGAATATTTTGTATTTACAGTGTAATGTCACTTATCTCTCACCTCATCTAATATTTTCACTCGTGTATGCGCCACTTAAGAAAATACTGGCTTTACCCGGTCACTCACTGAGAGATAAACTGTAATATTATACTGAAAACACTGATGAATCCTCTATTTATTTGGCCTACCAAACACATAAGTTCTTTTGAATCATGTTCTCATGACCAAAAAATTAATTCGCATTCAAAGGATTCAAAGAAGTATGCGGAGGGGAAAACATAATTGTTTTAAAACCTTATTTTTTAAATCAAAGATATTTTCATTCATATTTTTTTATTAAAAAAAGCTCAGGCATTTAACTGCTTCTACAGAAAATGGGTATCTTTAGCGAACAGTCATAACAAACCTCTAATACAACTTTAATTTCTTATGTATGTACAATTGTGTATCTTTGCATTATTGTAGTTCCATTTTTGCAATTTGTTGTTGTTTTTTTTTACATATTTATGCCATTGGGGGAAAAGGGGGAAAAATCAAAGCTTTATATTTACATTCTTCTATTTTTTTTGTAACATATCATTCCATAATGCGTTTTCATACGTTTGTAATAAGAATCAGTTGTTACTTGATTGCAAATTCTATGAGATATATTAAAAATAATTAGAAATACTTGCAAGAGTTACCTCCCTTTGCTCAGAAAAAAAACTCACTTCTGTTACAGAAATTCATTTAGCTCTCTTGGAAATTGATGTAGTTGAAAAATCTAACTTCTCATTGTTGTAGTTACATCTGTTTCTTATACTATGCTTTGAACTAGGGCTAAAAATTCATTTTCTTTTTATAATCATATATGAAATGTAACGGTTTAAGAAAAATTATTTTTTTTCAGAATATTTTTTGCAGAAATTTCACATTTTAAAATAAGAAACCCAGTTGAACCACACTATTTAGATAGAACAACACATTCTCTTTCAGCAGATATGTGATATTTGGACATATATTAAAAACTTTTGTCAAAAAATCATTTTTTCCATTTTTAACGTGCCCTAATTTCATAATGAACAAGTATCCAAGGTGAAACATTGCATTTTTGGAAGCAGTAAACAATCAGGATTAAATTGATATATTGTTTCTGCCTTCACCAACAACTTGGACCTAAAGTCACTTTAGAGACAAGCTACGGCTTTCGGCCCATGGCCTAATAGTGTAAATTGCAGTCACACATTAGAAGAAAAAAAAACACTGCCATAGACCAAAATAAAAAAGCCTAAATGCCTGATGTAATCGGTCATGTCGGTAATGCTGTGTATCTTTACAGTATCAAGTGAACTTCTGGGGAATCTATACATGTAGGTCATTAAATTATGATACAGTCATTCAGTTCTGAAACTTATTACTTCTGTTTTGTAAGACTTCTTAGTACAAATGATGTATCTCGCCTTAGTGTCGTTTCCACGAAATACCATTGTCTTACCACGCCAAAGCAGGTCCCAAAGCATGCAAAACTTTTCAAGAGACCAGACAGTAAGGTAAAGACCAAGGAAAAGTAACAATTCATTAATCTCAAAGATGATGACAACCTATTTGCTTAATTGTTCATTGCATGCCAGTTCCGCCAAATACAATTTACTATTTCGAATATCACCATGGCCACCAGCTCTGTAACGACATGGAAACTTCAGACTTCCAACTTGCAAAATGGAACTTTTGGATTGCGTGAAAACCTCCATGATACTCTTAAAGTAGATGAAGATGTTTGATGGAGCATCAATTGTCCACACAGTGCCAAGAGTAATGTGTCATCCTTTGGAGAGTACAGTGATCTCACCTTTCTAATCTTGGTAGCAAGGCAACTGACTGACTGTTCAAGGATAGACATTGTATGGGACCACTACAAGAAAAAAGTCTCAAGTCTGCAACCAGAGACAAACGAGACAAAAGATCAAGATCCAGTGTGTCCAAACAAAACAAACTACCACAGAATGTCACTATGTTTCTCAAATACTCAAACAACAAACAATAACTTTTTGAATTACTAACAGATAGTATAAAAAAAACTATTGATGGTAGTGTTATCCCAAATAAAACAATGTTATAAGGATGATAATAATAATCATAATAATAAATAAAGTCGCAAGAGGCGATAATTAAAGGGATTAAGCGCATAAATGATTCAATTATTTGAGATATAATGAATTAAGACATCTTTCCAATGCTATTGCGCATCTTTTGAAACAAGTTGGAAGTTTCTAGCATGTCCCTGGTATGTCAAATCAAAGAATTGTAAAGAAATTCAAGATGGCGGCTAAAGCACGAGAGCTACAACTTTGTTATGATTTACTTATTAGCTCGTATTGTTATTGCGCATCTTTTGTCTTTACATGGATTTTTTTTAAAAGTTCCCCATTTAAAAGTTTTTCTTTATTATGACCCGAAATGACTGTTCGCGAGCGATTTCATTATTGATTCATAAAGACCATAGTCCTGTCTTACTCACCTTAAAAATCTTTCAATTTGGTGGGTAGGTTTTTGGATTATCTCCCCTTAAAGTTTGCGATTTAAAAAAATTGCCTGACTTTAAAAGGTCACTGTGAATAAAGTATTAGGAGTACGATAATGCATTGGACTATCTTTTAATAACCAATCCTTTAGCTGCACATATATGCAAGTTTGCGCTCTTAGATGCATGCTAGTATCTTCAGAGGAGAAGATTGTCAAAGGTGCATGGGGTCGGAAAATGAAAAAATGTGTCTAAAATCAAAATGGCGGCTGAACCACGGGATCTACGAATTCGTCATGATTTCCTTTTTTGCTTGCATTGTCATTGCACATCTTTTAAAAAATGTTGCAAGATTCTAGGTGTATTGTGAAAAATTGTCCAATGTTAAAAATCGAAACTTGGATTCGAAATGGACCCTTAAAGGCTGGGCCCAACAGCTTAGTTTTGCAACTAGACAGTAAGTGCTATCGACATGTAAAGTTTGGTTGCATTAGCTTCAGCCGTTTTGGCTCAATTTTGTACACAAGATCCATTGAATAATAGTAATAAATATAGTCACAAGTTACGATAAAAGGATTCAGCAGATAAATGAGTTTGAGCTTTTAGATGCTAGTATCTTCAGAGGACAAGACTGTCAAAGGTGCATAGGGTCAGTAAAAATTAAAAAAGTGTCTAAAATGAAAATGGCGGCTTAACCATGTGACCTACTTATGATTTACTTTTTTGCTTGCATTGTCATTGTGCGTCTTAAAAAAAAGTTGGAAGTCTCTAGGTGTATTTTGAAAAATTATCCCATGTTATAAATCGAAATTTTGATTCGAACTGGGCCATTAATGGCTGGGTCGAATGGGTCAACAGCTTAGCTTAGACCATAAGGACTATAAGCATGTAAAGTTTGGTTGCATTAGTTTCGGCCGTTTTGGTTGAATTTTGTTCACAAGATCCGTGGAATAATAATAAGAAAAAACACGCCAATAATGGTTGAATCCTTAAATATAGTCCCAAGCGACGGCAAGCGAATTCGGCGCATTAATGCTTTAATTATTATATCTTTCTTATGTTGTTGCACATTTTTAAAAACAAGTTTCAAGTCTCAAGCATATCTCTAGGAGTACTGAGACCCAAAATTTACATGTTAAAATCGAACAATTTTGTGACTATATACAATGGTGTGAGCATGTACTTACGTAAATGAATAGACCGGAAGAAGTTGTTTCAGATCTACATTCAGAAGGGTGCATGTGGAGTATTTGTCTGGTAGAATACTATTTGATAATGATATTTGAATAAAAGGAATAGAGAACGAATACAATTGAAATAGTTTAGAAATTGAAAGGCAATGCGGATATAGAGCAGGAGGTTGAAGTTGTAGATAGTGAGATAATGAATGACTCAAATCCGTTACCCTTGGCTGGTTTTAAAATAAGCATTTAATTGTTACAATAAGTATACTGTGAGAAAGAGTGGGTTGAAACTAGCGTAGATTCATTGATGAGTTTATTAATCAATTGCCACATGCGTAATGTATACATGATGGAAGCGCGACTCTTTTGGCGCAGGAAAAAACATATTGCCGTATATGGAATAAGCATAGTTCACAAAGTAAAATCTTGTTTATGAATGAATGAAGTGATAAGAGCGAGATTTCTTATTTATTAACAGTGCATGCGCCTCTAGCTGTTCCGATTATATATGAATAAAGGATGCATTGCTTCCATTTTCCAGTTTCGAAATTAAGGGAATTAGGTAATCAACGTGCATATGTTGGGCTTGCAATTTTGAAATGATTTGTGTATTTCCTGGAAAAATACTTCGTGTTTGTTTGGGATTGAATAGGACGTGTTCACTACTGCACACAATAAAACGCTGAAGCATTCACATCAATTATAAGGATATGCAACATGGAACAATGAAATAATTATCTTACTATGAGGAATGACTCCGAAAACACATATCAAAGTTAATGAATAAGGCCAGTCTAGATGATACATAACGCTCGCCGTACCTATTTCCAGTAACCTGCCACAGACCACTTTTCAGTCCAAAATTTAGCATAGGGTTCGTAGCCAGGATAAAGACATGTCACTCTCTCTGCAAGGTCGGTCAGCCAGGGTTGAAGTAAACGCTCGTAACCAGTGGTCTAAGAGAAACAAATCTAGTGAAGCTCTAAGCTTCATAAAATCTTTCATAAAGATCATTTCATGCGTGCAGGTATTTTGAACCTTTGACACCTGAATTTGAGTGCTCATTGTAAATATTTTTTTTAGAATCAGCCTGAAGTAAGCAATGCTTCAGCTACATTATATTGAAGTGTGCGCTTTCTAATGCAAGTATCTCAGAAGAAGAAAATTAAGTGTTAAGTGTTCAAGGTCACCATAAAGAATTCAGCGCTATATGTTGATCAGAATTATCTAAATTGAATAAATATTTAAATTAAGCTTCGTGAAGATATTTTAAGGCGTTTAGCTACATTAGCCCCTGAAGTAAATCCCAGTTCGGAAAAGGAGACATGAATAAAGTAATTTTCAACAGTATCATACTTTATTTGTTTATTTCCTGGCTGTGTGTTTTGATTGATAAATAGTTCCATTGCCGTCCTAGCACGTAAATCAGTTGAAATATGTTTTAAAGCAGTTATCCAAGCAGTAACTCAAATCATCGTTTTGTTATTTTGAAATTATAGTGTCTGTGAGTGGGAGGTTACTATCATTTATCTCTATGCCAAGTTTAGAATTTTACAGTTTTTTTATTTTTATTTATTTATTTATTTATTTTTTATTGGTTCCCAAGATTACATAATATATACAGTCAGGTCAAAGTTGTACATGTACATGTATATCAGTATATCAAATAAAAAAACAATTTTAGACAAGTTGCATGATCAGGAACAGGTTGTAGGAAACATGGTTTTATAATCATGTTAGTACTGGGAGTAGTGGGTTCCATTTAATTTTGAAATCATTTAATTTATTATTTTTATTTGCAATATGTTTTTCCACAAAGAAAATTTGTTTAAGGGTTTTTACATATAAAGTGAGATTGGGAGCATTTTTTTTAATATTGCATAAGTAAATATGTCTCTTTGCAGCAATGATGATATACTTTAGTAATCTATTTTGAAACAGAGTACCAAACCATACCAGGTGTTTGGAAATTGTAAATAAGTTAGGATATGCAAAGTTAAGCCAAATTTGTAGATCATTCTAAAAGGTCTGCGTCTCCGGACACTCCCAGTATACATGACATACACTCTCATCTATATCATTACAAAAACAGCATAAACTGTTATCCACTTTTTTCATCTTGAGTAATTCTCTCTTTGTATAAATAATACCATGTAGAAATCTGTATTGAAAATCTAAAAGTTTTGTATCTAGTAAGTTCATTTTATAGACTGTTAATATACGTTTCCAGTCAAAATCAGTTTCTGGGAACAGGCGCTGCCATTTTTTACAAATGTCTGGATATTTATTCTTGGTGATGAGTATGTCGTAAAATATCCTACAACATTTAGATGGTTTTGCTAAATTCATCTGGCATTTGTTAACATGAATGTTCTTAACTGGAACAGGATAGTGATGAAGAGTATGTTTCCAAGAATCTGGTAGTATATACACTAAATAGCTAAGATCTAAAAATGTACCTTTTATACAGTATTTTTCCTTTAAAGATTCTATTGATAGTAACCCAGATTCATCACATATATCTCTGATATACATAATCCCCTTATCTGCCCAATGTTTCAGAATTCTTGAAATTGTGATTAAACCACAGTGGTTGGGATATTATTTCATCAATGTTATTTGGGTCAACATAGTGCTGTTTTTGAAAGTGTTTCCATGCTTTCACTACATCATGCCAAAAAGGATTTTCAATCCTCAGAAAAGTTTCAGAGTTAGCACCAAAATTAAAAATATCATCAAAAGGTATTTTGCATGGGTTATTGTTATTGCTTTTTTTCAAATAAAGTCTAAAGGTAGATAATTTCAGCGCATCAATAAATCTTGAAGTATCAATCATTCTCAATCCTCCTTCTTGATGATTATTTCTTATAACACTTCTCTTTATCTTATCATTTTTATCATTCCAAATGAAATTAAAAAATATCTTATCAAGTGCAGTAATAAATTCAGCTGGGGGGTTGGGCAGAGAATTGAAAATATGAACAAGTTTGGATATTGCTAGTGTTTTAATTACAGTGATTTTACCAATAAGAGTTAAATGTCTTTTCCTCCAAGATGCTAAGAGTCTATTAATTTCTTCTAGTCTTTTTCTGGTATTGATTACCAATAAATTATCAAGATCTGGTGTGAATTTAATTCCTAGTACCTCAAATTCACCAGTTATCCATTCAATGTTTATATCATAACAGATTGTATCAGTAGATTTAGCCTTTGCTCCAATCCAAATTGCCTTTGATTTGTCTAAGATAATTTTCAAGCCTGACATTTCATAAAAAAGTGTTAATTGTGTCAACAGCGGAGTATAAACTCTCTTCAGATCCATCCCAAAATAGATCTGTATCATCAGCATATTGATCCAGTTTATATTCATCATCATTGATAACAATACCTTTAATATTTTCATTATTTCTTATCATGAATCCAAGAATCTCAACTGCAAAAAGAAAGAGATATGGAGACAGTGGATCTCCTTGTCTACATCCCCTTTCATTAGCAAAAAAGTCAGAGAGATTGCCATGTTGGATGACACAAGAAGTTGTTTCAAATGTCAATATATTAATCCATCTTATCATTTCAGGACCAAAGTTAAATTTTTGTAAAACAAGGTTAATAAAATGTTTAGAGACAGTGTCAAATGCTTTTTCAAAATCAATCAGAATCAACAGCCCGGTAATGTTTTGTTTCTTAGCTTCAAACATTATATCATATAATAATCTTGTGTTTTCGCTAATGGTCCTACCCGGTATAAAACCGGTTTGATCTGAGTGAATAAGTTCGTCTAAGGTGGTCTTTAGTCTATGTGCGATACAGGAGCTGATAATCTTATAAACAGCATTGAGTAATGTTATCGGTCTCCAATTTTTAAGTAATGTTCTGTCTTTATTGGCTTTTGGAATGCATGTGATAACACCTCTTTTCATACTTAAAGACATTGCACTCTTGTTTGATACATCCTTAACAAATCTATAGATCCATACTTTTAATTCTTTCCAAAAGAATTTGAAGAAATCTATATGGAATCCATCAATACCTGGACTTTTATTGTTTTTCATCTTGTAAACACATTTGCTGAGTTCCTCTAAGCTGATTTCGCTTTCAAGATTATTTCTGAGTGTCTCATTTAGAGTTGGAGTATCAATATCTTTCAAGCAGTCTTCATCCTTGTACTGTTCATGAGAAGTGTAATTGTTTTTTTTTATAAAATATCTTAACTTCATTCAGTATTGATTTGCTGTCTGTTAGTTAGTTCTTTGTTATCCTTAGTTTTCAACTTATTAATTGATTTTTTGGAGAAATTTCCATTTTCTAAATGACAGAAATATTTTGAAGGTTTTTCTCCTTCTTCATACCAAAGAATTCGGTTCCGGATTTGTATTCCTTTCATTTCTTCATTTTTTATTTCTTCCAATTCTTTTTTATATTTTGATAATTCAGAAAGTAGTTCTTCATCTATATTTTGAAAATTTCTTCTAATACTATCCTCAAGCTGTTTAATTTTTAGTTCAAGTTCTTCTGTATTTTTGGCTTTTGTTTTTTTCAAGTAGGATGAAAAGGATATAGTTTTTCCACGGATTTTCATTAATAAAGTTTCTAGGAACAATGAGTCGGATATTGTAAGATCAATATGGTCAATATTTTCAAAGTCTTCAATTTCAGAAGTTGAGTATTCCTGGATTGTATCATTTAAGATACTTCTGATCAAATTTCTATATTCAGGATTAAGCAGTAAAGAATTATTAAATTTCCAATAGCCACGACCTCTTTCCTGGTTTAAAGTGTTTGAGAAACTTAATGTTACTATTGAATGATCGCTTTTATAGCCTGGCAAAATGTCTGAATCCAAACAAATATCAAAGATATCTTCAGATACAATAAAGAAATCAAGTCTAGCTTGTTGTCTTGGAGTTTTTTTTCCACCAGGTGTATTTTCTTGATTTATCATTAAGTTGTCTCCAGATGTCAGTTAGATTAAAGGTTTCAATAAATTCCAATACAGTCTGTCTTGCATTTGGGTTGTTTACATGCTTGTAATTCTCAAGATCAATGGTTGGGTCAAGTACTAGGTTCCAATCTCCTACTATAACTAATGAATCATTGTCAAATTTTAAAATATTTTCAAATAGATTAATGTAGAAATTTGGATCATCATTGTTAGGACCATAGAGATTTGTTAGTGTAATTCTTTTATCCTCTATTGAAATATCAGCAATAATAAAATTGCCATTCTCATCAATGATGGTCCTATGTATCTTGAGATCAATGTCATTGTTAAAGAGTATGGCTACTCCTCTAGAATTAGATTTATAAGGAGCTATGATCGATTGTAATCCCCATTCATTTCTCATAGTATTGCAAGTATCTTTATCAACATGAATATCTTGTAAACAAATGATTGAATATAATTTTTGTCTATACATGTTCATTACTTCTTTTCTTTTAGAGTTGTTTGCCAGGCCTCTACAATTAGCAGAGATAACTTTAATTTCCTTGATATTACCCATTATGGTCTAGAATGTGTTGTTATCTATCAAAGGTGGCATCAACAAATATGTCATCTGTCCAGATATTGTGTTCTTACTATAAGGCTGATCAAGGAAGCACTCATAAAATGACAGAGAGGGATTAGTACTATGTAGTCCATGGGAACCGTTTTGGGGCAATAAATGAAAAGAATAAAAAGAAAAAAATAGAGTATAACTAAAACTAAACAACGAGCAAACCATAGGCCCTCGGAATCCAGGGAAATAAACATAATCTCAAATTGTGCAGTCTGCCTATCGTGGCCTGTGAGTATGAGACGACAAAAGAAAATAAATTGCCTACCGGTTTCCGTATTAACTCATTGAGTCTCAACTAGTCATATACAGAATAGAATATAGAATTTTACAGTTGTTGGTAGTTATAAATGAAAGGGAAAGTTGTTCTACATACAATGCTTAAAACACTTTGTTTAAGTATATTATGGAAATAATTATGATTTTTCCATATAGAGTGTTATTCATTTCATTTTATCCTAACTGGGCTTTACTTCAAATAAACCTCCAAAAGCGGATCCAAAAGCACCAATTTCAACTTCTGATGTCCCGAGCCGTATTACTGACGTCAGAGTTTAGCTTAACTGAAAAGGTGCTATTTGGAGCCGCTTTCTGAGCCTGACTTGTGAATTGATGCATCTAAATCGACTACAGTGTAAATATTGTATGCGTTTTTCCCAGGATGCATCTCTCAGTTCGCATAGAATAGCTTTAAACTCGAAATGATATGATTTAGTAAATAGTTACACGTATATCTGTGGAGAAATTAGAATTTTAAAGATTTCCAGTAAGGCCAGGATGAACCAGACATTGTCGATACTGTTGTCCGGTTTTTCGAGTTTAAGCATGAGTCTTTACACTTGAAAATCATCTAATTCATCTAGTGCGTAAATATCATATGATTCCTTCCAGTATGTATCTTTCAGTTCGCGTAGAATATTTTTCCACTCGAACTGGCATGACTTAAAGCTTAACAACAGGTGTATCTTTGGAGAAATGAGAATTTTAAAGATTTCCAGTAAGGCCTCGATGAAGCAGACAGTGTTGATACTGTTGTCCGGTTATTCGTGTCTCATCATGAATCTTTACACTTGCAAAATCTTCTAAATCGACCTTTGTATAAATATCATATGAATTTCGAACAGATTTTACCTCTCATTACGCATAGAATAGATTTTAACTCGAACTGGTATGACTTATTGCTCAGTAAAGTATATATCTTTGGAGAAATTAGATATTTCTAAGAACCTAGGTAAATATTCAAAGTTATCTCATTTTGAAAGGTAATTGTGCAAATATTAATAGGTGTTCGGTTATAAGATATGAAACTTGTTGTTCCCCAATACTTCATTGCTTATAAATCTAAGTTTCAGCTCTCAGATGGAAATATCTTCCGCGTGGTGTTTCCGCAATAGTGGTCAAATAGGGTCAAAAATTTGAAAATGTTAAAATGTATATATGGCCTCAAAACCTACGACTTCGCCATGGTAACATATATTGCTTGTATAGTTGTAAGGCATCTTTTAAGACAAGTTGCGTGTCTCTAGTATGTCACTGGGATTATTTAGAGCACAATTTAACATGTCTAAATCAGACAAATTTAAAGAAAATGAAAATGGCCGATAAACCACGTGACCCAAGAATTCGTCATGATTTACTGTTTTGCTAGTCTTTGAAAGGTCACTGTGAAAAGAATATTAGGAGTTTGCTAATGTATTTGAGTATCGTTGAATCATCAATCCTGTAGCTGCACATATATGCAAATTTGAGCTCTTAGATGCTAATATCTTCAGAGAAGAAGATTGTCAAAGGTACATGGGGTCAGTAAATAATGAAAAAGTGTCTAAAATCAATATGGCAGCTAAACCACGTGATGTACAAATTCGACATGATTTACTTTTTTACTCGCATGGTCATTGCGCATCTTTGGCAAAAAGTTCAAAGTCTCTAAGTGTATTTTGAATTTTTTCCTATGTTAAAAATCGAAATTTGGATTCGAACTGGACCTTCAATGGCTCGACCGATCGGGCCCAAAAGCTTCGCCTGGCGTGTACTCAGTAAGGACTGTCAGACTGTAACATTTGGTTGAATTATCTGCAACCGTTTTTGCTGAAAGTTCTAAAAATCTGGATAAGAACAATAGGTCTTCCAGACATTCGTCTTGAAGACCTTATAACAATAAGGATTCAGCAAAATTTGCTGAATCCTTAATAATACTAGGATTGGCGCAGCTATACTGTAGGTCTTCAAGTTCCCGCTTTGATATTTGAGCATGGAACCTTTGTAAACGACGTGTTTGGACTTATAATAATAATTACGGGAACGGATATGGGTTATTTTTTAACACGAGGACAACACATATTCCTCTGCCCAAATCATGATTTTCGCGTTTTCATGGTCTTAGAACATGGCAAGTCTAGGAAACTTGGTACCTATCAATAACAACTTCGGAAACGGATTTGGTAAAACTTTTTTTGCTCAAACCATGGTTTTTTGGGGCGCTCATGGTCTTAGACAATGGCAAATCCATTTCGCATTGTGAACTCTGAAAATAGTATATAGCATATGTAGATGCAGACAACCAGCCTTTAATTGTTAGTTTGATTGTGCCTATTGATGTAATCCCTTCGTCAGCTGTGATATGAGCTATCAAACGTGATTCTATGTTCAGTAAATTTCGAACAAAAAAATCTCCAAAATAAATACCCCTCGAAAAAAGGAGGAAAATCAACAAATTTCAATCTTTTTTGTGTTCTTGTCGACATGTTGAGATTTTTTCAAATTATTATTTTTCAAATTCCCATTTATAATAATATTTCATGTGATTTATATTAACTTTAGAGGGTAAACATCTTATTACATAAACCAATTATCTATAATGGTAATAACTGTTTTGCGTATAAAGCGAAAATTGCATGACGACCATTTTAATGTGAACACAATTTATTATTTCGAATTAAAAAAATATTCCCATTACTTTACCGAACCATGTACACTCATTTTCAACTTAAAGGGTTTTTACTATTGGTGAGATTATTTTTCAAATACATTTCATCAACTTATTTGTGCGAAAAAACGTGCTACTGCCCTTTTAACGGTCAATGTTTAATTGTTAAACAACAAACGATAAACAGATTGCAAAAAAAGAATTCGAATAAGAGTTTTCCTCAATCTATTTTCAAATTTTTAAAATTTTGATGTAGCTTGATAACCTCTGTAAAACGGCATTCATCAAGCTTCCCTGAATAGTTCATGAAAATCAGCCCAGCCGTTACTTCTGGATAATAATAACTAGGATTGACAGGTCAATACTTAGGTGTTCAAGACCTCTGCTTTACCTTGAACTCCATGGTGGACTCTCGGTCATTTCATCAGTTTCTTTGCTTTAAAATGACCGATCAAACATGTCTCTATCTTCAGTAGTTTTTAAAAAAAACATTCTTCAAAAAAATATCCCTCTGAAAATGTAAAAATTCGCATACTAATGTTTCTCATGATTAAGACCAAAAGAGAGAAAAATAGAGAAGAGGTTCTCATTCATAAAAGTTGTTTTACTTGATAACACCAACTTCTAAATGCCATTCAAGAACCTAATATTCTCCAAAGAAAATAATGCTTTAAAAAATATTCTCCAAAGAAAATAATGCTTTAAAAACCAACATTTTCAAATTTCTTTTTTATATATGTCAAGTTGTGCATTAAAATTTTTAAAAATGATACTGATCTCAAATTTTGCGATGGAAAATACTGTAACAATAAGTATTCAGAAAACATATATTTGCTACGTTATGAAATGCTATGTTTTGTTCCTTTTAACATGAAATCAAAACACTCTTTAACAAGGGTTATATTTAAGTTGTAGGACACAATCTAAAATTCTGTGCTGATAAGGTTGTTTGAGTTTTGATTTTCAAACTCAATAACGAGGTCTAAATCCTACTCTTAAGTTAGGTCACAGGCTGTCACCCCTGACAATTTCATGTACATTAATAAATGGTTGAGAAGGAATACCTGGGGCAAAAAGGTCATTTGGTAATTTGAAAAAAAACCCAACCAAATCATGACAGCAATAACATGATAACGATATTAACCAATACTTACTCATGAAGCTAACTACATTAACATTCTTGTATAAGGACATTATGTTTGTCATTCTCAGTCCCTAAGAGTATACAATCATATGCTACCATTTCAAGGGCTATAGTGTTAAGTGGTAAACACCTCGGACTCACAAATTGGGGATTTTACATTTATTGGTAACAACGGCACAAGTGTTGTTGAATATGTCATTTCTTCTCCTCCTTTATGTGACCCTGTATATGAGTTTTCGGTAACATCTCGGTCAGAATCATCGCATCTCCCAATCACCCTCAAATTGAAAGCACCTTATAAACGTGACGTCGAATCAGGTAACAATAACTGTGGTAAAAGTTTCAAGTTTGTTTGGGTTAATTAGAAACTAGAACATTTTCGGCAAAATATTTTGTCAGACCCAGTGCAAGAAATATTAGATAAGTCCATAGATTGTGCTTTTACGTGCATTGATACCAGTATCGACTTTATTGTAGAGGCTCTTTGTATGGCTGCATCAGATATGAAAATGAGATGTGGTAATATGAGACTATGATGGCCGAATGAGGACATCGCTCTTTGGCCCTCTGGCAACAATGCGATAAAGCGATAAAGCGATATAGCAACACGACAAAGCGATATAGCAACACGAAAAAGCGATAACGTCGAACGACAAAGCGATATTGTCGCGCGACAAAGCAATAAAGCCGCACGACAAAGCGATAAGGTGGCACGACAAAGCGATAAGGCGGCACGACAAAGCGATATTGCCGCACGACAAAGCGATAAAAACATTTCGCTTTGTCGCGCAGTTATATCGCTCTTTCGCTTTATCGCTCTTTCGCTCTTTCGCTTTATCGCTTTGTCGCGCCACTGTACCTTTTTTGAATATTTGAGTGGAGACACTTTTTTTAAAACGAAATGATTTTATGTATTGTTCTTGCAGTTAAACTTTTTAATTGCATGTACTTGTCTGAAATTATTAATGTTCTAACTAAATGATGATACTTGACCTTTAAGGTCACTTTAAAAGATGTGCTTTATGCTCATTAAGATTTAATTGATTCAAAAACTTGAATTGAGCAGGAAAACCAAAGAGAATACCAATGTTTTGAAATAGAATACCAAGATTTGTAGAGGTATCTAAAAACAGTTCCAGTCAAGCAGAATTGTTTTATATATGATCATATTTTTCGAAAAACGAGAGAGATGTTTTCATTCTCTGTTTTACAAAATGCACAATTCTCGTCATTTACAAACTGCATATAGTTTTAAACTCCTTATTGGCATTAACTATGCTGTGTAATTTAACATCATTTGTACAGCATCTGTACCGCAAAAAAACTATTTTCCCATTTTAAAGAATGTAGATCGAAATGCCCACTTTTCATATACATTTGTTCATTTAATACCATTATTCACACGGTCACAACATATATTGAGCCCTTATAAGCTTTAAATCATTTAAGTTATTAAATGCCTTACTAATAATCAAGGTTTATATCCGCATGCGAAATTCATTACACATACATAACCAAACTAGTACACCTTTATGGATTAATTAATTGACACCCTCAATTTTACAAGTAAAATTCGTTTGATAATGAATTTGATAATAGTTCTAAAAACGACTTACAATCTGATAAAATAATTGTCTAATTTAGAAAAAATTAAAGTAGGCCTTTTGCTGTGCAAATAAATGTAATAAGGAGAAAGAAGACACTTGGAGGAACTATATAAACATGGGATATTTCCCGAGATTCCATAACTGACCAACATAAATAACATAAGTGAGAAGTTCAAATTCTATCAAAAACCTATTTTTATACGTTAACTAAGATATTGACGAAAATTCCAACTTTCTACCCAGCAACGTACGTGAGATACAGACACCCTTTCCCATGGGCTAGATTTTCCATGGGCCAATGTTGACTTTGGCAAACATATAATGTTTATGAAATGTTGACTTTGGGAGAAAAAAAAATGTTTGTGAAATGTTGACTTTGGAAAAAATAGAATGTTTGTGAAATGTTGACTTTTGAAACATTGACTTTTAAAATATTTATTGATTTTGGTGGAAGTGTTACTTTGATAAAATATGGACTTTGGTGACATGTTGATTTTAATACATATTTTAAGTTATATGAATGGTTGACTTATGAAATATTCATTTGAGTGAAATGTTGTGTAGTTTAAGTTAAACTTATATAAAATGTTAACTTTGGTGAAATGTTGACTTTGAAAAAGATATTTTGAATTTAGTGAAATGTTGACTTTAATCACATATTGACTTTGATGAAATGTTGACTTTTATAAAAAGATATTTTGAGTTAAGCGAATTGTTGACTTATGTTGACTTTGGAAATATGTATTGACTTTGGCGAAGTTTGCTTATATCATATTTGTAATTGTAATTCACTTTCATTTCTAATGAAATAGCAAAATCCGCTAGCCACGCACTTGGAGTAATTATATAAATAGAAACTTTAAGGGGTATGCCTTTTGGTGTTTTCCTGCTTTTCCTTTCTTACCTCGAAATCGAGTGTAAACATGACATTACAATCTTATGCTTATGTTATTTTACTTTCTGGTTATTGATGTCATATTTATTGTGAAACAAGGATGTGATAAAAGGTAACATATATTTCATACAATGTGTACATGCATCTGCATGACTAAGTCTTTTGTTTAATGTAAGGAACGAAGTATATGTACCGTTACAAAAATATCTGTAATCGCCGAATCTTGACTTGTATCGAGCACCTTCATTGTTCAAACAAGTTTTGTAAAGAACGTGTTCCCGGGCCAAAAACTATGCGTAGAATGTAGACATATTTGATGGGCATTCTAGAAGTAGAATGTAGAATGTAGAATGTAGAATTTGTTTTTATTGTGACGTAGGCGATAGGTGTAGGCGATACGAGGACATACCATATCAGTAAAAGCTACTATTGAGTAGGATGCCCTATTTCACTGTTCCATTTCAGTCATGGGTGTTACGTTAATTAATGCGATGATTCTGGGAAATGGGAGATATGAACCTTCTGTATTTTTCTGCATTTGTTTCTGTTGGCATTATGGTAATTTCAATGACTAATAAAACTACAATTGGTCGATCTATTAGTCAAATCCTACACTTTAAGCCCAGATCGCGATGCTGTTCTCAATTCAAGTTTGCATGTGGGGGTATTTCTTTGCAGACAGGCAGACAGATAGACATATATTTTATTTAAGTCTCACCTCATACACATGTGTTATATACAGAACATAAAATATAAATGATGAGCCATCCCACATGGGATAATGAGAGACTATACAGATAAAATGGTATGCAAATACATAAAATGTACACTATACATATAAAAAAATATATATAATATAGCATAAGATAGATGGCATAAAATAGTTATAAAAGCATATTAAATATATAAAAGGGATTTTCTAAAATCTAATCTTTTCTAAACATCCATGCAGGTTTTGGCACTCTTTCTAAACATATATGGGCATGACATAATACAAGCTAGCTTCTCCGCATCGGACATATAATAAAATCTGGCATTGAACATTAAACATGAAGATAACATATTTTGAGTAATATTTTTATATAAGGGTCAGTTTAAAAATACATGGGCTTCGTCTTCAATATCACCCTTACAATTAAAACATACTCTCTGGTCTAACGGTGTGTTATTGTAGCGACCGGTCTCCACGTGTAAGGGGGCAACTCCACACCTGAACATTGACAACGCTCTCCTGTGACGTCGGGGTAGTGTCTCCATGATGTAGGGTTCAACAGCAAACTCGGTCTTATAAGTGCAGTAGTGCCTTAGCTTGTTACCTCCCTTGCCCGTCTTACTGTGGGCGCAACTTATCGTCTGCTTCCAGGCTTGTACATGCTGATCATATACTGCTTCCCTGATTCTAGCAACAGACTGTTTGATGTAGGAGACGCTTGTAACTTCCTCTAAGTCCGATAGATTGAGTGACTTTAGTTTATTTCTTATTCTTTTGATCAAGTTGGTTTTCATTCTATTAGCTTGCGTCTTTGTCCACTGTAAAATCGTGTATGTAATGCGGTTTCTGCTGAGGCTATTCATTCTCGTATATACACGTATTGCACTTCCCCATAGCTTGACAGAGGTTGGTGTCCATCCCATATCCCCCTCCACGGCTGCGTTAGGTGCTGATTTTCGAAGGCCCATAAAATATTTCATTGCACGATTCTGTAAAGTGTTTATAGACGTTATGTTCCTGGTTGCATTACTGAGACTCCTATAAGTACCTCGATCTGCTTTTGGTTTGATGAACACCTCGATTTTAAATTAGCCATACATCAACTGGCAAAATCGGCCGGTAGAGCTCTGAGTGCTCTCTGTACTAAGTTTTGTGATGCAGGTGGAATGGCATATGATGTGTTTACAACCCTGTACAGCTCATCAGTACAACCTATTCTCAGCTACAGAGCGGCAATATGGGGGCTTTATGAACATAAAGTAATTAATACTGTTCAAAATCGAACCTGTCGGTTTTGTCTTGGAGCTAACAGTATATCTTCAAATATCGCCACTAGAGGTGATATGGGTTGGACCTCGTGTGTTACCAAACAACGCCTGGAAGTATACAGGATGTGGATGAGAGTTCGTCATATGGCAGAATCAAGACTCCCGCACGAAGTGGTCACTCAACCGGAACAGAACATGGGAACACAGAGTTAAGAAACTGAGTAAGTCGTTAGATCTTGAGGGATACTTACTTTTAGACAAATCTTCTATTACAGTTTTACGACAGAAATTGAATATTTTAGACGAGTAGAAGTGGTTTACTGAGCTATGGAACGATAAAGGCAATGCAATCAACGGAAACAAATTAAGGACATATCGCCTTTATAAGAAGGATTTAAGCCCTGAACCTTATGTCATCAACACATTGTCTAGACACCACCTGTCCTTCATACGACTGAGAGCCTGCAGTTTGCCTCTGTGTATAGAGACTGGAAGATTCTCTTAGCCGCCTACCCCAGTTCAAGACAGATTGTGCCCTCTATGTCCCAGGGATATTGAGGATGAAGCACATTTTATCATCACCTGTCCCCTCTACTCAGATATTATGTACACCGTTTTAAAAGCTGCAATGGATATGGATACCTCTTTTACGCAGAAAAGCGTAGAATTTCACTAATTATATTATCTTAATAGGCTTATTTCAACGTTTTTTAATGTATATTTAGTATATGATTTTATATATATGTATGGATGTATGTATGTATGGATGTATATATGTACTTTATGTATCTGATATTTGTGTATCTATTTTTGTCTATATATTTTATATGAGTGTGTGAGAGATGACATTATTGAGTATGATCGGATGAGCGAGCAATTATTGTGAGTGAACGACAGTATGTGAAAAAGTGTGCCGTGTGATGTGGTTGCGTGTCTGCTCATTGTAGAAAGTGTGTATCTGTTTATAATATATCATTTATTTATATTGTATTATTTTGATATCAAATGGTATGTATATATTGTATGTTATTGTAACTTGAAGCACGTGACACTTTAATAGACAGACAGACAGATAGTTTATTTAAGTCTCACCTCATTACATTAAAAGATAAAATTACAGACAATGTACACACACATAAAATATGTTTTAAAAATGCAATGAGCCACTCTATATAAAGAGTTATGAGAGACTATTATGACAACAATACAGAGTTCATAAAATACATAATTTAAAAGTAATATATACACATATACATATATAATCAAGTTGTAAACGGTTAGATAGATACATGTATTAATAAACTCTCTCTCTCTCTCTCTCTCTCTCTCTCTCTCTCTCTCTCTCTCTCTCTCTCTCTCTCTCTCTCTCTCTCTCTCTCTCTCTCTCTCTCTCTCTCTCTCTCTCTCTCCCCCCCTTACTATTGCGTAATCGCAGTGACCGGTTAGTTGTGTAATAGCTCGCCCATCCGTTAATAAGCGTTGATCCGAATGAATACACACCTAGTATATCCACAGATGTCGTCAACACGTAATCACGTAATGGTCTAGTGCCTTGTGTATCCATTTCCTGTTGATTGTTTCAGCAAGTAAAAATTAAAAGTTATTGGTTTGAGTAAACTTAGTTTCAAACAAATCTATTCAGAGAACAGGAAGATTTTCTGGATAACATCTTCTTTAATGTGAAAATACACGACGTTTCGGAGTACATACTCACTTCTTCATCAGGTGTAATGTACCTGATGAAGGAGTGAGTATGTACTCCGAAACGTCGTGTATTTTCACATTAAAGAAGTTGTTATCCTGAAAATCTTCCTGTTCTTATGTATATTACTTCTAAATGCTCTTCAAAGACTTGAAAGCAGTATCATGTATGTTCGTGTTGTGTAGTGATAGTAATGGGAACTATTTACGTACTGATGAATCCCATTTTGACATTATCATAATGACTCTTACAATGGTACTTTGAGCAATGGTCAGTAGTTAAAATAACACCAATGATAATGTTTGCAGTTTTATAATCACCCATTGAAAGAGGTCGGGGT
Source organism: Gibbula magus (assembly GCA_936450465.1). Taxonomy (NCBI): domain Eukaryota; kingdom Metazoa; phylum Mollusca; class Gastropoda; order Trochida; family Trochidae; genus Gibbula; species Gibbula magus. The sequence continues at coordinate 46,491,553 of OW388304.1, read as the reverse complement.
TGGGGAGTCGAAGTGGAAATGACTACTGCAAATGCAATACACACAGCGGCTTCTGATGTGTGAAGTTGAATTTGGCCGGAATCTGTCGAATGTTCAAAACTTGACTGTGCTGACCAGTAGACTCACGCTTGAGTGATTTTGTGTGAGTGACAGAGATGATATGTGCTCTGTTCTGGTGTCAAGGTTGCATTTATCATTATAAACGATGTTGGAATGTCACGGTTTGTTAATTAACAGAATGAGGCGGTACGGCTACTAATATAATTGCAGGCACTCTCTAGTTCCTTTACTTAGCCCAGGGACCTTATATAGATATGTATATAATGTCCCTGCTTAGCCCAACTGATAAAGTAATTTACTTAATGCAAAATGATAGGCTCAGTAAATCTTTAGCCGCTACTATTAGTAAAATGTTTCAACTTCGTCGTAACACAAAACTGTAAAATATTTTAGTATTTGTATCTTCATATGTTGTATTTTATCATACATTGTTTTAAGAATGTGTGGTTTTATGCGTTTGTTTTTATGTTTTTGTAAGAGAGAATGAATTTGAGAGTATTGAAATGAAACCGATGGGCGAGGATGTGGGGTGTATACGACGAATGTATGCTCTGAATGGGGACGGGAGTGAATAGGATTATTTTATGTGGTGTTTGAATGAGATCATGTGTTGGGATAATGGTGTGTGTGTGTGTGTGTGGGGGGGGGGGGGGGGGGGGGGGGGGGGGGGGGTCTTTATTCTCGTGTGAATTGGTATATTTTAATGATTATCGTGTCTCGTAAGCCTGAGGACTGGGTGCTGTTTTTTACAATCATGTTTTATATGTCAATATTATCTATAATACGCCATGTGACACGTTAATATACTATTCTTCTTCTCCTTCTTCTAATGACCCACTCACTGTTAGATTGGTTACAGTTGTGAAGGGGTACATGCAAAGTCTTTATTAAACATTTTCTTAATCATTTGATTTGCCTACCTTTTTCGGCCGCTCTCTGAATACGATACACTGTTTTTCCAAAACATCTTACGATTTTGACGGTTATTATTAATGAATAGCATTTTCACACAAGTGACCTTCCCCTAACAACATATATTGAGTTTATAGATATGAAGTAACGTTTTGAATAGACGTTTCCACAGTATACTCTCCTATAAAATATTCACTTTAATGAAATGTTGACTCTTGAAATATTTATTGGCGTTGTTGAAGTATATATCTAATGACTTTTTTAAGTTGAACACTAATGTCTGGCTAAAGGCGAGTGTTTCAAATAGTACCGGTAAGTGTAAGTGCTATTGTCACCATGACTGATTATTTAAACACAACTGATTGCAGGTTACAGATATATAAATATAGAACAATTGCAATATAACCATGCAACTGCGGTTTAAGTGATATATTAGACTTGTGTGTTGACTCTCAGAATACCTTACTGTTGAACAAGCGTCCACTCGGTATTACGTAACATGAGCATTCGGTAAAATCTTTCTCCAAAAAAGGAAAAAAGCTGCAATATTGAGTTGGATAAGCTTTTCAATCATTTTAAGAGTATGAATGAAGTTGATGTAACTGATGATGTAAATCTTGATACGAGTGAGCTTGGTGATTGTGACATGTTAGATAAACCTATTACTGAAAATGAAATTGCTTGTGCTGTAAAAGCTCTTAAGAATAACAAAGCTTGTGGGCTTGATGGTGTATATAATGAATACATTAAATCTTCGCTTACAGCAATGATGCCTATTTATGTAAAGCTTTTTAATTGTGTTTTAAACAATGGTGTAGTACCCGAAGCTTGGGTAACAGCTTATATGACACCCGTTTTCAAAGGGAAGGGAGACCCATCTAATCCTGATAATTATAGAGGAATTACTATTGTTAGTTGCTTGGGTAAATTATTCACTTCAATTATTTCGGACAGGCTTCAAAATTATTCAGACTCTATCCATTTGATAAATATATCACAGGCGGGCTTTCGTAAATCCTTTTCAACTATAGACCATATTTATGTACTTAAATCACTTATCGATATTTACAAAAGTTTTAATAAAACATTGTACTGCGCCTTTATTGATTTTAGCAAAGCTTTTGACAGTGTTTGGAGAATGGGGTTGTGGATGAAACTTATCAAGGCCAACCTGAGTAATAAATGTTTAAAAGTAATTTATAATATGTACGAACAAATCAAATCATGTGTTAAACATAATAACGCCACTTCTCCCCTTTTTTCATGCAACATTGGTGTAAGACAGGGTGAAAATTTATCCCCTTTTTTATTTGCTGTATATGTAAATGACCTTGAATCGTTCCTATGTGAAAGCAATGTACAAGGCCTCACTGTTGTCAATAGTTTAATTGAGGAACAACTTGGAATGTATATAAAGTTACTGGTTTTACTTTATGCAGATGATACTGTTCTGTTAGCAGAAAATGCAAAAAATTTGCAGTTTTCTCTGGATAGATTTTCAGAATATTGTGTGTTATGGAAACTAAATGTAAATATTAGTAAAACAAAGATTGTAATATTTTCAAAAGGCTATGTCAAAAATAAATTGAAATTTTTAATTTTTAATGACGAGATAGAAGTTGTTCGGGATTACCTTTATTTGGGCATATTATTCAGTGGAAATGGTAAATTCACGAAGGCAATTAAGAGACTTTCGGAACAAGCATCAAGAGCCATGTTTTCAATTTTTAGAATCATTCGAAATTTACAGATACCAATAGACTGCCAGCTAAAACTATTTGATCAATGCGTCTTACCAATTCTACTTTACGGTTCGGAAGTGTGGGGATATCAAAATTCAATAATCTTGGAAAGAACGCACTTAAAATTTTGTAAATACATTCTAAAAGTAAAGCAATCTACTCCAAATTTTATGGTTTATGGTGAATTGGGCAGGTATCCTATTGATGTTCACATTAAGGTAAAAATCATAACCTATTGGTGTAAAGTTATAACTGAAACTGGTAAATTCCCCCACATTCTTTATAACATAATGACATTAGTGTAATCTTCCCAGGATGCTAATTTCGACCAATTAAAAACGGTAAGACATATCCTTAAAGACGTTGGACTATCTTATATTTGGCAATCCCAAAATTTCCCTAGCATCAACTGGTTAAAAAATCGAGTCAAAATTTCATTAATTGACCAGTTCAAACAATCATGGTACTCCGAGGCTCAAAATTCTTCTAAAGGAAAATATTATCATTTATACAAAACTTCACTCATCCTGGAACCTTATCTTTTAGATCTCCCATCGAATTTTCGTATTTGGTTAACTAAATTAAGAACTACTAATCATAGATTACCTATCGAAACGGGAAGATGGTTTAATATTATGGAGACAAATAGAACATGTACACTTTGTAAACACCATGTCATCTGTGACGAGTATCATATTATCTTATCGTGTGCATATCTACAATATGAACGCAAGAAAATACTTCCCACCTATTTTTGTACCAATCCACATATTGACAAATTTATCTCACTAATGAAATCAGATTACTATCCACTCTTATTCAAGTTATCACATTTAGCTAAAACTGTCCTTAGTCTTTTTTAAATCTATATACATATATATGCTGTGTTTTATGAAACGACTGTATGTTCTCTATATCATTTTGTATGATTCATGAGAATAAAATTCTGTTCTGTTCTGTTCTGTTCTGTCAACTCATTAAGGCCGACAGGTAATTAATTACCGGTACAATGCCCCTGACCCCCGTGTGACGAGAACGCAAATTTAGTAAGATTTCGATATAGTGATCACATGAGCACTTATATGTTTCCGATCTGTGTGCATTACACTGCAAATTCATCTGCGATCAGATGACATGAACATGAACCTGACCATGAACTAATAGCGCTAGTTATTGAGAATGTAAATGTAACAAATGTAAATTATGTAACTTTGAGATAATGAATTTATTTTCTTTTTGTTACAGGCGAACAGTTATAATATGCCTAAGATTATCATGTAGGAATTGCTGACTTTTAAGAGATTGACTTTGGTGACTGGAAACTATTTTTTGGCTTATATCCTTATATAATGAAGGAAACGTGTTTCTAAATACATCTAAATGTGTGACGTCTTTGCCTTTCTGAAAGGTTTAACACTTTCAACTGGACATCAAAGGCTGATTGTTTCAATTATGTCCAAACCCATGGACATCACAACTAGGCTGATGGTGGTGCACTTTATGTGAGATCAAAAAAATCGTCACAACTTTGACAGTTATTAACTAGTTATAGACCTCTCATGTGTATCAGATGCATACTGAAATATTGGATAAACATCACATTTCATTAGACATATTCCAGGCAAAAAAACATGGAGTGATTTTGACAAATGAAGTAACAAAATTAATTTAATGCGATAATATAATGATTTTAACGGTCTTTACAGGCGCTGTAGCACGTTTTTTCGCTCAAATAAGTTGATGAAATGTATTTGAAAAATAATTTCACCAATAGTAAAACATCCTTTTCTACTCGGAAAATAAAGTTTAAAACGAGTGTACATGTTTTGGTTAAGCCATGGGAATCGTTTTTGTAATACAAAATAATAAATTGTGTTCACAATAAAATGGCCGCCATGCAATTTTTGCTTTATACGCAACATAGTTTTTACCACTACAGATAATGTGTTTGTGTAATAAGACGTTTTACCCTCTAAAGTTAATTTAAATGACATAAACTATCATTATAAATGGGAAATTTGAAAAAATAAATTTTGCAAAAAACGTGCTACAGCGCCTTTAAGTGTGCTGTGTATTAGAAAGTCCCTGGTCTTGTGCGTAATGTGCATGAAGCAGAGGAGCGTCACCCTTCACTAGCCATGGGAATTCTAGTTGATGTAATTACAGGTGGCGGGAATGACCATAAACTAATTGGCGGGTTCTGGATTTGCCGGACAGCCGACTTCTCAATTCAAAGTTACCGATGCGCGGTAATCCATGAACAATAGGGGATTAACGTATAGTCTGTTTCGGATACATGTTACTAAAAGTCACTTTATTTTCATTTGAAATTAAAACTTTATTTCAACATACATTTGGTATACATAAAAAATCATGTATGGGTAAAATATATTGTAGACATTTTATAAACTTTATTTCAACATACATTTGGTATAAATATATTGTTAACATTTTATAAACTTTATTTCAAAAACATTTTATAAACTTTATTTCAACATAATTTGGTATACATAAAAAAATCATGGCATGGAATGGGTAAAATATAAAATAAAATTAAGAAACATAGAATTGTATCACATGAAATGTTGGATATCTCGCATTAAATATTTACTTAGAAGAGTGTCTTGGAAGAGTGTGGTAATTTTCATAAATGCTTAAAAGCTTTTGACTTCGATTAGAAGTCAAAAGCTTCGATTAGACAACATCCAGGTAATATCTGAAGTGTTACTTACTGTGAAGTTCCTCATCGTAAATGTCTTGGACTGGCATTGAATCTTCCGTACTTGTCTTCACAACAGCAAGGAAAGTGTCAATCTGAAGTTGGACTTCATCCTGATGATGGTTGTGAATGTTCCTGCAACTACTGAGAACATCATCGACAGTATTAGCCGTAGCAGGGCAGCCAGTCTTACAACATTTCAAACAAGAAACGCCTTTAAAAAGGCAAGCTTGGGGCACCTGGGTAGATGTAGTGTATGGAACGTGAGGCGGTGATTTGTTAGTGGAAGGTGATTCCAGGTGAATGTGGGTGCTGGATGGACTGGCAGGTGTCCGACAATGTATGATGAAAGGGTTGAGGAAGAACATACAATTAAGGAAGGAAATATTGCGTGAGGAAAAGCTGAAGGAGTAATTCTATATTCTATTCTATATTTCGGTTTAGCTAGTTTTGTATCGGAACCTTCAACAACTGTATGAAACCTTATCTTAATAATTTCACCTCAAGTAACATATGCAAATTTATTTTCATATTGTCATTAATAAGAGTTCCTCGCATAACTATATCGTTACATTTTGAGGTATTTTTGACATTACAAAGGTTGGCGTAAGACCTACTCGTGTAACATCTAACAGGTGACGTAAGCTTGCATACACATGTATTACCTGAGATAAGTTTTACTCACTCATTCTCAATGAAAGTGCGCAAGTAAATATATCCATTTTACGAAATTCGAAAGTTCGCATAAGAAGTCCTGATTGGTGTTGTCCGATAGTCCTCTCCAAACATCATAACATGTCAATATATCTTATTTTGAAGAATTTTCTGTAACAAATTAAAGCCTAATTAACATAGGATTTGAATGTTATATATATTTGTCTTAATGTCTAGATCAAGTGTTATTTGTTAGAAATTTATAGACTGGCATTTTAATTGTTTTAAAACTTAAAAACAATTTTTTTATGATTTATTTTCTCTCCTTAGAATTACCCTTTGTATCCTACGCTTTGTATAAATAATGCAATATCACATGTTTACAGTCAATTATCACAAAGACCTCGATCGGATGTATTATTCCAAAAAAGTAACACCGAAAGGATTCGGACTTCTTCTAACCCTAAGGACAAAATGTAACGGGAGTTCCAAGACAGCAACCAACACACAACACAACCCGTGTGTTATCATATCAATGTAAAGCTCTTTAACAAATATGTCAATTTACCGTGTGGCGATTATTCTTTTAATTTTTAGATTTTAATCTATGGAGACCAACTCTATTACATTGCCTTCGCTAACTCAACATTAGCAAAATTTTGGAAAAGTAGGTCAGTGGCTATGTTTGATTCGTTTCATCGGCATATACACCGACCAAGTGACCGGAGTACATGCACCGTTCAGAAGCCAGGCTTAAAGTTAACAAGTGTATCGGCGTACAAACAGAAAGACGTCATCATCCCTCAAACTAGCTTAAATTAATAAATTTAAATGAGAAAACTTTAAAAAAAATTACTTCCAAACATAAATTAACATTTTATTAGCGTGTTAGGCATTGTTTTAAAGAACCAGTATTATTCTTAAATAAATCACTTCGTTAAAGTTGTCAAATGCAAAGTCAAAGAAAATATAGTTATTAAATGTCACAAGGATAGCATTTGTAAGCCATTATACGCCACCTTCGCCTGTCATTTCAAACCGAAACATTCGGATTACGCCTTAGGCGTACGCCGGTTTCACCATTTTCGGCGGCGTATGCCGGGTGTTGCGCCGGGTTCCGAATCAATCATTACCAGTAAAACTGTTAACCAAACGGAACGTAGTTTCCGATTCTGGAATGCCAAATAATGTACTTAACTTATAGAAAACCGCTCTGTTACTTGTGATATTGATTTGAATTGCAGATTACAAGTTTATAATTGATTCTAATCAAACATTGAAGAAAAATTCTATCTATATGACAAATATTGATAATCAAAAGGTTTAATTGTTAATTTTGGATGGTATTTGATTTTTAAGTGTGTTTTAGATTCGGTCCAAAAGGCCCGAATCCTTTATATAAGTGCCGACCGCTTGGAAGGTATTGTGATTATTGTGTGGGTTTAGAATTTGATATATGTTATTTGTTTGGATATTGTTGGCCCTTAATTTTAGTTTAAGTATTTGGCGGAAGGCCGCATACTGTGGGCATTCAATAAGGATGTGGTGAATTGTTTCTGCCTGTGGGCAGTGTGGGCATGTTGGGTGGATGTTTGCGATTTTGGTTTTGTGGATATGATAGTTTAATTTTGTATGCCCCGATTGGAGCTTAATTATTGCCCTATCAATATTTTTGTTTTTGGAATATATTTTTTGTTTAGTTAAGGGTTTGGAGATAATTTGTTTGGTGTGGTGTGCTGTTTTGGAATTTGCATATTGCAGGTGCCATGCTCGCTTTGCATGGGATTTTGATAGGCTTTTTGCCTCTTGTTTCGAATGAAAAAGGGGTAGAATTTTAGGTAGTTTAAGGCCCTCCTTGGCAGCTTTGTCGGCTTTTTCGTTGCCAAATATACCGACGTGAGCTGGTACCCATAGGAGTTTTACTGCCTTGCCTTGGAAATTTAGATTTTGAATAGAATTTAGAATTTTGGAAATTAGATCAGGGCGGTTTTTTGTAGATTTGTTTTGAAGTGCCTGAAGGGCACTGAGAGAATCCGAAAGGATGAGAATTTTGCCCTGATCTTTAGTTTTAGGGTTGGATAAAGCGAGTGCTATGGCCATAAGCTCAGCAGTGAAGACCGATTGGTCGTTAGGGAGCCTATTGGAGTAGGAATGTTGAGTGGGGTGTTGAATGTGTAGGATTACGCCTGTTGTGCGAGCATCGGGGTCACGTGACCCGTCTGTGTATATGTGACACCAGTCGGACCAGTGTTCTTGTATGTAGTTGAGTGTGGTGGTTTGAGCGTGTTTTGGGTTTAGTTTAGAAGTTATTTTGCTAAGATGGAGATTTATTTTGGGGGTGGGTAAGGGGGCAATAGGGTGATGCACCGTATTTATGGGGGGGAGGTTGATATGCTCCATCTTAGCTTGGGATAGAAGTGTTTTTATGCGGTGGGAGATTGGAGCCCGTAAGGGGTGTTTATTAAAAATTGCGGTTTAACGTTTAGAGGGACCACTAGTAAGTAGTTCCCTGATAAGGGGGTTCTCCGAAGATCCAGCCCAGAAGTTTAAGGTGAGTTGGTCCCTTCTCAGTTCGAGGGGAATTTCACCAGTTAGGGCTTGGAGAGCTTCGAGTGAGGTACCCATTTGGGTGCGTGTAGCTACCATAAGTGCCTGATATTAAATAGAATTTAGGGTTTTAATTTGGGTTGGTTGGAGGGAGTTATATATAGGTGCGCCATAGTCCAGTTTGGACCTTATGAGGGAGGAGTAGAGATGGATAAGGGTTTGCCTATTTGCACCCCAGCCTGTGCCGGAGATTGCTCTCATGACATTAAGGTCTTTCGAGCATCTAAGTTTAAGTTCTTTGACATGAGCTTCCCATTTGAGATGCTCGTCAAAGATTAGCCCTAAAAATTTAGTTTGTTTTTGGAATTTGATTAGGTTATTTTTTATATATAAGTTAGGGGAGATAGGGCGCGAATTTTTATGTTTAAATACTACCCCTACAGTTTTTTCCGCATTTAGTTTAAAGCCCCATTTATCAGCTCAGCGGCTGATTTTATTTAATGCGGTTTGGAGTAAGGAGATAGCGTTATTTGGGTTTTTACAACGTGCCCAGAGGGCGCCGTCGTCTGCAAATTTGGAGATGTTTTTTTTTTTGTTGATACCCTCGAAAAGATCATCAACCATTATGTTGAACAGAGTGGGGCTAATGATGCTGCCTTGTGGGGTGCCGTTTTCTAAAAGGTGGTTTTCAGATTTTTGGTTTTCAACCCCGACAGTTATTTGCCTATTGTGAAGGAAATCCTGGATATAATTAATTATGTTGCCTGAAAGGCCTTTTTTAATTAATTTTTGGGTGAGGCCGTTATGCCACACCATATCAAATGCTTTGGAAAAATCCAGGAAGATTGCGAGTGTATATTGCTTGTTGAATTGAGAAAGTTTAATATCTTGCTCGAGGCGAGCAAGATTGTTTAGGGTTGAACGACCAGGAGTGAAGCCACTCTGGTCGTTATTTAATGGGTTGGTTTTTAGGTGAGATTGTTGTTTTACCATTGCTTCCATTACTTTACATAGGTTTGAAGTTAGGGAGATGGGCCTATAGGAGTTTGGATCCCCGGGGGGTTTATTGGGTTTAGGTATTGGTATTACTAAAGCTTCCTTCCAGTTGGAGGGGAGCTTTCCTGCTTGCCAAATGGTATTATATAGGTTTAATAGAATAGTAAGGGTGGAGGTGGGTAGCTTCTTAATTATTTGATAGGAGGTTAGGTCGAGCCCGGGGGCTGTTCCTTTTTTCCTATTATTTAATACAAATTGAAGCTCCTCCATTGTGAATGCTTTGTTGATTGGTTTGTTATCTGTTGGGTGCTTTGCGGTGGGTGCGGATTTGTTTTTGTTTTTCAAAAACTCCGGAGAGTAGTTGGTGTTGCTGCTTGCCTTAGCAAAGTGTGATGCAATTGCGTTAGCTTTATCTTTAGGGTTTTTAAGATTATTTATAGGTGGGATTTTACTTCTGCATTTTCCACCACGAATGACTCGAAGTTTATTCCAGACTTGTCTGGAATTGGCTTTGCCATTCAACTCCTCGCAGAAGTTTTCCCAGTGTTGTGTTTTTGTTTGTTTTATGAGTTGATTTACTTTATTTTTTAATTGCCTAGCATAAGGTAATTTTGAGAGGTTGCGCTTTGCCTTTTTAAAGGCCGCTTTACGCTGTTTGCGTGCAACTTTAATTTCCTCAGTCCACCAGGGAACTGAGGGTTTGGAAATATTTGGGGGGGGGGGGGGGGGGAAATGGAATAGCTTGTTTTGCAGCATTGATAATAGCATTAGTGAAATTATCAGAAAAGGTTTGGGGGTCATTATTTTCAAGGTCTGCTGGGTTAAGTTGGATGCAAAGTGCATTAAATTTGTCCCAGTCAGCCTTGTTGTAATGAAATTTAGGATTTGGGGGTGAATTTGGAATATTTGAGTTATTTATAGGAAGGAAATTATTTAGTGTAATAAATATAGGAAAGTGATCACTTCCCCACGGATCATCAGATACCTGCCACTCGGTATTTATAGCGATGTCCGGGGTAGTGATCGTTAAATCGATAGCGGACATAAGGTCCCTAAAGCTATCGTACCTAGTTGGAGAATTATTATTATGGATTACTAGGTTGTTATTTATGATCCAATCGGCAATTAGTTTGCCGTTGGCATCTAACTTATCTTTTACTCCCCAATTCGGGTGGTGGCTATTGAAATCGCCCAAGTACATGGAACGACCTTTAGAAGAATTTAGAAGGGCCTGAAGGTCCTCTGTTTGAAAAGCCAAATCTGGGTTTTTGTATATATTATAAATATTTGGTGAATAATAGTTATGGCATGCGCCTCTAAGGAATTTAGGGTAATATTTAGTTTTTGGTGGTTTAATTGTTCCTGGATAAAAATAGCTAGGCCTCCCCTGGGGGGGACCGGGATTGGTTTTGGGCCGGTCCAGCCTTACTAAATTGTAACCAGGAATTTTAAAGTTAGACCTAGGGCCGAAATGGGTTTCCTGAATGGTGATAATGTGGGGATTAAGTTGTTTAAGTTTAATTTTGGCTTTAAGCTCATGGCCGTGTGCCGAAAGGCCATTAGCATTCCATTGTATAATTTGCATGAATGGAAATATGAGGGGAAAAAAACAATGGAATAAAAAGTATAAATTTAGTTTGTGCTGCATTATTGGTTTGAGGAAGAGTTATTTAGGGTGGTGGGAGTTGTATTTATTTAAATTGTTTAAGTATTTGATTGAATTGAGAAAAATTTAGGTTTATTAGCTTAGCTTTGCGGAGCAAGCCGTGCATTTGTTTAATGGAGAAATTGTGTGTGGTGATTGCAATGGTGAAAACCGCGATGAGTTGTGTTGCGTAGTCGTGTTTGCGGGGGGTGGAGGAGGAGGGTTTGGGTTTACGCAGGATGTTAGCTAGGTGGGCTGGAGAGTTAGTACTGGTTTTAGTTGGGTTTTGGTTGTTATTTGGGAGAGGTTGAGAGAAAGCGGGGGGAGGGGGTTGGGAGGTGGCGGGAGGCTTAGTAACGGGGTTTGGGTGTTTAGGTGTGCGTTTGCCATTTTCTCGGGTCTATATATATCGGCAGTGAACATCATAATAATTTGAATTATTGTTCACTCAATCTAACTTATAATCGTAAACAATTCACTCACTGTCAAGTAATCAAAATCTGGATCAGTCAGCGTTTGATTATTTGAAGTCGAGTTCACTCACATGTAATCAGTGAATGCAAGCTCAGTCTGTGAAATGCCTACGCTTATTACTGACAACTACTCACTGGAATAGACTATAGCCGGCAAGGCTTCCGTTAATCCGTTATCATAACATCAGCTGTCCGGCAAAGTGAGATATAATCAACTAATTATCATGTACCCGCCCTCACTTAATTGTTTGTGTATCTCCCACCAGACCATTAGGGGTGGCCAACTTCGTTCAAATGTTCTTACAGTAATGAAACTTCAATTATCATGTACTGTAACAGTTTGTCGATTATCGATTATCGTATCAATGTACATAGGCAATCATATATGATTATCGTATTGTGTTCTGTATAAGTCAACACAGAAAACACATACATTCGCTGTTGGAAACAAGTACTTTAGTAGCTCCACATGTAAGGTTGTGATATATGATGTCATTTAAAGGTGCATCCATTGTGTTTCATAAATTTTTATTTGGCTCTAATACAAATTCACTCAGCTTGCATATTCATCCCCAGTCGCCAAACATGTCATAATTACTAGTTTCCAATTAAAAGTAACATCATTATGCATGTGTAGAAACCGAAACTGCACGTCCTATATACATGCACATGCAGTAGTTATATGACCTATCGAACATTATCAACCCAAATTTGTTATTTTGTCTGGTTTAAATAAGATTCCAAAATTACGTTTGACGCATTGGCGCGCGCCACACGAGGTGCATTGTCCGGTTTTCGATCAGAAATCGATACTTTTACCTTCATATTGTCAATATACTAAGTCCAGTATCATCAAAATGGTAGTTTTTGGTAACAGTTGGTACTTCTCGATAAAAGAAGATAATTTATAACGTTTGTCATATTTGACCCCCAACAACACAACGGATGTACTTTTAAACCGCTGCCTTTGGAATCTGTCAACTTCAACATAGAAATTTTCACAGAAATATTGATATAATAAATAGAATATCTGTCAATTCTTGACAAATAACATGTTCACCTCATCTCGGTATTGTATGATAACTTGATAAGATACATGCTTTTAAATCATTTATTGCAATATGAATACGAAATACAAACGTGTAGCAAGCAATGTTTATGTAACTACATGGACATTTAGATATTATCACACTTCCAACAACCGTACCAAAATATTTGAAACATAATATATGTTGTTAACCGTTAAATATCATAAACAAAGTCATGACATCTGCCTGTCTATTTTAGGTGAATCTCAAACTGTTTTGTAGCAAACCTATTAAACTATTACCACGCTGTATTTACGCTTACATTATGCAACATTGTCAACTTAAAATTAAAAACAAAAAACATGTAAATTGTTCATTAAGCTCTCAAACAAAATTTGAAATGAACCAGTATGTATGCAGTACAGTACTGGAGTATCTAATTACCATCACTAGTCATCCTATGAGGAGCCAAGTCGCGCTCTTAACGAGCTAAATGGAATATGATAGCCTGGATATACTGGGATAAGTGTGTATTGCAAGGGGGCAGTTTGTTTGGGTATTACCATAAACCAATTAAAACATACGTATATATGTGTATTGTCGCCAATACTGTTATTTCAATCGGGATATTTTGACACGTGTGTAGTTGACTCAGAGATACACACAAGTGGTCACTGGGATGTTCAGGAGATACGGTTCACTGACTTGATGGTTAAACACTAAGGAATTTTCTGAGATTTTAGAAAAGTGTGGTATATTCATTTTTGATTATTTTCATTTGAATGCAAACCGGAGAGTATATTGTGGAAACGTCTGGTTAAAAACTGACTACATATCTATAAACTTAATATATATATATTTTTTAGGGGAATGACACTTGTGTGAAAAGGCTTTTCATAAATAATACCCGTCAAAATCGTAAGATGTCTTTGATAATCCCTGTATCGTATTGAGAAAGCGGCCGAAATTGTAAACTAATCAAAGAATCTAAGAACGTTTAATATAGACTTTGCATGTACCCCCTTCACTGCTGTCAACAGTCTAACAGTGAGTGGGTCATCCCAAGATCTAAATTGGAGACTAATTGCAAGAGTTCGAATTAATTAAAAGTTGTAGGCTACTGGCGATTTTGATAACGCAAAAAAAATGAGGACATTCTGAATTCATTACATCACTATATTTCTAAAAGTAAAACGTTTCGCTGATTATTGATACAAACGAATAATGAATATATTAGATCAGTGTTCATAATATTTGCTAAGTAATCCCTTGTTCAAAAGAGGCAATGCAATATTTTGACGCTAGGGACAACTGAGCACTACCATAAATACATGTATGTATATACGTATGTATGTTATGTGCTATTCAATGATTAGAACCGCTCGAAATCAAATCAAACAAGTGAGGTAAGAAATGGACTGCTTTATTTCCGTAATTGACAACAACCTTGTGCTTTTTGTTCACTCATCCATGTAATAAAGGCTTTTTGCTAGGTCAGAGCCGTTGAACTGGTAATTGATTACCTGCCGGTCTCAATTCAAACTTCAACAACGCCAATAAATATTTCAAAGTCAAACTATGTCACAAAAGTCAATCTTTTAGAAGTCAACAATTGACTAAACTCAAATTATCTTCTCAAAGTCAATATGTCACCAAAGTTAAAATATCATTAAAGATAAACTTTCAACCAATAGTTCCAAAGTCAACATGTCATCAAACTCGATATATCTTTTCAAAGTCAACATTTCACCAAAGTCAATATTTTATTAAAGTAAACTTCCACAAAAGTCAACCAATATTTCCGAAGTCAACATTTCACCATCATTATAATATTTTCAAAGTCAACATTTCACCAGAGTGGTATCAATTTCAAAATCACCATTTCACCAAACTCAATATATATACAAAGTCAACATTTCAAACTTCACCAAAGTCAATAAAATGGAAATATTAATATTTCATGATATAAGCATACTTCACCAAAGTCAATAAATTAACATAATTAATATAAGTCAACAATTCGCTTAACTCAAAGTATCTTTTATAAGTCAACATTTCATCAAAGTCAATATGTTATCAAAGTAAAATTAGTAAAAAAAGTAAAATTCAAAATATCTTTTTCAAAGTCAATATGTCACCCAAGTTAACATTTTATCAAAGTAACACTTCCACCAATGTCAATAAATATTTCCAAAGTGAACATTTCACAAACATTATTTTTTCCCAAAAGTCAAAATTTCAGAAACATTATATGTTTGCAGAGTCAACATTGGCCCATGGGAAACCTGGCCCATGGGCGAGGTCAACATTTCATCAAAGTCAATATGTCATTAAAGTCAACATTTCACTAAATTGCTATAATAAAGTCATTGCTTATTTCCAAACTAAATTTCCTTTTTCTCACTCTGCCCAACCCACCTGGTGAATTTCTAAAAAAGCTTAATAACATACTATTTGGTTTCCTGTGGGATAATAAACCAGATAAAATCAAAAGAACAATAGCTTGTAAGCCAGTTGCTGAAGGTGGTTTAGGAATGATTGATATATATGCTTATGTTGATGCTTTGAAAGTGACATGGATTATAAAATTACTTCAACTAGATTATGAAAGAAAGTGGAAACACCTATTAATAAAATCCTTTCCAGAATTTGTAAATCTTGCACTCTTTGGTAGTGAATTTCCACTCAAGCTTTCAAAATCTATACAAAATCATTTTTGGAAAGATACCCTAAATGCTTTTGCCAAATATAGTTGTAATAACAGGCCAAATACCTATGATGAATTCCTTAGGGAACCACTTTTGTACAATAGAAATATAATTATAAATGGCAAATCATTTTACAGTAAGAAGTTTCTTGAACATAATATTGTAAATATTGGTTCTATTATGAGTGATGATGGCAACTTTATGACACTTGCACAATTTTGTCAGAAATTTTTCAAGATTAATTTTCTGGAGTTTCATGGAATTATCAGATCAATTAGTAAGTACCTCAAAGCTACAAGCATAGACAAGATTCCAGATATGATATTAGATAATTCCAGAAACATAGGTCTAACAAATCTTTTTTCATGTAAAAAAGGATCAAAAAACTATTATTATAAAATCAAAGAAAATGACGAAAAGCTCAAGATAATTGAAAAATGGGAAGAAGAAACACTGATAATTGTAAATTGGAGTAATATCTTTATTGAAGCTTTTAAGACTACTCCTGATCCTAAATTAAGATGGATGCAATTCAGACTGCTTCACAGAATTTTTCCAGTAAACACTCTCATGTTCAAGATGCATATTGTTGATGATAATCTCTGTACATTCTGTGGGGCTGAGCCTGAAACCATCCTTCATCTTTTCTGGAACTGTAGAATAAGCAAACAATTCTGGCAACACTTTTCGCAGTGGATTGAACTTAACTGCTCTCACACAGGTGATATAAACCTTCAAGTTGACTTGATCCTTTTTGGCTGTTCATCTCTATTTCAAACTGATGATACTTTTGATTTAATTCTGCTACTTGCTAAATACCACATCTATAAATGCAAGTTACAATTTTTTTTACCAACTTTATTACACTTCAAGAGAGATTTAAGATACTATTTTGTAATAGAAAAAGTTAGATACTGTAAAAAGGATAAGTTTAATGATTTTGAAAGGAAATGGGCAATGTACATCAATTTAATAAATGAAAAAGTACAGACAACCTACTGTAGGTATGCAAGGGTATGTATGGGTGTATGAATGATTGACTTTTTAAATTTTTATTTTTTTAATTATTATTTTTTATTTATTTATTTATCATTTTTTTCTTTCTCTTTCTTTACTTTGTGTTAATTTCCTGTCTCGCCTCCTCTGGCACATACTTTATGTAAAAGAAATGTAAAAACCTTCAATACAGGAATAAAAAAAACCCCCCAAAAAACCAAAAAAAAAAAAACAAAAAAAAAAACAAAAAACCAACAACATTTCACTAATTTCAAAATATCTTTTTCAAAGTCAACATGTCACCAAAGTTAACATTTTATATAAGTTAAACTTAAACTACACAACATTTCACTCAAATGAATATATATTTCATAAGTCAACCATTCATATAACTCAAAATATGTATTAAAATCATCATGTCACCAAAGTCCATATTTTATCAAAGTAACACTTCCACCAAAATCAATAAATATTTTAAAAGTCAATGTTTCAAAAGTCAACATTTCACAAACATTATTTTTTTTCCAAAGTCAACATTTCAAATTTTTTTTTTTCAAAGTCAACATTTCACAAACATTATATGTTTGCCAAAGTCAACATTGGCCCATGGGAAATCTAGCCTATGGGAAATCCGGCCCATGGGAAACCCGGCCAATGGGAAACCTGGCCCATGGGAAACAAATTTTCCTTTCCATGGGGGGAGTTCATAAATACCTAAAATATGTTACTGCTAGACCCATTATTAAAAATTAGAAAATAATTTTTGTGTAACACAAATTTGAACAGCCGGCCCATGGGCAAGGGTGTCTGTATCTCACGTACGTTGCGGGGTAGAAAGTTTGAATTTTCGTCAATATCTTAGTTAAAGTATAAAAATAGGTTTTTGATAGAATTTGAACCTCTCACTTATGTTATTTATGTTGGTAAGTTATGGAATCTCGGGTTTCCATAATAAAATCGGGTCGCCTTGTAAGCTGATTGAACCAACCATTCAAGTGTAAAAGATACGACTTTGTAACCTCCAATAATTATTCGAATATAATAATATATGTAATCATCATATTAATAAGTCATGACCATGCACAGAGTTCGCAGTTTTTATGTCCCTGTAACATTATCCCCAATATTGTAGCAAGGGTTGAACGTGGACATTGTTAATTTAGAAATGAGCAATATGTAATTATAATTCAATAGTGGTTAAGATTATTATACTATAGCAGAATAACAGCATTTTGCTTATGCTTATTGTTTACAATTGAGATTAGCAGAAGAAGGTATTCAATGTTGGGCTCTAAATGTCAGAAATATTCTCTATGAATATGGTTTTTGGTGTATGTGGAAAAATGAAGATTTTGCCTGTATTAGTTCTTTTATAGCAGCCTTTAAGGAGAGGTGTATATCTATTGATACTCAAAAGTGGTCAGAAAGTGGTTTCAACACATTCTAAACTTCAAAAGTTGTTCTTCGCTATGAACATTACTTGTCCATTGTAAACATCCGAATATATATAATTAGAAATATATGCTATTTAGCTATAGATAGTGAACAAATGTAACAAGGTTACATTTGGGATAACACTACCTTCAATGGTACAATGGTTCAAGAATACAATTTTGTATTATTTAGCCGTTTCTCAATGTTTTACGAACGACTTTACCCAGATATTACATTGAAATTCCTGGATATGAAAAATCTATTCAATTGTTTAACTCTTTAGCGAAATAGATGTAAACAACCAGGATGTCCTCAACAGTCAGGTAAATGTATTTTACTAATATGCACTGTATAATACCATGGGTCTCCTTTCTGATTAAAACTGTCTCTTTATGTGAGCAGAATGAAGCCATTCAAGTGTGAAAGAGATGATTTTGTAACCTCAAATACGTATTCGAATGTCGCTGAGCTCAATGCACTGAGACGTACAACCTATTACCATCATACTAATGATTCATGGCAATGCGCGGAGTTCACATTTTCAATAAATTTTCCCAAAACGTGCTTTTTCATGAATCAGACCCTTTAGAATTATTCCTGTCGCACATATTTAAACACAATGTCACACAAATATTCTACTGTGATGTAGCCTAATAGTGTTATGATGTGCACAAAGTGACCCAGTAAACAAAATTATATATTTTATTTTTATAATGATAGATTATTTTATTCTTTCCTTTGATGTGTTAGTGAATGTCTAAATACTATACCAGTGATGTTACAATATATTTCCAAACTTGTATCTTACATTATGTTGATGAATATATATCAGAACTTATCAATTTCAATTCTTTATTTCTGAAGTGTAGGCCATCGGCCCGTAACTAATATGTTATATATGACAAGACATGATGTGTACAGCAACAGTCATTCAATTAACATCTTTGGTACATGGCATGAAACATAAAGCTTGCTAAATTATTGAGGAGTTTACAATTCGATGTTGACATGAGGATTTTAAATTTAGTTTTATTTGGATTTGTACAAACAGTTTTCGGCAAATGATTCAGGCGGAGCTCTTTAAATTTGGAACACCCAAGAAGGAAATGGTATTCATCCTCAATTATAGCCGTCGTCGCATTGTAATTAAACATAATCTATCATTTCTATCTATATTATAAAACCGACCCGTTTCAATTCTTAAATGATGCGAAAAACACGTAAATTGGGCGAATGCTACTCTAAACATTTTAAAGGTACATCCATTGTGTTGTTGGGGGTCAAATATGCCAAACGTTATAAATGATGTTACTTTATCGAGAAGTACCAACTATTACCGAAAACTACTATTTTGATGATACTCGACTTAGTATATTGACGATATGAAGGTAAAAGTGTCGATTTCTGATCGAAAACCGGACAATGCACCGCGTGTGGCGCGCGCCACAGAGTCAAACGTAATTTTGGAATCTTATTTAAACCAGATAAAATAAAACATTTGGGTTGATAATGTTTAATAGGTCATATAACTACTGTGCGTGTAAATAGGACATGCACTTTCGGTTTCTGCACATGCATAATGATGTTACTCGATTTTAATTGGAAACTAGTAATTATGATATATTTGGCGATTGGGGATGAATATGCAAGCTTAGTGAATTTGTTTGTATTGTAAACAGCACACATGGTGTGTTCGAACGAATTAAAGTCAAATCAAATTTTATGAAACACAATGGATGCACCTTTAACAACAACCGCATTCAAATACAATTCCTTAGACAGTGAAGCTTTAAAATAAGAGTAAGATATGGAGTTGGTGCCGTTTTGAAGTGAACGATACTAATTCTGTTCATGAATACATTTTAGTCGACACAGACATTTTGAGAAAAACGAAGTAGGCAGATAAACAAATTGTTGGTCCCAAACAAAACCAAAACTCAAACTGCACAATAAATCTCGAAACTTCGAAGCCCAATTAACTTTATTATTTTCTATACCTTTTAACATCATATAATAACATATTTTGGGATGCCGAGTGTCAGACATATTTAATGATTTTATGCTATATTTGACAGCTTTTATATGTAAAAATATAGAGTAAGTAGAAGAATTTAGAGTGCGCCGATTTAAATTTATATAAACTTTGTTTTGCTCAATTAAATCTATAATAACCAGTCACATAAAGTATGTCTAAGAAAGCATTTATGTACAGGTTTAGACACACCATGTCAGCATTTTGAATTAATCTATTATAGTTGCAGATGTATGTTTATGGATTTCTCAATTATTCACCGTAAGTTGTTTTAAAGAGAAATCTCATTATATGTTTATTCAAATTCTTAATAAAAAATAAACTTGTATTAATTATATTTATATAATAGCGACCTTTGGGGATTTAAAGTGGAATCATTTATCAAAATCATTCTTATGTTACATGTATGTGAATCCAAATAACAAGTCAAATGAAAAGAAATTGAATGAAACCAGTATTCTATTGTTATGTAAAAGATTTAGGTCGATGTGTCGTTTTATCGCT
Source organism: Gibbula magus (assembly GCA_936450465.1). Lineage (NCBI taxonomy): Eukaryota > Metazoa > Mollusca > Gastropoda > Trochida > Trochidae > Gibbula > Gibbula magus. The sequence continues at coordinate 46,471,103 of OW388304.1, read as the reverse complement.
CTTATGTTTTATCGCTCCTTTGCTTTATCGCTCCTTTGCTTTATCGCTCTTTCGCTTTATCGCTCTTTCGCTTTATCGCTCTTTCGCTTTATCGCTCTTTCGCTTTATCGCTCTTTCGCTTTATCGCTCTTTCGCTTTATCGCTCTTTCGCTTTATCGCTCTTTCGCTTTATCGCTCTTTCGCTTTATCGCTCTTTTGCTTTATCGCTCTTTTGCTCCTTCGCTCTATCGCTCCTTCGCTCTATCGCTCCTTCGCTCCTTCGCTTTATCGCTCCTTCGCTTTATCGCTCCTTCGCTTTATCGCTCCTTCGATTTATCGCTCCTTCGCTTTATCGCTCCTTCGCTTTATCGCTCCTTCGCTTTATCGCTCCTTCGCTTTATCGCTTTATCGCTCTTTCGCTTTATCGCTCTTTCGCTTTATCGCTCTTTCGCTTTATCGCTCTTTCGCTTTATCGCTTTATCGCTTTATCGCTCTATTGTTTTACCGCTTTATCGCTCTTTCGCTTTATTGCTTTATCGCTCTACTATATCGCTTTATCGCCTTGTCTTGTTGCCTTATCACTTTGTCGTACGGCCTTATCGCTTTGTCGTGTAGCCTTATCACTTTGTCGTGCGGCGTAATCGCTTTGTGGTGTGACCATTTCGCTTCGTCGTATGGCTATAATGCTTTGTCGTGTGGCCATATCGCTTTGTCGTGGGGCAATATCGCTCTTCCGCTTTATCTCGTTGGTGCCAGAGGGTGAAAAGGCGATGTAAATCTGAACGTATATAGGAAGAAACAATATACCCACTATTGACTGGTACGAGCATTTTAAAACTTTGTTGAAAGCTGACCATGAATGCTACAAAAAGAACGGCAGTGTATATTGCCCACCACATTTGACAATAGACCAAAACCATGACACAACGCAAGAGATTCTTGATTCTCCAATAACAAGAGAGGAAATATTAGATAGCATAGACAACCTTAAACTAGATAAATCACCAGGCATAGAAAGCGTTATTCCTGAGTTTCTAAACTATTCTGCTGATCTGTTAATGCCATACCTTGATGTGGTGTTCAATGTAATATTAAAAAAGGGCACATTTCCTCAAAAGTGGTCAGTTGGGATTATAGTTCTTTTACACAAACAAGGTGATGTAAATAATATGGAGAACAATAGAGGCATCACTCTAGTGTGTAAAGTGTATTTAGTAAAGTTTTCACAGCGATTACCAAGAAGGGATTGGATTTTTGGGGGGAATCAATGGATAAAATAAGTGAATCACAGGCAGGTTTTAGACAGGGATATTCTACGATTGACTTGCGTTTATACTGCAGAGTGTTGTACAGCGATATCTTAATTAGCAAGATAAATTTTACGCATTATGTATTGATTTCTCTAAAGCTTTTGATTCGGTACAGAGACATAAGTTATGGGATTTATTTAAAACGGGTGGGTTAAGCAGTACAATGGCAATATTACTAACAAGCATTTATGAGAATGTGAAAGCTTCTGTAAGGAATAGAAATAAAATATCAGATTTATGTACAAGTTGGTGTTAGACAAGGTTGTATACTTAGTCCATTTCTATTCTCCTTCTTTATCAATGAATTAGCCATGCAAATAAAAAAACAACTGCAGAAATCGATTTCAATTACACCCAGATCCGTTTCAAATCTTCATTTTATTATTTGCATATGACATTGCTCTCATCTCTAGTACTGTTGTAGGTCTCCAGAAGCAAATTTATGAACTAGCATATTATTGTGATCAATATAAACTAAATGAGAATATGGAAAAAACAAAAGGAATTACATTCAAGAAGGGAAATACATTGTCTCAACATAAAAATGGCATTTTAAAGGCACCCTGATCAACAACCTCATATAAGTACCTGGGTGTATATTTTACTAATCATCTTTCTTGGGCAACACAGGCTAAGTATGCATCAACCCAGGCACAACAAGTGTTGATAGGGATTTAACAAGATTTAAAAGTACTTGAAGACTTAAATTTAGCATCCTTTTTTAGAATATTTGATGTTAAAATTAATCCAATTCTATTATACGGGGCTGAAGTATTTCGAACAAATATAACGAGTACATTTAATGGCATGTAAGAAGTACCTTGGGGTTAAACTGAACACACCAAATGTTATGATATGTGGAGAATGTGGCAGGTTTCCGCTAATTATACATTCTCAGGTTAAAGTACTCAAATACTGGCTAAGACTTTTAAGTATGCCTTCTTATCGCTTACCCAATTAATGTTATGAAATGATGATTTTATATGACCAAAATGGTCAAAGAAATAGGGTATCGTATTTAAAAAAAGTTTTATTCTCAACAGGTTTTAATCACATGTGGTATGAGCAGAACGTTGACTTTCCTACAACCTTTATAAGTACAATCACGCAAAGAATAACAGATATATACCAACAAAACTGGCTTAACAAACTTTCCCTTTCCACTAAATCTGATTACTAATCAACTCTTAAAACATACATTTATACCTAGCTCTATGTGTTACTATAAAAAAATAAGTTTATGATAAGAGTAAGTTTATCACGTTTCCGATGCTCGTCACATGATTTGTGGATTGAAAAAGGCATATATTTTAAAATAAAAAGAGAAGATAGATTTGTAAATCATGTTATATCATATAATTTTTTGCTTATGTGTCCATTGTACAATGAATTACGCCGAAAATATCTTGAGGAATTTTATTATTTCTATCCATTTAAGGACAAATTCGCGTCATTATTAAATTGTACTAATCGTAATGTAATTTAGAATCTTGCTATGTACATATACTACGCAATTAAATTGAGAAAAGAATCACAACAAATAAGCGTAATAATAACATGTATATTTACGTGTATTAATATATACCTTTGCATAATGTACTACAGGCCTGTGGCCTTTAACTATTAAATTAAGATTGAAGATTGAAGATTGAAGTTGCCCATCACTTCGCTTTCACAAAGTTAATAGTGGCACATTTCAAATAAAAAATACCTGCCCTGCCCTGAAGTATCATTGCTTCCTGAATCCAGAATCCTTCTCCTATTTCAGTTGTTGACGTACCTCTACTAATTTTGAGTCGCCTCGTAAACATGAAAAGACACCAGATATCAGCATTTGGTAAGTACGACTACATTAGAAGTGTTTATGATAGTTGAAATCAAACTAGTACAAAGATACAACATCACTGTCGTGTACCCGGTAAGGAGAGGACATTCCAAGATGGCGACCGAAACAGATAGACAGAGATAGGTGTCTCATTGCCGAGGTTTAGTTGGATACATTTCACCGTAGGTTATCGGGAAATAACTATGTATTTTTACCTTCGTCTAGTGTTTCCGTGTACAAACTGCAAGAAATTCGCGTATTTGCGTTTTCAAGTTGAAGTTTGTCGCACTTTCGTTTTTGAAGCGGAAACGGATCCTTTAAATGTGTTTTGTCCTACCCTTATCGACCTTGTTTGTATAAATATCGTCACACATGGTTGAAATCGGTTGTGATGAAGATTTATGCGCAATACGAACTGATTTGGTTCATAAATTCATTAGATATCGACATATTAACAAAACAGCATGGCAGCGGAGAGGACATGACAGTAATCCGGTGGAGGAGACCCAGAAATGAGATCTTTTCGGATAGGCAGTTGACAAAATCACTGAAACACAATAAACAGGTCCAAATGGTGTCCCGCTATTATATGTAGAAAAAAAAAGCTTTGTACTTTTGTTAGGGCCCTCCTCATTTAAGTGAATGTTGTTCATGGCCTCGCCCAACATACATCTGTAAAACTTCTTGAAATTGGACTTCTGAAGATATTTGGTTCTGCTTTAACATTTTTTTGTTTGACACTTTAGAGAAAGACTTCCTTCGAAAAAAGAGTTAAAATAATGTTGGAAAATACACATTTAACATACCAGTAATTAATTTAACATGATGTGTGACATCTAGAGTCATTGGCTCTGTAGCTCATCACATACATATTATTACAGGAATTGCATTATTCAATATATCTCTCAGGTAAAGACTTTTAACTGAAGACTAAATATGCAGACTATGTTAAATAATAAGGCATTACCCAGTCATCAAATTAACAATTTTCAATCGACTTTGGTCAACACAAAAACTAATTGTTACAGACTTTTACATTCTAAGAAAGAAGTAACAAGTATGTGTTTACAGTTAACCATTCTACTGATAAAGGTGAAGGGAACCAGAAACATTGTGCATACAAAAGATAACAAATTGAAATTCATAATAATGTTATTTTAAAGGTTTGACCTCTATCATATTGTCTTGTTAGACTTGTTCACTTGTACCACAGTAATCTCTAAGATCCCCCACTCCTCACCCCTCCCTGACCAATTGTTAAACCTGACTCTCCCGTCCTCCTGGTATGACCCTCCTTCCCTTTCCCCCTTCTCCCTCCCATATGAGTCAATATACATCTCTATGTAAGATTAAGAGTAGTTTGACTGAAAGGCCCATGTTTTGGCACTAGCAAGGAGTAAGAGTACGCTATATTTTGTTTATCTTAGAAGCTACAGACATTAAATTTAATGGGTTAATGATTACCCGTAACATTTTATCAGATCACTAAAAATGGAAAACCCCTTACAACCCCAACACACACAATCTTACTTATGAGGGGAGCAGAACGAATGAAACCCAGACGATTTCCCCTCAACAATTCCCAACCATGGCAATTACCTACCAGTGTGGAAGGACAACTGCCACCCGAATACTTATTGTTTTTAAAAAACTTTATAGGCTATATTAGCCTTATGGGATAAAAATATAGCAAATCGTCCTCATTGTTCAAATATCAACATTGGCATCCATTTTTATAGAAATAGAAATTTGCAAAACTCAATTAATTTTCCAATGTCTCAAGAGTTTATTTTATTGTTATCATATTTGTAACTGTATTATTCAGATTGACTTTTATATTATTCAAAAAACTTTAAATTTTATTGATTGTTGTAACTACAATGTATGCTTACATAGTGACTATACTGTTAAATTATACCAAAGAGTAACAAAAGCCTTGTAGAAAAACGACCTGTGTTCAGTAGAACTACTTTCCTACTTTTGTTTCTATGAATAACAATGAAAGAATTCATGGGGGTCTTATATACTAGCATCAGTTTGTAATACCAAGCACTTTTCTTCTTAAAGCAAAAACATATGTTCACCTGCTCCTGTTCATCAAATGCTTTACAATACTTTCCCTTCCTTATGTTATCAACCGAATCAAGACGTCGCTGCCTAGATTCTGAAGGGTTAACATATTTCATCTGCCTACTGTAGTGGTCGATTCCTCAATGTGAAAGGTTGTGATATTTCATCTTACGACAATCGGGGTCGATTCCTGGATAGTGAAGGGTTAACATATTTAATCTACCGACTATGGGGTTCGATTCCTAAATGTGAAAGGTTGTGATATATCATCTACTGACTACAGTGGTCGAATCCTTGTTTGTGAAGGATACTGATATATTATCTAACGACCATGGGGGTCGGTTCCTCGATTGTGAAGGGTAATGATATTTAAAATTCCGACTGCAATGGTCGAGTTTTTATGTGGTAAATGGTTATAATGTTTAATCTACCAATTATATGGATCGATTCCTAGATTGTGAAGGGTTATGCTATACCATCTACTGACAATTGTTGTCGATTCCTAGTTTGTGAAGGGTTATGATATTTCAACTTCCGACTGCAATGGTCAATTCTTAGATGGTGAACGGTTATGATATTATCTACCAACTATAGGGATCGATTCCTAGATTGTGAAGGGTTATGATATTTCATCTACCGAATGTAACCGTCGATTCATAGATTGTGAAACGCTTTTAACTCGTTTCTCCACCTTATATACCGACTTCAGTCTTACTTTCCTCTCGACTACAACGATCTCTCAGTCTTACTTTCCTCTCGACTACAACACTATCTCAGTTTTACTTTCCTCTCGACTTCAACAATCTCTCAGTCTTACTTTCCTCTCGAGAACAACGATCTCTCAGTCTTACTTTCCTCTCGACTACAACACTATCTCAGTTTTACTTTACTCTCGACTTGCACAATCTCTCAGTCTTACTTTCCTCTCGACTACAACGATCTCTCAGCCTTACTTTCCTCTCGACTACAACGATCTCTCAGTCTTACTTTCCTCTCGACTACAACGATCTCTCAGTCTTACTTTCCTCTCGACTACAACGATCTCTCAGTCTTACTTTACTCTCGACTACAACGATCTCTCGGTCTTACTTTCCTCTCGACTTCAACAGTCTCTCAGTCTTACTTTCCTCTCGACTACAACGATATCTCAGTCTTACTTTCCTCTCGACTACAACGATCTTTGAGTTTTACGTTCCTCTCGACTACAACGATCTCTCAGTCTTATTTTCCTCTCCACTACAAAGATCTCTCAATCTTACTTTCCTCTCGATTACAACGATCTCTCAGTCTTACTTTCCTCTCGACTACAACAATATCTCAGTTTTACTTTCCTCTCGACTACAACAATCTCTCAACCTTACTTTCCTCTCGACTACAACGATCTCTCAGTCTTACTTTCCTCTCGACTACAACGATCTCTCAGTCTTACTTTCCTCTCGACTACAACGATCTCTCAGTCTTACTTTCCTCTCGACTACAACACTATCTCAGTTTTACTTTCCTCTCGACTTCAACAATCTCTCAGTCTTACTTTCCTCTCGAGAACAACGATCTCTCAGTCTTACTTTCCTCTCGACTACAACACTATCTCAGTTTTACTTTACTCTCGACTTGCACAATCTCTCAGTCTTACTTTCCTCTCGACTACAACGATCTCTCAGTCTTACTTTACTCTCGACTACAACGATCTCCCAGTTTTACTTTCCTCTCGACTACAACGATCTGTCAGTCTTACTTTCCTCTCGACTACAACGATCTCTCAGTCTTACTTTCCTCTCGACTTCAACAATCTCTCAGTCTAACTTTCCTCTCAACTACAACAATCTCTCAGCCTTACTTTCCTCTCGACTACAACGATCTCTCAGTCTTACTTTCCTCTCGACTACAACGATCTCTCAGTCTTACTTTACTCTCGACTACAACGATCTCTCAGTCTTACTTTCCTCTCGACTACAACGATCTCTCAGTTTTACTTTCCTCTCGACTACAACACTATCTCAGTTTTACTTTCCTCTCGACTTCAACAATCTCTCAGTCTAACTTTCCTCTCGACTACAACAATCTCTCAGCCTTACTTTCCTCTCGACTACAACGATATCTCAGTCTTACTTTCCTCTCGACTACAACGATCTCTCAGTCTTACTTTCCTCTCGACTACAACGATCTCTCAGTCTTACTTTCCTCTCGACTACAACACTATCTCAGTTTTACTTTCCTCTCGACTTGCACAATCTCTCAGTCTTACTTTCCTCTCGACTTCAACGATCTCTCAGCCTTACTTTCCTCTCGACTACAACGATCTCTCAGTCTTACTTTCCTCTCGACTACAACGATCTCTCAGTCTTACTTTCCTCTCGACTACAACGATCTCTCAGTCTTACTTTACTCTCGACTACAACGATCTCTCGGTCTTACTTTCCTCTCGACTTCAACAGTCTCTCAGTCTTACTTTCCTCTCGACTACAACGATCTCTCAGTCTTACTTTCCTCTCGACTACAACGATCTTTGAGTTTTACGTTCCTCTCGACTACAACGATCTCTCAGTCTTATTTTCCTCTCCACTACAAAGATCTCTCAATCTTACTTTCCTCTCGATTACAACGATCTCTCAGTCTTACTTTCCTCTCGACTACAACAATATCTCAGTTTTACTTTCCTCTCGACTACAACAATCTCTCAACCTTACTTTCCTCTCGACTACAACGATCTCTCAGTCTTACTTTCCTCTCGACTACAACGATCTCTCAGTCTTACTTTCCTCTCGACTACAACGATCTCTCAGTCTTACTTTCCTCTCGACTACAACACTATCTCAGTTTTACTTTCCTCTCGACTTCAACAATCTCTCAGTCTTACTTTCCTCTCGAGAACAACGATCTCTCAGTCTTACTTTCCTCTCGACTACAACACTATCTCAGTTTTACTTTACTCTCGACTTGCACAATCTCTCAGTCTTACTTTCCTCTCGACTACAACGATCTCTCAGTCTTACTTTCCTCTCGACTACAACGATCTTTGAGTTTTACGTTCCTCTCGACTACAAAGATCTCTCAGTCTTACTTCCCTCTCCACTACAAAGATCTCTCAATTTTACTTTCCTCTCGACTTGCACAATATCTCAGTCTTACTTTCCTCTCGACTACAACGATCTCTCAGTCTTACTTTCCTCTCGACTACAACGATCTTTGAGTTTTACGTTCCTCTCGACTACAACGATCTCTCAGTCTTACTTTCCTCTCGACTACAACGATCTCTCAATCTTACTTTCCTCTCGACTACAACGATCTCTCAGTCTTACTTTCATCTCGATTACAACGATCTCTCAGTCTTACTTTCATCTCGACTACAACGATCTTTCAGGTTTACGTTCTTCTCGACTACAACGATCTCTCAGTCTTACTTTCCTCTCGACTACAACGATCTCTCAGTCTTACTTTCCTCTCGACTACAACGATCTCTCAGTCTTACTTTCCTCTCGACTACAACACTATCTCAGTCTTACTTTCCTCTCGACTACAACGATCTCTCAGTCTTACTTTCCTCTCGACTACAACGATCTCTCAGTTTTACTTTCCTCTCGACTACAACGATCTCTCAGTTTTACTTTCCTCTCGACTACAACGATCTTTCAGTTTTACTTTCCTCTCGACTACAACGATCTCTCAGTCTTACTTTCCTCTCGACTACAACGATCTCTCAGTCTTACTTTCATCTCGACTACAACGATCTCTCAGTTTTACTTTCCTCTCGACTACAACAATATCTCAGTTTTACTTTCCTCTCGACTACAATAATCTCTCAGCCTTACTTTCCTCTCGACTACAACGATCTCTCAGTCTTACTTTCCTCTCGACTACAACAGTATCTCAGTTTTACGTTCCTCTCGACTACAACGGTCTCTCAGTCTTATTTTCCTCTCCACTACAAAGATCTCTCAATCTTACTTTCCTCTCGATTACAACGATCTCTCAGTCTTACTTTCCTCTCGACTACAACAATATCTCAGTTTTACTTTCCTCTCGACTACAACAATCTCTCAACCTTACTTTCCTCTCGACTACACTGATCTCTCAGTCTTACTTTCCTCTCGACTACAACGATCTCTCAGTCTTACTTTCCTCTCGACTACAACGATCTCTCAGTCTTACTTTCCTCTCGACTACAACACTATCTCAGTTTTACTTTCCTCTCGACTTCAACAATCTCCCAGTCTTACTTTCCTCTCGAGAACAACGATCTCTCAGTCTTACTTTCCTCTCGACTACAACACTATCTCAGTTTTACTTTACTCTCGACTTGCACAATCTCTCAGTCTTACTTTCCTCTCGACTACAACGATCTCTCAGTCTTACTTTCCTCTCGACTACAACGATCTTTGAGTTTTACGTTCCTCTCGACTACAAAGATCTCTCAGTCTTACTTTCCTCTCCACTACAAAGATCTCTCAATTTTACTTTCCTCTCGACTTGCACAATCTCTCAGTCTTACTTTCCTCTCGACTACAACGATCTTTGAGTTTTACGTTCCTCTCGACTACAACGATCTCTCAGTCTTACTTTCCTCTCGACTACAACGATCTCTCAATCTTACTTTCCTCTCGACTACAACGATCTCTCAGTCTTACTTTCATCTCGACTACAACGATCTCTCAGTCTTACTTTCATCTCGACTACAACGATCTTTCAGGTTTACGTTCCTCTCGACTACAACGATCTCTCAGTCTTACTTTCCTCTCGACTACAACGATCTCTCAGTCTTACTTTCCTCTCGACTACAACGATCTCTCAGTCTTACTTTCCTCTCGACTACAACACTATCTCAGTCTTACTTTCCTCTCGACTACAACGATCTTTCAGTTTTACTTTCCTCTCGACTACAACGATCTCTCAGTCTTACTTTCCTCTCGACTACAACGATCTCTCAGTCTTACTTTCATCTCGACTACAACGATCTCTCAGTTTTACTTTCCTCTCGACTACAACAATATCTCAGTTTTACTTTCCTCTCGACTACAATAATCTCTCAGTCTTACTTTCCTCTCGACTACAACGATCTCTCAGTCTTACTTTCCTCTCGACTACAACACTATCTCAGTTTTACTTTCCTCTCGACTACAACAATCTCTCAGCCTTACTTTCCTCTCGACTACAACACTATCTCAGTTTTACTTTTCTCTCGACTTCAACAATCTCTCAGTCTTACTTTCCTCTCGTCTACAACGATCTCTCGGTCTTACTTTCCTCTCGACTACAACGATCTTTCAGTTTTACTTTCCTCTCGACTACAACGATCTCTCAGTCTTACTTTCCTCTCGACTACAACGATCTCTCAGTCTTACTTTCATCTCGACTACAACGATCTCTCAGTTTTACTTTCCTCTCGACTACAACGATCTCTCTTCCTCTCGACTACAATAATCTCTCAGCCTTACTTTCCTCTCGACTACAACGATCTCTCAGTCTTACTTTCCTCTCGACTACAACAGTATCTCAGTTTTACTTTCCTCTCGACTACAACAATCTCTCAGCCTTACTTTCCTCTCGACTACAACACTATCTCAGTTTTACTTTTCTCTCGACTTCAACAATCTCTCAGTCTTACTTTCCTCTCGTCTACAACGATCTCTCGGTCTTACTTTCCTCTCGACTACAACGATCTCTCAGTCTTACTTTCCTCTCGACTACAACAGTATCTCAGTTTTACTTTCCTCTCGACTACAACAATCTCTCAGCCTTACTTTCCTCTCGACTACAACACTATCTCAGTTTTACTTTTCTCTCGACTTCAACAATCTCTCAGTCTTACTTTCCTCTCGACTACAACGATCTCTCAGTCTTACTTTCATCTCGACTACAACGATCTCTCAGTTTTACTTTCCTCTCGACTACAACAATATCTCAGTTTTACTTTCCTCTCGACTACAATAATCTCTCAGCCTTACTTTCCTCTCGACTACAACGATCTCTCAGTCTTACTTTCCTCTCGACTACAACAGTATCTCAGTTTTACTTTCCTCTCGACTACAACAATCTCTCAGCCTTACTTTCCTCTCGACTACAACACTATCTCAGTTTTACTTTCCTCTCGACTTCAACAGTCTCTCAGTCTTACTTTCCTCTCGACTACAACGATCTCTCAGTCTTACTTTCATCTCGACTACAACGATCTTTGAGTTTTACGTTCCTCTCGACTACAACGATCTCCTAGTCTTACTTTCCTCTCGACTACAACGATCTCTCAGTCTTACTTTCCTCTGCACTACAAAGATCTCTCAATCTTACTTTCCTCTCGACTACAACGATCTCTCAGTCTTACTTTCCTCTCGACTACAACGATCTCTCAGTTTTACTTTCCTCTCGACTACAACGATCTCTCAGTCTTACTTTCCTCTCGACTACAACGATCTTTCAGTTTTACTTTCCTCTCGACTACAACGATCTCTCAGTCTTACTTTCCTCTCGACTACAACGATCTCTCAGTCTTACTTTCCTCTCGACTACAACGATCTCTCAGTCTTACTTTCCTCTCGACTACAACGATCTTTCAGTTTTACTTTCCTCTCGACTACAACGATCTCTCAGTCTTACTTTCATCTCGACTACAACGATCTCTCAGTTTTACTTTCCTCTCGACTACAACAATATCTCAGTTTTACTTTCCTCTCGACTACAATAATCTCTCAGCCTTACTTTCCTCTCGACTACAACGATCTCTCAGTCTTACTTTCCTCTCGACTACAACAGTATCTCAGTTTTACTTTCCTCTCGACTACAACAATCTCTCAGCCTTACTTTCCTCTCGACTACAACACTATCTCAGTTTTACTTTCCTCTCGACTTCAACAATCTCTCAGTCTTACTTTCCTCTCGACTACAACGATCTCTCGGTCTTACTTTCCTCTCGACTACAACGATCTCTCAGTCTTATTTTCATCTCGACTACAACGATCTTTGAGTTTTACGTTCCTCTCGACTACAACGATCTCTCAGTCTTATTTTCCTCTTCACTACAAAGATCTCTCAATCTTACTTTCCTCTCGACTACAACGATCTCTCAGCCTTACTTTCCTCTCGACTACAACGATCTCTCAGTCTTACTTTCCTCTCGACTACAACGATCTCTCAGTCTTACTTTCCTCTCGACTACAACGATCTCTCAGTCTTACTTTCCTCTCGACTACAACACTATCTCAGTTTTACTTTCCTCTCGACTTCAACAATCTCTCAGTCTTACTTTCCTCTCGAATACAACGATCTCTCAGTCTTACTTTCCTCTCGACTACAACGATCTCTCAGTTTTACTTTCCTCTCGACAACAACACTATCTCAGTTTTACTTTCCTCTCGACTACAACAATCTCTCAGCCTTACTTTCCTCTCGACTACAACGATCTCTCAGTCTTACTTTCCTCTCGACTACAACGATCTCTCAGTCTTACTTTCCTCTCGACTACAACGATCTCTCAGTCTTACTTTCCTCTCGACTACAACACTATCTCAGTTTAACTTTCCTCTCGACTTCAACAATCTCTCAGTCTAACTTTCCTCTCGACTACAACCATCTCTCAGTCTTACTTTCCTCTCGACTACAACGATCTCTCAGTCTTACTTTCCTCTCGACTACAACGATCTCTCAGTCTTACTTTACTCTCGACTACAACGATCTCTCAGTCTTACTTTCCTCTCGACTACAACGATCTCTCAGTCTTACTTTCCTCTCGACTACAACGATCTTTGAGTTTTACGTTCCTCTCGACTACAACGATCTCTCAGTCTTACTTTCCTCTCGACTACAACGATCTCTCAGTCTTACTTTACTCTCGAATACAACGATCTCTCAGTCTTACTTTCCTCTCGACTACAACGATCTCTCAGTTTTACTTTCCTCTCGACTACAACACTATCTCAGTTTTACTTTCCTCTCGACTTCAACAGTCTCTCAGTCTTACTTTCCTCTCGACTACAACGATCTCTCAGTCTTACTTTCATCTCGACTACAACGATCTTTGAGTTTTACGTTCCTCTCGACTACAACGATCTCTCAGTCTTATTTTCCTCTTCACTACAAAGATCTCTCAATCTTACTTTCCTCTCGACTACAACGATCTCTCAGCCTTACTTTCCTCTCGACTACAACGATCTCTCAGTCTTACTTTCCTCTCGACTACAACGATCTCTCAGTCTTACTTTCCTCTCGACTACAACGATCTCTCAGTCTTACTTTCCTCTCGACTACAACACTATCTCAGTTTTACTTTCCTCTCGACTTCAACAATCTCTCAGTCTTACTTTCCTCTCGAATACAACGATCTCTCAGTCTTACTTTCCTCTCGACTACAACGATCTCTCAGTTTTACTTTCCTCTCGACAACAACACTATCTCAGTTTTACTTTCCTCTCGACTACAACAATCTCTCAGCCTTACTTTCCTCTCGACTACAACGATCTCTCAGTCTTACTTTCCTCTCGACTACAACGATCTCTCAGTCTTACTTTCCTCTCGACTACAACGATCTCTCAGTCTTACTTTCCTCTCGACTACAACACTATCTCAGTTTTACTTTCCTCTCGACTTCAACAATCTCTCAGTCTTACTTTCCTCTCGACTACAACCATCTCTCAGTCTTACTTTCCTCTCGACTACAACGATCTCTCAGTCTTACTTTCCTCTCGACTACAACGATCTCTCAGTCTTACTTTACTCTCGACTACAACGATCTCTCAGTCTTACTTTCCTCTCGACTACAACGATCTCTCAGTCTTACTTTCCTCTCGACTACAACGATCTTTGAGTTTTACGTTCCTCTCGACTACAACGATCTCTCAGTCTTACTTTCCTCTCGACTACAACGATCTCTCAATCTTACTTTTCTCTCGACTACAACGATCTCTCAGTCTTACTTTCATCTCGACTACAACGATCTCTCAGTCTTACTTTCATCTCGACTACAACGATCTTTCAGTTTTACGTTCCTCTCGACTACAACGATCTCTCAGTCTTACTTTCCTCTCGACTACATCGATCTCTCAGTCTTACTTTCCTCTCGACTACAACGATCTCTCAGTCTTACTTTCCTCTCGACTACAACACTATCTCAGTCTTACTTTCCTCTCGACTACAACACTATCTCAGTCTTACTTTCCTCTCGACTACAACGATCTCTCAGTCTTACTTTCCTCTCGACTACAACGATCTCTCAGTCTTACTTTCCTCTCCACTACAAAGATCTCTCAATCTTACTTTCCTCTCGACTACAACGATCTCTCAGTCTTACTTTCCTCTCGACTACAACGATCTCTCAGTTTTACTTTCCTCTCGACTACAACGATCTCTCAGTCTTACTTTCCTCTCGACTACAACGATCTTTCAGTTTTACTTTCCTCTCGACTACAACGATCTCTCAGTCTTACTTTCATCTCGACTACAACGATCTCTCAGTTTTACTTTCCTCTCGACTACAACAATATCTCAGTTTTACTTTCCTCTCGACTACAATAATCTCTCAGCCTTACTTTCCTCTCGACTACAACGATCTCTCAGTCTTACTTTCCTCTCGACTACAACGATCTCTCAGTTTTACTTTCCTCTCGATTACAACGAACTTTCAGTCTTACTTCCCTCTCCAGTGCTAAGGTTTCTCAGTCTTACGTTCTTCTAATCTTTCACGATATCACAGTATTAAGATGCAGAGCGAAATATAAGTGGAAGTAACTAAGATGCAAAGCGTGTAGAATGGAAGGTATAAGATGCAGAGTGCGTAGAAAGATAGATCGAAGTAAGATACAGAGTGTGAAGAAAGATGGATTGAAGTTAGATGCAGAGCTTGAAGAAAGGTGGATTGAAGTTAGTTGCAGAGCTTGAAAAAAGGTGGATGGAAGTAATATGCAGAGCTTGAAGAAAGGTGGATTGAAGTTAGATGCAGAGCTTGAAGAAAGGTGGATGGAAGTAATATGCAGAGCTTGAAGAAAGGTGGATGGAAGTAATATGCAGAGCTTGAAGAAAGGTGGATGGAAGTAATATGCAGAGCTTGAAGAAAGGTGGATGGAAGTAATATGCAGAGCTTGAAGAAAGGTGGATGGAAGTAATATGCAGAGCTTGAAGAAAGGTGGATGGAAATAATATGCAGAGCTTGAAGAAAGGTGGATGGAAGTAATATGCAGAGCTTGAAGAAAGGTGGATGGAAGTAATATGCAGAGCTTGAAGAAAGGTGGATGGAAGTAATATGCAGAGCTTGAAGAAAGTTGGATGGAAGTAATATGCAGAGCTTGAAGAAAGGTGGATGGAAGTAATATGCAGAGCTTGAAGAAAGATGGATGGAAGTAATATGCAGAGCTTGAAGAAAGGTGGATGGAAGTAATATGCAGAGCTTGAAGAAAGGTGGATGGAAGTAATATGCAGAGCTTGAAGAAAGGTGGAAGGAAGTAAGATCCAGAGCGCGTAGAAAGGTAGATGGAATTAATAAGTAGAGCTTGAAGAATGGTTGATGGAAGTAAGATTCAGAGTAGATGGAAGAAAGTTACAGAGCTTGAAGAAAGATGGATTGAAGTAAAATGCAGAAATTGAGGAAAGATGGATGGAAGTAAGATGCAGAGCGTGTAGAAAGATAGATGGAAGTATGATGCAGAGCGTGTAGAAAGATTAATTGAAGTAAAGATACATAGCTTGTAGAAAGATGGATTGAAATAAAATACTGAGCGTGTAGAGGGATGGACTGAAGTAATATACAGAGCGTGTAGATCCATGGTTGGAAGTAAGATGCAGAGTTTGAGAAAGGTTGATGGAAGTAAGATACAGAGCGTGGAAAAAGGTAGATGGAAGTAAAATGCAGATAGTGTAGAAAGGTAGGTATGTATTATACACATCGTGGAGAAAATTAGAACGAAGAAAGAAACTGATCGTGTTGAAAGGTAGATGGAAGTAAAATATTGATCGTGTAGAAAGGGAGATGGAAGTGAGATGCAGATCGTATAGAAAGGTAGAGGGTAGTAAGATAATGATCGTGTAGAAAAGTAGATGAAAGTGAGACGCAGTTCATATAGAAAGGTAGATGGAAGTAAGATGCAGATCATATAGAAAAGTAAGATACTGATCGCATCGAAAGGTAGATAGAAGTAAGATACTGATCGCGTTGAAAGGTAGATGGAAGTAAGGTGCAGATCGTGTAGAAAGGTAAATTGAAGTAAGATGTACATCGGGTAGAAAGGTAGATGGAAGTAAAATATTGATCGTGTAGAAAGGTAGATGGAAGTAAGATACTGAATGTGTAGAAAGGTAGATGGAAGTAAGATACTGAATGTGTAGAAAGGTAGATGGAAGTAAGATACTGAATGTGTAGAAAGGTAGATGGAAGTAAGATACTGAATATGTAGAAAGGTAGATGGAAGTAAGATACTGAATGTGTAGAAAGGTAGATGGAAGTAAGATACTGAATATGTAGAAAGGTAGATGGAAGTAAAATACTGATTGTGTAGAAAGGTAGATGGAAGTAATATACTGAATGTGTAGAAAGGTAGATGGAAGTAAGATACTGAATGTGTAGAAAGGTAGATGGAAGTAAGATACTGAATGTGTAGAAAGGTAGATGGAAGTAAGATACTGAATGTGTAGAAAGGTAGATGGAAGTAAGATACTGAATGTGTAGAAAGGTAGATGGAAGTAAGATACTGAATGTGTAGAAAGGTAGATGGAAGTAAGATACTGAATGTGTAGAAAGGTAGATGGAAGTAAGATACTGATCGTGTAGAAAGGTAGATGGAAGTAAGATACTGAATGTGTAGAAAGGTAGATGGAAGTAAGATACTGAATGTGTAGAAAGGTAGATGGAAGTAAGATACTGAATGTGTAGAAAGGTAGATGGAAGTAAGATACTGATTGTGTAGAAAGGTAGATGGAAGTAAGATACTGAATGTGTAGAAAGGTAGATGGAAGTAAGATACTGAATGTGTAGAAAGGTAGATGGAAGTAAGATACTGAATATGTAGAAAGGTAGATGGAAGTAAAATACTGATTGTGTAGAAAGGTAGATGGAAGTAAGATACTGAATGTGTAGAAAGGTAGATGGAAGTAAGATACTGAATGTGTAGAAAGGTAGATGGAAGTAAGATACTGAATGTGTAGAAAGGTATATGGAAGTAAGATACTGAATGTGTAGAAAGGTAGATGGAAGTAAGATACTGAATGTGTAGAAAGGTATATGGAAGTAAAATACTGAATGTGTAGAAAGGTAGATGGAAGTAAAATACTGAATGTGTAGAAAGGTAGATGGAAGTAAGATACTGAATGTGTAGAAAGGTAGATGGAAGTAAGATACTGAATGTGTAGAAAGGTAGATGGAAGTAAAATACTGATTGTGTAGAAAGGTAGATGGAAGTAAGATACTGAATGTGTAGAAAGGTAGATGGAAGTAAGATACTGAATGTGTAGAAAGGTAGATGGAAGTAAGATACTGAATGTGTAGAAAGGTAGATGGAAGTAAAATACTGATTGTGTAGAAAGGTAGATGGAAGTAAAATACTGATTGTGTAGAAAGGTAGATGGAAGTAAGATACTGAATGTGTAGAAAGGTAGATGGAAGTAAAATACTGAATGTGTAGAAAGGTAGATGGAAGTAAGATACTGATTGTGTAGAAAGGTAGATGGAAGTAAGATACTGAATGTGTAGAAAGGTAGATGGAAGTAAGATACTGAATGTGTAGAAAGGTAGATGGAAGTAAGATACTGAATGTGTAGAAAGGTATATGGAAGTAAGATACTGAATGTGTAGAAAGGTAGATGGAAGTAAGATACTGAATTTGTAGAAAGGTAGATGGAGGTAAGATACTGAATGTGTAGGAAGGTAGATGGAAGTAAGATACTGAATGTGTAGAAAGGTAGATGGAAGTAAGATACTGAATGTGTAGAAAGGTAGATGGAATTAGATACTGAATGTGTAGAAAGGTAGATGGAAGTAAAATACTGACTGTGTAGAAAGGTAGATGGAAGTAAGATACTGAATGTGTAGAAAGGTAGATGGAAGTAAGATACTGAATGTGTAGAAAGGTAGATGGAAGTAAGATACTGAATGTGTAGAAAGGTAGATGGAAGTAAGATACTGAATGTGTAGAAAGGTAGATGGAAGTAAGATACTGAATGTGTAGAAAGGTAGATGGAAGTAAGATACTGAATGTGTAGAAAGGTAGATGGAAGTAAGATACTGAATGTGTAGAAAGGTAGATGGAAGTAAGATACTGAATGTGTAGAAAGGTAGATGGAAGTAAAATACTGAATGTGTAGAAAGGTAGATGGAAGTAAAATACTGAATGTGTAGAAAGGTAGATGGAAGTAAGATACTGAATGTGTAGAAAGGTAGATGGAAGTAAGATACTGAATGTGTAGAAAGGTAGATGGAAGTAAGATACTGAATGTGTAGAAAGGTAGATGGAAGTAAAATACTGAATGTGTAGAAAGGTAGATGGAAGTAAAATACTGAATTTGTAGAAAGGTAGATGGAAGTAAAATACTGAATGTGTAGAAAGGTAGATGGAAGTAAAATACTGAATGTGTAGAAAGGTAGATGGAAGTAAGATACTGAATGTGTAGAAAGGTAGATGGAAGTAAGATACTGAATGTGTAGAAAGGTAGATGGAAGTAAGATACTGAATGTGTAGAAAGGTAGATGGAAGTAAGATACTGAATGTGTAGAAAGGTAGATGGAAGTAAAATACTGATTGTGTAGAAAGGTAGATGGAAGTAAGATACTGAATGTGTAGAAAGGTAGATGGAAGTAAGATACTGAATGTGTAGAAAGGTAGATGGAAGTAAGATACTGAATGTGTAGAAAGGTAGATGGAAGTAAGATACTGATTGTGTAGAAAGGTAGATGGAAGTAAGATACTGAATGTGTAGAAAGGTAGATGGAAGTAAGATACTGAATGTGTAGAAAGGTAGATGGAAGTAAGATACTGAATGTGTAGAAAGGTATATGGAAGTAAGATACTGAATGTGTAGAAAGGTAGATGGAAGTAAGATACTGAATTTGTAGAAAGGTAGATGGAAGTAAGATACTGAATGTGTAGGAAGGTAGATGGAAGTAAGATACTGAATGTGTAGAAAGGTAGATGGAAGTAAGATACTGAATGTGTAGAAAGGTAGATGGAATTAGATACTGAATGTGTAGAAAGGTAGATGGAAGTAAGATACTGAATGTGTAGAAAGGTAGATGGAAGTAAGATACTGAATGTGTAGAAAGGTAGATGGAAGTAAGATACTGAATGTGTAGAAAGGTAGATGGAAGTAAGATACTGAATGTGTAGAAAGGTAGATGGAAGTAAGATACTGAATGTGTAGAAAGGTAGATGGAAGTAAGATACTGAATGTGTAGAAAGGTAGATGGAAGTAAGATACTGAATGTGTAGAAAGGTAGATGGAAGTAAGATACTGAATGTGTAGAAAGGTAGATGGAAGTAAGATACTGAATGTGTAGAAAGGTAGATGGAAGTAAGATACTGAATGTGTAGAAAGGTAGATGGAAGTAAGATACTGAATGTGTAGAAAGGTAGATGGAAGTAAGATACTGAATGTGTAGAAAGGTAGATGGAAGTAAGATACTGAATGTGTTGAAAGGTAGATGGAAGTAAGATACTGAATGTGTAGAAAGGTAGATGGAAGTAAGATACTGAATGTGTAGAAAGGTAGATGGAAGTAAGATACTGAATGTGTAGAAAGGTAGATGGAAGTAAGATACTGAATGTGTAGAAAGGTAGATGGAAGTAAGATACTGAATGTGTAGAAAGGTAGATGGAAGTAAGATACTGAATGTGTAGAAAGGTAGATGGAAGTAAGATACTGAATGTGTAGAAAGGTAGATGGAAGTAAGATACTGAATGTGTAGAAAGGTATATGGAAGTAAGATACTGAATGTGTAGAAAGGTAGATGGAAGTAAGATACTGAATGTGTAGAAAGGTAGATGGAAGTAAGATACTGAATGTGTAGAAAGGTAGATGGAAGTAAGATACTGAATGTGTAGAAAGGTAGATGGAAGTAAGATACTGAATGTGTAGAAAGGTAGATGGAAGTAAGATACTGAATGTGTAGAAAGGTAGATGGAAGTAAGATACTGAATGTGTAGAAAGGTAGATGGAAGTAAGATACTGAATGTGTAGAAAGGTAGATGGAAGTAAGATACTGAATGTGTAGAAAGGTAGATGGAAGTAAGATACTGAATGTGTAGAAAGGTATATGGAAGTAAGATACTGAATGTGTAGAAAGGTAGATGGAAGTAAGATACTGAATGTGTAGAAAGGTAGATGGAAGTAAGATACTGAATGTGTAGAAAGGTAGATGGAAGTAAGATACTGAATGTGTAGAAAGGTAGATGGAAGTAAGATACTGAATGTGTAGAAAGGTAGATGGAAGTAAGATACTGAATGTGTAGAAAGGTATATGGAAGTAAGATACTGAATGTGTAGAAAGGTAGATCGAAGTAAAATACTGATTGTGTAGAAAGGTAGATGGAAGTAAAATACTGATTGTGTAGAAAGGTAGACGAAAGTAAGATGCCGAGTGTGTAGAAAGGTAGATGGAAGTAAGATGTCGAGTGTGTAGGAAGAGAGATGGAAGTAAAATACTGATTGTGTAGAAAGGTATATGGAAGTAAGATACTGAATGTGTAGAAAGGTAGATGGAAGTAAAATACTGATTGTGTAGAAAGGTAGATGGAAGTAAAATACTGATTGTGTAGAAAGGTAGATGGAAGTAAGATACTGAATGTGTAGAAAGGTAGATGGAAGTAAAATACTGATTGTGTAGAAAGGTAGATGGAAGTAAAATACTGAATGTGTAGAAAGGTAGATGGAAGTAAGATACTGAATGTGTAGAAAGGTAGATGGAAGTAAGATACTGAATGTGTAGAAAGGTATATGGAAGTAAAATACTGATTGTGTAGAAAGGTAGATGGAAGTAAAATACTGAATGTGTAGAAAGGTAGATGGAAGTAAGATACTGAATGTGTAGAAAGGTAGATGGAAGTAAAATACTGATTGTGTAGAAAGGTAGATGGAAGTAAGATACTGAATGTGTAGAAAGGTAGATGGAAGTAAAATACTGAATGTGTAGAAAGGTAGATGGAAGTAAGATACTGAATGTGTAGAAAGGTATATGGAAGTAAAATACTGATTGTGTAGAAAGGTATATGGAAGTAAAATACTGATTGTGTAGAAAGGTATATGGAAGTAAGATACTGAATGTGTAGAAAGGTAGATGGAAGTAAAATACTGATTGTGTAGAAAGGTAGATGGAAGTAAAATACTGATTGTGTAGAAAGGTAGATGGAAGTAAGATACTGAATGTGTAGAAAGGTAGATGGAAGTAAGATACTGAATGTGTAGAAAGGTAGATGGAAGTAAGATACTGAATGTGTAGAAAGGTAGATGGAAGTAAAATACTGATTGTGTAGAAAGGTAAATGGAAGTAAGATACTGAATGTGTAGAAAGGTAGATCGAAGTAAAATACTGATTGTGTAGAAAGGTAGATGGAAGTAAAATACTGATTGTGTAGAAAGGTAGATGGAAGTAAGATACTGAATGTGTAGAAAGGTAGATGGAAGTAAGATACTGAATGTGTAGAAAGGTAGATGGAAGTAAAATACTGATTGTGTAGAAAGGTAGATGGAAGTAAGATACTGAATGTGTAGAAAGGTAGATGGAAGTAAGATGCCGAGTGTGTAGAAAGGTAGATGGAAGTAAGATACTGAATATGTAGAAAGGTAGATGGAAGTAAAATACTGATTGTGTAGAAAGGTAGATGGAAGTAAAATACTGATTGTGTAGAAAGGTAGATGGAAGTAAGATACTGAATGTGTAGAAAGGTAGATGGAAGTAAGATACTGAATGTGTAGAAAGGTAGATGGAAGTAAGATACTGAATGTGTAGAAAGGTAGATGGAAGTAAAATACTGATTGTGTAGAAAGGTAGATGGAAGTAAGATACTGACTGTGTAGAAAGGTAGATGGAAGTAAGATACTGAATGTGTAGAAAGGTAGATGGAAGTAAGATACTGACTGTGTAGAAAGGTAGATGGAAGTAAGATACTGAATATGTAGAAAGGTAGATGGAAGTAAAATACTGATTGTGTAGAAAGGTAGATGGAAGTAAGATACTGACTGTGTAGAAAGGTAGATGGAAGTAAGATACTGAATGTGTAGAAAGGTAGATGGAAGTAAGATACTGAATGTGTAGAAAGGTAGATGGAAGTAAAATACTGATTGTGTAGAAAGGTAGATGGAAGTAAGATACTGAATGTGTAGAAAGGTAGATGGAAGTAAGATACTGAATGTGTAGAAAGGTAGATGGAAGTAAGATGCCGAGTGTGTAGAAAGGTAGATGGAAGTAAAATACTGAATGTGTAGAAAGGTAGATGGAAGTAAGATACTGAATGTGTAGAAAGGTAGATGGAAGTAAGATACTGAATGTGTAGAAAGGTAGATGGAAGTAAGATACTGAATGTGTAGAAAGGTAGATGGAAGTAAGATACTGAATGTGTAGAAAGGTAGATGGAAGTAAGATACTGAATGTGTAGAAAGGTAGATGGAAGTAAGATACTGAATGTGTAGAAAGGTAGATGGAAGTAAGATACTGAATGTGTAGAAAGGTAGATGGAAGTAAGATACTGAATGTGTAGAAAGGTAGATGGAAGTAAGATACTGAATGTGTAGAAAGGTAGATGGAAGTAAGATACTGAATGTGTAGAAAGGTAGATGGAAGTAAGATACTGAATGTGTAGAAAGGTAGATGGAAGTAAGATACTGAATGTGTAGAAAGGTAGATGGAAGTAATATACTGAATGTGTAGAAAGGTAGATGGAAGTAAGATACTGAATGTGTAGAAAGGTAGATGGAAGTAAGATACTGAATGTGTAGAAAGGTAGATGGAAGTAAGATACTGAATGTGTAGAAAGGTAGATGGAAGTAAGATACTGAATGTGTAGAAAGGTATATGGAAGTAAGATACTGAATGTGTAGAAAGGTAGATGGAAGTAAAATACTGACTGTGTAGAAAGGTAGATGGAAGTAAGATACTGAATGTGTAGAAAGGTAGATGGAAGTAAGATACTGAATGTGTAGAAAGGTAGATGGAAGTAAGATACTGAATGTGTAGAAAGGTAGATGGAAGTAAGATACTGAATGTGTAGAAAGGTAGATGGAAGTAAGATACTGAATGTGTAGAAAGGTAGATGGAAGTAAGATACTGAATGTGTAGAAAGGTAGATGGAAGTAAGATACTGAATGTGTAGAAAGGTATATGGAAGTAAGATACTGAATGTGTAGAAAGGTAGATGGAAGTAAAATACTGAATGTGTAGAAAGGTAGATGGAAGTAAGATACTGAATGTGTAGAAAGGTAGATGGAAGTAAGATACTGAATGTGTAGAAAGGTAGATGGAAGTAAGATACTGAATGTGTAGAAAGGTAGATGGAAGTAAGATACTGAATGTGTAGAAAGGTAGATGGAAGTAAGATACTGAATGTGTAGAAAGGTAGATGGAAGTAAGATACTGAATGTGTAGAAAGGTAGATGGAAGTAAGATACTGAATGTGTAGAAAGGTATATGGAAGTAAGATACTGAATGTGTAGAAAGGTAGATGGAAGTAAAATACTGAATGTGTAGAAAGGTAGATGGAAGTAAGATACTGAATGTGTAGAAAGGTAGATGGAAGTAAGATACTGAATGTGTAGAAAGGTATATGGAAGTAAGATACTGAATGTGTAGAAAGGTAGATGGAAGTAAAATACTGACTGTGTAGAAAGGTAGATGGAAGTAAGATACTGAATGTGTAGAAAGGTAGATGGAAGTAAGATACTGAATGTGTAGAAAGGTAGATGGAAGTAAGATACTGAATGTGTAGAAAGGTAGATGGAAGTAAGATACTGAATGTGTAGAAAGGTAGATGGAAGTAAGATACTGAATGTGTAGAAAGGTAGATGGAAGTAAGATACTGAATGTGTAGAAAGGTAGATGGAAGTAAGATACTGAATGTGTAGAAAGGTATATGGAAGTAAGATACTGAATGTGTAGAAAGGTAGATGGAAGTAAAATACTGAATGTGTAGAAAGGTAGATGGAAGTAAGATACTGAATGTGTAGAAAGGTAGATGGAAGTAAGATACTGAATGTGTAGAAAGGTAGATGGAAGTAAGATACTGAATGTGTAGAAAGGTAGATGGAAGTAAGATACTGAATGTGTAGAAAGGTAGATGGAAGTAAGATACTGAATGTGTAGAAAGGTAGATGGAAGTAAGATACTGAATGTGTAGAAAGGTAGATGGAAGTAAGATACTGAATGTGTAGAAAGGTATATGGAAGTAAGATACTGAATGTGTAGAAAGGTAGATGGAAGTAAAATACTGACTGTGTAGAAAGGTAGATGGAAGTAAAATACTGAATGTGTAGAAAGGTAGATGGAAGTAAGATACTGAATGTGTAGAAAGGTAGATGGAAGTAAGATACTGAATGTGTAGAAAGGTAGATGGAAGTAAGATACTGAATGTGTAGAAAGGTAGATGGAAGTAAGATGCCGAGTGTGTAGGAAGAGAGATGGAAGTAATATACAGAACGTGAAAAAAAGTAGATGGACGCAAGATAAAGATCGTGAAGATAGGTAGTTGGAAGTAAGATGTAGAGCGTGTAGAAAGCTCAATGGAAGGAAGAACAAAAGAGTAATATAGGTAATGGGAAGCAAAACGCAGATTGTATGGAGGATAAAGGTTTTCCTAGGTAGAGAAACGTAAATGCAGAGCGTTTTGGATTGTAAATGAAACAAGGTGCAGAGGATGTAGAAGGATCGTATCATGTATTTCAAAATGTATAAGAACTATTTTTACTATTAAATTCACAACTATACAATACATACATACATCCAATTTCACGAAAATATTTTCAGTTGGGGTACTTCTCATGGCATCGGCATTGGGTTGTTATGAGCACTGTGCGGCGACATTTAGCTCAGCGCTCATGTCAGCTCAAAACACCGGAAACAACTCCGCACAGATGAGTTGTCAGTGAGTATTCTTAAGTTCATTTTAGCCTGTCAGGAATATGACGGCTTTCCATTTTTTTAATTGTTTTTATTATTTAAAGATGGCATATCTTTATTGTCAGAAGGGAGACATGGTTATTTGAAATGTACATTTACGTTACCTAAATTCGTGGGATACCGTGATTCGTAGATGATCAGAATTATCGCGATATCTCGTTGCCCGAATCTCGCATGACGTCACATAGCGGTACCCTTGATGTACACACACTCTCACGCATCGCTGACAAAAATGTTCCGAATTGCTCCACTATACGTAAGTACAGACATATAAATAGTCATAAAACCTTAAAACACATCCGAGATCACTAATACCA
Source organism: Gibbula magus (assembly GCA_936450465.1). Classification (NCBI taxonomy): domain Eukaryota; kingdom Metazoa; phylum Mollusca; class Gastropoda; order Trochida; family Trochidae; genus Gibbula; species Gibbula magus. Next base: position 46,445,534 of record OW388304.1, on the reverse strand, counting down.
ATTTTCAAGTTAACCTAAAATCGAATTACAAAGATACGGTAAGCTCCAACCTTCTCATGATTTGTCGTCTGCTTGTTTATAAATCAGTAAAAGTAAATCACGTGACTAGAGCGGAATGCCGCTGTCCAAATTTAGAATCTATGGAAACGTTTTCGGACCATCTCTTATGTAAATTGTTTGTATTTTGTAGGGATCGCCGACACCTACGCGAAAAGGTTACAAGAGTTATTTCCCAACAGCTTTAACAAATGCATATTTAGAAGTAAAAACCAACAACACATCTGTTCATATAGCGCCAATAACTTTCTCGGTACCAGAACAAACTCTCAGAGACCGCATCATAGGGAAAATTGACATTGACACTGTTAAATCAGGTGCTTTCCCGATATTGAATCAAGAGGAGGAAAGTAGGCTCGTAAACCATGTCACATATATGGCATCCATTGGATACGGCTATACCAGGAAAGAGGTCTTCCAACTTGGTTCTACCTACGCATGTCATTTGGGAAAACGTGCCCACGCCCATCCCTTGTCTCTGAAGTGGTTATATGGACGATGGCCAGAAATGAAAGTCAGAAGTGCAAAATCCCTAACTGAACTTCGTGCGAAGGCCTGCTCAGAAGAATGTGTGAAAAAATACTATGATGAACATGGCGCCATTTTTGTAAAATACGATTTCGCATCAAGACCTGAGGCTATCTACAATGAAGATGAAAGGGGGATAAACCAATCTCATGTAGCACCGAAAGTACTTGGTTCAAGAGACTCTGTTGTATACGAGATATCATCAGAAAAATCCTCTCTCGTCACACTTTTTGGTTGTGGAAACGCTCTCGGAACTTTTATCTCACCTTTTTTTTGTATTTTCTGACGCTAAATTACGAAGTGAATTGCTTGAAGATTGTAGTCCAGGAAGTGACGGGTCGATGTCCGAATCTGGTTGGTCAACTGGTGTCATATTTCATGACTACTTGGACAGACATTTCTTGCGTTATGCGACTCTTGCCACGCCGACGAAACCGCTTCTTCTACTGTACGATGGTCACAAGTCTCACATATCGAAGTCATTGATAGACTGGGCTAAGGAGCATAATATTGTACTGTTTGTTCTGCCAGCACACACCAGTCACATCTTGCAGCCAATGGACGTTGGATGTTTCGGACCGTTCACCAATGTAAATGATAAATATATTGTTTATGAATAAATGACGGATTTCCGTCTCGTTACAAAAAGACGGTATGCCGTCAAAACAATATTGTCATATAAAGATGACATGCCGTCTAAAATCAAGGACCGAAAGCAGTCACATCCCAGACTGACGAATGTAAAATCATCTAAAAAATGCAAGTATATCTGAGGATTTAGCAGTAAAACAAAGAAATTTTGAGTTTTTATGGCAACACGATTTCTCTAGAAACACTGGTTTTCGAAATCTGATATGTTGTTTATAAACTCTTATTGCAACAAGCAACTAGAATTATAAATTGTCGATTTGATGACTCTATGACCCCAAACAAGGAACTCAGGTGCCACATACTGTCTTCTTCTTGAAAAATGAATGTAAAATGTAAAAGTAAAAAAGAAAGCTGACATAGTCTGTACAACTTGGCAGATGGGGGGTTATTAATTGTGGCGTGACCACCAAATAAGAGCCATAGAGGCTATGGAATCCACTTTCGTAAACTGTTCAAGAACTAGACGCCTGATTAAACTGATAAAGTTGTGTACAGTCGCCTTGGCCAATTGGGGTCATACATTATAAATTTAGATCTAGATAAAACGTAAGTTTTCAACCTTATATAGTTTAGACAACATGACAGCTAACAACTACATTTTCGTTTTATACGTTTAGATGATAGTTTAGTTTTGTTAATTGTGAATTATCTTAACATTATTTTCAACTATGTTATTATTTTTTGTGATGAAAACAGTTCTCCGCAATCGAATAAACAGAGATTCACATCCAAGTGGGGTTGTCATAATGATTTTACAACACGAATGGCTGTGAAATTATTTTTTCCCGAGCAAGAACATGGGAAACACAATTTTACTGGCACGAGTGTTGGTTGTTATACTTTCCAAAGTACCATATGTGCTTGGTACAGTAAAAATAATTTCACTCAACTGGCATTTTAATCCCCAATCGCCAAATATATCATAATTACTTGTTTCAAATGAAAATAGAAAAACAACATTATGCATGGGTAGAAACCGAAACTACACGTCCCATCTATATGTAAAATATTTAGATGACTTATTAAACATTATCAACCCCAGTTTGTCCTTTTCACTGTTGCAAATACGATTAAAAAATTACGTTTGACTAATTAGCGCGCATCAATCGCGGTGCATTGTCCGGTTTTCGATCAGAAATCACCTCTTTTATCTTCTATATATAAGTCGACTTTCATCAAAATGGTAATGGTAACAGTCAGTACTTTTCGATAAAATAACACCATTTATATTGTTTTGAATATGTGACCCAAAACAACACAATGGATGCACCTTTAATGCAAAATCTCGACCCACACCTTTATTCCAACCAAAGATCTAGTTTCCCTATTTCATAATCCATCAATTATTGAAATATAAACTTTTCTCTTCTTTATTTACTAATTAGTAAAGATGTTTTCCATTCTACATATACATCAATATTATTATGTTCAAGCGCAAAGCATTTTGGATAACATTATTGCATATATACGCATCTCTGACTGGAAAAAATCGAGGAATGATAGATAGATAGATATTCTTTATTTCCTCCATAGATTTGAAGATTACATATGTTTATACAGTTATATTATTGACAAAAAATATACATTTCCATTAGATGATTATACTGGGTAAGGAGTGGTACAAAAATCAATATTCGTCCATTTTGACACAGACTTTGACACACATATAATTACATTTGTCCATACATCATAGTTTAACTGATCTTGTACATTGTCGGGTATTCCCCCGAGTAAAAAGTTCAGAAACTGATCATTATCATCGTATGTCCATAGTGTTACAACTACATCAACATCAATATCAATAAGATCACATATCTTTTCAAATAACATATTCCTATAGGACACATTCATCTTGAAGGACATAAAAACATGTTTTAAAATATCATATGCCACAGTACCACATGTGCATTCCTTTGACTGAATAGGGAGGGAGTCACGTTTGATAAGGAAAGCAATACTTTTGAAATGCCTTGGTCTATCAAGAGCTAGTTGCCATAATCTATGTACATTGTCTTTTCGTATTGACTGATATCGTATCAATGATAGTTTGTACTGGATGGCTAATCTTGCTGCATTTTTTTCGTACTACAGGACCTTGTCCCGCACTATACTTGACCATTAACTTTTACATTAATGCATAGAACATTCTATATATTGATTAATTGCTTCGTGAATATCATATTTAACTGATAATTCCATGATATGAAATATAGGAGACTTCATGTCCCACTTCTGCTTCCTGACAATATTGCGCCCATTATAGTATTGTCCAACTCTATGTAAAAAACATCTGCTTGAAGGAAAACTTGATGCTACTTTTGCATAATCTACCAAGTAACAGCAGAGAGCGTTGATCTAGATAAGCATGTAACGTTAAAATACCATGGTTATCCACTACAACTTCATTACGCTTATCAAAACCTTGAATCTTTTTACAAAAATACCGTTGTACGATTTCTAACATATCATTTTCGTTACGTGATAACTATCCCCAGACATTGCATCCATATACATGTAGGCCACATGGCAGTAGAACTCTGTCCCATATACGTAGCACAGAAATAGGATTTAATCCTCCAAAAGTACCAAAATACACTCCAGCATAAACACCAAATTGTTTGACAGGTACATGCATATTACAAAATAAAAGTTCACAGGAAAAGATATTTTTGTTGTTACCAAACATGAAATTAGCTTACCGGTGAGCTTCTTTCATTGTAATAGGCAATGGTTTCAGTAAGTGTGGGCGCTGCAATCTCAGCTCCTACTTGTCTTATAAAGCCAAACTGGAAATGGTGGGGGAGGGAAGTGTTAATGTCTGTCAACTTCTCAATTCTATCTAGAAGCAAACGTTCTAGCAAGTTACTCAGTGTAGATGTTAACGCTATGCCACGATAATTACAGGGATCGGTCTTGCTCTTGCCTTTACCTTTGTGGATTGGGAGGATTTCACCTAGGTTAAACACACGTGGTATATACTCATATTTGATAATGGTATTACACAATGAGACACTGTGCTTGATGAGTGATCTCCATGCATACTTGATGTGCTCATTAGGGAAACAATCTCTAGGCGTTTAACAGCATTTAATACCTCTGTAAATGTAATAACATTAGATAAAGGGGAGGTACAATCGTCATCAATGGGATGTTTGGTTTCGATTTCAGAAACATATTTTTCACATTCATCTGAGAAGGCAGTATCAAAGGTACTTTCCATGTGAGGGATGGAGAGGTGCTATTTACCAAAAGGAGAACATAGACTTTCACCATCTGTGGATGTGGTACCACCGTATGCCAGTTTGGAAATAATACCTGAATTGCGTTTAAACCGCACATTACCGGTGTAATGAAGAAAACGGGTCCTCGTTGAATAACGGTCCTATGGTCATTATTCAACATTGAAAAATGGTCCTAGGTCCAACTTCAACAGGCAGGGGGACCAATTGTCAACAGTTGAAAACTGTCCCCCTTTAGAGGGACCATTGTATAATGGTCCCCCTACACATTGAAAACCTACCCCCATTGTAAAAAGGTCCTTGATATTTTCTCAACGTTGAAAACATATCCTATTCCATTATGTTTACGAAATGTACCTATTATTCCCATATGCTCCCCCAAAACTCGTTTCCATTTGTCATCGAAATATGTGTTGTCTAATTTTATTGTTAAACATAAAGTTTTGGACCAAGAAACTATAATACCATACTTACAAAATTACGTTACATGTGTAATCCATTAAATTAGTATCTCTTCCATGTCAGTATTGATGATACCCCAGGTTGTTCTGTTGAAATGTTTGTGATGTGAAAATTCCTACCACTATCCATTGGAGTGTAAATAATATAATGTACAAAGAACTGCAATGATGTCCAATTTACCAAGTGTTTTGTAAATTGTGAGTGTCTTCTACGTGACAATGCAGATCTGAAATTTCAAGAAAATCAGAACACATTCAAATCTTTCAAAAGTGTCGTTCTCTAATTATTGTTATTGTTCCACTTTCTCCCATTTTAATTGTTCCCTTGTGTCCATCTTATAGTCATGGGGTGTCAGTACAACGTTGTTTCATGCTGGATGTAGCGCATTATAAATACCCACATTATTATTTTTATTACGTGCTGTAAAATCATCAAAAACATCCATTATGTGTAATTTACTATATAATATATATGAATTAAGTACACAAAGCAGAACATACAGTTATTGTATGCATAGCATGTGGTTAAATAAATCCGTATTTCATAAAAATGTTTAAAAATGTACATACATTCCCAACTATTTAGATCCATTACATACACAGTATAAAGATACACAACATTCATATGCACAAACATATACATATATACATACGTACAAGTTCACGAGGACGGCAGTCGGCAGGGGTGTTCTTTTAACGGCGCCAACCTTGTACATCAACTGTAATGTCACACTCACTCACTCACTCACTTATACAACGGTGGTGTATTTTGTTTTAAAAATGTGCTTTGTTTATTTTGGTCTGAACTTAGTGTGTTCCTTGCAAATGTATAAACACAACAAAATGTGACAAAGCGAAGATTAAATAATTAATATAGATGTTGTGTATGACATCCCATTTATATAACAATTCAGCAAGGTAATAAAATCATCCAATTTCCATTAGCAAAAACGATGTCTGGTAAAGAGTGATTTCTTTTCAAAATGCATGATATATACTACAGAAGTAAAACACCAAAATAGCTGTAGGTGTGAAACGGTACACCCATGTCACGGTTCGGTATGTATCACGGTACACAGTCTTCGGTTCGGTACTTTTCGCTTTGATTCTTCAACAAAAATATAGCAAGAGTTCAAGTGTACAAGTTATAAAAACGTAAATTATAAGAAATGAAATAACATTTTATGGAAATTGGCAATGCCAATGATTTTGTTTATTCCGCTCTGCATTCTAAGTCAAACAAAATAACAATTCCCATGTCTCCTTCTCTAAGACATCACTGTTGGTCGTTCAGAAATAACAATGCAAGCTATTTATAATATTGAATTGTGTTAATTGAAATCTTACTTTTGCAAATACACGGTCACTCAAACCGAACGGTTTGGTATTTTCAAAGCAATTTTCAGTGTACCGAACCGACGATACGAATACACCGCGGTATACCGTTTCACCCCTAAATAGCTGTATCCACCATAACATTTATTTCCCACAAAATCCTCGTAAAAATACTTTAAAATCATAATCTTAACAGTAAAAATATAAACCCTTTAAAAATCAAATATCTGACATCACTGTCGTATTGGCTCAATTGACAAGCTGCTAGATTACAAATCCGTTGTTTGGTGGTTCGATTCTAGCCGACAGAAAAATCAAGATCATTTCTAAAAATTAGACTCTTGCCTCTGTAGTGATATCTGCTATCAGACACAGTGGTGCAATAACGTGAATTCCAGTACCCCCAAATAACGACACCCTGATATGTATTTACACGTATCATATATATTTGATATAACAGACGGCTGATTTTGTATGCAGTTAGTGGGTAATACATATGCGCAGTCGAAGACAGATATGATGAATAGTTTGAGTTCTGCTCGGGAAACTAACCTATATCCCTAAATAGTACAAATACAAATCGTTTCCACGGATACGTTATAATCTAACTTTTACGAAATCTGAAAAATCAAAAAGCACCAGTAAATTGGTAATACACATGCAATTATGAAAAGTTTTTGAATTCTGGTCCGAAACGAATCTACGATTTTAGGAGATACAAATTGAGAAACCTGATTGGGTGCAATCAAAGTTAGTTGTGCAATCAGAGATTCAAAAGGACCATTCGGTATGTCCGCGTTACCGTTGATAACACTAGAATCGCTTCCCCTGTGCGATGTGCACACATTTCACACAACAAAGAAGTCAGTCGGTGATGTATCCAGACATTTGAGTGAACAAAATTTGAAACGGTACATGTTCACCGCTAGTTGAATATAATCGCGAAATATCGTCGATTTATAACCTAGGTTAGCGTAGGAGAGTATTATTGGAGTCTCCATTGTGGAGAAATAATGTTGTCATTCATGAAAAGAATTTTTTCCCAAATAAACCTCTCATAGTAAAGAACAAACTGTCAAGAGCTGGTCTATGTGTGTTCTCGGCGTGAGGACGGGTCGTCAAAACAAGCATGATTCGGTCTGAGAATGGAATGACAACTTTATACTCACACTGGTTAGGGCGGTTCACCTCGAACTCATACATCAAATTCACTAGATTAGGCCCGACTCAAGATTTCATATTTCCGTTTCGCTTATACTCGTGCCTTACTCAAAGTTGACTTGTGTCGTTAAATTTTTCAGTAAATAAATTGTGTATATCCGTAGATATCGCAAATTACGCTCAATGTGAGTTAGTCTTGAGGGAACGGATTCACACCATTATTACGAAAATACAAATAATGCACATAGGCCAACATTGGATATATCCATGCATATATATTTCTTACAATCCTCACTCTTCCAAATGCGCTATTTGAAGAAAAAAAAACGTATTTTAGTTTTAAGTTAATTTCTAAAAACCGGAAAGGAATTGATGCAAAGTTGCATTAACTCGACTGTAGCGCATCCCACCGGCCACGGAGCGTTCCTTACGAAAATCATAGTATTTCGGTTTGCACTATACATGTAGCATCGCGTTGTGATATGTTGTCACTATAATGAACCGATTAACATTAAAATGATATTATTATGCACCAGTGAATGCTCCTCTAAATAAGAGTCATCAACAGATGACGAATCAAACCCTTATCCCACTAATTCTATTTCAGAAATACACATTCGACAGAATAAGATGCCAAACCCAAGTTTCTAAGGTAACAAAAACAAATAAAGTTTGCACAGCATTGTTCGCCATTCGTCGCATGATGCCTGACAGTTTATTTACGCCAACAGGTTGACGTTTAAACCATGGATGACCCAACACGACTTTAGTTTTAGAATTGGTTGCCAAATAGAATGGAGACTCTGGAGTGCTGAAACCGGCCGGTCTCAAAGATGCATAACATTTATATGCTATGACGTATGCCTTAGGGGTGCCAGTACGGACATCGCGAATATTCGCACCTGTGCGAGTTTTGGTTTGTCTCTCTGTGAATTCAAGGAATTCAAGGCCATTGGAATCAGTGTTAAGGGCCACATCACGCCACGTCATGTTTCAATGTGGAGTGACGCTTCTAAAAAAAAAAGTGAATTGTATTTTGCCACCAAAGTGTGTTTAGCAAACTTTCTGGATTATCAAACCCCAATTCACCGACATTCCACAACTGATCGATGTCATTTTCGTTTAACGATTGTGCCCGATTTGGTGAGTTACCTAATCCACTTTGTTTTAATATTTTTTGTTTCGTTTTCAACACATCCCTCACATTTGAAAACTCCAGGTCATTCATGATGGGTTTCCCATATAATGTAGACATTTACTTTGATGTTGTTCATGTTGACGAAATAAAAGACAACAAAAGCCGTCTGCTAAAATATTGTTTGTATTCCTAATTTAATTTGTGATTGAAGTACACTCGGATTTATATATTGTAAAATGAGGCACAATTTATGCATTTCACATTAAACACGCTAAGATAAGTTCTTTCCCGTAAATTCATGTCTAATTGAGAATGCAAAATTTGACAGTCGCCATTTTGAAACGTATAAGTCACGTGATTGGACGATGACATGTGACTTTCGAAAGTAGTTCCGTTTGTTTGCACGCGGTGGTTTCACACATGTGTGTAACCAACTCATTGTTATCTAATGAGTGATCTCACCACGGTTGTCGTGTTTGCATGGAAACCAGAACAAAAATTATTGTATTTCGATGGCCAGAGTGGCACATCTATGTGTTAAATGGTTATCTGTTTTGTTAAGTTTATTAAAGATGGTGCACAGCATCTAAAGTTCGGTAGAGGAATTCTTGTTTTTACTACGGACGGACAGACAACGAGACGGGTACACATCTCCGTATCTTTATGTTTTAAAATAAAGTTACACCGTGTTTTGACAGGGGGAACGGGACTGTAAGACCCTTGTATACACTGTACTTTCATGAGGCGTTAAAAACTGTGTAACGAATTTATTGTCTTTTAGACCAATTATTTGTACTTATTTCACTCATTTTCGATCATATATAGGCTTTATAAGTATTTCCTTTTCTGAACTACGCAAACTGTGAAACAGCAATAACGCAGTATAGAGTTTACCGCTCTGTCAAGGGTGATACATCTGCGACTAAAAATCAACCGATTTTAAGGTTAATATAACCTGTAGAGCACAAGAGAGACACCTTTTTTTATTGACATGATTTATTCATGCAAATAATATTTTAAAAAATGCATATATTTTGAAATCACCCTACTAATGTTTGTCATTGTAATTTTGATTTTGAAATTCCGAGTCGAGCAACATTTTCATCCAAGGTCAATGTCATCTGCAAAACTCGTTTAAATTGTCACATGACCTTGACGGATTGTATGATTGGTGCACCCACACAAAACCGCCTACACGGTTTCGTATGCATTGGCTATTTATCAGAGTTCAACAAATTTATCTGAAGGGTAATAACATGAAGGAAATGTTATCCCATGTTATATTTCTTCACTATCTAAATGGCAAGTATTTCTAAGGTAATAACACTATTTATAAAAAATGTCTTATATACCATCAACGAGCATGACAGTAACACTTTTGGAAAAGTACACTTTTCGACGTTGAAAATGTGACCTGCAAACTGTATGCGTTGAAAAGGTGACCACAGTGAGGACCAAATTTAACAGGTGGGACAAAAATACAATGACAACTCAGTCACTTTTTCAACATTGAAATTAGGTCCTGGTCAATTATTCAACGAGGACTTTTTCACAGACACGATCTCAAGAATTCGCTCCTCTATGGCTAACACTAGCTACAACTCCTCAATGGCTAACACTAGCTACAGCTCCTCTATGGCTAACACTAGCTTCAGCTCCTCTATAGCTATCACTAGCTACAGCTCCTCTATGGCTAACACAAGCTACAGCTCCTCTATGTCTAACACTAGCTACAGCTCCTCTATTGCTAACACTAGCTACAGCTCCTCTATGGCTAACACTAGCTACAGCTCCTCTATGGCTTACACTAGCTACAGCTCCTCTATGGCTTACACTAGCTACAGCTCCTCTATTGCTAACACTAGCTACAGCTCCTCTATGTCTAACACTAGCTACAGCTCCTCTATGGCTAACACTAGCTACAGCTCCTCTATGGCTTACACTAGCTACAGCTCCTCTATTGCTAACACTAGCTACAGCTCCTCTATGTCTAACACTAGCTACAGCTCCTCTATGGCTAACACTAGCTACAGCTCCTCTATTGCTAACACTAGCTACAGCTCCTCTATGTCTAACACTAGCTACAGCTCCTCTATGGCTTACACTAGCTACAGCTCCTCTATGGCTTACACTAGCTACAGCTCCTCTATTGCTAACACTAGCTACAGCTCCTCTATGTCTAACACTAGCTACAGCTCCTCTATGGCTAACACTAGCTACAGCTCCTCTATGGCTAACACTAGCTACAGCTCCTCTATGTCTAACACTAGCTACAGCTCATCTATGGCTAACACTAGCTACAGCTTCTCTATGGCTTACACTAGCTACAGCTACTCTATGGCTAACACTAGCTACAGCTCCTCTATAGCTAACACAAGCTACAGCTCCTCTATGGCTAACACTAGCTACAGCTCCTCTATGGCTAACACTAGCTACAGCTCCTCTATAGCTAACACAAGCTACAGCTCCTCTATGGCTAACACTAGCTACAGCTCCTCTATGGCTTACACTAGCTACAGCTCCTCTATGGCTTACACTAGCTACAGCTCCTCTATTGCTAACACTAGCTACAGCTCCTCTATGTCTAACACTAGCTACAGCTCCTCTATGGCTAACACTAGCTACAGCTCCTCTATGGCTTACACTAGCTACAGCTCCTCTATTGCTAACACTAGCTACAGCTCCTCTATGTCTAACACTAGCTACAGCTCCTCTATGGCTAACACTAGCTACAGCTCCTCTATTGCTAACACTAGCTACAGCTCCTCTATGTCTAACACTAGCTACAGCTCCTCTGTGGCTTACACTAGCTACAGCTCCTCTATGGCTTACACTAGCTACAGCTCCTCTATTGCTAACACTAGCTACAGCTCCTCTATGTCTAACACTAGCTACAGCTCCTCTATGGCTAACACTAGCTACAGCTCCTCTATGGCTAACACTAGCTACAGCTCCTCTATGTCTAACACTAGCTACAGCTCATCTATGGCTAACACTAGCTACAGCTTCTCTATGGCTTACACTAGCTACAGCTACTCTATGGCTAACACTAGCTACAGCTCCTCTATAGCTAACACAAGCTACAGCTCCTCTATGGCTAACACTAGCTACAGCTCCTCTATGGCTAACACTAGCTACAGCTCCTCTATAGCTATCACTAGCTACAGCTCCTCTATGGCTTACACTAGCTACAGCTCCTCTATGGCTTACACTAGCTACAACTCCTCTATTGCTAACACTAGGTACAGCTCCTCTATGGCTAACACTAGCTACAGCTCCTCTATGGCTAACACTAGCTACAGCTCCTCTATGGTTAACACTAGCTACAGCTCCTCTATGGCTAACACTAGCTACAACTGCTCTATGGTTATCACTAGCTACAGTTCCTCTATGGCTATCACTAGCTACAGCTCCTCTGTGGCTAACACAAGCTACAGCTTCTCTATTGCTAACACTAGCTACAGCTACTCTATGGCTAACTCTAGCTACAGCTCCTCTATGGCTAACACAAGCTACAACTCCTCTATTGCTAACACTAGCTACAGCTCCTCTATTGCTAACACTAGCTACAGCTCCTCTATGGCTAACACTAGCTACAGCTCCTATATAGCTAACACTATCTCCATAAATATGGCTAACACTAGCTATTGCTCCCCTATAGCTAACACTAGCTACATCTCCTCTATGGTTAACACTAGCTAGGGCTCCTGTATGGCTAACACTAGCTACAGCTCCTCTATAGTTAACACTATCTACATAAATATGGCTAACACTTGTTTCAGCTCCTATATGATTAACACTAGCTACATTTCCTATATGACAAACACTAGCTACAGCTCCTCTATGGCTAACACTAGCTACAGCTCCTCTATGGCTAACACTAGCTACAGCTCCTCTATGGTTAAAACTAGCTACAGCTCCTCTATGGCTAACACTAGCTACAACTGCTCTATGGTTATCACTACCTACAGTTCCTCTATGGCTATCACTAGCTACAGCTCCTCTGTGGCTAACACTAGCTACAGCTCCTCTGTGGCTATCACTAGCTACAACGCCTCTATGGCTAACACTAGCTACAGCTCCTCTATGGCTAACACTAGCTACAGCTCCTCTATGGTAACACTAGCTACAGCTCCTCTATGGCTAACACTAGCTACAGCTCCTCCATGGTTAACACTAGCTACAGCTCCTCTATGGCTAACACTAGCTACAACTGCTCTATGGTTATCACTAGCTACAGCTCCTCTGTGGCTTACACTAGCTACAGCTCCTCTATGTCTAACACTAGCTACAGCTCCTCTATGGCTAACACTAGCTACAGCTCCTCTATGGCTAACACTAGCTACAGCTCCTCTATGGTTAACACTAGCTACAGCTCCTCTATGGCTAACACTAGCTACAACTGCTCTATGGTTATCACTAGCTACAGTTCCTCTATGGCTATCACTAGCTACAGCTCCTCTGTGGCTAACACAAGCTACAGCTTCTCTATTGCTAACACTAGCTACAGCTACTCTATGGCTAACTCTAGCTACAGCTCCTCTATGGCTAACACAAGCTACAACTCCTCTATTGCTAACACTAGCTACAGCTCCTCTATTGCTAACACTAGCTACAGCTCCTCTATGGCTAACACTAGCTACAGCTCCTATATAGCTAACACTATCTCCATAAATATGGCTAACACTAGCTATTGCTCCCCTATAGCTAACACTAGCTACATCTCCTCTATGGTTAACACTAGCTAGGGCTCCTGTATGGCTAACACTAGCTACAGCTCCTCTATAGTTAACACTATCTACATAAATATGGCTAACACTTGTTTCAGCTCCTATATGATTAACACTAGCTACATTTCCTATATGACAAACACTAGCTACAGCTCCTCTATGGCTAACACTAGCTACAGCTCCTCTATGGCTAACACTAGCTACAGCTCCTCTATGGTTAAAACTAGCTACAGCTCCTCTATGGCTAACACTAGCTACAACTGCTCTATGGTTATCACTACCTACAGTTCCTCTATGGCTATCACTAGCTACAGCTCCTCTGTGGCTAACACTAGCTACAGCTCCTCTGTGGCTATCACTAGCTACAACGCCTCTATGGCTAACACTAGCTACAGCTCCTCTATGGCTAACACTAGCTACAGCTCCTCTATGGTAACACTAGCTACAGCTCCTCTATGGCTAACACTAGCTACAGCTCCTCTATGGTTAACACTAGCTACAGCTCCTCTATGGCTAACACTAGCTACAAGTGCTCTATGGTTATCACTAGCTACAGCTCCTCTGTGGCTTACACTAGCTACAGCTCCTCTATGTCTAACACTAGCTACAGCTCCTCTATGGCTAACACTAGCTACAGCTCCTCTATGGCTAACACTAGCTACAGCTCCTCTATGGTTAACACTAGCTACAGCTCCTCTATGGCTAACACTAGCTACAACTGCTCTATGGTTATCACTAGCTACAGTTCCTCTATGGCTATCACTAGCTACAGCTCCTCTGTGGCTAACACTAGCTACAGCTCCTCTGTGGCTATCACTAGCTACAACGCCTCTATGGCTAACACTAGCTACAGCTCCTCTATGGCTAACACTAGCTACAGCTCCTCTATGGTAACACTAGCTACAGCTCCTCTATGTCTAAGACTAGCTACAACTGCTCTATGGCTATCACTAGCTACAGCTCCTCTATGGCTAACACTAGCTACAGCTCCTCTGTGACTAACACTAGCTACAGCTCCTCTTTTGCTAACACTAGCTGCAGCTCCTCTAATGCTTACACTAGCTACAGCTCCTCAATGGCTAACACTAGCTACAGCTCCTCTATGGCTAACACTAGCTACAGCTCCTCTATGGCTAACACTAGCTGCTCCTCCTCTATGGCTAGCACTAGTTTCAGCTCCTCTGTGGCTAACACTAGCTACAGCAACTGTCAGTGTAAAACGTATACGCCCCGCTCCACTTATAAATATACCCTTGGTGCAAATCCCGCATCATTTCAAAGTTGACTGAACGCGCTGTGGCTGAATGGTTTCATTCGAACACCTTGGCAGGTTTGATCTTCTTGACAACTTCCAACCTGCCTATCGCTGTAATCACAGTACAGATACTGCTCTCAATAGAGTCTTGAACGACTTCAGAATGGATCTCGATGACAACAAGGTTGGTCACTTGACGATGCTAGATCTTAGTTCAGCATTTGATATCATCGATCATCAACAACTTGTCGACAAACTCAGGAATGACTTTCAGATTGAGGGAACCTGTCTGAAACAGGTTCAAAACCTACCTAACCGAAAGGTGTCAATCTGTTTTCATACAGTGTTCAAAGACGTTCCAGTTCACTTGTGGCGTACCACAAGGCTCAGTTCTTGGACCAATTCTGTTCTCCCTCTATAAACCGAACAGAGATCTATCATCGACAACCACAGGTTTGGTCGCCAGCAATATGCACATGATTCTCAACTGTACAGAATTTTACCCCCATGCCCAGTGCAAGCAACTACTGCCCTCGAACATCTTTGTTAGTGTTGTGACGAGGTGAAACAGTGGCCATTAGGTTAAAACTGAACAGTGTTAAAACTGAGGGTATTCATGTTGGGAAGGCCAAGCACAGAAGGCAGTGTGAGTCAGATTCTTTTAAGTTCGACGGATCATGCATCAGTTTGTCAGAGACTTAAGGTTCATCATAGATCTGCTGATCTGTCACTTGATGATCTCATCTCTCTTGTGCATTCTTCCTTCGAGTCCCTCGGGAATATTGGACACATCAGACGAAACCTCACCAGAAGCTCTGATGTTACTCTCACACTCTCACTTGTCCAAAATCTGGACTACTGTAACAGTTTACCGATGGTCGGTGCCAGCAAGTCCCAGTTACAGAGATTGCAGCGTACTTATATACGGCTTGTTAATTGCACCACCTACTTAGTGGCGACAAACGATTCACAAATGTCACTGAAGCGTATCTGCGGGTTGACGTCGCTCCCGGGGCTTGGATATCTGCGTACATGGTATTTCAACGTATTTTAGCAACGTTTTAAGTCTCGATTTTATATACTAATATTCGTCAAACATCTCAAATCTTAGAAATCCTTAGATATCCACATTGGTATTTTCTCAAATAACAATTGCATGATTATTGTATAAACATATGATATAGTCAATTTCAAATACCCAATGATGTAAATGCAGCGACAGTTCATTACACAGCTTATTAACTGAACTGAACTGAACTTTTATTTACGGTGCACGATATTCCTGACCCGCGTAACAGTGGGACAGGTGCTCAATCACGCGGTCATGCTTGGCGGTGCGCTTGGCGGGGTAAATTTGCAACTTTACTCAAACCTTTTCATAAAAGTTGTCTAAATAATTAATTGCATGTGAATATTGTCGCTACGTTTGGCTCATTTGATTCTGATGTATAATGTACAGACAAAGATGTACTGACATCAAAAGAAACGCTAGTCCATTGTTACAATTTCATAATTACTGTGCAAATTTGAGCAAATTTATATTATCAGAGCATTCAAATTTTGTTGACATGATGTTAAAAACGTGTTGAATAACATGCAGACATTACAAAAAGTCAATACTGGTGAAGAACTTATGCAGAGCATTATCTTGTGCCAAAGTCATTCTCTGGGAAAACAGTCACATCCCTGTTCAGATGATGAAGGGCCCACTGTGCTGCTTTTAAATGCAATTGGAACTTGTGCAAACACTCCCATGAATGCGTTTAATGCAAACCTACTTTCTTTGCTGATGTTGATTTCACGTCATGACGTCATTTTGAATTTCTTTCAGAATGGTTCTATGCGTCTCATTTTGGTAAAACTTCAAGTTATTGCATTCTTTATCGGTACCAAGGTGTTACACATGTGACGTGCATTTTCGCGAAATGATACCCTTTGACTTTGCAATGATAACCATCCGTACTATACAGTATCAATAGCTCAACATGTTCTCTGACATGTCCAAATGGTATGACAAACCAACGGCTGATATGCAAACAGAAACTATGATCAGTAAAACTCGCGTTTCTTTTGCTGTTCAATATACATAAAGTTGAACTTCAAACAAAGCGTATTGTGCCGACGACAGTATTGTTAGTAATGTTGGGAGTAAGGGTTTCAGTACGAAAGAGATGACTGCCAGTGTTCTTAATCAATCGATCTTTATTTCAGTACTGGGGAGGCAACATGCTTATAGTTCATTTCACATATATATCCTGCGTAACATTAGAGCTTTGTGAATAAAATCTGCAACGTTTTGAATTACATTTTCATTTAAACAATTCAATAAACAAGATAATGTATCAATTGATGGATGTACAAACTAGAATTCTTTAATATCATTTTTACGTATTGTATCATATGTTTGACATACAAGAAGAAAATGCGATATCAAAATTACAGCATGTATAGATTCTAGTTTCTCTTTTAATATTATAAAGTCTACATTTTCAATTAACAGATCCTGAGATGAGCAACGGAAACCAGCTTAATATACTCTAAATTTCTTAATATTACACATGATAGATATTGTTCTGTATAAATGTGTGTTTTCAATTTCTAATTACAATATGTAGATATCGACATTTGTTCCAACTATTTTTTTAAAAATCTTTGAGTGAACCAGGTTCAGAAACAATGACGAAAATTCAACCTTTTGTTCATCCCATATATGATAAAATCCAGTGTAAGAAAGTAGGTGTTTTACATCTGCCGCACACCTGTTTTTACCATGTTAAGTTTCCAAAAATTACGATGGACAAATAGGTCAATCTGAATCCGTTGCTAACTCACAATGAACGTTCGCGGCCGTACATTAAACATTGTTAGAGCTGAGATGTACCAGGGACAGACCTGCCATGTGCTGGTTCATATATAAACCTATATGTCCTGAAGTGGGTGCCAACGACGACTTTTATGCATAATTCGCCAACATCGAATAAGGAACTAACTTCACACTCTCAGTAACGGATTCAGATTGACCTATCACGAGCCCACAATGAACGTTCGCGACCGTACATTAAACATTGTTACAGCTGAGATGTACCCCAGGGACCGACCTAATATGTGCTGATTCATATATAAACCTATATATTCTAAAACGGGTGCCATCGACGTATTCTTTGAATGAATCGCCAATATCGAATAAGTAACTTAAATCACACTCTTAGCAACGGATTCAGATTGACCTAGAACTGGCCAACAATGCACGTTCGCGGACGTAGATAAAGCATTGTTATAGCTGAGATGTTCCCTAGAGACATACCTAACATGTGCTGATTCATATATAAACCTTAGCTTTGTATTCCGAAACGGGTGCTAGCGGCGTTTTCTATGCATAAATCGCCAATGGCGAATAAGGAACTAACTATGTTCTATTTCTTGCTCGTGAAACGTTCGGTTCAGCTACAAGGCTGTGGGTTTTCTGCGTTAAGAATACAAGTTACGGTACACAAGAGAAGAAAGTTATTGTCGTTTACAGTCTTAAATATTGAATAATGAACTAGGAACAAGTGGCAATTACTAAAAAAAATTAATAAGGACTAAGGAACTGTTAAACATTCACCTTCATTTCATCATAAGCACGTGGACTTTTCCAAGATTAAACTGAATGGTCTAAAGAGATAAATGAATTAGTTTTTCTGAATATGTGTTTTGAAAGAATAGAACAAATTATACTACAATATCAGCAAGTCTCAATCTTGTGCCTTGAGTTTGTATGTTTATATTGCAGGGCGTTATTAAGTCATATTGAATGCCTGCGCCAGTTAGACGACTCAGTGTGTAACGAGACGACGGCGCGCACAGTGCAATCGTCCATTGTTTCAACTCAGGCCAGTCACGCGAACTCATGTCAACAAGGTTAGTAAAAGAGTCACACGAACTCATGTCAACAAGGTCAGTAAGACAGTCACTAGAACTCATGTCAACAAGGTTAGTAATACAGTCACAAGAACTCATGTAAACAAGGTCAGTAAAACTGTCAAACGAATTCATGTCAACAAGGTCAGTAAGACAGTCACTAGAACTCATGTCAACAAGGTTAGTAATACAGTCACAAGAACTCATGTAAACAAGGTCAGTAAAACTGTCAAACGAATTCATGTCAATAAGATCAGTTAAACAGTCACAAGGAGTTACGTCAACAAGGTCAGTAAAACAGTCAAAAGAACGTATGTCAACATGGTCAGTAAAACAGTCACAAGGACTCACGTCAACAAGGTCAGTAAAACAGACACAAGATCTCATGTCAACAAGGTCAGTAAGACAGTCACACGAACTCATGTCAACAAGGTCAGTAAGACAGTCAAACGAATTCATGTCAATAAGATAAGTAAAACAGTCACAAGGACTCACGTCAACACGGTCAGTAAAACAGTCGAAAGAACTCATGTCAACAAGGTCAGTAAAACAGTCACACGAACTCATGTCAACAAGCTCAGTAAAACAGCCACAATAAGTCATGTCAACAAGGTGAGTAAGACACTCATGCGAACTCACATCAACATGGTCAATAAAACAGCCACACTAACTCATGTGAAAAATGTCAGTAAGACAGCCACTGGAACTCATGTCAACAAGGTCAGTAATACAGCCACAAGAACTCATGGCAACAAGCTCAGTAAGACAGTCACGCGAACTCACGTCAACAAGGTCAGTAAGACAGTCACGCGAACTCATGTCAACAAGGTCAGTAAAACAGTCACACGTACTCACGTCAACAAGATCAGTAAGACAGTCACACGAACTCACGTCAACAAGGTCAGTAAAACAGTCACAAAAAGTCATGTCAACAAGGTCAGTAAGACAGTCACACGAACTCATGTCAACAAGGTGAGTAAGACACTCATGCGAACTCAATTCAACATGGTCAATCAAACAGCCACACTAACTCATGTGAAAAATGTCAGTACGACAGCCACAGGAACTCATGTCAAGAAGGTCAGTAAGACAGTCGCGCGAACTCATGTCAACAAGGTCAGTAAAACAGTCACACGAACTCACATCAACATGGTCAGTAAGACAGCCACAAGAATTCACGTCAACAAAGTCAGTAAAACAGTCACACGAACTCACATCAACATGGTCAGTAAGACAGCCACAAGAACTCATGTCAAGAAGGTCAGTAATACAGCCACAAGAACTCATGTCAACAAGGTCAGTAATACAGCCACAAGAACTCATGTCAACAAGCTCAGTAAAACAGCCACAAGAATTCATGTCAACAAGGTGAGTAAGACACTCATGCGAACTCACATCAACATGGTCAATAAAACAGTCACACGAACTCATGTCAACAAGGTCAGTAGAACAGTCACACGAACTCATGTTAGTAGCTAAGTAAAACAGCCACAAGAATTCACGTCAACAAAGTCAGTAAGACACTCATGCGAACTCACATCAACATGGTCAGTAAGACAGCCACAAGAACTCATGTCAACAAGGTCAGTAATACAGCCACCAGAACTCATGTCAACAAGCTCAGTAAAACAGCCACAAGAATTCCTGTCAACAAGGTGAGTAAGACACTCATGCGAACTCACATCAACATGGTCAATAAAACAGCCACACGAACTCATGTGAAAAATGTCAGTAAGACAGCCACAGGAACTCATGTCAACAAGGTCAGTAATACAGCCACAAGAACTCGTGGCAACAAGCTCAGTAAAACAGTCACACGAACTCATGTCAACAAGGTCATTAAGACAGTCACAAGGACTCACGTCAACAAGGTCAGTAAAACAGCCACAAAAAGTCACGTCAACAAGGTCAGTAAGACAGTTACACGAACTCATGTCAACAAGGTCAGTAAAACAGTCACAAGAACTCACGTCAAAAAGGTCAGTAAAACAGTCACAAGTACGCATGTCAACAAGGTCAGTAAGACAGTCACAAGGACTCACGCCAACAAGGTCAGTAAAACAGTCAAAAGAGCGCATGTCAACAAGGTCAGTAAGACAGCCACAAGGACTCACGTCAACAAGGTCAGTAAAACAGTCACATGAATTCATGTCAACAAGGTCAGTAAGACAATCACACGAACTCATGTCAACAAGGTCAGTAAAACAGCCACAAGAACTCATGTCAACAAGGTCAGTAAGACAATCACACGAACTCATGTCAACAAGGTCAGTAAAACAGCCACAATAACTCATGTCAACAAGGTCATTAAGACAATCACACGAACTCATGTAAAAATGTCAGTAAGACAGCCACAAGAACTCATGTCAATAAGGTCATTAAGACAATCACACGAACTCATGTCAACAAGGTTAGTAAAACAGTCACAAAAAGTCATGTCAACAAGGTCAGTAAGACAGTCACAAGGACTCACGCCAACAAGGTCAGTAAGACAGTCACACTAACTCATGTGAAAAATGTCAGTAATACAGCCACAAGAACTCATGTCAACAAGCTCAGTAAAACAGCCACACTAACTCATGTGAAAAATGTCAGTAAGACAGCCACCAGAACTCATGTCAACAAGGTTAGTAAAACAGTCACAAGAACTCATGTCAACAAGGTCAGTAAGACAATCACACGAACTCATGTCAACAAGGTCAGTAAAACAGTCACACGTACTCACGTCAACAAGATCAGTAAGACAGTCACGTGAACTCACGTCAACAAGGTAAGTAAAACAGTCACAAAAAGTCATGTCAACAGGGTCAGTAAAACAGTCATACGAACTCATGTCAACAAGGTCAGTAAAACAGCCACAATAACTCATGTCAACAAGGTCAGTAAAACAGTCACACGAACTCATGTCAACAAGGTCAGTAGGACAGTCACACGAACTCATGTCAACAAGGTCAGTAAGACAGTCACACTAACTCATGCCAACAACGTCAGTAAAAGAGTCACAAAAACTCAGGACGTTTTGAAATGTTCGACCCATTGACCTTTGACAGTGTTCTTCTTTGAAGATACTTGCACCTCGAAGCTGAAATATATTTCTACAGGTGAAGCATTAGTGCATACAAGGTGTTTATTTTCATTAGCGAAATCTTAATAATTTTTGCACAGTGACCTTTCCAAGTCTTACGACCCCATTCATTTTACCTTTTTCAAGGGGCAATTACTCAAAAACCCGGACTCACAATTGCATCATTTTGTGAAGGCAATTGAACATGTGCAGTTATTAAGCGATGTAATATGCATTTTAAACTGCCGCCTGTGTTCTTACTATGGTGCTCTTTAAGGTATTTATTTACTTCAATCATTATTTGTCATCCTTCTTGTATTGAAAGCGGCGAACAAGCCTAATTGTGTGATGAATTGGTGTGCAGGTGCCCAGTCTCCAGACCCAGTCAATTGCGGAGCTCAGTACGTCCTGTGCAATGAGCAGTTCAATCAGACCTTTGCGTCTGCAATGAACGCCTACAATATAGTATCAGCATGCTTGTAAGTATGTTTCAGTATATAGATTCTCGTTACTTTTATTTCTGAAAATTGTTGACCTGAAATACCTGGTTGTTGCTTTGAAACAGCATACGTAATTTATCCTTGTTTTGTGTATCTGCAGCTCTTTTCCGATGCCAAGGGTATCTGGCTTCCAATTGTAAACTCAGAAATTGTCACTTTTGTCACTTTCCTACACCCATGCCACCCTCAGTACACTAGTAAAGTAGATACATGTATAATATGTACCCAAAGAAAAAAGTAAGCACCCCTGAGATTTGTGATGATATATTTTCGAGAATATTTTAAATAGTTAAACAAGGTTCATTTATGAGAAGAGTATTGTTTGTGCGATACGTTCCAACCAGTGATGCGTGACAGTCGCGCCTATATGTTCGGGGCATGCACGTGCAACATGCTACACTCAAGGATCACAAAAAGCAGTAGGGCCGTACGGCATTTGGTGGTATGTAACGTTGCTTTCCATAGCCAATCAAGCATATCTATTGAACATGGCCCGAGGACGATTGACAATGGATTTTAAATTTATCGGTATGCACTCTGCATAAATGTCATTTAAGGCGATAGGACGAAATCCGGGCTACCATTACACTGTTGTCAGTCATTTAGTCCCGAAGCATGCACAGACAGGAAGTGCAATGGACCGTCCAAGGTCTGGAAGACTAACTGTCACTACACCTCGAGAGGACCGGCACCTGTTTCGACATGTACATCGAGAACCATTCCTTACAAATCCTCAGCTGAAACGTCTGTCGTTACCAAATCGAAACATCAGCACCAGAACAGTCAGACATAGCCTCAAATCGGCAGGACTAAAGGCAAGAAGAGTAATTAAACGTCCCTTGTTGAGAGACCATCATAAACGTGCACGTTTGGCATGGTGTTTAGACTGACAACACTGGAATCTGAGGACCTGGTGGAAAATCCATTGGTCTGACGAGAGTCGAATTTTTCTCAATGTTACTGATGGGCGTGCACGTGTTTGAAGACGGAATAATACAACTTATATCCACTGGAACAACCAGCCTGTTGCCTATGTAGGTGGCTCTGTTATGGTAACGGGATGCCTGTCTCATGACTGCAAGCTGGATTTAACGGGAGCTCAATACATCCGGGACGTGCTACAGCCGGTCGTGGTTCCTCATTGCGATAACCATGCACTTGCTACACGACGACAGGACGTGCCGTTGTCGATTACAGTACCTGTGTCAACATGACGTCATCGCTATTACATAATGGTAACAGCTACATTTTGTTTCTGTCTTGCCAGATGGCTATTTTTTTTTAAAACAAATCTCAGAACAATTTAGGGTCATAGCAGAGCTTACTTGTTTCTGAAATTCAGCTATATCAAAATATCAGAGGGTGCTTAACTTTTTTCTATAATTAAACATGTCAATATGACTGGAACATAAGTGAGATACGTGTACTGCTTCATGACTAGGTCAATAAAGAACTACACGAGCTGCGTGGAGCAGTTGATCAGGACGCCCGACTGTTCCCAGTACGCTAACCACGCCATAAATGCCGTCAACAGCATTAAGTCCCGGCATGCTTCGCTCTGTCCAGGTCAGTGAAATCATATCCCCGGCCATCAAAACATAAACAATAATTGCATTACTGAAAGTAACAGCTTTGGCATTTTCTCACTTTGTTCTGTTCTGAACCATCATTGCTCCTGTTTCTTACCAAAACAGTCTTTGCACTCGTGCCTTTATTCGCTTCAATTTAGAACTAATGTTTGAATACGTAGTTCATATAATTTAACCATGGGGAACAGATTTAATTGTCTCTAAAATTCACAGACAATAGCTGAAGTTGAATTTCTCAATGAAACTTAAGCAGACCGGTACAAGCTAGGAGGCTGATGAGAGTCGGTAGTAATATTGTTGGCAATTAGGGAACGCTGTTACAGAACTGACAGGCGTACATGTGAATAAATACGGTGGACCATAAGGGAGGGACAAAGTATTTTTTTAATAGTTAATTGCATTTCTCTCATTGAAACCACAGAAAACTGTACTCAAAACATGGAAAATCTAGAATAACACACAATAAACTCAAATTGAAACACGAAAAACTCATAATGAAACACAAAATACTCAACATGAAACAAGAAAACTCCAAATTCTAAGAAACTACCTTCTCTGCTAAAAGGGACATTATGAAGTCTTTTTAAAAAATATCTTTACAAGTAGTATTTTCTCGAAATTGCATTGAAATAAAGACAACTGAAAACTAGGACTGCCGCGGCAGTACTTAGGTCTTCAAGATTTCTACTTGACCATGAACTCCATGTTGGATTCTAGGTTAATCCTCATTGAGCTGTTCGATGGGAAATGTTGTTGCCCACATTTTGGTGAAAGTTTTGTGAAAATATCTTCAATAGCTATTGAGGTTTAAAGTTTTTCACATTTTGGGTTATCTCCCCTTTTTGAGGCCGAAATTTAAAAATCGGGCTTTGAGGTCTCCTAAGTTGGGACACAGGCTATCATCCCTGCAAATTTCAAGAAAATCGGTCCAGCCGTGAAACCTTGAGTGGAGATACAAAATTGGTACAAATAATAATAATAATAACTAGGATTGCCAAGGCAATACTTAGGTCTTCAAGACTTCTGCTTGACCTTGAACTCCATGTTTGACTCAGGGTTATTCACCTGTTTCTCTGCTTTAAAATGAGCTATCAAACATGTCTCTATCTTCAGTAGTTTTTTTTACAAAAAATCTCCAAAGAAGGTACCCCTCTGAAAACGGAAAAATCACATATTAATGGACCCCTACATTACATTTCTCGAGATTAAGACAAAATGGTTAATATTAGAAAATGTTGTGCTTTAATTTCCACTTAAGAAGATGTAATCATCATTTAGATTGCATACATAATTAATGCGTTATGCTGTTCTGAATATTCAATAAAATACTCAAAAATGCTTAAATCTGGACCCCTAGACATCGCTTGCGATGTTCGAGGCTTAACTATCAACTTTTCAATGAAAGCAGACAACAGAAAAGAATTTCTTCTTGAAATTGTGCATACGTAGGTTTGAGTAAAACTTCAATATCATAAGAAGTTAAGCAGTTATGAACCTTTCAACCTTGCTGAAAATGTTGATTTTTTAAAAATGACAAACTCCTATGACTTGTCACAAAAAACTAAGACAGATACGAGCTTGAAAAATATTGTCCTTAATAAATGACGTTTCTACATCAATAAAATATATTTAAAGTCTTCCTATCTGCAGTGGTTCATGATCAATAATTCCCCAAAGGATAAACACCTCAAAAAGTCTCAAAATAAAAATATTTCACTGTTTTGGGAATATGCTCAAATTATGCCCAAACTAATAACTTTTACATGATAATGATATGTTATGGAATTTCAAAACTATTTATAAGAAAGACATTGCACTAAGTAAATTTGACATAAGTTTATTCCAAACAGAGTTATGTCTCTTTGAATGCGAGCCCTAAAAAATGTTTTTTTTTTAAAGTTCATTTTTCAAATGGCTGTAGTTCGTTAACCGCTGAAAATAGTCAATTGGTTTGGGAGTTCCTTTAAACTACATTCATTCAGATTTTAAATGAGCTATTGCATGATGTTGTATGTATTAACACCATTGAGGAGAAGATCTTTGAAGACGCGTACCCTCAAAATCGCGAAAGTGCACACAATTTTCAGTTTTTTCGAAATAGAAAAAAATCTATTATTACGGCCGAGATTCCCGATAGGCTTAATTGATGGGGAATGTTGATGCCCACATTTTGGTGAAAGTTTTGTGAAAATATCTTGAATAGTTTTCGAGCTATTGAGGTTTGAATATTTTTTCTATGCACTAAGTTGGGTCACAGGCTACAATCTCTGAAAATTTCATACAAATCGGTTAGGCCGTTTTCTCAGAAACCTCTGGACAAATTTTGGTAAAAAGAATAATAATAATAACTAGGATTGCCGCGGCAGTACTTAGGTCTTCAAGACTTCTGCTTTACCTTGAACTCCATGCTGGACTCTCGGTTATTCATCAGTTTCTCTACTTTAAAATGAATTATCGAACATGTCTCTATCTTCTGTAGTTTTTTTACAAAAATTATCCAAAGACAATGACCCGCTAAAAATGGAACACTCGCTTATTAATGTATCCCCACATGATCTTTCTCATGATTAAGACAAAATGGTTAATATTTTCATACTAAGGTGTAACATAGAAAAAGTTGTGCTTTAATTTCCATTTAATCATCATTAAGATTGTTTTCATATTAAATGCGTTATGTTTTTCTGAATATTCAAGAAAATACATAAAATGCTCATATTTTGACCCCAAGGCAACATTTGCGATATTTGGAGCTTAAATATCAACTTTGTGATGAAACGGTCCAACAGAAAAGTTGTTGTTCTTTGAATTGTGCATCCTAAGATGTAAATACAATTTTAATATCGTAATTAGTTAAGCAGTTATGATCCGTTGAACTTTGCTGAAAATGGCGATTTCTGAAAAATGTCAATCTTCTAAGACTTGTCAGATGTAAAGCATGACAGATGCATGATTGAAAGTTATTGTACTTGATAAATGGCATCTCTTCTTCCAAATGAGGTATTAAACAAAATTGTATCTTTCGTGGTTTACGATAAGCAATTCCACAAAGAAAGAACCGCTCGAAAAGTTTCAAAATCACAAAATTTTACTTTTTTTGGAATATGTCCAAATTGTGCCGAAACTATTAACTTTTATATGATAATTATATGCTATGGAATTGTTAAGTTGGTAATGATAAAGAGATTGCCATTAAT
Source organism: Gibbula magus (assembly GCA_936450465.1). NCBI lineage: Eukaryota > Metazoa > Mollusca > Gastropoda > Trochida > Trochidae > Gibbula > Gibbula magus. The sequence goes on along the minus strand of OW388304.1, from coordinate 46,418,732 downwards.
AACATTGTCATAACTTTATTCCAGACAGAGTTATGTCACTTTGAACAAGGAGCCGAAAAATTAACATTCAGACGCAGTCCCAAAGACCTAAAAATACTTTTGTGAAAGGTGCCTTCACGGGTATTCTAGAAAGGATCTTCTTCTACAACAAAGAGATGATTTTAAGGGTGTCAGTAAAACAGCTATTAGAATTGATATACCTGAGGAGGGAAAGACAAATCTCTGTTTTAAATATTATAAAAATCAGATGCCTGTACCTTATGTCATTTATGCTGATTTTGAATCAATAAACTGGAAAGTTCATAATGCCCAGCCCGATAGTAACCAAAGTTTTACTTATAAAACCCTGGAGCATGAGGCATGTGGTTTTGGTTTTATTGTGGTTAGGTGTGATGGAGAAACTTGGGAACCAATAATTTATAGGGGCCCAAATGCTGTGGAGACATTTTAAGGTGTCTTCAAGAAGTTGAAACAAATATTAGGGAACAATTAAAACACATAGAACCTATGATACCATTGACTTAGAATGAAATTAGTGAGTTTAGAACAGCCAAAAATTGTTGGATTTGCAACAGATCAATGGGAGATGATAGAGTACGTGACCACTGCCATATTACAAATCAATATCGCGGCCCGGTTCAAAGCAAATGCAACCTACAACTTAAAATAAAACCTGAAAGCATTATTATACCTGTTGTGTTACACAATCTGAAATTTTATGATGCAAATCTTATTATGCAGGGTATTTCTAAAGTTAATGGTAATAAAAGTGTATACCTAATAATATGGAAATATATATATCCTTTTCATTAGGAAACCTTCGGTTTATTGACAGTTGTCAGTTTCTCCTATCGTCACTAGATGCTTCGGTTAAGGCTAATCGTAACTTCCAGATAACTGAAAGGTACACTCAGGAACTCACTAGACATTTATTACTGAAAAAAGCCGTATATCCATACTCATATATTGATAGTTGGGATAGGTTTAAAGAAACTGACCTACCCCCTATTGAATGTTTTTATAACGATTTATCTGAAAGTCATATAACTGATGATAAATACGAACATGCTCAAAATGTGTGGGAGTCATTCGGATGTAAGAATTTAGGTGACTATCATGACCTTTATCTTAAAACCGACATTTTATTACTGTCTGATATATTTGAGACATTCAGAAAGACCCAATTGACACAATATGAATTAGATCCTGCACATTATTTCACAAGTCAAGGCCTTTCTTGGGATGCTTTATTTAAGAAAACTGGCTATTGACTGATTATGACATGCACTTGTTTATCGAGAAAGGACTTCGCACTGGAATTTCTATGGTGTCTAAGAAACATCCTAAAGCTTATAATAAATATGTAGAAGGATATGATTCAAGTAAACCATCGAAGTATATAATTTATTTTAAATACATATAATCTTTACGGCTGGGCGATGAGTCAATATTTACCTCCTGGGGGATATAGGTGGGTAGAATGTACATACCCGTGTATGCATAATTTTGCCTCCTACATTATGAATATACCTAAGGATTCAGAGAAGAGGTTAATTCTGAATATCGATTTAGTCGATATCCGAAAGAAAAACATATTAATCATAATACCTATCCTTTAGCTCCTGAAAGGTTAAAGGTAAACCAAGAATGGTTGTCCAATTACCAAAAAGAATTATTAGGTGGAGAAAAAATATCCGATGTAGAAAAATTGGTGCCAAACTTGATGAATAAAAGTGAATATGTTATTCATTACAGAAATCTCAAATTATATATTTCTTTGGGTATGAAGTTAATGAAAGTACAAAGAATTCTACAATCTTATCAAAGTCCATGGATGGCACCCTACATTAAACTAAATACGAATTTAAGGAAGAAAGCTGCTAGTGATTTTGAAAAAACCTTTACAAATTGATGAACAACTTTGTATATGGTAAAACTATGGCAAATATAAGGAACAGAGTAGATGTAAAATTATTCAGGACAAATGAGGAAGAATCATTGAGAAAGGCTATAGCTACTCCTGCATTTAATGAATTCAAAATATTTGATCACGATTTGGCTGCTGTTTACATGAACAAGTCACATATAAAACTTAACAAACCAATATATGTTGGAATGAGTATATTAGACTTATCGAAACATTTAATGTACGACTTTTATTATAATGTAATGAAAAAGAAATATGGAAATAAAGTTGAAGTGGTCTATACGGATACGGATTCTTTGCTGTTAGAAATACAAACTGATGATGTCTACAAAGATATGGAGGAAAACAGTGATGTATATGATACCAGCGATTTTGATACCACTCACCCATTGCATAACATAAACAAGTTTTAGGTAAAATGAAGGATGAATGTGCTGGTATACCGATTTCTAAATATGTGGGATTAAGACCTAAAATGTATTGCATAAAAATGGTAGAAAAGGAAATAAAGAAGGCTAAGGGATTTAAGCCGTATGTAGTTCGAAAATATTTGAACTTCAAGCAGTATGAAAAGGCATTATTTGGAAGGACCCATTTTAAACACAATATGAATACCTTGAGAAGTGAAGGTCATAACATTTCTGCAATGAAACTAAATAAGACATCATTATATCCATTAGACACCAAAAGATGGATTGCTGATGATGATAATACTAATGGTTAACTGGGATTTTAGTAGGTATAAGTGGGGATTTTGGATAAATGGCAAAACAAGCGTATTATTAACATTAATTCTAACAGAGGAAAAACTGCTGAGTTAAGCGAAGCATTTTTTGTGTTAAAATTAATGAGAAAATATGTGTTTCCTTTGAGCCAAAATCCCCACTTATACCTACTGAGGATGATACTACCCACGAGTTTCTATGGTTGTGAACTTCTACCCATTCACCGGGGTAAAGACTTTGATATGGAAGAAAGCTCTCAACGATACTTTGCCAAATGCATTCAGGGTTTCGGTAAACTATCTCCTGTGCTTCTGTCTTAGGCAACCTTGGCCTGTGGACTATGTATGGATATATAGATAAATGTAGACTACTATTTATTGGCAAGTTATGCAATTCTTTGTTTAAGGATTTATTCTGTGTTCATTTAACAACATTTCAAAATAGAACAGCTGCATTACATTGTATATGCGAAACACTCATTCAAACCAGTTTAAAATGTAATCTTTTTAAGTACCTAACTGACTATCTTGACACTCGAAGGTTTCCATGTAAGTCGATGTGCCGCAAACGAGTTATCAATTCTATAAATGAAACTGAAACTGTACGATGGGCTACTCAAGTCTCTGTAAGACAAGATATGTCAAGATATCAAACAACTCATAATACCTTTGTTGTACACAGATTGTATTATTTTATGCATGGATATCCACAATTTAAAGATATTTTACAATTTTGTGTACAAATCATCTCCAGGGCAAAATTTTCAAAAGATTGTGAACTCGAAATGTATTGTATTGATTATGACTGCCACATAATTCTTCATTTTGAACTGTACATGTACAACAGAAACCAATTCTTCTCAAAACTCTTTTTGACGTTGATGTTTGTGTTGAAATAGAACTATTATCTGAAGATGAAATGCTGTCTGTCTTTTCTGGAGGTTAATATACCAGTAACCAACCATATGGATGAAATGGATAATTTAAAATGGGATAGAGGTGTGTTGAGTTTATGCCAAAAATTACTCATTTTCTTTAAAGATACATGAATGCTGATCGGATATATTCCAAATTCACCGTACATAAAATTCGATGTTGAACTATGAAATATGAACAACTATGAAACGTCAGCATAATTTAATAAATTAAACACAGAATTATACATTATATTTTGTAAGATATTTACTTTACGGAAATGTATTATTTTCAAACATACACATCCTATACACATGTATGTACTTGGAGAAACACTATATCAACATTAATCTATCTACATGTGACAATATTGTGTTACCGTGGGGAAATATACATAGGGAAAAAGTGCTGGAACCCTAAATGTTGTCTGATAAGAAAATAGACAATGTATCAGTAACAGCAAATGTATGATATGACAGAAGCGTTATCTACCAGTGTAACAAACCAAATTTCATTCAAATAACGTTTCACTACTTCATAAAATTCTCCTATTTTGGTGTCCAGGAACAAGTATTGTTACACTGACAACTGAAAGTCAATAGTGGTTGTTGTAATGTTAGTAATACCATTGAACTGATGAACCTTTAGGAAGTGCCTTTCAACAAAGTCACTATTGACAGCAGTATGAACCTTCAGAATCAGATTTGAAAGTTGCTTACTGACGAAATCCGGTCTTTATGACTGTAATGACACCTCTTAAGCATAGAGAAGTGTTTGATTAAGAATTGAACTCAAAATGATTTCAGAGTTATTCCAAAATTGTAACATTGTCATGGCATAAATTTTCGGTATATATGCAACGGGTGCAACACTAATTTTACTTTGTATGCTTATCATGAAAACATTTGATTATGTGAATTATCCATATGTACACATTGTCAGTATGCTGCATCTAAAAGGCCAAACTCGTCTTGCTTCCCTTTTGTGATATATTGGATATTGGATTGGATTGTGAGAAATACACTTCCTATTAGAATGGAGTTTTATTCAGATCTTCGTTTTAATTATTTAAATTCTCAAACTCACAATTTTACCAACATACTTAATAATCTATTTTCTATACTTGATGTTGCAAACAAGTTTTTTTTACATAACTGTAAGAAGTATGTTTTTAAGACGTCAGTCTATTTCTTATTCTTCCATTATACAGTTAAACCATATATTGCTTTAACGTTCTGCTTTATACCGTTTACTTTTTTTGTCATACAAATATGTGATACGGTTTTAATATTGTCTCATGAGCCAAATAATTGCTGCTTTGTAAACACATATGTTCTTTCAGGTCGTATTTAAAATCATGTAAACACCTATGTTTAATCTGATTATCTCATACAAAATGTATACAGGAAAATAATAATACCGCCGGTAAATTCCACAACATAACACTATGGTGTCTATTTGTCAACTTCAGCAATCATTTGACCGTAAATGTACATTTCTAAACATCTTTACGCCCTCCCACTACATTGGTAGACCAATCAGCACTTAACGGCTTAATTTGCGACCTGGACGCATCGGAATAACTCCGCCTACATTAACGCAATCATCTCGCAATTATGGTGCGACAGAGACACTAATTTGGCGGGTGAGAGTCGCGTTCCTATCGCAGGAATTATGCAATCACGGACCAACTGTGCTCCAACACGATCGCAGGAATTTTACTCCCATGACTTTTGTCCGGTACTGTAGGTCATCATGTGCGTGGGGTGCAATAAACTGTACATTGGCAAGACAAAAAGACGTTTAAATGTAAAAATGAATCTGCTTCGTTCACAAATCAACCGACTAGAAAATAGAAGTATCCCTCTAAGCAGTCACTTGGAAAACTGTTCTGATGGAAGATATAAAGTGTTTATATTTTATAAAATGAAATACGATAGATAATCTTCGGTTGCTCGAAATGATGGAAAGTGAATTTACAAAACAATTTGGAGCCCTTACTGAACAATAAAATGTAATTTTCCTTTAATTTATGCTCACGACGTGAAGTAATAAGTGTTGCGTAACAATCAACGTGACTACATCTGACATTCAAAGCCTAACCTGAAGAAGCCAACATGGCCGAAAGCGCTTGTTAGCGAATGTAAATGAAATGATGTACCCAATTCTGTAATATTTATTTAGTCTATCTACCACCCTTGTGGATAAAAAAAACCACATTGACTCAAAGCAAAACATATTAGAAAAGAACCAAAATAAAATTGGTCGAACACATATTAACTATATAATCTTACCGTGTGTTGCATGTAGTTAAGACACATGAGGGATGCAAGGTTCTTGGACTTTGATAATTGATTATAATACATTGTAATAACTGTAATGTAAACCTCCCTGAAGAGTAAAATGTAGGAGGAAATCGAAGTTAGTTATTCTTTTTAAACTCATTTCAATATATACTTACTGTACACTTAAAGAATCACCTTATTTCAAATATATATTTATTATATGACGAGCAATGAAATACTGGGATTTATCAGTGAAAGAACTGTTTATCAAGCTACAGTGAAAATAACTTATTTTTTCACTGCGAACAGCGACTGATATGATTGGAAGTCATAAAACAATGGTCTCACGCGGCGAATTGACTTATGACGTCACAGTGTTGCTGTGGTGGCGGGCTTTTCCTAGCGGCCGCTCGGCGTGAAAAAAGACCCTTTTCGGACGTTATTACAAGGATACCATCATATAATACATAAAATTCTTGACTAATACCATGTTTATCTCATCTCGTGAGGTAGAAAAGTTATATAGTTTCACTCGTGGCTGCAGCACTCGTGAAAATATAACATTTCTACCTCACTCGATGAGATAAACATGGTATTAGTCAAGAAAAGACAAATATCTTCCATATATTACATATTTCGTATGTTTGTTTTTGTTATTTAGAGTCGACAACAGGGGATGACAACATGGCGCGGTGCATGAATGAGACTATGGAATGTTACACCAGTTTCAACAACTCATTCTACCCTTCCATGCAAAAATCCAATATGACCCTCATGTGCAGGTTTGGCTCGTTATTCACATAATTGTTATCAGAAAATATGTATAAACAAACTATGATCATATCAATATTTATATCTATATTCATTTAAAAATCTGTTTTAGTTAGAATGTTGTATCGATTCAGGAGTGTTAAATAATGCTTGATGTCATGTACAGTTCTGTGGTGAACTACTCCAACTGCGTGCAGATGATCGCGAGTGACGCGGCTTGTCAACCGTACACTGTGCAGGCTGTCAACAGCATTCAGGTCCTCAGGCAACAACACCAGGCGGCATGTGGAGAGGGTGGGTACGCCATTCGTGTAATTTATCTACACAAAAGCATAACTACCAACAGTCTTAATGACACCCACTCTTTACCATACTCTACAACCTACAGTTCACATGCCATATCTCACAGTCACACTCAACAATCTACATTTCGCATATCAAGTCTTCTTACCCATACTCAACAACGCACTATTTACATCTAACAACCACACAAGACAACCTTCATTTCAAAAAACGAAAAAACACCTTGTTCATCAATTTCAAGTCAAGTCAAAGTTTATCCTTATACGTCCAAAAAATGACACAGAGTAAAGGAATATACATCGAAATTAATACAACATATATTGTACATTTTAATGGATATTATTTGATAACAAGAGCAATTATAACAAATATCGGTTTGCATGTGATCGACATGAGGGAAGTTTATTTTTTTTATATACAGAATATATGTCTTTCTTAGTTTATTAGCTCATCTGGCCTGAAAGGCCCGATGGGCTTATGGCATGGCATGGTGTCCGGCGTCAGTCCGTCCATCCGTTCGGCCGTCCTTCTGTCTGTAAACTGTTCGCATTTTCCTCTTCTCCTCCAGAACCACTTGGTCTACGGAGCTGAAATTTTGTGTGCAGACTCATTGGCTAATGGGGATTCTAAATTGTAGATTTCGTGACCACGTGACCACAAATTGGGTCACAGGGGTCACGACCTTAAAAACCTATTTTTATCTTCTTCTCCAGTTCCGAAAGGTTTTTAGAGCTGAAAAGTTGTGTGCAGACTCCTTAGCCAATGGGGATTCTAAATTGCAGATTTCGTGACCCTGTGATCTCAATAGGGGTCAAAGGTGTCACAACCCCGAAATCCTATTTTCATCTTCTTCTCAAGTTCCAAAAGGTCTAGAGAGCTGAAAAGTTGTGTGCAGACTCCTTGGCCAATGGAGTTTCTAAATTGTAGATTTCGTGACCCTGTGACCCCAAATGGGGTCACGGAGGTCATGACCTGAAAAGCTATTTTCATCTTGAGATTTTATGTGCTCTTCAAAGGGAGGTAATTAAACAACAGTAATGAATTAAATGTTCAAGTGTGTCTTTATTTGAAGGGGATTTTATATCTGGCTTCAAAGATAGGTCAGAGGGGTAAGGACCTATTTCATCTTCTCCATTTAAAGTGCTTCCTATTTGTTGTACGCTCTATTTCTTAACAGATTACATTCTAGAATAAAGTGAAATACATCTGCAATGTCACATTTATATGATGACATCATCTACATCAATAGTCGTTATGCTTTATCAATACCATACTATCCACCAGTTTCGATAGGGAGTCTGTTGTTGTACATATATTTAGCAAAATTGAAAACACAGGTCAATTTATGAAATCGTTACTGTCTGTTCATTGAAATATTTTCAACACTAGTTGTAGTGAAAGTAATGGTTTTGATTCCTTTAATGTGAGGATTTTGTGAAGTCACGTGCGAACATTGACTTTGTAGGTGAGGTGAGGTGAGTTGTGGTTTAACGCCGTTTTCAAGAGTATTTCACTTATATCGCGGCTGCTAGTATTGCGGCAGGGATAAGCCCGCGACGCCATGTGGCTATGCATTGCGGTGAAACCTGCGAGCATCGGCTGGAACTAGCGAACCATGGGTGATACTACGCTGAAATTCAGTGTAGCATTGCACCCAAACCTTACTGCGTGTAGAAAAGTTCTCTACTGCAGACAAAGTTGCCGTGCCCCTGGCGGGATTCGAACCCCGGACCTCCTTATCCGAAGTCGAACGCGCTAACCACTGCGCTATCCCGCCCCCTTGACCTTGTAGCCACAGAAATTGGAAAACTGTGAATGCACGTGCAAACACAAACTTATTAGGTCAATGGATGCATGTTAGCATGAACTTGAGTAAGCACATTGAAGCTCAATGGATTATCAAATTTAAAGTTTTGATGACCTTTTGGCAGTGCCGCGTCTTACAAATGAAGAAAGTCAACGTGCTATGGGGAGGCTCCATGCTGGTCAGTCTGTGATCACTGTGGCAAGAGCCTTTAGCTGTCCACGACAAACAATTTAAATCTCAGGATGAGAGTGCATCAAAAGGGAACAGTTGCAGACAGCCTGCGGCAAGGAGCGTATCGTGTGACGTCACTCCGGGAAGATGCAGCAATACGTTTACGTTCTCTTCACAACCGATTTGTAACTGCAACTTCCACATGTGGGGAGATTTTTGGTGGAAGGATAACCCCACAAAAAGTCAAAAATCACTTGCGTGTCGCTGGACTTCGCACAGAGACCCTATATAGGACCTATCCTTACATATTTTCATCGCTGTAATCGTCTTGCGTGGGCTACGAGGCACTTAAAGGAAGGCCGAAATGAAATATTTTCTATTGAATTCTAACCTGCATTTGGTTCATCAGACTAATATGTGAAAATGAGACCCAAAAAATAGGTAATAGGTTGTTGATTTATTAAACTAGACCGAATCAAACTTGGCAAAAAACATCGTCTGCTTTTCGACGGCGAACGACAAACGACAAATGGGGCGGGGCTTAGTGAGTTTGGGTTAACCGGAAGTGACGTACGAGAAGGGACGGGATGTAAACATCCGCTTACTACTTATAATGGAAAACACTAGGGAATCGGTCAGTTGATCTGTATTATCTACGATTTGCAACAATGCCACACCGCTGTTTTGCTGTAAACTGTTCAAGTAATGTTAGTTATCAAGTTTCACTTTACAAATGTCCCAAAATATCGGTATATATATCAAATATAATTGATATGAATAGTGAAAGATGGTGGATTCATAGACGTTCATAGACATAGGATAAATCAATGCTAACGAGGGGGTGAGATATACGATGACATATGAAACCAGGATATGGTAATATGAACGAAGTAAAGTTGAGACAACAAAATCAGATATTCGGTGTTGTTGTTATTTTTTGTTGGAGAATGTTTGTGTATAAAATAAAACAACAAACGTGAGAATAGCAGACGTCGGCGAAGTAGGCCCTACGGTAAGCCATCGACAATCACCTCACAACATCCTGATTTTTTAACGTCGTTAATCTACCGACAACCTAATTTACTAACAGTACATTACAACAATCAAAGCAACTCACCACATATTTAAGAAAACAAAGGAAGTTGGTTATCAACGATAATAATACGTCTACGAATCCACCTACGAAAACACCGCATCCCAATGTTTCATTTTATTTAGAATCTAATAGATATAAAATAATGCTTTCAATAAAATGCTTGGTAAATCAAATAAACATCGTATTAAATTGACATTTCAGCAAGAGTGTCAATAATGTAAGAAACTTACCTTATAAACGTATCCAAACGGACAATATGAATATCCAAATGCACATAAGACAGAAATTGTAAACCTATAAATCCATCAATGACAGTACTTGGAAACAGAAGATGGTCAAATGCTAACCCTCTTTCAGCAAAAGTCTTTTCGCAAATGGCAAGATAGAAAAACAAATAGACTGAATGCCGCGTTAAGTGTATTGTGTGTCACCAAGACAGGACGTTTGACAATAAACATATATGACATGCCGGTCACCGACATGCCATTTGTTATATAATTGAATCGGTCCAGTAAACTTGTTATCTGTACAAACATAATTACACTCCTTCCTTCTCACATACCCAGCTTCTTGATTGCGTAAACTAATATGCTGTTACAACACTTCTCCCCTTTGATCTGGAATTGAAACAAAACAAACATCTGTCTGGAAGATTCATCTGTATGGTCCGCTAACCTGAGATTTGTGTGTTGGTGTTCTGAAGTGACATATACAGGCTATCAGACAATATTTTAAACCATTTCGTTTTCATTCAAGATGCTACTGGTAACATAATTCTCTAATTCGATAATGTTCGTTGTCTATATCAATCTGTGTAATCATAATGTATATGTTTAGCGTGTACAATAGAGCAATCTTCATGTAAATTTCATTGAGCTTGTTGACCAATCCAGTTCATTTATTTATTCATGAAAGTGAAGTGAAAATGGTTTGCATTGCATTACATCATATATAGAATATTTTAATTGATACATTTCAAATACAGTAATATTTTATATTAAATACTGAATGTTATTTATAAATCTGCAATATGTTGTCTCGCTTGTTTGAACAGTCAATCGTTCAGTGTATATGAAATTATACCTACCATATATATTTATTTATTAATACATACAAAACAAAATTAGCATGCCCATTATTCAACATAATTTGATCGATTGATGCTACTTAATCTCTCTTCACCCGATTCCCGCGAGAGTCTTCTTCCCTTGTTTCAGTGTCACTTGAACTGTCATATGTTTCTTTCTAGTTCCGCGATTAATTGCTACAACATACTATACAAAAGCGCCGAATGCACTCCAATTAAGCACGCCCCAGTTGTTGTAACCATATGAAATCGCTAGTTGAATAGTTAAGTAATCCGTTTATCGAAAATTGGGGTTGTTTTGATGACGTTTTCTGTCTTATATGAGCAGTTTAAAAGTTGCGAAAACGCGTTAAATTTACATTAGCGGCCATGATGAGGCTCCTCCACGTACGTCACAGCCCGATACGCTTCAGTGACCACCCCCGCCCACTTTCATTCTGGTCGCCGGGGCTTAATTGGGCACTTTTTAAAAAAGCCGTATATAAGTTTTTTATGGGTCGATTTAAAACATTTAAAATCGAGCAATTGTCAAATTGAAACCCCTTTTCAACGAATCCGAAAGTGACCATATGTCATTTCATCTAACCTTTAAGGGATGGCCAAACTATATTATTTTTTATTGAATTATTATCTTCAATTTGTTCATTACACTATTATGTGAAAAATTAGCCCCCCAAAAAAGTAATATGTTGTTCCTATATTAAACTAGAGCGACGTAAACATTGCATAAAAATCGTCTGATGTTCACCGGCAACAACAAACGAAGGTTTTGAAGGTACCCGGGAAGAGACGTATGTGGAGGGACAAGGTGTACACATTCGCTTACTATTTACAATGGCAAACACTGTGGAATCGGTTAGTCAATCTGTTATATCTTCGCTTTGCAACAATACCAAATCGCTGTTCTGCTTTAAACTGTTCGAGTAATCTTGGTTATCAAATTTCACTTTACAAGTGTCCAAAAATCGTTATGTATAAAATATAATTGATATGAATATTGAAAGACCGTGGATTCATAGACATTCATAGACATTGATAAAATCAATTCCAATGAGATATAAGATGACAAAATGAAACCAGGATATGATCATATGAATGAAGTATAGTTGAGACAACGAAATCAGACATTCGGATGTTACTTTTTATTGGAGAATGTTTGTGTTTAAAATAAAACAACAAACGTGAGATTAGCAGACGCCGGCTAAGAGGCCCTACGCTAAGCCATTGACAATCAAAGCACATCACAACATCCTGATGTTTAACGACAACCTCATTTACTAACAGTATATCACAACAATCAAAGCAACTCATCACATATTTTAAAACAAGTACTTGGTTATCAAAGATCTACGAGTTCACAGTTTACGATTTCAATCTACGAAAACACCGCAACCCAATGTTACATTTTACGATTTAGTTATCACTTATTAACAATAACGTTAAATCACTTCATTTCATTAGAATGTAGATCACGATAAATCAGCAGTATGTCACTAATTTACATTGTCAGTAAAAATGTTTAATGCTTAATAATATTTGTTTGGGGAAACAAAACCGATGGCCAAGCAAGTTTATAGTAAATGCAAATGACACCCAAATAACAATAGTCAATTGCATCGAGTTCAATATGGTTCGTTGTTACCCAAGAGCTTTGTTGGTTGTTGGCTTTGAATTACATTCAGAATCGAAAAATAAAATAATGGATTCAATCAAATGTGTGGTTAATCAACCAAATTATCGTATTAAAACAAAACTTTTACCTGTTATAGACTTTCGGCACTTTGACATTTCAGCAAGCGTGTCAATTAATGTAAGAAACTTACCTTATAAACGTATCAAAGCGAACAATATGAGTATTCAAATGCACAAGAACACAAATTGTAAAAGTAAACATCCACCTATGATAGAACATGGAAGATGGTCAAACATATGTCTTTCGCAACTGACAAGGTCCAAAGGGTCATATGGTGATTTTACAAATGTATTTCGTTGGTTCATTATTTATTGGATAACTTGAAAGAGAAAAAATAGCTTTCATGCTGTTACAAGACAGGACAGGTTCGACAGATGCTTAATTGCTTTGTCTGCAGGATCAAAGCTAAAAGACAGACGGGTAAAAACATGTCATAGAGTGAAAATATATTTGATAGCATCTAATTGACGTCCCACGGATGGTAATTTTAGGATAGAGCAGTCAGGGGCTAAGTCTATGTGTGTTGACAGCAGCCCCGCGGTTATTTGCTACAAACATACTGTACATTATATAGTTAGCAAAAATGCCCTCCAATTAAGCAGGGCCCGGTGGTTATAACAATATGAACAACGGCTAGTTGAATAGTTATAGGATGTAAGTGTTTCAAATATAAAAAAACATTGTGTAAAATATACTTATAACGTCAATCGCCTGAGAAATCTTTTGTCACACATTACTGAATGTGCCGATTGCTTTATAAACAATGTTTCTAAATGTCCTGAGAATATGCACATTATTTCCTGTTTATGTACATGTACTTTTTATTGAGATAAGACCACCAAATTATGACAACTGTTTACTCTCATTAATTATAAAATTCATGCAAAATACCTAGTTGGGTAAAACAATTATTCCGATATCTTGGCAAATACAAAATTGAATGAAATGGTAAATAAATAACCGCCAAAATTTATATATTTCAATTTCTTTCATTGCTCATAAACTTTGTTATTCTCTCGTGTCTTTGTATACAGTGTGTGAGTTAGACCACAATGCTTTGCGCTTGAAAATAATAGACTGGATCTATATTTAGACTGGAAAACACCATTACTAATTAGTGCAATTTTTCGGCTTATATGTCAGAAAGTTAGTGTTGTGTCATTGAAAAAGGAAAATTCTTCATAAGTCAACAATCTGCCATCTTTATGAAGCAAGTCATTCACAAAGACAACACTCTTTTTATACTAATATTCAAGATACAAAAATGGATGTTTATCAAGTATTATGTTGTCGTTATACCATAACGATTGACATTTTATATCTTCTTCATTTTCAATTTCACTTTTACGGATGGTTTTGAAGTTAGACCATTCTAAAAGTATGTCCTTCCAAAAAAAATTAGTTGTTGAGGGAATTATTTTCTGTTGTATGAGGGAACTATCCGTTAATGAAAACAGAGTTTTGAGTTTTAGTCGGTGTTGAAAAGATGTCCATTTAAGGTCCTTATCGGTTATCTTTTTTATCCATTTCAATTTTTGTGATGATATTATTTTTCTAATGTTTGGAGTTTTTATCCCCCGTGTTCTGGATTTAGCATCATTACATCTCTTTTTACCTTATCTGGTTTGTTTTTCCATATAAAATTGAAACATTTTTTCTGAAGTTTTTTAATGACAGATTTCTTTTGGAGTTGGTAGTGATGAGAACAGATGGTTGAACTTTGGTAGTAGGAGTGATTAGAGAACAGTATTCCTTCCATACGGGGTGAGGGTAGGAGCTGACCACATATTCATTTGCCTATCAATCTGAGAAAGTTTTTCATTGTAGTTTATATCAACCATTTTGTCTAGATCAATATCAAAGTTTATTCCTAGAAGAGTGAAATTTGTTTGTGACCAATCGAAATTCCCTTCTTTGCACAACTTGTATCGGGATCTCTTTTTCGAGCCTATCCATATTAGTTGCGTCTTATCTATATTGACTCTTAATCCTGAAAAACGGGCAAATAGTTCTATAGTTTTCAATGCTGCATAGAGGCTTTTTTTCAGAACCATCTAGGGTAAGTGTTGTATCATCTGCGAACTGTGAAAGAAGATATTCTATATTTCCAAGTTTTACCCCCTTTATGTTTTTATTGTTCCGTATCATGATGCCTAAGATTTCAACACATATCAGAAAAATGTACGGGGCTATCGGGTCACCCTGGCGACATCCCCGGCTTATTTCAAAGGTAGTTGACAAAACCATTTACCATGACTCTTGATTCAATATCATTATAGAACGTTTCTATCCAGTGTGAAATACTGGGTCCGAAATGAGAAGTTTAAAACTTTGCTAATTAAGGTAACTTCGGTCTACCGAATCAAAAGCTTTTTCGAAATCAATAAGAATGAGTGAGTGAGTTGGTGTTTAAGAGTATTTCAAGAGTATTTCACTTATATCACGGCTGCTAGTATTATGGCAGGGAGAGAGCCCGCATCGCCATGTGGCTATGCTTTGCGGTGAAACCTGCGAGCATCGGCTGAAATCAATAAGAAGAAATAAGCCTGGAATTCGGCAGGTTTCAGTATGTTCCATAAGGTCATTTATGAGTCTAGTTACCTCGCCAATATATCTCCCTGTGACAAAGCCCTTTTGATATTCATTGATAATAGTAGGTAGCACCGTTTTAATTCTGTTCGCAATTGCTGCTGCACCTACTTTATATGAGGTGTTTTGCGCCAATTTTTCCCAAAGAAATGTGGGTTTATTAGGTTTAGTAATGTAATAAGTCCCTGTTTTTGCGAGATTGATAAATTTCCCTTTTTGTAACCACAATTTAATGAGTTGAGAAGAAATCCACCCAAATCTTTCCAGAAAACTTAAGAAATTCGGCAGTAAAACCGTCAGGCCCTGGACTTTTTTCGGCAGCGTCATGGTTTGGGTGTCTTTCTGTGCACACGGTCGTTCTCCACTGGCTGTTGTCCTGTACAGGGATCAGAGTGTGCAACCTGTTCTCCTTCCGTTCATGCAGAGACACGGCACTGGACTAACGTTTCAGCAAGACACCGCTAGGCCCCGTACCTCAGTTCTGACGCAGAATATTAATTTTCTCACAAAACCTCAATCCGATCGAACGCTTGTGGGACGAACTGGGTCGACGTGTTCGTCAACAAGTTAATCCACCACAGATGTTGCAAGATCTTCAACACCAACTTATTGAGCAATGGCGACGTCTTCCTCGGGCAGTGTTCACTAACGTTCTAAGATCCATGAGGTGACGATGTTTGATTTAAACATATTTATTCATGAGAAAGGATTGGGTACAAGTTATGCCAACTTAATGAAACCCTCTCCTATTTACATTGTTGACATAATATATTGAAACGTTGACTACAATATGTACAGTAATATACATACATATATACATATAGACGATGGGTATATTTACAAATGGACAAGGTATAGAAAAGTAAAGCAAAAGCAAAAGATACATAATGTATAATACTTGGTATTAGGCAGGTTATGTATTTATTTATCAAATCTCTCAGTAAGAGATATAAACTTATGTACTTCTTTAAAAATGTGTACGTTATCATTATATGAAAGATCTGGACAGCCATTCAACAACAAATCTAATTTATCTGTGCTCTGTTGTTGCAAATTAATCTAATGTTTCGAAACATTTGATGTCTTATATTATAATACATAATACATTCAATAAAATAATGATGAGAATTTTCACAAGCAGATTTGCAATTGCATTCAGGGTGGTCTGAGAGACCTATTCTATACAAATCATCATTTAATTTGCTACTGGAATATCGTAACTGTGTATGAATAATGTTCAGTTTTCTTTTACAAATTGAGAAATAAGCTGGTGCTTTAAACTTTCTTGGAGATATATATGACTTAAAACGAGTAATAGAATCAGCTTCCCTAATGTACAATGGGAGGTTATTCCACAGTTGCGAGCATGATGGGATAAATGATTGACTGAAAAGGTTAGTGCGACAATACGACATAGAAAGATCTCGAACGTTTCTAAGATTATAATTTGTCCTAGTATTAACATGTTGTGGCATAAGGTCACAAAGATATGATGGAGCATTATTGTTATATATCTTATAAAATAGCGATAGTTTACGAAATATTCTTCTCTCTTTTAGAGACTGCCATCCTGTTTCATAGATAAGAGATTCTCTCGTAGCATACTTAGGTAATCCCGTAACTATAGACGATGTGTGGCTGTACGAGACGCTAGAAGTGGACACAAACGTTACTGATCACCTCAGATCGATTCTCTTCATTCTGTGAAATTCATTTAAGAGGGTATTCAGACGTCATTAACGTTATCGACGTTAAAGACAAACGCGATTATGTTTTTCTTGTCTTCTGATTATACCCAATTGATATTTGCACAACATACGAATGCAATAATTGATTTAAAACAAATAATGTTTTTGTGCCAGAAAAAACAAGTGTCAAGTTTTCATTTTTGCTCAATTTATGTGTGATCAATACTCAGATTCAAATGCAGTTGCATTATCATACAGACCTGCTGAATAGTGAGATTTACCTTCGCTCCATGTTTGAATAAACTGATTAACGAGTACAATTTTAACATTATATTTACAAATAATTATTTACCATTTCATTTAATTTTGTATTTGCTACAGAAATTGGAATATTTTTTTTACCCAACTAGGTATTTTGCTTGAATTTTATAATTAATGAGACTAAAGTTTTGTCATTATTTGGTGGTATTATCTCAATAAAAAGTACATTGAACAGGCAATAATGTGTATATTCTCAGGACATAAAGAAACATTGTTTATAAAGCAATCGTCACATTCAATAATGTGTAACAAGGGTAACTTGCAAGAGAAACACGTGCAGCACATGGGTTGTTATAGCGACTTGCGCTAGAGACATCCTTCACGCTTCGGAAGCGATTGCTGTTGTTTGATTCGGAATAAAAGAGTTTATACCGTAAAGTACAAGAGAACGGCTATTTTGGTAACTATGACCAATCATGACAAAGATTGAAAGTAAAATTGTGAATTTTGATCACAAACTTTCAAACATTGCCATAGTCACGCACAATCACATTCCAACTTAAACATAGTAATATATACACTGATTGATGGTTATAATAATGATAACGATAGCAATAATGTACTGACATTGACTGGAACACTAGGGACACCTGTCGCTAGGAGTCACATGACTGGTCACGTGATTACAGTGGAGTTGGTAAAACTCAAGCCGCAAGTGGATGAACTTTTTAAATAGGTACCAAGATATATCTCACCACTATGTAAGGGTACCCAAATGAAAGATGATACGATATCCTATCTAATGATGTATGTTTCATGATTGGGCATAGAGGCTTGAAGTGCAAAATAACGTCACTTCCGACTGACGTTTTTGTATTAACGATAATTAAAGGAATCTAAACAAAAGCAAGATATTCACGTAATATATCTTGACACATGTATCTTTAAATCTTTCATTTAACATTCTAAATCTGTACATCATCACCCAAATAGCGAAGTGTACATACCAATGCTGACTTAAAATCACGTTTCTATTATAATTTGTTTTAAACTTTCCGTCTTTGTATTTGACTCTTTCTTTCGTGGCGAATGCGCTTGTATAGCATTCTCCTTTGCCTTAACATGCATCCTTCATCCATGAATTAATAAATTTTTCATTCAATGCACAGCTTTTATCTATGTGACATTCCTCTATAAACTACTATGGATTTATGATATAGGATAAAAGGTACAGATAATTCATTCATTCAGTTTGCGTCAATTGAACAACGCTCATTTTTAGCATTCCTTACAAATCAGTAATCGATATAACAATATTGACATATACACCATTCATCAATTACACATAATTCAACTCTGTCCGGCATTCGTCGATAACGCAGCATTCACTGATCATAACATTATTAATCAGTTAGGCATCATACATTTTTAAAACATTTGTCAATTATACAACGTCCATATAATATTAAAGAGCCATCAAGGATGTTGATGAACATATAGGAAAATTGCCAAAAATCTATCTCCGTGAAATATATACACTTAATTTTTCCCATAATTTTTCGACCCAAAATAAGCCGAGAAATTGCACTAATTAGGTGTTTCTAGTCTAAATATAGATCCATTCCATTATTTTCAAGCGCAAAGCATCATGGTCTAAGTCAAACACTGTATACAAAGACACGACAGAATAACAAAGTATATGATCAATGAAAGTAATTGAAATATATAATTTTTGGCGGTTGTTTATTTACCATTTCATTTAAATTTGTATTTGCTACATAAATTGGAATATTTGTTTTACCCAACTAGGTATTTTGCTTGAATTTTATATTAATGAGACTAAAGTTTTGTCATAATTTGCTGGTCTTATCTCAATAAACACTGGTAGGGAACATGGTTACAGCGATGGTGGAGTATTTGTGATTATTGCGACAGAGTCCTTGTGATATGTAACAGAGTCATTGCGATTTTAGCCTCGGTATGTCAAGGGTAATGAGCGATAAATGGGTTGCAGATCTACAAACTCAATGTTATCAGAGAATTGAAGTTAAAGTTAGTTAGCACATATATCCATACGTGACAACTAAATTTATGATGACCAAATAACCACTGATAATGTCGTAAAGCCAGTAATTGCCACAACATTCATAGTTTTTCATAAATTATCGGTATTATGTAAGTAACCGGTGCATATAGAATTGTATAAACAAAGCATGTTGCTCCGATTTGGGTTCATCCTCTTATATCCTAAGCATTCGGCGTTTTATCAGTACAACAATGTAGATATCAGTTACCTTGAAAGTTTCTAATGTGTCACAGAAAATGTGTGATTACATAATTGATGTAACGGACAATTTCTTCATTGTCACAGATTATTTCAAATCACAAAATGGATGTTAATTGGCTTGATTCGTCCAATATGACCTACGAATTGGATAATTGAAACCTGTTTCTGGAAGCAGAAGATAAACGGTGCTTTTTTTCTTTTTTGTAAAATCTTATGGCATTGATGTTGCTGTTTTGATGAAATGTTACTACATCAGAAATAATTGAATAGTAATGTTAATTTCACGGCAATCACACCTTGCAAAGAGATGGAAATGCCGTCCATTCCTCCAGCTTGTTTTATTAATGCAAATAGTGTGTTACATAAGGCAACAGTTCTTGTAATCCATGTATTAAAGAAGAGGTAAGATACACACATAATTTCAGGAAAATGCTAAATTTGGTATTATTTTGTAGAAATATGTATCTTTCGAATCTAATTAAATAATTCAATAGCAATTCACCTCAGTATTTGTTCAACAATTGTGAAACATTTCGTCAACATAACGTCCTCATTAAAGTAAAATGTATTCTATTATTAGTCAGACTGTGTTTATTAAAAGAGATGATATAACAAAAAAAAACCTAAATAATTATTATCAAGACATTATGTAGATATCCACACACTAATAACATTGTAAAAAAAACAATCCAAAAATATCGATTCATCACTGTAGATCATAGTATTTCAAAAATGCCTATATTTTCACACTTATCAAAACATGTCACAAAAGGATAGATGAAATATCTTTAAAACAAATTTATTTTAAAAAAAGGCAATAATCATTTCTTTTGGCCTTTCATTAGATCTAAAATCACAGAGCAAAATCAAAATTGTATCATAGAACAAAAAATAATGCACATCGTTATAAAACGATATAAATCTTTCTATAGATAATAAAACAAATCATCTGAATTACATTTGTGCTTTTGAGACGCGGTTTATAAACATGGAACAAAACTGCAATTTTACAACCTGGGACAGAGAAACTATATACCAACAAAAATGCAAGATAGTTTTATACAAGATAGATAGATACATAGTTACATGTACAGCATGTCTCTTAAAGCCAACTTACCTTAATTTGTAAAAAGGAATTGGAATCGTCGTTTTGAAATCTCCTTAATCAGGTGAGATAGGCGATTTCATGGAATATGGCTCATCAGACAGCGATGATGCGTCATCAATTTTAAAATACTAGAAGGAACATTATGACGACAACATCTTGTACTATAACATGATTTCCATCTTTCATAAAATGTTAAAAGATATAAATGTAAAATACCAAACATTATGTACAACGAAAACCCTTTGAAATACAAGTTTCAGCACACCCCATTTGTGATTATTTTATTAATTAATATTATACTGTTATTAATGTAGTTTTTTCTTCATCGCATACGTACAAAGTCGAATGTTTGCTGTCAAAATTTTGGTATAATTTATTCTGGCCCCTTTGTGTAGATGACGATGAAGAGTACGCATAAACAAATGTATCCTATACTTCTATCACATCATCGGTATCAACAACATTGGCATTATGATATTGTCAACTATATCAGGAAAGAATTATTTGTGAGTTCACGTTTTTTGTAAATGTATTAAATTTTCTGGCTTTGTCAGGAGGGCTTTTTGTAATATATATTGGTATGTTTTATACTTCGTATTTGTGTCAGAATTCAATATTGTCCATTGAGGGGTATATCAATATAGACACAGATGGTAAATGGATATTACATGAGGTATTCGCAAACGAAATGTTGATAAACAATGCATGCGGCGTATTGATTTTTCCTATTTGAAAAGAAAATAATATACGAATTTTCCGTTACCATCATATTGCCATCACAAATTCTCCATTACCAGTGATAAAGACTCTGTGGCAATTATGAAATATGTTTGTTAATTTTAGCATACATCCTAGTGATGGAATTTTACTGATACTCTTGAAGGACATTCACTTTATATTTGTCTATTGTTGTATGCTATTATTATTACTGATTTTCTCATATTTCTCACTAAAATGACTTTAATTACAATTTGGGATTGAGTTAAAGCTGTGCGTTAGATTTGTTTGTCAAAGAGAATACAAATGATTTAAGATAACATTATGTCTTGATGTGGCAAGTTATAATCTAAAATACCAGAAACTTTATTATTTTCATTTCATCATGTCACATTTCAAAGACTCTGTACAATAATGCAAAGACACTGTGACAAATGACAAAGACTCTGTTACATATCACAAGGACTCTGTCGCAATAATCACAAATAATCCACCCTCACTGTAACCAAGTTCCCTACCAGTGATAAAAAGTACATTGAACAGGCAATAATGTGTATATTCTCAGGACATTTAGAAACATTGTTTATAAAGCAATCGTCACATTCAGTAATGTGTAACAAGCGTAACTTGCAAGAGAAACACGTGCAGCACATGGGTTGAATCTTCTCTTGCGCTAGAGACGATCCTTCACGCTTCGGATGCGATTGCTGTTTGTGTAGTACGTTTTACGCAATAAGGGGGATTCTGTTTATATGACGTCAGATACCCTTAGCGCGCGCTACTTGAAGGGTAACTTCTCTTTGAAACCATATTGTCGTGATATGAAAATTATTTATCACATGTCATGTTGTAGATAAAAGATTTCTCTGGCGATTCACGTTATAAGTATATTTTCAATTTTTTTATTATTATTTGAAACACTAACATCCTCGATGGCTCTTTAAGCATTTATATAACGCTCATCTATATCATTCAATATGTATTCACCTGCAAACCATGCACTTATAATACATGAATCCCACAGACAGCAGGCATCAATTATAAAGTATTGATATGATAATCAAACATAAACTGACTAGCAAAAGAAACCTAACATCGGAATGTTTACATTTTTTTTTGGTAACTGTCGTTTGCTGTCCTGGAAGTATCTAGAAACGAACGCATAAACGCAACCAACATGTATGGACGTCACCAAGTACGTGAATTTCCTGCATTGTTTTTTTCAATCATTTTTAGAAAATCACGTGTTTTTGCAAACAATCAAGAATGATGCATACAAGGGGTATAAAAGGCGGGCATATCGATTGACGGATGTCACATCCGAAAAAAAAAACTCCAAAGATTCCAAGATTAACAACAGAAGAACGCGAGACCCCTGGCATGTTCGATTGCCAATACAACATTGGACTTTAAGGTGACATTGATCCTGTCTCATCAGCCGTTTGTATCCATGAATTGTTAATGCAATCCACTTTAGTTGATCTAATTCGGGTTTTAAGTTTTTATTTTAATGTCAGATACATCCGATGTTAGGTTTCTTTTGCTAGTCAGTTTATAATAACAGTCCTCGTCAATATAGTATCCATTTACTATAAAGCATTTGCCAATAAGAATGATATTATTAGAATTATAAAGAATTATACGTTACAGTTTAAGTCTGCTACAAATATTAAAGCTAAAGAAATAAATACATTATCATTTCAGGTAGGCACTACTTAACAATGATCAACTTCTATGATGGATATGTAATGAAAAGTGTTTAGCAATATGACGATTGCATCTATAATGATAAATGTAAATATGAATTTGTTTATGTATTGCATTATATGGTATGCATAATATATTATTGATATGATGTATGATATGTGGTACTCAAGATAGGTGAATTAGCATGAAAATACTTAAAATTACATTGATTATTTCTCACTGTAGGCACATTAGCAATCTTAGAAGAGTTACTTTGTAGTTGAGGTTATTGACGTGGTGGCACGTGGTCCTGTGCATAGCTCAGTTGACCGCTATCAGTGAAGTTCATCAACAATGGGCGCGGTTCGCCGTATCGCCGCATGGGTAGGTTACCCGCTACATTGCTGGATAAATTGAGAGTTTGAAGGGTCATTCCCTGCCCCACACTGAGACATAAGTTGAAAGACTTGTGGTGTCACCCTAGGTAAGTGACTTAGTTCGAAGTGTGCCTCTGTCCACCCAGCAGTAAAATGGGTACCTGGTATGATACGATGGTAGTCTGAATTTGAACCCTGAGCGACTGACAGGCGACCGGTTGTAATCTCCTTCGGGAGTGTTCTGTACTCGTGGACCAGGGTAAAATGTCGGTCGCGCCATGTGCAGGTATTATTACCTGGAGGTAACACGTTATAAATATCCACATTATTAGGTCTTCAAGACGAATGTCTTGAAGACCTATTGTTATTACTATGGTCTTTCTTCTTATTATTATTATTTGTACAATGGCAATACATTTAGTTATGTGCGATAGGTCATTTTGAACTTAAATGAACTTTGCACAAACGTTCTACGCCCGAATTTTGAATTTCGTCCTAGAACTTTAGTAATCGGTCCTGGAAAATCGTCTTTTTTGAAAAGGGCGATTTTCGCCTTCATGTTCAATGGGCCATTACTCTGTTGCAAATACACTTATGTCAAAGTTATTTCTTGCAATCTCTTTGCAATAACCAGCTTAACAATTCCCTCACACATCAATATCATATAAAAGTTTATAGTTTGGGCACAATTTGGACATATTTCAAAAAAAGTAAAATTTTGTGATTTTGAACATTTTTTAGGGGTATATCCTTTGGAGAATTATTTATCAAAAATCACTGAAGATAGGAAGGCGTTTAATAGCTCATTTCGAAGAAAAAACGTCATTTATTAAGGGAAATATTTTTAAAGCACATATCTGTAATACTTTACGTGTGATAAGTCTTAGAAGATTGTCATTTTTCAAAATTCGCGATTTTCAGCAAAGTTCAAAGGATCAAAACTGTTTAACTGACTACCCTATTGACATTTTATTTGCACCTGCGTGTGCACAATTTCAGGAACAGTAACTTTTCTGTTGCCCCCTTTCATCAAAAAGTTTATAGTTAAGCTTCAAACATTG
This sequence comes from Gibbula magus, assembly GCA_936450465.1. Lineage (NCBI taxonomy): Eukaryota > Metazoa > Mollusca > Gastropoda > Trochida > Trochidae > Gibbula > Gibbula magus. The sequence goes on along the minus strand of OW388304.1, from coordinate 46,394,179 downwards.
CAAATGTCGTATAGGGGTCCTAAAATACGCATTTTTGAGTATTTTCTTGAATATTCAGTAGAGCATAACGCATTAATTATGTATGTAATCTATATTATGATTACATCTACTTAAGTGGAAATTCAAGGACAACATTTTATATGTAAAACTTATCATGAAAATATTAACCATTTTGTCTTAATCGTTAGAAAGATCATGTAGGGGTCCTTTAATAAGCGATTGTTCAATTTTCAGAGGGTCATTGTCTTTGGAGAATTTTTGTAAAATAACTAGTGAAGATAGAGACATGTAATAACCGAGAGTCCAACATGGAGTTCAAGGTCAAGCAGAAGTCTTGAAGACCTTAGTATTGCCTGTGGCAATCCTAGTTAGGTCTTCAAGACGAATGTCTGGAAGACCTATTGTTATTACTATGGCCTTTTTAGGTCTTCAAGACGTATGTCGTGGGGACCTATTGTTCTTATCCTGATTTTTTTCTTTTTCTTATTATTATTTGTACTTTTTTGGTGCGCCGTGGACAGCAAAATTGACTGCACCAATATCAATGAAACTGGCACAATGAATGGGCATAGGTGTAAACTCGTGCCATCCGGAGCCCGATTTTTTATTTTCGGCCTCTAAAAGGGGAGGTAACTCAAAACGTGAAAAAAATTCAAATTGCAATATCTCGAAAACTTATTTGCAAACAAATTGCACTAAAACGTAGGCGACAACTTGTTTCATCGAATGATGTCATAGTGGTTTTCGGCCGTAATAATAGATTGTTCGCTATTTTAGAAAAACTGTAAATTTTTCGATATTTTGGGTTTTGAGGGTACTCTTCTTAAAAAATCTTCTTCTCCAGATCAGCAATACACAGAGACTCATACAATAGCTCATTTGGAAGCTGAAATACTGCTGTTTATATGAATCTATCAACCACAGCTCTAGATCAAACCGTTTCCGGGTTACAGCATTTTGAAAAATGACCTTTTTGAAATTGCAGATTTTCGGTCAATGAATTTGCAGTAGTCTAACTCTGTTTGTGTCTCGTTTACAACAAAATTGACTACACCTATATCAATTAAATTGGTAGAAGTAATGGGCCTAGATGTAAGCTTGTGTCGTACGAAATCCGATTTTTTATTTTCAGCCTCTAAAAGGGGAGGTAACCCAAAACGTGAAAAAACTTCAAATTGCATTATCTCGAAAACTGATCAGGATAATTGCACAAAATTACCACCAAAATGTAGGCGACGATGTGTTACATTCAATAGAGCCATAATAATTTCGATATTTCCGGTTTTGAGGGTATACTTCTTCAAAAATCTTCTCCTCGAGATCGGCAATACATAGAGACTCATACAATAGATCATTTGGAAGCTGAAAGAATGTTGTTTATATGAATCTATCAACCTTAGCTCTAGATCAAAACCTGTCCATGTTAGGGTCCATTAATAAGCGAGGGTCTCAGAGGGTCATTGTCTTTGGGGAATTTATGTAAAATAACTACTGAAGATAGAGACACGTTTGATAGCTCATTTTAAAGCAGAGAAATTGGTGTATAACCGCGAGTGAAACATGGAGTTCAAGGTCAAGCTGAAGTCTTGAAGACCTAAGTATTGACGCGTCAATCCTAGTCTTCTTCTTCTTATTATTTGTACGTTTTTGGTGCGCCTCACTGTGACGTAACGGCTGAACCGATTTCCATGAAATTTTCAGGGATTATAGCCTGACACAAAAACTAGCCCTGTACGTTCGCCGATTTGTTATTTTCGACCTCCAAAAGGGGAGATAACCCAAAACGTAAACAACTGTAAACCTCAATAACTCGATTACTAATCAAGATTATTTCACAAAACCTTCACCAAAATGTGGGCAACAACATTCCCCATCGATTAGGCCTATAGCAGCTTTTGCAATTTCGCGGTTTTGAGGGTACGCGACTTTGAAAATCTTCTTCTAAATCACAGCAATACATTTAGTTATGTGTGATAACTCTAATGAAATTAAATGAACTTTGCACAAACGTTCTACGCCCGAATTTTCGGCACTTTGTTCAAAGGAGCCTAACTCTGTAACAAATTGACTTATATCAAAGTTACTTACTGTTATCTCTTTCTTATAACTAGTTGAACAATTCAATATATCATTATCATGTAAAAGTTGATAGTATCGACACAATTTGGACATATTTCCCAAAAAGTAAAATTTTGTGATTTTGATACTTTTCTAGGGGTATTTTCTTTGGAGAATTTTCGATTGTAAACTCCTAAAGATACAATTATCTTTAATACGTCATTTTGAAGCGCAGTATACAAAGCACTCGGGCATAGATTTGTTTTGATAAGACTGTAGGCACCTTGCATTTGGGATGTAGGCGCTTAATTGCACAGAAGCTTGAAATTTGATTTTGTATTGATCCCCTTCTTATTTTCGTTTTTCATGAATGATCTTTTACTATTGCAGATTATCTTGTGTTAATATCAAGTACAGCTGCTGGTGTTCAAAAATAATTATAGACTCGAAAACTAGTGTGTTAATGTTACTTAAATAACAGTTGACAATAAATTTGGATAAAACAAGGTATTAGTAATCAGAAGCGGTGTCAAACTTTCAAAAAGGGGAAATGTGTTATAAAGAATGAGAACAACAAACTATACGTGCAAAAGAAAAGGGTATAAAATGAAATATTGATGTCCGAGAAAGTAGATGTTGAATGTAATTGATAGACACTTGTTTTGTAAAGAATTACTCATAATTTGATGCATAAGATTTATTTATTTTTATGTCTGTTCAAATACACATGGGGTGCTAAAATAGCTTTTTCAAGATGGATTTTGGCCACAATGTTTGGTATTTAAGTGTAAGAAATCTAATTAATAAAAGATGTTTCCGACATAAATAACCTTCTTGGATTTAAATATGTTGACGCATCATTACTGTAGGATGTCACAAACAAGCTAATTATAAACTAGCTTTTTGACTCTCCTTTTTTGTCTAGTTAAGGAGATTCCAAAACGACAATGTCTCAAAATGTGTGTTTCTCAGAAATATGAACAGATAATGTTTTGAAAATTCATATTTAGTATTGTTGGGTTCTGAAGACACGATGTAACGCTGTTTCAGTCTTATCTATCGCCAGTGGATTACAATATATTGTATATTGTATAGGGACGTTTCTTTTGCACGTGAGTTTATTATAAATACCTTGGATAATATATCTCTAATCAATTGCCATGGTCTTCGCAAGCAAATGATGCAGCGTCACAGGCAAAGAAAGTGATTCTGATGGCAAATACGTATTCTATTAGATCTGAAAATATTTTCTGTAAATATGTATTTTCTTCTATATGAGACAGACATTTGGGGATAAACTACATTTGCAAAAGTAGAAATGGTGCAAAGTGTACAGGTAAAACCTTCTGGGGTGACAAAAAAAACCCCAAAGATAAATGAGTATTTAAATTTCAAGAATAGAACATTTTATAACTGAAAATTAACTAAAATATCAAATGTTTTTTTCACGATTGTATTATCAAGGCAGGGGCAGATGACTCTAAATGTGTAACCCAAACGAAATGCACCTAAACTCTTTAAGGTTTTATTTTAGGTCTTTGCAAAGCTTCTAAAATTCTAAACGTGATATTTACTAATAGAAAAATGGTTTGAATGGTTAAAATGTGCCTTCAAATTATGAATGTTTCATTATTTCTATAAGAAAATAAGAACAAAAATATTTTAAACAAGGTCAATTTTTGTGTGTACATTGTCAGAGTTAAGGAACACGAAATACGCACACTTGAACCTTTCGTCATTAAATAAAAACATAATGTTTGTGTGTGTACGTAATTGAAATATGTTTAATCGGACCTTAAACACGTGCCTATCAGTGAACCAAACCGGCCGCGATTTCAAGCTTTCGGCAATCAGCGCCTGTAGAGGCGGCTGCGGTCGCTACCATGGCAACCACGGATATTTCTTTTTTTTACCTTTTCCTTTCTTTGTTATATCAAAAGCAAAAATACTTCAAAAACTATTGTATTATGTCATGAAGTTTATCACATAAAGTGCCAATTGCAGAGTAAATACTTGACTAATGCTGCAAAAAGAGATGACATCTGACAATCAAAAACCTAAGAAATGTTTTCAAATGGTGTCAACTCACAAGACAATATAGTGATATCCTTTCTGAGGTCATAGATACACATTTACAAATTGCATTATTCATAAACATTACTTCATAAATCATCTAGCAAAATGCCATCAATTGATGATTATGTAAACTAACAAGGAATCGCTGCTGATTAAGAAAGAAGATCACTGATAAAGCAAAAGTTATTTGGTTATATTCTTAGTTTATACCAGCCGGTCAATCACTATTCTATGTATGGAATGCTAATGGCCTTTCGGCACATTGCCATGAGCTTAAAGCTTCAATTAAACTTAAACACCCCAATTAGGTCATAAATAACAATCTCGTAATCCATAACACTAATTTACCAACCAGGTACGATAGCCATAGGGACCTTATGTCCGCTATCGATTTAACCATCACTACCCCGAACATCGCTATTAATGCCGAGTGGCAGGTATATGATGATCCCTGGGGAAGTGACCATTTCCCCATAATTATTACTCTAAATAATTTCCTTCAAACAAATAACTCAAACATTCAAAATTGCCCCCAAAACCCTAAATTTCATTATAACAAAGCTGACTGGGACGAATTTAATGCACTTTGCAATCAACTTAACCCAGCAGATGTTGAAAATAATGACCCCAAAACCTTTTCCAATAATTTCACTAATGCTATCATAAATGCTGCGAAACTAACCATCCCCTTTTCTGCCCCCAAAATTACTAAACCCTCAGTTCCATGGTGGACTGAGGAAATTAAAGTTGCGCCCAAACAGCGTAAAGCAGCCTTTAAAAAGGCAAAGCGCAACCTCTCAAAATTACCTCATGCTAGGCAACTTAAAAATCAGGTAAACCAACTCATACAACAAACACCTTTTAGAAAATGGCACCCCACAAGGCAGCATCATTAGCCCCACCTTATTCAACATTATGGTGGACGACCTTTTCGAAGGCATCAACCACAAAATAAACACCTTCAAATTTTACTCCTCCCTAATAAGGTCCAAACTGGACTACGGCGCTCATATTTACAATACCCGTAATCCTACTTTACCCAATACCCTTAATTATATTCAATACCAGGCACTAAAAATAGCCACGCGCACCCAAACGGGTACCTCACTCAAAGCTCTCCAAGCCCTAACTGGAGAAATTCCCCTCTCATTGAGAAGGGACCAATTCACATTAAACTCCTGGGCTGGATCTTCAGAGGACCCACTCATCAGGGACTTGCTTACTAGCAATCCCTCTAAAACTAATGCAGCAATTTATAATAAATATCCACTCTGCGCACGCATCTCTCACCGCATTCAAACATTTCTTTCCCAAGCTAAGATGGGCCATATTGAACTCCCCCATCCCACCCCCCCCCCCCCCCCCCCCCCCCCCCAAAAAAAAATACGATGCATCACCCAATCCCCCCCACATCCGGCTCCCAAAATAAATCTACATCTTAGCAAAATAACTTCTAAACAAAACCCTAAACTCGCGCAAACAACCACACTCAACTACATTCAAGAACACTCGTTCAACTGGTGTCACAAATACACAGATGGGTCTCAGGATCCCAAGGCACGCACAACAGGTGTCACTTTCAACACCCGCAACCCTCATCTTACTCCAATAGGCTACCCAACGACCATCGGTCTACACGGCAGAGCTTATGGACTTCGCACTCGCTTGGACAAAACCAGGACAAAATTCTCATCCTTTCGGACTCACGGAGTGCCCTTCAGGCACTGCAAAACAAATCCACCAAAAACTGGTTTAATTTCAAAAAATTCTTAATTTCATCGAATCACTTAATAATCAGAGAAGGCAGTAAAACTCCTATGGGTACCAGCTCATGTCTGCATATTTGGCAATGAAAAAGCCGACAAATCAGCAAAAGAGGGCTTTAAATTTAAAACATTTCTACCCTTTTTCCTTTCGAACAAGACTCCAAAAGCAAAATCTCAAAATCTCATGTAAAGCATGCATGGCATCTGCAAAATGCACATTCCAACAAATAGGGCAATAATTAAGCTCAAATCGGGGCAATCCAAACTAAACTGCCACATCAAGAAAACCAAAATTATACAAAACATCTCCTGCATGCCCACACTGCCCACAAGCAGAAACAATACAACGCATTCTTACAGAATGCCCACAGTATGCGGCCTTCCGCCAAATACTAAATCTAACCCTAAGGGCCAACAATATCCCAACACAAAATATCTACCTTATACTAAACCCCCAAAATAACAAAAGTACCTTCCAAGCAGTTGGCTCTTACTTAAAGGATTCGGGCCTAAATCTAAACCCATAAAACAACAAACCCTCCAAACCTAACAACTATACTCTCCCCCTCCTCCCCCCACAGACTTAACCTAACCTAGGCAGTATTCCAAATTTCCAAATTTGCCTCCAACCTTTCGGCAGTGGCATCAAAATTATCTAATTTCGGAAAAATTCGAAACTTTATTAAAGGCCCTAGTGGCCCGAGTGAGAGGACAGCTCCGCTGAAAATCGCTCGTAAAATCTCCGTACCCATCATCATCAACCCCAGTGATTTCAAACTCTTTAGCTTCAGATTAGTACTTTCTGTTTCCTCAATGTGAATGAGCTTTCCACCACATAGTACGCTCGTCTTCAAGCGCAGAGTCCTGAAGCACATCGTAGATTATTGGAATTTCGTAAATTGTAGCTGTATACATTTGAAACATTTTGTGGTTCACACATTCATATATATATTAATCCATTTACCATTTTATAGAACATACAAATGTTTTAATAGTGGCGCCTTTCAACTAAAGAACAATGTCCCGCTTCGGAAAAGAGTTATTCGTGGCTTGTACCTCTGACTGCACCTGAACTAGTCCTCATGACCTCTAAATGTAATTGTTTTATCATATGAGCGTCGTCCTTAGTACACGTATCCCAGATGGTATCACAATAGTCAAAAATAGGCAAAATATAAGACCTATAAACAGTTCCAATGGATACTCTATTCAACCGGTATTTTAACCTATGTAATAAAACTCTCAGAAACGTCTTCATACACTTCAGACTTGGCCTAAATCCGAATAGGGTCACAGGGGTCACCCTAAATACCTATTTTCATCCTCTTCTCCAGAACCAAAAGGTCTAGAAAGCTGAAATGTTGTGTACAGACTCCTTGACCAATTGGGATTCTAAATTAGGTCACAGTGGACCAAAAATAGGTCACAGTGGTCATGACCTGAAAACCTATTTTCATCTTCTTCTCAAAAAACCACTGACCCTAGAGACTTGAAATTTCATAAACAGACTCCTTGGCCAAGTGGGGTTCTACATAGTAGATTTCGTTATCCTGGGACCCCAAGCTATTTTCAGCTTGAGATTGTATGTGCTCTTCGAAGGGAGGTAATTTATAGGAAACAACAGTGAGGAATTAAATCTTCAAGTGTGTCTTTATTTGTAGGGGATTTTATCTCTGGTCTCAAAGACAATGTCCTTAAGACCTTTTTCATCTTCTCCATTTAAAGTGCTTCCTAAGTGTTGTACCTCTCACCTAGAAGTTGACATTTTGAATTAGTTAATGTATATAAAGCCTGATGAGCTACAGAGCCAGTGGCTCTTTTTTTATGTGTTTGTCCTGTATATAAAGATTGAAGGCAACTTCCACATTGTCATCAATCCTAAACCAATATTACAAAACTGTATTCAATACTCTCCTGCTCATCGTCCTCAGTGCAATATAATGTAGCCCTATTTATCCACCATGCACTCGTATTGAGAAGAGATTAATTGTAACGCATGTTGTACATATTGTAAAAAGTTGCTAGTTGGTACCTACTCGTTTTATTTTTAAATAGCATAGCGTCTGTCCTTTCTGGACCGAATTTAACTTGCCATTTACTAGCCCAGTCTGAAATTTGAATGTAGTCATTGTTGAGCAATGTTTGAGTTTGAAGGGGATCTTCGATGACTAAAACTATGTCTTTTAATGATAATGAAATATTTTGGTTCGTAATGTTCAGTCCAGAGTTTGTATCAATAAACGTCGAAAATATGTTATATGTATATATATATATATACATGTCAGCTTAACCATTAAATTGATTCCTTACCACTGTATCTGTGATACAATTATGTTTACTTGTTTCCAAAACATCGCCTTGCATATGTTCATAGATTGATTAATAAGCCATGCCATGGTGCTTGCAAAAGGAATCTTATCTTTCTCTTCTAAATGCTTTCAAATTATTCTTTCTATGACTGAAGAATGATGAATATGACTGTCATTATTTCATTACATATATCATCTTTATCGTTTGAATTTTGATTATTTTTGCAGATGGTGGCAAAATGGCAACTGAGTGTCTAATCAAATTTAAGGAATGTTACCAACATTTTAATGATACATTCAACCCAGCAATGCAAAGCATGGACATACATAAGTTATGTGGGTAAGTACTCTTTAGATCTTATTGCTCGTATTGAAAGGAGGACACAGGTTGGAATAAGGGGGTTACTTCATTCGGGTAAAGTTAATTTGTTGTTTAGGACATTGTCATAAGTGAAATTCAAACGTCTTCTTAACTTCCCTGAACTGGTATTTCATAAACCCATATTCTGCTCACATACACGGCTACTTCTTTCCCGTGATTATCATTCACCAACTTGCCAACAACGCAAATTGGATGATTTATTGCCTTTAGCCTCCGCATCTATTGTTCGTTAGACTCGCTGTTTCACTATGACCAGGCCTGCATGAGGGGTTTTGGTGAGAAAGACTGACTTTACTATTGAAATAGTGATGAAATCACGTCCGATGATCTTGTCTCTTTCGACTCTTACCGCACCAGATAAAAATCGGTTCCGGGGATTACAATTTGCAAAATAATGCATCTACCGGGATACAAACTCCTTCTACAGATTCCTCTCCGTATAAGAGCGAGTTCTGTACCAGTAAATTCGAACCAACCTGCAGAGGTTGCAGATTCTTTGAAGAGGATCCTCCTTGGGGTACATATAGCATAAAAATCCTATTTTTTTTTAGTTATGACAGTTGGAATTTAATATTTTTAATAAAATAACCGTAAAAATAATAAATTACTAAAAAATAAATATTTGGACCACCCTTAGTGGGCCCCAACCCTGGCGGTTGCTAGGCACGCCAAGGGCAGGTAACTCTCAACTCAACACTTATAAATCTGACAGGCAGACATAATAAGGGAGGCGGGTGGCCCTACCCCAAGGAGGATCCTCTTCAAAGAATCTGCAACCTCTGCAGGTTGGTTCGATTCTTTTTCAGAAGGGATCCTCCTTGGGGTACATATAGCATAAGACAGACTCCCAAAGAAGAGTCCTGGCAGTGGAATTCTGTCTGATAGACTGTACAATATAGGTGCTCGCAGATAATTTCTTAAAAATGAAAAAGAGGAGCAACTTACCTGAATTCCGTAAGGCCGATTCCAAAGGTTGGACGGTGCCTGTGGACCAGGGAATACTAAAAGAAGCCTTTAAAACAGACTTAATTGCTTGAGCAAAATGCACCCCCCCCCCCCCCTTTTTTGGAAAAGGACTATGGGGAGAGATACCAAAAATGCTAAAAATCACCCGATAAGTAACCCCTGAGAAACAGCCCCCTGTCCTTGATGAAGGTTTTTTTTCGATTCTCTTTTCGGGAGTGCACAACGTGATGTTAGTACAAACTGAACAATGTCAAATTAAAACAACCTCGGAAAGCTCATTCAGCTAGAGGAGTTATGACTCTGCCCACTGGAGAGAACTGTCTGACCGAAGCCAGTTCCCTGGAGTGCTTATCCAACTGGTAATGCCGAATGAACGTGCTCGGACGTCGCTACTGCCCTAACCGAATGAGCCTTCAGACCTTCTGGCGGGCTCATGCCCTTGTGGACGTAAGCCAGTACTATGGCTGACACAATCCAACGTGATATCGTCTGTTTGGAGGCGGGAGCCCCTGGACTGGCTCAGCCGTAACAACAAAACAGTTGCTTGTTCTTTCTGACTGAGGCAGTTCTAGACAAGTATTTCTTGAGAGTTCTCCACACATCAAGAATATGAGGGCGGGAACTTACTGAACCCGACGCTGCCGGCTGGTGTTGCGCGGGCAGCTCAATGGGGGCAGTAACATGGAAAGAATGATCGACCTTCGGGCGATAAGAATCCGGCAGTCTGATGCTGACTCTGTCCCTATTAAAGACAGTCAGCTCGGGATCGGAGGACATCGCATGGATGTCTCCTACCTGCCTGCCAGACATGACCACCACAAGGAAGGCCGTCTTCCATGTTAGTAACTGTAACGAAAGGCTTGACAGGTCCTCAAATATGGGCCCTGAAAGCCAATCTAGTACAATAGATAGATCCCATGAAAGGCTGATCCGCCTCACTGGAGGTCGGATTCTGTCCACACCTGCTAAGAAGTGCTGGACCAGGGGATGGGCCCACAGGAGAGCAACATCCACCAGTATGTGAAAGGCAGAAATGGCTGTAGAATATCCCCTGACTGTAGATGCAGCTAGGCCAGCATCCAGTCTGGACTGAAGAAATTCTAGAACCGCCACTAGAGACGTAGAAAAGGGATCTGGCAGCCCTCTACCTCTACACCAGGGCGCATAACAGGCCCATCTATCTTCGTACTGAACGTTTGTCGAATCCCTCCGCAAGCCAGTATTGTGTCTGCAACTCGTGCAGGAATACCGTCATCTTGGAGGCGATTCCGGATAGAGGCAAAGCCACCCATTGAACCTCTGGTTTAGGGTGTGGCTTGCCCTCCTGAGCAGCAGTCCTGGTTGACACGGTAACAGCACAGGTGGCAAAACCAGAAACCTGAGTACCAGTGGAAACCGAGACTGCGCTATCCACAGTGGCGCGAGCAGCACAAGCAGACAAGCCGGCTGAATCGCTAGCTGTGACAGGACCCTGGAGATCAGTGGAACTGGTGAGAAGGCCCACAGCACTCTGCCGGTCCAGTCTAGCGCGAATGCGTCCGCAGCCACCGCCCTTGGGTCTGGCAGCCGGGAGCAATACACTGGGACCTGCTTGTTCGTCTCTGACGCAAACAGATCCACCTGGAATAACCCAAACAACCTCACATTGTCCACCCCCGGAAGGTAAACCGGGAGGACTGTGATGTCAAAATTGTCGCACCACAGGAGAAACTCCCATGACTCCTGAAGAAGTACTGGGGTCACTGTCCCTCCTTGCTTCATGATGTACGACATGGCTGTCTGGTTGTCCATTTCTAGACGAACCACTTGACGACGAAGCCGTTGCAGAAAGAGTTCGAACACCAGCCTGACTGCCTTCAGCTCTGGCACGTTGATGTGCAGGCTGGCCTCGGCCTGGGACCAAAGACCCGACGCCGAGTGGGGCCCTAAGACCCCTCCCCAGCCCGAGAGCGAAGCGTCTGTTTGGACTGTGCACGATGGCACTGGCGTCACCAGAGAGATTCCCCTCGAGAGGTTCGCTGAGCTGGTCCACCACAAAAGATGCGGCGAGAGCCACCCCGGAGTCTCGAGCTGCTTCTCATAACTCTCGGAATTAGACCACAGACCGGCTAGGGCCTGTTGAACCGGTCTCATCCGAAGTCGAGCTCTGAACACCACGTCGACTGTTGCCGCCATGAACCCCACTAACTGGAGCCATCTGCAAGCAGTGTGACTGCGGGACTCTAGGAACAAAAGCGTGGCTCTCTGAACCTTCAGAACCCGGTCTGGAGCGAGAGAGACTCTCGCCAGATCCGTCTGGAACCTGGCCCCGAGGAAGATCTGATCCTGAGTGGGCTTCAGGTCCGATTTCTTCAGGTTGATTATCCAGCCCAGGGATACCAGTAAACTGATAATCTCCAGCGCCCTGACCAACCAATCGTCCAGGTATAGGTGGCAAAACCAACCTCGTGCCCTGGCGACCTGAGCGGGAATCAGCATGAGCTTTGTGAATACCCTCGGCGCTGTTGAGATGCCGAAGGGTAGAACCCTGAACTGGTAACATGTCCCGTCGAAAGCAAACCTCAGATATTTCTTGAACTCTGGGTGCATCGGAACATGGAGATATGCGTCCTTGAGGTCTATCGAGGAAAGCCACTCGTTTGCTTCTACGGACGCTATGAACGACCTTAAAGTCTCTATCTTGAACGATGGAACCTCCTTCCTGTTGAGATATTTGAGGTTGAGAATCAGTCTGAAACCCCCATACTTCTTAGTAACAATGAAGTAGGTGGAGTAATAACCACTCTGCTCCTGACCTGGGGGTACCACCTCTATGGCCGATTTCTGGAGAAGTGCTCGCAGTTCGGACCTGAGGATTTCGGCTTTCTCCGGCACAGAGATTTTGATTTCGCAAGGAGTTTAGTGTCCTTGCGAACCGTGGCCACGTCCACCGCATCCTTGAGCACCTGCTGTGCCCCCGGGAAGAGGGAGTCCCCCAACCGGAAAGGCAGAGCAAGGAGCCTTTCATGAGCGTCCTGACCTGCCGACGCAGTCGACAGCCAAAAACGCCTCATGCCCATTACGGCGACCATCATCTGGCTAGCCGCGCTTCGAAGAGCGTCGCGCGCCAGATGGGTCCCGACCCCCACCGATTGCGATAGGAGAACCACCAAGTCGGATTCGTGGTCCCCTAACCTGCCAACTAACTCTGACTGAAGAGCCGAGAGGTAGGCCCCATGCACGCACACTCGCAGACTCGCACCTGCTGCGCTGTGTTGCCATAAGATTCTTCGAAAGACCTATACGCCAAGCGCAAGTGCGAGGCCTGCTGGGTGAAGGGAGGTTGCCGGCGTCCTTGCTTCCCCAAAAGGGAATGTGTCCCAGACCCAGCAAGAGAGGTGAGGGCGAGCACGTACTCACCGACCCCTGGGACGTCAAACAAACCCTTCTCACCGATCTGGTACCGATTAGTTGAGGAGAGATGCTCCCGGGCTCGAGGGACGGGAGCAGGCTGAGCTGCAGCTGTGGAGCCTTCGGGGCGGCAAATTGATCCCCCGGAAGGCGTAATCCAGAGGAGACCGGGGCCAGATAAAAATCGGTTCCGGGGATTACAATTTGCAAAATAATGCATCTACCGGGATACAAACTCCTTCTACAGATTCCTCTCCGTATAAGAGCGAGTTCTGTACCAGTAAATTCGAACCAACCTGCAGAGGTTGCAGATTCTTTGAAGAGGATCCTCCTTGGGGTACATATAGCATAAAAATCCTATTTTTTTTTAGTTATGACAGTTGGAATTTAATATTTTTAATAAAATAACCGTAAAAATAATAAATTACTAAAAAATAAATATTTGGACCACCCTTAGTGGGCCCCAACCCTGGCGGTTGCTAGGCACGCCAAGGGCAGGTAACTCTCAACTCAACACTTATAAATCTGACAGGCAGACATAATAAGGGAGGCGGGTGGCCCTACCCCAAGGAGGATCCTCTTCAAAGAATCTGCAACCTCTGCAGGTTGGTTCGATTCTTTTTCAGAAGGGATCCTCCTTGGGGTACATATAGCATAAGACAGACTCCCAAAGAAGAGTCCTGGCAGTGGAATTCTGTCTGATAGACTGTACAATATAAGTGCTCGCAGATAATTTCTTAAAAATGAAAAAGAGGAGCAACTTACCTGAATTCCGTAAGGCCATTTCCAAAGGTTGGACGGTGCCTGTGGACCAGGGAATACTAAAAGAAGCCTTTAAAACAGGCTTAATTGCTTGAGCAAAATGCACCCCCCCCCTCCATTTGAAAAGGACTATGGGGAGAGATACCAAAAATGCTAAAAATCACCCGATAAGTAACCCCTGAGAAACAGCCCCCTGTCCTTGATGAAGGTTTTTGGGTCTGGCAGCCGGGAGCAATACACTGGGACCTGCTTGTTCGTCTCTGACGCAAACAGATCCACCTGGAATAACCCAAACAACCTCACATTGTCCACCCCCGGAAGGTAAACCGGGAGGACTGTGATGTCAAAATTGTCGCACCACAGGAGAAACTCCCATGACTCCTGAAGAAGTACTGGGGTCACTGTCCCTCCTTGCTTCATGATGTACGACATGGCTGTCTGGTTGTCCATTTCTAGACGAACCACTTGACGACGAAGCCTTTGCAGAAAGAGTTCGAACACCAGCCTGACTGCCTTCAGCTCTGGCACGTTGATGTGCAGGCTGGCCTCGGCCTGGGACCAAAGACCCGACGCCGAGTGGGGCCCTAAGACCCCTCCCCAGCCCGAGAGCGAAGCGTCTGTTTGGACTGTGCACGATGGCACTGGCGTCACCAGAGAGATTCCCCTCGAGAGGTTCGCTGAGCTGGTCCACCACAAAAGATGCGGCGAGAGCCACCCCGGAGTCTCGAGCTGCTTCTCATAACTCTCGGAATTAGACCACAGACCGGCTAGGGCCTGTTGAACCGGTCTCATCCGAAGTCGAGCTCTGAACACCACGTCGACTGTTGCCGCCATGAACCCCACTAACTGGAGCCATCTGCAAGCAGTGTGACTGCGGGACTCTAGGAACAAAAGCGTGGCTCTCTGAACCTTCAGAACCCGGTCTGGAGCGAGAGAGACTCTCGCCAGATCCGTCTGGAACCTGGCCCCGAGGAAGATCTGATCCTGAGTGGGCTTCAGGTCCGATTTCTTCAGGTTGATTATCCAGCCCAGGGATACCAGTAAACTGATAATCTCCAGCGCCCTGACCAACCAATCGTCCAGGTATGGGTGGCAAAACCAACCTCGTGCCCTGGCGACCTGAGCGGGAATCAGCATGAGCTTTGTGAATACCCTCGGCGCTGTTGAGATGCCGAAGGGTAGAACCCTGAACTGGTAACATGTCCCGTCGAAAGCAAACCTCAGATATTTCTTGAACTCTGGGTGCATCGGAACATGGAGATATGCGTCCTTGAGGTCTATCGAGGAAAGCCACTCGTTTGCTTCTATGGACGCTATGAACGACCTAAAAGTCTCTATCTTGAACGATGGAACCTCCTTCCTGTTGAGATATTTGAGGTTGAGAATCAGTCTGAAACCCCCGTACTTCTTAGTAACAATGAAGTAGGTGGAGTAATAACCACTCTGCTCCTGACCTGGGGGTACCACCTCTATGGCCGATTTCTGGAGAAGTGCTCGCAGTTCGGACCTGAGGATTTCGGCTTTCTCCGGCACAGAGATTTTGATTTCGCAAGGAGTTTAGTGTCCTTGCGAACCGTGGCCACGTCCACCGCATCCTTGAGCACCTGCTGTGCCCCCGGGAAGAGGGAGTCCCCCAACCGGAAAGGCAGAGCAAGGAGCCTTTCATGAGCGTCCTGACCTGCCGACGCAGTCGACAGCCAAAAACGCCTCATGCCCATTACGGCGACCATCATCTGGCTAGCCGCGCTTCGAAGAGCGTCGCGCGCCAGATGGGTCCCGACCCCCACCGATTGCGATAGGAGAACCACCAAGTCGGATTCGTGGTCCCCTAACCTGCCAACTAACTCTGACTGAAGAGCCGAGAGGTAGGCCCCATGCACGCACACTCGCAGACTCGCACCTGCTGCGCTGTGTTGCCATAAGATTCTTCGAAAGACCTATACGCCAAGCGCAAGTGCGAGGCCTGCTGGGTGAAGGGAGGTTGCCGGCGTCCTTGCTTCCCCAAAAGGGAATGTGTCCCAGACCCAGCAAGAGAGGTGAGGGCGAGCACGTACTCACCGACCCCTGGGACGTCAAACAAACCCTTCTCACCGATCTGGTACCGATTAGTTGAGGAGAGATGCTCCCGGGCTCGAGGGACGGGAGCAGGCTGAGCTGCAGCTGTGGAGCCTTCGGGGCGGCAAATTGATCCCCCGGAAGGCGTAATCCAGAGGAGACCGGGGCCGGGGGCAGCATAACCACCTGAGGCAGAGCTAAAGCATTCGTTCGCACATCTGCCTCAGTGCGGAAGCTGGAGTTAGGGGGACATCTCTAGCATCCACCTCATACTCCTCATCGTCGACCTCCATGAGGTCTTCCTCGTCTCCTCGATCCAAGTAGACGGAGACCCCCGGAGAGGAATCGTCACCTGGATGGATGAGAGAGGAAGACCCGATGGGAATAATTGGTGTCAGCACAGTCTGACCAACAGCTTCCGAGACCACCCCTGAACCCAGTCCCGTGGACCCAGTCTTGGTTCCCGGCTCCGAGGCTCGGGTCTGAGGGCGCCGAGAGGCTTCAGAGGTGCCCGGTTTAACCGATCGGTAGCCTGGAGCCTGGAGCCTGGAGCCTGGAGCCTGGAGCCTGGAGCCTGGAGGTGGACGGCATAGCAAGGTCGGAGCCTTGGTTGCCGCCACCCCCGGCGCCACCAGAGCCACTCGGGGCCTGGAAATCCTTACGGAGCCACGAGACCGCCTCGGCCAACATTGCAGGGGGGGGGGGGGGGGGGTGATGATTGGGGGACCTGTCTCTCCAGGACAGGGGGCTGTAACTCAACCTCCTCCTCTGATACGAGATCAGGAGGAGGAGGAGAGTGAGCCTTCTCGCTTCTACGGCCCTTACCCGAACCTTTGCCTTTACCGGCTTTGCGCTTATTCTTAAACGGGGGATCCACAGCCTTGAGTAATTTATAGTAGTATATGAAGTCGGCATGTCTCGACTTCCTGGCCTTGGGGGTGAAAGCCAAGCAGACGTCACACAGGCTGTCGTCGTGACTGTCTTCAGCCAGGCACTTGATACATTTTTCGGTCCGATCAGCTGGAGGCATTTTTACGTGCCAACCCGAACACTGAGTGAAGGACTGAAAATCCAACAATCAGAGTGTGAGGCCAAAAGGGGGCGGGGTAGGTATGTGCATATGTAAACAAAAAACAAATGCAAAAAAACCCGGCAGAGGTAGTTATATTAGTCCTGCATAGCAATAATAATAAATGCAAGCCAGTGATATGTACCTGATGCCTGAATGAAAACATGTAAACAACATGGCTAGCATGAAAACGACTAAGTCCCAATCCCGATCGAAAAGCCAGAGCTGACCAGAAAAGGATGGAAACCGTCGTGCATCCTACATAAACCTATCGTAAACCAACGTGAACAGCCCCAGAACATTTTCGAACTCTGTGAAAGGAGATACGAAAAAAGAAAAAAGGGCCGCCATGATTGGCGTTTTTTCACGCCACGTGGCCAAACTGGTCACGTAGGCAAAGAAAAATCGATAATTACGAGGTAAGGAATGCGATGATAGATGACGAGACAATATAAGAAAAGGTTACCACTCCTACAGTATTGTGATCTTGCTTCGTTTTCTTACAATGTGACTAAACTCAAAACACGTCTTGACTCTTCAATGACAGATTTAAAAGTGGTGAGTTGAGAGTTACCTGTCCTTGGCGTGCCTAGCAACCGCCAGGGTTGGGGCCCACTTTGAGTGGTCCAAATGTTTATTTTTTAGTACTTTATTATTTTTACGGTTATTTTATTAAAAATATTAAATTATAACTGTCATAACTCAAAAATAGGATTGTTATGCTATATGTACCCCAAGGAGGATCCCTTCTGAGTTCAGTGCAGTTAAAACACAGTTATCAGTTGGTTAATAACACAAAGTGGTGAACGCATTCGGAATCATTCGTTAGGTAGAAGTTACATGTGTTCAGTCCTAATGAATTCTTCAGTTCACAAACTTGTTTTTGTAAGTCATGTCTGTCATATCTCATGTAACAAAGGATAATCTCAATTACTTGTAACAATATATAGTTCCAAATGCCTTTAATAATGAATAATTCCAAATACATGTAACAATGGAGAGTTCAAAATGTCTATAAGATATACGGGATAACTGGGATATTATCGCCTTTAGCTTTTATTGCCTTTTGCTGGGGATGTAGCGCTGGCGATTGAGTTTATTCAAAGAAGACAAAACACTGAGGTTCTCTCACATCCAAGTTTTTACTATGAATCATCTCCGTACATAGGGGCAAGGGTTCTGGATCACACACCAAACCCATGGGCCGCACTCCTAGCAAATCTGTGACCTCCCGTATATATAGTCTAAAATTGCATAAATTTGCATGCCTGGAATTCGTGTTATATAGAATTGCCATTGGTTTACCTGTACCCATGATGCCAAGAGTATACTTCTGGCTTCTCGTCCTCCGACTGATACTTATATGGTTATCCCTCCCCTACCGTTACACGTAGGTAACTTGTGAGTCATTGTACAGGAATGTAGAGATTGTAGAGATGGAGAAAGTTTTTCTTACTTATACTAGTGAACGAACGTTCATATACTATTATAAAACATTGAATCACACACATTATATATTAATAAATATTTCACATAATGCCATCATATTTCATCCATCGTTTACATTATTATTGCACTGTTCACAATTCATGAACATTTTATATTGATATGCATTTGTTATAATTTCAAGAAAAAATGCATTATTTTAATAGGCGATATGCCCCCGGTGAAAAGAGATAAATCTCCCGATTTATCAGTAAATACAACATGCACATGCAAGTCCGTTTCTGTGAATCGAGATTATGAATGTCACAGAACACATTATAGTTTGTATATATGTATCAACACATTATAGCGAACTGTCATCTCACTGCATGCTGAATCTGCTTTTCTATGTCTATATGCACAACAGGGATATGACAACAATCCCCTGCACCAGAAGTTAGTCATCATGAACGTTCACATGATGAAGGGGCAACTAGACATCATGAAACAGTTTTATTCTGTAGGGACAAAAATTTTCCCTTAGACGTTGTGATTCACATAATAATCCATTATATTGTTACACACAACACACACGGTTTCCATGCACAACACTAGTTGTGTATGTTACAACTAGTAATGTTAGTCTGGAGTCATTATATTGACTTCATTTGTCACTGCACTTAATATATGTTCTGCCTTCCACCACAGAAACTAAACTTGCATATCTGCAAGTTAATCCATTTGTTGACTTTGACATTTGTCTGACACACTCGACACTTTTCGTTGCATTGTCCTACTTTTGTATTCCACACGATGTCATCAGCTGCACAAATGCGAATCCGTCGCTAACATAGCTTGTAATGTTTCTTCTTTCTATCGTGGTCTCTTCATTTGGACAATTCTCTTGTGAGTACCATAGTCCTTAGGGTGTACACGTTCTATAGTCCCTGCGCCAGTAATGTTCGTAGCTACCTTTGGCCATAATCATAAGTAATAGGAGATAGAAGAGCTTGAGTCATATAATTCAAAATTATGAATGCTTTAATTTTCATTTTCTCGAATCATTTCCCATATAAGTTTGAGCATCGAGACATATATTTATTTATAACTATCTTGATTTAGATCAGGATACAGTGGTGTTGATTTATGGCTTATTAATGGTAGAGGTTGTGCTTGCTTGTTTGTTTCGACGTCTATTGGGTATACAATATCGCTATGGAGATAGTAAAGATGATACCTATACCGCGTGAGAAGTAACTTCTTGAGACAGAGATATTTGTAAAGAGAAATGTGAATGTTATTATTCACATTGTGAACAATGTTTCCTTGTTTTACTTTCGGATTTGTCGAGTCAAGATACATACACGCTGACATGCTATTTCTTAATAATTCAATATGTTTAATTTCGGAATCAGCCGTAAATGATAGGTAATGGGGGCAAGATCTAAAGTTGTAGATGGGAATTCGTACCAAACTATTGTAATTTGCTATTTCCATTGTCAGATTAGTGACTGGTTTAATTTTGCGATAGTAACCCAGCTAACACGCGACGTTCTCACAACGTTATTTTTACGTCCTGGTTTGGTAACGTCAGGAAATTACGTAACTAGGACGTTATTAAAACGTTCTTACATAACGTCATTCCACTACCAAGACACAACGTCACACGTTACGTTATTAGGACGTCCTTGCAACGTAGTTTTCAAACCCAAACTCAACGTTTACATAACGTTGTAAGGACGTTTTATCTAAAATATTCATTATTTTACAGTTTGTTCTATGTTTCTGTGTGTTTATACTTTTTTAAATACTTGTTCGAAGTCTGAAAGTATATTACCTAAATTCATGTCATGGTTGTGTTTTATTATTGAAATTAAATGAATTGTAGGCCTAAAAAGTTCTCAGAACGTTATTTTGCAACATTTTGACAATGTTACATATGACGTCTTGCGGACGTCCCCACAACGTCCAACAAGTTAGATGCATAACGTCCTCACAACGTTGTAAGGACGTTTGACTACATCCTACATTGATTACATCCTGTTATATTTTTTAATCAATCTTTATACTTGATTTAGTATATAAATACCCTAATGATTATAAGTGAAATAAATTCTGAACACGTTTTGGCCTCGACTCGTATGATGTTAATGTCAAAATACAATCATATATTTTAAGCAATATTTATTCAGTCACGATTTTGTATAAGCAATATAACTGAATTTAAAAAAAAATTAATACATGTTTTTAAATTTTATTCTGGTACCAAATATAACTAAAATGTTTTGCATTCAAAAAGTTGCGTACATTTTCGCGCCAACGAAACTGTCTATGACGTCATATGCCACGATGACGTCACTATCGCGTACTTTCGCCGCCATGTTTGACGTCGACGGGAATATTTGTATGGCGTGTTATCTGCACTGGCGCGCCTCTTCATTACTACAAGTAAGTAAAGTTATCTACCTACATATAAACACTATTCAATATTAACATTAAACACAGACGACCAAATACTCTGTGATATTTGTCACAAACACCTAGACAGCTGATCAACCCAAACGTCTGCAAGACAGTCCTCGCATAGCGTGTGCTGAATAATATTATATATTATGCATCACGGCTATACTGTATTTACGATAAATATGATGAAATTTGCATCTACTCTGTTAGTAGAATATAACTGCTTAGTGTGATTACATTGATTGAACAATAGACGAATATTTTAGGCATGCCACTGGCCCAGTTTTACTGTCACGCCCGGTTTCAGAAACACAGCCGAACTCTTTACAGGGTTACGGCATAGAATAACATGCTTGATGACGTGTCTTCCGTCACAAGTGTTGCACGGAGTTCCAAATTGTTCGATCAGCTGTTTGTGAGTTCACTGGGTGCAAGCTTTGTTCAGTTCCGTTGTTTATTTTGATTGTTGCAATGTGTCAAAGTAACTTGATTAATGACCCTTGATATCATATGCTGATAGCTTCACTGTAATTCAACAGTGCCGTGCCATAAGTTAACGGACAGTGACGTTTTTCCATAGACTTACATGTTAATTTAGTCAAGGATACATAATTTTCATAACATAAGTGCTCGTTGTATCAATCTCACATTTCACAGCTTTATTTGAAATCATTTCAGCTTGAAGTACAAAATATAAATTACAATTTCTGACTTCAATTTCACATATATTCATCCGATTCACCTGCATATGTACATTAAATAAAAACGTTTCCCATAGATCGCCATGTTAATTTCTCACAATTGTGTATGTTGTTGAAATTACTGTAATTCCCTGGATAGAAAACGGAAAATTAAACATAAATTACGAGGTTGTAGCTAAGATGATTCCTCACAACCTCGATAAATGTGAATTTAATCGGACAAAAATTGCATCTATGAAAATTATTTATCCTGGACTAAATTAACATGCAAGTCTATGGAAATCACGTCACCGTCCGTTAACTTATGGCACGGAGCTGTATATTTTATTAAAATTTCAAAATGTGTTCATGAACAACGCCAAATATCGGGTGAAAATAGTGTACTGTAGCCTAATTCAGTAGAGTGAGACCAACATAGAATTAAGCAGAATTAACTTGTGCGTACAGGAATTAGCCTGTGTCCTTGTCAATGGTATATATTTGAAAATTAAATTGCTTTCAAGAAATATTTGTAACTGCATATGGATTTTTGCATTTGATCAACAGTGCCGTGTCGGATATATTCGCAACTGAATTTGAAATAGACAAGTTGATTTAAATTAAATTTCAGGGAGTCTATTTAACTTAATTTACCTACAATTATACATAGAATTATTTCTTATTATAGACCACCATGTAGACAGTTTTCACAACCATGTGCTATCAATTTTCATCATTGCGTTGATTAAACATTTAAAAAAATGTTTAACAAAAATAGTGAGACGGTATTCAGGATAATTCCTGAAAAAAAACAAATGTTAACCGGATCAGACGAAAATATATATTTTAAACACTTGTATGTATGCTACACTAAATATTTTAACTCTGATAATGGCAAGGTACGAACATAACTGGCATGTCACTACTGTACAGACGTTTAGCAATAACAATATTTAGTTTCATACACCAGTCTACAGTACCTGGTCAAAAGAGAGTCATCAAAGCTGAAATCCCATAGACTTAACCATTGGAAGGATAATTTACATTGAGAATAAATCCTTTTTATGTTTACTTATTGTACACAGCAAGGAGATCATATCTGTTAACTATATACAAACTTAATTACCCCGTTGATTAGGCTTTGAACGACAACTGATAAAGCGACACATGTACAGCTTGTCCTACCGCTGCTTCATAGACCTCCATGTTCTGACGTTTTTGTTTAAATAGCGGCAGTTTTTGTTATTGTCATCCGAATATATAATATAAATTATGGTTATGCAGCAGAGATGATTTCTCAACTTGTAGATACCTTTTGTAAGCAATTCAGCCAATAATTAACCAATGTAAATGCAACGGTTAATTGACATGAAAGTATATGAGAATTTCAGTTTTGATGACTTACTTTTGGCCAGGTACTGTACATTCTTGACACGATACACTTGTCTATATATACAGCGGGTGGCCATATTATTACCATCCTCGGTTACCCAGGGTTTAATATATGCTCCGTTACTATAGTGGAGAATAACGGAGCATATATAAAACCCTTGGTAACCGAGGATAGTGGAGAGTAACGGAGCATATATAAAACCCTTGGTAACCGAGGATGTATTATTACGTACATGTAACGTAATTCCCATAGATATACTGTAGACGTATTAATAAGCTGTTACAAAAATAATGTTCATGAATCTATTGTTTGTCGATTAATTATGAAATCTTTACCAAAAAATCATCCCATAATGTACATAAGTACATAATTTATCGTTACATAATGTCTATAATAATTTCTGACAATTATTGAGAAACCTACCTCTTATCAAACAACACATATACAACATAACGATTAGATTTAACATGGCCGACAATGGGACATTGGAATCACAGATTGTACATATGATTTAAAGAAGTGCCATTCGAAAACTAATCAACTGATTAATAACAGTTAATTATGTACCTGTAGCTGAGATTTGTACCAATCTGTCCACACAATATGACAGCAAAGGGAATTTTATTTAATTCATGAAAATTATTCTTGTAACACCTTACAGCTAATTAACACGTAAGCCTATGGGAATTAATACGTCACATGTACGTACATGTAATAATATGACCACCTGTATACATATGCCTACACTAAGAACTGTCAGCAGGATAACTCGTATCGATGGAGATTACCTTCAATTCTAAAGATCATGTACAACAGTTCTTATATATGTTTTTCACTTATTTGATACATTCTCGCTTGCAAATGTTTATGCTATGTTATCAATGTAACTGTATGATAAGTATTTCAAAGAAATAAATGTTATTGGTTACAATTGGTATTATAGATATTATATACAAACGATATAAAATTTGAAATTTAACAAATAACATACATATAATACATTCTCTTTCAACAGTCGACTGTTAGAGACAGATGAGAGAGCCGGACTGGAGTTAGGAGAGGCAGGGTGTTCTAGCATGCTCCGTCCAAACAGAGGGGGCCAATACTGTTCTCAGGTATTTACAAACTAATGATATGCAATTATACTTTATATCTGATCTGTCCTTTCCGACATAACAAAATTACAACAATTAAAAAACAATTCCATTACAAATCTCATTAAAATCATATTTTTACTTCGTTCCCAAGGTTAACTCAAGCTTTAAAATGTGGCTTGTCACTCATCCAAGATACGGAATCCAGTTGTGCCCCGTGTTCGCTTTCAGAAATCTAAAAGCATGCATTTCCAACGGGAAAGTAACAACTTCCGGCGAACACGGAGCTCTACGGGATTCCATCAGCTCTTGGGTGTGTGGCAACCCAAATACAGTCTGTAGGTCTAGCCTTAGAAACGAATCAGAGATTGATTTTAATGAGATTGTTACATTACATAAATTACATTTAAAACAACTTTTGTATATAATAATTCAATAGTAATGCATTTCATACGGAGTTTATAATATAGACAATATAGTTTTAATGTTTTTTCTCTTTAAAATTTATTTCTATTTTTCTTTTACAGAATGCTGCTTCGCTGATGAAATGAAGAAACATGTGCATTGAAGACATGAAGAATCTCGTTTTTGCTTGTATTTTCTTTTTACAGGTGAATAAAATGTTATGGAAACTGTCACTGTCTATTTTTGTATTGTTCAATTTTGGTTGATAACTATCCCGTAATTGGTACAGCTGGCCAGAATATAATATACCATAATTGCTGTAATAGATACTCTGCCTTTTTATCAATCGCACCTTTACTCCGAAGCCTAGCTCTGTTACACAATTCAATTGTTTTTTAAGGGATTACGTTATTTCACTATCATGAAACACCCGGCATACTTTAGAGAGCGGTGTCTATTACAGTAACTAAGGTATATATATGCAGTCAAACACAATTGTGCTTTATATGTGTAATTTGGTCAAATGTCGAAACCTTCAATAAGATAACGTTGTAGGGACTGTTTAATACTGGGACGTTGTGGGAACATTATTTTTTGGTCTAGTGAAAGTCCAAAATAACGTTGTGGGGACGTTATTTCGACTCCACACGGGGGACGTTCCGGGGACGTTATGTGATAACGTTATGGAAACGTTTTACTTGGACGTTGTGGGGACGTTATTTTTTGGTCCTGTGAAAGTCCAAAATAACGTTGTGGGGACGTTATTTCGACTCCACACGGGGGACGTTCCGGGGACGTTATATGCTTACGTTTTCGGGACGTAAACGTAACGTTGTGACAACGTCCTCACAACGTTATTTTGTTAGCTGGGAAATACCTTAACATCATGATCAGTATCACAAGTATTAGGAGCGAAAGCAGTATTATTTCCAAATTAATGACAGGTTGAAAATCAATAGAGAGCCAAGTTTCACTGGTTTTAGCCGTTGTGTGTGGTGTTTGTATCTCGTATATAAGTTGTGTTTTAGCCGTCGGAGCATGTGCTTAGAGGGAAATTGTTAAAGCAATTGACCTAACTTTGAAGAAAATTAGTGCTGCTATCGATATAGACATGACTGATAAGACAAATGAAGTTATAGCCATATCTTTGTAGTCGAAAAAATACCATCTTCGTCTATCGTGTTGTCAATATACAATTGATTGGCCAGAGAAGGATAAACGTTTTCCGCTAATTTAGCTTTCTTAGCTATAATTCCTAAGTTGACCTTTATGTCTTTGTCCTTTTTCATGATTTTTGAAAATTCATGTGTCTTAATTGTGATATCTGGAATTTGAAATTTTAATATTTCTTGAAGCTGACTGTTTCCTGAAATATTTCTTAATTGTTCATCCGAGAAGAAATGTGATAGCAGTAGCAAATTTGCCGGATAAGCTTTGAAAATTATCCTGTTTTGATGACAATCTCTTATTTGCGGTGAAACTTCGAAATTGTCAATAAAAACTCCGCATTGACATGGTACGTTAACATAACAGGCAATACAACCTTCATGTTTTTCAATGTGTTGGTTACAAGTTGTAATTATTGTCGATGCATTACTTATAAAGAGTGTTCCCGATTCCGTTTCTGTGACGAAAGAAGTTATACCGTTTACTGAGTAAGCAACCACACAGTTATGTTTAACACCTGGAGAATCGTTTATAAACATAGAGAAACTGCATGTTGGTTGTTTAGAAAGCTGGACGCTAGTCAGATATTTGCAGTGTTTAGTACCCTGCCCTGTACATAAGGTGAAATCTGAGTCTGTCATTTCAATAAATTTGTCATGTAACGGTGAAATTGCTAAATATGACGGAACGTTGGTAACTTTAGTTGTGTCCGTTGAAGTGTGGTTTACAGGAAGTGGGAAAGTTTGAACCTTATATACGTCCATTCGGTGTTCATTATTAACTATTGGTATCGCGATGCCAACGTAAATATGCATGTCATGTTTAATGTACGCGATAACTGGCTGATTATAGTAAAACCTAGTTGAAGTTTGGGCGATATGAAACGTTGGGTAATTTTGACGCAAACATCTTGATACTCGCCGCAGAGCAATTGCTACATCCGCTACTGGGATGAGGTCCGGTGATAATGTGTTTACCATCAGTTGTTGAATGCCTATGTGGAACCGGTCAAGTGCGGCCTGAAGGTTAGATACATCCATGGTTCGTCTAGCCATATACCTAGTAAGCCACATGGACGCGCTCTCAAACAGAGGTAAGGTTGTTTGAATTTGAACAATAGCTGCATGGTTTCCCGTGATGCCATTTATAGCGTTAGATATGCGTTCATTTGTTTTGGTCATAAAGGAAGTCATTAGGGCATGTGTCTCATCGAAACTATGCGTGATGTTATCTGTTCTCTTAGCTATCTGTTGTAAGTGATGAGCCAAAACTCGCACATCATGATCTGTAGCCAGACCAAAAATTCCTTTAGAAATTTCAGCAATAATATTTCTCCTTTGGTTACTGTCTGTACTCTGAATTCGTAACGTGGGAATTAAAGAATTTATATCATTTTCAATTTTCTGCCAATGGTGTACCACTTCCTGCTGAATTGTATTAAAGTATTCCATTGCTGTCTGTACCATATTACACGTAGTCTGATTGCTGCTTGTACACCCTTGTGGGTAAAAGAAATTGATACCATGAACTGTCGGTAACTGGACTTGGAAGGTGTGCACCCAATTCGATTTGCTTGCACTTAATTTTCCTGCATGAAGGAAAAATGTTCCCCAATTTACGCGTGAGACTGTATTTGCTTGTGTAGCTGTCATCATCATCATCATCGTCATCATCATGATCGCCATCTTCATACCTGACAAAGAAAATGACAGGTGTCACTTTTCAATGTGTAATGCACGGTAAAATTAATCGCCGTCTATTATGGAAAAACATTGTCAATACATATTACGTTCCTAATGTTTGCGCGCATTTAATTTTGAAATTATGTTAATGACAAATGAAATTCGGATAATAATGCATTTCATGTATGCTTTAGCGATTCCATGGATAATTATTACTGTACATTTCGTGACTTATATATGTATTATTATATGGCTTTTTCTTCGCTTATTTGGTCATAATATATGTGTCATCCCTGTATTTGAACACTTTCATTTTGTCTTTTTCTAGTTTTCTTTCTGCGACCTTTTGCTTTTAAGTCTTTAGCAACGAAATATTCCTGTATTATATGATCTGGAATATTTGTTTCTATTTCCCATGTGGATTCTCTAAGTGGAAAATTTAGCCATTTTATTCTATAGTATGACTGTCCATTTATCTTTTTGTGTGCTAAGATCTTTTCCACATAGTAAATTTCTTCCGCATTATTTGATTGACAAGTCGTGTCGTCGTCGTCATCAATTTGTGTGTCGGCAGCCGTATCACCCGTTATGGTGTCAGTCTTATTCTCAGCATGGTCAGACTGTGTGTCAACCTGTGAGTGTCTGTCACTCGTGTCTGTGTCCGTGTCATCAGAGATCTCATCATCTTCATGCAATAATTCTGGGTTTAGATTATCAGACAAATCAATGTCATCTGGTACATTTGTTGGGCGGTCCTCTGGACTCCAAAACATTTTCAGTCTGTTTGCATGTACTGGGGCCTTTAACAATTTATTGTCAGTGTCTAAGCTTGTAATTATAATTTGACAACTCTTCTACAATGTAATACGGTCCCACGTATTTCGAGATAAGCTTTCTGTTCTTGCCTATTGGGGTCTTACAGCAAAGTAGCCACACTTTCTGTCCTATGGAAAAATCTGGTTCCTTAGCTGTTCTATCATAGTATTTCTTATACTGCTGTTGAGCATGTTCAATGTTTTTCTTCACTTGATTTCTAGTTATTTCGAAACCATGTGTTAAATCATGCAACCTGTCTCTGACATTTTGATTCAAAGTTTCATTTGGTATCAGTGTAGTTTCACACGGTAAACGCATCTCCCTACCAAAGAGTAAAAAATATGGGGAGTAATGCGTGCTCATTGTTGATGGATAAGCCCGAAATGGCATGAGGATATCAGGCCTGATATCTGGCCAGTTTGTTTGTTCTTCGTATTTCATCCATCATTTACATTATTATTGCACTGTTCACAATTCATGAACATTTTATATTGATATGCATTTATTATAATTTCAAGTAAAAATGCATTATTTTATATAGGCGATGATATCCTGTGGGAGAAAAATCATATTGGATTCCCCATTGGATATCCAATGGGAGAAACATCCCTTGGGATATCTCACGGGATAACATTTTTAAAACGGGTGTTAACAAAAATATATATATGAGTTTCTTTTAGCATTAGAATCATTATAAAATATTTTGGGTATATTTGAAAACCCATCCCTATCTTGTAAACATTAATCCCATGATCTTTTCTCTCCCATTGGATGTTTCTTCCATGTTTTTTTTTATACTCCCATTGGATTTTTCTCCCATGGGGTTTTTCTCCTATGGGATTTTCTTCCTATGGGGTTTATGACGAGAACATTGGAGACTTGCTTAGGCAATGGGAGACCAAACACAAGTTATCTTCTCCTGATCTAAATATCGGAGAGCGCCCTCTAGGGACCAAGGCGCGCCTGTCAAACTTGCCGCCACCGCAACATCTACAACACAGCGCAAATCTCAGGATGAGTAGATAGGAGACATGGAAGCTCCCAGAGATTAAATCTGAATTGAAATCTCGAGGGGCAAGGCTGTCGGGTCGGAAAACCGATCTAATCGACCGGTAAGTAAAAGTTTTAATTCATGAATAATCCGATTTATAATAGGCCTGTCTCAAATGTAAAAGTCAACCGACATCTGCATTATACGATCAGCTAAACCCCGTCAATCGTTGACATCTTCAAGTAATTGTTTGATAAAAAAATTAAAACATAATTATGGAATCACAAAAACATAAATTAATATTCAAACACAGCTTTCATTGTGAGCAATTTCTTTTTTAAAAATCTCAAGTTGCATTCATGTAATGAGACCACCGGTTTTCGTGCACTTCTGTTCGCGGTAATACTTACCTAAAAGATCAGACAATAACAAAAAAGGGTGCTGAAATAACTTTGAAATTAATATTCTGGTCGCAATGTTAATGTGTTGTGTAATTCAGGGATCTTTCTTTCTTTTATTAGGGGGATATTTTAAATAAAATTTGTAATTACCCCAAAATGGTAAATAAAGGCAATATGTAAGCCTAGAACATAGATAATTAATGATCGTACAGGATGAAGGTGAATAAGTAAAATTTCATTAATCTAAAACGAGTTTTTCCAAAATGTTTTGTTTTCTAAATTTGCTAAATAATACAGCTCAATTTACAAGTCATTATTTATCATAGCTGTTTTCAGCTGTTATTGCTTGATTGGGTGCAATGAAACCATTATCATGATTATTATTATATTTGATCTTTAGAACATAAATTATCGTTAATCTATTAATAATCATGCAGGTGATTATTAATTTCAAAAATTTTGATTTTATTGAAGGCAAGGTTTATATTTTTTGGAGATATAACCATAAATGTGGGTATAACAAAAAACACAATTATCCATGTAATTTTAATTTGTCATATTGAAAATGATCTTAGTATAAGCCCATTCATGGCAGACAATCCTCAATTTCAAAGAGGACTTTACTTAAAATGTGATAATTCAATGCAGGCGATTATTAAAACATTTACGGTATTTACAATATGAGGGATTGCCTTGAGGTTAAGTACAATATATCTTATTTTTTCCTTGCAGACTGGAAGCCTATGACCGAAATCATGACTTTGGTGGGCGATCTGATTATATGGAAATTGAATATCATATGGACATTCCCTCACTTACAAACTACAAGGATGTGAATAGCGATACAACATTTCCACAGATTGCCTTTGCTGCTATAAATTACTATTTAGAACCTTTCAAGAAGAAGGTTGGATCAGCAGCCAGAAATTTGTATACAAGTCAGTTTTTGAAATATGTCAGGTTACATGCCTTTGAAAACATGTATTTTATCAGATCATCATGTAAAGCAGAGATGAAGAAACATTGTACTTATATGGTTGATGTATGCATTGATGGGGACGGATGCATCATTGAAGGTCAGTGTGAGTGTGCAGCAGGCCAAGGCCCAACTGCTCACTGCAAGCATGTTTGTGCTGTACTCTACGCTCTTCACATGTTTTCTACTACTGGAGAAATCCTAACTGAACAGACATGTACGCAAAAATTTCAGACATTTCATCAGTGCAGAACATACACAGGGAGTCCAATAAAAGCTCAGGACATTCCTCTCAGTAACAAGGACCTGAATTTAAATTTTGACCCCAGACCAGCAAAATTTAGAAATTGTGAAGGCTACCATGACCACTTTCGTTCAACGTGGCTTAATCATCCCAGCGTTAACAGATATCCTGTGTCTCAGATGTTTGGTCCAGCCAATACTTATGCGGTCGACAAGGATCATGATTATTTAGAATCCCTCACATCTGACATATGGCTTGACAAGGAGAAAGTGACAGAAATTTCAGACAGTGATGCGCAAGATCTTGAAGCAGCAACTCGTAATCAGGCTTTAAGTAATATCTGGAAATATGAACATTCACATAGGATTACTTCATCATCTTTTGGGAAAATTTGTCTGGCAACAGAGAGGAAGGATTTGGATAAGCTTGCTAATGCATTAACCCAGCCTATGCAACAGATCAACAGTGCTCCTCTTCGTCATGGTCGGAAATATGAGTCTTTTGCAATCAGAAAGTTTGAACAACTTTCAGGCCGTAAAACATCCAAGTGTGGATTGTATGTAAGTACAGAGCGTCCCTTTCTGGCTGCGTCACCGGATGCTATTCTTGATGATGATGAAGTTATTGAAGTTAAATGCCCTTACGCTGCAAGAGAGAGGCTGATTACGGAAGTCACTGTTCCATACTTGAAGCGCAATGGTGATTGTTTGTATCTAGATGAAAGTAAAGACTATTACTATCAAGTGCAAGGACAGATGTATTGTACGGACGGGCAAAGATGCAAGTTCCTTGTGTATACTTTCAAAGACTTCAAATGTATCTATATTGCCAGAGATAAAGCTTTTATCAGAAAGATGTTAACAAAACTTGATGACTTCTTTAACAAGCATTTCCAATCAGTAGTTCTTGATAGAGGTTTCTTCAGAAGCTACTATAAATATCCTTTTACTTTTTAAAGCAAGAATCAAGAATTGACAAAATGTTGTGGATAAACATGTTACTAGAAATGCAAAATTTCTCTATTGTCAACATTTTAAAAATTGAGTATCATGCTAAAAGTTGCTAGTACAGATTGACAAACATATCAAGATGAATTATTAAAGTAGTTTACTCGTCATATTGGAATAACAATGGCTTATTGTGATCATGTATGTAGACTTATCTTGATCACTAATGGGTATTAGACAAATGTTGATTATGTGGTGTTTTTTCAATGTAATGTCAAATGGTTATGGTCATGACAAAAGCTCATGTGGCCTTTCAGGCCTGATAAGCTAATAAACACACAGAAATCTACCAGTTTTCATGAGTATTTATTTCAAAATGATCTTTCAATATCATAGATGAATGACCAATCAGTATTAAAACCTCACAAGTTGTAAGTAACAAGACTTTCATGTTCTATCAATATATTCAGTATTTCATTGATCCATAAAATATATGTGAAGTACACTTGTATTATAACTACACAAGTACAAGAACTTCTCAAAAGTAACCTAGTAAAAAATATCTTCAGTGAGTGGTTATTTAGTATCATTTTGGTTTCTGTCAGTAGCATGATTTTAGGGGGCATATAGAGTGATGTCAGGAAAATGAAAGACAGTGAACTCAATGAAGCAGATCAAAATAAATATACAGTAATGTTCAGCCATGCAGTTCCTTTTTCTTACACCAAATGAACTAAAGGTGTTCAAACAAAAATGGTCACCAAATGACTTTATGTGAATTAATATCATTTGGGCTCTGACTATGGATGATTGGTTTGTTTAATGAATTAAACACTTACAAAAATTATTATTATTATTGTAAGATTTTCAGTAAAAAAATTGAAATCATAAAATTTTCAAAAACTGTGACACTGCCCCTTTAAGTTAAAGTAATTGGATTTCAAGATCCAAGTACCTGCTCAAATTGCTACAAACATTACCCTGAAGGAATTTAAATCAATCCAACATGAAATCTTATTGTTTTTATATAGACTGGGAGTTACGTTAAAAATATACATGTATATATATTTAAAAACATAATTAATCAATCAGGTTACCTAAGTAATACAAATACTACCTGGGTCTGCAGCATTTTTGGATAAGTCAAAATCTGAAACAGCCAATATCAGAGCTAAAAAGAAGAGTATTATCCTGATTATAAAATTGATCATTGATTGCCATGCCAGGGAGAACTAGGCTTCATTACATTTTCATGCTGTTGCTGATAAGACCAGAGAGTTTAAGATGTAGTGGGCACAATACATTTCTTAAACCTTCACAACATGAAACAAACACTGATAATCTCAGTTGCCAATCTGGTCTCTGTACTGTTAAGCGGAGGGGTCAAAATTTTGAACGTTTTGGCTAAGCCGATAATTCGTTCTATATGAACACGTTTGCTTGAAATTTTCCTATCTTTCATTACTGTTTGGGTAGACATACGATTCTTTCTTGAGAAAAAGGTCGGGATATTGATCGTCACATCTTTTGGAGCAAAAATGTCCTGCACGTTGAAACCCTTGTCGGCCATAATTGAGGCACCAGGATCGCACGCCGAGACCAGTTCACTGAGCTCTACAATTTGTCTGTCACTGGTTGATCCACCATAAGCTGGAGATACGTAGGAGACTAGACCACCTGGTGTAGATCCAACCAAAACTTTTACAGTGTTCTTGTTTTTGTAGGTAGAATATGTGGACTGCTGAGCAATTGTTGGTTTGGGCTTCATGACTGGAATTTCAGTACCATCAATAATAACACGTGTTGATGGAAACTTTGACTTAAAATCAGATGGACAGAAAAATTTAACAAGATGTCTTTCTGGCCAGCTCTCTTCTTCACCCCACTGATAGTACATAAAGTTAATCCATGTGATCCAAATATGTGCAACTGTTGTTTCAGAGATATTGAAACAAAATGCCAATTCAATATTAGCTTTATGTTGCCTCAATTTCATCAAAGTAATGAGGAATTGATTCTCAAAAGTAACATTTCTGACAGTATTATACAGATAGTTCAAGTGATGCACGGCATCACCTAGGCTAAATAAAGCATACCTGAAGTCTCTATAACATGCTAGACCAGTGTAAAATAAGAAAGTGTCATCATTATCCTTGATCTTGTCAATGCCAAACATTGGTAAATCTTCAGTCTGTGTAAAGCAAGCCTTTCTTTCTGTTGAAATATTTGAAACAACCTCTTCATCAACCAAGTCAACAGCATCATCATCATTCGATTCTTCAATCAAGATCTCACCAGCAATATCCATGGGATGGGGAACATATTCTTCCTCTGTTTCAACGGCTGATGTGCTCTCAGCAAGTTTCTCTCGTCTCTTCCGCAGTCTTCCGTATCTTTGGTCTTGGACTTCAAACTGGTTACAGGTCCATGGAAAGACTGACGGAACAACATCCTTGTTTCCCTGTCTTCTCCTTGGGGAATCAGCTGAAAATTGACAAATACAATTTTATATCATATGTTAAGTGGTACTTAATGGCATGGAATATTTAAAATGTGTACTGAAAACATGATAATTAATTACACTGAGTTTGATAAATATAAGCTACATTTTATACATGGTAAATTGAAATATAGTATAACTTAAAATTATAATGTTCAATTTCAATCCATGACTTGTACTCAGTCATGTATAATGAACATCAAAAGCGATACTTGTTATCAAATAAATACCAAATAATAAATATACATTAATGTAACATATCTCGCAACTTAATAAACTTTTGATAAGTATTATAACAAATGAGTAACATAGATACATCAATATTAATTCTTTTTAGGACAGTTTAGGGATTATGGACAAATCTGATGTCTGCACTATGAAATGCTGAAGTTATCACTAGTTACTTAAATTATACAAATAACTAGTACAAGAATAATAATAAACATACTCACCATTGACCTAGAACTGAGTCATTTAAGAAAATCAATACAGGAGCATGAAACACAAGCAACAATGTTCATGAACAGCATAACTGCCAACCAAGTGAAGTCTGAACTGAAAAGAATAAAATATGAACCAAACATAACTCAATGAACAATGAATGCGAACAAAATTTGATCATGTCAATGAAAATTCATGTATCTAAGCCTTTTATTCTGAACATGGATGGTTACAAACTCCAGACTTTGCATTTTCATAGTAATAAGAAAAGATAGGCATTAAATAATTAAAATTACTATTTGTAGTTTGTCAAAAAGTGCACAAATCAAATGGTGGAAATAAGAAAACACAAACTGTCAATAGATATACTTTTCTCCCCTTATGGTCAAAATCTCAATACGATTAAACATCCCTGTACATTTAAATACTATTCAATAATATCCTTTAAGTATTTTGTCTGGTATATAACACTCAAGTTACCTGTCTTCTTGGGTCACCTATTTTCATTGTATTTACCAATGATGTCATATATCTCACTAACTGTACTCTTGTTCCTATCAAGTTAGAGCTTATCTTGTAGATCAGTTGATCTGCATGTATCTTAGCAGAAATTAAATTATCAACATTTAATTAATATGTTCACTTGAGTGATGATAACAGAACAATATGTTATGCTTTCACAATATTCAATTTTGAGACAACCTTTCTGGGTGATTTAAAAAAAAATATATCTCCCTTAAAAAATGTTCAAACAATGTTTTGCAGCAAGGTAATTTTACCAATATTCAAAATCAAATAATTTCAAATGATAATTCCTTTTCTATTTAAAAAAAACACTGAGTAACAGAAAGCCTATTTCTTATATATTTGATCTATTTTGCATGATTTTCCAGTGTAAAGAAAGTGATGTATTCCTTAACCTCTAAACTTTTGCTTGGATCTGTCTTATATAATCGTTATAAAATTAGCTTCATGACTTGCGAGTCATTTAGCCTCTAAAATTATTTTTATTACCAAATAAGAACTTAGTTTCTGTATGAATTATTTTCCTTATCAAAATTTCCATATTTTTGCTATTTGTGACAGTGAAATAATTGAATAATGCATAGAAAACATGTTAACCTTAGACATCTATAATATAACTTCTATAATACTTCATCAACCTATTTTTGATATACAATAATTATAAAAGACAAGTTCCATGAAAACTAGTGACCAAAAATATTAACAAAAATCTGCAGCTATTTGAAAAATGTCAATCAAAATCAACAAGAGAATAAAATAATTATAAAATTTACATCAAATGCTAAAAAAATTTGTCTCCTAACAATTTATGATGTTCATAATGTTATTGTAAGCACTAAATTTCATTGAAATTTATATCTTATTACCACGGAAATAGGTAACACGAGGGTATCATGCCTAATCGTATTCGAGGGCTAATATAAACATACGCACATGATTGTTTTAAAAAAAAAGTAACAAAACTCGTGATCGTGAACATTAAAAGATGAATATTAATTTAATTTCAGTAAGATTTGTACCTGTTAAATTAACGTAGTGGAAATCTGTGTCCTTGAAATGAGCGTAACATACAATGCTGTGAGGCGGCGGCTCCCAAAGGTTGGATTTGTTGAACGGGTCAGTTCTTCTAATGGCTACCATCCATTGTTTTCTCAGATCCTTGTCATTAGGAAACCGCAAACCTTCACGGTTTGAACAGCCAGGTACACAACAACAACTCGAGGGCATTATTTTCTATGACGATATGTTATGTCAAAAGCCATGCAATCCTAAGAGACCGGAAGTGTTGTTGGTCCCTAGTCAACGTGACATCTAGCGGATTAGGGATAAGGGGCGATAATTTGGTTTGGTTTGCCATTGTTTTTCATCATTTTCAGTGCACAATGTGAGTAACAATGAAGAAGCCCTGAACTGAATTTAGCCATGCATATATTACTGTTTTTGTACATATGGATATCTTAACTATTTCTTAATCAAAGTATGCTGTGCTTTAATAAGTAAGCCATATTAAAATAGGCTTAACTTTCGAATGTTGGACTTCGATTTTTGTCGAGGCGAAATTGTCTTGTGGTAAGCTGTTGGTACAGTCAATGATGGCGATAGTTGCCTTACTCTGAGGGTGTAGGTTCGAATCCCGCATGGGACTCGGCCCGAAAAATGTATAAGAATTTGTACTATTGAAGGTAGTGTTATCCCAAATATAACAATGTTATATTTGTTCACTATCTAAATGGCAAGTATTTCTAACAACTTTAATGTTTTAAAGACTACCGTTGTTTTTTCTTTGACCAGATTACTTTATTAGTTGGTAATACAAAGGTGTCAAATTTTGGGGACAATGAAATTCACGGGATTTCAAACGTAACAAAATATTTGTTCATAACATGGAGTATGAAGTAATTAGAACTTTGAATAAGCTGTTCCCCAATGGTGTTGTAAACGGAGCAGTAAAATGGCACATGACTCCACTTGATTAGGACAGTTAAAACTGACAACGCAGACGTCGGCATGGGTGTGTATACAAGTAATATTTCAATATAGTAAAAAGAACACATAGTTAATATGCAAATAGATGCAACGATGCAAAAACCTGTTGATAAACAAATGGTACGAAAACAGAATCTATTATAGATACGTACGTGCCCATAATCACAGGAATTGACACTTAAAAACAATGTAATGATACACAAGAAATACATATACATATACATATAGTAGGTCTCTGCTTTAAACGCAAACACTGTAGTTTCCAATAAAAAAAAGAAGTTTTGTATGAATGAATGAATGAATGAATCTCTTTATTTCCTCCAGACATAAGTCCGAAGATCAATGTACATAAAGCAGTTACATCAGATAATTACAACAAGTCATACATATGTACAGAACAGAGTTAAGACAAAGATCTAGTATATACACCTGAGTGAAGAGAGCATGGAATAGAGGAACTTACTAAAGAGGATTACCATACATCTCCATGACATTTCCTCTAAATCGTCAGTTAATGGTATTTCACCTCCAGCAAAGAGAGCCAACATTTCATCTTCAGTTAGTAGTTCTATTTGTACATATGCATTTACATCAAAGAGGTCTATAAGTTTTGAAAAGAATTGATTCCTGTCGTACATAAAGTGTTCACAATGTAAAATAATATGGCAGTCATAGTCATTACAGTGTCTTTCACACAGTTCACAATATTTTGAGAATTTTGCTCTTGAGCTGACTTGTACACAAAATGTTAAAATATCTCTGTATTGTGGATAGATATACATCAAATTATATAATCTATGTACAGCAAATGTTTTGTGGGTAAGGCGGTATCTGGACATATCCAGCCGCAAACAAACTTGGGTATGCCATCGTACAGATTCAGTTTCATTAACACAGTTTATAACTATTTTACGCCATGAAGATTTACATGGAAACGTTCCAGTTTCAAGATAGTCATTAACGTACTTAAAGAGATTGTAGTTACGAACAGTTTGTAGAAGTGCGTCACATATACTATGCGATGCTGCTGTTCTAGTTTGAAGAGTTGCTAGTTGAACACAAAATAAGTCCTTAAAGGAGGAGTAGCATTGACTGTTGCATAATCTACCAAAGAATAAAAGTCTACATTTATTTATGTAGCCAGTCATGCTCCATAAACCAAGGTTTCCTAACACTGAGGCAGAGGAAAATCGTTTGCCGAAACCTTGAATACGCTTAGCAAAATATCTTTGTGTGATTTCTACCAGTTCATAATCTTTACCTCGCAGAATAGGTAAGAGTTCGCATCCATAGAAGCTTGTGGGAAGTATCTTCCTCTTCCATATTTTAACACACGTAATAGGGTGGAGATCGTTACAGTTTAGCCCAAGATTACTGAGAGAGTTTACAGACTGTCGTGCTTTTTGACAATATGCCTGGACTCTAGACTTGGAAGATAAATCAGAGGAGAGTAGGATTCCTCCATATTTGACACTATCACTGATTGCGATATCTGATTCCCCAAATTTTAAAGAACAACCACTAAGTTGTTTTCTAGACTTACTGAATATAATACAAGTACTCTTAGAGCCATTATATGTGAGACGCCACTTACAAGCATAGTCATACACAGTGTCAAGTGATGATTGAAGACCTTTAGGAGATGTAGAAGCAAGTGTAGTGTCATCAGCTAACAAAATACACGGGATATCAATACCATATGCACGGATACCATTGCTCAAGGTTCTAAGTTCAGATATTAAGTCATTGATAAAAACAAGGAAAAACCAGGATGATAAGACCCTACCTTGTCCAACACCTTGGTGTATGGCATATTCATTTGATTTTAATCCACAATATTGAACAAATGCAGAACTTGATGTGTAGCTTTGGTATAGGAGGTGCCACATTTTCCCTTTTATACCCATTTCATACAATTTTAAAAAGAGCCCATTGTGCCAAATACGGTCAAACGCCTTTTCATTATCCATAAAGGCTGTAAATACCCTTGAGTCTCTGTTTATGTAGTAACTTAGGCTTTCGTTTAAAGTAAAAACTGAATTAGTTGCTCCGTGTTCCTTTCTAAAGCCAAACTGGAGCTTGTCAGGAAAATTGGGTATATATTCCTGCACCCAGGTTTCTAATCTAGCGAGAATGACTTTCTCAAATAATTTACCCACACAAGATGTTAGGGTGATTCCTCTATAATTTTTAGGATCATGTTTGGCTTTTTTGCCTTTATATATTGGAATAAGTACCCCTTTTCGAAATATGTTAGGGACATATGTTGATTTTATGATAGAATTAAAGAGAGCAGCTAGAACATTTATGATACCTTCGGTACTGTATATTATATGTTCGTTGTGAACACAATCCGGGCCAGGAGATTTATCTTCATGAAGACTTTTTACATGCCCTTTTAATTCGCCTGGTGTAATACATTTACACAAGGTATCATCATCACAGGAGGGATATTCTTGACGTATTTGATTTATCTTTCTGTCAACAGATATTTTAAAGTCATTATCAAATAACGAGGAGGAATGTGGCTTAGCCAGGTCAGCAAAGTAATCACCCCAAACTTCACAGATATCTTCTGCTGTGTTTGCCCTTTTGCTGCCCATTACAAGTTCTTTAATAACAGGGCTCTGCCGCCTCATTTTGCGGACAGACCGAAAGAATGTACCTACGTCGGCATCAGAACACCTTTCTAGTTCTTTAACTGTATCTGAATGTTGTTTCCTTTTAGACTTCCGATGTAAACGTCTAAACTCCCGCTTAGTTGATTTGTAATCACAGTACAAGGATGAGTTACTTGCCCTTGGTTTACCATTAGCTATCCATTCATGTCTAGTTACACGCATGTTGTAATGCAAATCATTTAGCCTATCTTGTTTCCAGTATGGCTTTAAGTGAGCTTTAAATACACCAGTGGGAATACACCGGGAACTGGCCAAATGTAATGCATCTATTACATTGGAAGTGTAGTACTCAATTTGATAAGGAGTTAGATAATGAGAGGGGATATGGATATCTGAGAGAAGCCGATTACTCTCTTCTCTGTACATATCAATGTCATTTTGTTCAGCTTTTTGCCATTTTGGAAAGTATAGGCTATCTGATTTGCGCGGGTGTTCTTGCTCTCGTGATACAGTAACGAGGCATGGATAATGGTCGGACACATTGTAACTACAACTATCCATTACACAACAATAGGCAAGCTGACCAGTCATGTGTGACGGAATGAGTATGTAATCAATTAATGATTTGAATCTGTTATCTTTAGTTCTACACGTGTGGTCAGGCCCATGGTTACGCAATGAACTAACTGTATGTACAAGGTGTCTATTTGTGATATAACTAGAAAGAACGCTTCCACGTGATGCCAATACTTGTTTACATATATCTGCATTCAAATCACCAAGTATGAAAGTATCACCTTTTTCACTAAGCATGTCATACATATCAAATACTTCTTCAACCGCACATACATACACAGAGTTCAGGACATTTGTAGAGGGTAGTCGGCAAGATATCACATACATATCAGGATATCCATTTGCATACACAACAGCAGCAACAAAGAATTCTGAGATTGTAGCTACACTGTGTAGACGCCACTTGGACTTATTGTTGGATAGTATTGCAACACCACCTGCACCTCGAGATGAAGTGGTTTTATTACATTTTGATGCAACGAGTGAAAAGTCAGTTATCTCATTAAGTCTGTGGATATTATCCAGGTTAAGCCAATGTTCTTGCACGGCAATAATATCTACACTATGTGGTATATCGTTGATAACATCAATGCAATCATTCGACAGACCACGGATGTTCCATGTCAATAAACTTAATGTCATGATATATAAGCAGATAGTCACAAACTTACTCATTTTAGTGTAAATATCCATTACCAGTATATTGTCCATAGTTGTCGCGATTCCTCTGTCGTGGTATGAAGTCTCGACAGGTAATGTCAGCTGGCCAGAAGCTATCGTTCATATCACCACTGTAGTCATCACAGGCCATGTTAACCTGAACTGTGTAGGTCTCTGATCCGTCATAGTGTGAGCGCTTACGTAGTAGCCTCGTGTACGTCACACGCACATGGCGATCATGTGTTCATAACATGGAGTATGAAGTAATTAGAACTTTGAATAAGCTGTTCCCCAATGGTGTTGTAAACGGAGCAGTAAAATGGCACATGACTCCACTTGATTAGGACAGTTAAAACTGACAACGCAGACGTCGGCATGGGTGTGTATACAAGTAATATTTCAATATAGTAAAAAGAACACATAGTTAATATGCAAATAGATGCAACGATGCAAAAACCTGTTGATAAACAAATGGTACGAAAACAGAATCTATTATAGATACGTACGTGCCCATAATCACAGGAATTGACACTTAAAAACAATGTAATGATACACAAGAAATACATATACATATACATATAGTAGGTCTCTGCTTTAAACGCAAACACTGTAGTTTCCAATAAAAAAAAGAAGTTTTGTATGGATAAAGACATTTGGATTTGATTAACATTAATATTTCCCAAATGTGTATATACAATATATCGTTACGTTAGAGGTTTAAACATCTCGATATGTCGTATCCATAGAAAACTGTTATCCGTATTGGAAGAAATTGGAACGACACGGTACGACGTATAATATATATTGTGGATTTGTAGGTCTAATGCAATTTTGAGAGTTCGGACAGCAAAATGATTTATCATTTCATCATATTCTTCTATGAGAAAACATTTACAGCTTTAGATTCATTGAGTAACTAGGATAGTATACTGTATTGAAAGAAACATATTGCCACTATACGATTTGTTGGCCCCAAACCTCAGTCAGACACTTTGGTAAAACACATATTGAGATTACGCCGTAACTCCATTACACAAAAGCCTACTATGACTGATTACGCAGTCGCGTCTTGACTTGCTGGAGAAATTTATTGTATTAAAGCACCACAAGGGGTATACTATTGACTAAACTGTTTTTGAGTTTCTAGCATCACTTATGTTTTGTGGCAAGTTGCAACCCTTATACAAAATTATTTCAAATCCTTACTTGTATTACACGAAAATAAAGGAAAAATTGAACAGCCAGAAAACTACGTACTATAAGAAATTATTAGAAATATTAAATTTATCACAATGGTTGGTAAAATGGTTCTAGTATTTTAAAATAAACAAACGAAGAGACGAATGAACCCTTATAGGAAATAAAACAACAATATGATAAACTTGGTTTGACGCGTCAATACTTAGGTCTCCAAGACTTGAACTCCATGTTGGACTCTCGGTTATTCATCAGTTTCTCTGTTTTTAAATGAGCTGTAAAACATGTCTCTTTCTTTAATAGTTAGAACATACCCCTCTGAAAATGGCAAAATCGCATATGAATGGACCCCTACAGGATCTATCTCAGTATTAAAGATAATATCATCTCTTTGTTTTTTCGATGTTAATTCGTTTATTCATATAG
This sequence comes from Gibbula magus, assembly GCA_936450465.1. Classification (NCBI taxonomy): domain Eukaryota; kingdom Metazoa; phylum Mollusca; class Gastropoda; order Trochida; family Trochidae; genus Gibbula; species Gibbula magus. The sequence continues at coordinate 46,351,730 of OW388304.1, read as the reverse complement.
ACAATACTTTCAAGTAAGCAAAACACAAACGATTATTTCGAAGCGTCACCTACTTATCAAGATATAGCCCTTCAAAGTGAGTAAATTTTGCCTCCTCATTATCACATTCTTGAAAAAGTTTTCCGCGGCCCCTCAGTGTAGCATAACCTTCGTTAGCGATGTGACGTCATACACAGGAGTTGCTTAATGAAATCCTTAGGCGATTTGTCGATTTTCGTTGATAATTCGTTTAAAACATAATAAGAACGTTTTGACATTACAAGTTTCCGATAGAATGGGTATTTGTGCGTCCGTAGGGAGTAATTTCGGAGTTTTAGGAGCATTTTTCGATATTCAACCGCTGATTTTAGATTTGTTCTTTTCCCAATCGAGTGGAGTGTTATGTTATCTTATAAGCTACAAAATGTTGTGAAATGAATAACTGACAATTCAAAAATAAAACAGATCATGCAATTTTTTTAATATCATAAACGCCATTATTAGTTAATTTTTTTATGTGCTTGATTTTGTGTTTGAAGAGTGTCTATAGCTTGAAATCTACTGCGTCAATATTTCTCATGGTCACTTTATTTTGCTAATAGAATAGTTTCATTACAACTAAGAAATTCCTATAATTTTCATCAATGTTACTGGTTTACACTTTTTAGAAGAACATATTCGGGCTATCTTTAAATCTATAGTCGTGTACATTTAAAATTACTTAGATTCAGTGTAATACCACTACCATTTCCTAGCATGTTATATAAAAGGCCTTGCATTTTATATTACATGTAGTTTTTGATGGTCAATTCATATGTTTGTGGAAATACAATAATGTTTAAATCACTTCGGATAAAAATATGGAAAATGTATCTTTCCCAATTTCAAATGAAAGTATTGGAACTATAGAACTTTGATCAACCTACCATGACCGCGTGTACATGTGTTGTTTGGTTCTCAATTTAAAATTATTTTTTTTACCCCGGCTATAGTTCAATCGTGTAGATTTCCCCTCTTATTTAATATTTATCTTAGTTAGAGTGTCAATAACGCAACTACATCACTTATTACATATAGCTACATTGATAAACAAAAATACTGAAATATATTTTGTTATTTTGCATAAGGACGAATGTGAACTTTTTTATTCAACATGAATGAGGCGTGTTAACACCGTTATAATCCGTATGAAATGTGTAATAGATCTCTGTGACGTTTGAACATCTTCATCATCTGACATGCGGGTCGCCGCCATATTGATAACGATAAGAATTGTTCCAAAACACATTGCAGAATTACGGGTCCCGCAATGGTCACATCCAGTACTAAACAGTGTTGACATCTGCTGCCATTTGTAGTACGTTTTACGAGGCGTGTATATATGTAATTTTGTTGTATAAGGACAAAGGTAAATATGTTATTTAGGCAGTTATGTAAGGCTAAATCTAGTGGATTTTGTCATTTGACGGCAAACGACTCCTGTGTATTACGTCACAAGGCCAAGCAAACGAAATTCGCTCTCGGCTAAAGTTTTATGAGGCGTAATTGAGCGGCGTTCTAAAAAGGCGTTATAAAAGGTGTTTATTGGTTGAATTGACAAATATCAAGTGAAATCCTCGTCATCTTGGAATATGCTTGAATAAAAACCGAAAAGTGATATGGTCGGGGTTTGTGGATCTTTAAGACAAAATTGTACTATTTTCTAACTAAGGTGTAACATAGAAACTGTTGTGTTTTAATTTCTACTTTAGTAGATGTAATTATCATTATGATTGCATGCATAAGTAATGTGTTATGTTCTTCTGAAAAATCAAGAAAATACTCAAAAATGCCAAATTCTTTACTCCTATACAACGTTTGCGATGTTCGGAGCTTAACAATAAACTTGTTTATGAAAGTGTTCAACAGAAACGTTGTTGTTCTTGAAATTGTGCTGAAAATGGCGATTTTGCATGTGTCCTCTGTAGCAAATGTCTTCAAAATGAAGATTTCGTCAAGATATAACAAGACCGAATGTCTGTACACCTGTTTGTCTGTACACCTGTATGTCTGTACACCTGTATATATATATACATGTATATATATATATATATATATATATATATATATATATATATATATATATATATATATATATATATAGAAAAACAGTTTAAAACATCTTCCAACTCCCAGGTCTAATATAGAAAAAATAAAATGTTCGAAGAAATTACGATGATTTAATCAGATTCACAAGCATGCTTTCGACCATTACAGGTCTCATCAGGTGAATGACGTTGAGTCGGTTGATGCGTCATAAAGTGTACATATATATATATATATATATATATATATATATATATATATATATATATATATATATATATATATATATATATATATATATATATATATATATATACGCACATGTACATGCAAAAGGCATATTCACAATCAACAACGACAGCGTTGTGAGCAAATAAAGCTTGCTTGCTGAGTTGAGTTGAGTTGAGTTGAGATGTTTTATCTGATTATAAAAAAGAGAAAGTAAGTCCTGAACATGCAGCAGATTTTACTCGGGAGGATGTGAAAGCTTCTTTAACGTAACTTGAACTGTCACAATAGTTCAACTTTTAAACATGCGTTGCCTCTCATCTGGATAATTCAGACATTGTGATATTTAATTTTGTTGCAAAATTGCATCAGGAACATTTCACAAACAACCTTTGCTGCAAAAAGCACCTGTCTACGTTTTTGATTCCAAACTAACTACATATTGCCTTCTAAGGCCTCACTCACACCCTCACTGACAACGTTTATCCTTTATTTTTGATTTCACACTGTTAAGGATATTGCTTCCAAAGACTACAGATAACAAATTGCGACTGAATCATTTTATTGTCGCTGGCGACTATATTTTTTTTACCTTACATTACATTCTGGATTATTAAGACAAAACATAACATAAGTAGATGATACCATTATTTAGATTGCATACATAATTAATGCATTACATTCTTCTGAATATTCCAGAAAATACTAAAAATGCTTAAATGTGGACCCCTATACGATATTTGTGATATTGAAAGGTGTGAACAGAATGTCAATAGCGTAATAAGTTATGATCCTTTGAATCCTTTGAATGACAGTCTTCTGTGACTTGACACACGTAAACTATGTCAGATACGAACTTGAAATTTATTGCCATTAATAAATAACGTTTCCAATTCAAAATGAGCTTTTATTCCTGTTGCTATCTTCAGTGGTTTACGATCAATAATTTTCCAAAATACACACCCCTCGAAAATGATCAAATTCACAAAATTTAACTTTTTTGGGAATATGTCCCAATTGTGCACAAACTATCAACTTTTACATGATTGAGTTAAAGTGGAATTATTACGACTGCGTTTAGGAATGGAATGCATTAATTAGTTTCAATAATGATGTATTTGCAAGTAAGTTATGTCCCTTTGGACAAAGAGCCGTAAAACGACATTTTAAAAAATTATCCTTTTCAAGGGCATATAGACTTCTCTTAATATTACGTCTTGAATATTCATGAGCTATCCAAAACGAGGCTAAGCCCGCATGGACGAACAACGTGATCCCGGAAGTGACTGATCGCGATTTTCTCTCCCAACATGTCGCCAAAAAAGTTTGTTTTATACCACTTTCAAACATTTTCACTAGTTACTGACGGAACTAAAAGCTAAAACAACATCTCAAATGTTTATTTTACTCAAAATACGTGTGGTGTAAATTCAGTATTTGAACGGATGACAAAGTTTGCCGAAGTAAACTTGCGCCAATTATTGAAACGTGAATTCGTGTGAGATTTTTTTTTACGAATATCTAGATCTAATATTGCTGTCTCATACTTAAATCTAGATTCAAAGTACTAAATTATACGATTGTGATATTGATGTAAGCCTTATCGGATCGTGATGATAAATACATTTTGAGCTTATTCATTTTTACGGCTTCTTCGATGTAGCAGATTCTGGACATGAACAATCGACATGAACAATCGCATGCCGTGTCTCGTGTCTCGCCAACCAGTGATGTTGACAAAAACATGTTTATTTTACCATGCCGATTTCTGTGAAAACTTAATGTAAAAATAATGTAAAAATAATATTATAATTTCGTAAATGTGCTGACTTGAATTAGCCGGCGGAATTGATTCAAGCAGACCTATTATTCAGTAGTAGGCCTTCTTGACTTGTACTTTCATGCTGGCAGAAGTGAATATTTTGAATAAATCAATTGCAAGGTAAGTAGTTATATATTTAATATAATTTTAATATAAAGCATTTGCATGATTTTTTTAAAAAACTGTAATTTCTTCAGAAAATCAAGAAAACAAATAACTAAAATTAATTTTGTATACAAAATATTATCTGAGTTTATTAAGCATTAAATATTAGAGTTTTAATTATATCTCAAGTTCATAACAATGTTACATGGTAAATTGTAATATGTTATATTATATATTATTATATATTTTATATTTTGTTTAACATGGTACATTTGTAATATATGATTTCCATATAAGATGATTTTCACAAATAAGATGAAAAATATGACAAAGTCACAATCACAACCAAATATCATCTGGATAGAAATAGTCCTATATATTTATGTATCCATACATGTACACAAATGGATTGAAGTTTACTTGTAATATTTTTTGTGAATGTGCTGATGTCAGTTTATATATATACACATCATTATTCAGATCTTGTAAAAATATAATGAATAAAAGATTTGAGGCATATTATATAATTGGTCTAAATTATTACTGATTTATATATATCATTTGTAATGCTAAATAGATTTGGCATAAATGAGATAGAAAGTTTCATTAAAAGCAAGTTCGACCATAAATTATAGAATGTTCTTGTTCTTAACATTGAAGCTGAAGACATACATAAACAAGTTTATGCCTTGGAACCTTACAGAAAGGTCAAGTAAAGTTTAGATAAAGAACTAAGTTTCAACTAAAATATATAAACAAATAATGAAACATTTACATGTCAAGTTAAAATTAATATCTTAGGAGTTTTAGATAAGATTTAGATACATAAAGAAGGCTATACTATCTTAATTAATATTTGCTGCAATTATATAATATCTAAAGGAATCTGACCATTTTGAAAATATGCTACCCTTCAGAGATAAAATATAATAATTAGACTAGACTGTTAATATGTTTAGAAAGTGTAGCTTTATTATGTCATGTATCAACGAGATTGAGTCAAACCAAACTCTTAAAATATGAAAATGTAGTTACTTTTGATAATTCAATATGGTTCCCCCTACTCAATATAAAATCATTACTAAAGCAAAACAGATCAACTTAATTCCATGTATCAACATGATCAATCCATGTAAATTTATGAGTCAGGTCCAAAACATGATTAAGATGTATATGATCGAATTATATCCATAAAATTCTAAATTGATATTAGGATTTCAGGTACAGACATATATTATATAATTTTGTTATTTGAGTGATGTGTTTCTTTAAAAAATCAGGAACCAATTTGCAGTTGTAATATTGTATTTTCCAATGAAAAGAGCAGTTGAAAGTTTACTTTTTACCCATTTCCCCCTCAAAGTATTTGCAATAACAATAATACAGAATTTAAAATAATTGTTAAAACTATAACAAAAATCATATATACTTAAACACGCCAAACATTTGAAATGAAATTGTGTTGAAGAAGGTTCGTTTGTAAATCTCTTAATATACTGTATACAATTATACATGCACATTAGACCTGCATTGGACTATGTACGTACAGCCTAGTCTACTGAATAAGTTCAATTCTACACGCAGGTGGCCATATTATTACGCACATGTGACGTAATCCCATATACTTACATGTTAAATAGCTCTTGCGGGAATAATTTTCATAAATTAACTAACAGTCTCTTTGTTGTAATATTTTGCAGACAGATTGGTAATCATCTCGGCTGTATGTACATAATTACCTGTCATCTATCAGTTGATTAGTTTTCGAATGACACTTGTTTAAACATCATATGTTCAACTTGTGATTCTAATGTCCCATTGACGGCCATGTTAACCTAATGATCGGTGTTGTATATGTGTTGTTTGATAAGAGGTAGATTTCTTAATAATTATCAGAAAAAAAGATGGAAATTATGTATATGTAGCTAAGATGATTTCCTATATTTTGGTACAGATTTCAGAATTTATTGACAAACAATAACTCCATGAAAAATATTCCCGCAAGAGCTATTTAACATGTAAGTCTATGGGATTACGTCACATGTACGTAATAATATGGCAACCCGCTGTGTATTTCCCGTTGAAAAATCGGTCTGTATATGTATAGCGCGTGAACTCGTAAATAGAAACATATCAAATTGAGTATTATTATTATTTTGGTTTTTAGATAGATATATGACATAGATAATAAAACTGTTTCTATTGGAAAGTTGCACAAGTGACGCATTGTGAGATTGCAAGCCTCTCGGAAGTTGATCGAATGTGCGAAATTACGTACAAACGTCAGAAAAAAGCGAAAATATAAATCATTAATATGACTAGCTGACTAAAGATTGTTAAAAAAACTCCATAAAATTGTGTTTCTTTTCGTATAATATCACATGAATTTTATAAAAATTTGAGATATTTGACAAGTACTCATATCTGCGAATCAACGTTCCACGATGCTTTGACTTTTCAGCAAGGCACTTTATGAATGAAAAGTTTAATCACCGTTGTCAAATTTAACACAGACTCCTTCAGATAAGAGCAACAAACGTTTGTGCAAAAGTAGAAAACTTTTTGTGAGTTTGCATTAAAGCTATTCATGAAATACGATATCGGACTCGAAGGTCGCATCACGGCATTTTCGTCTGCCATCTTGGAAGCTTGCGGGCTTAGCCTCGTTTTCGATATCTAGGTCACCGCTATGCATAAATATTAAGAGTCGGCTATTACTCAAATTCTAGGAAATAATTCAAACTTCGCGCTCAATCATATTGTGGACGAGTTGTTGAGCTTTGATATGAGATATCACACATATCTGTATGTATTGCTGTTATTTAGGAGAAGATTTTTGAAAATCGGTACTCTCAAAAACGCGAAAGTTCACCAAATATTCAGTTCTTTTAAAATAGCAAAAAAAATATTATTAATTTTTGCAAAATTGCCAGATTTCAATTACTCACTGTGCCAAAAGTATTGCGAATTAGCAGTTATGAGGAGTAAGTCAATATGTACAATGCTTTAGCTACATCAGTGCAAATATAAGCTTTCTAATCCATGTATCTTCAGAGGAGAAGATTGTCAAAGGTGCATGGAGTCGGAACATTTTCAAAAGTGCGAAAATTCAATATGGCGGCAAAACCATGTGCCTTACGATTTCGTTTTAGTTGAGATTTAGTTTTCTGATCGCGTTGTCATTACGTATCTGTTTAAAAAAAAGTTGCAAGTCTCAGTAAATTTTCAGTTTTTTTTCCGAAAGTGTCCACATTTTCACGTAACTATCAACTTTTACATGATAATGATCTGAAGTGGAATTGTTGAGCAAATATTGGGGATCACATAACTTTATCACTAGTTTGAATATAAAGGCCAAAAGCGAACATTTAAAACAATTTATTCAAGGGCAGATAATCTTAGTTCTAGCTGCATTTAAAAAATCGAAATTTAGATTCGAACAGGACCTCTAACGGATTGGACGGATGGTCTCAAAAGGTGGGTTGCTCAAGTTCACTATAAGGGCTATCAGTCTGCGAGGTTTGGTGGCTTTAGCTACAGTCCTTCATGCCAAAGTTCTGAACACACAATTCTTGAAATAATAATAATAACTAGGACTGACGTGTCAATACATAGTCTAGACTTCTGCTTGACCATGAACTCCATGTTGGACTCTCGGTTATTCATACTTTCTCTGCTTTAAAAGGAGCTATCACACATGTCTCTATCTTCAGCAGTTTTTATCCCCCGCCAGGAAGTGGAAGGTGGATATAGGTTTGGGCTCCATCCCTCCGTCTGTTCATCCGTATGTCCATCCGTCCGTCCGAGATAAATCGGACAGCTTTTCCCAGAAACTGTTTCAGATAGGATAACCAAATTTGGTGCGTGGCTTGAGGGTATCGACCTTGATAGAGTTCGAAAATAAGAGTTATTTCCCTTGTTCCGTTTCAGCTCATCTGGCCTGAAAGGCCCGATGGGCCTAGGGCATGGCATGGTGTCTGGCGTCCGTCCGTCCGTCAACCCGTCTGTCCGTCCGTCTGTAAACTTTTCGCCTTTTTCTCCAGAACTACTTGGTTAAGGGGGTTGAACATTGTGTACAGACTCCTTGGCCAATGGGGATTCTAAATTGTAAAATGGGTGACGGGTCACATCCTTAAAAACCTAGTTTCATCTTCTTCTCCAGTTCCATATGGTCTAGAGAGCTGAATAGTTGTGTACAGACTCCTTTACCAATGGGGATTCTAAATTGTAGATTTCGTGACCCTGCGACCCCAAATAAAGGTCATAGAAGTCATGACCTGAAAAGCTTGAGATTTTATGGCTCTTCAACGGGAGGTAAGAAACAACAGTGATGAATTAAATCTTCAATTGTGTCTTTATTTGTAGGGGATTTTATATGTGGCCTCAAAGATAGGTCATAGCGGTAATGACCTTAAGACCTATTTCATCTTCTCCATTTAAAGTGCTTCCTATTTGTTGTAGCTCTCACCTAGAGGTTAATATTATACACTTAATAACTCATGGTGTTGTCATTATGTGAAATACAAGGACTCGAGACCTGACTCCCGAGGAGGTCTGACGTGACCGAGACCGTAGGTCAAGGTCAGGTCAGACCGCCGAGGGAGTCAGGTCCGAGAGTGAAAGTGAACGTCAAAACAAACAATCACGTGACAAATCATGTGACGAGTCAATATCTCAGGTCATTGTCAGACATTTCTGTCACAAAACTGATCTCATCAATGGAATCGGAGGTCAATGTACAAATATATTTTCCGATCACGTGGTGTGGACTGCCCAATGATATTCTTAATTTAATAGAGGTTTAATAATTTGAATTAGTTAATGTATCACAGAGGTCATGACCTGAAACCTATTTTCCCCTTCTTTTCAAGAACCACTGACCCTAGAGATTTGAAATTCCATGTACAGACTCATTGGCCCATTGGGATTCTACATTATACACTTAATTACTCATGGCGAGGTCATTATGTGAAATACAAGGACTCGAGACCTGACTCCCGAGGAGGTCTGACGTGACCAAGACCGCAGGTCGAGGTCAGGTCAGACCGCCGAGGAGGCGGGTCCGAGAGTCCTTGTATTTCACATAATGACCTCACCATGAGTAATTAAGTGTTTTATTATACCGACATTATTTTTTCTTCAGATTCTTTTTTATTAAACATGTTAACTGTTGCAATACACACATAGCCATACAGGTTAATCGAAAATATCAAATTACAAAATCAGCAAACCGATCAGATGACGCCATGCATCCTTGACAACAAACATCAAAACAGACAGTCACCTGACACAAATCACGTGACGAGTCAATATCTCAGGTCAGTGACAGAAATTTCTGTCACAAAATTGACCACATCACTGGCAGCGGGGTCAGTGTACAAATATATTTTTCAATCACGTGATGTGAACTGACCAATGGCATTCTTACAAATTTAATAGAGATATAATAATTTGAATTAGTTAATGTATCACAGAGGTCATGACCCTAGAGACTTGAAATTCCATGTACAGACTCATTGTCCCATTGGGATTCTACATAGAGGTTTCGTGATCCTGTGACCCCAAATATAGGTCACAGAAGTCATGACCTGAAAAGCTATTTTCATCTTGAGATTGTATGGCTCTCTCAAAGGGAGGTAATAAACATCAGTGATGAATTAAATCTGCAAGTGTGTCTTTATTTGTAGGGGATTTTATATCTAGCCTCAAAGATAGGTCAGAGGGGTAAGGACCTTAAGACCTATTTCATCTTCTCCATATAGAGTGCTCTTTCTCACCTAGACATTTTGAATTAGTTAATGTAGCCTATATAAACCTGATGAGCTAAAGAGCCAGTGGCTCTATTTTTTTACTCTGTTCCAGGTATATTCAAAGGGGAGAGCTTTTCTCAGAACCCTTTTTAAATCAATTCAAATCAAACTTGTGTGGCTTGACGGTGTCAATACCTTGATGGAATAAAAATGAGAAGTTCACAATTATTTCTTCTCAAATTATTGCCCTTGTTCCGATTTCTTCTTGTTTTTAACATAAATTCTCCAGAGACAATGACCTTCTGAAAAAGGAACAGTCGCTAATTAATGGACCCGTACCACTACATGATATTTCTCACAATTAAGACAAAATGGTTAATATTTTCATACTAAGGTGTAACATAGAAAAAGATGTGCTTAATTTCCACTTAAGTAGATGTAATCATCATTAGGATTACACACATAAGTAATGCGTTATGTTCTTCTGAATATTCAAGAAAATACTCAAAAATGCTTTAATTTGGACCCCTTGACAACGTTTTCAATATCAACTTTTTGATTAAAGGGTTCAACAGAAAAGTTGTTGTTCTTAGAATTGTGCATCCGAAGGTGTAAATACAATATCAATATCGTAATAACTTAAGCAGTTATAATCCTTTGAACTTTGCTACAAAAAGCGATTTTTTAAAAATGACAATCTTCTATGACTTGTCCCACTTAAAATATGATAGAATATGATTGAATTTTTGTGTGTGCAATAAATAACATATTTGCTGTAACATGAGGTATTTAACATAATTGCATCTTCAGTGGTTTACAATAAACAATTCTCCAAAGATTATACCCCTCGAAAATGCTCAAAATCACAAAATTTTACCTTTTGGGGGAATATGACAAATTGTGCCGAAACTTTTACATGATAATGATATGTTATGGAATTGTTGAACTATCTATTGTGAAGAGATTGCAATATATAACTTTGTCATAAGTGTATTCAACACAGAGTAATGTCCCTTTGAACATGCAGCAGAAAAATGAACATTTAAAAAAGGACCATATTCAAGGGCAGATACTACAAATTCAAAGTTGAAAATCAAAAATCGGCTGACGTACAGAGCTAGTTTCTCTGATACACTCTCATCCCTGAAAATGTCATGCAAGTCGATTCAGCCGTTACTTCAGAATATGTATCCCAAAAAACGTACAAATAATAATAAGAAAAACTAGGACTGCCGCGACAGTACTTAGGTCTTCAAGACTTCTGCTTGACCTTGAACTCCATGCTGGACTCTCGGTTATTCATCAGTTTCTCTGCTTTTAAATGAGCTATCAAACGTGTCTCTTTCTTCAGTAGTAATTTTACAAAAACTCTCCAAAGAAGGTATCCCTCTGAAAATGAAAAAATCACATATTAAAGGACCCCTACATTACCTTTCTCATGATTAAGACAAAACGGTTAATATTTTCATACTAAAGTGAACATATTAATATAAGATATTGTCCAGTAATTTCCACCTAAGTAGATGCAATCTTCTTTTAGATTGCATACATAATTGATGCATTATATATTGAGTATTTGATTATTTACATATGTTATTTATTTATATGTTGATGTCGACAGAGGTCCTTAAATATACATTTGATTAGTTTTCACACCATCCCTATACCCGGGATGCACGTGCTGCACGGGAGCTTGGCTCAACGTTCTTCGCTCTCAGTTTTGTATCGGCTTGCTTGCGGAATAAAAGATAACGCACTTCGTTGTTGCATGTGTTGTGAAGATATAACAAATTGGCGACGAGGATGGGATTCGGGATTCACAAGATATATCCTAGATATATGAGTTCCAGAATGAACTGTGGTTACGGCATTTTTGTGAGTACTTATGAACTGAAATTCTTACAGTGACGAGTGCAGTAAATTATTCCAAATGGCGACGCTTTCAACGTACGGTCAAATTGAAGAATTCACATTATCGGGAAATGCGGATTGGACTGAATACATTGAACGTTTGAACCAGTGGGCAATTCTGTTAACTGTTGTGGGAAAGGATACTTACTCACCCATGAGGACGTTGGTGTCGCCGGCTAATCCTGCTGAGAAGTCCTACGAAGCCCTCGTTACCACGGTCCAAAACCATGTGAATCCTAAATCGTTAACTAAACCGAAAGGTTTGAATTTTACCACAGGAAACAACGGTTAGGAGAAAGAGTGTAAGTACATTTGTGGCCGAACTACGTTAATTGAGTGAACATTGTGACTTTGGTGAGTTTCTTGACGATGCTTTGAGAGATATGTTTGTATGCAGGTTGTCAGCAGATGCTATGCAGAGGAAATTATTGGCCGAAAAGAATTTGAAATTGAAAAAGGCTATAGAGATTGCTCTCAGTATGGAGGCTGCAAATAAAGAGACTATATATAGCTAATGAATTCAGCCATAAGCTAAATGTACTCTCAAAGACAAAACAGATTCCCTCTCTGGGGAGTAAATTGCGAGTGTTGGTGCTGTGGAAAGACTAGTCACAAGAGTGACGACTGTTTTCATAGGAAAAGAGATTTTCATACGTGTAAGTGGATTCTTATTAGCCCACAGTGTCGAGAGAAGGGTCAACAAACCACTCCAAGAACTCCAAGTTAACTAAATTGTCAAGAAAGTGGATGGACCTGTAGAATTTGAAAGTGCAAATGACAATTCTGGCAGTGATGACTATGACTATCTGTTTACAGTTAGACGTGCAAGAGGTAACAGACCTGTTTGCATTCCTCTGACTCTGGATGGTACTCGTACGTCACTGGAGATGGATACTGGTGCGGGTGTGACTCTGATCTTAAAAGAGCAGTATCAGCGTGACTTCGGTCATATTCCGCTGAAACTAGGTGACCTAGCTTTGTTACAAACTTATACAAGTGATAATCTGCCAGTTCTCGGGAAAATCCAAATTGACGTTGCTTACAAGAATCAAACTATGAACTTACCTCTTCATGTTGTTGCCGGTAGTGCTCCTGCTTTGTTGGTTAGAAACTGGATGCCGTGTATTCAACTGGATTGGTCTGAAATCGGCAACTCTCTGAACTCTGTGAAAATTGATAACTCCGAGGCTGAACCAGAACTTGATGAACTTTTGTCCCAGTATTCATCACTTTTTGATGGAATTTTAGGAACATTGAAAGGAGTAAAGTTATACCTTTCTGTAAAACCGAATGCTAAACCGAAGTTTTATAAGCCAAGAACTGTTCTCTATGCACTTCTAGACTAAGTATCGGATGAACTTGATAGACTCGAGAGTATTGGTGTCATTGAGAAAGTGGATTACTCGGAATGGGCCGCGCCAATTGTCCCTGTACTTAAGCCATCAGGAGCTGTAAGGATTTGTGGCGACTATAAGCTGACTGTCAATCAGGACTTGGAAGTTCCTCAATATCCCTTGCCTGTACCAGAAGATTTGTTGAACAAAATGAACGGTGGTGAGAAGTTCACGAAATTTGATTTATCACATGCATATCAACAAATTCTGCTTGACCATGAATCCAAGAAATATGTGACAATCAACACTCACAAGGGACTCTACCGCTATACCAGATTACCCTTTGGAGTCGCTTCAGCACCAGCTCAGTTTCAACAAGTCATTGATCAGGTTCTACAAGGATTATCTTCAACTGGAGCATTGATGGATGATCTCTACGTCACAGCCTCAAAAGACAAATCTCATCTTCAAACCGTTGAAAGTGTGTTTAAGCGTTTGGATGAAAATGGTATCAAACTGAACCGATCAAAGTGTAGCTTTCAGAAACCTTCTATGGAGTACCTGGGATTTCCTGTTGATAGTGAAGGCATACACACTACAAACTCCAAAGTTGAAGCCATCAGAATTGCCCCCAGACCATGTACTGTTACAGAACTGCAATCATTTCTGGGCATTGTGAACTATTACAGGAAATTCGTTCCAAACATGTCTGCACTGTGTTCACCTTTAAACCAACTTTTAAAGAAAGGAATGAAATATGATTGGACTTATGAGTGTGAATTGGCATACAAGCAACTGTGTACCTATCTGACTACGTCGCATGTACTGGTTCACTATGATCCAAAGAAAACCTTGATACCAGCTGTCGATGCTTCCCAGTATGGTCTCGGTGCGGTGATATCACATGAAACTACACATGGTGAACGTCCGATTGCGTATGACTCAAGAACTCTAACTGCGGCAGAAAGGAATTACTCACAAGTGGAGAAAGAGGCTCTGGCTATCATCTATGGTCTACAGAAGTTTCACAAGTACTTATTTGGAAGGCGGTTTACCCTATACACTGACCATAAACCTCTGGTTACTATTCTAGGCCCAAAGACTGGTATCCGTGTTCTGGCTGCGACAAGACTTCAAAGATGGGCTATTCAGCTATCCGCATACACCTATGACATCAAGTTCAAAACCTCAAAACAGAACGCCAATGCAGACTGTCTGTCTAGACTGCCCCTAAGTGGAAATGAATCTGAAACTTGGACGTACAACACATTCTGGACGGAGGAGGCAAGTCGTGTTGATTGTGCTCAGCTTGAAAACCTGCCTGTGAAAGCAAAGGACATTGCTACAGCCAGTAAGAAAGACCCATTTCTCTCTAAAGTAATGCATTTTACTGTGACAGGTTGGCCAACTCCAGGTGAAATATCAGCGGATCTACTTCTGTACTACAGAAGGCGAGATGAACTAACATGTGAAGAAGAATGTTTGCTGTGGGGAATACATGTAGTCATTCCTCCTCACTACAGATCAACGGTTCTGGAGAATCTTCATGATGCACATCCTGGAATAGTTAAGATGAAGTCACTGGCAAAAATCCATGAGTGGTGGCCTAATCTTGACACTGAAAGTGAACAATTTGGGGGAAATTGCTCAGCATGTCAGACTGGACAACCTCTACCCACTCAAACTAGAGATAATCAATGGGTGTGGCAAACGCATCCATGTTGATTTAACGGGCCCATTCATTGGAACTAACTTTCTCATTGTTGTCGATGCAAGATCTAAATGGCCTGAAGTTATTCCCATGACATCAACAACATCAAGTAACACAATTGCTGTCCTAAGAAGACTGTTTTCCGCCTATGGCATCCCACACCAACTCGTCTCGGACAATGGACCACAATTTAACTCGCACGAATTCTCAGTGTTCCTGAAAAAGAATGGTGTTAAACACATTCTGTCATCTCCCTACCATCCTAGCTCGAATGGTGAGGCTGAAAGATTCGTTCGTACATTTAAAACTGCGATGAAATCTATGAAAACAACTCCCGGAAATCTGGATCGACATATCTGTAAGTTCCTGCTTGTTTACAGATCTACACCTCATAGCACAACAAAAACCACTCCTGCAGAGTTGTTGATGGGACGTCGATTATGTACAAGGATGGATCTGTTGAGAAGGGATTTGTCTACATCTGTTCAGCTAAAAGGGAAAAAGTTCACTGAGGGGAGAAAGAAGGTGAAGAGAATGTTCGAAATTGGTGATCCTGTGTTAGTGCGTGATTACAGAGGTCAGAAGGAAAGTTGGGTGAAAGGTGTTGTGATCAAAGTTTTAGGTCCTGTCACCTACAATGTGCAACAAGAAAACTACATCTGGAAACGTCATGTTGACCAGTTGTTGAGTGAAACGGGTATGTGTTCTGTAGCTGTTACCAACCACGATGTTGGTGTCGATGACGGTGGTGTAGTTGAGCCGTCACGGTCGCAGTCAGTGAGCGCCATCAATTTGCCAGCAGAGTCTGGTGTGAATAATGAGGGTACTGTGACCCCAGTCGCACCTGTGTCTTCTGAATCTGATGAAATTTACGAAACTAGTACGACTGTATAAGCAGAGCAACCCAGGCGATATCCAGTGGGAGAGAGAAAATCATCAGATAGACTTGCTTATAACTAACAGTTGTGAAGTATGAGCTGGGACCTGTAATTGTTTCTACAGAGACTAACTATTTAAAAACCGGTTTGGTGTTTATTTTGCAGTGCTTCAAACTTGATTTATTATTATATGGTCAAACTTGACATCCTAGGTCATCCCAGTGAAACAAGTCAGGTTAGTGTGACATTGATGACCCTATTCTGACCTAGTGACCTGTTGGTTTCAGTGAATTTTAATTTTGTATTTCTTCTGACAGACGATCGTATGACTTTAAAGGGGGAAAGGTGTTGAGTATTTGATTATTTACATATGTTATTTATTTTTATGTTGATGTCGACAGAGGTCCTTAAATATACATTTGATTAGTTTTCACACCATCCCTATACCCGGGATGCACGTGCTGCACGGGAGCTTGGCTCACCGTTCTTCGCTCTCAGTTTTGTATCGGCTTGCTTGCGGAAAAAACGATAACGCACTTCGTTGTAGCATGTGTTGCTGAAGATATAACATTAAGGAAAATACTCAAAAATGCTCATTTTCGGACCCCTAGACGACGTTTGCAATTTTCGCGGCTTAACTATAAACTTTTTGATGAAAGTGTTCAACAGAAACGTTGTTGTTCTTGAATTTGTGCATCTGGAGGTGTAAATACCATTTGATTATCTTAATTAGTTCAGCAGTCATGATCCTTTGAACTTTGCTGAAAATGGTAATTTTTCGAAAAATGACAATCTTCTATGAAATTTTTTTTCCTCAATACAATGATATATCTGCTTAAAAATGAGCTATTAAATGGATAATAACAATAGGTCTTCTGATTTTGTCTTGAAGACCTAATACATTCCTTCAATGGTTTGAATATGAGACCAGTCACAAAATTGATGCGAACTTCTCATCCCTCCAATGGAAGCTTTTTAATAAAACCACCTGTTTACTATTTTAAGACGTACACATACAAATGTAAACGTGAACGTGTAGACGTAACCTATGATCACACTCGTCAGGTAATACAAGTAAGCTACAATAGAGAAAGATATATATATTTGGCAAATATTAATTAATAGAAAATGGTCCGGCTGTTTTTCAACATAGTCTATTATAAACACACACACACACACACAGACACACACACACACAGACACACACACACACACACACACACACACGCACACACACACACAGACACACTCTCTCTCTCTCTCTCTCTCTCTCTCTCTCTCACACACATTGTTTGTTTAACAGGGTCTCCTTAATATTTCAATTCTCCTTTTTTGCAGATCAATGGATGAATATAAAGCGTGTGCTGTGACAATACCCAGCGGTTGTAGGCGATACCTGGGTCAGTCTATAGAGGGACTGAACCGGATGCAGGCTCAGTACTCCCAGTACTGCACGGCAGGTAAGATGACAATGTGTTACATTCACATGGTCGTTTTTCAATATATATCGTCTTGTATTTAAATTGTCGTTCTAAAATACAAAAAAACCCTGTTATGCTCAAAAACTACTCCATAAATCAAGTTACTCTCTTCACAGATTCACTTTTCCATACAGATGCTATTTTTATTTACATATCGCTCTTCCATACATATGCTTCCTTTACGGAATAACTCTTCAACAAAGATACTCTCTTATATTTACATAGTCGTTCTTCCATACGGATGCTCTCTTATATTTACATAGTCGTTCTTCCATACTGATGCTAATTTTACACATTCACTCTTCAATACGTGTACTCACTTATATTCACAAAGTCACTCTTCAATTCAGATACTCTTATAATGTACGCATTCGCTCTTTAATAGATTTGGTCTCTTCACAAATGCACTCTTCAATACTTGTCTTCGCTTATATTCACAAAGTTTCTTTTCAGTTAGAGTGCTCTCTTATTTTCACCAAGTTACTCTTCAATACATGTGCTCTCTTATATTAATTCATGCTATTAGTTAAGATCAACTGCTTGAATTTAAGTACACGTATCCTTACTTTACTCAAGTTACATTAGGCTTTAAACTGTGTAATTGAATATTTAAAAAAAAAATTCAAATGATTATTTTGATGCCTCGTTAGTTCATTTATTCCATGTAAATTCCGACATCGCAGCCTATTATAGTAAAACTTACATATTTTTAATTTAAGAGGTCATTGAGTTATAGTGTATCTTTTTTCTCGACAGAAAACAAGAAAATATTTGCCTGTTCGCAGCTGTCACAATGCAACAGGGATCTGATTGGGAACTTGACTTTGAGTGGTGCTGAGTCAGGCATGCTATGTATGTAAGTGTTAACTCGATTATGAACCTCTTGCATCTTGAGCGGGATTAGTTTTCATAAAGTCATGCACAATACAGTGCTGAAAAGAGTACTATTTGGTCGACGAGACTCGTGAAGATCATTTAATTGGTGTGATAAACGTGTTCTCTTCAATGTTCTCTAGGTTTGATGAACCATTCCAGACAGACATATTTATTCAGTGATATTTATTTATTCAAAATACATAGACTTTATAAAACAGTAAATAAATCCTAATGCTGAGAAAATATGAATGTGTCGTGTTTCAAACCTGTGCGAAGTATTTACTATGTCCTAAATATGTCCAATTACATCATTCGAAGGAAAGTTTCATTAGCTTTTGCAGTCCTTGACGCTTACCCTGCATAGACAAGACTGTCAAGTCATTCATGATATGATCAAGTGGTGTCGGCCATGCCGACGGGAGACAATGTGACACCCTGAACTAATTAAACGACTGTAGCGCTGTGTGTCCTCCAGGTTTTGTGCGATAGTGACAGATCCAGGAGACGGTCCGACTCCAGTTTAATATGTCCTAGATGTCCGGTAATATCGGTGTCAATGTTGCGTTTGCTTCGGGTATTACTTTCCAAAAACGATCCCACTGAAACCTCGAAATTTCATCAGCTATATACATTGTGTCATGAGTAGAAAAGTACCTCGAACGGAAAATAATTATAGTATGAGTCAGACATGAAATTACGCACACGCACGAGAGATATAACCTTTGAATTCTTTGATGTTTGCCTGGTTAATTGACACGACAGCTTGATTGTTACACTTAAACATAACAAAGTATTTATTCATTGGAGTATAATAGTGTTGAATACAATTTTTGTGTGTGGATTTATTACAAATATTATACAAAATAATGATACACCAATTTCACATGTAAAATACGTCATAACATGAAACTCATTTTACATACATATTTCGTTTTAAATAAAGTGCCAGTCCTTTCAATACATTGATATTTGTAGAAGACATAAGTTGTTATAGTTTTTCCCTTGTGGGATATTAATGAACATCGGAATGAATTTGTTTCTGCTTATAGTATAATATGGACAACTCAACATGAAGTGGAATGCGGCGTTGGTAGGACTTATTCAAGATAATGAACTTTCTTACAGAGATAATATCAACCACTTTGTGACCTGGTGTAAGAACAATTTTCTAACTTTAAATGTCAAAAAACAAAAGAACTTATTATTAATTTCAGGAATAACAAATGCGTCAGTAACTCGGTATGTATCAATGGTGACAATGTTGACATTGTCAATGAATATAAGTACCTTGGCACAATAATAGATAGTAAATTGAATTGGAATGCTAATACTGATGCTGTTCTCAAAAAATGTCAACAAAGATTACATTTTTACGCAAGTTGCAATCCTTTAATGTAAATGAACGTGTATTGTCTCTCTTTTATCATTGTTTCGTTGAAAGCATTTTAACTTTTTCTTTCCAATGTTTGTTTGATTCCTTGTCTCTTGTAAACAAATCTCGCTTAGAAAAAGTTGTTCTAATCGCTAGTAAAATATCAGGAGTTTCATTAACAAACAAAGCGTATATTTTTATGAAAAAAGAGTTTCTAAACTTGCCCTGAAAATTTTTTCTGATCAAGATCATGTTTTACACAGTGAATATGTCAAGCTGCCTTCTGGAAGGAGATATTTACTACCGCGTTTTAAAACCAATAGAGGTCAAATACATTTATTCCTTTCAGTATTCGTCTTTTAAATGATATTTAAATTGACTGTGATCGATTGTTCTACATACATGTACTATGTACTATGTCTTGTAACTTGTATTGTCTGACTTTATTGTACACGAGCTCTGTCATGATACAAAGTGAATTCCTTTCGGGGTAATAAAGTATTATTATTATTATTATTATTAATTCATCAGTCATAGTGTCACACTTCTCACATATTAATACAGATAAATTAGTTTATTTCTCAGTTTTCTTATAACGGTGTTTCTGAATGTTCAAGTTATGAGAGAGTATTCAAAACGTTGTCAGAACAATTGTTAAATCTTTATCTATTGCACTTGATAATGAATAAAATTCTGTATTTAAAAATGACTTATAAGAGCTATAGTGGCAGAGAAATGTTGAACTATTGACTTTTTGGCACCAATTCTGAATTTCTAAATCTATACATCGTTGTTTAAATAATCGTAGGAAGTAGTTCATATCTCCACAATGTTGGGCGATGTAGATATATGAGAATCCAGTTTTAAATAGCAGAGTTCTGATTTTGGATACCCAGTTTGTACTGCCGTGCTAATCTTGATCTCTCATCATAGCATAGCAGTCGTGCAGTTGTCTATTCTTATTCATGCGGATTAATCTGCAACAATAGCGAAACACATCTACAAATATAACAGTTTGCACTTAAGTTGTGTCTCTCAAAGTACTGCGCTAAATGAGCAGTATATATTTATACCAAGATAACACTTAAGGCACTTTGAATTTTATCAATAGATTCTCGATATTTTTGCAAATGTTTTAAATGACATATCAGAATATTTCCTGTATAAACTTTATATAGGAAAACAAGCTTTTCCGGCGTGCAAGGCAATAGTTTCACAGGCGCGTGACCATACTAGTCTATAAGTGAATATCATTTCAAGGTAATTATAATGTGTAATGATCTGTATACCTCTGTAGAACCATTGTTAACCTTTTTGAGATAACCCCCATTTCGAAAAACTGTGATGTTTTACTATCTAAATTTACGTCCATGCCCCATTATCGAAGCAACTTTCAAATACGTTTATTTTTCTTTGTAGATCTGACAGAGTCAGATGCCAGGATAATATCATCTGCGAAAAGGAATGTTTTAATCACGTCAATAGCTCCATTAACAAAAATGCTGAGTATAACTGCTTTCTTATTCTACTACTTACTCATAAATAGCATGAGTAAAAGAGGGTTTAGCATGCAGCCTTGCCGTACGCCGCTTGACGTGTTGAAAGTATACGTACGTTTAGAATCAAACTTTACGCATGCGCAGACATTTTCATACATGTTTTTAATGACTTGAAACAATTTCCCATGACAAATTTTTTCAAGCAAAATGTAGAGGCGTTTCTTTCTGTCTACATAATCAAATGCTTTACGGAAATCAATGAAAGCAGCACAGAAGCGATGTTTTGATTTTCTGATATATTTCTGACAAAAGAATTGTCAGTAGTGGAATAATCTTGCTGGAACCCGGCCTGTGATTCCGATAGCAACTGATTACATTCAGACACAAATCGTAACCTTTCTTCCACAACGGATATGAATACTTCATCAATCATATCCAAGAGAGATATACTCCTATAGTATGAGGGGGTGTCAGTGTTACACGATTTGTAATAGTAAAAAAATATTTAATTATTAAATGAATATTCCATGATTTTGGGAAATTACTTTTATGCAAAATAGCATTACAGATTATATTTAGAAGGGGTAACATTTGTACCATGTGTTTTAGGAATTATGGTGGTAATCCATCAATCCCCGATACTTTACCAGGTTTTAAATGATCCAGCGTTCTCCATATTTCATCATCCGTAATTTCTACAGACAGCATATCAGTGGTATTGCGATCATTACAGGTAGTACAATCATGACTTATGAAATCGGATACAAATGTGTCAAACTCACTTGGATGTGTTTCTACTGGATTGAGAAGATCCTTAAAGTAATCCACCCAAACTTGTGGAGATACGTCAGTGTTTACTCTATTGGATCGAAGTAATGATTTCAAGTTACTCCAAAACGTCTTACAATTTTACATTGCTAAAGCTTGATTAACTTCTCCATACTTTTGTTCTCAAAGGAATTTGTTTCTTATTACAAGTATGTCTAAACCTTTTCTTAGCATCCATGTAGGACTTCAAGTACTGTTGTAACAACTGATATTTCATTTTTTACTGGGTACATTCTTGATCAAACCATTGCTGTTATCTGGGTTTGTGTGTAGACAATTTCACCATTTTTCCATAATATGATCCCATAAAATAAAACAAATTCAGCAAGTTTTTCTGCAGCTAGATCTACATGTATATCAGTAGTGATTGCTTCCTCGACTTGTTGGCTAAGGATTTGACCGTATTCACTGTAGTATATATATATATATATATATATATATATATATATATATATATATATATATATATATATATATTTGTACACTAAACAATTTCATATCTGTTATGGATAAATTACTTTCACCAGTAGAGTTGCTAGGGTAATTTGTCAAAGCTAGCGAGATTGGTAAATGATCACTTTCTTCTGCCCTTCTATGTACACACATATCTATCACGGAGGAGAAACAGTCTGAAGAGACAATAAAATAGTTGATCAAACTTGTTCCGTCATAGCCAATAAAAGAGAAAGATCCCTCCGGATCACCCGTAACTCGACCATTTACTATATGAATGTTCCATAGTTTACTTATATTTAGCAGCGACAAGTCCAAATTAAAGCTGCAGGCAGCGTTTGGCGGGCTTCAAGCAACTACATGTCAAATTCCCAAGGTCAAGGTCACGAGGTCAACAATTATGAACTGATCTAAAATGTGTGATCATAAGAAGTGACAATGCCATGTATCAAAGAACTATCACTGACTGATCAAACGTTATGGCCATGGTTAATATTTTTTAAAGGTCAGGGTCACGACTTAAAAATGTATTACCTTTAGGTTAAGGTTTTTGAAAGCTCAGTTTCGTGTCAAAAATATTTAATTCAATCAGAAATTGAATAGAAACGAGTTCTCCTACTTAAAATACTTTCTCCTTTCAATTATATTATCATCTTTGGTGTTAGTTTATATTCATTAAAAAGTTTAAAGAATTCTTCAACACCGTTTTTATTTCCATCCAAAATGAAATAGTTTGAAGTTAAAATATATAGCAAAAAAACGTAAAAAGACATATAAGCTACATTTGGCAATGGATGCACTCTCTAATGCCCCTATTTCACTACGACCCGAATTGCCACGAATCACCACGAATAGGCGGCTGCATAAATTCGTGAATATTCGTGAGCATTCGGCAAAATTCGTGAACAGCATTTACACTTGTACGAAATGTTTACGAACATTCGTAGCTTTTCATGCTAAAAACCTACGAAACATGTACGAATTCTTTACGAATTGTCTACGAATTGTACGAAATGATTAAGACACAGTCACGAATGTACTACGAATTTCCACGAATAAGATACGATATCACGAATCAAGTACGAATAGTTTACGATAGTTCGTAAATGCTTCGGGGTTAATTCGGGATGAGAACATCAAAATTATCAACCACGAATTTCTAAGAATTGTTTACGAAGTTGTTACGAACGTCCCGAATTAAATACGAACAGTTTACGAAGCAACTACGAATCTGAAATTCGTAGATGATTCGTGAAAATCTTTTGACAAACAAAAAATTTTCCACGAATGCCACGAATTACAAGAATGTTGCCGAATCATTTACGAATATCACGAATCAATTACGAATTATCTACGAATGTTCACGAAAGTGCAAATTTTCCAATTCGTGGCGATTCGTGGCAATTCGGGTCGTAGTGAAATAGGGGCATAAACAAATTCATTTTCAGGAGAAAGTTCCTCTTTTAAATTAAATTAAATTGAATTCTTTATTTGCGAAGCATTTTAATCATATTGTTTATTAAAAAAAAATTATATTCCAACTTGCCCACCGTAAACAGGATACATCTGTGAAAACAGTCGTTTGATAACAAACGCATGAAAGTTTTAAACAATCAATGTCATGATAATTTACAATTCTATGATAATTAACTAATGTCATGTTAAAATACTCAATTCAAATCCAGACATGTTTACATGATGGTAAAATGAAGATATATCGTAATGATTACAAATATGTTGAATAATTTTCAAAACAAATCAAATAAAAAATGATGTTTATACGCTTAAATTTGTTTCATACATGTCTAAAACTAATACATTTCGTTTTATCAGAATCATTCCCTAATCATCAGACCATGTGAAAATGGGAAATTTTTAAAACTGTCATATCAAGTTTTTAATTTTAATTATTTCATATTGAACATTTATTTCTATGTTTTTACTAATGAAAGACATGGTATTTACTTTAAGACAGGATTTAGCAATCAATATACAAGAAATGTATAACCATTTCATATTATTAAGCGAAATAAACTTGTAGCAATAAGTTTCTAACACCTTATCAAACCATATTTTCTTGAGCAAACCTATTCAAAACAAGTGTTTGCCACTAACATTGCAATGTCCCCCGCCGTTAACATTGAGTTTAGTAAGACACATCATTTGGTCAAGTGTCATAGTCATCTTGAAAATAAGGTCAAGGTCACCAAAATCGACTGGTGTCTGCGTCATATCCCAATGTAGACTGACACCAACTTTGACAACTCTGGGTGCTTGGGTGCATGAGATATTGCGTTAACAAGAGTTCGAAAAGTGTTGTGGTGACCTTGAAATACTAGGAAACAAATACAGGATTTTCTCAGTATCAAAGACCATTGTTTCACAGAAGAAAAACAGATCGTGGGTACCAACGAACTTGATAAAATGAAAGTCATTTAACTAAGAAAAGAGTCCATTTATGTTCCATGAACAAATGTTGAAAAGTGAGCTGTCGCAACCCAGAGTGATTGTTTGTGTCTCACTGATACTTGTACCACAGATACGTGTATAGGCTGGTGATGGACCACGGCCGAGTTCCTAGCTTTCAGGAAGTGCCTCTCGCTCGGACTCATGGAACAGATCACCGCCACTGTGCTGGACTGGGGTCGCGCCAGTTGTCAGCTTTCTCGGGGTGCCACTTGTGTCAGGGACTTGCCGTCATCTGACAAAATAAATACCTTATCAGAATTATTGCCTAATTTTTCGTATGATAAGTATGTTCTTTTGCCGCCTTCACGGGCTTTAACCATGAATGGTATTAATATTGATCTTAAGGATCTTACTCGTTCTGTGAGATCTGAAAGAGCTACCTAGTTTAAGTCTAGATTTTGCTGCAGTAAGCACTTTGCTTTTGTCTTTGAAATAAGCAAATTTAACAATGATTGGTTTTGATTTAGATTTTGAGTGTACTTTGAAATCGCTCTTTAGAGTACTTACCTACATGTAGTAGTCCCAGCTGGTCTTCCATGAAGTCCCTGCCTTGACGTTCAGTCTCCTCCAACGACTGCCCGGGGCGATCGTCTAGACCGTTGATGATGACGTTGTTCCGTCTGCTCTTGGCCTCTGCTCTGTCGAACTTGCTTTCAAGTTTGCCTATTCTTGTCTGAAGCTCTTTATTTTGAAGTTCAAGATTACGTTGTTTCAAAACAAAGTAATCACTGAATCTGTCAAATCTAGCATTTAAACCTTGAATTTGTTGTTTGATGTCATTTAGAATACTTGCGAGGTTCGACCCGACATCATCAGTGATATAAAAGGGAAGAGTTGACTGCTTATCAGCCGACTCTCTTGGTATTTTTTGTTGAAGACTTGAGGCCTGGATTTAGTTAAATGTCTGAAGATTGTTGTAGCAGCCTGACAACATAGGCTATAGACACAGCGCTATTATCCGACTTAAGAGTCGAGACAGCCCACACTGCAGCGTGGAAAACACAACTTTAGCACTGAGGTGATCGGCTGTGCTCCGACGTTGCTGTCGGGGAACACATGCCAACTCAAATACACTAATAAGTTTAAAAAGGATACATACTTTCATTTGTCTTGAAATAAAATGTCCTGATAATTTCATAATTTTAGAGAACTTTTATAGTTTTATATCTGTTTGAGACCTCCAACACTGAATAGAGACGCACATACTGAGCACGAAAGGCAACACAGCAACCAGTTTAGAAAAATACTTCAAATATTCTGAACGGTGGTCAGGAACCAAGACACTTAATGTGTGACCTGCTCTTTGTAGACCATAGGCAATCTGCTGAAAATACATTGATACATAAAATTGCTCATCAGAACTCGAAATATCTCAACAAAAATGTAAGACACCTTTCAAATGAGATAGATGTCAAAACAACTTGTAATTGTGCAAACAATACAATAGATAAAATAATTAATGTTCGTCATACTGTAAATGTAAATGACAATAATGTTTGAGAAGATATTATTCATATTTCTCAAATTATAAATGTGAGTGAAAGTGAAAGAAAAACACTTGGAAATTTTACTCACACTACTGTGAATGTAAATGACAATGATGAAAATGTTGTTTCACATGGCAATATTCATATCTCTCCAATCATGGATGTGAGTGAAAGTGGCTGTAAAACAGTTGGTTAATGTGTTCACCACACTGAAGATGGAAATGACAATGATGTTTCACATGCTAATTTTCATGTTTATCCAATCATGGATGTGAGTGTAAATGATTGTAAAACACTTGATAATTGTGTAGATGGAAATGATTGTAAAACAGTTGGTAATTGTGTAGATGGAAATGACAAATTGAATGATGTTTCACATGATAATACTCATGTTTATTCAATCATGGATGTGAGTGTAAATGATTGTATAACAGTTGGTAATTGTGTAGATGGAAATGACAATGATGTTTCACATGAAAATATTCATGTTTATCCAATCAAGGATGAGGGTGTAAATGATCGTAAAACAGTTGGTAATTGTGTAGATGGAAATGACAATGATGCTTTACATGATGATATTCTTGTTTATCCAATCGTGGATATGAGTGTAGATGATTGTAAAACAGTTGGTAATTGTGTAGATGGAAATGACAATGATATGTCACATGATGATATTCATGTTTATCCAATCATGGATGTGAGTGTAGATGATTGTAAAACAGTTGGTAATTGTGTAGATGGAAATGACAATGATGCTTTACATGATGATATTCATATTTATCCAATCATGGATGTGAGTGTAGATGATTGTGAAACAGTTGGTAAGTGTGTAGATGGAAATGACAATGATGCTTTACATGATGATATTCATGTTTATCCAATCATGGATGTGAGTGTAGATGATTATGAAACAGTTGGTAATTGTGTAGATGGAAATGACAATGATGTGTCACATGATAATATTTATGTTTATCCAATAATGGATGTGAGTGTAGATGATTCTGAACCAGTTGGTAGTTGTGTACATGGAAATGACAATGATGTGTCACATGATGATATTCATGTTTATCCAATCATTGATGTGAGTGTAGATGATTGTGAAACAGTTGGTAATTGTGTAGATGGAAATGACAATGATGTTTCACATGCTAATATTAATGTTTATCCAATAATGGATGCAAGTATAAATGATAGTAAAAAAGATGATGATGATGATGATGATGAACATTTTAGTGGCAAATCCATTGATATCCTTAGTCTAAATGTGTGTGGAATCAGAAAAAGATGTAACTACCCAGAATTCCTCCAGTTCTTAGATAAGTATGACATTATTGGTTTACAGGAATTAAAGACTGACCACCTAGATGATGTAATCATACCGGGTTTTCATCGGCATATACAACATAGAACGAAGAAGTATAGAAGGTCAGGCGGGATTAGATTATTATTAAAAAATAAGTATAGTAATTACATTACAGTTTTAGAAAAGGAAAGTACAAATAACTATATCCTTTGGTTTAAAATATCGAAAGACATCGATCAAGATTTATATGCTGGTATTGTTTATCTCCCACCAGAAGGTTCCAAATATGTTGATAATGATGCATTTTATGAATTAGAACAATCAATTTTACATTACCTCACGCTAATTGATAATGTCAAAGTTTTTGGTGACTTTAATGCTCGCACAAGCAGTTTGTGTGATTTTCATGCTGTTGATCAACATTTGATTGAAGAATTTAATCTAGACTCCCCGGAAATACAAAATGATGTTATTCCAGAGGGAATATTAGACAAATTAGATTTACCGTATGATAGGACTACTCAAGATAGAGATAGCGCCAATAACTTTGGTTATAGATTAATCGACATGTGTAAGAATCTGATACTGTTCATCTGTAACGTTAGAATCGGTAGAGATAAATTAAAAGGTAGTGTCACATATAACAACAAATCAGTCGTAGACTATGTTATTTCTTCACCTAAAACATTATCTCACCATTATACTCAGACGTCCATTGCCCAGTATATTCCAGACTCCAAGCTGTCCCAGTTTCTTCTTCAGTAGTCATCAATAACACAAACATACAGTAGTCCAATAAATAAACATACCCCGTATCTAGAAAGTTTCTAGTGCGTATCCAGAAACTTTCTAGTGCGTATCTAGAAACTTTCTAGAACGTATCTAGAAACTTTCTAGTGCGTATCTAGAAACTTTCGACAAGCTCCGGCATTTATACCAATTTAACTTGCACCTTTCAAACCGTTCATAAGCCAGTGAACAAACACATTATGAAATCTATTTCTTAAATAAATTCAGACTTTGAAATTTAAGCGATATGCTCTCTGCTGATTGGATTAACAAGGTCATGTGACCGGTATACATTCTCATAAACACAAGACTGACAGCTGAAAAGGATAACCTTCATAACCCGACGTTTACAAAAAATAACCTGCGGTACTACTTTATCACAGTATCATTGCGCAATTATTACACTGCTATCAGTGCTATTTTCTTGATTAAACTTTTTAAAAACCTTACAACGTGAATTCTAATTGTAGTTTGATTTGAAAGTTTGATTAAAACAGCATTTTAGAACCAAAAATTAAATACTTTAATCATATTTCCTGTGAACTACGTTTTGCGCGTGGTGACACATACGTGATGCAGTATTATTGTGGGCGGAGCTTAGCGCATGATCTAAGACAATACTTAACATTTGTTTGATCATGCACTGTAGCATCTCACCAAAAATAAACACCTCCAAATTTGCAGTCGACGGTGCCCTATGGGCACGTTGTAACAACCTCCATACTTCTACCACCTTACTCCAATCCGCACTAAATAAAGTCGACCAATGGGCCGACAAATGGGGCTTTAAACTAAATGCGGAAAAAACCATAGGGGTAGTATTTAAACATAAAAATATGCGCCCTATCTCCCCCAATCTTTACCTAAAAAATAACAAAATAAACTTCCAAAAAACAAACTAAATTCTTAGGGCTAATCTTTGACGAGCATCTCACCTGGGAAGCTCATGTCAAAGACCTTAAACTTAGATGCTCGAAAGACCTTAAAGGGGCAGTAGCACGTTTTTGGCAAATTTTATTTTCTCAAATTTCCCATTTATAATGATAGTTAATGTCATTCATATTTACTTTAGAGGGTATAACATCTTATTACACACACCAATTATCCGTAGTGGTAATAAAGTGTTGCGTATAAAGCAAAAATTGCATGGCGGCCATTTTATTGTGAACACAATTTATTATTTCGAATGACAAAAACGATCCCCATGGCTTAACAGAACCATGTGCACTCATTTTTAACTTGATTTTCCGAAGAGAGAAGGGTGGTTTACTATTGGAAACATTATTTTTCAAATACATTTCATCGACTTATTTCATCGAAAAAACGTGCTACTGCCCCTTTAATGTCATGAGAGCAATCTCCGGCACAGGCTGAGGAGCAAATAGGCAAACCATACTCAAACTCTATACCTCCCTAATAAGGTCCAAATTGGACTACGGCGCTCCTATATACAACTCCCTAAAACCTTCTCTCATCAACTCCCTTAATTCTATCCAATACCAGGCACTAAAATTAGCCACCCGCACTCAAAAGGGTACCTCACTCGAAGCACTCCAAGCCCTAACTGGTGAAATTCCCCTCGCAACGAGACGGGACCAACTCACCTTAAACTTCTGGGCTGGAACTTCAGAGGACCCTCTTATAAGAGATATGCTTAGCAGCATACCCTCTAATTTCTTTAAAGCTTTATTCAATAAATACCCACTCCGCGCACCCATCTCTCATCGCGTAAATTCTCTTATTTCCAAAGCTGAGATGGGCCATATTAAACTCCCCACAAATTGTACGGTGCTTCACGCTATCCCCCCACTTCCGGCTCCCAAAATAAATCTCCATCTCAGCAAAATAACTTCTAAACAAAACCCTCAACTCGCGCAAACAAACGCACTTCACTACATACAGGAACACTGGTCCGACTGGTGTCACATTTACACAGACGGGTCCAAGGACCCGGAAGCACGCACAACAGGTGTAGGCATACATTTCCAACATCCACAACCTTCTTCATACTCCAATAGGCTTCCCAACGACCAATCGGTCTACACTGCTGAGCTTATGGCCATCGCAATTGCCTTAAGCCATCAAAATTTAAAAAACCAGGACAAAAGTCTCACTCAGTGCTTTAGAAGCACTCAAAACAAATCTACCAAAAACCGTCCTGGTTTAATTTCCAAAATTCTTCATACCATCCAATCTCTTAACAATCAGGGCAAGGCAGTAAAACTCCTATGGGTACCAGCCCATGTCGGAATATTTGGCATTGAAAAAGCCGACAAAGGAGCAAAGGAGGGCCTTAAACTTCCAAATTAACTTCCTTTTTACCATTCGAAACAAGAGGCAAAAAGCCTTTCAAAATCTTATGTAAAGCAGGCATGGCATAAGCAATATTCAAACTCCACAAATGCTCACCATACCAAACAAATTCTCCCTAAACCACTAGGCAAACAAAAAATTTACTCCAAAAACAAAAATATTGATAGGGCAATATTTAAGCATAAAATCAAACTAAAAGCTTCACCCACATGCCCACACTGCCCGCAAGCAGAAACATTCCACCACATTCTCACAGAATGCCAACAGTATGCGGCCTTCCGCCAAATACTCAACCTAACTCTAAGGGCCAACAATATCCCACCACAAAACATTAATCTAATATTAAATTCAAACAATAACCAAAATACCTTCCAAGCATAAGGCACTTATCTCAAAGATTCGGACCTCCTGGCCCGATTCTAAAAACATAAACAAACTCAATTCCAAACCTAACAACTCATACCCTCCCCCCCCCCCCCCCCCCCCCCTTATCATCCGTAGAATAATGGAGACATCTGAATGAAAACATGTAACCCGACATAAACATTAAGATTCCAACATAAATTCAGATCCCTGAATATATATATATTTGATATTGTTTGCTACATTAAAATGTTTTACTTAACAAGGCATTTGCATAGTTCGTCCCCAATACGTGAAATACGCTCATTATTAAACGAAAACATTGTGTATATTTTATGTTCATACATAAATTTTAAAAACATAAAAGTCGGTCAGTAATATCTATATTTATGTTGTATCAATATAAGGTGCAAAATGAGCGTATTCCCAAATATGTAAATGTACTTGGTGTTTACAATGTGAGACACTGATTACCAGCGTTTATTTTGGAATTCTCGTGGAAATAACGAAGAGTTTCTTGTGATATTAATGTTAATCAGTTATTTGTTTTCGACATAATGACAGTGATAGTAATATATCCGAAAAGGCACATTTATGTCATGGATTATGCAAGCCGGTTAAAAGACGGAAATTGAGTATATGTGAAAAAAGGCATCCTGTCAGTCATTTACTTAATGTATTTAGGACAGAAGTTTTATCCGTTCAATAAGCTGATATCTTGATTATCTTATGTAACGCCGACGGAGAGAATAAACAGTTGAGTTTTAATTAAAACGATAAATTCTAAATGCCCATCAATCATCTATTTAGAACCACTTAAAGGAAGGTTTCTAGCTAGATACTTTTTATGGAACAAAAAACGAGAGGACATGCCTGTTTTCACACATTTGTTATTAATCGTGTACGTGCTTATTGCACTATTCGGGTGTAACATTACTGAGGGGAATATTCGTGTGATTTGATATTTGGATATTTGACAACTTGATAAAGACAACTACACAATCATTAAAAAAAACAAAAAAACATTGTACATAGAAGCTATGCATCAGCGCTTTGAGTTATGTTGTTCATAACATTGTTTATTAACTTAATGATAAGTTATTTTTTACTCTGTAAATATTCCAACACTATACATATGTGTTATTATTTATTTTATTTATTATAGCATGGCAATGTAAACGAGCTTACATAAGGTGTAGTCGTTGATACAAAGTTATTAACCCTGTCAGGTTAGACAAGTAACGGTTCTGAAATTACAAGGCCGTTGTAAGTGGGAAGTAAATCATATGACTGTATATTGAAAGTTTATCATTGTGTTGGTGAAGTACTTAGAATTTACATGAGTTGTTCACTAGGAAGTTCTTATGATCGGCTAAGAATTTGTTTGTTCGGCTTACATACTATACATTGTTGAATTGTATCAAATCTTATCTCATCCACAAATTGTATTTCATCATGATAGGGGGCTTCGGTTAAAGTTATTTAATGAGTAGACCTTAAGTCGTTTGCATTTATTTGCTTATATCAAATTATTGATAATTAATCAATTACAGTAAGTATTGGATCAGTGAACTCCGTTAAATGAATTATTAAAATTCAGTTGATGCTGGGTATTTAAGAAATGATTTTTATACACATATCCGAGTCTGTAATATGGTGCGGCAGTTCTCAAGAATCAGTCGACAAATAAAACATAATTCCCATTGAATGTACAATTAGTACTAGTCAGTAAAATGTTTATAAACATTTTGAAATACATGTCCATACTAAATTAGTATACTTTTGAAAGTCTTTTCAACTTTATTGGGGCCATTGGCAATTTTGTCCTGGAACCAATAGATCAATGAAGCCGGAAAAAAAGCTTGCGTAACTCACATTTGTTATTTTAATTATTGTAATGTATAATATGTCGGCGCTCTTTTGCGTGAACTCATTAAACACAATTGCGGAGGCCGCCAAAGAGCTGTATAAGAGACAGGCGTGTGTACATCAATGCTGCAACGTATTGTATATAGATGGATGCGCATACATGTACACGTAATTAAACAATCAGGGCTGTTGTACATGACTGGACAGTTTCCGGTCATTGGGAACCACTTGCCATAGGTATTGATGACACCTATACAAGTGTGATTGGCAGGGTATGCAAAGCACTATCGTGGAGCGTCTCTAACTTCATGATACAGCGTAATTAAACACTGAAATTTAAATTCTTTGGTTTTGATATCGTCAATCTAATCTTATAGTTCTTTAATTAAAACAAACATGAAAAGTCACAAGTTTCGTGTTCACTGCAGTATAGTATGAAAATCAGCATGTAAATAGATAACACTTTTGAACAATGGTGAGCTCACGAATATGAAACATAAGCAAATTTTAAAACATTATGCATACTATTTATGTCAGTACATATGTTTCGTATGGATAAGTATACACATTTATACGTGAGTGTGTAGACGTCTGTGAAAAAGATGAAGATTATTTTTTTATAAGTGTCACACACAAACTGACTTATGAGGCACTATATAACATAGTATACATAAGAATAAACACACTTTTCACAGGAAATACCATAATATAATGTCAATAACCAAGTGAGACACTATGAAATATACATGTACACCTAGGCTCATTCATGTAAAATTACTGTAGTTGGTTATACATTATATATAGTATTACTTATAATATATATATTATGAACCGTTGTGGCTAAGGATCTTGTATGGCGGTTATTGGACAGAATAGAATGGGAGCAGGACAAAAGCCACCCGGACAAAAGCCACCCGGACAAAAGCCACCTAGGACAATTGCCATCTAGGACAAAAGCCACCTAGGACATAAACCACCCAGTTATTTTATAATATTTTGATGAAAAAATGACTTTGGTGAGAGAAATTAGTTGATTAGTTGTCTTTGATAAAAACAATAAAATAGTTGACTTTGAATAAAAACATTATTTTGATGAAAAACATTACTTTGATGAAAAACATGTTTTTTTTTAAAAAAACTGACTTTGATGAAAATAAGTTACTTTGATAAAAAACAAGTTTTTGTTTTAAAAAACTGACTTTGATGAAAACCATTACTTTGATGAAAAACATGATTTTAAAAAAAAACTGACTTTGATGAAAATAAGTTACTTTAATGAAAAACATGATTTTTTTAAAAAAAACTGACTTTCATGAATATCATTACTTTGATGAAAAATTTGATGTTTTCCCCAAATGTAGCCTATTTGTAGTGTTTTGATGGTCAACTTTAAGATGAATCTAGCAGGAAGTAATGAGCTTGGGTCCAATCAGGATAGTCAATATCATGTTGTTTTAAGGGTTATTGCATTGTATAGTTTGTGTGTGTAAGTGAAGTAATATGGTGAATACAGGTTTGAGATGTATTTAAGAGGATTATTTATAAGAATAACAATTAAAACACTTTTTGATCCTGTTGAAAATAAATTTACTCACAAAGTTTGGACAAAACATCAATTAGAGCAAACCATATAAAATGCCTTCTACCTTCCTTGCACTAGCATTCCACTATGGATAAGTAGAATTTACCATATCGCATAAAGGAGTAGGGAAAGTTCATTTCAGAGGATATCGCTACGTAAACACAAGAACTTATCTAGAGGAGTTGTAAGTTACCATTGCGAGATGCGCCGTAAAGGGGAGTGTAAGGTGTTAATGAAGGTGTTGGACGATCAGTGTGCCGGCATACTGCACGAACACACACATGCTCCAGACACACATGCTCCACATGCTACATCAATAAGTTAAAATATTGTTTTGATTAGTGTTTTGAAGAAGTGTAACCTGACTTGTGTACCAAGAGAATAACATGTGAACAAATATATCATTATATTTAAATATTGTTTTGTTGTTTCTTTTTAATAATTAAATAAAATTTGGGTGGGTTATGTCCGGGTGGCTTTTGTCCGGGTGGCATTTGTCCTAGGTGGCAATTGTCCTAGGTGGCTTTTGTCCGGGTGGGTTATGTCCGGGTGGCTTTTGTCCTAGACCCGAATAGAATATAGCCTTATAGAATGAAGGTAAATCTTTCTAAATCCCTACGTGTGACTTGTAAAGCTTTTCTAAAATGTTGCAAACCTTCAATTGGACATTAAAGGGTTATTGTTTTAAATATGTCCAAACTCATGGAAATAACTAGGCTGATGGTGGTGCATCCCATATAAGACCGAAAATATAACAAACTATTTTCTATAGCCTTGAAAGTTATTAACTAGTGATAAACTTGTCATGTGCATCATGTGCATACTGGAATATTGAACAAACATCACAATTCATTCGATATAAACATATTCCAAGAACAAGCATGGATTGATTTTGGCAAATGAAGTTACAAAATTGCGACAATACAATGATTTATAACGGTCTTCGATGATATGTGCTCGGTCTTACATAAGGTGCGTCACCCTTCAGTGGCCATGGGAATTCGCGTATTTGTACAGGAGACGGGTATAACCATAAACTAATTAACCGACCCTCTCGTTAGTGTTTGTGTATTTCAACATACCTCTTCTACCAGACTATTAGGGATGGGTTAATACTTTGACACCTTCACCTTCTTTTAGATCTAACGCACAATTATTATATAACATTTGGCATTAGGAAGGCAGTAATGAAAATTCAATTGTCATGTACAGTAACAGATTGTGAATTGTAAATACTCAGTCGATAATCGTAACCAATTTTAAACGCATCATAAACTAATGATATTATTTTGTTTCTGTATGAATCAACATAGAAAAC
Organism: Gibbula magus; assembly: GCA_936450465.1. Taxonomy (NCBI): domain Eukaryota; kingdom Metazoa; phylum Mollusca; class Gastropoda; order Trochida; family Trochidae; genus Gibbula; species Gibbula magus. The sequence goes on along the minus strand of OW388304.1, from coordinate 46,315,925 downwards.
ACATGCATTCGCCGTCAAAAAAACTTATTTATTAGCTCTACATTTAAGTTGTAATGTTTGAATGCCGTTTAAATCCGTCAATTTCAACATGAAACACAGAAATATTGATATAATAAATAATATAATATGATATAAGAACATCTGTCATTTCGTGACAAATACCACGTTCATCTCATGTCGTGAGGTAGAACATTAGTACTCTCTCTCTCTCTCTCTCTCTCTCTCTCTCTCTCTCTCTCTCTCTCTCTCTCTCTCTCTCTCTCTCTCTCTCTCTCTCTCTCTCTCTCTCTCTCTCTCTCTCTCTCTCTCTCTCTCTCTCTCTCTCTCTCTCTCTCTCTCTCTCTCGATCGACGGAATACTTAATTATCATATCCTTTAAACATGAAGACACAATTTTGAAATGGAGAGTTATTGGACATGAATTGTTATGTCTCGATATGGTATAATAATTTAGTAATATAGTAATTTTTAATGGGATTTGTGCTTCCAAATCATTTATTACACTTTAAATACGAAATACAAACGCGTAGCATACAATGTTTATGTAACTCCATGAACATTTAGATATACTGACACTTCCAACAATCGTACACAATATTTGAAACATAATATATGTTGTCAACCGTTAAATATAATACACAAAGTCATGACATCTGCTTGTCTATAATAATTTGAATTACAAGTTGTCTTGTAGCAAACATATTAAACTATTCAATGCTGTAGTAACACTTATATATTTAGCAACATTGTCAACGTTAAATTAAAAAAAGACATGCGTTATCCATTAAAACAAAATTTGTGAATCAGTGTGTATACAGTATAGTATTGTAGTATATAATTGCCATCACTAGTCATCCTGTGATATAGAATATGCAAGCCTGGATATACTGGGATATGTGTATATTGCAAGGGGCAGTCTGTGCGGCTATTACCATAAACCAATTTAAAAATACGTACGGATGTGTATTGTCGCCAATACTGTTAATTCAATCTGAATAGAATTACACGTGTGTAGTTGACTCAGAGATATACTCAAGTGGTCACTGGAATGTTCAGGAGATACGGTTCACTGACTTCAATGATAAACGTGAAAGAATCCGAGAAAGTCGTATATTTATTGTTGATTTCATTTGAATGCAAACCGGAGAGTATATTGTGAAAACGCCTATTTAAAATTGACTTAACTCAAGATATTTCTAAGGGGATAAAACAGTGTATCGTATTGAGAGAGCAGCCGAAAATGTAAACAAATCAAAAGATTAAGAACATGTTTAATGTAGATTTTGCATGTACCCCTTCTGTCAATAATCTAACAGTGTCATCTCAAGATCTTGGAATTGGAGACTAATTTTAAGAGTTCGAATTGATTACATAAATTGTGTTTTGATAATTCGAAATCGGTGACTGGATGTTAAAATACACGATTTAATCATATCTTTAATATATAAATTATCGAAAATGCATTTCACTTACATCTCCGACAGTAGTTTTTAGTAGTTATTGTTATAGCGGAATTGTTATGACAGTCGTTTAAAACGTAACGCTTCTCATTTTCTATCCAGTGATTCTTGAACATATATATTGAACTTCTTTCATTTAGAAGTTGGTTACATGAAGGAGAACGAGTTCTATGGATATACAACTTCTTTATTGCAGGAGTGCGACGTTTCGATGTAGCTTGATAACGGTGTTAGAATCTACATCGAAAGATCGCACTTGTGCAATAAAGAAGCTGTATATCCATAGAGCTCGTCCTCCTTCTTATATATTGAAATTGATTTTTAAACTTTATAAAAGTAAGAAAACAATATGTTTTAATAACAGCATCTCAGTAACATTCGATTTTTTTATCTAATGTATTCCACTTGAACGTCTTTCCAAATGCACGGATTAAGTTGAAGATAAAGTCCATGTTTTACTACATTTTGTTTTAAGTTTAATATTTTAAAGATATAATGACTTAGCCACCGGACATTTATTTTTATCTTACAAAACCTTCACAAAGATGTTATCCACAGGACAGAAATACATTTTGTAATAGTAATAGTTTCTTACCTGCGCACCCAGCTTGTCTCCAATATCCAGTACAACCAATTGTTAACATATGCTCAATAAAAAAAATACAAATTGATACGAGATTAAAATATCAGGACAGTTTAAATTGTTTCTCTTTATTTCACTATCTAATTATCTAAAAGGACATTGCAATTTAAGCATGTTGCAGTTGACACATATTATTATGAACTTATAAGTTGGGACAAATATTAGGATTAAACCGATATTTAAATAGATATACGTTATTGACAGTACACTTCAATATAGGAATTCACTATACATTCATATACAAACTTTTGGAAAATGTAAGTCCTGTATATTATTACAACTAATTATTAGAACTATATCTATGTAAAATATATATTGTTTGTGAAGACATCTGTCTGACATTTTGACATACATCTTATATCAAGCAATTGAAAAGAATACAATAGAAACAATTTAGTTTTTGAATTAATATTGGAATCGTATATGTCATAACAGCAAAAATAACAAAGTCTGTATTATATTATTCGATAATATGACCAAAAGGGTAATATATTCTATATACTTAAGCCAATCAATTATTCTATTCACGGACACACTATTATGTAACCACTTTGTCTTCATCCCCACTATTGCATTCACTTAAATGTACAACAGATCGGAAAAAGTAATCGAATTCTAATGCAATGGAAGTTTAAATCATATCTTCTATACGCAGTTGAATGCCCTTGTAATTTATCGGACTTTATTGTTGAACAAGAGAATGGATGTTCACATCAAGGAAACAATATGTCTGGTAAATTTGTTAATAGAGCATATGCCAGGGGAAGAGAAAGTATGATAAATGCACAATGGTGTAAATGAATTAACGACATAAATGCATAGTTCCTAATCAGCTTATTCCTTCAGTGCTCATTAGTTAATTAACGCGCCAGCCATGAATGACAGGACGCAGACAAGGGGCGTTATAAGGAGGAAGCATGGTAGAGTAATAAATTTCAACATCAAATATCCGCTTTACTAATAAAGTTATAAAGTTGATTTAAAAATGTGTGTTAAAGTTAACAAGCAGTTTCAGAATATATCAAAATAGTTTAGATATCTCGTAAAAATTAAAAACTCGAAATTACTAGAAATTTCTAGAAACTTTCTAGATACGCACTAGAAACTTTCTAGGTACCCCCTTTCTAGAAACTTTCTAGAAATTTCTAGAAATTTCTAGAGAGGGGGTACTTTGTTGCTTGCTTAACTGTAGGTATCCAGGAAAAAAATGATATTGAAGTTGGAGATAATAGAAGCCCAGATCTTCCCAAACCATTTGACATAAGTAAATGTGAAGATTTTCGTGAAAATTTAGCTAAGGATAGTATACACAAGCTCCTACAACACATTAACGCATGTGCAGTAAACGCAACCACGATCAACAACACAGCTGTTGACATCGCGCACGTGCTGACTCAGGCTGCACGTGATACATTTGGAGTAAGAAAGTGTCCCAAATTCCGTACTGCTAGAACCGAACAGCGTAAGACAAACAAGCCATGGTTCAATACAGAATGTAGGGAAGCAAGACGAAAGTACTTCAAAGCAAAGAAAAAATATAATAGATATAGAATTATGACAAATAGATTAAACCTACAATTCCTATCAAAAGATTACAAAAAGTGTATTGATCGATGTGTGAGGAAATTTGAATCAGAACAACATATAATATTTATAGAAAAAAGCAAACGCGATCCTAAAGAGTACTGGAAGATATTAAACAAAAAAGATAAAGTCTCAAATGATAAACTCCAGATCTAGAAACCTTTTACAACTTTTTCAAAAACTTAAACAATGAACAACCAGCCCCAGAAAACATAGAAAATCCCCCATTACCCCAAGACATATATGAAACAGAAATATTAAACAAAGACATAACAGCAGAAGAAATTAGTCAAGCGATAAACATATTAAAGCGAGGTAAATCTCCTGGTATTGACCTAATTCAAAATGATCATCTTAAAGACTCCGAGAAATACCTACTACCTCTATTGCTGAAATTCTTTAATCAAATACTTAGTACAGGTATACTTCCCGAATGTTGGTTAACAGGTATCATAAAACCAAGTTACAAAGGGAAAGGAAATAACACTGACGTCAACTCCTTTCGTCCTATTACATTACTCTCGTGTTTCGGAAAACTGTTCACCAGTATATTAAACACCAGACTGCAACTGTTTCTCGAAACTAATCATAAATTAACCCCTGCCCAGGCAGGCTTTAGAAAGGACCTCTCAGTAACGGAAAATATATTCGTAATTCATACTCTCATAGACTTGCTGAAAGTAGCCAAAAAGAAACTCTACTGTGTCTTTGTAGATTTTACGAAGCTTTTGACACTGTTTGGCGTACAGGGTTATCAAATCACATCAAATCTGCTGTCATGGTAGACGGAAAGATATCTCCTTATTTTTTATGCAATTCTGGCGTCAGACAAGGAGAAAATGTGTCCCCACTCCTGTTCTCCGTCATTGTGAATGATCTGGGAGCAGTACTTCTGCAACACAATTGTAAAGGGGTTAACCTTGAATGCGATGAAGGAAATGTGATGCTGTTTACCGCCAAGAATCAAATTATTAAATGCTATGGGAAAGATTTTCATAACAATCCTTAAAAACCGTCTCAGGACGTGGGTTGACCTGAATAATTTACTCCAGTGTGGGTTTCCGGCCGCATTATTCTACAACAGACCATATCTTAGTTGAAGATTTTCAAGGCCGCAAAAATGTGCAAAATTTACATTTCTTTCGAAATAGCAGAAATCTATTATTTTCGGCCGAAAACCGATATATCCCTTATCGATAGGGAATGTTGTTGACCACAATTTGGTGAAGGTTTTGTGAAATTATCGTGAATAGTTTTCGAAATATTGAGGTTTGCAGTTTTTTCCATTTTCCCCCTTTAAGTCAAGCCGTTTCGCCACAGTGAGGCGCACCAAAAGCGTACAAATAATAAGAAAAAGGCCATAGTAATAACAATAGGTGTTCCAGACATGCGTCTTGAAGACCTAATAATAATAATAATAATAATAATAATAATAATAAACAACTAGGACTGCCACGACAGTCTTCAAGACGTCTTTTAATTAATCAGCTTCTCTGATTTAAAGTGAGCTAGTAAATGTGTCTCGTAGTTTTCTATAGTTAATGCGTTACGTTCTTGTGAATATATAAGACAATACTCAAAAAGGCTTAAATTTAGACCCACACAGGACGTTTGCGATGTTCGAAGCTTAACAACCAACTTGTTCATGAAAGGGTTCAAGTTGTTGGTCTTGACATTGTGTGACATTGAATGTAATTTATTATGCAGTTATAATCCTTTGAACATTGCTGAAAATGGCAATTTTCGAAAAATGACAATCTTCTTTGACTTGTCACACGTAAACTATGACAGATACATGCTTGAACCCTATATTCCTTAATAAATGACGATTCTCACACGAATTTAGCTGTTAAACGTAATTGTATTTTCAGTGGTTTACGATCGAAAATTCTCCACTCCAAAATTCTCAAAATCATAAAATTTCAATTATTTTCGGATATGACCAAATTGTTCTCAGTCTTTGGAGGGCATTTAGAAGTGATATATATATGATTAGGCAGATTTTCTGGATAATAACTTCTTTAATGTCAAAATACACGATGTTTCGTTTCTTATTCATCAGGTGGAATGTCTCGTGATGAAGGAGTGAGTATATACTCCTAAACGTCGTGTATTTTCACATTAAATTAGTTGTTATCCAGTTATCTTTCTGTTCTTAATTTCAATAGGTCTTCAAGACTTTGTCTTGAAGACCTAATGATAATCAGGATATTAACAATACGTCAAGTAATTTATAACTCCGAAATGAATTCCTTTCTATCATGACTGAGCTCGTGCACATTAAAGACAAAAGTATATACATGAAACAGTCAAACTGGATTAACTTAAATATAATTTAAAAGGCGAATACTGAAAGGAATACATTTTTTAGACCTCTGAATTAAAACTGGGTAGTAAATATCTCCTTCCAGAAGGAAGCTTGACATATAAAACATGATCCTGATCATATACATTTTTTAGAGATAATTTCAACACTTTTTCCATATAGATATGTTAGATTTCCAAACGAAACTCCTGTTATTTTACCCGGAAATTAGAACAACGTTTTCAAAGCGAGATTTACTTACTGGAGACAAGGAACCATACCAATATTGGAAGGAGAAAGTTAAACAGATGATAAAGAGTGATAATACACGCTCATTTACATTAAAAGGTCGCAACTTGCGTAATTGTAATCAACAGCATCAGTATTAGCATTCCTATTCAATTTATTATCTATCATTGTCTCTCTTTAACAAATCCTGTCAAAGCAGCAAACTTCACAGTTAGATTATTGGGGCCATTCCTCACACAATCATGTATGTACAGAGTAAACAATACCAGCGAAAAGACATAACCTTGAGGGGCACCAGTATGTGTATACAATGTAGATGTATGGGCGGAATTAACCGTTACAAATTGTGGTCTACATGGGAGAATATTTTCAATCCACAATATTGAATTGAAATTTACGCCCAAACGTTTTTTTCTTACAATATGTGCGGCTGGATTGTATTGGAAGCTGAAGAAAAATCCATAAAATAAAATGTTTAAATGCTTTTACACGCTGTTTAGAATTTGCATATTCAACACCCCTTCTTGCTCTATTTGCAAACTGTTACGGATCAAGTCAATGACTAACACAATAAGGAGTGTAGAATGATTCGTTCAATTTTTTTTATATAAACTACCGGGCAAAAGAAAGTATAACACTCACTTGTTTTCGATTAATTCAATATTCTAAAGAAATGAGATGCATTTGATGATGGCACGATACAATAACACCTTTCGGCAGTAGTTCGAATGACTTAATTGGTGACTAAACTAACTAAAATATCATTATTTAAAGTAGACAGGGGTAAGAAATGAAATTTACACCAACATGACCCCCACCATGTTCAACATGTTGTAAATGTGTGCAGGACGAAGCACATTTATTGATTTTCACACAGAGTATGTGCTATATGTCGATGAACAGTTGTGTTTTATCCAAATTAATTTGGGGGAATTTAAAAATTTAAATTTAAAACAATTCAAACCGCGTAGAGGTATTCTTTGACTGATTTAATGTTTAGGACTTATTTCACAAACTAGTCCGTTTTTTAGCAGCTCCAACGTAGTCGGAGCTGCTATCAGTTTTTGAGCAGTTTCCGCCGCCTCCGCCGCGTTTTGTATTCGCTATAACTTTTTTCCTGGAAGGTTTTGAGAACTCATATACATAACTTCTGACTTATGCCCCTGGGGAATTTTTTTTACATGTTCACATTCAAGGTCAAAGGTCAAGGTCACGAGTTCTGAAATCGCTAAAAAAATCCTTTAATACGATAACTTGAAAAATATTTATGCTATCAGGCTCTTTTTTGGTGTAAATCAACTATGGAGAAAGGCCAAGATTTGAAAAGGTTTTCGCTAACATCCGTCAAAGGTCAAGGTCATAGCGAGGTCACAACTTAAGCATGCTTTTGCGAAAATGTCTTATTTCAACTATTAACACTTTGAATCATTACATGATTTTGATTCACAATGAACAGTGATCACTGATAGTGGGACCTTGAATTTTAAAGGTCAAGGTCACGAGTTCTGAAATCACTAAATAACTTTTTTCCATGAAGGTATCAACACCTCATATATATATCTTACTTTCTTATACACCCGGGGAATTATTTTGACATGCTCACATTCAAGGTCAAGGGTCAAGGTCATGAGTTCTTAAATCACTACAAAAATCCTTGTAAACACGATAACTTCAACAACTTCTGTGCTATCAGACCCTTACTTGGTATTGGAGAAAGACCAAGATTTGAAAACGTTTTCGCTAAGATCATCAAAGGTCAAGGTCACAGCAAGGTCACAACTTAAGCATGCTATTGTGAATATGCCTTATGTTAACAATGAACACTTTGAGTCATTGCATGATTGTTATACACAATGAAAAGTAATCATTGATGGTGTTACCTTGAAGGTCAAAGGTCAAGGTCATGAGATATTGGTTAAGGCCATGTTAATCCTTTGATCCAATTTTGAAATCAGAAACAGGTTTTAAGAACAAACTTGTGAAAAGTGACCCCAGTGATGATTCATCTTGTTAGAATAACTTGAATAATGAAATAAAAATTGTCAAAAAAAATTCCAATTTTATTTATGCTGAGGAGAAGGCGGAACAGGGAAAGGCGAGATCTAAAGTTTCGGAGCTGCTCTGCTTTTGCGGTGTCCCGCAAACGCTCATCTAGTTTTATACGACGTCGAAAACTCGAGATATTTGACTTTGAAAATTATACATATGATAAAAACAACTGAGTGATATACTTTCTTTTGCCCGGTAGTTTAGATATAGAAGTTAGAGGGACAGGTCGAACCTCGTTCATTTCAGTAGAAGTAATCTTGTTAGGTATTGGTACAATCTTTGATATTTTCCACATTGTCGGGATCACTTGACAATCGATGGAGAGTTGATACAATCGACAAAATACAGCACACAAATGTTCACAACAACGGATCAGTGCTTTCCTTATATTAAGTTTTGAGAACGGAAGCTGAACAGTTTGTGGTGAAATAAAGGTGTAGTCTGTGTATGTATTGTCTATTTTGTCACGGCTCCTCGTTCGCTGATGAAGTCAGGCGTATCCAATCTTGCGTAGAAGTTGTTCAGATTTTCAATATACCCATGGTCGTCTGTTGTGTTGATGTGATAACGTTTCTTCGAACAGCCGATCATTCAACATTACCCATCTTCTGTACCATGGAAACAGCTTCGTCGAATTTTGTGTATATCACCGACGAATGTTCCTGTGGAATGAAATCATTTATTGAATAGACGTATCTTCTGTGTAAGGTGAGTGATAAATCAACCAGTAGTAATCGTCCATGGGCACCTTCTGTTAACCTTCTGTGCGACCAAAGCTATTGGTAAAATGATAAAATCCGGATTCAAACGTCCGCTTAAACTCCCCAGTTCGATGTCGTTTTAGTTGTATTTTTTTGGTTGTCACGTCTGGGAGATGGGTGTGTCCAGTCGCCCCCGGGAACCGCAGATTGAAACCACCAGAAAACCCCAGAAACAACAACTGTACATTTACTCTGCATTTACAGTATCATACAGGGATATCCAGCGGGAGAGATTAGAAAGGTTTAATATTACCTAATCTAGTGGATTTAGATGCACCTGTGCACTTTGTCTTTGCATTTCTGTACTTGATATGTTGCTTGAGTTGTTCCTGGGGCTTATTGGAAGGAGACAAGGATGACTGACTGAAGAGGGCCCCGTGGTTGTAACTCTTGGACACCTAGAACACTTGGAAACACGGATCTTGTACACCGAGAACGGTTAAAATCCCAACAAATCAACATTTTATGATTTTGAGAAATGGTAAATAACATTTGATGCTTGTATTTTCTTACCTGTCAATATACACTTTAACCAAAGGTCAGCGTCAATCTTACCCGATGACCTTGTTGGGTCACGTGCCATTTTGTGAAGAAAATGGTAGTCATAGGTCGTTTATGCACCTGTCCCGTGTTTGAATGTGGCAGCCCTGGTTGTTCAGCATATCTACGTTTCCTGACATGAATCGCCATGAATATGTGGAAAGAGGTCGCCCATGCGCTGATGGTCAGTGGACGTATGTACAGTATTGGATTCATATGGCTTGAATAATAACTGACCGGTACTATCAGGAACAAGTCTAAGCGGGACATGGTCATCGAGGGTTGGTTGTCATTCGGAAGCAAATTACGAAAATTCACATACTCACCATTGAAGATGTTTTGCCCAACGGGGACCTTTACGTATTGCTTCAAAGGGATTTGCAAGGGTACCTAACTCGAGAGAGATTGAGAAGAAGCAATATGTATGTACAGACGCGGATGGGGGAGAGGGGAAATTACCCTGAGAGGCGAGCTGTGACAACCAGGCTAGTTTGCGGTACATGCCCCTATCCGGTGGAATCACGGATTGAAAATGGTTATGATTTGGATTAGAATGTTAAAACAAAAAAAATCGGATCAATGGTGATTGAGGCATTACCTTCTTCATTGTCGCCTTGAGGCAGTGTTGCTCTTGCCGACGAGTTGCATTGGTTGCATTGCCGTCCGTGTTTTACTTTTTTTGCCGGTGACTCTGCCAAGTTTATGGTTTATGGAAGTGTTCCTTTTTGGATTACATGTATATACGATAGATAGTATAACAATTTTGAGAAAAATACTGCCGGAATGAACGTGAAGAAAGATTGCGGATGACTGAAAGTAAATGACGTAAGAGGTGAGGTGAGTTGGGGTTTAACCCCGCTTTCAAGAGTATTTCATTTATATCGCGGCTGCTAGTATTATTGCAGGGAGAAAGCCCGCAACGCAATGTGGCTATGCATTTCGGTGAAACCTGCGAACCATGGGTGGCACTACGCTGAATGTCAGTGTAGCATTGCACCCAAACCTTAATGCGTGTAGAACAGTTAAAAGACAAAGTTACCGTGTCCCTGGCGGGATTCGAACCCCGGACCTCTTGATCTGAAGCCGAACGCACTAACCACTGCGCTCCCCCCCTAACCCCCCCCCCCCCCCCCCACAAATTTCGTGAAGGAATCAGCTTATTACAAGGATCACTTTCATATTTCACTGCATTCGATGCCTTCCCTCATACCATGTGCTTTTGTTTTTACATCTAACTGCAGTTCTCTCCACTAGAGCAGTCAACTAAATTACTAAGAATTACTTACATTAGCAATTATCTCCCTTTGAACCTTAACATTACTGTAACCTAAAAACGTTCAACCTCACACAAATTAAATAGTTTGAACTTCATCTTTATTGGAAAAAAATATACTTAAATTAGCTACCAGCTATAAATCTGGGGGACAAAAAGTGGTGGAATCCGCTTGCCGGATCCTTCGGGATTCTCTAAAAAGAATTGGCGGATCCTGAAGAATCCGAAAGAATCCGGCAAGCAGATTCCACCACTTTTTGTATTGTGAATAAATGTGAGAATGAGCATACTTGTAGAAGATGACTAATGCATTGAGCGTACACAAACGACATTTAATTTAGCCAAATAATGCTAAATGGAAATAATTAGTCTTATTTTGAATCAACGTTAGTCCAGTCTATGCACATGTTGCATTGCATTGTCACGAATATACATCATTGATTTACATTCAGAAAATATACATTATACAAAACATTCTAAAGCATTTATCAAATGATGGACATTTTAGGATATAAGATACACTCTATGGTTGTACCAACATTACTTGTTAGATGATAGCCAAACTTTATAAGACACGAACAACATCTGATGAGTCCAATCAAAGGCTTTAGTGAAGTCAATGTGCAAGAGGTCAAGGTCGCTATGGCGAATGCAGGCAGCTGAATCGCGCTCCGAACAAAAACGATGCAATTACCCACCAAAATCCCCTGTTGAAGAGCCAGTGTAAGGTATATTACCTTTATAAGAACTTTTGAACACTTGACCTATATACCGTCATATAAATTCAAACATAAAGGACACATTTTCAATACTCGTGCACGAAAACTGGGGATAATGTCGTCACACAAAAGTAACGATCAGGGTCCAGCAGGTGGTTTGAGGTCCAGCTCTTGTCAACCCAGCCTTGGAAGATATCAGAGAACTTATTCTTGACTCAAAACAATCAAGAAAATCGACGAAGTAAAATCCACCCTGCAGGAGTCGATCGATAAAGTAGAGGCAAAACTTTCAACAATCAAAACAAGAGTGGATGATTTTGAAACTTTCACGAACATGCAAAACACTCGTGTTGACACTCTTGCAGATAAGGTATCAGTGTTACAGGCTGATTTCGACTACAAACTTGGAATGCTGAAACGAGAAGCCATTCAAAAGGAACTCCATGATCGAAACATAAACCTGCAACGAAGCACAAGATGTGCTCCGTCAACATTTTACTTCCAAATTAAAGCTGGCAGATTCTTTTGTAGATGAGATCAACTTCAAGTCAGTCCATCGCATTCGCAGACCAAAGTATGCTGATTCCCAAAATGAAAAACCTAGACCCCCTGCTATCATTGCTTCATTTGTAAAAATGAAAGACAGAAATACTGTTTTTTTTATGCAAAATCGAAGCTATATGGGACTGAGTGTAACATTCAGACAGACCTGCCAACATCAATGAAGAAGATCAGGACATATCTGAACATGGCTGCCTATGATTTAAAGATAATAGAACCTCTCAGTTGTGTTCGATGTTAATTCGTTTATTAATATAGACAATACCTTCAAGTAAACAAAACACTAACTATTATTTCGAAACGTCACCTACTTAGCCAGCTGCAGATATCGCGGTTCAAAATGAGTAAGTTTGGCCTGCTCATTATCTCATTCTTCAAACAGTTTTCCGCGGCCCCTCAGTGTGGCATAACCTTCGTAAGCGATGTGACGTCATACACAGGAGTTGCTACAATGAAATCCTTAGGCGATTTGTCGATTTTCGTCGATGATTCGTTTAAAACACAATAACAACTTTTGACATTGTAAGTTTACGATAGAATGGGTATTTGTGCGTCTGTAGGAAGGGAGTACGGAGTTTTTGAAGGATTTTTCGATATTCAGTTGCTGGTTTTAGTTTGGTTCTTTTACCGATCGAGCGGAGCGTTGGGTTATTTTATAGGCTACAGTATGCTTTGAAATGAATAATTTCAATTGTAAACGTCACTATTATTTAATTTTTTGTTGTGCTTGATTTTAAGTTTCAGGAGGCATGTATAGTTTGAGGTCTACTGAGTCAATATTTCACATGGTGACTTTTTATTCATAATAGAATATTTGCATTATAACTTAGAAATTTGCAATATTGTTGTTGGTTAACAGTTTTTAGAGGGAAAAAAAATCGAGCTATCGTTAAATTTATAATCTTGTTCATTTACAATTACTTACATTGACACAGTTATTTTATTCAGTGTAATACAAATAAAGAGAAATGTGGCGGGTGAAAATGTCAACAGATTTTAAAGCCTACAATGATGTATCTATGATAAAGAATCATGATTAATTTCAAATCGAAATGAAAAGGGCGTTTTCTTTTTCGGTACACATTTTCTTTATATTGTTAATTTATTTTTATATTTACATTTATTCTATATTGTTTAGAAGTTAGTCATGTAATCAACACTCACTAATTGCACTTAATGCATTAACACCTTTGCTTTGATGCCAGATATCGGTCACTGGACCGGTTCAATTATATAAGAGGTGGCGCGTCAAGATATTGCCAACGTCCTGTCATATGACGTAACTGGTGATACTGAAATGGTCGTTAGTTAAAGTAAAGATACATATGTAGGCGACATTCAGTCTGGACATAGTGAGCCAATCAAAATTAGGAGTGTTATATTCAGCCAACGAAATTTAAGATGTATTATGTTCTGTTGTTTCGTCGGTGATAGCAGCCGGTCATTCACTATTTTGTATGATGCACACCGATGTACATGGATTAGCACTCATATGGTGACAACAGGTTAGTTATTTAAATCAATAAGGACATCGTAAAGTGTTGTTTACATGCGAACTAGTTAGAAAATCATTACAATGCATTGCAACAATTGATATGTATTTCTTTTAATTTGTAAAATGATTTAGATATATACGTCGCATAAGTCTCGTTTTCGTTGAGTAGGATTATCATGAATTCTGGTTTGTTTGCCGATCCAATTTTGTATAATTGTGGAAACACAGTGTTTAATGAATTGTTTTATTGAATCAAAATACTTTGAGATAGTATCCTACATATGTGCTGTTATTTCATTTCAACTGTTAAATAATGGAGTAGATAAACGTGAGACATAGTAACGAGATATGAACCTGATCATTTGGTACAGTCGCTTGTTCTTCATTCAAAACTTTGTTATCGCTTGACTTACGTTAAATTGTTCAAAGCGAGATCTCATGGCTAGAATAAGAGTCTGACATAGCGGAAATGGTCAGTGATGGACATTCATGCAGTAACTCTATAGAACTGACACTTCAAAATGACACAAAGAAAAGACAATGGCAGTAGATTTACGCTGAAATATCCACTCGGCATTATCGGAGACTAAACAATCTAAACACATGTGTACAACAACCAAAGTTAATTAACGACTGAACAGATTATGCCGACATTGTTTCTAATAGCTTTGATCACGTTTAGGCTGTTTTGACAAGTGAAATGAGTGAAAAATACGTGACGGCTATACGAGTGCATAATGTAAACAATAACAGCCAGCTACTCGTTGAGCAGGACTCCTGAGTAACACGTCACACCTCTGGTAGTAGCTGATTGGCTAATGAAACGTTTGGCGGCTGTTAAAATGAAGTATTTTTTAAAAACGTTTTTTCAACTATTTTAGGGTGGATTGGTAATCCAATACTTTACTTTGTCGTTATTCTTTAGTGTTGTGAGAATCATTTCCGCGAAGCTTACCCCCTGAGGTTAGAATATCTTTAAGAAAATGATTGATAATGAATGATAAGTATGATTTATACATCAGAATAAGAGTCAAAGGAATTGACTTGATACTAGAAATAAAGAAACCTTCTGAACCAAACACTGCATGTAGACGCCACAGTGTTGAGATCCCCCCTTCCCTCAGCCAATACTGAATACTTTAGAATTAGTATGAACTTCGAACTTAAAATATATCATATCAACCAGGTGTTCAGCTGCTATGTTGTGCACAAAAGTATGATTAAAATAGATGTGCTTTAACTTACATTAACTAATGTCAAATACACATTGTACCAACTATTAGACACAAATAAATATATTGTTGATGGTTTTTAAAGATCTGATGAAATGCATTTTTCTCAAGAATGACAGATGATTACCTCTACGTATAGTGTACATCGGACTCAATTGAGTAGAAAATCGAGACAATATACACTTGCAATTGATAACTAAAACGATTTTAATTCACCCATTTTAACACTAGCGCAATCAGCTGGGCGATTCATTTTGTAAATGCTCACTGAGGCGTGACTCTGATAAGCGACAGGCGGGGCCGGCTAGACAGCTACTCCGCCGGTGTCTCGGTAATTAATTAATGATGATCTTCACTGCCGCTAAATGAATTTATGAGATGTATTACATCGCCAAAAAGACATGTTTATGTAATAATTGTGTAAGTGTCATCTGCGAAATTACCTAGTTGGATATCCAAACATTCGATATATGGGAAATTTAATTTGGTTTATTGAAGATTTCTTTGTGAAATTAACAATCAAAATGTTGCGAAATTACGTTGAATTATGACTATCGGCGAAAATCAGATTCCTCCTGATACGTCACAGAAGTCATCCCTTCAGGGGCCACACCCCCGCAGACTTTCATTCCGGTCGCCGGGGCTAAATAATGCGTTTTTTTAAAAAGCTGTATATAAGTTATTTATGGACCGATTTCAAAAATTTAAAATCGAGCAATTGTCAAATTGACATCCCATTTCAATGAATCCGATTTTGACCATATATCATTTCATCTATCCTTTAATAGAAATATGTATGCATGGATACATGATTTGACAAAAGGGATGTCTTGCCCAGATATAAGTATAGGATTCTGCATTAATAGAAAATTAGCATGCTTGTCCATTTTACAAAAATCATGTTATTATCTAAGCCTTGAATACTACCCACATCAATATTCAATAGAAATACACTAATCAGCTATATTCTTTATATTCCTGGAATGCAAAGTCTACATGCAATAGCCCCTCAATATATCACATCAACATGTATATAGCTATCTTCAGATAAGTTTGTACCTTCCTGCTTGTGTGTAAGTAAGCTGTTTAATTTATGAGTTTTAGACAGGTTAAAGCAATTCTGGATGATTTTGAATGTGTATATGCATACAGATTCTCCAACAAGACATGTGTGTGCATGTATGCATGGATATTTGCATGTAGTATGTTTGTATATATGTGTATGTAGGAATCGGTATATATGTTTATTTATTATATACCAATGTAAACTTAAAATAGTAATACAGGGGTGCAATACGGTTTCCGTGGTCGATTTCCGTATTGCACGACTGACGGTTCTACTTTCTCTAAACTTCGGCACTTCTCGGAATTTTCCGTACATTTCAATGTTTTCCCAATTAAATCTCCGGAATTTATGTTTTAATAACAATGCTAGTATTTTTTCAGTTGATTAAAGTATCAGCATGGATTTGGCCTAATATTAACAGCACAAGAAGGAAAAATGTTACTCAAATTATCATTAACAAGGCAGAAAAGCGCTAATGTAAGGGGAATCGAAACATTGCCGAAAGTTTCACTAGCGATGCTGCGTTACTGTGACGTGACAACCCTTTACTAGTGTGACGTCATAACCATGGTTACGTCATTCGAAAGAAGCACGACGGACGGAAGCCTGAATGTTGTTTCTTATATTCAGTTCTTTGTAATTAAATAATAGTAAAGCAAATTTGATGGTTTAATTATGTTACCGCACTGAAGAAAATTTCACTTACAGCTCTATTGGGTTGACAAATGAGAAAATAAAGATATCATTAAGATATCATCAAATCGTGAGTCGTGCTAGTCAGACAACCTTCCGTGTATCAATACGCAGCACGTCGTCCCAGTAAATTTATGCAACTTTATTTGTTTACCAATTTGCTAATAAAAAATATATAATATATTATAAATATAGAACATCATACGGAGCTGTCATGGAAGCGGAGGAACAACTCGTTCTTCGAACTCGTTTTTCCTCCGCTTCCATGACATCTTCTCGTTCAATACAAACGATCCAAATGCACAAGTATGATGTTCTATATATGTATGGGTATGTGTATGTATGTATGTGTATGTATGTATGTATGTATGTATGTATGTATGTATGTATGTATGTATGTATGTATGTATGTATGTATGTATCTGTATGTATGTATATGTGTGTATATGTATGTATGTGTATGTATGTATATGTATATATATGTACTATTCATATGCATGTGCATATTTCTTATATATATTTTTGGTATAAGCATGTGTGACAAAATGCATAGGTGTGGTTGTATTGTATGGATATGTGCCAAATAAAGAAAGTTGTATAATGCCCCATATGCATATGTTCATGTCTAGTATGTGAAATGTATACATGAACATTGCAATATAGATTTAAATAAGTATGTATAAGCATGATAGTTCTCTAACAAAACAAAGATAAACATAAATAATGTATGGATAACACTTAATGTCATTTACAATAGTCATATCCACATCATGACCAACATACAATGCATAAATACAAGTAAATTTGTATTAAGACATGTGTGTATATGTGTACATGTATGCATGGATGCATATATCATTGCATATGTATATATGTGTACTATTCATATACATGACAATATATTTTATATATGTTTTTGAATGAGCATGTGTGTCAAAATGCATATGTGTGGTTGTATATGTGCACAATGATGAAAGTTGTATAATGCTCAATCTGCTAATTTCATGTCTAGTTTGTGAAATGTATGAATGAACATTGCAATGTAGATTTGAAATAATTACACAGAATCAAAACTTATCCACATACTGGTGTACTTTCATTAAATTTATATGTATTTATTTTCGTGTCCTGTATGTGAAATGTATGAATGAACTTTGCAATGTAGATTTGACATACTTATAAACATTTAAAGCTTATCCACATACATATACTCTGCATTTTAATTCATATGTATCAGTTGCCCCCCTGTACTTTTACATTCCATTTTGAATGCCTGAGCATGATGGTGGCATAATGAATAGATAATATGTTTAATATCTGTTACTACATTGTTTTTGTCATGTTATTACTATATAATCACAATACTTTGTATATGGATAATATAGCTTTTTAAATTTTCCCCAGGGTAAACTATACCCACATAACATGTGCACATAATTGTAAATACAGTCGCAAGCGACGACAAGCGGATTCTGCGCTTAAATATTTTATTTAATTCAAAGATGATGAATACGGAGATCTTCCAAATGAAATTGAATATATATTTTTTTAAAGTTTCAAGTCTCTTGAAATGAGCTATAGCACGATTTTGTTTGTATTGCTGTAATTTAGGGGAAGCTTTTTGAAGACACTTACCCTAAAAACTGAGAAAGTTGATTTTCTTTGAGATTTAAATTTTTAACTTATTGGACCCAAATCTCATTAAAGAAGTCGAAAATCCAAAATCAGCAAAACGACAAACGTACCAAAATATTTCATGACAACATCTTATTGGTTACATGTAAAGAACTATTCAAAAATACAACCAAAAAAAGTAGCCAGTACACTAATCTTGACAGTGTTGCCAATATGAATTTTTAGATGAATAAAAGTTCAAAAACAAGTCAAACAATTTAACATACAAAACAAAATAAGGTTTGAACATTTAAAAATATATGTAAGTCAAAAAAGTTTTTTACTGGTGGACTTGAAATCAGTCTACTGGAATAGAAATCCAACAGCTTACCACAGGACTATGGGTTCAATTGGTTTCGCTCAGGGAAATTAGTGATTATATTTTATACATCTTTAAGACACTGTTTTGTTCCGATAATATTTATCGAAATTAAGGGAATTTATGTAGCACTTGTTGATATTTTGTCCAAGATCATTTCTTTGCTCTTGAGAGAATCATTATGCATTGATGCAATTACGTCAACATACACTGTACAGCAAACGTGTAGGTTATTTCAGCATGAGCAACAATTAACATCATTATAAATATACAGAACCGAAACTACACGTCCCATTGACATGCACAGGCCTTTAAAGCAATATAAACCTACATTGTCGTGTTTGTGTGTGTTGTAAATGGGTTTCCCACATCACATTCGTCTAATAGATTTGCGTTAATCGTGGTGCAGTGTCCGGTTTTCGATCAGAACTACTTTTACATATATATTGTCATTATCCTGAGTCGACTATCTTCAAATTGGTAATTTTTGGCAACAGTCAGTATTTCTCGATACAATAACACCATCTATAATCTTTATCAGGACTGACCCCCCAGCAAAACAATGTATGTCAAAACGAAAGTAGGAATTTCCTCTGTTTACACATCAAAATGAAATGGACTCTGAATTGCTTCCGGGTTGAAGTAAAAGTTCGTAGCTATGTCCAATGCCTCTACAATAGAAATTACTGAAAATCAAATTAGGAGTGATCTATTGTCTAGTGACGCTTCAATAATATCTTCATCAAGTCAGTTCAAATAAAACTTATCAAATATTAAAAATTACCATACTTTGAAAGCTGATTGTGAAACAAGTATTATTACTCAAAATATAACAAACTTGTTATTCTCGAATGCTTCAGCTGCATATAAATCTAAGATTCAGCGCTTAGATGCAACTGTATTCAAAGTGGTGTTTCCGCAAAAGTGCATGATAAAAAAGGTTAAAATTCAATATGGCGTCGAAACCACGTGACCTACGACTCCGCAATGGTAACATATTTTGCTTGTCTAGTTATTAAGCATCTTTTAAAACAAGTTGCGAGTCTCTAGTATGTCACTGGGATTATTTAGACCCACATTAAACATGTCAAAATCAGACAAATTTAAAGAAAATCAAAATGGCGGCTTAACCACGTGACCTACGGTCATGATTTACTTTTTTGCTTGTATTGTTCTTGCGCACCTTTTGCAAAAAGCTTCAAGTCTCTAAGTGGATTAAAATTTTTCCCAGGTTAAAAGTTTTTCTTTATTGTGACCGGAAATGACTGTACGCGAGCGATTTTATTATTGATTCATAACGGCCATAGTTTTACTCTCCTGAAAAAATCTTTCAATTCGGTGGGAAGCTTTTTGAATTATCTCCCTTTGAAGTTTGCGATTTTCAAAAATTGTCGTACTTTGAAAGGTCACTGTGAAAAAAGTATAAGGAGTTCGCTAATGGTTTGGAGTATCGTTTAATCACCAACCCTTTAGCTGCACATATATGTAAGTTCGAGCTCTTAGATGCCAGTATCTTCAGAGGAGAAGATTGCCAAAGGTGCATTGGGTCGGAAAATTGTAAAATGTGTCTAAAATCAAAATGGCGGAAAAACCACGTGACTTACGAATTCGCCATGATTAACTTTTTTGGTCGCAAGGTCATTGCGCATCTTTTGCAAAAAGTTCAAAGTCTCTAAGTGCATTTTGAAAAATGTTCCCATGTTAAGAATCGAAAATTGGATTCTAACTGGACCTTTAATGGCTGAAACGATTGGGCCCAAAAGCTAATTTTAATGAGTTGAGGGCTGTCAGACTGTAAAGTTTGGTTGAATTATCTGCAGCCGTTTCTGCAGAATAGTGGGGACAAAATCGGTGCAAATAATAAAAAAACCCACGCCAGAATCCTTAATAATGGTATATCTGTGTGTGTGTGTGTGTGTGTGTGTGTGTGTGTGTGTGTGTGTGTGTGTGTGTTTGTGCAAATACCAGTGAATGCTGTTCCATGTAACAAAGTTTTAAATTACATGTGTAAGTGTATTATATGATATCTTGATTTTAACCAATTTCCTAAATTACAGTTAAGAGTAAACAAAGGTAAAAATACGATGCTTAAAAACATAGGGAGATATGCAAACAAAACTTATCAAAACCCCAAAACGTTACCCTCCGTAAACAAATTAAGTATCCTGACAATGAAAACTGTTCACCTGAAATGTCACATCTTAAATACAAACCACAACATCAACGCATGGTATGCACGTGTTCTTGAAGAAACACACACGCATGTAAAGCACGAGCCCTCACCTGTTACAAGCGGCTCACTGTAAAAATCAATATTGCATCCTCACTGTCTCTCCTCCATGACAAATGTTTTTCCTCCATTCTATGTATATAGTTTTTCTTCTCTCTATCTCTTTCTGTTTTTGTTACTCTGTTCCTTTTTCGCTTACAATGGTACATGTACATACATTTACTCGATTAGAATACATCGCTACACTGTAAATGAACGGTAGTCTGAAAATTGTCACCTCAAATTGCCAAGGACTAAATAACAAGAAAAAACGCTTGGAGGTATTTTCAAATCTTAAACGAAAGAAGGCAGAAATATACTGTCTCCAAGACACCCATTTCATGCCAGACCTTGAAAAACATATCAAAATTGAATGGGGCTCAACACAATGCTATTTTAGTTCTTATAAGAGCAATGCGCGTGGCGTAGCAATCATATTTAGTGAAGAAACTGCTATTAAATTGTTAGACAAAAAAAAAGATGAAAACAATGGAAACTGTCTCGCTATAAAATTTGAAATATACGAGAAAACACTTACTTTGATAACTTTATATGGGCCAAATACGGACACTCCTTACTACTATGAACATGTATTCAAATTTGTTGCAGAATTCGACTCTGACCATTATTCGATCTGTGGAGATTGGAACCTAGTCCAGAACTCAGACATGGATTTATTTAGCTATAAAAATATAAATAATCAAAAAGCAAGAGAAGTTATGCTCTCATTTATTGATGAACACAGTATTATTGATCCATGATGTCATTTAAATCCGGATAGTAAGCGATACACATGGAGACAAACTAAACTGATTAAACAATCTAGTTTGGATTTCTTTCTATTGTCAAGAGATCTAGAACCATCCATTGAAAATGCAGATATTGAACCTGCTTATAAATCGGATCATTCAATAACTTGGGTCAATTTGAAGTCGAAAGAGGAAAAGGTTTTTGGAAATTTAACAATTCACTTTTTTATGATCAAACATATGTTGAAAAAGTTAAGAATATTGTCAACACAACTAAGCAGCAATACCAAATAGGGTCTGATAATAAAGGAAACGCACTATTTGAAATAAATGATCAACTTTTCTTTGAAATTTTACTTATCATGATAAGAGGCTTTACTATTAAATACTCGTCGGAACGTAAACGAGAGAGGGAAAAAAATTAAATTGAATTAAACAAAACCCTTAAGAGTCTAAATAAGAACCTAGACGAGATCAATGATACTATTGATAAGGAAGTTATTCTAAAAGATATTAATGAAGTAAATCTGAAATTGGAGAATATAAATAGTGAAGAGTCGAAGGTATAATGATGAGATCAAAATGTGAATGGAAAGAAAAGGGAGAAAAACCAACAAAATATTTTTTATCATTAGAGAAAAGAAACTTCATTAATAAGTCTATCTCAAAACTACAAACACAAGATAACAAAATCGTAACTCACACAAAAGAAATAATCAATGCATCAAAATACTACTATAAGAACATTTACACAAAACATTCATGTACATCAGTTAACTTGGATGAACTCTTCCAAGACTGTGAAGTCCCAAAACTCAATAATCTAGACAAAAACATGCTAGAAGGCGAATTACAATATGACGAAGTTTTTAGAATCCCTAAAAAATATGAAAAATGAAAAAAGTCCTGGTCCATCAGGTTTCACAGTTGAATTTTTCAAATTCTTTTGGTTGGACAACCATCCCTACTTGATTCGATCTTTAAACCTGTCTCACAAAACAGGGGAATTGTCTTTCTGTCAAAAACAAGGTCTTATAACATGCATCCCAAAAAAGAATAAACCGAAACAGTTGGAGGCCTATATCTCTAGTAAATGTATCATACAAGATAGCATCAGCTACAATTGCAAATCGGATAAAGAGAGTACTCCCAAAAAAAATAAATGAAGACCAACAAGGCAAATTTATGACATCATGGACTATGCAGAGTGTATGGAAATACCTGGTCTACTTTGATTGATAGACTTCCAAAAAGCTTTTGATTCAGTAGATTGGACCTTTATACAAAATGTTCTCGACTATTTCAACTTTGGTCCAGATATTAAAAACTGGATATACACGTTTACAAACACATAAAATCAAGTGTTCTTGTGAATGGTTTATCATCAGAATTTGTTTAAATAACCCGTGGATGTAGACAAAGCGACCCACTATCGCCATATTTATTTATTATATGTGCCGAAATTTTAAGCATCATGATACGTAATAATAAAAAAAATAAGAGGAATTACAATAGGGGACAGTAAATATCTCATTACTCAGTTTGCGGACGATAACTCTTTAACTTTAGATGGGTCTGAAGCATGCCTCCAAGCGACACTACAGACACTGACACAATACGCCTCATTCTCAGGTCTTAGAATCAATACAAGTAAAACACAAGTTATTTGGTTTGGTTCATTAAAACACTCTAAGACGATATTATGCAAAGATAACAAACTCGACTGGTCGAAAACAGAATTTACAATTATTGGCATAACTGTCACACACAACTTGGCAGAAATGGTAGAGAGAAATTATAAAGACAAGATAAAACAGATTAAGATCATTATGAATCAATGGCTTGAAAGAGATATATCGCCACTTGGAAGGATAACAATTTTAAAAAATCTTATCCTAGCTAAACTAAATAACATTTTCTCTATACTCCCAAATCTTAGTGAAGGCATCTTAAAGGACCTTGGAAATCTCTGTTATAATTTCATTTGGAAAGGTAAACCCGATAAAATAAAACGGAAAAAAATAACTCAAGATCTCAAGCATACAGGGAATTTTATCAATATAGTGCAACAACCCTGATCGGAAAGGTGTGTACACCATATTATAAAGGCCAAGAACTGAAAACAGTTTCTTATTATAAATATTTAGGAATATTTTTTTCTTCATGACTATGTTGGTCAACAGCCTGTGAAACTCTAGCAAATCAAGCCTCCAAGGCATGTTTTCCTATTTACCAGTTAATGAAATCTTACCCAGACCTTTCAATGAATGTAATTGTGTCTATATTTGATACAAAGATTTCTCCAATTACTTGTTATGGCAGTGAAATAAGGGGATTTAAGTTTCGCGAAAGTGTAGAAAAAGTCCAGAGTAATTTCTTCAAAACCTATCTTGGTATAAGTAAAAGATCTTCATCAAAGGCGGTCCTCGGTGAAATTGGGCGTTACCACCTTTCTATACGTTATTGTTGTTGTTGTATAAGATGCTGGTGTAGGTTGATTCATACGGACTCGTCACGAAATCCCCACGCCTGTTATAACATGCTTAAAGCACAGGATGAAGCGGGCAGTGTAAACATTCATATATGATTCATATGCCTGGATGTTTCAGGAATGTGGAAATGTATCCCAATTCATGACTTTGTTCAAACAAACTTGCATAGATTTAGACATCCAATCTTGGTATGGACAAATAGAATCATCAACTTTTCTCAAGTTATATTCATCCTTTAAAACTATATTTGGACAAGAAAAGTATCTAAGTTTTGACATTGATAAGGATTTGAAAAAAGTACTTGTAAAGTTTAGATGCCTGTCACACAATTTGAGAACTAAGAAAATGCGTTTGAACAAATACACTACTTATTCTGAATTATTATGCGACCGTTGTAACATGAGAACTATTGAAGATGAATTTCATTTTGTTCTTGTTTGTCCTTTCTTTAGAGAAAGTAAAACAAAACTCATACCAAATCGTTTTTTAAATTTTCCAACACAACAAAAGTTTGTGGAACTTTTGTCAAATATAAATGTAAGCTATCTATTTGAAAAGAAATTTGTATGTATGAACTTAACCTCGCACACCGAAATGTACATGTATAGCATTTTTTTTTTAAATGTACAGTATTTTAATATTTGTACTCTGGGCCATGTGGCCTCCAATGCTGAATAAAATATCTCTCTCTGTACATCAAGAACAAACGATTTTTGGAAAGACGTCTTAAGAGCATGGGGATGCTTTATAACACAAAAGGGGTTATTTGCAAAAACCCAATCTGAATTACTCTCCCAGCCAATATGGAATAACGACAACGTAAGAATAAATAACAAGACAATACATTATAAGCACATGTCAAAATCGGGCATTCGTTTCATAAACGACGTAATCAATATAAACGGAAAATTGCTTAATTACATAGAATTAATTCAAATGTACCAATGCAAAACGAACTTTCTGGAATACGCTGGTATCCTCAATGCAATCAAAGTGTATTTAGTCAAACTCAACATTAAAATAGACAGAAAACTAGAAATGCCGTTATTCCCATATTTTATTGAAAACATTGCTAGTAAGAAAAAAGGATGTCGGATATTTTACGATATATAACAATATTCAGTAAAAACACCGAGTTGGTACAAAAACAGAAAAAAGTGGGAAAAAGATCTCAAATACCAAATAAACGAAAGTGAATGGAACACAATAAACAAAATGCCTTTTGTGTGTAATCTGTCTTCGAAAACAAAATGGTTTCAATATTCCATAATACATAGAATTCTCCCGACAAATGATCTTTTGCATAAGATGAAATATAAAGACGAAAATATATGCAGCTTCTGTGAGGAAGAGATACTGCATCTCTTTTTCGAATGTCCAATTGTTAAAGATATTTGGAGTAAAGTAAAAGAATGGATAGAGACACGTACGCAAGCAAACATAAATCTATCAAAAAGAAACATCTGTCTTGAACATCCTGAATATAGGTCAACTTGTCATTTACTATTTGACTAATTAAAAACATCCTTCTATCTTTACCTTTGTTCCTTCTGAAAACTGAAAACCCTCACAAATTGTAACACAAAACGGAGGGTTTGATTGCTTAGAATTCATGTGTATTATTGTAATATGATGTACTCAGAATGTCACTTGTAAATTGTTATGTGCATGTACCACAAAAAGAAAAAAGTCAATGTGCAGACATACCTAAAGTTTGTTCACCTACGTATGTATCTTAGTGCAATTACCATGAAAAGTGACATTCATTGTAACGTCGATAAAATTACATCACAAGCAATGAATCACCATATATCCATGGGTAAAATAATGATTCTTAAATCTTGTGATAGTTACGTCAGTAGTGCATTTTTATGAAATTTGGCGTAATGAACTCGAAAGAAGGGGTAAAATTTTCGAATAAAAGTTTGCATATCGACTAAATGAGAACAATTTCATTACAAATACATGTATATTGAATGATTATAACTTGAAATATATGATGTATCTTTGACCAGGCTGGTCACTTAATATTTCACATAAAAGAATAAAACTATAGTTTGACTCCTAGTCACTTAAAAAACAATCAAGTCTGATATTGTTATGGTACACTCAACTGTCCTCTTATAATATCAAAATGCAACGTGATCGATCTTGTTTTTGCACACAAGTAGATGCAAATGTTCCATGAAATCTAGGAATCATCACAATCGGTAGATTGTGAGCTCACAATCTGCAGTTCGTTCGAACAATCTAGGAATGTTTAAACATTTCTAGATTGTTTTAACAATCTGCAGATTGTGAGACCTGAACAATCTAAGAATGATAGTTAATCTATCAGCTGTATGCATCGATTCCAAGATGGTGAAGGGTTCTCAAAATAATTGTTCTATTTTATCAACATTCTATAGATAGTCGATTCCTAGATTGTGAAGGGTTCACAAATAGTTGTTATATCTTATCTACAGACTATAGGGTCGATTTCAAAATTGTGAAGGCTTCTCAAATAGTTTTTCTATCTTATCAACAGGCCATAGTGGTCGAATCCTAGATTGTGGTGAGCTTTCAACTCGATTCTTTATTTTATGTACCGACTATTGGGGTCGATTCCTAGATTGTGAAGGCTTCTCAAATAGTTTTTCTATCTTATCTTCATACTATAGGGGTTGATTCCTAGATTGTGAAGGGTTCACAACTATTTTTTTTTTATCTTATCTACCAACTACAGGTGTCGATTCCTAGATTGCGAAGGGTTATGATATTTCATCTACAGACTGTATTAGATGATTCCTAGATTGTGCGAATGGTTATGACATTTCATCTACACGGTGTAATGATCTATCCCTAGATTGTGAAGAGTTATGATAATTTATCTACATTTTAAAAATGGTGTTTAGGATGTAAACATAATACTAAGCGCGTATCTTGTCCTGTTTTTTTTACACGTTTAGACCCCTAAACACGTTTAGCTACATGAATGTGTTTAGCAACTAATCACGTTTAGCTACATAAACACGTTTAATAATGTGCTTAGCAACTAAACACATTCCTTAACACATTTAGGTGAAGGTCGTACAGGTAACACACGACATTTCAATCGCTCATGAAAATTTTTAATTTTCTGTTCTTATAAGTCAGTGAGAAGAATTTTTATGGTACTTAAGTGTGTGTGAAGATACATAGAACACTTTTAAGAACTTTCTAAGCTCGGATCGCAACACAAAAAGGTGTATTTTATCTCTCATCGATGGACGTGACTGACTCACAAAATTTCGTGAATGCTGTAATGGCGTCCCCGATGTCACGAAGTGAAAACACCTCAACTGACGGGAGAAAGAGAAGTTTTATCGAGGACAATCACATGCACGATGAAGCAACAAGCTTCAAAAAGCAAAGAGGTGAGACCCGCGATCAGAATAATAGAGAAGACAATCAACGTGATGATGTAAATGGCCGCGAGTGCACGAAAACTATAGCCGATGTTTGGTGGGCAATTCAAGATTTGACAAAACATTTAGACACCAGATTCCAATCTTTAGAAAATAAAATGATGGATAAGATGAGAAATATGATTGATTCAGAAGCTGGTGTAATCAGATCGGAAATACATAGTAAGATCACGGACATAAACAATGACTTGACCCAGATTCGAGAGTCACATTCGCACACTAGTCAACAGCTAGAACGAGACATTGCAGAGGTGAAACGAAGCTACTCTAGTGTAGCGAAATCTGAGGACATGCATATGAACATTGTGATAAGAAACCTCCCTGAATCTGAAGGTGAAAATGTGATTTCAAAAGTGAATGGTCTGATGAGAGATGGTCTTAAACTTCATCACATGCAGATTGACAGTGCCGAGAGGAAGGTCTCCCACAACAGCAGGTACCCGGGGGTGATCGTAGCGAGGTGTGTGTCACAGGATGATAAGAAGAGCATCCTCGATGCAAAGAAACATCTAAAAGAAAGTCGCAACTACAGCAATGTGTACATCATGAGCGACAAACCATTCCAACAACGCGTCTTCGAGTCAAACATGAAAGTGATCTCGGATGCGATGGGTGACAACATAAGGATGACGGGGAGCGGCAAGTTGTACAGAGCGGACAGGAGTCGACACGACAACAGACACAGGAGGGACGCCTCCAGGAACCACAACCGCCAGAGGGACGATCACAACAGCAACGGCGACGAAGAGGTGAGAAGTTACGACGCATACAACGCTGAGAGCCGAGAAACACGTGGCAATGTTTACCAACATGGTACACGTGACAGCACGCACCGCACCAATCAGCAGGGAGCACGTCACGGAGTCAGAGGACTGGACACCCCAACAACCAATCAGCGGTATAGATAGGTGACTTGCGGGTTCTTGAACGTGGCAGGTTGGAGTGTTGACCCACTTTCTGAAAACTACAAATTACGTGAATTGTGTGTGATTGAGAGTGGTACTGATATAATAGGTATATGTGAAACTCATTTAATCGGAGAAGATAAACTAACTCTGGAAGGGTACCGATGGATAGGACATAACCGAACTGATCTACACGTCAATGCTAAACATGGCTCCGGTGGGGTCGGTTTTTTAATAAAGAATGAACTTTTTAATGATTTTAATGTGGATGTTATTGACAATGTGCATGAAGGTATTTTATGGATAAAGGTAATAGACAAAACCAGTTCAAAGACGGTTATGGTAGTATGTGTGTGCTATCTACCCCCTGAGAACTCTACTCGACAGGTTGATGCTGCCAATTTCTTTGACACTTTATTGCTACAGGTACATGGGTACCACCACCCTGGTATGACTTATATGTGTGGTGACTATAACAGCAGGTGTGGACAATTACTTGATTATGTGGAAGGTGTAGATACCATACCTAACAGAAACGTCATAGACAATGTTGTGAATTCACACGGACGATTGTTTATTGATTTTTTAATTAATGTAAACTACTGCATGTTGAATGGCAGATGTGGTGATTTAAATGATTTTACTTTTATTTCCAGCCGTGGTAAATCAGTGGTCGATTATTGCTTGTGTGCATATGAGTGTATAAATAAATTTAGTGATTTTCAGGTGATTAGGCCAAGTGACTTGCTAAGTGCACATGTAGGTGGGATTGACCCCTCGGCTATCCTAAAATTGGATCACTCAGTTATCCGGTGGACAGTGGACGTTAGTGTGAAGGACACAACAGTATCCTCCGTTTCAGGTGATAGCTGCACCTACAGTACCAAGTTCGATACTTCTGTGATTAGTGATTCGTTTTTAGCTTCAGGAAAGTGTCAAGCTGACATAAACGATATTATTTTAGAACTGGAAAATTCCACGATCTGTCAATCAGCATTGGACAACGCATATAATGAGTTTGTGAATATCATTAATGGTGAGATGAAAGAACAATTACCGGCAAGAACTATTATACATGATGCACTGGGCGGGAATAAGCGACGTAAAATGAAGAAGAAATGGTGGAGTCAAGAGTTAACAGTACTTTGGAACGCTTTATGTGTCTCAGAGCGAGACTGGCGCAAGTGTAAAGGAGCCCGAAAACCAGTTCTTAAAAGCATGTATGTTGGTAAAAGGAATGAATTGGATAAAAGATGTAAAAGAGCCAAGCGGGAGAGTAATAAGAAAACTATAAGCGAACTAGAGGAACTTAGTACTACGGACGTGGGGCAGTTTTGGAAGAAAATAGGAAACGTAGGAGTCGGCTGTGAGAGAAGAAGTAAGATCCCCATGGAGGTGAGATTGGAGGATGGGGCTATAAGCAGTGATCCCGAAACCGTTTTAGACAAATGGAAAACAAGTTACTCTGACCTCCTGAACTGTAATATCAGAGTCCCTAATATGTTAACACGACGATGATAATGACCAGTCAGAGATGTGTGAACCAATTTCACTGGACGAGGTACGAGTTGCAGTGACTAATGCAAAGAAAGGTAAAGCAAGTGGATTCGATGATTTGCCAGTTGAAATATTTAATAACGAAGTGTGTA
Organism: Gibbula magus; assembly: GCA_936450465.1. Lineage (NCBI taxonomy): Eukaryota > Metazoa > Mollusca > Gastropoda > Trochida > Trochidae > Gibbula > Gibbula magus. The sequence continues at coordinate 46,285,792 of OW388304.1, read as the reverse complement.
TACTGTATTTATATAAACTGTTTACAATTTGTTTTAATACTGGGCAAATACCTGCAAGCTGGACCAAAGGAATAATCAACCCAATCCCTAAAGCACAGATGGAAGACGCGAGAGACCCGCTTTCTTATCGGGGACTAACTATCACTTGTGCATCTTATAAACTGTATTGCTCTATCCTCAACACAAGATTATCTAGTTACATTGAAGAGGGAAATATTTTAGATGACAGCCAAAACGGTTTTAGAAGAGGCCGATCGACCACTGAACACGTTTCCTCGCTTACTTCCATCATCGAAACACGAAAATCTTTGAAGAAATCTTCTTTCACAGCTTTCATTGATCTTCGGAAGGCTTATGACTGTATTGATCGTTCTACAATGTGCTTAAAATTACTTGAAGCGAACATAAAAGGTAAAATGTTTAATGCTATTACCTCCCTTTACAGAACAGTTGAGTGTTGTGTGAGATTAAACGGAAGACGATCGTCGTGGTTTGATGTGCAATGTGGACTAAAACAAGGATGTTTACTGTCACCTTTACTTTTTAATATTTACATCAATGATCTTTTATCCTCGATTACTGAATTATCTGTCGGAGTGGTCATTAACGACAAGACTGTTGGAGTTCTCGCATATGCCGACGACTTGGTTCTACTAGCCGAATCTGAGAGTGACTTGAATCTTTTGCTGGACTGTCTGAATAACTGGTGTGGAAATAACTCAATGACTGTTAACAACGGGAAATCTAAGATCGTCCACTTTAGACCAGCATCAACGCCTCGGACCCTTGCTACTTTTAAATGTGGAGAAACTGTTCTGGAAATTACAGATTTTTATAACTACTTGGGAATTCTTTTAACAGAGCACCTAGATTTTAACCGTATGGCCAAAGCATCGGCCAGCTCAGCTAGCAGAGCATTAGGTTTGCTTATTTCAAAGTTTAAGATATTAGGTGGAATGCGACTGGATACCTTTACAAAGTTATACGATTCCATGGTGTGGTCAGTCATCGCATACAGCGCCAGTATCTGGGGAACCTACAACATGTCGTACATAGAGGCAGTACAGAACAGGGCTATGCGTTTCTTCCTCGGAGTTCGACGTTTCGCCCCTACCAACGCAGTGAGTGGAGACATGGGCTGGGTCCCCACGACCGTCCGGCAGTGGGGATGCGTGACGCGCCTCTATATGCGACTCCGAAACTTGGATCCTGGAAGATTAACCTACCACATATTTACTTGGACTCACCAGTGGGGTACTAGACGCAAACGAAATCAGGTATACAGGATCAGCGACAAGTATAATCAACTGGGAATGGGACACTTTACATCCCTAAATCACAGATATCACGGGCGATTCGTTTCAGACAAGATAGAGGAGGCTGTTTTTAATGAAATTTTATCAAGATGGAAACAAGACATATCTAAACCAAATGGAAACAAGCTCCGTACGTACTGTACTTTTAAGAACACCTATAAGACGGAACCATATGTAATACAGCTTACTAATAGAAGTCAGAGAAGCGCCTTGGCAAAGTTTAGGTGTGGGGTAGCCCCCTTGAAGATAGAGACTGGGCGGTACACAAACACCCCTGTGGAGGAGAGGACTTGCCCTGTATGTACAGACCAAGTTGAAGATGAGACACATGTCCTCCTACACTGTCCTCTGTACGAAGATGTTAGACGTGACCTGTACACCCGGTGTGTTTTAGAGTGCCCTCACTTCTCCGATTTTAATGATATACAGAAAGTGGGTTTTATTCTTTCCTCACCTGAAGTGATTTTTACAAGTGCCAAGACCTGCAAAGCTATTTTATCTACCCGTACAGACTTTTTATTTCATCGATAAGTATTTTACACATTACACATATGTTTATGGCAATATTCGTACTTTTATGGTACAATTCTGTATGTATAATATATTTTAAATTGCACTTCATACTCATCTTATTTATATATTCTTAATGTTTATCTATACCCTATGTATTTACATGTTATGTACTTATACCTTATTTGTTTTATGTATAATATCTATATTTTAGTGTAATTTAGTGTATATGTATATATATAGTCTCTCGTAACCCATTTTTGGGTGGCTCGATGTATTTTTCTTATGTACATTTTATTGCTGTATTTTAATGATTGCGAGGTGAGACTCGAATAAAACATCTGTCTGTCTGTCTGTCTGTAATCCGACCCATTGGGGAAATTCTCAAACATGTTTAGGAAAGTGTTTAGCCACTGGTGCAATGTCTGTCTAAACACGTTTAGAAATGTGTTTAAAAGCTATTCATGATTTAATAACAGATGTTATATCGTTCTTGTGTTTAACTATTAAGCACTATCCTAAACATGTATAGCATTAAACATGTAACGGTGGTGTTTAATTGCTAAACGCGATTTTTACAGTGTACAGACTGCAGCGGTCGATTCCTAGATTGTGAAGGGTTATGATAAAAAGTAACGGCGAAAAACTAAAAGGGAAAAAGTCACATTGTTTTCATATAAAGGAACAATAAGAGTATTGTATTGAATTGAATTAATATTGATAATCTTGTCATTGAAGTTTATTGAAAACATTAATACTACTTTTAAGGATGAATCAACAAAGTAAAGTATACTTGTTATCTGTAATAACAAAATTAAAACAGGATTATTTTCTTCCAACTGATCAGCTAACTTAGATTTAAGCTTAATTGAGTAAACTAATTTACTATAACAACATTTGTCACCTTTGATCAGCAAGACTATCTTCAAGGACAAAAACATTTAAACTGTTACTGTACTGTGTCTTAACAAGTAAATAAACTCACTTATAATCACTAATCACTGATCTTTACCTTCTACAATGACATTGTGCTAATGTGCCATTGTGCTTGTATATATTATAATGTATTGTTAAACTTGTTTAATAAAAACACTTGAAAACTGTTACTTTTTTCATAACAAAAACGGTTACTTTTTACCCTGTTACTTTTTTCCGAGGACCTATGTACATGTACGTGCCTATCTTCTAATTTGTGTGTTTAAACGTCTTCTGTTGTGGAATTGCGTGAAAGCTTGTTATCAGTTTTTTCTTCTCTTCCTATGAAACCCCACTCCGCTTTAGTGTCAGGGTATTTCGCTTCAAGGAATGTGTTAAACTTGGGTCGTTGTTCATTGTCCATGATTGATTTCTACAATATATACGACATGTATTCCAGAATGTATATATATATATGTTACTGCTGATGAAAACAACAGGTTGGTCACAGTGCGGATTACATTTTAACGAGAAGAGTTAACGATTATATCTCACTTTGCCGGACAGCTGATGTTATGATAACGGATTAACGGAAGCCTTGCCGGCTATAGTCTATTCCAGTGAGTAGTTGTCAGTAATAAGCGTAGGCTTGAGCTTGCATTCACTGATTATATGTGAGTGAACTCGACTTCAAATAATCAAACGCTGACTGATCCAGATTTTGATTACTTGACAGTGAGTGAATTGTTCACGATTATAAGTTAGATTGAGTGAACAATAATTCAAATTATTATGATGTTCACTGCCCATATATATAGACCCGAGAAAATGGCAAACGCACAGGTTTACGTTCAGTTCATTCCAAATTCAAGAGGAGGTATAGACATCTGGTTTAACTCGGTCACAAGTTTCGGGTCATGAGCACCAAACAAAATCGCGTTTATTGGAAATGTTGTAAGACTGGCTGCCCTGCTACGGCTAATACTGTCGATGATGTTCTCAGTAGTTGCAGGAACATTCACAACCATCATCAGGATGAAGTCCAACTTCAGATTGACACTTTCCTTGCTGTTGTGAAGACCAAAGTACGGAAGATTCAAGGCCAGTCTAAGACATTCACGATGAGGAACTTCACAGTAAGTAACACTTCAGATATTACCTGGATGTTGTCTAATCGAAGTCAAAAGCTGTTAAGCATTTATGAAAATTAACACACTCTTCCAAGACACTCTTCTAAGAAAATATTTAATGCGAGATATCCAACATTTCATGTGATACAATTCTATGTTTCTTAATTTTATTTTATATTTTTTTAATTTCAGAACTCCGCGCAGATGTTCCCGAAGTTGTGCCTGCAGTGCCGACTTTCTACGGCGCACGTTCGTGTCTGTACCGAGCCCGTGCAAAGGAAATGCCGAAGTTGCCACGACAGCGCGATGACATCAACCTCCCCGATGTCCCCGAAATAAAGTCTGCAAGTGTCTGCAATATATTTTAACCATTCCATGCCATGATTTTTTATGTATACCAAATGTATGTTGAAATAAAGTTTATAAAATGTTTTTGAAATAAAGTTTATAAAATGTTTTTGAAATAAAGTTGATAAAATGTTTACAATATATTTATACCAAATGTATGTTGAAATAAAGTTTTAATTTCAAATGAAAATAAAGTGACTTTTAGTTACATGTATCCGAATCAGACTATACGTTAATCCCCTATTGTTCATGGATTACCGCGCATCGGTAACTTTGAATTGAGAAGTCGGCTGTCCGGCAAATCGAGAACCCGCCGAGTTAACTGACCCAGCAGCCTTAATCGTTGTGAAAACTTTTGATAAGGAAATGTCCGTGTCTTCATGTACTTGTTGTGTCAGTAAAGGACGCAGTGAGTAAACCAATGACCCAAACAAGAGGAATGGGCTGATTACTATTATGATTATTAGAGTTCAGTTAGTCGATAGACAGGATAATGTTTCATGTAAAAAAGTGCGGGTCCTGTTTATCAGCTGCATCTGCTTAAATACTCTTTAAACCTTTAAATACAAACTCTATGATTGTAACGTTTGATTACTAAATGTAGTCTAAATGTTATAATATGTTATTCTTCCAAGCTGTTCTGTGGATAAAGGCCAGACTGTAATAGGTATACCCTGCAGGTTTTCTTGCATACTTTTAATTGTTACATATGTTGATTATTGCGTTATTGTTATACATTTGTATATCCTTGTATATTCCTTATTAATACTACATATCAATTGACACAATAATTAAAACATTAAATGTTGTTCTTTTAAAAAAAGTTAATTCTTTCAACATTCTACATTTTGTCCCATGTACAATGTATAATACAATTGAAAAGATGTACAAAATTAAGACTACTTCCTTATTCTGCAAAGGCGATGTTTCGATATAGATTCTAATATAATGCTGATGACACTCAAACAAGTAATGTTAACGACAACTATGTTGAAACATTGCCGATACAGCATAATTTTGTATACACACTGTATCTAGTCTTCATCAACTTCTAGAATATGCCATTCAAAACCGTCAAATACAGTAATTTATACACAACTATTCCATAATGTGAGTCCAACAGTAAACAGTTGTATGCAGCAGTCACAGAACAGGATGTTTGGTGGGATGTCATGGTCTATAACATCAACAGTGTGGTGTCGTCTGTAATTAGCCGTGATTGATTGGGTAATCCCAGTATAATTAGTAAAAACAACACGCTAAATAGCATGACTTCATACCAATCGCAATGGACGATCAACTGACGATTGGCATTATAACCAGTAAAAAATTGTTTTTATTACCAAAAAGCATTCATTGGCAAATTATATATACCACTTTGGTATTGTAACTTGGGAATCATAAGGGCAGGAAATCCGTTCTCGCAAAGAAAGGCATTATGTTCCGGGTGGCATTATAAGCAGGGTATATTGTAGTCGCTTGATGACAAATTAAAACCCATCACAATCTAGGATTTTGCCGGTATAGTTGGTAGATAAAATATAAAAACAATATCGAAACGAGAATCGACCCTTGCAGTCGGTAGATGATATATTGGTGTTCGGAAAAAAGTTCCAGGAAAAAAATCCCGGAAAAAAAGCACTGGAAAAAAGGCCCGCGGAAAAAAGTCCCATTACTAAAAAAACAGGTTGTATTAATGTGAACATCAAAGATATTGTAAAGAAAACATGAAGGATAAAGAAGGATGTTGTGATATGTAAATTCGGATTAATTTAGTTTGAGATATAAGACTTTATCTCAATCTAGGATTAATTAAGATTAATTAAGGATACTTGACTAATTTAGGGTTAGTGAGTCTCAATGAGCTGAGTGAATCAACTGAACCTATGTTTGGTTATGGCTTCTAACTTGGGGCTATATAGCTGTAATCATGATTTTCATTATTAACCATTCCATCATGGACTTGATTCAGATAAACAAGGGTGGTGTGAAGTTGGTGTTAGATGGCTACATGTACACCAAAAAGGCAACTAGGAAGTCAAGGATAAATCTTACCAAACTCCGCCTGTCTATGAAAAGTGGAGCGACAATGGCCCAAACCATCCTGATCGTATCCTTGCTAGCGCTTTCGCGACAATGAGGGGATTGGAGCTTCTTGCTTATTCAAATACCATCTATATGGATGGAAGTCCATCCCCTAATTCATGCATGGAGTTGCGCGAAACATTAGACTGACTAAAGTGCAGTGAATGTCCAGGGTAGAACATGAGATTAAAGTTCAGTGCTATGTCCAGGGTACAACATGATATTAATGTTCAGTGCTATGTCAAGTATCATTGTCATTAGAAAATGATTAATGTTCGTATTAATGTCATGAAATGCTATGAAATACTATGTCTAGTATCGTTATTGCATTGTTGTTATTACATTGTTTCTGAAAAAATGTTTTAACAACATATATGTGTGTTTTTTTTGTGATATGTGACCTAAAATAAAAAATAGGACTTTTCTCCTAGTTAATTTTGGACTTTTCTTCCGGGACTTTTTTCCCCCTATAATCGATATATCATAACCCTTCACAATCTGGTAATCGACCCGTTGTAATCGGTAGATAATAAAATGCCATAACATTCACAATCTAGGAATCGACCACTACGGTAGGTAGATGTAATATCATAACCCACAATTTAGGAATCAACCCCTGTAGTCGTTAAATGAAATATCACAACCCATCACAATCTAGGAATCGACCGTATAGTCGGTAGATAAGATAGAATAAACTATTTGAGAACCCTTCACAATCTAGGAATCGACCCCTAAAGTTATGACATGAAATTCTATAACTCATCACAATCTAGGAATCAACGCGTGTAGTCGTTAGATGAAATATCATAACTCTTCACAATCTAGGAATCGATCCTAAAGTCGGTAGATAGGATAGAACAAACTATTTGAGAACCCTTCACAATCTGGGAATCGACCCCTTAAGTCATTAGATGAAATTCTATAACCCTTCACAATCTATGAATCGACCCATGTAGTCTTTTGGTAAGACAGAAAAACTATTTGAGAACCCTTCACAATCTTTGAATCGACCCCTGAAGTCGTTAGATGAAAGTCTATCAGCCTTCACAATCTGGGAATCGAAACATGTAGTCTTTTGATAAGAAAGAAAAACTATTTGAGAACCCTTCACAATCTGGGAATCGACGCTATTGTCGGTAGATAAGATAACAAAAAACTATTTGAGAACCCATCACAATCTAGGAATCGACCGATGTAGTCGTTAAATGCAATATCAAAACCCTTCACAATCTAGGAATCGACCCCTGTAGTCTACTCAAATCTTCAATATTCCCGGCGGTAATACTTATGGAGCTTCATCAAGGCCTCATTTCTCTGTACTATCTGTAAACCTCTCGCATACGTCTGTGTAGAGTGTTCTCCCCTTCACTTCCATTACTAGGTGTAAACAAACAAGCGCGGTATGTCAATCAGATGTGATTTGTGATTGTCATGTTGCACTCAATTTATAATATACTCAACAGTAATATGTATCAAACGTAGAAGTGTAATAGATAAGAAAACAAGCTTGATGCGGAATGAGCCAGTGGAGGGATACGTTACGGACACTGGGTTCATAACGTCACGCATTTAACGAGAGAGAACTTGTCCAAATTAATTTGTTTATTCAATCGTGTTTTCGTCAAATTTAGTAAATTTGAAAACCTCTGCAACCAAACTTTTCCGATGTGTTTGTCAACACACTATTTTATTCTCTGCAACAACATAATTAGTTGCATGGTTGGAACAATGATGAATAGTTGCTGTAAAAAGATTTAGTTGCAGATCCCTATAGGGAACTGCAACCAAATTCACTACAATCGAGGTTTCAGGTACATTTGTGCCCTGACACCAAATTTATAGATGTCACATATATTATATCATATCATAAACAATCATCTCTGATCTGAGTTTGATCGCTTGATCAGTTTGATCAGTTTCTCTTACTTCAGATGCATTTGAAAGTCATTATGGAATCCCCGTCACTAGGACCTTTATGTATTAAACGACCTCTACATTGTTTAGCAGTGAACAAAACAAACGCCCTCTAATCGTGTAGTAGTTAACAAATGACCTCTACACTGTTTAGTAGTGAACAAAACAAATGACCCTACATTGTTTAGAAGTGAACTAAACAGATGACCTCTCCATTGTTTAGAAGTGAACTAAACAGATGACCTCTCCATTGTTTAGAAGTGAACTAAACAGATGACCTCTCCATTGTTTAGTGGTGAATAAAACAAATGCCCTCTACATTGTTTAGTGGTGAATAAAACAAATGCCCTCTACATTGTTTAGAAGTGAACTAAACAGATGACCTCTCCATTGTTTAGTGGTGAATAAAACAAATGCCCTCTACATTGTTTAGTGGTGAATAAAACAAATGCCCTCTACATTGTTTAGTGGTGAATAAAACAAACGCCCTCTACATTGTTTAGTGGTGAATAAAACAAATGCCCTCTACATTGTTTAGAAGTGAATAAAACAAATGACTCTACACTGTTTAGAAGTGAATAAAACAAATGCCCTCTACATTGTTTAGTGGTGAATAAAACAAATGCCCTATACATTGTTTAGTGGTGAATAAAAAAAATGCCCTCTACATTGTTTAGAAGTGAACAAAACAAATGACTCTACATTGTTTAGTAGTGAACAAAACAAATGACCCTACATTGTTTAGAAGTGAACTAAACAAATGCCCTCTACATTGTTTAGAAGTGAACTAAACAGATGACCTCTCCATTGTTTAGTGGTGAATAAAACAAATGCCCTCTACATTGTTTAGTGGTGAATAAAACAAATGCCCTCTACATTGTTTAGTGGTGAATAAAACAAATGCCCTCTACATTGTTTAGTGGTGAATAAAACAAATGCCCTCTACATTGTTTAGAAGTGAATAAAACAAATGACCCTACATTGTTTAGTAGTGAACTAAACAGATGACCTCTCAATTGTTTAGTAGTGAACATAGCAAATGCCCTCTACATTGTTTAGTGGTGAATAAAACAAATGCCCTCTACATTGTTTAGTGGTGAATAAAACAAATGCCCTCTACATTGTTTAGAAGTGAATAAAACAAATGACCCTACATTGTTTAGTAGTGAACTAAACAGATGACCTCTCAATTGTTTAGTAGTGAACATAGCAAATGCCCTCTACATTGTTTAGTGGTGAATAAAACAAATGCCCTCTACATTGTTTAGATTGAACAAAACAAATGACCCTACATTGTTTAGAAGTAAACTAAACAGATGACCTCTCCATTGTTTAGTGGTGAATAAAACAAATGCCCTCTACATTGTTTAGAAGTGAATAAAACAAATGACCCTACATTGTTTTGAAGTGAATAAAACAAATGCCCTCTAAATTGTTCAGTAGTGAATAAAACAAATGACTCTACACTGTTTAGAAGTGAATAAAACAAATGCCCTCTACATTGTTTAGTGGTGAATAAAACAAATGCCCTATACATTGTTTAGTGGTGAATAAAAAAAATGCCCTCTACATTGTTTAGAAGTGAACAAAACAAATGACTCTACATTGTTTAGTAGTGAACAAAACAAATGACCCTACATTGTTTAGAAGTGAACTAAACAAATGCCCTCTACATTGTTTAGAAGTGAACTAAACAGATGACCTCTCCATTGTTTAGTGGTGAATAAAACAAATGCCCTCTACATTGTTTAGTGGTGAATAAAACAAATGCCCTCTACATTGTTTAGTGGTGAATAAAACAAATGCCCTCTACATTGTTTAGTGGTGAATAAAACAAATGCCCTCTACATTGTTTAGAAGTGAATAAAACAAATGACCCTACATTGTTTAGTAGTGAACTAAACAGATGACCTCTCAATTGTTTAGTAGTGAACATAGCAAATGCCCTCTACATTGTTTAGTGGTGAATAAAACAAATGCCCTCTACATTGTTTAGTGGTGAATAAAACAAATGCCCTCTACATTGTTTAGAAGTGAATAAAACAAATGACCCTACATTGTTTAGTAGTGAACTAAACAGATGACCTCTCAATTGTTTAGTAGTGAACATAGCAAATGCCCTCTACATTGTTTAGTGGTGAATAAAACAAATGCCCTCTACATTGTTTAGATTGAACAAAACAAATGACCCTACATTGTTTAGAAGTAAACTAAACAGATGACCTCTCCATTGTTTAGTGGTGAATAAAACAAATGCCCTCTACATTGTTTAGAAGTGAATAAAACAAATGACCCTACATTGTTTTGAAGTGAATAAAACAAATGCCCTCTAAATTGTTCAGTAGTGAATATAACAAATGACCTCTACATTGTTTAGTAGTGAACATAACAAATGCCCTCTACATTGTTTAGGAGTGAACAAAACAATGACCTCTACATTGTTTAGTAGTGAACATAGCAAATGACCTCTACATTGTTTAGTAGTGAACAAACAATGACCTCTACATTAGTAGTGAACATAACAAATGACCTCTACATTGTTGTGAAAAGCAATAAATTAAATGGCATTAACACTTTGAAGTCAATAATTGTATGATATTGAAAAGTTTCATTTACTAGAAGCATTTATCAGAGGTTTAAAAACCTACAATTGTTTACCCATATTGGCCAGGGCTTTTAGTTCGAAATTCAAATAATTGTTGCAAAGGAGCTTCTGCAGCTAGTGGCGATTACCGCAATGGCACCTGTTTAGAGCTCTGACCTAAATCCTATAAACCAATTATGGAACTCCAGACTCGGAGAATACCTCGCAGAAATCCATCTTTACAAAGATTATGGACTGCATTGCAACAACTTGTTCATCTCAAGGAGATAAGTTCTGGATGATACACCCGCTATTTACTGTAACTATTGATTAACTAATTGATATCTGCGTATCAACGATGTACTATTTCTCTCCTCGTGAATAAAATATGCCCAAATGTAACCGATGAGAATAGAATCCCCAACTATTGAATAAGGATACAACACACGAAAACGTTGTTGTCAAATTAATTTTAGGTAATGTGCTTGAGGAATTCAACAATTATTTCAAGATACATCAGACTGGACACCGGCATGTTTTCATCATTGTTGCGCTCAACTTATTGTTTGGAGTATAAGAGACAATGTTGACTGTGCTTATTATTGACTATTATTCGAGGAATAAAATGTACTTGTGTTTGAGAGAAACGGGATATCGTGTACTAATCTCTTATTGTCTGCACTTGCAGGGTGCTGGAGTCCTACTTCCCGTGTGTTGACGAAGCGGTGTCAGAATGCATGCTGTCAGGGGACGGGGTGACGGCCGTGTCCTTTAGTGACCTGGGTATGATCTCCTCCCGCTACTGCAGATCAGGTGAGTCGGCACGGCACATCACAGCTAGAGCATCCCCTTGTAGCAACTCATATCACAACACAGTTCATAGCAACGCAAAACATGGCAGTGCCTCACATAACAGCACATGGCAATACAGAACAATGTAGCACATCAAAAACATTACTTGGTTGCACATCACAACACAGGGCTTGGTTGGTCATCACAACACAGATTTGACACAACATCACAACACCGTTTTTCGCAGCTAATCACAACACCATGTTTGACAGCACATCAAAACAAAGAATTTGGTTTCACATCGCAACACAAAATGTGGCAGCACATTAAAACGCAGAGTTTGGGTAGCATATCAGAACACAAAACCCAGTATCGTATCACAACACAACACTTTGCAGCACATCATAACATTAAATTCAGGAACTCATCATAGTAATTCGTAGCACATCGGAGTACACCAGTGCATTTAAACACAGTCCTTGGTAGAACATCATACCACAGAACTGGCAGCACATCCCAGCCGTATAATGCTGTATAATGTCCACCATATCAAACATGTATGTAATAACATACTTGACAACAAAGATAAACACCTAACGTACACCGGGGTCGAGAGTAGACGTGTTTTCAGGAGCTCTCACCAGTGTGATAACAATGTGATTACAATCACCTTAAAAGGCAATTTCAACTACAAATAATAATGTGGGATTGATAATGAACTATTATTCGACATAATAGTAAGAAGATTTATGTTGGATGACGTATATTCAGACACATTTTTGTGGATTTGTGAAAGTGACCGTTCAAACTTCAATGGACTCCATATTCAATATGAGGATGTGTGTGAATGGATTCATTCGATACATGTAAATAAACCTCCACCAGTGAAGAATAAACTCAAGACACTCTTTGCTCTAAATATACTTGATATTCCTCATTATTTCATTAAATAGTTTGAACTTGTAAACAAATGACTGACACCCCGGCCGGCAACTCTAAACGCCGACGTAGTTCCCCCATTTCTCCCCAAGTGGATATATCATTCTCTTTATCCAAGAGAACCAGATCATTGTCGGATAGTTCTGTCAATGTTGAAGAATCAAATATGGCAAATGAGGAAGTTGTACCACAAATCATTGAGGCCTTCAATTCTCCAGCATTGTTAGAAAAAGTAGGCATGGACCTAGCTGGAGTAATTATGCCACAAATCAACTTGACACTTAACAGTAAGCTTAAATCTATGCTGGAAGCTACATGGAAATAAGGAGCATACCGATTCTTTGGAAAAGAGAGTTATTGAATTAGAAGACAAACTTAAGTCAAAGGACTCTCAACTGGATGATATTTATCAGTACAGCCGCAGAAATAATGTTCCTATCTTCGGAATAAATGAAGAAGCTGGGGAAAATATTGATGAAATTATGATCCAACTAGCAGGTTCAATTGGGGTTTGAACAGGACATTGAACGGAGTCCCAGGACTTGCAACCCTGCTAAATACACAGGAGGAAGACCGAGACCAATACTTGTTCAATTCATGTCTGATCGCAGAAAGAGGGAGCTAATGAAGAATCTCAAGAAACTGAGGGCTCTACAAAGTCAGTTAAACATCTTCATAAATGACGACCTCACAAAAGAAAGAGCCCGTATTGCCGCAGATGTAAGGACATTAGTAGAATCAAGAAAATTGTCTGGTTCATGGGTACGAGACGGTATTATGTAATGGAGAATGCATGAGGAGCCGTGGATTCGTTAAAAATAATCAACGAGCCCCGAAGGGGCGAGTTGATTATTTTTAACGAATCCACGGCTCCGAATGCATTCTCCATCTTAATCCATGTATGACGTCACGAAACATACATATGTGATTATCTAGCTATATAGACAATATATTTCAATTATGTAACCTAAAAAATATATTATTTTGCAAATTTCGGTGCCCATTCATCGGATATGGTACACGTAGCTTCGGCCCTTATGAAATGGATTCTTCCACGCACGTGCATGGCGCAAATCTTCCACGCAAAGCGATTTGACTGACAGCCAAACTCCTGCATTTCATGTGTTTCAGCACGATCCCCACGCGTTTCACACTTTACCACTCATGTTTAGAATACAGGGATCTTACTGACAAACAATCAAATGATTACCAACAGGCCTGGTAGCCGAATACGTTAAGGCTCTGCGTAACAGTCGAAGGGTTACATGTTCGATTCCCGGGTCAGACATTACAAAAATAATCAGATATACTAAGACAAAATTCATTAATCGTGAACAAATTACATAGTGAGCCATTACGAAAATGTCAAAACCTGACACCCCTCCTGACTGGATTAGTCAATGACCAGTAGATTCTTAAAAATAATCCACTGTTAACACAATAGAGTGACGTCATCACCATGGATTAATTTTGCCAGAAAGCTTGACGGCCATGTCAGTCTCCCAACAAAGAGACATCAATTTGACAAACTGATTGAGTCACTAAACTCAAAAGCCGCCAGTTCATAGATGCTGACGACAGAACAGAACAGAACAGAACAGAATTTTATTCTCATGAATCATACAAAATGATTTTGAGAACATACAGTCGTTTCATAAAACACAGCATATATATGTATATAGATTTAAAAAAGACTAAGGACAGTTTTAGCTAAATGTGATGAGTGGATAGTAATCTGATTTCATTAGTGAGATAAATTTGTCAATATGTGGATTGGTACAAAAATAGGTGGGAAGTATTTTCTTGCGTTCATATTGTAGATATGCACACGATAAGATAATATGATACTCGTCACATATGACATGGTGTTTACAAAGTGTACATGTTCTATTTGTCTCCATAATATTAAACCATCTTCCCGTTTCGATAGGTAATCTATGATTAGTAGTTCTTAATTTAGTTAACCAAATACGAAATTTCGATGGGAGATCTAAAAGATAAGGTTCCAGGATGAGTGAAGTTTTGTATAGATGATAATATTTTCCTTTAGAAGAATTTTGAGCCTCGGAGTACCATGATTGTTTGAACTGGTCAATTAATGAAATTTTGACTCGATTTTTTAACCAGTTGATGCTAGGGAAATTTTGGGATTGCCAAATATAAGATAGTCCAACGTCTTGAAGGATATGTCTTACCGTTTTTAATTGGTCGAAATTAGCATGCTGGGAAGATTACACTAATGTCATTATGTTATAAAGAATGTGGGGGAATTTACCAGTTTCAGTTATAACTTTACACCAATAGGTTATGATTTTGATTATGAATTGGGCAGGTATCCTATTGATGTTCACATTAAGGTAAAAGATAAACCATAAAATTTGGAGTAGATTGCTTTACTTTAAGAATGTATTTACAAAATTTTAAGTGCGTTCTTTCCAAGATTATTGAATTTTGATATCCCCACACTTCCGAACCGTAAAGTAGAATTGGTAAGACGCATTGATCAAATAGTTTTAGCTGGCAGTCTATTGGTATCTGTAAATTTCGAATGATTCTAAAAATTGAAAACATGGCTCTTGATGCTTGTTCCGAAAGACGACAGCGGGGAGGAGGAAATGTGCGCGATTACTTTGTAAATATTGAAACAACTATGTTATAAACACACGCGGAATCTAACATGTGCATTTGTTTACAAACATTAGCGAGTGACGGTCTTCGTTCTGATTGACTGCCCCGCACTACCACAAACCAATCAATGACTAGAGCGTCGACGCTGCTTCATGGTGCACATGTACCGCTAGGAATGCTTGTGTTTGAAACTGTTGATCTTATGTGACCCAGTTATTGAACTCACACAAACATGAACAGTCAGAACCGACTAATGTATGTTTATGAACTATTTCTTTGAAATGAAATGACTCTCTCACATGTATTTCATGACGCTTGATCAGTCTAAACTGACTTTAGATAAGACAAAACACTTTTATTTTTATTGATATGCCTTTGCTTGAGAATATAAAATAGCTAACTTTAGTTTGTATTTTGAATCACTTTTCTCATGTGTTTTTCTTTTCATACTCCAAATTGGTTGAAGCCTTTAGTTTTATTTTATTTATCAGACTACCACTTTTGGGTGGTTTTTTTATTTTATTTATTTACTTTGTTTATCAATTGTTTTGTTTGCATTCTCCAACAACTTGATGGGGTAAGTTAAAAACAAAGACTACTATTTTACATTGTGTGCGATATTTAGATTCACAAACAAATTTGAATTTTTTTCCCCCGAGATTCATAACTACTTAACCTTGCATGTATATTTATTCATTCAACTGGCAATGATACCCTATATTTATTAATTTATTTGATGGGAGTTGAAATAGAATTATATCGACAGAGAATTGGGGTGTTTCATGGGAAAAGTCCTTAGTTCTTCAAGGGCCAAGATTGATCTCAATACATATGTCTTTATATTATTTTTCACTACCATGGGTATCCAGGGTATTCATGTGTTTCTTATTTTGTTGATATGTTGTGGGGATGTTCATCCAAACCCTGGGCCTATTTTACCAAACGATAATCAAAGTTTAATATAATTCATATAAATGTGCGACGCTTAAGAGACAAGATTGATATCATTAGTCATGAATTTAAGGATTTTGAAGGTATTTGCATAACAGAAACATGGTTACATTCAAATATCCTAGATGATAATATGATACCTGGATTTCACAAACCTTTTAGACAGGATAGACCTACTAGGCAGAGGGGTAGCAGTTTATGTACGTGAAAACATGTATGTAAAACGTATGGAAGATCTTTCTATAATTGACTTAGAATCAATTTGGGTAAAATTACTTGCAGAAATAGCCATTCTTTGATCGGAACTTTCTATCACGCTGATGAAAGTAATCACTACTGGGATCTAATTGATATGTCAATAGGAAATGCATTAGATCTAGATATAGATATGGCAATCGTAGGTGATTAATGTAACATTGATTATCTTAATTATCAAAAACAGAGCTTAGATGATCTTCAAGAAAAATATGGCCTTAGACAAATTATAAGTGAACCTACAAAACTAACCGAGCACTCTCTGACATTGATAGATTTGATATTTGTTTCTAATTATGCAAGTGTGAGCTCATCGGGAGTTCTAGACCCCGTGTGTCCAGTCTATCTTAGCATGAATCATCCAAAGCCTTGTAATTTTAAATTTGAAAGGAAGATATATAATTATTCTTTGTTAGACATTGAAGGTTTAAATTCGTACCTCCGTGAAGTTAACTGGGAAGAGTTTCTAAATTCTGACGATATTGACTCGCTAGTTTATGAGCTTACGGATACTCTTGTAAGTGTATGTGACATATTTATTCCAAATAAAATCATTACTGTAAGAAATGAAGACAAGCCGTGGATGAGCTCACCAATACGCAGACTTATCAGAAAACGCAATCGTAAACACAGACTTGCTATGATACGTAATTTACCCCGTGACTGGGACGAGTTAAGAACTACAAGAAATAAGGTAATATCAGAAATTAGAAAGGCAAAAGAAATCTACTTTATGAAAGTAAAAAACATGATAAATGAGCAGTGTCATAATAAAAAATGGTGGCAGTTAATTAAATACTATCTCAAGAAAAGAGATAGATCATCATCTTTTCCATCTATCTCCCATGAAAATGTAATTTATGATGACCCTCCATCCATATCTAATATATTCAATGACTTTTTCGTAAACCAATCAACAGTAGAAGACCCCGAACGCCTTCTCAAATATCGAACTGTTTAGATAGTATTGAAATAACACGGATGTTCAAGATGTTCTTCTTTCATTAGACACACGCAAAGCAACAGGTCCGGATGGTATTGGTAATACATTCCTTAAGCTTTCTGCTAGAGTTTTATCTTGTCCTCTCGCTTTAGTATTTAATAAATGTTTAAACCTAGCAATATTTCCCGAAGTATGGAAATGCGCTTCTGTTATACCTATTCATAAGAACGATAGTGTCAATGACTGTAGTAATTATAGACCAGTTTCTCTTACCTGTTGTTTGTCTAAGGTGTTTGAAAAATGTGTCCATAAGTATGTCTTTAATTTCTTCAGAGACAATAATCTCATAAGTAAATTACAATCTTGTTTGATTCCGGGAGATTCAACTACTTACCAGTTATTAGATCTATATAATTTCATTTCAAGTGCCATGGACAAAGGTAAAGAAGTAAGAGCAGTGTTTTGTGATATTAGTAAGGCTTTTGATAAAGTTTGGCATTAAGGACTTCTCTACAAATTACAATCCTTTGGAATAGGTGGTAAATTACTTGATTGGTTTGACAGTTTTCTCAAAGGGAGAGTTCAGAAAGTAGCTATAAGTGGTTATAATTCAGAGAATAGATCTATATTAGCGGTGCTTTGGCCATTATTATTTATTGTTTATATAAACTATCTTGTAGAACATATAGACTGCAATATACGACTTTTTGCAGATGATACTTCACTTTATGTTATAATAGATGATCCTTTCCAAGACGCGATGCGCCTTAATAATGATTTAGACTTGATTTCTCATTGGGCTCAGAAATGGCAAGTGAAATTTAATCCTTCGAAGACTGAAACTATACAGTTTACTAAAAGACGCTCCATAGATCCTATTCCAAGATTAGCAATGCTAGGTACTCTTGTAAATTTGTAGGTGAAGTTTCTGAACATAAACATTTAGGCCTCTGGTTAAAAAAAGATGCCAATTGGAATGTGCAGATACATTCTATATCTGATAAAGTTTCACCAATGATAACTTGTTTAAGAAGTTTTAAATACCGTTTATCTAGAAAAACACTATTACCAATGTATAAATCCTTTATTCTGCCACTATTTGATTATTGTAGCTGTATTTGGGATAATTGTACACTAACTCAGGCATCACAGCTTGAAAATGTACAGCTTCATGCACTTAGAACAATATGTGGGGCTACACGGGGAACACATCATAATAAACTATACTCAGAAACTAATGTTCTTCCCCTTGTAGAAAGAAGAAGAATCCAGAAACTGACTCTATTTCATAAAATGACAAATAAGAAATCACCAGATTACTTAAACAGCCTTGTGCCATAATCTGTTTCTCAGAGAAACCTGTATAACTTAAGAAATTCCTCAAATTTACATAAAAATTGTGTTAGAACATCTTCATATGCAAAATCCTTTTTACCAAATACTATTGAACTTTGGAATTCGCTATCTGAGGAAGTTAGACAAATACATTCAGTAAATGAATTCAAAAATAGACTTACACCAACTTGTAAAACTTCTTTTGGGTTTGATATCAACATTGGAAACAGGTTTTGTCAAATTATTCACTTCAAGTTGAGACTAGAATGCAGTGAATTAAATGGCCATAAAGTTAAGAGATTTATATCAGAAAATCCATCATGTCGTTGTGGTGCTGCATATGAAGACACCATTCATTATCTCTATATAACTTACTATACTGCCATTAGAAACGCTTCATTTTATTACAAACATGGGTTTAACATAAATGACGCTCTGTATGTCAACCTCAACTTATCAGTATCTGTAAATCATTATATAATCAAATCGGTACATGACTTCATTACCACATCAAAACGATTTACTCCGATTTAAGTTTATATATATGAATTTTTTTATCATATTTTATTTTAGTTGGTCCTTTGCTGAACTAATGTATGTTGGATGTATGAATTATTATATTCATGTGTGTGCAAATTTTTGGTTATTATATGTACTTTTGTAATTACAAGATGGAATGTACGTCGCATAATTTTGTTTTCTTATGGAGAGGCATTAATATAAGCCATTGGCTTGTTTGCCGATCAATTTCTGTATCATTATGGAAATAAATATGTTTAAACTAGATAAAAATAGAGTAGCATCTAACACCCTGGCATATAGGGTTGCACAGGTCAGAACAGCGAACCCAACATAAGAAAAAACTCTTGTAAGATCATTGCAGATTATCAATAAATGGCTGAGCAAGGTATGAACTAAATGCAAAACGTACTGTTTACGCGTTATGACGTCACGTTATATCATTAAGAAAGGGAGAACATATGTATTTTATTAACTTATTCACCATAGATTTAGAGTGATCGTAGATAACATATATATTATACATGAATTAAGAGAGCCTGAACTTAACAGCAGATTAGATATTGGTTTTCGTATAATGAGTAACGTATGCAGCCGCGTTAGTCAAATAACTAATACAACTTTTGTTTGAAACATTTAATATCCATTTACAAACATTCACAAGTCAATACAAACAGCCAATTCGTGTATATACAGTTTTAATATAATCAACTAAGCAATGAATGTCATAAAGTGTTGGTCCACGCGATTATAACCTGGTTGAAACGTGAAATATTAAACTTGAATAAATTCAAACTTTGAAATTTAAGCTGCCTTTTGCTGCCTTTTGATTGGACCAAACAAGGTCACATGACCGGTATATACCTCGATAAACAAGGACTGGCGTTTATATAAAATAAATTACACAAAATAGGATACACAAAATCATGCCGGAACTATTTTCCAGGGGATTTCCCAGTATCGCGAGTCTTGTCCTATCACATTCTTGGCAGTTGTCACTTCACCCTAGATCTCAGTTCTGAAATAATTTTCAAGTCCCCCAATCCATGTCTATCAAAGTGTGTTGCGACAAGTTCACGCATGCAACTGGTTTAATACAACTGGTTTAATGCCGCCGAAAAATTACCGTACATTATGATATACGCCTGTTTGAAAACTAAATCCGTCAATGTCTATGACGAAGTCAAATATCAGTGGGCCAACAAATGATTCAATATGTCATTGGGGAAGCTTCAATAAATGTAATTTTACATTCAATGCAACCAATGCAAAACCGATTCCCTAAGTAACGTGACGACCAGGCCCATGTCATGTTCATCAGCTTAGCTGTTGACCTCGCCTTGCACTCAAATCTGCATATTGAATCAATGCGCTAATTAAATCGAATCGATGACAACTACTGTTTTCTGTTGCATTTAAAATCAAACTTAATATTCATTCTTTTATTATAAGAATATTGTTGTTGTTAATAATATCAAATAAAAAGTTTCATAAATTCATAATTTTGTCTTTTATTCCTTGTTTTATTGGGGACTATTTTATGCATGCGCTTGTATCCGGAAGAGCTCCGCCAGTGTGTGACTGGTATCTAGGTATGTGCCACAAGTGAGTTATCTTTGCAGTGAGTTTTGAATGTAAAATATTAACACATTTCCTCAATTTCAAACTCTGAATTTATAAGAAATGAATGTCACAATGTGTTTGTCCACCCGATTATAACCTGGTTGAAACGAGTAATTTAAACTTTTGAATAACCGGCGCAGCTTGCTACAAGTTAATGTTTTACAGTTCAAAGTCACTGCAATGATAACTTAGTGACCTAGACATCAGTCACTCACTGGCTGATCTCTTCCGGATTGAAGCGCATGCATAAAGTAGGTCCAAACAAGGTCACATGACCGGTATATACCTAAAAAACAAGGCCTGGCGTTTATATAAAATAAATAACAGCACATGAAGGATACCGAAATCATGCCGGAACTATTTTCCCAGGGATTTCCCAGTATCGCGAGTCTGGTCCTATCACATTCTTGACAGTTCACCCTAGATCTCAGTTCTGATAATAATTTTCAAGTCCCCCAATCCATGTCTATCAAAGTGTGTTGCGACAAGTTCACGCGTGCGACTGGTTCA
Source organism: Gibbula magus (assembly GCA_936450465.1). Lineage (NCBI taxonomy): Eukaryota > Metazoa > Mollusca > Gastropoda > Trochida > Trochidae > Gibbula > Gibbula magus. Next base: position 46,264,495 of record OW388304.1, on the reverse strand, counting down.
ATGCCGCCGAAAGATTACCGTACATTATGATATACGCCTGTTTGAAGACTAAATCCGTCAATGTCTATGACGATGTCAAACATCAGTGGGCCAACAAATGATTCAATATGTCATGGGGGAAGCTTCAATAAATGTAATTTTACATTCAATGCAACCAATGCAAAACCGATTCCCTAAATAACGTGACGACCAGGCCCACGTCATGTTCATCAGCTTAGCTGGTGACCACGCCTTGCACTCAAATCTGCATATTGAATCAATGCGCTAATTAGGTCGAATTGATGACAACTACTGTTTTCTGTTGCATTTAAAATCTAACTTAATATTCATTCTTTTATTATAAGAATATTGTTGTTGTTAATAATATCAAATAAAAAGTTTCATAAATTCATAATTTTGTCTTTTATTCCTTGTTTTATTGGGGACTATTTTATGCATGCGCTTGTATCCGGAAGAGCTCCGCCAGTGTGTGACTGGTATCTGGTAAGATTGATTAACCAGGTCATTGAAAGTTCAGCTCACACACTGGCCATATTGGCCTTCTTGTGGCCTGTCATGTACATGATATTTCGCAGTATGGCATAATTTGTATGTTTAGGTGAGGGTGCAAGTGCAGCTCAAAAGGGCCGCTTTTGACATAATTTAAGTAATGCATCGTATTGGCTTTATAGAGGTTTGGAATAGATGGTTTGGATGACAATGCAATGCTACAAAAATAAATACGTTTCAAAACTATTTTATTAGTTGGAATGTGGTGATTTATTATCAGAAGTGAAATCTGGTGTGAAGTGACAACCCTCAAGAATGTGGTAGGGCCAGATTCACAATACTGGGAAATCCCCGGGAAAATAGTTCCGGCATGCTCTACATGAAATAATGATATTTACAAAGGATTAAATATCTATTAAAGATGGTATTTACAAGCTATTTACAAATATTAAAATACTTCTTTACAAAAATAATACCGGTAATGAATATCTATTAAAGGTGGTATTTACAAGATATTTATTATTTTGTGAACATTTGTAAAGATTTGTAAAGATTTGTAAAGCTTTGTTAATATCATCTTTAATAACGTTGAAAGGTTTTGTTAAAATCATCTGTGACTTTGAATAAAAAATATGACTTTTGATGAAAACAACTAACTTTGATTAAAAAAAGAGAATTTGATCAAACAATAATTTGATGAAAAAAATAAATTTGATGAGAAAAATGAGTTGAATGAAAAAAAATAATTTTAATGAAAAAACGACTTTGATGAAGGAAAAATATCTTTGATGAAAAAATTGACTTTGATGAAAACATGACTTTAATGAGAAAAATAAATTTGATTAAAAAAATTACTTTGATGAACAAATAAATTTGATGAAAAGATGAATTTTATTAAAAACAAACTTTGATGCGAAAACTGACTTTGAATAAAAAAAAGAAGTCTTTAATGAGAAAAAATGAATTTGATGGAAAAATGGAAAAAAAACAGACATTAACTAGATGAGCGTTTACAGGACACCGCAAAAGCAGAGCAGCTCCGAAACATTGGGTCTCGCCTTTCCCTGTTTCGCCTTCTCCTCAGCATAAATAAAATGGGAATTTTTTTTGACAACAATTTGTTCATTATTCAAGTTATTCTAACAAGTTGAATCATCACTGGGGTCACTTTTCACACCTTGTTCTCAAAACCTATTTCTGATTTTAAAATTTGATCAAAGGATTAACATGGCCTTAACCAATATCTCATGACCTTGACCTTTGACCTTCAAGGTCACACCATCAATGATTACTTTTCATTGTGTATAACAATCATGCAATGACTCAAAGTGTTCACTGTTAAAATAAGGCATATTCACAATAGCATGCATAAGTTGTGACCTTGACCTTTGACAGATGTTAGCGAAAACGTTTTCAAATCTTGGTCTTTCTCCATAGTTGATATATACCAAATAAGAGCCTGACAGCAAAAAAATGTTGGAAGTTATCGTGTTTACAAGGATTATTGTAGTGATTTAAGAACTCATGACCTTGACCATTGACCTTGAATGTGAACATGTCAAAATCATTCACCAGATTTATAAGAAAGAAGCTATATATATGAGGTGTTAATACCTTCTTGGAAAAAAGTTATTTAGAGATTTCAGAACTGGTCACCATAACCATATCTCGTGACCTTGACCTTTGATCTTCAAGGTAAGACAATCAATGATCATTTTTCATTGTGTATAACAATCATGTAATGATTCAAAGTGTTAATAGTTAAAATAAGGCATGTTCGCAACTGCATGCTTAAATTGTGACCTCGCTGTGACCTTGACCGTGGACAGATTTTAGCGAAAACCTTTTCAAATCTCAGTCTTTCTACATAGTTGATATATACCAAGTAAGGGCCTGATAGTACAGAAGTTCTTGAAGTTATCGTGTTTACAAGGATTTTTGTAGTGATTTCAGAACTCATGACCTTGACTTTTGACCTTGAATGTGAGCATGTCAAAATAATTCCCAAGGTGTACAAGAAAGAAGCTCAGTCTGATTAAAATCGACCTTGTTCCGAGGAATAAAATTTGCAAAATTTTGCATCTGCCGGGATACGAACAGGTTCTGTAGATTCCTCGCCACAAGGTCTGAGAACACCCCGTATAGGCGTGTGTTCAGAACCAGTTTAGCGCAGCCAAAACCCAGTCAAATAGCTGACCAATCACATCATAGTATTTAAACGGTTGCGGTTTTGAAAGCATTCGGAACAGACAAAAGGATAGCTGTTTGGAGTTATCTGCCCCTGTTTCTCGCACCGAAAGCATTTGTTGGGCATCTTTTGATTGGCTAGCTGAATTGCGCCCGAACACGCTAGTGTACGGGGTGCTTTCAGACGGTTTGGCGTGGAAATCCACGAACGAGTTCGTATCCCGGTAGATGCACTATTTTGCATTTTTTATTCCACGGAAAACCGTCGATTTTAATCAGACTGGAAAGAAGCTATATATATATGAGGTGTTGACACCTTCATGGTAACAAGTTATTTAGTGATTTCAGAACTGGTGACCTTGACCCTATCTCGTGACCTTGACCTTTAGAATTCAAGGTCACACAATCAGTGATCACTGTTCATTGTGTATCACAATCATGTAATGATTCAAAGTGTTAATAGTTGAAATAAGACATTTTCGCAAAAGCATGCTTAAGTTGTGACCTCGCTATGACCTTGACCTTTGACGGATGTTAGCGAAAACCTTTTCAAATCTTGGCCTTTCTCCTTAGTTGATATACACCAAATAAGAGTCTGATAGCACAAATATTTTTCAAGTTATCGTGTTTACAAGGATTTTTTTTAGCGATTTCAGAAAACATGACTTTGAATTAAGAAAAATGAATTTTGATGAAAAAATAATTTTGATGAAAAAATAAATTTGATTAAAAAATTACTTTGATGCGAAAACTGACTTTGAATATAAAAAAAAGTCTTTAATGAGAAAAAATGAATTTGATGGAAAAATGATTTTGATTAAAAATCAGACATTAATGAGAAAAATGAATTGAATGAAAAAAATGATTTTGATTAAAAAACGACTTTGATGGAAGAAACTGACTTTGATGAATAAAAAATATCATTGATGAACAAATTTGATATTGATGAAAACATGACTTTGAATACAAAAAAAAAATGTTGATGAAAAAATAAATTTGATGAAAAAAGGAATTTGCTTAATAAAATGACTTAAATGAAAAAAAATGACTTTAATAAAAAAAAATGACTATAATGAAATAATAATTTCAATGAAAAACTGACTTTGGTGAGAAAAAACGATTTTGATGGAAAAAAAATGACTTTGATGAAAAAAAAATATCTTTGATGAAAAAATATCTTTGATGAAAACACGACTTTGCATTAAGAAAAATGACTTTTGATTAAAAAATGACTTTGATGAGAAAAATGACTTTAATGAAAAAAATATTTTGATATAAAAAAAATGACTTTGATTGAAAATCTGACTTTGATGAAGAAAATGACTTTGAATAAAAAAAAACAACTTTTGATGAAAAGAAAAAATTGATGAAAAAATAAATTTGATGAAAAAATGAATTTGATGAAAAGAACTACTTTAATGAGAAAATGAATTTACTGAAAAAATGCGTTTGATTAAAAAACCGACTTTGATGGGGAAAAAATGACTGATGAAAAAAATACTTTTGTGACAAAACGATTTTGATGAGGAAAATAAGACATTGATTACAAATAGGACTTTGATGAAAAAACGACTTTGATGGAAAAAAATGACTTTGATGAAGAAAAAATATCTTTTATGAAAAAATTGACTTTGATGAAAACATGACTTTGAATAAAAAAAAAGAGAAGACTTTAATGAGAAAAATGAATTTGATGGAAAAAAAATGACTTTGATGAAGAAAAAATATCTTTGATGAAAAAATTGACTTTGATGAAAACATGACTTTGAATTAAGAAAAATGACTTTGATGAGAAAAATGACTTTAATGAAAAAAATATTTTGATATAAAAAAATGACTTTGATGGAAAATCTGACTTTGATGAAGAAGATGACTTTGAACACAAAAAAAAGACTTTTGATGAAAAGAAAAAATTGATGAAAAAATAAATTTGCTAAAAAAACGAATTTGATGAAAAAATGAATTTGATGAAAAAAATGACTTTAATGAGAAAATGAACTTACTGAAAAAATGCGTTTGATTAAAAAACCGACTTTGATGGGGAAAAAATGACTTTGATGAAGAAAAATTATCCTTTATGAACTTATTGTCTGTGATGAAAACATGATTTTGAATTTTTTTAAAATGACTTTGATGAGGATAATAAGACATTGATAACATATAGGACTTTGATGAAAAAAATGACTTTAATTGGAAAATGACTTTGATTATTAAAACAATTACTTTGATGAAAAAACCTGACTTGGAGAAAACCATCTTTGGTGAAAAAAACTTACTTTGATAAATAAAATAAGATTTTGATGACCAAAAATATTTGATGAAAAATAGGACTTTAATGAGAAAAATGAATTGAATGAAAAAAATGATTTTGATTAAAAAACGACTTTGATGGAAGAAACTGACTTTGATGAATAAAAAATATCATTGATGAACAAATTTGATATTGATGAAAACATGACTTTGAATACAAAAAAAAAATGTTGATGAAAAAATAAATTTGATGAAAAAAGGAATTTGCTTAATAAAATGACTTAAATGAAAAAAAATGACTTTAATAAAAAAAAATGACTATAATGAAATAATAATTTCAATGAAAAACTGACTTTGGTGAGAAAAAACGATTTTGATGGAAAAAAATGACTTTGATGAAAATCTGACTTTGATGAAGAAAATGACTTTGAATAAAAAAAACAACTTTTGATGAAAAGAAAAAATTGATGAAAAAATAAATTTGATGAAAAAATGAATTTGATGAAAAGAACTACTTTAATGAGAAAATGAATTTACTGAAAAAATGCGTTTGATTAAAAAACCGACTTTGATGGGGAAAAAATGACTGATGAAAAAAATACTTTTGTGACAAAACTATTTTGATGAGGAAAATAAGACATTGATTACAAATAGGACTTTGATGAAAAAACGACTTTGATGGAAAAAAATGACTTTGATGAAGAAAAAATATCTTTTATGAAAAAATTGACTTTGATGAAAACATGACTTTGAATAAAAAAAAAGAGAAGACTTTAATGAGAAAAATGAATTTGATGGAAAAAAAATGACTTTGATGAAGAAAAAATATCTTTGATGAAAAAATTGACTTTGATGAAAACATGACTTTGAATTAAGAAAAATGACTTTGATGAGAAAAATGACTTTAATGAAAAAAATATTTTGATATAAAAAAATGACTTTGATGGAAAATCTGACTTTGATGAAGAAGATGACTTTGAACACAAAAAAAAGACTTTTGATGAAAAGAAAAAATTGATGAAAAAATAAATTTGCTAAAAAAACGAATTTGATGAAAAAATGAATTTGATGAAAAAAATGACTTTAATGAGAAAATGAACTTACTGAAAAAATGCGTTTGATTAAAAAACCGACTTTGATGGGGAAAAAATGACTTTGATGAAGAAAAATTATCCTTTATGAACTTATTGTCTGTGATGAAAACATGATTTTGAATTTTTTTAAAATGACTTTGATGAGGATAATAAGACATTGATAACATATAGGACTTTGATGAAAAAAATGACTTTAATTGGAAAATGACTTTGATTATTAAAACAATTACTTTGATGAAAAAACCTGACTTGGAGAAAACCATCTTTGGTGAAAAAAACTTACTTTGATAAATAAAATAAGATTTTGATGACCAAAAATATTTGATGAAAAATAGGACTTTAATGAGAAAAATGAATTGAATGAAAAAAATGATTTTGATTAAAAAACGACTTTGATGGAAGAAACTGACTTTGATGAATAAAAAATATCATTGATGAACAAATTTGATATTGATGAAAACATGACTTTGAATACAAAAAAAAAATGTTGATGAAAAAATAAATTTGATGAAAAAAGGAATTTGCTTAATAAAATGACTTAAATGAAAAAAAATGACTTTAATAAAAAAAAATGACTATAATGAAATAATAATTTCAATGAAAAACTGACTTTGGTGAGAAAAAACGATTTTGATGGAAAAAAATGACTTTGATGAAAATCTGACTTTGATGAAGAAAATGACTTTGAATAAAAAAAAACAACTTTTGATGAAAAGAAAAAATTGATGAAAAAATAAATTTGATGAAAAAATGAATTTGATGAAAAGAACTACTTTAATGAGAAAATGAATTTACTGAAAAAATGCGTTTGATTAAAAAACCGACTTTGATGGGGAAAAAATGACTGATGAAAAAAATACTTTTGTGACAAAACGATTTTGATGAGGAAAATAAGACATTGATTACAAATAGGACTTTGATGAAAAAAATGACTTTAATTGGAAAATGACTTTGATTAATAAAACAAATTACTTTGATGAAACAAATTACTATAATAAAAATAAATGACTATAATGAAATAATAATTTCAATGAAAAACTGACTTTGGTGCGAAAAAAAGACTTTGATGGAAAAAAATGACTTTGATGAACAAAAAATATCTTTGATGAAAAAATATCTTTGATGAAAACACGACTTTGCATTAAGAAAAATGACTTTTGATTAAAAAATGACTTTGATGAGAAAAATGACTTTAATGAAAAAAATATTTTGATATAAAAAAAATGACTTTGATTGAAAATCTGACTTTGATGAAGAAAATGACTTTGAAAAAAAAACAAAAAACTTTTGATGAAAAGAAAAAATTTATGAAAAAATAAATTTGATGAAAAAATGAATTTGATGAAAAGAACTACTTAAATGAGAAAATGAATTTACTGAAAAAATGCGTTTGATTAAAAAACCGACTTTGATGGGGAAAAAATGACTGATGAAAAAAATACTTTTGTGACAAAACGATTTTGATGAGGAAAATAAGACATTGATTACAAATAGGACTTTGATGAAAAAACGACTTTGATGGAAAAAAATGACTTTGATGAAGAAAAAATATCTTTTATGAAAAAATTGACTTTGATGAAAACATGACTTTGAATAAAAAAAAAGAGAAGACTTTAATGAGAAAAATGAATTTGATGGAATAAAAATGACTTTGATGAAGAAAAAATATCTTTGATGAAAAAATTGACTTTGATGAAAACATGACTTTGAATTAAGAAAAATGACTTTGATGAGAAAAATGACTTTAATGAAAAAAATATTTTGATATAAAAAAATGACTTTGATGGAAAATCTGACTTTGATGAAGAAAATGACTTTGAACACAAAAAAAAGACTTTTGATGAAAAGAAAAAATTGATGAAAAAATAAATTTGCTAAAAAAACGAATTTGATGAAAAAATGAATTTGATGAAAAAAATGACTTTAATGAGAAAATGAACTTACTGAAAAAATGCGTTTGATTAAAAAACCGACTTTGATGGGGAAAAAATGACTTTGATGAAGAAAAATTATCCTTTATGAACTTATTGTCTGTGATGAAAACATGATTTTGAATTTTTTTAAAATGACTTTGATGAGGATAATAAGACATTGATAACATATAGGACTTTGATGAAAAAAATGACTTTAATTGGAAAATGACTTTGATTATTAAAACAATTACTTTGATGAAAAAACCTGACTTGGAGAAAACCATCTTTGGTGAAAAAAACTTACTTTGATAAATAAAATAAGATTTTGATGACCAAAAATATTTGATGAAAAATAGGACTTTAATGAAAATACTGACTATAATTGAAAAAAAGACTTTGACGAAGAAAAAATACTTATAAAATAGCTAAAGGGCCAGAGAAGCGAAGCGAAGAGTGTGTATGTCAGAGGGATGCCATAAAAGCAAAGCTCTCCTGTTGAAATTATATAACTAAATGAAAACTTATCTACGTATTAAAAAAGTATATATATATACTAAAGGCGTTGCTATGGGTACAAAAGTTGCACCCACCTATACTACCCTGGTTTTGGGATACCTTGAAACTTTCCTATATGAGAAAGTGGGACAGTCACTCGGGCAGAATATGCAGGAGCATATAGAACTGTATTGGAAGAGGTTTTTAGATGACTGCTTTATGCCATTTACAGGAACAAAGGAGGAACTGTGTAAACTGCATGATATTCTGAACTCCCTAAATCCATCATTGAAATTCACTATGGAAACCAGTATCTCTGATTTAAGTTTTCTGGATGTGACGGTAATTGTGAAACAGGACGGCCGTGTAGAGACCGATTTGTATTACAAACCTACAGATACACACCAGTATCTAGATTTTCAATCTTGCCATCCAAGTCATACAAAGCGAAACATCCCATACTGCCTTGCGAGAAGAATATGTGCTATTGTGACAGATGACACTCAAAAGAAGGAACGTTTAAATGAACTCAAAGAGTTTTTATTGATACAAAATTACCCTGAAAATTTAGTTTTAGATGGTGTGACGAAAGCCGCTTCATTTGATCAATGTCGCCTAAGAGATCCTAAACCTAACAAAGATATTGTCCCGTTGGTCTCTACTTTCAATCCTAACCACCAGAGTGCTGTTTCTATCATTGAGAAAAACTTACCCATTTTACACCAATGTAAAGGTATGGAAAAGGTTTTAAGTAAATCCCGAATTGTAAACAGTCTTAAGCAACCTAAGAATCTTCGCAGGTTTTTAACTTCTTCTAAGTTTGATTCAAGTTATGTAGAACCAGTTGTATCTAGGTGCGGCGATTCACGCTGTCTTACATGTAAAAATATTCTTGTCGGGTCTACTGTACAGATTACTGAAACTCAAGTGTTTTCTGTTCGTCAAAATCTCAACTGTAACAGCAAAAATGTTGTATATGTCATCATATGTACTGGTTGTAATGAAAAATACATTGGGAAGACAGAACTAAAGTTGAAATTACGAATGAATTTACACAGATCCCACATAAATCAGCCAAAAACCCGTACTATTCCATTAAGTAAACATTTAGCTGAATGTGGAAACGGGCATTTTTCTGTCTTCCCAATGTATAAATTAAATTTTGATAATAACAAGCTTTTAGAAACAAAAGAAAGCAGATTTATCCAAATGTTTTCACCAAAGTTAAACGCTAAAACTTGATGTGTCCATGTCTTTACCTTAGATTGTGACGTAACAATGTAATGACGTCATAATGTACACGACGACGTTGCCTGACAACGTATTATCCGTTATGTATGGCCTGAAGAGGCTGTGTAGCTGAAAGCGCTCGCCATTAAAATGGATGATTTCTACTTCTAAATCCATTATTTTTTCCATATATATATTGCTATATCTCTTCATATAATATTTATATTTGTATTATATTTCAATAAGCCATTCATGCGTTCGTTGAGGTGGATGGTGAGTCTGGAGATCGTGTATGTGCGGGGTTTCAATGATATACATGTACCTGTGTATTGTCTATCAATTCAATTCAATTCAATTCTTATTCTAAAAAAACCACCATGGTGATACAAGAGCATATTTACAAGATATGATATAATATAACTACAAATTTTGATTCAAAACCACAGATATGCGAAATCTAAGTAGTGACATGGTTCGTTCTAACAAGAGAGGAGAGATGTACAATATATTTTGACAAATTGGGTCTATCAGAACAACCAGTGCTAAAGGAGACATCCCTATCGGCATTACGTAACATGTTTATTCGTTACACCCGTTCCGCAAATTATTCAGAGTAATAAATCAAATCACATCACCTAATTGCCTGAGTACCCACATTGCAAATATCACTTAAGCATGTCTACAATAATAAGGATAAACGTTTCAAAATGAAGGGCTTACTATAAACTACGAGGACTAGACTAAACTAGAAGGAGGATTCATATATATTTATTTCCATAAAATAAATGCATTGGTAAACAGGCTATGGTAATATCATCTAAATACTGTTCCTTAATACATAGACATACATAGAAACTGTTGTTAATTAACAGTACATGATAGATTTACAAACCCAAACACTAATACAAGTATTTATAAATTCATAATGCTTAATGTGAAATACCAAATTAGCTTATATTATTATATTTTACTTCAATTCTCTTCAAGCTTAACTAAACACATTGGAAAAGGCTGTCATGAACTTCTAAATCAATATATTTCTCCAAAAAGACAAAACAATATAAAATAGTTCTCAAAGAGCATAGCATAGTTAGGGAAAGAAAGAACCGACCTTGACGCTTATACGGGTCTAACTCACTACCACCAAGTATGATTAACGCCTCCCATGGTTAACGAATTCAATATAATAATAATATAATATATATTAAAAAAGGACAAATGGGAACACGCCCTTTGTTATGAAATACAAATGACCTACTTTGGTAACAAATCACCAGCACTTCAGTTCCTGTATAAGGATAATCAGGTTTAGGCTCAATACATACAACACTAGAATGTAGCATTATTAAATAGCAACAACACACACTAATCTTAGCAATCAATGTACGTGTGGCACCACATTACAAAGTGAGAACATGAAATAACACATTGCTAAAACTGACTTCTGATATCATGTGTTACTCTGGAAATTGGGCTTAATGAATTTGTGATGATGACTAAATTGCGTAACTCAACCTGTCCAAATAAACTTTGCCAATAGATATTTGATAAGACTAGTTAGATCTGGGGAAGATGAAGTAACGTTAATTGTTCACTTAGGATATCCGAATGGTTTTTTTGTTGACAGTCAGCTGTTAGTATAATGTACACTGCAAGATTTAAAATTAAACAATATAATCATATCATGTCACATTTACTTTTACTGAACACATTTTTGAAACCTTTGAAAGTTGATTTTTAAAGTCCATTTTCATATTGATATAAACATGTCTTCAAATTCACGTCTCCAGTAAGCTGTTATCGAAGAGGCGGTAAATGCAGACGAAAATACTAGTAATATAAGTTTGATTCACCTAAAATTGTACCGTTAAGTTGATCGTAACAAAGTAGTCACATAAGTGTTGCTGTTTATATCAACTAGGCAAAATAAGTTAGGGATAGTTGAATGTTTATTTTTTATATTTTGTCAATATTTCAATGAATAAATATATTATATATATTATATATATATTATATATATATATATATATATATATATATATATATATATATATATATATATATATATATATATATATATATATATATATATATATATATATATATATATATATATATATATATATATATATATATATATAATTATTTTTAATTTCAAATTTTACAAATATCCGTACCTATATTTTACCAGTATATGTATACACGTTGGGCTGTACAGGCTTTTAAGTTTTATTTCGCATAAGTCTTCCATATCCTTTCATTAAGTTCATCAATACAGATGTCTGTTACATTGATTACAATCTAATCCCTCGAATTTTCAAAACTCAAATCACACTGGAGTGTTTTTGTTCTCACAGTCGAATATACTCCCGTGGGAGAAATTAAGTTCATTGAGAAAGCGATGTCCGAGTTGTGAGAGGGCTTAAATTGCCTTCAGATATATATTCTTCTTTATTATATATTCCTTGGACGTCTGTCAGTTCGACATTTACTCGGACTGTGAATACATTTGACTGTACAACAAGAACATGACGGAGACATTAAGAAATTATATTATTTTAAGTAGTTTTTTTTTTATATGAAAGATGTACATATAATCAATCATGTTTAAATGCAAATCACCACGGTAAAAAACACTAAATCTTGTCGCCCAAACACTATCTCTGTCATTATTTGGTTTGTTCCAATCATGTTATAAGGGTTTGTGTTACAAATTAAATTGTATCTATTCTTACTCAATGTGACCAGTCCCCAACTTTCATTGCAAAACGACATAACGCATTATTACTGCATTTAAAACAATAAAGTACCCGGCCTTATAAGCTTATGAGGCATCATAATACGATGGTTCATTTATAGATATAAAAACTAGATAAAAAGGACATTTGGTAAAATGATACACTAGATATGTTAATGTAAGTGTAATCCCCCTTTATAAATCTTAAAAATAGGGCAGCCAAGGGCTTATACAGAGTGTTTGTAAAGTCATGTCTAAATAAATTAATGGTTGAACGTTTAGCATGCATGTTGTTCGCTATCCTTACATAGAAACAACATCTTAAAATGTTCTTATCAACTAGTTTATTATTGATTTTAAGTGGAAGACGGCTACATGCATAGATAATACAAAATGGTGTTCTTAAGAATGAATGAGAATTCTGTATACGGGTATTGATCAAAGAGGAGACTTCTTTCATCAGAGTCGACGAATAAACACCTGAATATACATACAACAATCACGAATACACACGCTTGTTCACATCAGCGAGTCAACCTAAAGGTGGCAATTTCGGGTCATAAAACAGGGGAGTCACTTTTGTAATATACAAAATACTTGCAAGTTAATTAAAATGTGACAACTGTATCTCCCTAAATTTTGGTAATATTTACCTTACTTGTAATACTTTTGTTTAAAATCACATAAATATGTATTTCTTAAACTTTATTAGTTAGTGTGTTGACACAAAAGTATTAAGCATATCTAACAATCCCAAACGAGTTATTTTATTAATTATTTGGAAATTGCGTATCTAATATTACTTTAATGTTTTCGTACATGTTTATATTTTTCAACAGCATATTCGCTTGCCTGTTGAAGCACTGCATAATCAATATTTACTGTACATATCTATTATGTGTTTGTATATGTGTTGATTCTTGCGTGCCAATTCATTCATTCATTCATCCTCCCTGTCCGTTATCTTTGAAATATAATTATACCTGAATATTTGTATTTAAATTCATCTAAGTAAAAAATGTATCAGTTGTTACCATCAACAAATATAAAAGTTATTAGATCATTGTCGTTGTACTTGAAATGAAATTTGCCTGTTTGAATGAATGATATAATATGCGCACTGTGTGCAGTCATTTTGTATTAGAAATATGGGTCACGTGGCCCAAAATGCAAATAAACTTGTCACTCACTTGAAATATAACGATGCTATATAATGTATTACACGAATCAAAAGGTATTTACCTATTCACGTAAAAAAGAGAATCTACCCAAAACGTGACTATCTATCTGGAAACTTCTAGTTATGTTTGCCAGATCTTACTAAAGAGGCTTTATAGAAGGAACATTTGCGAGAATAGGGCTGCCACTGATATATTCAAATTACACAACAGAAATCAAAGACAGTCTGTAATTATATGCAAATAACCTCATAGAAGAAAAGACGCATGTAATATGTCTAAACTATAGATAAATGCCGAATTTATAAATGAATTAAACAGTAAGGAAAATGTCCAATTATCAATCGACACAAATGCTTATTCAATAATCTAACAATAAGGGTCATCTCAAAATCTAAGTTTGAGACAAATATTCGACTCAACAATCACACTCTAATCGGATATTCAGGGCGTCAAGCTACAATTTCAATCTTGAACTCAGTTTAAACCACTTCATTTATTAGATTTTGAACCTAAAATTTTATGATACACCGTTCAATGATACACCGTTCAATCAAAACATTTTGAGATAATCCCTGTACCCGTGTGCTAGTCGGGTAAGATGTGGTCAGGATTGTAATCAAGTAACGTTCCTACCCGTTTCAGATTGTGTAAAAAGCCTGTAAGTTTTACATATTGTTAACTGTAAATATATGTATCTGGCGGTATTGCAGGGAAATTGACAACCGGCTAGAATAGGTAGATGTTTGGTTAGTCGACATCGGTAATTATTTATCTCGATAAATGATTATCCAATTCCTTACATTTCAGACAGTATTGTGATGACCAATCTTTTTTAAACCTGTAAATTTTTGTAGAAATAAGGACTTTATTTATTTCATTTATTTGTTTATTAACAGCCAACTCATTGTCGTATTTGATGCCCTTTATCTGTTTGTGGTAGGTGAAGTTTCAACTTTATGATATTCATTTTAACCATAACAAAATTTACATCTAGAATGTGAAAGTTATTATTAACATATATTCGCAAAATTCATGAAAGAAAAGAAAGAAACTTGTTTTATTTCTGTGTCACGTGGTACAATATATATCCATTAAAAAAACCCCAGAATACATTCAATAAAAGAACGTACTAATATTCACATATATATATAAATAATGTTACACGTTACAACACCAACAAGATACTATTGTTATGATAATTATATATTGCAGGGGCTGATTGCATGTTTTCGCCTATTATACATCGTTAATGCTAGAGCGGCAAGAGGCTTCACAAACCTCTCTTTGCGTAATATGAAAACAGATTGGGCTGTTTTTGACAACTGTGTAAAGAAAGGGTTAACAAGAGAAATATCCTGCCATGAATTATACCTAAGAACAGAATAAAAGTCACACTCAGTGAGAAAATGTATTTCATCTGCAATTACATTGCTATTACAAAATTTACTGATCCTATTTTCTAAAAGTGTTTTAGGGCGGGTATACCTGCCGACTTCTAACTCCAGTGGTAATGTGCCACAGCGTAGCTTACTCAATACACTATGTTGACATCTTGTTAACACAGTAGTAACATGTAATTCCGGAATCAAAAGTTTCTTAAATAATCTATAAGTACGTAATTTATTACCTTTCTGTTGACCTCTGTCATTATATAAATCGTTACACCAGCATTGGCTATAAAGGGATTTCATCCAAATTCTTACATGTATATGGGAAAACTCAATTCTAGAAATATTACTAAAATCAAATGGCAAATTAAGATTTTGAACAAGTTTCAGGACTGCATTATTCCAGGACTTAGGGAACTGACCAGACCATCTGAAATTAAACTTGGTATTCTAGAACGATCCATTTTTTGAAGCTTGCTCCAAAAAGACATAATTTCAATTGTTTTAGTTGTAAAGGGCAAAACCCAGCTCATCTCTCCACGTACAGCCAAATTTGGAGTTTTACAACCAACACCAAGAAAAAATCTACATGCCCGATTCTGGACAGAATTGATAATATTAAATTGCCTGGTGCCCCATATTGCATATAAGATAGGCAGGACCAAATTTCTATTTAAAGTATTGTAAACATCATAGGAGAAACCGCCAACAGCTTTAAATTCATGTTTAACACGTTTCACTGTGAAACATGAATACACATCCAGCGTGAATGTGTATTAGTTGTCAAGTAATACTGTCTAATGATGTCTCAAGGTGGGGAAGCTACACTGTGTGTATTGTGCTTTGCTAATTGACGTGGATTGGAAATTCCGTTCAAGATTAAAGATGTTATTGATGGGCCGACCCTAAGAAGGGAAATCTCTAAGATAAAGAATATCATTACAAAATGACACAATTATAATGACACCGAACAAATGTTTATTTATTTACCTGTCTATAAATAGTGTTCTGTTTCTGTTGTATGGTATATTGTAGTTCAATTCTTTTATTTCGGTTTATAGGCCCTCGGCCCATTACAATGCATCTAAACATTACAATAACAAAATATAAAATGAAATAAACTAAATCTTAAGGAAGTACACGTGTTGATTGAAATACTATTATTTACACATAAGCACATTTCAGTAGAGACAGTTTATCGAGTTCAAGTATTTGAACACGTGCATTTTACAAGTGGTTCTTATATTATGTAGCTAATATAGATTTTGAACACTGAAACACTGACATTTTTAATTTCTGCACAAAATTTACTAAAATGAATAACCCACAATTAATTTGGCAATGAAGCTAGCGCTAATTCTGTAATTAATTTATTGCCACAATAAACAAGCTATCCAAAAGTATGTTTATAATCTAGGCAGTTCACATTTCCGTTACGGATCGTTAATCACTGTTATCGGTACAAACAATTATTCCCTAATTTATTTATTGCCCCAATAAAGTCGCTCTTCAAAAGGATGTACATAATCTATGCAGTTCACAATTCCAATAGGGTTCGATAAATACTGTTATCCGTAACGATACTTGGTACATTTAATGCAATATGGTAGTACATCTTTGTATTTGAGATCAGAATGACATTGGGAATGACATATACTATACAACCACTCACGCATAAAACGAGGAAAATAGTATGAAAAGACCATTTATATGGTTAATAATAATAATTATCTTCCTATGTTAAGACTTATCACATTTACTCTATTTGAAGCTTTTATACATATTTGTATTGTAAATCTAGCATGCGTCTGTAATCTATGAAATTATACATGAATGCAATGTAACACTTTCGAAATTAAAATGATGTTTGAAACATTGATCGCTAAATCTATGATACATCTTGACTATGACAATGTTTTACTGTCTTTTGACCCTGATATAACTGTTGAATCACGTGTCACATCCACAATCAATTATAAATTTCACTGAATACAACTATACGCTAAACAAACCATTCATGTGTTACATTTCATGTGTTAGTCATTGTCTATGTTGTCAGCATAGACATCTAAGCTCTCACACCTGCGTCTACCGCACATGTCTCCCCAGCTCCCAATATATCCCCTGACTGGCATTCTCCCTACATCAACCTCCCCATATCCATAGTCATATTACATCCTCATCCGCATGTACATGTACATCTAAAATGAAATTCAACCACTGTTCAAATACGCACTGCTAAACCTGTCAAGTACCATATACCACAACCCCAATTGACCCACAATCAACGACTACTATCCTGGCTAATATACACGCACTTACACCACTCTTATCCTCCAGTTATACAGTCAACATTCGCAAACATACATACACATGCACTCCCCTCCAACCTTCCAACTCAACACAGGCAACGCCCGCCACAACTAACTCTAACCCAAAGCTACCTCCCATCACCTTCCAGTTCTACACAGTCAACACCCGCAATCCCCAACTCGGCAGCCACCCACCTCGCCAGTTTTACCCACTCAACCATACATACAAATGCACTCGCCTCTCAACCCCCAACCCAACACAGGCAACGCCTGCCGCCCAACCCCATCCCTACAGATACACACGCACTCATGCCTCTCACCCTCCAGCTCAACACAGAAAAATGGTATCCCTTGCACCACCCCATACACAAAAGCAAACCACAACGAAACCCCAGCCACCCTACCTCACACCATAACCACCCCCACTCCCAACATACACTCCCTCTTCTTACCCTCAATCTCTATTCAGTCCACACCAGTCACCCTAAACCTCCAACCCCTAACCAACCAACAGACCCCCCTCCAATCCCTGCAGTCCGCCGACCCCGACCCCAAAAGCCAAAATCCCAACCCACACCTTCATCCTTCCCCCTACCCCTGCGCAGACTCTCCCCACTCACCCATCCCCCGTGGTATCAGTCACCTTCACTAATTACTACATACATTAAGATGCTATTATCAAAACCTTTACAGCATGATTAGAGATGATATTTACAAACCTTTACAACATTATTAAATATGATATTTACAAATATTTAAAACAGATTTAAGATGATATTTACAAATATTTAATACAGATTAAAGATGATATTTACAAATATTTAATAATATTTACAAACATTTACAAATATTTATAAATATTTAATACAGATTAAGATGGTATTTACAAAGATTAAATATCTATTAAAGATGATATTTACAAAATAATAAATATTTGTAAAGGTAATAAATAGCTTATGTTCACCCAGGGATGCTTTCGTGTATCCTTCATTTGCTGTAATTTATTTTATGTAAACGTCAGTACTTTGTTTACCGAGGTATATACCGGTCATGTGATCTTGTTTAGTCCAATCAAAAGGCAGCATATCGCTTAAATTGCAAAGCCTGAATTTCGTTTGTATTACCTTTATGTACATCCAAACACTTTGTATTTACCTAACAATAAGGCCATGATTAACTAGTTCCAGCCAATTCTCGCAGATTTCACCGCAATCCATAGCCACAATGTTGTTGCGAGCTTTCTCCCTGCAATAATGCTGGAAGCCGTGATGTAAGTAAAATCCCCTGAAAGCGGCGTTACACCTCAAAAGCACCTAACCTCACCTTTAAATAAAACTGTCCAGGCCTGAATAGGAACTATTTGACTCTATCACGATAAGTCATCTTAAAACGGAAACTCCAAAGGCCGTCGGACCTGACAATATCACAATAGATTGAAATTATTCCGATCCTTAAGAATTATTGAAATAAGCTGTCTGTCATTATATTTTGTCTTTGCCGCTGGACAATTTCTGTAGTAAAACCACTTCATTAAAAAGGGGGACAGAAATGATCCAGATAATTATCGGGATATCTCATAAACGAGTGTCTTGCAGAATGTCTTACATTGATATTGAACAACAGATAATCCAATAAGGCCAATAAGCGTGGATATGGATGGATGGATATATATATATATTTACGTTGTTTGCAATGACCCATAAGTCCAAATGAAGCTATGAATTGTACAAATCATGTTACCAGCACTCAATGCGCGGAAGCAGACTCTTTAGCCACTGATTCTAAAGTGTAGATTTGGTAATCATGAGGCACCAAATAAGGGCCTCACATGCCACTACCTAAAAACCTATTTCTATCTTCTTCTCCAAAACAAAAAGACCTAGAAGGCTGTAATATTATGTGCAGAGTATTGAGTCAATAGGAATTCTAAATTGTAGATTTGTTAACAATCCGGCCCCAAATAAGGGCCTCACAGGCCATGACCTAATAACATATTTTCATCTTCTCCTGAACTAAAAGACATAGAACGCTGAAATAATGTGTAAAGACTCTTAAGCCAATGGGGATTCTAAATTGTAGATTTACTATTTATTATGAAAATATTAACCGCTTTATCATAACAATGAATAACATAATGTAGGGGTGACTTAATATGTGATCTTAAGAGATTCTTTGAATGAAAACTGCTGAAAATAGAGAAATGATGTATCGCTCATTTTAAAGTAAAGAAAGTGATCAATTATAGGGCATGTAAGTCAAAATGAGGTTCAGGGTTTAAGCAGAAGTCTTGATTATTAACGCTTTAGCTTTGGGTAATTTGATGAATGAATATCATACCAATTGTACTGATCTTTAATTAAACTACAATCCGCATTAAAATTGAAAAAAAACACTTGGTAAAACCTACTGAAAGTTGATATAAGAAATGAAGTTACCAAATAATCGACGGATCTATAGGATAAGATAGGTACTTAGATGCATTTAATAAGTGATAGGTGAGATTATAGTTTGATACATTCAAATAAACTGTTTTTATCTTGGTTTTGATTCAGTGCTGACGAACCCATCCATAAAAAACTGTGTGAGTTTCATGCAATGTCATGCCGCTTTGGACCTCAACAGAATCAGTCCGACTATGATGGTAGAAGGGACATACTGGTGCCAGTGAGTATATAACAGTTCCAACTCATGTTCTGAGGGCATCGACATATAGTGACTATCACATTTCGCGCATAGCGGGGGTATTATCTCCGACAGTCACTGTTTCAACATATGAAGGCTGGTCACAGCATTGTCTCACATAGCGTTACATAGAATTGTTATACATTAAACACGTTAGAACTATCTGTCTCGCTACTAATGTCCATAGTAACAAGTTTGACGACGAGTCTGTTTGAATAATTAAACTTGTTTGACAATATGAAAATATGCCTAATTGCATTGCTACTTTCAGCTACATGGATTCTTCATTGATGTGCAGCTCCCGATTAATCAGCGCCAGACAGTGCTCAGTCCAGAACAGTGAGAGTATGTTGGACACTATCGGGCACCTGCAGCAGCTGACGAGGAGCACATGCACAGGTAAACAAGTGTCATTGTCACCTCATTACACCCTTTATATGCCTTCATAACGCCAAATATTTAACAATGCATATGAGTGCATGAGGTTATCATGGTTATATCGTTAGAATAAAAATGGAAAATAAATACTATCAAAGCTGTGTTAATTCAGGAAAGGTAGGGCTTACAATTGATATTCAAATGATATTGCTCCTCGGATGATTTCATGAGAAAAAATACGTTCTTCAAAAGAAATATAGAAAGGAAAGTATTCTTTCAGCACCACCTGCAAGTACAACTTCAAAGCTCGAATCAGCCACATCCAAGCCAGACACCACAGAGACGCCAGGTAAATACTGAACGTAATCTTCATTTCTTCTTTAATGCATGAGTTTCAGCTGTAGAAAATGATATTTGTATTTGATAAACGGTTCATTTCGTTCTATAAGAATATTTAAGTTTAGCTCAACCTGGCTTGTCGATGGGCTTACACAGTGTAGGTCGTCTTTTAACTTTGCGCTATATCTTGAACTCATATGAACAGATTTCATATTGTAGACATAGGCGTAAGAACGGTTAAAAAGTTAGGGGGCGGGGGCAAGAATCTCAAATCTAGGGGGGGGGGGGGGGGGGGGGGGGGGGGGGGGAGGAGGAGGTTGTGTGCTATAGAAGCGTCAAGGTGTAAAATATAAGGGATCTTTTAGCATTAATTATTCCTATAATTGCTATCAGTTTTTGCGCAGTTTCCATCGCCGACGCCGTCGATGCAACGTTTTGTATTGGCTATAATTTTTGTTCCTGGAACTCATATACATAACATCTTACTTAAACCGCTGGGGAATTTGTTTGACATGTGCAAATTCAAGGTCAAAGGTCAAGGTCATGAGTTTTGAAATCGCTAAAAAAATACTTGTAAACACGATAACTTGAACAATATTTGTGCTATCAGGCTCTTATTTGGTGTATATCAACTGTGGAGAAAGGCCAAGATTTGAAAAGGTTTTCGCTAACATCTGTCAAAGGTCAAGGTCACAGCGAGGGCACGACTTAAGCATGCTTTTGCGAAATGTCTTATTTTAATTATGAACAGTTTGAGTTATTGCATGACTGTTTTGCACAATGAAAAGTGATCATTGGTGGTGTGACCTTGAAGGTCAAAGTTCAAGGTCATGAGATATTGGTTAAGGCCATGTTAATCCTTTGATCCAATTTTGAAATCAGAAATAGGTTTTAAGAACAAACTTGTGAATAGTGACCCCTGTGATGATTCAACTTGTTAGTAATAACTCGAATAATGAAAAACAAATTGTTACAACAAATTCCCATTTTATTGATGCTGACGAGAAGGCGGAACAGGGAAAGGCGAGACCCTGAGTTTCGGGGCTGCTCTACTTTTGCGGTGCCCCGCAAACGCTCATCTAGTTTGCCAAATGATTTAATACCAGGCCATATTAATGGGGTTTGACAATGCCGCTGTAGGCCAAAAGGCTCAAAAACTGTCATTTTTGTCGAGGGAGCTTTTTCTATCTATATGTGTTCTTAAATATCTGGATTTGTGTTTAAATATCGAATTTGGTCCCCCTAAAAAATATCAGGCTATAAGAGAGGGGGGGGGGGGGGGGGGGGGGTGGGGGAGGGGATGGGTCTCACAAAATGTGTATTGTTTAAGCGCGGGCTTCATTTAATTAGGTGAAATCGGGCAGTTAAGCCTGCGGGTCCTGCATGATTCTTCGCCTTGCCAATTGAGTAGTGTGACTTGAAATAGCTATTCCAGGATTTTAATGCCTATGTGAACAGCTAATCAATTCATTCAGTCTAAATGCAAGTTATGTTTAGAAAACTGTTACTCCCATGACCATTATAAAAGCTTAAATACCCGGCGTAAGAACAATTGTAGATGTGTTAAATTATCTCTCATGACAAATACTTCTCGAAACTGTACATTTTCAACATTTTAATGTTTTTAATGTATATATGTTGTAAAGTGGCTCTATTTTTAGCGATGAACTAAGTTGCAGACGATTGTGTATTTTTGGTACAGCTGTCGCTGTTCCTGCTGAAAAGGAGCGGGAAGACGAGCACCTACAGGGGGGACAGGGCCACGATCATTCCCACCATGCAGGGATAGGCAGGGAGCCCCCGACCGGTATGTCACATGCGCATTATACATGGCAATCCACAGAAGATTAACTGTTAGCATCCTAATGTATAGTAAATATTAAGCAATTAATCTCAAGTACTCCTTGCATCCTTATTGAGATCTGATGACTTTTGCTCTGCTTCCCACTGGTTTTCGAGTTCTGATGCAAACACAGCTCAAACGAAGTATAAAGAAAAAGTTCAAAAGGCACATATGCACATGACGGCAACTTGAGCTAGACCTTATTGTTTTTGAGTTCTGGTCCGGCAACGAAACCCGGACGCAAGAACGGATGGACGGACGGTCATTTGTCCATAAAACAGCATTGGTGATTCATACTTATATTTTTGTGAAAAGTTTAATTCTCATGGTTACCAACCCTCAGCATCAACATACGCATATGGTACAATTATCATGGGCGACCAACCCATATCATCAACACATTCACATGATATAATTCTCATGGTCGACCAACCTACAGCATCAACACATTCACATGGTATATTTCTCATGGGCGACCAACCCTCAGCATCAATATATTTACATGGTACAATTCTCAGGGGCGACCAACCCTAAGCTTCAAAACATTCACAAGGTACATGTACAATTCTCATAGGGTGACCAACCCTCAACATTAGCATATTCACATGGTACAATACTCATGGGTGACCAACCCTCAGCATCAACACACGCACATGATATAATTCCCATTGGCGACCAGATTCACATGGTACAATCCTCATGGTACAAACCTCAGCATTAACACATCACATGGCACTATTCCCATGGACGACCAACCATCAGCATCAACACGGATAGAGAATGTTTGAATCAAATATTTTTAAATATCTAAAATATTTAGATTTTAATACATGTTTAATACTTACCCTACTTCAAATATTGCATGTTGATCCGACAGTGAAGGATGGCGGGAAGGTCGAGACGAGGACCCACCACCAAAGACAATACGTATGACAATCAACTCCTGTAAGGAGAAAGAAAGCATAAGCCCCAAAAACACTTAGGGGGAACACCACGAAGAATAATGGGGACCCCTAAGGTAAAAAGCGAGGGCAAGGCAAAAAATAATTACCTGTGCTGCCGTGGTTGGGTGAGCTGCTGAGCCACGACCAAAGGACCGTTAGCACTGCACGTCCTCCACTGCCAGAATCTCGCAAGTAGTGACTGGCGAACACTGTAGTAGAACGCCAGAAACAACCTGAAAAGGGTCGAAAAGGGAATAAAAAGCATCTTTCGTGCCTTCCTCCTGCTCGCTGATCATTGAATGTATTCTCGTAATACTGTTATGGGGCACAGAGAGAGGGCCTCTCTCTCAGAGTCGTGTACGATTGATGACATGGAAGACATCGTAAACTTCCTGTCTGGCTGTCCCGGTAGCTGGCTCTTTGCCACAAACTTCCAAATAAAACCTCAATGGACGTCTCAAAACGTACTCTCTTGACGTCAAGAGCATGCACCTCACTCCCTCTTGCCGCCATTGCCAGTGAGATGAGGAAAGCAGTTTTTCGCATAAGGTCTTCAAAGGAGGCCTCCTTTAGAGGTTCGTAGGGTGCACCTCGATGGTGACAAAGCACCAGATTAGGGTCCCATGCCGGTGGACGAAACTTTTGCTTCTGGTCCGATCTATCCGATTTGACAGCTAGAACAGAGTTGAGAGCTGACAAATAGGTAGAAATAGTACCTCCCTTGAGATGTCTGGTGTTACGAAGATATAACAAGAACTCGGCCTCAAACTGAGGAGAGGCTTACTGGGTCCTTGGCCTTAGTTTTGCAGAAATGTTTGAAGGAAAGCCATTTGTCGTCATATAGCGACCTAGTAGAGACTCTATGCGCCTTCGTGATAGCACTGGCCACCCGTGAAGAATAACCTTTAGCTCTTAAAGCTCTTTGGGGATGATGCAGGCGGATAGATGAAACCGCTCTGGATCTGGGTGAGGAAAGAGGCCGTTTGGGTGAAGCAGCAGCCGAGGCCACAGAGGCAGAGGATCTGGAGCGTTTATGACGAGACTGCGAAGAACTGGGAACCAGCTCCTCACAGGCCAAAAGGGCGCTACCAAAATAAGTTTGAGCGACTTTGTTGCTTTTATCTTCGCCGCCACCTTTGGAAGAAGGATCGGAGGTGGAAAGGCGTACGCGTCCAGACACTCCCAACTCAGACACAAGGCGTCCACTGCCCTTGCTGCTTGATCGGGCAGAGGAGACGAGTGAAATACGAGCGTTTAACTTTGTTGCAAACAGGTCTATCAGCAGACGGTAGAACTTTGCGCACAGGAGGTCAAACGCCTCCACTCTGTCTGGGATGGCTTGTCCGGATGGCGTAAGCTAACACATTTTGGCAGCCGAGGATGTGGCAAGGCCTGATCTGAATGTGATTGTCATCCACAAGATGAAACAGCTGAAAAGTTTGATCAAGCAACCGTTTCGACCCCATCGTGCCCTGTTTCTTTACTAGCCACGCCACTGTTGAATTGTCTGATGCCACAAAAAGACGCGAATTCTGCAGCAGCACCAGAAGCCAGTGGGTGATCACCAAGATCACTGCCTGCTACTCCAGATTGTTGCTGTGGCAGCGTCTTCGAGCATCTGCTGCCTGTCCTCCAGATGGGCGCCCCACCCCTGATGCGCGGCGCCAACGAACAGCTTGAAATCCGGAGGAAGGTCTGTTAAAGAGATACCTGTGCAAACATTCGATCGGATCATCCACCAACACAGGTAATGGTGAAGACCTGCTGGAAGGGCGAACTTGACTAGCAGGTCGTTCTGATGAAGGAGCGGAGCAAGGAACCTCTGCAGAGGTTGAAGCATCAGGAGCCCTCTGGAAGTAAAGTACTAGGCGGAGGAGAGGAGACCCAATAGGGTGATTGCGTCGATCAGACCTCTCCGAGTGAAGTTCTGTATTTTGGACCACCTGTCAGGAGGAACCTTCACCCCAACTGGTGAAGAAGCTCGTGAGCAAACTGCGACTGTTTGTGTAGCACGTGAGGCGCATCATGACTCATCAGACAGTCGTCTATGTTAGGATTAAACTCGATCCCTCAGAGATGCAGAAACCAATGCGATCTGCGTTGTGATACGTGTGAAAAGCAACGGGGCCGTGGAAATGCCAAATTGCAGGACGTTCCATTGATAATGAAAAACTAACCTGAGTTATTTCCTGTGGGGTTTGTAGATCAGCACATGTAGGTATGTGTCCTGGAGATCCAGTCTGACCAACCAGTCCTTGCGGGACCACACTTGTCCAAAATAATCTTTGGTTGTAGGACAACTGCACTTGTTGACCGGGGAGGGCTGGTCAGAATCAGCAACCTGGTTATTGGAAACTTGTAGCCGGTCTGAAAGATATCATTTACATAGTTGTCCTCTAGGGTTGTCCAGTTGGGCCAGAAGCCCTATCTCCCGCCTACGAGTATATCTGGAACTGGGACGACTGGCGGCGAGAGGGTCCAGTCGTGCATTCCCAGACCTTCAACGTCTGAACTTGTAAGTTGTCTTGGGCTTCTTCCCTGGCGTGGTAGGGTTCACCCCACTGTTTTGCTGGTAGCTGTTCTGGTACACCTCGCTGCTTTCCACGTTGGTTAAGAAAGGTATACGGCCCGTGTAGCTACGTCCAGACCTGCTGGTATTGATGGGAAAGGAGTAGGTCACCAGCTTGCACACTTGGAAGGTAAAGTCGTCATGACTTTTCTCCGACTGGTCTTTGGAAACATCCCTGATGGTACCGCTGAGAAAGGTGCGCTCAATAAAGTTTTCTTAAATTCGTCCTCCCACTTACAGGGTTGCAGAAGACCGTTGCACCAAGTGATGGTGTTCGCCAGCCACCTGAACATTGTGGCAAATTGATCCTGGTGCGATGGGTTATCCTCTGTAAGGTCTTGAGCCAGAGCCTCAGTGGAGGAGGCTAATGCTGAGAACGGCTTAAGAGACCTACGCAGCTCAGTGTCAATGTTCCTAAGGCGTGCGTCTGTCACCTTATACTGGGCAAGTGAAGCGTTTGACAAACGGCCCACCTGATCATCTTGGATGGCCCCTCAGTCGTACATACCCATGGAGTGGACCTTGAACTTGAGCCCCGAATTCTTGGCCAGCAGGAAAGTCGGGTTAAGAGACAACTTGGCAAAGTCTTCGTCCCGCATGCTGTTGTCCCAATTTCTCTCCTCTTTATAATCAGGAATAAACTCATGTTCTTCCCTGAAGGTGGTTCTGTCCTGATGAGGTGAGCACCTAGGTGAGTGCCGAGGTGAGCATCAAGGTGAGCGCCGAGGGGAGTGCCGAGGGGAAAGCAGGGCGGAGCGCCGAGGGGCGCGGCGAGGACAGCGCAACATCAAGAGCATGAGCATGAGCATGAGCATGAGCGCCTTGGTGTATGGGAGCGCCGGCGCCTATCCTCCCTGAACTGAGGGTCCTTGTTGCGATCACCAAACCTTATGGTTCTCTGAGACCCGTAAGTCCTGGTGCTGGTCATACACCGAGCGCTGGTCATAAGCCACATAAGAGTCACTTTGTGAGACACTATCATCATCTACAGAGCAGTGCTCCCGATAGCGGTCGTTCGGAGAACGGTTGTCTCGAGCAGGCTGATCCTGACCCAGATCTCGTCGCTAGTCCTGACATTGGTCCTATCGCAGGTCCTGTCGTAGGTCCTGTCTCTGATCCTGTCGCTGGTCCTGTCGCTAGTACTGTCGCTGATTTTGATCACTAGTGACAGTCTCAGCAGGTTTCTTATGGTTCTTGTCCTTACTGACCTCCTTATCCTTGGAGACGTCAGACACAGGAGGAGTGTCCTGCGCCACTCTGGACCCTCAGATCTTGGTGAGCTCCTGATTGACTAGTAACTGGAGGAACAAGGGACAATAAGAGGAGCTCCAGCATTGACAGCCTGGTAAGCCCGAATGATGTCTTTTTATGCTGAATCACAGGTGAGGCTTCCACCACCGTGACCTCAGCGTTCACTGAGTCCTGACTCGGAGCTGTCTCTTGTACAACTTCCCCCTGAGGAGAAGGGACATCTTTATCGGCCATCCTTCGAAACCGTTTTTGAGTAAACCGTTTCTTCCTCGCGGTGAGAAACGCTTTAAAAGTCATAGGTGACAGAGTCTGACAGTGTGTGCATTTCGATGACTCGTTTCACTGCACCACCACACAATCAGGGCAGAGGGGGTGCGGATCCTTTGCCGATTTCAGCGACCTGCAAATATTGCAGTATACTCAACATAGACTAGGAACTGTAAAAGGCAGAAATTAACAACATAAGCAAAAATCTGTAAAAAGGAGGCACAGCGCTCCTTCAAAGCAAGAAGAAGCTTATGCAAAATTATTATTATAATTTTACCAATTATAATAAACCCCAAATAAAGGGTAAAAGATAAATTAATGAGAAATAAACATAAAAGTTTATTCACAATAATTAAAAAATTGTACAGATAAACATGTAAACAAAACATGTAAATAGCAAAACAATAAATGAAAAAGCGTTACCCAACGAGTGTGAATGAAGAAAATCAAAAACCACCAAAAACATTGAGGAATGTGAGGGGGAAGCAAACGTTATGCAATAATAAATATATTAGAAAACGAGCCTAGTAGCAAGTCTAGGCGCTCTACGACCAAACAGTACCAACAAGGAATACAAAGTAGTGCGAATGGAAAAGTGGAAAAACGATAGTTTAAATGTAAATACAAGATCCAAAAGGAGATACAAACTTTCAACAAAGACAAAGCAACGTAATGCAAACCCAGAAACGTTTTACAAGCAACTTTGAAACAGTATAACATTAACAAGAATACAAAATGTCGGAAAAAACAAACACCAAACGATGCAAGTTCAGGTGTAAAATTTGAAGAAAATAGGGGACAAGAAACGTTATTAAAAGGGGTACCAAATATTAAGATGTGAGAACGCCCCAAGAAGCGAAGAAACTCGCGAACAGGGCGAAACAACGTGCTGATGGGAAGGTGAATAAAAATGTCCGTCTAGGAGGTAGGTGATACCATATGCTTTATTCACACACTTCATTAGTATAATAATGAAGAAAGGACACACCGTAGGTAAAGATTTGCCGAAAATTAGATTTGCACACAAATTACACAAATATACAAAAAAACTCGATAATGGAAACAAACGTCTGTTCCAATTCCTCGATGTAAGGAAATATGATTACATCACATGCACATGACAGATTGGTCTCTCCTTCTGGTGAGATTCATTGTATCCTGTCAACGTGTTTATCACACTATACTTCGTAAAGGACTAGGATTCAACTCTTTCAATCTCTTATCGAAAGTAGAAGGTAACATGCAATATCTGAAGTGGGGTAAGTATTAACAATTGAAAATGTTGGAAGACACCGTGGGAAATGTGCAGCTGAAAGCCTCTGGAAGCAAGATACATCGGCGATTCGGACACGACAGCAATAATACTGAACGACACCAGGACAGTAAATATAAATAAAATAGTAGCACATGAACATAGAACATAAGATAGCATTGACACTACCTTGCCAATATGATAAAATACTAAACCAATGATTATTATTACCAATGTGATAGCAGTTACACTATCCATAGTTCCACATAGACTTACAAACTTACTTGATCAATAATTAATGATATATGTACATAGTTGAAATATAAAATATAGTTAACATAACACCTTTGTGTTATGTTCCATAATGTAAACCATCAGATCACAATTACTTACCAACACATAAACAACAATTGAAATACATTAATACAGATATACATACATACACTAGCCTATCCCTATTTCCTATGTATATTAATAAGATATATGATAAAGTAGATATGACATGCTAATTATTCAACTAACCCGTGTTTGATAGACATGGTGAAAGAGAAACAGTCGTTCGGTCAAAGGTCTCAACTGTGAGTTTAAAGTGTGTTCTTCATTAGATGTGAATTATGGCAGTGAACAGAAACTAATGTTGAGATAACCTTGATAGATTTAGAAAGCATGCAAAGTGTGGAGTGGGCTTACCTAACGATAGAGAGCAATAGATAGAAGCTGGACTGGTTATGTAGTCGCAACTCAGAACCAAAGAGAGGGATAGCAAGGTACATGAACAAAAATCTTGCAATTAACAAGTTCTCAGGTGTTTTGCTGGGCTGCTACACTTAAAACACATGAAATGAAATAATATATTAGTACATGGATATTTACAAATAAAACGCACATTAATGCATTCTGCCACATATAAAAGATTATAAACTCGACTAAAGTTACTGTATGATACTCAGCTGTTTGTAGATGGATCTGACGAAAACCTGAATGCAGCAATGGAAACTCTTCGCATATTTGATCAAATTTCAGGACATACAATGAACATAGAAAAAAACAAAGCAGTTTGGATAGGTTATTTGTCTGAGAGTTAGGTAACATTAGTCAGTGACCTTAAACTTAACTGGCACAGGGGGGCCTTTGAAATTTTTGGAATCACACTGAATGCTTCATTAAGTGATTTGTGGGTGATCAACACTAGAAAAAGCCACGAACATATCAACAGACTTCTCGCCATTTGGCGTAGAATAAATTTAACACTTACTGGAAAAATCACAGTTATGAATCTTTTGGCAATATCAACCTTTGTACATATTTATTTGCTTTACCCAATCCACCTAAGACATTCATTAAAGAACTCAAATTAATAATCTACAGATTTTTATGGAAAAACAAACATTACAAAATTAAGAGATTAACTTTAAGCAGAGGTTATCAAGACGGGGGCCTAAGAATTGATTGACATAGAATGAATCATTAATGCTTTAAAGATATACTCATCGAAAAGAAAGTATAAGAAACTTGAACAAACTTCAAAATGTTTTACATTGAAATATCTCCTCAAAAGAGGCTGTAATGGGATCGACTTTTTATCTGATCAAGATAATCCTTTCTGGAAAGATGCTTTATCTGCTTGGAGGATATTCTACAATAAAATTACCATTGATGAAAATGATGTGGACCAGATCATAACTTAACCATTATGGTTTAAGCATTTGTTTAAATCATACATTATTAAAAACTGGTTAAATGGCTTTCTAATTATTGAAAATTTCAAACAAAAATACAAAATAAAAAAAAGCTTCTAAAACTATCAGCGTTTGATAAAGAACACAAAATTGTTAATATTTTCATACTAAGTTGCGACATACACAATATTGTTCTTTAATTTCCACTTAAGTAGATGTAATCATCATTTAGATTGCATACATAATTTATGCGTTATCTTTTGCTGACTATTCAAGAAAATACTCTAAATTGCTTAAATTTTGACCCCTTGACAACGTTTGCGCTGTTCGGAGCTTCACTATCAACTTTTTGATGAAAGGGTTCAACAAAAAAATTGTTGTTGATGGATTTGTGCATCCGGAGCTGTAAATAAAATTTAGATATCAAAATTTTGACATAATGTATTTCACGACAGAGTTATGTCCCTTAAATCATTCTGCCAAATTTCGCCTTCATAAAAAATTACAATTTTCTAGAGCAGATTACGAAAATTCTAGGATGAAATTCAAAATTCGGCCCAGACAGTCCTCTCAGGAATTCATTTATCTTCAAAATGAGCTATCACACATAGCTGTATGTATTGCCGTGATTTATAAGAAGATTTTTTAAGACGGGTACCCTCAAAACCGCGAATGTTAGCCCTTATCGATGAGGAATGTTGTTGCCCACATAGTGGTGAAAGTTTTTTGCAAATATCTTGATTAGTTTTCGAGATATTGAGGTTTGAAGTTTTGACTTCAAGGGGAGATAACTCGCGAAATAAGTCGAAAATCAAAAAGGTGCTTCGACACAAATCCAGTTTATGTCACAAGGTACAAACGCTGAAAAAATCATGAAAATCGGACAAACCGTTAAGCGGGAATCCTTCGGAAAAAAAGGTCAAATAATAATAAGAAAAAAACCAGGATTGCCAAGGCAATACTTAGGTCTTCAAGACTTATGTTTGACCTTGAACTCCGTGTTGGACTATCTGTTATTCATCAGTTTCTCTGCTTTAAAATGAGCTATAAAGCATGTCTCTATCTTTAGCAGTTTTTTTACAAAAATTATCCAAAGACAATGACCCTCTTAAAATGTAACAATCGCTTATTAATGGACCCCTACATGAACTTTCTCACCATTAAGACAAAATGGTTAATATTTTCATAATAAGGTAAAACATAGAAAATGTTGTGCTTTAATTTCCACTGAAGTAGATGTACTCATCATTCTTCTGAATGTCAAGAAAATGCTCAAAAAAACCCAGACAACGGTTGGGATGTTCAGAGCTTAACTATCAACTTTTTTATGAAAGGGTTCAACAGAAACGTTGTTGTTCTTTGAATTGTGCATCCGAAGATGTAAATACAATTTCAATATCTTAATTAGTTAAGCAGTTATGATTCTTTGAACTTTGCTGAAAATGGCGATTTCTGAAAAATGTCAACCTTCTATGACTTGTCAGATGTAGAGCATGACAGATACATGATTGAATGTTAATGTACTTGATAAATGGCATCTCTTCTTCCAAATGAGGTATTAAACATAAGTGTATCTTTCGTGGTTTACGATAAACAATTCTACAAAGAAAGAACCACTCGAAAAGATTCAAAAGAATATATATATAATATAACCCCTACATGATCTTTCTCATAATTAAGATGAAATGGTGAATATTTTCATACTAAGGTGGAACAAAGGAAATGTTGTGCTTTAATTTCCACTTAAGTAGATGTATTATATAAGAGCCGAAAAATGAACATTTAAAAAAGGATCATTTTCAAGGGCAGATAATTTTAGTTTTAGGACGAAATTCAAAATTCGGGCTAGAGCATTCTATGGAGCAGTTATGCAGCTTTAAAATCAGCTATCACACATAGCTATATGTATTGCCATGAATTAGGAGAAGATTTTCAAAGACGCGTACCCTCAAAACCGCGAAAGTTTACAAAATTTTCAGTTTTTTCGAAATAGCAAAAAATCTATTATTACGGCCGAAAACCGCTATAGGCCTTATCGATGGGGAATGTTCTTGCCCACATTTTGGTGAAAGTTTTATGAAAATATATTGATTAGTTCCCGAGCTATAAAGGTTTAAAGTTTCAAATTCAAGGGGCGATAACTCGCGAAGGAAGTCGAAAATCCAAAATCGGGCTTCGTAGAAGGTAGTCTTGAAGACCTAACTAGGATTGCCACAGGCAATACTTAGGTCTTCAAGACTTCTGCTTGACCTTGAACTCCATGTTGCACTCTCGGTTATGCATCAGTTGCTCCGCTTTAATACGAGTTATAAAACATGTCTATATCTTCAATAGTTTTTTTACAAAAATTGTGCAAAGACAATGAGCCTCTGAAAATGGAACAATCGCTTATTAATGGACCCCTACATGACCTTTCTCACGATTAAGACAAAATGGTTAATATTTACATACTAAGTTACTACATTCAAAATATTGTGCTTTAATTTCCACTTAAGTAGATGTAATCACCCTTTCTCTAAATTGGTTAAATTTTGACCTCTTGAGAACGTTTGTGATGTTCAGAACTTCACTATCAACTTTTTGATGAAAGGGTTCAACAGAAAAGTTGTTGTTCTTGACTCTGTGCATCCTGAGATATAAATACAATTTAGATATCAAAATTAGTTAAGCAGTTGTGAGCCTTTGAACTTTGCTGAAAATGGCGATTTTCGAAAAATGACATTATTCTATGACCAGTCACACGTGACCTATGACAGATACATATTTGAAATTTATTGTCTGTAATACATGACATCTATAATTCAAAATGAGCTATCAAACATAACAGTATCGTCAGTGGTTTACGATCAACAATTCTACAAAGAAAGTAGCCCTCGAAAAGTCTCAAAACCACACAATTTTACTTATTTAGGGTTATGTCGAAATTGTGCCGAAACTATAAACTTTTATATGATAATGATGTGTTATGCAATTGTTGAACTAGTTATAAGAAAGGGATGGCAATCAGTAACTTCGAAATAAGTTTATTAGTAACAGAGTTATGTCCCTTTGAACATATAGTAGAAAAACGCACTTTTTAAAAATGACCATGTTCAAGGACATATTGAAAACATTCTAGGAAGAAATTAAAAATTCGGCCCACACAGTATCTCAGGAATTCATTTATCTTCAAAATGAGCTATCACACATAGCTGTATGTATTGCCGTGAATTAGGAGAAGGTTTTCAAAGACACGTACCCTGAAAACTGCGAAAGTTCACAAAATGTTCAGTTTTATCGAAATAGCAAAAAATCTATTATTACGGCCGAAAATGGCTATAGGCCTAATCGATGGGGAATGTTGTTGCTCACATTTTGGTGAAAGTTTTATAAAAATATCTTACTAAGTTCTCGAGCAATTGAGGTTTAAAGTTTTGACTTCAAGGGGAGATAACTCGCGGAAGAAGTCGAAAATCCAAAATCTGGCTTCGTAGTGCACGATAAGAACAATAGGTCTTCCAGACGTAGTCTTGAAGACCTAAAAACACGATAACAACAATAGGTCTTCAGACATTCGTCTTGAAGACCTAACTAGGATTGACGCGTCAATACTTAGGTCTTCAAGACTTCTGCTTGACCTTGACCTCTCGGTTATTCGGCAGTTTCTCCGCTTTAAAATGTGCTATCAAACATGTCTCTATCTTCAGTAGTTATTTTACAAAAATTCTTCAAAGACAATGACCCTCTGAAAATGGAAAAATTACATATTAATGGACCCCTACATGATCTTTCTCACGATTATGACAAAACTGTCAACATTTTCATAATAAGGTGTAACATAGGAGATGTTATACTTTGATTTCCACGTTAGTAGATGATATCATCATTAAGATTGCATACATATTTAATACGTTATGCTATTCTGAATATTCAGAAAAATATTCAAAAATGCTCATTTTCGGACCCCTAGAAATCGCTCGCGATGTTCGAGGCTTAACTATCATCTTTTTGATGAAAGCAGTCAACACAAAGGTTTTCATCTTGAAATTGTGCATACGTAGGTGTATGTAAAATTCCAATAGCATGAAACGTTAAGCAGTTATGAACCTATCAACTTTGTTGAAAATGGCGATTTTCGAAAAATGACAATCTTCTATGGCGTGTCACACGTAAACTATGACAGACACATGCTTGAAAGTTATTGTCCTTAATAAACTGATATCTCTCCTTCAAAATGAGCTATTAAACATGTTTGTATCTTCAATGGTTTGCGATCGAAAATTCTTCTAAAAATATGCCCAGGTATGTCAGGTAATGTATCTGCATCCGATTGCAATAAGTAACTTTGACGTATCTTTATTTGTAACAGAGTTACGTCCCTTTGAACATGATGCCGAAATTAGAACTTATAAAAAAGGACCATGTTGAAGGGCGGATAACCGAAATTCTAGGACGAAATTAAAAATTCGGCCAAAAGAGCGCTCTTAACAATTCATTTATCTTCAAAAGAAGCTATAATACATAGCTGTACTGATAAAATTGAAGGAGGAGTACATTTTCAAAGACGCATACCCTAAAAGCCGCGAAATTGCACAACATTTTCAGTTTTTTTAAAAAAGCAAAAAATCTCTTCCGCCGGCCGAAAACCGCTATAGGCCTAATCAATGGGAAATGTTGTTGCCCACATTTTGGTGAAAGTTTTATTAAAATATCTTAATTAGATAACGAGCTATTAAGGTTTAAAGTTTTGACTTCAAGTGGAGATAACTCAAGACAGAAGTAGAAAATCAAAATTCGGCCGACGTACAAGGCTAGTTTTTGTTACAGGCTATTATCCCTGAAAATTTTGTGCAAATCGGTTCAGCCGTTACTTCAGAATCGCGCAGACAAAAAACGTACAAATAATAATAAAAACCGGATAATAACAATAGGTCTTCCAGACATACGTCTTGAAGACCTAATAATCTGGATAAGAACAATAGGTCTTCAGACATTCGTCTTGAAGACCTAAAAAAAAACAGGATAATAACAATAGGTCTTCTGACTTTCGTCTTGAAGACCTAAAAAAACACGATAATAACAATACAACACTAACATGTAACATGCCTCAGGCCACAAATATTTACAAATACATGTACATGTTAATTA
Source organism: Gibbula magus (assembly GCA_936450465.1). Classification (NCBI taxonomy): domain Eukaryota; kingdom Metazoa; phylum Mollusca; class Gastropoda; order Trochida; family Trochidae; genus Gibbula; species Gibbula magus. The sequence continues at coordinate 46,228,888 of OW388304.1, read as the reverse complement.
ATGCTGAACATTCAAGGATATTCTATGATGAACTAATCAAGAATGATACTGCAACCAAGTCATTGGGATATTTGAACAAGGTATTTCTACATGGAATCGACTGGAAAGATGTATTTAGTAACTATATGAACTGCACAAATACAGATTTATTAACAGAATTGTCCATACGAAGAAAGCATTATTGAGAATGAAGTTAGTTGATGATGAAACATGTACTTTTTGTAAAACTGGTCCAGAAGACATATCACATGTTTATTTTGAATGCCAATTTGCTCAGAACTTTTGGAACCAAGTTATAGATTATGTTTTATTTCTCGCCAAAAGTTTTATTCATACATCATGTCTAAAACAGCAAGATATATCTTATGCAGGAATTCTTACATTGCTTATGGAGATGTATTGCAATAAACAAAATAGTAGATATCAGCATTTCACTGAGCATGGCAAATTCTAGAAATTATTCTTTCTAACTGCAATGAAGCACTCATAAAATACCCCAATATTTCAATTTTCCCATTATCCATCACTAAACCATTTCCATGTACTTCTATGTGCAAATTGGATTACTCCATGACTTTATCATGCCTTCACTTCGACTAAAGTGAGGTGTATGTAGTTTATACCTATACTTGTCCGAGTGTATAAGCTGATAAACCTACAAATTGACTCGGGGGCCTTCCTCGGAGCAAGCGCCTCGGAAAGGGCCCCTTCGTCAATCTGTAAATGTATCAGTTCATACACTCGGAAAACTAAAGGCATAACTATCACATATCACGTCTGATAAAGAAAACTATTTCGTCTTTTAAGTTTAAATATTGTTTCATGTATTTCAGATGACGCATCTAGAACGACTGATGTATCCAAGCTGTCTCTCAACATTCTCAACATTCTTGTCGTCTGTGCCTGGACCCTTGCACGCTGAATACTCGACATCCTGGATCCCTGCACGCTGAATATTCGACATCCTGGATCCCAGCACGCTGAATACTCGACATCTTGGACCCTTGCACGCTGAATACTCGACATCCTGGATCCCTGCACGCTGAATACTCGATATCCTGGATCCCAGCACGCTGAATACTCGACATCCTGGACCCTTGCACGCTGAATATTCGACATCCTGGATCCCTGCACGCTGAATACTCGACATCCTGGATCCCTGCACGCTGAATATTCGACATCCTGGATCCCAGCACGCTGGATACTCGACATGCTGGACCCTTGCACGCTGAATACTCGACATCTTGGACCCTTGCACGCTGAATACTCGACATCCTGGATCCCTGCACGCTGAATATTCGACATCCTGGATCCCAGCACGCTGAATATTCGACATCCTGGATCCCTGCACGCTGAATACTCGATATCCTGAACCCTTGCACGCTGAATACTCGACATCCTGGATCCCTGCACGCTGAATATTCGACATCCTGGATCCCAGCACGCTGAATATTCGGCATACTGGATCCCTGCACGCTGAATACTCGATATCCTGAACCCTTGCACGCTGAATACTCGACATCCTGGATCCCTGCACGCTGAATATTCGACATCCTGGATCCCTGCACGCTGAATACTCGATATCCTGAACCCTTGCACGCTGAATATTCGACATCCTGGATCCCAGCACGCTGAATATTCGACATCCTGGATCCCAGCACGCTGAATATTCGACATCCTGGATCCCTGCACGCTGAATACTCGACATCCTGGATCCCAGCACGCTGAATATTCGACATCCTGGATCCCTGCACGCTGAATACTCGACATCCTGGATCCCAGCACGCTGAATATTCGACATCCTGGATCCCTGCACGCTGAATACTCGATATCCTGAACCCTTGCACGCTGAATACTCGACATCCTGGATCCCTGCACGCTGAATATTCGACATCCTGGATCCCTGCACGCTGAATACTCGACATCCTGGATCCCAGCACGCTGAATATTCGACATCCTGGATCCCTGCACGCTGAATACTCGATATCCTGAACCCTTGCACGCTGAATACTCGACATCCTGGATCCCTGCACGCTGAATATTCGACATCCTGGATCCCTGCACGCTGAATATTCGACATCCTGGATCCCTGCACGCTGAATACTCGATATCCTGGATCCCTGCACGCTGAATATTCGACATCCTGGATCCCTGCACGCTGAATATTCGACATCCTGGATCCCTGCACGCTGAATACTCGACATCCTGGATCCCTGCACGCTGAATACTCGACATCTTGGACCCTTGCACGCTGAATACTCGACATCCTGGATCCCTGCACGCTGAATACTCGACATCCTGGATCCCAGTACGCTGAATATTCGACATCCTGGATCCCTGCACGCTGAATACTCGACATCCTGGATCCCAGCACTTTGAATACTCGACATCCTGGACCCTTGCACTTTGAATACTCGATATCCTGGACCCTTGCACGCTGAATACTCGACATCCTGGATCCCTGCACGCTGAATATTCGACATCCTGTACCCTTGCACGCTGAATACTCGATATCCTGAACCCTTGCACGCTGAATACTCGACATCCTGGACCCTTGCACTTTGAATACTCTGTATCCTGAACCCTTGCACGCTGAATACTCGACATGCTGGACCCTTGCACGCTGAATACTCGACAACCTGGACCCTTGCACGCTGAATACTCGATATCTTGGATCCTTGCACGCTGAATACTCGACATGCTGGACCCTTGCACTTTGAATACTCGATATCCTGAACCCTTGCACGCTGAATACTCGACATGCTGGACCCTTGCACTTTGAATACTCGATATCCTGAACCCTTGCACGCTGAATACTCGACATGCTGGACCCTTGCACTTTGAATACTCGATATCCTGAACCCTTGCACTTTGAATACTCGACATCCTGGACCCTTGTACGCTATATATTCGACATGCTGGACCCTTGCACGCTGAATACTCGACAACCTAGACCCTTTCACGCTGAATACTCGACAACCTGGACCCTTTGCACGCTGAATACTCGATATCCCGAACCCTTGCACTTTGAAGACTCGACATGCTGAACCCTTGCATGCTGAAGACTCGACATGTTGGACCCTAGCACGCTGAATACTCGACATCCTGGACTCACGCACGCTGAATACTCGACATCCTGGACCCTTGCACTTTGAATACTCGATATTCTGGATCCTTGCAATTTGAATACTCGATATCCTGGACCCTTGCACGCTGAATACTCGACATGCTGTGCCCTTGCACTTTGAATACTCGACATCCTGGACCCTTGCACTCTGAATACTCGATATCCTGAACCCTTGCACTTTGAATACTCGACATCCTGGACCCTAGCACGCTGAATAATCGGCATCCTGGACCCTTGCACGCTGAATACTCGACCACCTTGACCCTTTTCGCTGAATACTCGACATCCTGGACCCTTGCACACGCTGAATACTCGACATGCTGGACCCTTGCACGCTGAATACTCGATATCCTGGACCCGTGCACGCTGAATACTCGACATCCTGGACTCACGCACGCTGAAAACTCGACATCCTGGACTCGTGCACGCTGAATACTCGACATGCTGGACCCTTGCACGCTGAATACTCGACATCCTAGACCCGTGCACGCTGAAAACCCGACATCCTGGACCCTTGTACGATTGTATACTCGACATGCTGGACGTTTGCACGCTGAATACTCGACAACAATGACCCTTTTTGCTGAATACTCGACATCCTGAACCCTTGCACGCTGAATACTCGACACCTTGGACCCTTGCACGCTGAAAAATCGACATCCTGGATCCTTGCACGCTGAAAAATCGACATCCTGGATCCTTGCACGCTGAATACTCGACATCCTGGACCCTTGCACGCTGAATATTCGACATCCTGGACCCTTGCAAGCTGAATACTCGACATCCATGACACTTGCACGCTGAATACTCGACATGCTGGACCCCTGCACGCTGAATACTCGACATGCTGGACCCCTGCACGCTGAATACTCGACATCCTGGACCCTTGCACTCTGAATACTCGATATCCTGGACCCTTGCACGCTGAATACTCGACATCCTTGATCCTTTTCGCTGAATACTCGACATCCTGGACCCTTGCACTTTGAATACTCGATATCCTAGACCCTTCTACTTCGAATACTAGATATTCTGGACCCTTGCACGCTGAATGAACGACATGCTGGACCCTTGCACGCTTAATACTCAACATCCTGGACGCTTGTACGGTGAATACTCGATACCCTGGACCTTTGCACGCTGAATACTCCATATGCTGGACCTTTGCACGCTGAATACTCCATATGCTGGACCCTTGCACTTTGAATACTGGACATCCTGGACCCTTGTACGCTGAATACTGGACATCCTGGACCCTTGTACGCTGAATACTCGACATCCTGGACCCTTGTACGCTGAATACTCGACATCCCGGACCCTTGTACGCTGAATACTCGATATCCTAGACCCTTCTACTTTGAAAACTAGATATTCTGGACCCTTGTACGCTGAATACTCGGCATCCTGGACCCTTGCACGCTGCATACTCGATATCCTGAATCCTTGCACGCTGAATACTCGACATCCTAGACCCTTGCACGCTGAATACTCGACATCCTAGATCCTTTCACGCCGAATACTCAATATATGGACACTTGCACACTGAAAACTCGATACAAGGACACTTCCACGGTGAATACCATAATGACCTGGACACATGCACGATGAATATCCGATACGTTGACTCCTCACATGCTGAACACCAAATACCTGAATAACCGATACCCTCGATCCTATTTACGATGAATATTAGATTGCCTGGACCTTTAGGCGCTGAATACATGATAGCATGTACCTGGTTCAACACCCTGGACACTTTGTACACTTAATAATGCTTGAAATAGTTGAATTCTCTACTGGCAATTAGGGCTAGTTGTTTGGCAATTCAACCACGCCTTGTGGAATTTAACAGACCTTTAAGTATGTTACACACTGGCTCCTTTGTTTTATTTGTGTTTCAAATTCGATATTAGGTAATGTCGTCTTCTACTGAAATGCATGTACAGAGGTGTTCATCATGCATACCCCATGTTCATTATGAACATCTGGTATAGCCGTGAACACCTGATATCAGTATCCTTAGTATCTGTTAATTCATGTTTGTTTTAGTTTGTATCTTTCAAATCAAGGTGACGATAATTCGTCAAATATCATTTCTCAAAACGAGCAAACATTGCAACTGGCCATATCAGTACATGTCAGTGTGTTGCTCTTAAAATGTTTTCATTCTTTTTGTAATTCAGTGTCGTGTTGAGCCTGTGTGTAAAATAGTTACCGACCTCGACCTCGACCTCGGGTTCATGATTCACGTGCGCGAGCGTTCATCAAACATCTGGTCGGTCACTATTACTTACCAGCAAGTGGATGTTGGACAGACACATATTTAGAACACTCAGGAGTCAATCCTTAAATGCCCTAGACACTTTGTTCAACTAATTATAATATCCTATACCCTGAACACTTTATGTAACTAATATCCGATACCCTGGAAATGTGTACACCTAATATTCCATTACCTTGACACTGAGAGCAACAAACAGTGATACCCTTTAATTTTGTGAAACAAATATCCGATACCCTGGACAGTTTGTGCACTAATATCCGATACCAATTGTCACTAATAATGATTACATTGATACTGTGTATACCTGATATGTCCGATACCTGGCGTTTGCGCTTTATTTACTTCAGTGTCCGACAATATCCATTAATTTGAAGGCCGATAACTCGATACCCTTAATACACTGCACATTGAGTACCCGACATCCTGTTCTACTCACACGCCAAGTACCACATATCCTGGACAATTGTCCTTCCGAGATCCCAATACGCTGGACGTTGTACGTACAAAGTATGCATGCCCTGGACAGATTCACGTCAAATACCAAATAACGTGGCAATGCATAGCAATGCCGTTTTTTTTATGAATTTGAAATACAGGAAATTAGTGAACAAAGGCGTGCCTTATATGAAGTCCAAGGAAAAGGAACCAAGCATATTCAACCTTAAAGTCTTTGTGTACAGTATCTGACCACTGAATCAGAAGCATATCTTTCAAAATCACAATGGGAATTAAAATACACTGAGTGCAATAATCTACTGAAATGCCAGGCATTTCACTCAGCCATTTGTACGTAAAATAACAAATTCAAAATGGATTATGTAAAAGATAGTCAGGTCAAAATACAGTTTAACCCCCAAACAATTTATACAAAAGTTTTCTCAACTGATTTGTGTAAGGTTTGGTGTACTTAATAACATATTAAAAGTTTACTAAAGTTGGACCTCCAGAAAGGTGTTTTTTCAAGATGGCGTCCAAGATGGCTGCCGAAACCACTTAAGGAGAGATGGGACCCAGAAATCCAACTCGCTTACGGCAACATTTTGCGACAACAATCTATTGTTGTGAGTAAGTCTAAAAATATAAGGATTACGTTGTTTTGGGCAAAGGCTTATCTTTACACTAACGGGGAGTGCTTAAATTTACCGTAACGTCTTTATAACGGTCATTTTATGACATGCCGCTTAACGTTACCGTCACCTATATCGCTGTAAATATGTTACTACGTGTGTTTTTCGAATTACATGCGTATCTCAAGTTAGTGACAAATTTAAATAGTCTGGTATAATCAACTGATAGTTATTCTTTCACCGTGCACTCTTAGATTGATAATATGTTCAATAATGATTACACGGTAGGCCGTCAAAGTTACACTTGAATACATCAAAACTGCCGTGACGTCAGGTTTTTACGTTTATGTAGGTAATTTTAAAAATGACGTTAAAGTGATGAAAAACGTTCGGTGACCCCCTGTTATTATTTCTGAATTCGTTTGTTCATTTAACTGCGCACATCATATTAAAGTTTTAGCAATTTCTAAAATATGTGTGTAAGTGACAAATCCTGTTGAATATGCGAAATACGATGACAAAAATGCCGGTTTTAATCAACAAATTCTTAATTTAATTTTGTTTCTCTTTCCAGCATCATTAATTTTCAAAACATAGATTTGCTATACATCCCCGAATTTAATTAAAATGTATCTGAAAGGATTCGGGGTTCATTCGTTGAGAGCGAGCGTTTAATTTAAATACACCAAATCAGTCAAAAATGACGTATTTTGCCGACGGGTGTATTATTATTAATGCCGTTAACTCTTTAAATCATTCGGTGACCCCAAAATTTTGTTACATTTTTGGATAAAAGACATAATAAACTTGCTATTTTGAAAAAATAAACGAATTCTAAAATGTTTGATTTCATCGTCCCATCTCTCCTTAATGATCATAACTCTGTAACAATCAACTCAAATTTGATGATCTTGGTGTCTATTCCTAAATGTTTGGGGGCAACGAACATATTAATATCATAAACAAATGGTATTTGTCTATTATGCAACAAACATACTTAAATATGGCGTCAAAAATGGCCGCAAATCCATAACTATTCACACAAATGATCTAGGTGTCCATTCTCAGTTGTTTTGGGGAAAACACATTAAGACAACATTGAATATCATTGAGCTGTTTAATCATCATGAATCCATGACCTTCAGCTGTCTTCTATCACCTAATGCACAACCATCTTTGTCCATAAAATAAGTTTCAGAGCGTTCAGTTGTGAGTGTCATCCTCCTGCTCCAAGGGACTTGACATACTTGTTCGGAAAAGGAAATGTATATAAAAATACCTAAATCGATTATTTGCAACAATGACTTTATTGTCATAAAGATTTGTGGCGCCTTACCCGGGATGATATTTTCCATTTATTCAGCATAATAAAGCCTTACATGACTGCATGTTGATGAATACACCGCTGTGACTGCTCTGAATTGTACTGTATACTAATAGGATAGATAAATATTCTTTATTTCCTCCAATACATGAAGATACAGTGTGATTTGGCAGTTTACATGATATACAGGTTAATACAGATGATTATATACAGTTGGTAAAGAATTGTTTCCAGTGGTTAACAGTTGTACATATTTGAAGCATACATTTATGCCATATAATAGGTTCAAGAGATGAACAATATTTTGTGGGCAGTCCCCCAAGTAAAAAGCATAAAGTTAATTCTTTTTCTTTGAAATTAATTCACCTTTACGAACTCCAAATTGGTATTTATGCGGGAATGGTTTACAGTTATTATACTATTTTTCTATTCTTTCTAAGATCAGTCTTTCAAAAAGTTTGCTGAGTACAGGTGTTAACGTTATTCCCCGGTAATTTGACGGGTCACTAGTGCTTTTACCTTTACCTTTGTGAATTGGAAGTATGGTACCAACATTAAAACCACAAGGCAGATATTCATAACAAACAATGGCATTGAATAATGCTAACACATGGTTGATAACAGATCTGCCATCACATTTGATGCGCTCATTAACAATACCATCGGGACCAGGTGACTTGCCATTTTTGAATCGGCGAATATTGCGTAACATTTCATCAAATGTAAACGGACATTGAAGCAATGCAGAAGTATCATCACAATCAACAGGGGTATTTTCAAGTTGAGAAACAAAATTATTCACGTAAAAAATTTAGATTTACACATGGTAGAGAGAGATTTCGAAATATTTAGCAAACAGGTCACATATACCATCTTGAGTATCACATGATTTGTCTTCGTAAGTAAGAACCTGGACGCAGTTCTTTTTACGTTTGTGTACTTTGGCAGCTTTAAAATACTCTTGTATACCTACTTCAGATGCTTCGAATTTTGAACTTAAGAGCATCCTCATACTTCTTCGAATGACGAAGCTTCTTTCTGAAGATACGTTTTGCCTCCTTATAAGCAATATAATAGCTATTATCCTTATCATGGATTTTACCTTTAGAAATCCAGTCTTTGCTATATTTTCGCATTGTATCATGCATATCTTTTAAGTGATCTTTCTTCCAATACGGCTTTAAGTTTGCCTGGTACCTAGATGAAGGTATACTTATACTTGCAGCAGAATGGAGGGATCTGTTACGTACATGTATGTATAGTGAGCTTCAATATATTCATCTGGAGAAGCGTACTGGGAGCATTCAAATTCAACATGTCTGAATCAGTCTTCAGTTTCATAGCGATACAGAGAGATATCTACCTGGTTGGCCTTTCTCCAATTGAGATGTGTACCGCCAGCATAACCATATGTTGGGGTTTCATTAAGAAACACAACAAGAATGGGAAGGTGGTCTGATATAGCATAGCTTATGTTATCGTCAACAGCATAACCTAACACCTTACTTCTAAGATCACTGTTTATGAAAACGTTATCTATCAGGCTTCTCTGTGTCTTACATTTGTTAGAGAAGGTGAAAACATTTCTATCATCAAGAGGTAAAACCGATACAAGGTTGCGATCAGATAATGCCATTTGAAGATAAGTAGCTCTACATGTTTGGTGAACACAATGCCTTCAATCAGAATTAAAGCCTCCAACTAATAGTGTCTCTGCTACTTGAGAACATGTGTCATACAAATCAAAAGTATTGTACAGTTCTTCACAATACACGGAATCAAGCACGTTTGTAGACGTAAACGTTGTAGCTCCGTTAACAGTCATTTTGGCACCAATGATGCCGTTACATCCTGATACGTAGCGAGCGCTTCTGCGTAGAGTTTTCCGGACAAAGAGAGCAACACCACCCGTACCTCTTTGTGATAAGTGATCGGTCATACACTTATAGTGAACATCAAAACAGTCATGTAGATAGAGCAGTGAAGGTATTTCTGATTTGCTCATTCAGTGTTCGTTAACAAACAGAACATCACAACCATCTAAATTTGATTTCAAGCGGTCTAAAGAGCTGTTTACACCTCTTACATTCCATGTGATTACACTTAAAGTTGCCATGGAAAAAGACACAAACAGGAAGACATACCACATCCGGCTTATTTTCATCATTGTCTTGGCTTTTCATTCCCGTCGTCGTTGTACCACTCTCTGTATGGTACCCAGTCTCTGCAGTTAACGTTGTCAGGCCAGAAGCACTCATCCTCGTATATGAAGTCAGCACATCGCCTTGGAACTGTTATCCTGATGTGTATGTTACGTCCCTTGTCCCAGTGTTTCATCAGCCTTCTGTTTGAGATTGTTACGCCACGTTCTTCAGCATAAGCACAAATGGCATCTCTAATAGCTTCATAGGGTTCGTCTGCACGGACATAGCTCAACACAAATCTCGAGACACCAGAGAAACACTTTTCCCAATGGTTGGAGAAAGTCACACTCCTTTTGTCTGATGTTATGTCATGTTCATACTCACTAATGCAATCCATTTTGCAATCGACAGCTCGTACACCCTTTTCAATAGAGTTAAGCTTTGTATTTAGAGTATCTTTTGAGTCTTTCAAATCCGAGTCTTTCTGCTTTACTTTGATACGTAATTTTGCAATTACGGATTTGAAATTTTCTTCACTGTGGCGTAGAAAAGAAATCTCTTCTTTGCAACACCTAACTTCATCAGATTTTTCATTATAGGCTCCAATTAGCCGCAAGATGTCTTTATCATTGATGATGGTCATGTCATTTGTCATGTCGGTAATGCTGTGTGGCATCTCACAGTATTTAGTGAAATTTGTTATACATGTAGGTGATTAAATTTGTATACATTCGATTTGAAACGTATTACTTCTGTTTTGTGAGACTTCTTAGTACAAATGATGTACCTCGTCTAGTGTCATTTCCACGAAAATACCTTTGTCTTACCACACCAAAGCAGGTCCCAGAGCTTACACTACTTAAGACCACACATTATAACGTAAAGACCAAGGAAAAATAACAATTCACTTATCTCAAAGTTGATGACAACCTATTCGCTCAAATGTTCATCGCATGCCAATTCCGCCAAACTAATTTGACACAATTTTCTATTTCGAAAATCACGATGGCCATCAGCTCTTTAACAACATGGAAACTTCAGACTTCCAACTTGCAAAATTGAACTTCAAGATTCCGTGAAAACCTCCAGGATACTCTTAAAGTAGATGCTTACGTACAGCGATCTAACAGATTTACCCTGGGTAACAAGGCAACTAACTGATTGCTCAAGGATAGACATTGTATTGGACCACTACAAGAGGGAAGTCTCAAGTCTGCAACCAGAGACAAAATATCAAGACGAAATGTGTTTAAACAAAACAAACTACCACGGAATGTCCCTAGGTTTCTCAAAGACTCCACAACTAACAAGAAGTTTTTGAAGTACTAACAAACATAATCTAAAACAAGCACTTTTGAGGCATGTAAAGAAGTGCACATAACATAAGGAAGAACACTATTTGCCAATGGACGTGAATCAACAATTTAGTCAGATTAAAAGGATTCTAACACTAGACTCTTCTCCGTGTAAAAGATGCTTTTATCAAAGCGCATTCTTGTAAACAAAGTTTTTCTTGATGTATATATGAGCTGAAAATAAATCAGACAAAGATAAAACATTTGGGTGTCCAATGGTAAAGACAAGAACTATACATATTATATAATGTGAATGCCATTCATCAAGAGTTTGGAGACAATTGTGCATTAGCTCTCCCTTTTCTCCATGCATTTACACGTTGTGACACAACTTCCAGGAAAGCAAACGTAAAGCCTATACAGATATCATATCAACAGATAACCCAAAGCAAGCTTTTATTTTCCAAAGCAGGATTCCCTACCAGTCGATAGGCAGATGGGATCAGGTGATTCTCATAGGAGTGTATGAAGAAAATGTTTTATTCAAATAGAAATATCAGAAAATCTCATTTTAAGGATGCAGAATGCATAAATGCCAAGCGAGTAGCACGCAGAGCTCTGAGAAAATTTAGAGTAACGCGCACTGATTACAACCGCATGGTTTACTGTAGACAGAGGAACGCATGTAAAAAGTACAAATCTGATCAGGCTAAAATACGATTAGATAGGCTTTGTAAATCTGCGAAATATCCATCACAATTTTGGAAACAAATAAGATCATTACAGAATCGTGGAAAGATAAATTCGCCGATTTCTAAACATGAATGGCTCGTCCACTTCAAAAGTATTTATGCAAATACAGACATATTCAACAACGATGCTACCATAATTGACGATGACACCATGTACTCGTGATAACGGTGATATGGATGAACTAGTGTTAGATTCTCCAATAACAGAGAATGAAATAAAGGTAGCTATAGAACATCTGAGAAGGGGAAAATCAGCTGGACCGGATAATGTTGTAATTGAAATGCTTAAATGTTCCCAAAATGAAATTATGCCCTTTCTTATCAGATGTTTTAACTTCCTTTTCGACAGTGGCACTTTTCCCTCCAGTTGGTCTCGTTCTTTCATTATTCCACTGCATAAAAAGAGAGACACTAGTAACCCAGACAACTACAGGGGAATATCACTAATGAGTATATTTGGAAAGGTATTTACAACACTATTAAATAATCGGTTATCTCAATGGGTGAATATGCGTGATAAAATTCCAGAAACTCAAGCGGGGTTTAGAAAAACTTACTCAACGACTGATCATATCTTCATCGTACATGCTATAATTGAAAAGTGCTTATCACGTAAAAAACATAAGTTATATGTAGCATTTGTAGATTTAAAAAAGGAATTCGATACAGTGGATAGGCTGAAACTTTGTCAATGTTTGAGAAATAATGGGTTAAGAGGAAAAATGTACACTATGTTAAAAGAAATGTATTCGAATATTAAATATATGTGAGAAGGGCGTAACAGACTATTTTGATTGTCCGCTAGGTTTGCGACGTTGTATCCTCAGTCCAATTCTGTTTTCCTTTTTTATTAGTGAATTACATTATGATATTGCTCGTGATGGAAAACACGGTATTCAGTTATTTCCAGATTATTTTGAAATATTAATGCTTCTCTTCGCCGATAATGTCATTTTAATATCAGACACAGTAGCGGGGCTGCAGAGACAACTAAACATTCTTGAAAATTTCACTAAAGAATGGAAACTATCTGTGAATATGGATAAAACTAACATCGTTGTATTTCGGAGGGGTGGCCCATTGTCTCAAAAAGAGAAATGGTTCATCGGTAATCAACTTGTAAAAACACTTGATGGTTACACTTATCTCGGTATTCGTTTTCATCATACGTTTAATATGAAAACAAGTGTATATGATCTTGCTTTGGGCGCTAAGAAATCTATTTTTCAGTTGATATCAATAATTCATAAAATTGGAATGTTAACACCATGCCCAAATGCAGCCAACTTTTTTTTATATGGGTCAGAAATTTGTGGATTTCAACGTTTCGATTGCTTGGAAAAAATACATTTATTGGCATGCAAACGATTTTTTTTGAGTTGGACCTTCGACACCAAATGTTATGATATACGGGGAGTGCGGTAGATACCCACTTTATATTAACGCACAGATAAGATGTCTGGAATACTGGCTAAAAATTCTTAACATGCCAAACCATCACATTCCAAATTTATCATATAATATAATGGTAAATTATGACAATATTTGTAAAGTAACTTGGGCATCGAAAACAATAATAATAATAATAATAATAATAATAATGGATACTTATTTTGCGCAAGTTATCCACACACAAATGCATGTTCAATGCGCTTCACATTATTACCCTGACGGAATTGTACTCTCGAAGCTGCCGATAGTGCTTGACGAAGTCATGTACACCCGCTTTTCAGGTACCCAATTATACAGCTGAGTGCAATGTGGATGAAGTGCCTTGCCCAAGGACACAACACAGCTTGCGACCCAGGTCACAAATGTTTGGTGTCTCCACCGGGATTCGAACCCGGGTCTTTGGCGTGAGAGGCCAGCACGCTAACCACTACACCATAATGACATTTATTGTTCGTTCATGGCTTTGGATTTGTTTGGTTTAACCAAACTGTTGGAGATTTTAATGCTTTTATTAATGTTTTTCAAAACCGAGCTGTAAATATGTTTCATCAAGATTGGCGAGGAAGTCTTAATGCAAGCTCACGTTATGATTGTTATAGGACGTTTAAAACGTTACTGCAACCAGAGAAATATTTATCAACACTCAGATGCAAAGATTTAAGGTATAAGGTAATAAGATTTAGATTGAGACTACTGAATATAATGGTAAATGAGGGAATAAAAATGTCCATTGAAAGAACTCAAAGAATCTGTCCATTATGTAAAGACGCAGTTGAAAATGAGATTCATTTTATCTTTACCTGTACAACATATGATGAAATTAGAAGGAAGTACATACCCATTAATTACTTGTCGAAACCGCATGCTATAGCTCTTAATTCCCTATTATGTTCTTCTAATGAACAGGATATCAAGAATTTGTCTTTATTTATAAAATATGCTAGTATATTAAGAGATCAAATTTTGCAATGATTTTCTTATAAACTATATTTATGTATAACTCTGTAAACTGTATATTGGCCGGAGGCCTTGAATACAATAAACTTCTTGTCTTGTCTTGTATTGTCTAGAACGATTTGTGGTCATCATGTATGACAACACCACCTCACTTACAAGAGTGAATGTTGTTAAACAAGACTTATTCTGCCAAAGAGAACACACGACACTGAAGCATTTGTTTTCACCAACAGGATGCTCTTATTCGGCACACAAATAAGGCAGAGAAAAATCCTTCTAGGTTTTTGGATGGTACCAAAAGGAAGAACATTGGTATCCACTATTGGTCAATGTCTAGGTCGTGCATAGAACTTGTGAAATGTGGGTGCAAAGTACGTGTGTGCTCAGGAAATGCATTTGTAGGCATTCACAGTTGCAATGTGTTCTTGTCCCCCGAAACCAGGGGATAGATCTAGACCCAACTTAAATCAAATTAGACTGAAATATAGATCAAATGGTAGTGCAATATTGGACAATGTTAGATTTACTTGTAATATAATGGTCCTATAATGCGTTCTTTGCCATCAAATTTGAGTGAATGGTTATGGATTTGACGTCATATTGGAGCTGTATGTTCCCTAATAGACAAATTCCTTTTGGTATGATGTTAATGTGTTCGTTGCCCCAAAAAACCTAGGGATAGACACCAAGATCATCACATTTGAGTTGATGGTTACAGAGTCATGATCATTAAGAGGTTTTAGCAGCCATCTTGGACGCCACCTTGTGAACAATAATTTTTCGGGGGTCCAACTTTGGTAAACTTTTAGTATCATAAAGTAAACTAAACCCTACCTGAATCAGTTGATTAACTTTTTGTAGCAATTTGTTGGGGGTTGAGGGGGTACTTTCCATATATTGACCCAACTAAGACTTAACAGTGGAAGTGTAAAACATTGATTACGTAAGGTTCAGTACGAAATAGAATTGTAGCCGTCTTTCGGTTTGTAAGAGAATAGAGCCAACAACTTGTGATGAATAACTGTTAAGCTTCAGTTGGGGGTTTGCGATCGGTGATGCAAGGACTGAGACATTGAACTATTTGCACATATTCTTCATTGTCTTTTTAGTTGTACGAAGTAATACCCTTGTATTTAAATATTTTGACTATATGAGATATCTGTGAAAATAAATAGATAGATACCGTCACTATGAATTTACAAAATATTTGAAAGATATGTGTACTTTGTACTGTAGCCGTTATGTTTAAAGTCGAGTTATAATGAGAATGAAGAGAACTATGTGGAAGACGACTTCTTTATTTATGCACTCCTATTTCTCTTCATTATCGCTGTTCCATCATAATAGGTTGGCCAATATAGTATTGCATTGCTGAAAAACAACTAAAGAGAAGCCATGGGTAAGGGGTTCGCGATCGATATTGGTGATTTTACCACTATTGGTTTTAAAAAGCTGTAATTCATATATTCTTTATTGATTACTCATACGCTCAATTATGGATCTTCCTGGTATATCAAAATGCTAGATGTCATTCACCAGCAGGGTTCCAGGCTTTGTCTTGTCGCCTTTTTATTGTACTTTGAGCTGATGCGCAATCTCTTGCTGTTCGGCGTATCAAGCTAGCACTTCAACACATCACTAAATTTATATCTATATCCAGGCATCCACTACGTGCACACTGGCGTGGTACGGTATTTTGGCCAGTATCAGGTCATGGCTGGAGCCATATAACTTCCTATACTGACCCAAACAAGGTTAGCTTCTAATGCCCTTTTACCGAGCCTGTACTAGGCTTGTATAATGTCATTATACCATTCCATTATTCATATAAATATGGAACATTGCAATTCATTTAACTTACCTGTTGTATTTTTGTGATAATGTCTATCAGTTACATATGTTTTCAAACTATTTGAATAAAGCCAAACTTTTGTTTAAACGAGTACGGCTACAACAGTAATGTTGAGAAATTGAACTCGTGATTATTTTCATACTTAGATTTCCTTACGACAATAATTGTTGATGCAAAACACACCTGTTTTAATTCATAGTCAAAGTTTTATACGTATAGTAACAAATGAATTGAACTCACATTTAAAGTAAACCAAATATTTATCTTCTCCTGTCACCCCTCTAAATTAGACGACAATTTGATTGGACTGCCCATAATTCCATAACAGAAAGTGCTATGCCTAAATTAGACCAGTACTGACCCTGTGTGTAAACATCATAGAATCTGAACTAAGCCTGTTTTGGCCTAGTACTGGCCCTTTGACACATCCCATAATGCATTAAGCCAGGAACTGGTATATCTTGACTTGGACAGTACAATTCTTCAGTACCGTATTGCGAGTACTGGACCATTACAATATTGCCTGTATTCGGATACAACGAAACCGGCCCAGTACTGATTTTTAACCTTTAGCCCGAACGCCTATATCAACCCTACCAAGCAGTTCTAAATCAGTACTGGCCACGTACAGTCATATTCGTTGGGCTCCAATAGTTAACCCCCGGATGAAACCGAAGGGGGTTATCGTCGTGGCGCAGCCCATCTGTCACAGTGTAGGAGCGGTGTACTTGCTATTTTCAGTATTGATGCACGTGTACTCGAAATGGCAGTTTTAGCGCGGTGAAGATATTAATAAAACAAGAGAAGCGCTCTCAGATTTCAGTAAGTAGGTGTTTATATTCAAACCCCAGAGCAAGAGAAATGATATATTCTCGTTCAGAAAGGTTCGAAGCATTTACATTTCAAGTTTCAAAATTTAAAACTATCGAATAAGAAAGTTATGGCGAGATGAAAGTGATTTTGAATTGTTTTCCAACGTTAAAAAGCAGAAAGTGAGCGTGGCTCACGAATACCCCCGACTGTTAAAGTTTGACATTTTTATTTTACTTAAAGAGAGAGGTGTCGGCACACCTATGGATTGATAAGCTATGAAATGTAATTGCTAAGATTAAACTGTTTGTGAAAAGTGTAGGACAATTCTCTTCATGTAAAAAGGTGGTTTAAGTAAGAGTAGGAATAATAGTAACTTGAAAAGGTATGAGTAACCTAATACACTACTGCCATTACCACTGATTTCGACTTTATTTTGGAAATTAATTCATCACAATGATTCACTCGAGTGACTTGAAATAACAGGTACATGGAAGCACACCCCTGTCGGCGCAGTGAGGGATATACAGCAGTTTATGGCTGAAAGGAAAGAAAATTTAACTTTTTCCAAAATATAACCAGTGGAAATATAAAATAGTAAAATGAACAAGAACACAGAGGTAGCTTATAATGAAAGTTCCATGAAAAAGAAAATGATAAAGTCAACAAATCACAACAGAGAAGTAGCTTCATTAATTCTAGCTCCGAATATGACAAAGTAAAAAAATTTAAAACGTTAAAATTTGTAAAAACCCACCAAATCGTGTTACATTTTGCAATGCACCTCTCCTAGTGGTGATGAAGACATGTGCCAAAAAATGCTCAGAATTTGACTAAGTAAAAAAATACAAAAATTCACCAAAAATTCAAAAAATCACCAACTCGGTTTAAACTTCGCACTGCACCTCTCCTCTTGGTAAAGAAGATATGTACCCACTTTGAAAAGGATGGGATGAATAGTTTTTCTGTAATCGATCGGACAAAAATTGTCTTCGGACGGACGGGAGGACGGACGGACGGACGGATGGACGGAATCATTGGTATTACTTTATACCCCCGACCCAAGGGGGGGGGGGGGGGGGGGGGGGGGGGGGGTAGGTTTCGCGTAAATGATTCTGACAACAGTAAAGAATAACGACACAAAAGTATTGGATTACAAATCCACCCAAAACAGTAGAAAAAAACGTTGTTAAAAAGATTTCATTAACACAGCCGCCAAATGTTTCATAAGCCAATAACCTGATAGCAGAGGTGTGACGTGTTACTCAGGAGTCATGCCCTAACGATTATCTGGCTAATGTTATTGTTTACATTATACACTCGTATAGCCGTCACGTATTTTTCACTGATTTCACTTGTCAAAACATCTTAAACGTGACCAAAGCTATTAGAAACAATGTCGGCATATTAACTTTGGTTTGGTTTTACTACAAACTATTTAAATACGAACATACTTTTGAAGAATACCTTTATTTAGATAAATCAATATATATGCCTCTTTTAAGATTCAGAGTTAACAGTCATAAACTGCCAATTGAAACAGGCCGTTGGCGAGCAATACCTAGAGCTGAACGTGTATGCAATCTCTGTAACTCGCCCGCTGTTGGTGACGAGTTTCACTACCTTCTGAGGTGTGAGGCTCTCCACCACCAGCGGGTACAGCTCATAAATCAATATTATTATACTTGGCCAAATCTATTTAAATTTAAGAAGTTAATGGCTACTAAGAATACCAAGGAGTTATTATTTTAAAGTAATCAGCAATGTGTATAACATAACTACATGTATGTTCCTTTTGTCATCTTGGAATGTTTGTATTAATTTTCTTTGAAATGTAAAGCTCATGTACCACCGTTGGTGGCGATTCTGAGAAATACAAGAATTTGAATTTGGTTGTTGTACACATGTGTTTAGATTGTTTAGTCTCCGATAATGCCGAGTGGATCTTTCAGCGTAAATCTACCGCCATTGTCTTTTCTTTGTGTTATTTTGAAGTGTCAGTTCTATAGCGTTACTGCGTGTATGCCCATCACTGACCATTTCCGCTATGTCAGACTCTTATTTTAGCAATCAGATCTCACTTTGAACAACGTAAGTAAGCGATAACAAAGATTTGAATGAAGAACAATTGAATGTACCAAATGATCGGGATACAACCTCGTTTCTATGTCTCACGTTTATCTATTCCATTATTTAACAGTTGAAATAACAGCACATAATATGTATGATGCTATCTCAAAGTATTTTGAATTTATTAATTAAACAATGTGTTGCCACAATTATACAAAATTGGATCGGCAAACAAGCAAAGAATTCATGCTAATCCTACTCAACGAAAACCGAGACTTATGCGACGAACATTCATTCATTCAGTCATTCAAGAGACAGAGACAATAGTTCACAAGATTGTCGTGATAATAAAGAGCAGTACAGTATGCTAGGTTTCACCTTTAGTGACGGGACGAACGCAATATATTTCCGCCGGATAAAGTCGATTTTGAATGCCTGTGATGACGATATATCTCGTTACATGATATACACTCCTTCAAACATGAGAGTATGCTGCTTGATAATCTTAAGGTCCGTTCCAACACTACTGAGGTGCTGAATTACTGTTTCAAAGTGGTTTTCAGGACATACGGTTTGGTATTTAAAGTAAACTGTTATGAAACATGGAAATTATGTTAGTGACAGATGTGGCGGCATGTACGTTCATAGACTTCAATTTGTTGACGCATCATTACTGCAGGACGTCATCGACGTCATATTCTTCTTTGAGGTAGTTACAAATATGATATTTCACAGAAACAAAATTATTACTACTCTATACAAATATATGAGTCACCGAACTGCCAAACTGTGTCTGTTTTCGGTTTTTAATGTGTTACCAATAGAACATTTATCAACTGTTAAGCATGACTCGAAACTATCAGTGTAGTTCCATATGCAGCTACGCACAGAACTTCTACCTCCACTCAGGAATGACGTGTTTATCATCAGCATCAAAACTTGTTTACAGCTGTTTCGATAAATGTCAACATGTGCATCTCAAAGTTGTTAATCGGAAATTATCCATATATTATGATCAAATCATCCTATAATACTAGTACTCAAACTGACAACTGGTCATATACACATGTATGATCTTCATGAGAGTTTCTAATTCAAGGATGTGTCACCCCCTTTCACCAACATTGGTGCAAAGGTGATATAGCCGTATGATATGTACTGTATTCACTCTTATCTCATTTGGACGGTTTTGGGTTTGCCGTTCCATAGCATAACGTAGTTGTTTGATGTATTGAATTAATTGCAATTAGATAATCGTTCGTGATTTGATTGCCGACTTGCTGCGTGCCGACACACGGCAAGTGTTAATCAAATCACAAGAGATTATTCAATTGCAGTTAATGCAATACACATAACGTCCACATTGAAGGGAGGTAAGTCACATTCCACTGACTGATACCCTTTCATTTTTCAGACATCGCCCACCTCCATTATGAAGAAAATGCATATACAATGTTTGCTTCATAAATCAATAAGCTCCTTACAGTTACACATAGCGATTGACGTTTTCATGCCTCATTTGAAAGCATGCACCATTCATTCAGCGAGTGTCGCTTATGTTTATCACTACAACTTTGATCACAGGAAACTCATTCCTACAACCACTCATTTGGATAAACTTTCCATAGAGAGTCACTTAAGTATGGATAATACACTGTAAAAACGGTGTTTAGGATGTAAACATAATACTAAGCGCGTATCTTGTCCTGTTTTTTTTTACACGTTTAGACCCCTAAACACGTTTAGCTACATGAATGTGTTTAGGAATGTGTTTAGCAACTAATCACGTTTAGCTACATAAACACGTTTAATAATGTGCTTAGCAACTAAACACATTCCTTAACACATTTAGGTAGCTAAACGTGTTTAGGGGTCTAAACGTGTAAATAAAACAGGACAAGATACGCGCTTAGTATTATGTTTAGCTTTCAACCAAAACAAAACCATACAAACCAACACGCCTGAAAATGAAAGCATTGCAAATGTACAAAATATTTAAATCAATGAAGACCAATTGTATATCATGTAAATTAATATGCTAGATCAAATCACCAGTGGCTGTTGAAAACAGTTACAAGTTTCAATGTTACACTATCATCGCCAAAACATTCTACTCCTAATGTAGTACTACTACTAAAAAGTATATCAAACAAGACATACATTTCGTCTGCATTAACTTCTTTTAAAAAAATAATGACTCAAAATAGGAATTCCTCGAAAAGGTTTATTAAAAATTATGTATAAAATAACCATATACACCAAGAACACTCCTCCAAATTACCAAATATTGTATTTATAAGATAATCATTATTCACATAATATACATGGATAAAAGGTATCTAAAGATAAAATATATGCCTGGACAATGTTCACTTGGCAGTTAAATTTTCAGACACAAATATTTTTGAATTGGTTTTAGAATCAAGGCAATATAGCGACATTGTTTAACAAATGATTTTCTGTACATGAATTAATAACTAAATAAATCCTTTAAAATAGGTTTGGGTGCTTTCTAGATTTTTTCTAACATAACATTTTCACAACAAGTTTTTTGTAGTTTACTCCCTTTAAAACATCTGTATTAAATCCAAGGATTTGGAAGGTATTTGAGATTCAGGAAGGTCGTTTGTAAACTGCATTTTATTTCCTTTGGCATCCTTCACCTGTAACATGAATGAAGAAACTTTTAGTTTACCGTCGTAATGCAACATGACAAAAAAATAACACATTTTATGAACATATCGTGTCTCCTGAACACAGTTTTATAAAGGAAGTAAAGTGAAACATTTCATAGAGTAACTCATTTTGGTATATACAAATGGTTGTACAACATTAACTGACATCAAATCCAGTGATGAAATCAGTTAAAAAAAACTTTAATGTATTTTAGTGGGACTTCAACGTTTTGCAATAACTGATTCTGTCAGTTCTTGTTTCCTACAAAAAGGGCAAAACATAATATAAAAAAGTAAGAATAAAATGGCAGATACAAGCAAATCTTTTACCAAAGCATATTTATAGAATAGTTGGTATTTATAATGAAAAGTAATAGTCTATATATTACTTAAATACAGTTCATTTGTTAAAGTCCTTACATAAAGGAATTTAGTTTAATATTTACTCACTACAACTGAGTGAATGCTTACAGTTTCTCCTATTTCTCCATCACAGCATCTTTCTTGTCAAGGCAGAATGTCATCAGGAAAACTTCTTCTCCAACTGCATAACATAGATACATCTAAATTACTGGTCTGGTCCTAAATGAGCTATATGAGCATCAACCAAGTATTTAATGAACATATTGTCATATGCTTCTTTCAGAACTTATTTAGTCAATACAATTGTTTAACGTCTATACCCTTATTACACATCTTAATTCAAGTAATTCAACACAACCAGTTACAATAATCAAACCTCACTACACTGGAATGTGATAGTAACATGTGGTTTATGGATATTACTTTATTTTAGATCTATAAACATTATCACAACCCTCATATATATCATTTATATAAATAACAAATATTTCTTAAATATTTATGTTACTGTTGGTGCTAAGCATATAGTATACGTACGTTAAATGACTTGTTACAAACTCCTTTGACAAATGAAAACAACATAGAAAGCAATCGGACGACGTTGTGAAATCTCAAATGAACCTACCTTTCAAAGTTTTGGTTGGAACCATACTTGTGTCGTTCAGGGAACATAGAGACATATATTCGCAGTAGCATCAACTTTTGGCTTCATGTGCACTTCGAATGACCAGAAACGTAAGCATCAACAACGTGTAAATAGACAAGAGGATGCTGGTGAAATATGGCGGCCACAGGGATACACATCTGTTCTTAATTAACTCTCCCGCCTAAACTGACCAATGTAATCCGACCCAATGGGGAAATTCTCAAACATGTTTAGGAAAGTGTTTAGCCACTGGTGCAATGTCTGTCTAAACACGTTTAGAAATGTGTTTAAAAGCTATTCATGTTTTAATAACAGATGTAATATCGTTCTTGTGTTTAGCTATTAAGCACTATCCTAAACATGTATAGCATTAAACATGTAACGGTGGTGTTTAATTGCTAAACGTGATTTTTACAGTGTACGACTTATGAAATCCACTTTATAGTAAATACTCACCATTTAGTAAACACATGTCGGATAAAAAGAACATAGTTACTTTACATAGTTATGATTTTTATACACTTTATTAGGAATGATTTCTAAAGTATTCTTACGCTGTCTGGCTGAACTTAGTAAATTGTAAGAATCTATTTTCATATTAATAGTTAACTCTTTAAGGCCGAGAGCCGCACATATGCGACAAATTAATTAGCTCCTCACAGCGAGTGACTTTCAATTCAATTCAATTCAATTTATTTCTCTTAAAACCACCAACGGTGGTACATGAGGATACAGATAATACATACATATAAATATTCATATCAAGATTGCTATATTCACATCAATTAGTGCATCTTTGTTCACTGAAATATAACATTGATATAATTAGCAAGATTTTTCAAGTTACAGGTTTGAGTTGCTGTGAAGAGTTTTTCACTTTACATATGTTCATCGGATTCATGTAAGAAGGTAACAATGTTTTTCTATAGTGTAATAAAGCTTCAAATTTAAACAAGTAGTAGAGTTCATCTCCAACGACAGAGGAGTTACATAAATTACACACACGGTTTTCTCTGGGAACATTTGCCCGACGACCAATCTCGACAGGTAAATGGTGGTTACTGGTTCTGAATCTTAGAATAGGGATATATATACGTTTCGGTAAAAAAAGAAACTTCTCAAATTCCAAATTGTTTTTTTATGCTCCTGTAAAATGATGCTTTGGGGCTTTGCAGGAGAGAAGAATTCCATTTCTGTAGAAATTGGTCTTTGAGAATCTGTTCTATCTTAAGGGAGAGAAACTTAGTTGTACAGAGAAATGGATTATGAAATATTTGAGATAATCCGCAATCATTTAGAATATGTTTTACAAATTCAATCCACGGAGATGTATTGCTTTCTCCGCTAATTTGAAGTATAATCAAGTAGATAGCATATGATAGTTTAGTTTGGTGGGTATTTGTCATCATATTATGCCAAAAACTTATGAGCCTTTTGCATAATCTAATATGAATAGGATATCGTCCAAATTCTCCATATAACATATAATCTTGGGTTGAGTTTCGGAGACCTGCAACAAATTTCATAAAATTTTATATGCAGTCTTTCGATTTGGTTAATGTTTTCGTACCCCCAAACTTCACAATCATAAAGTAAAATTGGTTCTATCGTTACATCAAAAGCTGATAAAATACAATCAATTGGTAGGTCAATAGTGCGTGATTTCTTCAAAAGTGAAGACATTGCCTTTGTGCCCGCATTTACAAGTTCTGTTATGATAATTAAATCTTCTGTTACGATGAAAATTGATACCGAGATAACAGTATGAATCTATTACCTCAAGAAGATTGTCACCGAAGTAAAGTTTCACTTTTGATGACTTAGCGGGGCCGCTACCAAAAACAACAACTTTAGTTTTGGATAGGTTGACAGTTAGCCTCCAATCATTGCAGTAATTATAGAATGCATCGAGGGATTGTTGAAGATCATTTAAATCATCACTAAATAGAGTCATCAGCATACAATAGTATTATTAGTTGCAGCCAAAGTGTTATATCTGAACCTGAAAAATACTGTAATTTTATACCCTGACAACCACTACTTTTTAAGAATGGTTCAAGGTCATTTATGAAAAATGCAAACAACAGAGGGGATAGATTCTCTCCTTGCCTCACTCAAGACTGACATGGGAAGAAAGACGAGATCTTGTTATCTAGCAGTATAGTAGACTTGATATCCTTGTACATATTTTTAATAAGCGTGAAAAATCTGCCCGAAATACCATCATTGAGTATTTTGTGCCATAAGCCAGCTCTCCATACAGAGTCAAAGGCCTTAGTAAAATCAATGAACACACAATACAGTTTTTGTTTTGCTATTTTGAGGATATTTATGATTAATGACAACACAAAAATATTGTCCGTTGTTGAAAATCCCTTTCGGAAACCGGCTTGAGCTGGTGTGATGATATTTACTGTCTCGAGGAATTTCGTTAACCTGTCATTTAAAATACTTGTGAACAACTTTCCGAAACAACTAAGGAGAGTAATGGGGCGGTATGAGTTAGGGTCTAAGTTATCCCCTTTTTTCTTATATAGAGGTTTAATCATTCCTATTAACCAATCTTTTGGTATAAATCCCGATGACAAAATTAAGTTAAAGAATTTTGCAAGTATTGTAAATAATACCGGTGGAGCATGTTCGAAAAACTCATTTGCTGTAAGATCAATTCCGGGTGCTTTATTGTTTTTCAGCCGTTTAACTGCTGACAGTATTTCATCGTGAGTGATATCTGAATTAAGGATATATGAACTTCTTTTGGGTAATCAGACTGTGGAAGTGAATTTTCCTCATTTTGTAAATTCAATTCTTTAAAGAATTCAAAAAAAGTTTCTAAATTGGGTTGTTTAGCTTGTTCAACAATCTTATTTTTTACAACATTCCAATATTCTTTTGGGGAATAAGTTTTATTGTGGCGTAGCATAGTCCTTGCTCTTGATTTGTATTCTTTGATGTGCTTATCTAGGCACCTTTTATATGATTTGGATGCAGTTTTATATATTGCTTTCGTTGTCAAAGATCTATTTTTGTTATAGTCACGTTTTGACTTATAAAAACGATTTCGCATAGTTTTACACTCCCTGTTAAACCATGGCTTTTGTTTCTTATTGCGGTTCTTTTACCTGTATCGGCAACGCTGCTGCGTTAAACACCAAAGGTAGAGCGAGCTGCTTCAAGAAGCACATTTGAGATTTCATCAGCGATATTACACACAAATCGTTGATCCACGAGATCACTTGACTGGTTCTCAATTGTATCAAGTATAGTGTCAAGCTTATATACATCAATATTGTCACGAAATTGTGGCGCCAGTTTATGATCAAAGCGTTTCGGTTTATTTGCCTGTGTGGGTATGCCGTCAGTATTACTAGGAACAGGCTGCGCAGCATCAATAATTTCTGAAGCTAGTATGGAAAACGACAGTGGACAATGTACGTCCGAGTAAAATGGTAAGAATTCTTCCACGTTAAGGTTGCAAATGATACGAAGTACTGATGGAGATGCGATCAGATAGTCAATGACAGACTTATCTTTACAAGTCGACTTACCTCCCGCGTTATCCGGTTGTATTCGACCATTGCATATGAACATATTTAAGCCTTTGCACATTTGAAGCAATTTGTATCCATGACTATTAATTTTACCGGAATCTTGGGAAGTTCTTTGTAACGGTAAATTTAGGGAAGCTAAAACGGCTTCTGGATCAAAATCATTTCCAATATCTGACACATCAATGTCCAACTCATCAGCAATACGCTTATCAACACTGCAATAATCACACGCTACATTTGTCCTGGCATTGAAGTCACCTACTAATGAAACATTTTCAGAGATAGCCTGGAAATGTAAAGCTGTTTTTTCGATGTCATAGAATGCATCATTATTGTAATATTTCGAGCCTTCAGGTGGAAGGTACACAGAACCGATGTACATATCATCGTCATGGGAAATAAACTCACTGGAAATCTGTATCCATACAAAATATTCATTGCAATGGTCATTCCGTAACGTTACGTTAGATTTTATATTATCTTTGATTGCAACTCCAATTCCACCCGAGTTTCTACTAGACTTGTGTCTATGCTGAAGGTGGAGAGAATAACCAGGGATTTCTAACTCATCAAATGTATCTGTTTTTGTTTCTTGGAAACCAATGATATCATATAATTGAATCATGTCAAAAAATTCTTCGTATTCCAGTCTGCGTCTCAGACCACACACATTTAAGCTTAATAATGATAAGTTTGAAGGATAAATTGGGGTTTCATTAGTTAGAACAGTATGAACATCGTTAGTAGCATTAGTACAATCGTCATCATTACCTTCCACATTCGAAGTACAACACACCAAATATGGATAATCAATAAGCGTGTGTGATGATGAAAGCATTATCTCAACCGCATTACCTTCTACAATCGTATTACAAAACGCAGAATCTGGAGAATCAACTACAGTGTTTGGTGATGAAAGACTTATTTCATCATCATTACATCCCACATTAGAATTACAAAACACAGAATGTTGTGCAATATTTACAGAGTTTGGTAAAATGGAATGATTAGAGTCCACTACACTCTCGAGTATATATATATGTGTGTATGTATTTATATATATGTATGTGTATATGTATTTATATATGTATACATATGTGCATGTATATGTGTGTTACCATACTTACATGTGTAAGTATCCTCTTGTGAATACATGTATGTGTATCTATGTGCATGTGCAAGGATGACCTAATATACTTAGTGACCAATTGTATGTATGTATTTATGTACATGTACTGCTTAGTTGTGGATGTTTAGGCTTTGTCCTGAAATGATAACCATTTGTTTTCCTATGATTCTAAAACTTTAAATCATTATAAAGAATATAATACAGATACACATATCCAACTATATGTAGATGTGTGTATGTGCATTGTTATTTATATACTGACTGAGTACCTTCTACATATATATGTATGTGCATGTATGGTGTACGTATGTTTGTATGTATGTATGTGATTATGTTTTAATTCCAATGTCAATTGTTTACATTCATATGTGTCTTGATACTCATCCTGTTTTGAAATACGATCATGATTTTCACTTACTGGTTAAACAAAGGTAATATTTTACTAGACTACAATGGTATTAACAATATGTAATACTCACTTTTAGATACCTTCCCAAATACACAGTATCCTTAACTGATAAATTAGACAATCTGATGTCAAACATTCTGGAAAAAACACCATAAACATAACTCCCATAACATGCATGTTTAGCATGCACGCCTTCAGCAACAAACACGCACGCTTGAAAAGCACGAGCCTTTACCTCTTACACGCGGCTCGTATGAAAATATCAATAACGCATCCTATAGTAGTCTCTCCTGTGACAAATGATCTTTCCTATACTTTTGTATTTAACCCTACCTTTCAGCTTCCCTACGCTTTTGTATATATCTCTTTATTTCTCTCTGTATTTACGTTACTCCCATTCCATTACTTTTACAACGGTACATATACATGCTTTTACTTTATTAGCAATGACAACTTCATTGTAATAAATAACAAGAGTCATCAGAAGATGACATATCCCACCGGTTCCACAAAATTTGTAAAACACATCTTTTACAGATACTTGTGTATCTACTACCGTACTTCAGTTAGTAGGTATTACAGAGTTTCAGGAATGTTAAGGGTTTTAGACTTCTGCTCAAGAAGCAGTCAAAATCAACAACAACCAACATCCCTCTCATGTTTCTATGGAAACAGAAAAAAAAAATTCAGAAAAAATCTGATAATATCAAAAGGCACCACTTCAATCAATGGGTAATACACATGCAAAGTTTCAGGAAAATATGATGAACGGTTTTGGAGCTGTGCTCCGGAAACGAACCTGTCTCTGAACAAAGTCCAACTTCAACATGTTTCTATGGAAACGAAAAAAAAATAATTCAGAAATCTGAAAATATCAAAAGGCACCACTTCAGTTAGTGGGTAATACACATGCAAAGTTTCAGGAAGATATGATGAACGGTTTTGGAGCTGTGCTCCGGAAACGAACCTGTCTCTGAACAAAGACCAACTTCAACATGTTTCTATGGAAACGAACAAAAATAAAATTTTCAGAAATCTGAAAATATCAAAAGGCACCACTTCAGTTGGTGGGTAATACACATGCAAAGTTTCAGAAAGATATCATGAATGGTTTTCGAGTTCTGCTCCGGAAACGAAATGATTACAGACGGACAGACGGACAGACGGACGGACGGACGGACAGACGGACGGGGCGATGACTATATCCCACGGTATTACATACCGGTGGGATAAAAATGAATGGTAGTCTAAAAATTGTTACTTCAAATTGTCAAGGACTAAATAATAAGAAAAAACGTGTCGAGGTATTTTCAAATCTTAAACGAAAAAAAGCAGATATCTATTGTCTCCAAAACACCCATTTTACTCCAGATTGAACAAGAAATAAAGAGAGAATGGGGCTCGACAAAATGTTTCTTTTGTTTTTATAAAAGCAATGCTCGTGGAGTAGCGATACTGTTTAATGAAAACTTTGACTTCAATATGATAGACCAAAAACAAGATAAAGCAAATGGAAATTACCTTGCACTTAAGATCGAAATATGTGAAAAAACATTAACTCTGATAACTTTGTATGGACCTAATACAGACAGTCCTTTTTATGAAAACCTTTTTGAAACTATTGCAGAATTCGACTCGGACCACTTCACGATTTGTGGAGACTGGAATCTTATACAGAACCCTGACCTAGATTTATTCAATTACAAAAATATAAATAACCAAAAGGCAAGAGAATTTGTATTGTCATTTATTGAAGAATATGATATCATTGACCCTTGTCGACTATTAAACCCGGATATTACACGATATACATGGCTACAAACTAAACCTATTAAACAGTCGAGATTAGATTATTTTCTTTTGTCTAGAGATTTAGAACCATCTATTGAGAATGCAGATATTGAATCTGCTTTTAAGTCGGATCACTCAATGACTTGGGTAACTTTGAAATTATTGGATGTTGATAGGGGGAAAGGGTTTTGGAAATTTAACAATTCATTACTTTATGATAAGAACTATGTGGAAGAAGTTAAGAAAATAGTCAATACAACAAAACAACAGTATCAAATAGGGTTAGATGATAATGGAAATGCAATTTTTGAAATAAATGACCAACTGTTCTTTGAAACTTTACTTATCATGATAAGGTTTTACTATCAAATATTTATCAGAACGAAAACGGGAGAGGGAAAAAAATTAAAAAGGCCTTAACAAAACACTCGAAAATTTAAATAAAAGTTTAGATCAGAGTCGAGACGCGGCTGAAAAAGAAGAAGTCGTAAAAAGAATAAACGATGTCAATCTTAAATTGGAAAATATAATTAGCGTTAAGGCTGAAGGTGTGATATTAAGGTCCAAAAGTGAATGGAAGGAAAAAGGAGAAAAACCGACAAAATACTTTTCATCCCTAGAACAATTTTTTTATATTAATAAATCTATAACAAAATTAGAAACACAAGGAAACAAAATCATCTCTAACACTAAAGAAATAATAAACGAAACTAGATGCAATTATAAAAATATATATACAAAGCAAAACTGTTCGCCAATCGATCTAGAGGATCTCTTTAAAAATTGTGAGGTACCAAAGCTCACTGACTTAGACAAAGATTTGCTCGAAGGAAAATTAAAATATGATGAGGGTTTAAGATCGCTTAAAAACATGAAAAACGAAAAAAGTCCCGGCCCATCAGGTTTTATAGTAGAACTTTACAAAATTTTGTGGTTGGACTTGCATGCCTTTCTGATTCGATCGCTGAACATGTCTTACAAAACAGGCAAGATATCTATTAGCCAAAACAGGGTCTTATAACATGTATTCAAAAAGATAAACCAAAGCAGTTTTTAAAAAACTGGAGACCTATATCTCTTTTAAATGTATCGTATAAAATAGCATCAGCCACAATTGCCAATCGAATGAAAAAAAACTTCAAAAAATAATAAATGAGGACCAAGGAGGTTTTCTGTCAAATAGATATATTGGGGAATGTACAAGGCAGATCTATGAAATTATGGAATATGCAGAGTGCATGGAAATCCCAGGTCTACTACTACTTATAGATTTCGAAAAAGCTTTTGACTCTGTAGATTGGACATTTATCCAAAAGGTTCTTGACTTTTTCAACTTTGGCATAACAGTTAAAAATTGTATATGCACATTTTATAGACATATCAATTCAAGTGTACTCGTTAATGATTTCTCATCATGTTTCTTCGAAATCTCACGTGGATGCAGACAAGGAGATCCACTTTCGCCGTACTTATTTATTCTTTGTGCTGAAATATTAAGCATTATGATTCGTAATAATAAAAAATTAAAGGAATCAAATAGGTGACAGTGAATATTTGATTATTCAGTTTGCAGACGATATGTCTTTAACACTAGATTGGACTGAAGCATGCCTTCAAGCAACATTACGAATATTAACAGAATATGCCTCCTTTTCAGGTCTTAAAATTATTACATGCAAAACCCAAATTATCTGGATAGGTTCTTTAAAGCACTCAAAAAAGACAATATGCAAAGATTACAAACTTGATTGGTCTAGAACGGATTTTACTATCCTTGGCATAACTTTCACACATAACTTAGCAGAAATGGTAGAGAGAAACTATAAAGATAAACTAAAACAAACAAGCAGACAGAGTCGGCCATATCCCCCGCCTTTTGGAAAATTTATTGAAGAATAGTTGTTGAATAACAGTGACTATGAACCTTTTTTCAACTAAACACAACACACAAAATTTCAGCTCCTTAGACAAAGTGGTTCTGGAGAAGAAGACAAAATGCGAAAAGTTTACAGACGGCTGGACACTGTGCAATACCATAAGCCCATCGGGCCTTTCAGGCACATCTACACATGATGATTGTTCCACACACCAAGTTTCGTTGAGATATGTCTTATAGTTTTCGAGTTCTGTTCCGGAAACGAAATTCTAAGTTCCAAAAAAATAACTCGAAGAAGTTGAAAACCCAAAAAGGCACATCTAGACATGATGATTGTTCCACACACCAAGTTTCATTGAGATATGTCTTATGGTTTTCGAGTTCTGCTCCGGAAACGAAATTCTAAGTTACATTTCCATGGAAACGGTAAAAAAAAATAACTCGAAGAAGTTGAAAACCCCAAAAAGCACATCTACACATGATGATTGTTCCACACACCAAGTTTCGTTGAGATATGTCTTATAGTTTTCGAGTTCTGTTCCGGAAACGAAATTCTAAGTTACATTTCCATGGAAACGGTCAAAAAAAATAACTCGAAGAAGTTGAAAACCCATAAAGGCACATCTAGACATGGTGATTGTTCCACACACCAAGTTTCGTTGAGATATGTCTTATAGTTTTCGAGTAATGTTCAGGAAACGAAATTCTAAGTTACATTCTATGGAAACGGTAAAAAAAAATAACTCGAGGAAGTTGAAAACCCCAAAAGGCACATCTACACATGATGATGGTGCCACACACCAAGTTTCGTTGAGATATGTCTTATAGTTTTCGAGTTCTGTTCCGGAAACAGATTTCTTAGTTACATTTCCATGGAAATGGTCAAAAAAATAACTCAAAGAAGTTAAAAACCCCAAAAGGCACATCTACACATGATGATTATTCCACACACCAAGTTTCGTTGAGATATGTCTTATGGTTTTCGAGTTCTGCTCCGGAAACGAAATTCTAAGTTACATTTCCATGGAAACGGTAAAAAAAATAACTCGAAGAAGTTGAAAACCTCAAAAGGCACATCTACACATGATGATTGTTGAAAATGTATAGTTTTCGAGTTCTGCTCCGGAAACAAAATCGGGACGGACGGACGAACGGACGGACTATGTTGGCGGGGGATAATCATATCTTTACAACACTTCCAAACCAAAGTGAAAATATATTAAAAGAGCTCGAAAAGCTAGCATTTAGTTTCATTTGGAAAGGTAAACCTGATAAAATTAAACGTACAATAATAACTAGAAGCTTCAAAGAGGGTGGGATTAGAGTTCCAGATATAAGAAATACAATCATTTCGCAAAAGATAAGTTGGGTTAAAAGGCTCTTCGATTCTGAAAGTAACTCTAAATTAAAGAAACTTTTCTATATTAACGTATCGCCAATGCACAGAGATATTTATCAATACACTGAATCATCCCTCATTGAGAAAGTTTGTACTCCAAGAACAAACGATTTTTGGAAAGATGTTTTAAGGGCATGGGGATGTTTTAACCAACAAATGGGGAATACCGTCAACACTCAATCTGACATCTTATCCCAACCAATATGGAATAACGACAATGTTAGAATAAACAACAAGTCTATAAATAATAAGAATATGTCAAAATCCGGTATTTACCTGATAAATGATATAATCAAAAGTGACGGTAATTTTCTAAATTACCTAGAAATGACTGGAATATACAAATGCAAGACAAATGTCCTAAAATATACTGGCATTATCCAGGCAATTAAAGCATATTTTTTAAAATACAAAATCAAAATAGAAAAAAACTAGAAATACCACTTGTCCCATACTTTATTGAAAATATAGCTACTAAGAAAAAGGTATGTCGGAGCTTTTATGATATATTACAAAAGACAGAATACACTATGACAGAATGCAAGTACAGAAAAAAAGTGGGAATTAGATCTTGATTGTTCAATTAATGAAAGCGAATGGAATAACATTAATTACCCTTCATGTCTAATCTAAATTCCAAAACAAAATGGTTTCAATATTCCATACTTCATAGAATTTTGCCGACAAATGATCTTCTGCAAAAGATGCAATTAAAAGTTGAAAATAAATGCAGTTTTTGTAATAAAGAGAAAGAAACCATAATTCATCTATTTTTTGATTGTCAAATTGTTAAAAACTTATGGAACAAAGTTAAAGAATGGATAGAGACGTACACTGAAGCGAACATAAAGTTTTCCAAACGAAAATTTTTCTTGGATACCCCGAATACAGAAACAGGGTATTGAACATGATAATTACAAATGTGAAATACACCATTTTCAAAGCAAAACAATTTGGTTTGAAACCAAACTTCACATACATTCAAAACGATCTGAAGAAAATATATAACATTGATAAATACAACTGTTATTCGAATTGCAACTACTCAAAATATATGAAATTGTGGTCATCCTGCCATTTACTATTCAAACACTAATCACTTCTTCTTTATATGCCTTTGTTACCATTGTAATTGAAAACTTGATACAACCTGTGCATACTTGCATGTATGCAAAATTCGTCTATATGTAAATGTTGCTATGTAAAATGTCATTTCTTTGTAGTTTGAACCAAAATGTATATGTACCCCAAAAAGAAATAAAATAATTTTAAAAAATATGGATACTCAATAAGTAGGGAGCTCGCGAACAAGGTACATACCGGCAAGACGATCCCACTGAAATGACAGATCGGGTATGGTCACGTGGTTTACCTGTTCGCAGAATGTCTCGATTTGCACGTGCATATTGCCGTACCTTCGGCTATAAAACCAAGCGTGAAATAAAATGTTTGCTCACTTTGGAATTTTTCTTATTTTTTGGGAAGATCCTTCGACTGCTTCGATCCAAGAAACATGAGTAAATACAGTTTTTGTTCATTTATTTTATACGGAGTTACTGATTACTCTCCATTTCATTGGGTGACATTTCATCTGATTTGCCTGATTAGCATAATTTGTGTTTTTATTTCATTTTTCGTAAAGTCGAAACCTAGCGGCAAAATGAAGGCTTTGTGTACATTATAATGAATACTATATTATTTATGCATTGTATGAGAAATCGCCACGGCGTCTACTTTCGGATTTTTTAACAATTTGACTAATGTCGATTTACTTCCGGATTCCACAAAATGAATGACATGCAAATCATAATTCCCTTAAATGAGACTTTATGCGCTTCTATGGGATGAAGGTAAATGTGAAGATAATAAAGGGTAACAATTGTGTTTTTTACACTTGAAACCAAACGTATGTGTAATAATTTTTCATCACTTTATCGGAATCATACTTTACAAGATGTGATTGTCTTTGTTGTTCTCATTACAGTGTGATATACTGCAGTGACACCCAGGCGAGTAGAAATGGCCGCTGGTACAACAAGAAGCGAGCCAATTGCAATTGTGTGCTCTTGGCTTGATACACGTTCGAGTCGTTGACTTTTCAGCTATCACGCGCTGTCCTGTGTGGTTTTACACGGCGTCATGTAATACTGTGTTTTAATTACAGTGCCAGTATTGCGGAAGCGCCTTGAATATATGTACGCTAGTTGGCTCTTACACTGTCAAAACAAACAACGGGCGTTCGGAGGAGTAATGTAAATTAAACAATATTTATAAATGAATAGTTTGATAAGAGTTTCTTTCTCGAATTGCAATCATTTTTAGAATATGTAAATTTGTGTGATGAGAGTATTTACAAAATGTTTAGATGATTTACAAAAAAGTTCATCATTTGAATCAACCAGATAAAATTGATATTGTGTCATGTATGACTGTGGGATTTGATAATTGTCACGGAAGGAATGTAAATGGTACGCCACTGTTTGGTCAATTTGAACATTTTTATAGCAAAATGATTTATGGTATATACCAAAGTTGGCTCAAATCAGTGAGAACAATATTTCGTTTCGTCACCGAGTTCGGATTTTACACAACACCTTATAGTTAGCATTTCCGGAATAGAGCCGGAAGGGCATTTCAGGCATTGTTTTGAAACTCTTTTTTACATACTCGAGAGGTTCAGTTGTTACGTTGGATTGAAAGCTCCATGTTGGGATTCAACACTCAATAAGGTATGCAATGACTTCATAGTGATAAGAAGTATTATCCGCCACGTATTTCAGAACAATTTACCCC
The DNA here is from genome assembly GCA_936450465.1 of Gibbula magus. Taxonomy (NCBI): domain Eukaryota; kingdom Metazoa; phylum Mollusca; class Gastropoda; order Trochida; family Trochidae; genus Gibbula; species Gibbula magus. Next base: position 46,193,122 of record OW388304.1, on the reverse strand, counting down.
AGCGTTTGTGAGTTTGGAAATCGTCGCGATGTCCCTACTTCAATAAGAGGGTGTGATGATGAAATAATTATCTCAACCGCATTACCTTCTACAATCGTATTACAAAACGCAGAATCTGGAGAATCAAATCCAGTGTTTGGTGATGAAAGACTTATTCATCATCATTACATCCCACATTAGAATTACAAAACACAGAATGTTGTGAAATACTTACAGAGTTTGGTAAAATGGAATGATTAGAGTCCACTACGCTCTCGAGTGACTGAGATGTGTTAGAATGTTGTTTATCACCATAATGCAAGTGTTCGATTTGGGTAACAGTGTCTCCCACTTGTGCACACGGCACCTCACAAGACACGAGATTTTCACATGATACGGATTTGTCTCGCGACTCAGAATAACAGTCAAAACTCACTTCATCGATGTTATGAACAGATATAATGGAGTTATCACTATTACCTGAAGCAGTGTTACTCACTCCATTGGTCCCAGTCGAGCGGGAAACACATCCCTGTCTCACGTGTACACACGACTCATGCCCACCCGCGTACCTCTACCTGCGCCTCGACCTGGTGTTAACTGAGTGAGGCTCTCGATAGGGTGGGGGAGGCTCTACATCCTGAAGCACATTGTCAACATAGAGTTTGTCAACAACTACGTTGGCACGTTTACCTTGACTGCGCGCTTTCCTCATCTCAGGGAAGAGTACATCACGTCTGTAATCGCTGACTTCCTCTTGGAATTGTTCACTAATTCCATAGGCTTTGCCTTTTAGCTCCCGGCCACCCCTCTTTACAGCATCGCGTTCTTTGTGTAGAGGAATTTTGCAACTATTGGACGTGGTTTCACAACATCCGCGGCGTATCTTGGTGAGCGTTTCCGTCCAATTCTGTGTGCTCTTTTCAGGTGAAGATCCTCACTCTCTATGTTTAGCTCATCCTTAATAAACTGCTTTAGAAGCTTCTCACAGTCTTCAAATGTTTTCCCTGCATTACCGTCAGCCCCCTCTTGAGCCTCTGGGATCCCAGTGAAAATAAGATTATCTCTCATTGTTCTACATCTCAAATCAATAAAATTTTCTTTCAACTGCAGATGATCCCTTGTAATTTCTCCCATATGTTGTCCCCGTTCCATTAGTATCTGCATGTCTTTTTCCATCTCAGCTTTTGACCTTTTAAATTCTTCAAAACTTTCACCAAGAAATACTGTAGCCTTTTCAAGCTCCCCAACTTGTTGTCTGAGCGGTTCAAAACTTTGAACTTTCAATTCCAAACCTGCAACTCTTGATTTAATTTCATTCATATGAGTTTCTATCAAGTCTAACTTTGTGTATTTTCACATTAAAGAAGTTGTTATCCAGAAAATCTTCCTGTTCTTATGTATACCACTTCTAAATGCCCTTCAAAGACCCAAGTCTAACTTTGAGAGTTTTTGCTCAATTCTGTTTAACTGATCTTGATGTGAGTTGCTGCTACCACTGATTGGGGAAGGATTGCAGGGGTAATACGGTACTGTATAATGTCCATTTGGTGTGGTGAAACCGTAGGGTTGCATATTAGGGGACGGGGAGTAAACAGCATCAAGAGACTCACGTACAACTGCGCCTGTAGAATGCATGTTCAGAGTTGAGCTTGGAGGTGCCGCCATGTTTGATTTCACTGTAAGCTTCACCGGGGAGTCGTCTGACTCATTGAACGATTTGGTTTTGCGTTTCTTATTTCTTCTCCTTTTATTTTCTGATCTAGAGCCGTTATACATACTCTAAAGCATAATTTCAGCCTTAAGAGATGCTCTGTATGCCATCTAATGGTGAAAAAGTACAAACCTGGTAGCAGCTCATCACAGCCACGTCCTCACTCCGCCATCTTGATCACATATATGCGTCAGCTAAATCAGCTCTTATTCAGCGAAAGCCGCACATATGCGTCGGCGGAAAGCATCCCTGATTCAGCGAGTGACGCATATATGCGTTCTCACTGTTTTATTGCAGAAAACCCATTCTTTTCACGTTCGTAGCGAGTGAACACTTATTGCAGTCATAGATGCACTGTAGATCACTAAATGGATTTGTTACATGTATGTTTTGAAATCGCTTACTGCACGTATCTATTACATAGACAAAACATACATGGGATGAATGCAAGTGAGCATAACGGAATAACTTAATCATTACCCGTAAACCATATAATATGTTTCAATTGTATTGTATTTTGAGTTCAGTAGATGAAGTGTCAGCTTGGGTAGCTCATATAACAATACATCCGGTGTAATTAGTGATTTCTGTTGATTCATTGGCAATAAATTCAAGATGCTTTTTAGTTACGGGATTGATACTCACGCGAATACACATTCAATTAGAGTATATAAATAACATATTTGACCTTGAAATAACAGTCTAGGGATTAAGAATCAGACGGAGACTCACCTTAATTGAATGACAGGTGACAGGTGCGTGACCGATGTAAAACAAGCCTATTATTGGACAATCTTCTTCCTAAAGTCACGCCCCTGTATGTAGTGTTTTATGCAATCATGTTTGAGCATCGAATGTCAATGATGTCTTGCGCATTTACTACTAATACGATGTATGTTGAGCTTTGTGACCCCGATGCACGCACAGCAGGCGTAGGCCTTCACATTCAACACCCCACTCAACATTCCTACTCCAATAGGCTCCCTAACGACCAATCGGTCTTCACTGCTGAGCTTATGGCCATAGCACTCGCTTTATCCCACCCTAAAACTAAAGATCAGGGCAAAATTCTCATCCTTTCGGATTCTCTCAGTGCCCTTCAGGCACTTCAAAACAAATCTACAAAAAACCGCCCTGATCTAATTTCCAAAATTCTAAATTCTATTCAAAATCTAAATGTCCATGGCAAGGCAGTAAAACTCCTATGGGTACCAGCGCACGTCGGTATATTTGGCAACGAAAAAGCCGACAAAGCTGCCAAGGAGGGCCTTAAACTACCTAAAATTCTACCCCTTTTTCATTCGAAACAAGAGGCAAAAAGCCTATCAAAATCTCATGCAAAGCGAGCATGGCACCTGCAATATGCAAATTCCAAAACAGCACACCACACCAAACAAATCATCTCCAAACCCTTAACTAAACAAAAAATATATTCCAAAAACAAAAATATTGATAGGGCAATAATTAAGCTCCAATCGGGGCATACAAAATTAAACTATCATATCCACAAAACCAAAATCGCAAACATCCACCCAACATGCCCACACTGCCCACAGGCAGAAACAATTCACCACATCCTTATTGAATGCCCACAGTATGCGGCCTTCCGCCAAATACTTAAACTAAAATTAAGGGCCAACAATATCCAAACAAATAACATATATCAAATTCTAAACCCACACAATAATCACAGTACCTTCCAAGCGGTCGGCACTTATATAATTATAAAGGATTCGGGCCTTTTGGACCGAATCTAAAACACACTTAAAAATCAAATACCATCCAAAATTAACAATTAAACCTACCCCCCCCCCCCCCAACGCCAGTATTTCAACACCTAAAAACACACATTCATCTAAAAGCAACCATTCGGCAAACTCTACAACGCTAAATGCGCTAATTTCATCGGCCAAAGCGATGGCCAAATCTTCTTCATTCTCCATTCCAAATTCAACAACGTCAACACCACAAACTACACAATTTGACGCGAATTTTCCCGCGAATCGTTCTGAACATCAACCGGATGTCAACCCTACAGCAAATTTTAATCCTCCATTATCTAAACGCAAGCGCGCCGCATCTCCACCGCATGACACCACTCACTCACCTGAGCCCACAGCTCACCACTCAGCTGCAACAACAACTCACTTGTCAGGTACATCAAAGCATTCACCCGCAACAACACCTAAATTAATTACTTTTGTAATCCTAGCTACTACTGTGGGACAGCACCTTTCAAAGGTACTCAGTCGTGAGAGGATCGGCTCAATCCTACAAAGTAATGGTTGCAATTTCTCTCTTCTCAAGTAATTAGGCAGCGGTTTTTTGGTAAAATTTAAAACTTCAAAAATGGCCCAAGCTGCAAAAACACAATTCCAACAAATTTCAGGCCACCCCGTAGCATTTAAGACTCCAATTTGGTTCACGGAGTCAAGAGGCGTTATTAGTTTCTCGAAAAACGAGGACGATCTGGCAGTTTACATTGAGGAAGCAAATTTCATGCAAACACAACCTAAAATCCTTTCGGCCCGGCGCATTCAAAAAACGCTTCCCTCAGGTAACCAATTAAATACGCCCAAGGTTATTCTTACTTTTGACACCCCCACACTTCCCAAAACAATCATTTTTGGCGCCAGCTCACGCACTGTCGAAATTATACACAAACCAGTGACATTTTGCACAACTGCCTCTCGTACAAAACGCACACGAGTACTAACTGCAGGAGGGCAAAGAGATGTGGAAACTGTGGCGACAGGTCCTGCAACAGTTCAGATGAAAGTCTGAACTGTAACAGGATCTGCATACATTGCAAGTCACAAGACCACACTTCTCTTCACCCTTCCTGCCCGACGTACCGAAAACATAAACTGGCATCAAACCCGCACCTACAAACAAAGCAACCCTCTAAACCACCCCCGCACTAACCCCCCTCCCCCCCTCCCGCCACCCCCCCCCCCCCCCCCCCCCCCCCCCCCCTCCCCAGCCCACTAACCAACCCCCACCCCATAACCAACCCACACCCCAATTCACCCGTCCCAAACCACCCAAACGCACCTCCCAACCCCAACCCACCGCCCGCCACTCACTTAACTTACCCGCCCCCACCCCCACCTGCCTACTCAGAAATGAGCTTGCCTATAACTTCCTTTAATCCCCAATCCCCACCAAAACTCTCCCTACTAACCAATCCGAGTCCATGGACCCCCTCCCTAATCTCATCGCGGTAATTTCCATCGCTACCACCACGCGAAATTGCTCCTTATCGCGTATGCATGCCTTACTCCGCAAGGCAAAATTAACTACTCTAAACTTCAAACAATTCAACCAACTTCTCAAACCATTCAAATAAATAATTCCCCCCACCACCCTAAATAATCTTTGCATAAACCAATAATGCAGCACAAACTAAATTTATTTTTCTTATTCCATTGTTTACTTCTTCTCACTTTTCCATTCATGCACATTATACAATGGAATGCGAATGGCCTTTCCGCACACGGCCATGAGCTTAAGGCCAAAATTAAACTTAAACAACTAAACCCCCATATTATCACCATTCAGGAAACCCATTTCGGCCCTAGGTCTAACTTTAAAATTCCTGGTTACAATTTAGTAAGGCTGGACCGGCCCAAAACCAATCCCGGTCCCCCCAGGGGAGGCCTAGCTATTTTTATCCAGGAACAATTGAACTACCAAAAACTAAATATTACCCTAAATTCCTTAGAGGCACATGCCAAACCTATTATTCACCAAAAGGATAGGGTTAATATTTATAATATATACCAAAAAAAACCAGATTTGGCATTTCAAACAGAGGACCTTCAGGCCCTTCTAAATTCTTCTAAAGGTCGTTCCATGTACTTGGGCGATTTCAATAGCCACCACCCGAATTGGGGAGTAAAGGATAAGTTAGATGCCAACGGCAAACTAATTGCCGATTGGATCGTAAATAACAACCTAGTAATCCATAATAATAATTCTCCAACTAGGTACGATAGCTTTAGGGACCTTATGTCCGCTATCGATTTAACGATTACTTCCCCGGACATCGCTATACATACCGAGTGGCAGGTATCTGATAATTAAAGATAAAGCTAACGCAATTGCATCACACTTTGCTAAGGCAAGCAGCAACACCAATTACTCTTCGGAGTTTTTGAAAAACAAAAACAAATCCGCTCCCACCCCACAGATAACAAACCAATCAACAAAGCATTCACAATGGAGGAGCTTCAATTTGTATTAAATAATAGGAAAAAAGGAACAGCCCCCGGGCTCGACCTAACCTCCTACCAAATAATTAAGAAGCTACCCACCTCAACCCTTACTATTCTATTAAACTTATATAATACCATTTGGCAAGCAGGAAAGCTTCCCTCCAACTGGAAGGAAGCTTTAGTAATACCAATACCTAAACCCAATAAACCCCCCGGGGATCCAAACTCCTATAAGCCCATCTCCCTTACTTCAAATTTATGTAAAGTAATGGAAGCAATGGTAAAACAACGCCTCCAAGCTCACCTAAAAACTAATCCATTAAATAACGACCAGAGTGGCTTCACTCCTGGTCGTTCAACTCTAAACAATCTTGCTCGCCTCGAGCAAGTATTAAACTCTCTCAATACAACAAGCAATATACACTCGCAATATTCCTGGATTTTTCCAAAGCATTTGATATGGTGTGGCATAACGGCCTCACCCAAAAATTAATTAAAAAAGGCCTTTCAGGCAACATAATTAATTATATCCAGGATTTCCTACACAATAGGCAAATAACTGTCGGGGTCGAAAACCAAAAATCTGAAAACCACCTTTTAGAAAACGGCACCCCACAAGGCAGCATCATTAGCCCCACTCATCTATATTTTAAATATAATATGAACAAAGTAACATGGTGTCTCATAGGCCTTTGTAGACCGGGTGCTATCTTTTTATCTGCAATGTTTTTATATCATGTGAATATTGTTTTATTATGCCATATGTGAAATGTATGTATGCACGTGACACCGAAATAAATATTTTTCTTCTCTTCTTCTTCTATAACGTGTTCTTTTGTGTTCACTGTCGGCGGTAGATATAAATAATACACGCTTTAAACATATTCATAAACTTGCTGGCTTTTTTTAAGTGTTCAATAACACTTATTTCCCTAAATTCCCTAATTGTAAAATGAAAACTTTCACACTGTTATAATAAAAGTAGTTTTGTCTCATCTAATACATACAAATTATCCCAATTTTAAAAACATGTACCTATACTAAGTGACAAACAGTTACAAGTGATACAGACCAAGAATAAATATAAATTCAAGTAAATACAGACGTTCACTTTTACTCATTGATTAAATATATATCTTACAGGATTTTAAGTTTGGCAAACTTATCACAACACTGTATATATCATAATTATTCATCTGTAAGATCTGACAATATATAACCAACAAGCAGCAAATAAATTCAACATCGGATATCTTAATGTAACATCATTTACAATAGTTCCATATCACCCATTTCCTGTCTACTTTTGATCGTTATGCAAGACACAACAAACAATCAGTGATGTTTATGACATGCCACTCGCTCTCGCTAAATCAGAGGTGACGAAGTCTAATTTGTCTCGCTGCACCCAGGTGCTAGTGAACCTGGCGGGCCAGGCGTTGAGCTGTTAAGTACCTGTCGGCGTTAATGAGTTAATTATGTTACCTATTCAAATATGAAAGCATAACTCGCGCTCATAGACATTTGATATACCACATATATTGGAATTTGAACATATCACTGTCGCAACACTTTTTAAAACCCTTTACTACGTTGTTGCAAAACATCTGGCATATCAAATGTATTTCAAATGTGTTATACATGAAATTATCACATGTGTTCTAGAATTCAGTTTCTTAGGATCAATCGGCAATAAAACAAGGTAATATATCTGTTACGGTTGTCACGAGCCAGTTTTTGGTAAGACCCAGAGGTCGGAGCAGGCGAGCACTTTGCCTATGCACCTTACTAAAACCCAGGAATAAAACCCAGAGCAAGCGAACACCAAAGTGGTGAGTGGGGCATGCACAGCATGCAAGGTTGTGCAGCAGGGGGCTATAAAAGCCATATTTTCAGTTAAACCCAACACTTGTGTCAAGTCTGTCGGGTCGTGCTGGATGTTTGTGAGTGTTTACCAATGTTAACTTTATGTATATTGTATTTGATTGGAATGTTTTTTAACATGTTGTATTAACTGATATTATGTGTACAGATGGATTAAATCACTGTTTGGGAAGAGGCTGTCAAAGGACTGTAAATCAGTACAGTGGGCGGGTTCTCAACCCTTGGGAACAGTTTATCCAGAGGGATGCAAGTATTTATTTTGCTAGTGTTTGGGGGAACATAAATTATGTAAATGTGATTTCGAGGGTTGATGTTTGATTCGTTGATGTATTAATATTTGAATCGTTTAAACATTGAATGTATGGTTATGGGCACATTAGTGTTAATTGATTGTGGGTTGTGTTTTAGTACATCCACGACTACAGAAGGTTCTAGACGTAGTAGTCGGTGATAGACCCGTCGGATCCCGGTCAAGTCCTGGATCCGAGTTTGTGCACTGCACGAGGGGATGCAGCTGTGTGGCCCGTTCTATGCGACGGAGATGCCTGCCGTACAGTGGTTGCGGGAGGGAGGCGACAGTACTTAGTCTTTCTGAGTGTACTGGCTGTACAAATGTGGTTCAGCGTCGCCGATGTGGCCTGGGTGTGTTGTGATGTGCGGCTGTAAATGGTGTACAGACTCCGCCGGTTTTCACCCCAGAGAACTTTGAGATGTGTGTGGTTCATGGTTTAATATATGTACATTGTGTGTTGTGAATGCTTGTGGAATTATCTGTATTTATGAATCTTAAAATGTATTAGATGTGCTAAAGTTCTATCCTAGTTTCTAGACTTGCTAAACATCAGCGTTTCTAGACTTGATAAAAGTTATACCCTAGTTTCTAGACTTGCTAAACCTCAGGGTTTCTAGATTTGATAAAAGTTATACCCTAGATTCTAGACTTGCTAAACATCACCGTTTCTAGTTTTAAATCGTTTAAATCCGGGTTTCTAAACCTGCTAGAGTTCACTTACGTGAAGGGTATTTAATGCTATGTTGATGGTTTTAATTCTGCATTTTACTGTTAAGATTTAAGGTTTTTAAGTAACTGTTTTGGAGTAAATTTTGAAATCTTAAACAACTATTAATAATGTAAAGTGTTTTTGTTTCTGATTGTTTTCTTTTGTCCCCTTTTAGATATGATGCCATAGGCCATGTTTTTAAAATTCATGTATAATTAAGATTTGTATTGCAGCTGTAAACTAACGCACAACTAATTTCACCCTGGCACAGTGAAGTTTGCATGGCACGATCGCACCCAAGCTAGCAGACAATATCTTATTTTATATTTTCAGGGTACTCCAGCGCCTATGGCACCACATCCAAACCCCGCGTCATTTTTCCTCTTTGTGTAATCGTAATTGTAACTGTATTTTCGTTGTTGTAATAAACTATTTGTAACCATCTTTTATCGTTATTCCTGAGTACCTCAGTCACTTTGTGACAACGGTAATGAAACATTCAATCAGACTACAGTAATGATATTATATTTGACCCTGAAATTACAGTTGCTGATACAATGCATATATTGACACGCCTCTTTTTCATTTGTCTCATGACCAGTGTAAGAAACCTCATTACAATCGGTCAATCTAGAGCCATCCCCTTACTGTATTTCGTCCTACAATACTATAATCCTACATGATCGTTTATGTATGTAGATTCTTTTAAAACTTCCAAAACGTATCACAAAGTATTATGCTTTGAAAAAGCATACCACACATCTCCTACATCTAGCCTCTCCCCCATCTCAAGCATAAATACCACGCATCCACGGGAAAATGTTTTTCAAAGACATTGGAAAGTAAAACATTCTAAATTTTCGCGAAACACACGAATTTTCATGATCTATCTTACCCTTAAAACTGTCGATTTTATTGTCAAAAACACTTTTTGTAAATCTTGCATTGCTGGAATTCAATAGAAACAAACCTATTCATTCAGTTCCAGTCGATAGAAACCGAAACACACAGCGGCACGTACTGCCGATATGCAGCCATTACCAGGAAATCAGAAGCGGCCTTAGCCTCGTTTTCGTTTCGAAAGGTCATGGGTCGTATGCATGCAAAACTATTGAGAATCCCCTATACATCGGGTGGATTTGACTGGTTCAATCTTCTTTAATACAATGAGCTCATATCGACTAGTGTATTGGACTTTTCACGGTATTTGGCACGCTGACACCGATACATTCGTCGAAATGAGCTCATCGTATTAAACAAGGTTATGTATTAAATATGGAATTAATGAGGTATTAACTTATATGTGCTAACTGATAGCAATGTACCTATCCATAGCAGTCGAGCTTCATAGTCTGCCATTCGTCCAAGTTCAACAGTTACTGTAGAAGCATCCCAAGTAAAGTATAAAGCTGTGACTTGTCTGTGTTAAGAAATATCAACTGACACTTGCTTGAACCACGATATTAACTGACTGCTGCTACAACAGCTTTTTCCGGGCACAAACGGATAGTCAACATTGAGAATCAACAAATATTTAGAGTCAAGGGCAGAGAGCGTAAATAAAAAATATTTTTCCAAAATACACACCTTTGAAAGGACATCTACGGCTTGTTTCTATATTGAGATCTTTGGATATTGTGACCACGCCTCTAACAACCAAATTTATTCATTTGTCACGTGATTATTTGAAATGAGGCAAATTTCCAAGAATGCTAACGACAGAGAAAATCAATAATTTTCTTTCACGAGCTAAAAATAGATGACGCCACAATGAAAAGAGGCCGGTGGAATCGGACTGAGAGGACAAATCGATAGAAGCCCTGGCTCCACTCACAGCGCCATAGTTCCTTGTTTTTATACATTGGCATATATGTAGTCATCGGAAGGAAGCATTTGATCTTGGATATTTTAATATACTCTTTGAAGATAGTTTACGTTAAGAAAGGTAAGTCGACAATGGTCTTGCTGTAATTCATGTGTGCGCAGTATGTCTCCATGGTCCCCATTTGCATTCGCATAGGTAGGTAAGCGCTGTGTGGAGTATTCCACAGCGGACTAAACTATCCGTACATCTACTGTCTCTCCGACAGAACCCGCATGCATTTAAACTGAAACGAAACGTGTTCCAAAGATCTATTCATCATGCCTTTTTCAGAACTACATTCCTGTAATTATATCGCTGCATAAACATACTTGTGATAATATGAATATTCCCTTATATGTGTCTCGCCTCGAATGCATTGTAGAGAAATACATTATAGCCTACGAGTCCAGGAGGCGGCACTGGTATCATCGATTGTAAGCAATGTGAAGGTCGCCCGCTAAAGAGACAAATTGTGTAAAATGATGCTGGATCTTTTGAACGAGACACAATGTAAAATATTCGGATGCTGATTTCTATTGTACTAATGAACAAAACGTTCTTCCAAACTGAGATTGTTTTAGTTCGAATTCGATGTTATATATTAATATGAGCTATATCACATTCTGGTTAGCAAGACGTCTGCTCGTTTATAAAGCGTTGTTAGTACTGTATGATCCACTCAACTAACATTCGTTTTATGACGCCAATATTCATTGTGAATCGAATGAATAACCTTTCTTTTTAATGATAATAATCCAGCATATTTTTCAAGTGGACATCACTCTTACACTCATACAATCAACTCATATATTATATATTTCATATTATCTATATTCAATCATATAATTTCAGAGTAATGTGCCCTGATTGCCAGTTTAGATATTTTGTCATTCTTATATATTTTATTGAGGATTCAGCCATATTTTTAACATGACATGGGAAACAAATCAAAATAGACGTGAAACATTTTTTTTTTAAAATCATGGCAAATTCGTAGGTCATGTGGTTTAGTCGCCATTTTGAGTTTTACGTACGCCTTTGACAATCTTTTCCTCTGAAGATACTTGCATTTTCAAAATACACTTAGAGATTTTAATTGTTTTTAAAAGATGCGAAATAACCATGCGAACAAAAAGCAGTAGATCACGTCGAGTTCGTAGATCACGCTATTTTGATTTTCTTTAGAATTATGCGATTTGATATTGGAAATTTGGATCTCAATAATCCTACAAAGATGTTAGAGACTTGCTACATTTTTTTGAAAAATTATGGTTAATCGAATCATGTTATTATATATGTGCTGAATGCTTTTATCTTCGCTTGCGACTATATTTAACTATGAAATTAGGTATTTAAGAAATAGAAGACGATTTGGCGTGCTCTATCGTAAAATAAAACATAGCTGCGAGCATGAAACACGAAGGGCGCAGCTATCAAATTAATATGGAGTTATATTCATTGTTTTCACTACTCGTCTCTTGGCGGCGTCTGTCTCTATGCTATGATGACTCCCCTTTCTTGTCTTCTTTCTAATGTTAGAAAACTTGATTGATTAAAATAGTCTACCATCCGGACTGTGCATACATGCAATCAACGAACCTAATATGTCCACGTGCCCATATGTAATGCTACTGGTTTGGCGGGGATTGAATTTACATATACCAAGCAGAGTTTATAAACCTACATGTAGATTAATCTTCATCCCCAAAATCTGAAATCTTCGTAGCCAGTATCATTTTTAGAGCAGATTCAATTGCTTTCGTCCGATCATATGATTGTATTGTGGTCACGTGGAGTACACTTATATCCCGATAGAGGTACACTTGTATGGTTGCGTTCGAGTATCATGCTCATTAAACTTGTTCACGGACTTCAAAACAACAAACAATTCCAACTGATTGTTTTATTTATGTGGATAAAACACAATTAAACACTTATTGCATTGACAAATGAATTGCAGCGTTCCCTTTCCGAAAGGAAATAGCCGCTTCCGTTGATGGGGGTCTTCCATACGGAAGCGTATTAGTGTCACGATGAAAAAAAGCTGTTGAAAGTGTTATGGAATGTGGTTATGAAGTGTTTGCGAATATACTGTTACAATAAGTTTCAAATGATTATAAATATTTGAACATTATTATATAAAAAATTTGCCATTTATTATTAAAGTTTATACAATACTGTGTTACGTTAGAGGGTAATGCATCCTATTACACGACACAACAAGCTGCATCCATAGAAAACGGTTATCTGTATTGGTATACTACGTAGAAAATGGTGCGACGTATAAAGGAAACTCTTCAGTGTGCGAGATAGATTTGTAGGACTCGTGCGATTTTGAGAGTTCTGACAGCAAGATGGTTCACCACATCGTCATAGTATTATATTCAAAACTCAATTATTGAGTGTTTATTCCTCGCTTGAACGACATAAGAGCGGCCATGTTTATGCGAACATTTTGAAATGGCCGGTCGAAGGGAAATTTACTCTTGTGGCATAACCGAATCGTGTAAATTTTTATTGATTCAGGAGTATTAGTAAGCCAATGATAACGCTTAGTAACCGTTTTGTGAGAGCACTTATGTCAATAGGAACAGCGTGCTACAGCGCCTTTAAAGGGTTAGGGTTTAGAGACAACTGACAAACTAGAACTAGGATTGAAAATAGGACAACAATAATCTTTGCTTAAATGAGACACATTCTTATCTATTTGGTATGTTCATTTGTCTTGTGTACTTGGACCCAGATTGTTTTACACAATGTTTGCTGTCTTACTTCATATCACTTCATTAAATATGTGATTAAATTTATCTGTAATTGAAAGAAAGAAAATCAAATAAGAACAATCATTTATGGATAAACAACCTTATTTGTCCAAAATTAAGTGTTCTTATTTGACTTCACACCTCTAAATGCCACTCAAATAAGTTTTATGTAATTAGATGTATACGATTCATATCTGCAGTAGTTCTGTTGTCGTTCGAATGACGACATATTAATGACAATAACAACTATTGACAATTGAGGTAGATTTTAAAATTCATCTCTTCAGATGGTTAATTTACCCATATGGTCAATATACTTGTCAAAAAAGGTTAGGTATATTGGAAGTTTTATTATTGATATTTCATCAGTGTGAAAGTGTATACTAAATAATACTCCCGAATCAATAAAAACGTTCTAAAACGATTTTACATTTTTCGGTTAAGCCATGCGAGTCCATTTTACCTTCGAGCAACCATTTTAATGTGTTCACATTACAATGGCCGCTCGAAGGTAGTTCAAGTGATCTTATCGCTGTAGCGATACCTTGACATTAAACTTAGAGTTTTGAATATGGTACTATGATAGAATAGTCAATTATCTTGCTTTCTTAACTCTCAAATGTGCATGAGACCTACAATTCTACCTCCCACACTGAAGAGTTCCACACCACTGTCGCATTATACGTCGCACTATTTTCTTTCAACAGGAATAACGTTTACATGCGTTAAACCCTATTGTGAAAAACGCCAGATGAAATGAAGTTGTCCAGGCTTCATAGAAATAATCTCCTGCGTAGGAGATACTATGTCCTACGTAGGAGATGTACTTAGTCCTACGTAGGAGATAGTATCACGATTTTTTTCATCGTGACACTAATACGCTTTCGTACTTCCACGTTAAGGAGTTGAGATTCCTACAAGAAGAATATAAGCATGTAAATAAAGCAAGTAATGTTTTTCAAATGTAATTCATTTATATCACGAATAAGGGAAACAGTTGCCAATGTTTGAAATATAATAAGTTGCTTTATTTTCTGTTTCCCCACGATATAAAAAAATAGTATATAGAACTTATAAAGAACGACATATAATATGAGAAAAAAGTGATATAAAACTGTTTACCGTTTTTGAGTGTTCAGAGGATAGAAGCTACATTGTCGTCTCACTGAAACCCCTGTATCGTAACACAGCGTCAAAGCGATGTCCAGTACTACATTACATAATAACTCCTTTCCAGTAGACAGTTTGAGTACAATTTCGTTGCTGCAGTAACTTGAAATAGTTTATATGCAATATATTATTAGTATATGCAACAGTCGATATTACAACTCATAAATTTATAAATTCAGCTCAAGAAATAACTTAACAAAAACAATAACTGTTTTTAATGAACCAAATTAATGAAAATTATTATTTTATTTTTTCTAATAAACATTTTACAAAGAAAGAAGGAAAAAGATGAAGTAACCTTTCCTGAATGAATGGTGTGCTTGTCCTTGGACTGTCCACGATGAAGCCATTGGCAATGAAATTAAATGTATTAGTGCTCAAAATTTCTGAAAAAAGCGTGCTTATCATGCATGTTCGTGATTCAAGCACGAGGCTTATGCTGTAGCACGATTCGTACGTTTTATATAAAACCTCTGACAATTTAAGAAATTCACTGCTCACAGTGCCGATGGTGACGTCAATGTCCCTAACATTTGCATATGAAAATGAGAAATGTCAATGTTTTACATGTTGTGTTCGAGAGAATGTTTCCCGAATTTGTTGACAATTCATTTGAAATATATTCATTTTAAGATATATTTTTCACGACTCAAGCATTTGACAGTACTCTAAGATAGATAGAGACCTCGTAGCAGTACATTATTGTGAGATACATGTACTGCTACTCGGCCTCCATCTATTAGGAAGTGTAGGTTTGGTTGCTCTGTGGATCCAAATACGGGCCTCAGGGGCCATGACATAAAACCTTTTTTTATGCTCTGCTGTCCCAGAAAACTGACGTGCTGTAACAAAATCTTTATTCAATGGGGATAATAAATTGTAGATTTTGGTAACCCTTCGACCCAAGGGGCATTTGCCTTCAAACCTATTTTTGTCTTCTCGAGAACGAAAATGTCCTAGAGGGCGGAACTGTGGTGAACGGACTCTCTAGCCAATAAAGGTTGTACACAGATTGTAGATTTGCTTGACCCCAAATAAGAATCACAGGGATTACGACATAAAAAACTACTTTTGCCTTTTTTCCAGAACGTAAAATCCTACACAGCTAAAGTATAGCATAGAGACACCCCAGCTAATGAGGTTTATAAATTGTCGATAGGTGACAAGACCTATAAACCTATATCCGTCTTCTTCTTCGGAACAATAAACACTTGAAAGTTGGAATCATGTGTACAGACTCTTCAGTCGATGGACAATGCCACCGTTGGTTAGCTAGTTCACCGCAGGTAGCTCGCAGGCTTCACCTCAATGTGGTTGCAGGCTTTTCTTTGCAACAACACTGGCAGCCATGATATAACTGAAATACTCTTGAAAGCGGGGTTAAACCTCAGCTCACCTCACCTCCTCAGTCGATGGAGAGGATACAATGTAGAGTGGGCGACCAGTAGTCGCTTCATAAAACTCTATTTTAGGATTCTACTTTAGAACTACATAAGTGAACAACTGAAATATTGTGTACAGGCACATTGGTCAAGTTGGATTATGAATTATGGATTTGTTTACCCTCTGACAACTAAAAGCTGATGTGCTACAGAGCCAATTTTCATGGAAAGGTTACATGTTGGTCTTAGTATATTGCTCAATGGAGACAAGTTTTCTAGGAAAATATAACACCTAAATAAATGAAATTCTGTTTGTGAGTACTCCTGAGTCCTGATCATACTTTCTAAATTACTAAATTAAATGAAATAACTAAGTATGAAAAATCTCTGTGATACTTCAGTGGCGACAAGTTAGTATGTTCGAAGACCAATTCTGATTTTAAGCTCATCAGACCTGAATGCCCGATCGCGATATATATGGGTCACAAGTTTCATGACTCCAAAAACTATTTTCATCTTCTTCTCCAGTACGATAAGATCTAGAAAGCTGAAATATTGTGTACATACTCCTTGACCAATGGGGATTATTAATTGTAAATTCGTTGACCCTGTGGCTCCAATTTGGGTCACAGGGGTCATGACCTAAAACAAATCATTTTCCACTTCTCCACTAATTAAGCTCCAGAAAAAAATCTTTGGCCAAAAGGGATTATACAATTTAGATATGTTGACCCGTTGTGTATTCATTTACATGTATCAGACCAATGTACTGTGGGACATACCGAGACGACACAGTGGCATTCATTTTCAATGAATATTCGAACTGAAATCTAGCAATGATTTCGTTTGTAAACGGGTATAATTTCTATAAAATTCAAAATGAAAACTTTTAAATAATGAACATGAATATTTTAGCAATTGTATTCATACACTTCATTTCCACATAGACGACATTTAGTAATTGTAATTTACAATTTTAGCGAGGAGGGGTGGCTGTCGGTTTCAACCTTCTCGAACTCTCTTGTACTCCCACCCCATATGGAAGAAATGCTGGTATTAAGTCGGTCATACTACCAAAGCTCAATAATCTATTCTCATCTCAACTTAATCCAAAGAAATCTGTCATTGATCTGTCAAAGATCTCAGAAAAAATGTTTAAATTTTTTATGAAAAAACACAGGAACTCGATATCGTAAGTAAAATGTAGGTAAAACGTAGGTTAAACACACCTACCCCCTATATAACATAGAGTAAAGAAGCACGGGCAACCATATTGCCGATCTAAGAGTCCATTCAACATTAGGTCAAAAATTACGCTAAGAATTGGTGACATACACAATTGAACGCATGTACTTATCAATTATACATATCTCTGCAAAACACGGCTTTCCAACATATGTCACCCCTAAGATAACTTTAATAGCTCTTCTAACTCGAAAATCGGTCACAAAAACCTCTCCCGTGAACGTTATCCCGCAGTAGACACCCCTTCGAATGATCTGATTGGTCCGTTGAGATTGCTCTGTAGTTCACATTTTAGTCCGGCAGCCAGCCCTTGTGACCAGGAAAGTGCGTCCATAGAAAATATTTTTGTTCATGGTGAACCCTATGGGTATACACTATTGGAAACTGAATGATGACACTTTGTCATCATTGAGCATTTTGAATAATTAATGTTTTAATTAGATAGGGTACACTCTCGATTTCAGTTATCCAGACACATCAAGTAATTATATTTTAGTGTTCACATAATGAAATAAAATTAAGGCAGTTATATATCAATTGTGTTCTATTAGTATTATGAAAATAAATACACTTCATTTGTTAAAAAAAACCCCGAAAGGCCAAAATGTTGATAATGTGTCTGGATAAACGAGGTTTCTGATTAAATTTGGTAATCTTACAGTAAAATTGGATTTAATGGTGTAATAATTTACTTTTGATTATAAATACGATTATTGAATCATACTCAAAAGAAATAGTGATAAAGTTTCAGTTAGTATATGTTTACTTTTGACAAATTCTTGAAAAAAGACCACCATGTAGCCCAACATAGTTATGATTACTTGACATTAGAACAAGGAGATTTTCTTGATAACAGCTTCTTTAATGTGAAAATACCAGACGTTTCTGAGTATTTTCTTACTCCATCATCAAGTGAAATGTAAGAATTAACAAAATGGTGTACATTTATATAGTTAAGAAACCAATGACGAGAAAACTCAATCAGATAGATTAAATTAAGATTTTAAGTTAAATTACGTATGAGAGAGGTATACATTGATGATGTGTGATACAAACATGAGGAGCATTAATAGTTGATTGTGAAACCAGCAATGTGGGTGGTAGCTCTTATGGTGAGTGTTTTCAGGGTAGTCTTGATGACTAGGCTTGCTGGATATCCATTGAGTGGGGGTAAATGTGTCCTTTCGATGTTAAGGTTCTTTATTGAGGGCATCATGTTGACAGATGGATTTTATCACGTCTTGGTGGTGAGTGTGGCTATGCTTTATTAGTGGAAGATAACCTAAACTGTATTGTGTGTACTGGTCAGTGTGTGTGTTGGCGTGCGATAGACAGATATTCTAGGTCCATGCCCAGTAGTTTGCAAGGAGACATATGAGAAGGGGAGATGGTGGTTAGTGTCTGTTTCAATGGTCAACCTGATTCTTGGATGCTTGGCGTTAAGATGTTGTAGGAGATGATGGCTATGGTGGTGAAGGTGTCAACCTTGTGGAATCAATAAAGCTACCGAAAAGGATGTCATGAAAATCTATGTTATTAGAGAAGATAGTTGTGAGCCCATTGGACGTCCATGGATCTTGTCAGTGAAGATAAAATAGACGTAGCTGGTGGTCGAGCTGTTCAATGCGGATGTTGAGCTTGGTGGCTTCTATATGTAGGATTTTCTGTTGAGAGAAATGTTGGTGAAGAAATCGACAACATCGTAGCTTACCAAGGTGTCTGTGAGACAGGTCCTACATCATTGACTCACCATCTTGTGCCAACCGTGCTGCAAAAATGATACCCTTTGGACATTAATTTATACTTGAAATCAACGTGATATCTTGCATCTGCAGCAATGTAAATCACTCAATGCTCCGTTGATTCGACAGAAAGACAGTACAGTGTTCTGTAAAATGAAACACATTATTGTCCGTACAACTGCGCTATTTCTTTGGTGAAGCCGAGCAACTGTTTTTGTTTGTTGTTTTCGTTGTCTCTGTTATCCTGGTCTTTGCTGTTTAGTTTTTATGTATACATAGATTCATATGCCCTATGAAATAACAAGGTGTTTCATGTTCCTGATTCAAAAATGTGTTGCAACGTCTCACCTACACCATTAGGGTTATCTGAATAAGGGTTTGAATATGTGCACGCCCACACTTGTTAATGTCACGTTTCAGGTCATTGCAGTTATACGTTTAACGTTTAAGAAACATTATAGCCTTTTCTTCTAGGGAGACTACTCTTGTCAACCAATAAATTAACATTCAAATTGCCCAATTTCAGTGCCCGCTTCGTGTTTGAATCTTGTGTCTATTTGACTATTTCCTGTTTTTGTCTTTTGCAAAGAACTCTTTGTGATAAATGTGTTGCTTGGTGAATAAACACTTTCATTTCAATACAAAATAAAAATGATCCATTGTGTTTTTTAAAAAACACCATAAAATCGTCAGAAATCACCATTTTCTCACCACAAGAAGTAATGTTGTTACAAGAAGGCCTATTTCAGAAATTGGCAAAAGTAAATAAATATGTCTTCTGCATTTCACATCCAATCAACTGTTCTTGTATCTACAATAAAGGCAATTGGCTTTCCTCCTTTTACCAATTTGAATTAATGTTGTCCAATCACTACATGTACTTCAATAAAGTCCACAGGCCATTGCTGGTTTAACAATCAACTATTAATGCTCCTCATGTTTGTATCACAAATCATCAATGTATACCTCTCTCATACGTAATTTATCTTAAAAACTTAATTTAATCTATCTGATTGAGTTTTCTCGTCATTGGTTTCTTTACTATATAAATGTACACCATTTTGTTAATTCTTACATTTCACCTGATGATGGAGTAAGAATATACTCAGAAACGTCTGGTATTTTCACATTAAAGAGGTTGTTATCCAGAAAATCTCCTTGTTCTAACGTCAAGTAATCATAACTATGTTGGGTTACATGGAGGTATTTTTTCCAGGATTTGTCAAAAGTAAACATATACTAAATGAAACTTTATCACCATTTCTTTATATTATGATTCAATTATCGTTATTATAATCATAAGTAAATTATGACACCATTAAATTCAATTTTACTGTAAGAAAACCAAATTTGCTCAGAAACCTCGTTTATCCAGACACATTATCAACGTTTTGGCCTTTCGGTTTTTTACAACATTTGTTTTACTTATTTTCATAATACTAATAGACAACAATTGATATATAACTGCCTTAATTTTATTTCAATTTTGTGAACACTAAAATATAATTACTTGATGTGTCTGGATAACTGAAATCGAGAGTGTACCCTATCTAATTAAAACATTAACTTTTCAAAATGCTCAATGATGACAAAGTGTCATCATTCAGTTTCCAATAGTGTATACCCATAGGGTTCACCATGTACAAAAATATTTTCTATGGACGAACTTTCCTGGTCACAAGGGCTGGCTGCCGGACTAAAATGTGAACTACAGAGCAATCTCAACGGACCAATCAGATCGTTCGAAGGGGTGTCTACCGTGGGATAACGTTCACGGGAGAGGTTTTTGTGACCGATTTATTTTCGAGTTAGAAGAGCTATTAAAGTTATCTTAGGGGTGACATATGTTGGAAATTAGCCGTGTTTTGCAGAGATATGTATAATTGATAAGTACATGCGTTCAATTGTGTATGTCACCAATTCTTAGCGTAATTTTTGACCTAATGTTGAATGGACTCTTAGATCGGCAATATGGTTGCCCGTGCTTCTTTACTCTATGTTATATAGGGGGTAGGTGTGTTTAACCTACGTTTCACCTACATTTTACTTACGATATCGAGTTCCTGTGTTTTTTCATAAAAAATTTAAAAAATTTTTCTGAGATCTTTGACAGATCAATGACAGATTTCTTTGGATTAAGTTGAGATGAGAATAGATTATTGAGCTTTGGTAGTATGACCGACTTAATACCAGCATTTCTTCCATATGGGGTGGGAGTACAAGAGAGTTCGAGAAGGTTGAAACCGACAGCCACCCCTCCTCGCTAAAATTGTAAATTACAATTACTAAATGTCGTCTATGTGGAAATGAAGTGTATGAATACAATTGCTAAAATATTCATGTTCATTATTTAAAAGTTTTCATTTTGAATTTTATAGAAATTATACCCGTTTACAAATGAAATCATTGCTAGAATTCAGTTCGAATATTCATTGAAAATGAATGCCACTGTGTCGTCTCGGTATGTCCCACAGTACATTGGTCTGATACATGTAAATGAATACACAACGGGTCAACATATCTAAATTGTATAATCCCTTTTGGCCAAAGATTTTTTTCTGGAGCTTAATTAGTGGAGAAGTGGAAAATGATTTGTTTTAGGTCATGACCCCTGTGACCCATATTTGGAGCCACAGGGTCAACGAATTTACAATTAATAATCCCCATTGGTCAAGGAGTATGTACACAATATTTCAGCTTTCTAGATCTTATCGTACTGGAGAAGAAGATGAAAATAGTTTTTGGAGTCATGAAACTTGTGACCCATATATATCGCGATCGGGCATTCAGGTCTGATGAGCTTAAAATCAGAATTGGTCTTCGAACATACTAACTTGTCGCCACTGAAGTATCACAGAGATTTTTCATACTAAGTTAAAGTTCAGATTCACGGGTCATTTAATTTAGTAATTTAGAAAGTATGATCAGGACTCAGGAGTACTCACAAACAGAATTTCATTTATTTAGGTGTTATATTTTCCTAGAAAACGTGTCTCCATTGAGCAATATACTAAGACCAACATGTGACCTTTCCATGAAAATTGGCTCTGCAGCACATCAGCTTTTAGTTGTCAGAGGGTAAACAAATCCATAATTCATAATCCAACTTGACCAATGTGCCTGTACACAATATTTCAGTTGTTCACTTATGTAGTTCTAAAGTAGAATCCTAAAATAGAGTTTTATGAAGCGACTACTGGTCGCCCACTCTACAATGTATCCTCTCCATCGACTGAGGAGGTGAGGTGAGGTGAGCTGAGGTTTAACCCCGCTTTCAAGAGTATTTCAGTTATATCATGGCTGCCAGTGTTGTTGCAACTTTCAAGTGTTTATTGTTCCGAAGAAGAAGACGGATATAGGTTTATAGGTCTTGTCACCTATCGACAATTTATAAACCTCATTAGCTGGGGTGTCTCTATGCTATACTTCAGCTGTGTAGGATTTTACGTTCTGGAAAAAAAGGCAAAAGTAGGTTTTTATGTCGTAATCCCCGTGACTCGTATTTGGGGTCAAGCAAATCTACAATCTGTGTACAACCTTTATTGGCTAGAGAGTCCGTTCACCACAGTTCCGCCCTCTAGGACATTTTCGTTCTCGAGAAGACAAACATAGGTTTGAAGGCAAATGCCCCTTGGGTCGAAGGGTTACCAAAATCTACAATTTATTATCCCCATTGAATAAAGATTTTGTTACAGCACGTCAGTTTTCTGGGACAGCAGAGCAGAAAAAAAGGTTTTATGTCATGGCCCCTGAGGCCCGTATTTGGATCCACAGAGCAACCAAACCTACACTTCCTAATAGATGGAGGCCGAGTAGCAGTACATGTATCTCACAATAATGTACTGCTACGAGGTCTCTATCTATCTTAGAGTACTGTCAAATGCTTGAGTCGTGATAAATATATCTTAAAATGAATATATTTCAAATGAATTGTCAACAAATTCGGGAAACATTCTCTCGAACACAACATGTAAAACATTGACATTTCTCATTTTCATATGCAAATGTTAGGGACATTGACGTCACCATCGGCACTGTGAGCAGTGAATTTCTTAAATTATCCGAGCTACCATCATAAAGAATTATGATCAAGGGGGAATACGAGCCCCACATATTAAAAGTCGTATTCAATCGCAAAAAATCGCATGGATAAAAAGACTAGCAAATTCTGAATCCAAAATACAGAAACTATTACAAGCCAATATACAAACAGATATAAATAGCTTCATACAAACATGTGAAACACATATACAAGAATCCGTTATAACACCCAAAACTAATCCTTTTTGGAAAGATACGTTAAAATCTTGGGGTAAATTTGTATCTAAAAAGTCAAAGAACGCACAAAACGGAAATGATATCCTATCCCAGCCCCTGTGGCTAAATGATAATATAATAATAGGTGGAAAACCAATTAATTATAAATATTACTCTAGCAAAGGTATTACTTACATAAATGACATGTTTGATAATCTAGGAAAGTTCGTTACTGTGAAACAATTAAGAAAAACATACGGATGTACAACACATTTTTTGGAACTACAAGGAATTATACAATCCATTAAATGCTACTGTAAATTCACTAAAGTTCATATTGAGAAGAAACTTCAAACACCATTTCTACCTTACTTATTGCAGAATATTATAGGAGATCCAAAAGGTTGTAGAGATATTTATGACATTCTTATATTTGAAAAACCTAAAAAAAACCTTTAGCATACCGGGAAAAGTGGAAAAATGAATTAAATGAATCCATTGAGGAACACACTTGGGAGACAATAGAAAAAATAACATTTATATCCCATAATAGCGTAATCACTTGGTTCCAATACAGTATACTTCATAGTTTTATACCTACAAATGATTTGTTAGCAAAAATGAAATATAAAGACACTAATATATGTACTTTTTGCAAATCTGAAACAGAATCAATATTACACTTATTTCATGAATGTAAAATCATTGAGAATATCTGGAAAGAAATCGCTAAGTGGATATATGTAAAAACTGGAACAACAATAATATTCTCTAGCAAAATCATAATTTTAGGATATCCCGAAAAGAGAAACTATGTTCTAAACTTAATCATATCAGTCGTAAAATATAACATATACAAAATGAAACAAGGAGATAAAATACCAAACTTGAATCACATTAAAGAAGATATCAAAACAGCATACAATATTGACCGCTATAACGCCTACTCAGAGTGTAAATATGATAATTTCAGAAAATTCTGGTCCATATGTCATAATCTTTTCTTAATCACTGATCACTATATTTGCCAACTGCCATTTTTCATTGACCTGATTGTTAAAATGCCTGTTTTCAGACTCTGTATTTACCTTTATAGAATATGTATTTAACATGTGTATGTATTGAACTGTTTAAATGAACTGTAATGATGGAGATTCAAAAATAAATAAAATTATATAAAAAAAACCTATTCAAAATGCTCAATGATGACAAAGTGTAATCATTCGGTTTCCTATAGTATATACCCACAAGGTTCAATTTCTGTAAAAACATTTTCTATGGACGCACTTTCCCACCTGGGGTGAAAATCGGGGTTTGGCTGCCGGACTATTTCCAAACTTCCCTCTTGATCCGAGTGTTGAATTCATAGTAAATTAATTTTCGAAATATCATGTCGTCTCGCCACGCCGTCGTGTTTGTTTACCGATACTATATTAATAGTTCAGCTCAACAGACCAATCAGATCGTTCGAATGGGTATAGACTGCGGACTAACGTTCACGGGAGAGGTTTTTGTGGCCGATTTTCGAGAAGAGCTATTAAAGTTATCTTAGGGGTGACATATGATGGAAATTAGCCGTGTTCTACGGAGACATGTATAATTGATAAGTACGTGCGTTCATTTGTCTATGTCACCAATTCATATCGTAACTCTTGACCTAATGTTGAATGAACCCTTAGATCGGCAATATGGCTGACCGTGCTCCTTTACTCTATGTTATATAGGGGGTAGGTCTTGTTTTACCTACGTTTTACCTACATTTTACTAACGATATCGAGTTCCTGTGGAAAAAAACCCAGATATTGCCTTGGCTTGTCCTTGGCCAGTCCTTGATAGAAGAATGTGTAAGATTCCCCGAACTCACAATTTCGCTCACCCTGGTCTCCTGTGGTGCTGCTATTTCAGTATCGAGTTTATACAACTGCCTGTCTATGATCTTTCTGGCATTATCAATCTGTTGTAGATCATCCGATATTCCAGAATATATTGTTCTCATTTCCATCTTTCACCGCGAAGCGTTAACCTTGTGTTTCATCGTACTTTTAGGTGTGATTGTCTATACACGTAGTTCACTTGTTGGAGAAACAACTTTTGAACCAGGCAGGCTGTGACGGGACAGCACCTTACTGAATGGGGGCTGATCAGGTTTTAGGTAGCTGTCCAATGAGATTTCTCTCCAACCATCGAAAGTGCCCCCTCGGGTCTTATCCTACGCCAATTGGACTTGACTTATGACAGGAGACTGCCACTTTCCGTGTTGAGCCAATATGTCCGGACATCGTTGGAGTATCCTCTCCAACTGCATTAGTTGCCGGAAAGTGATGTAGTATATTTATCAACCAGTTTTAAGGCCGTCTCACACTGTCCTGAATATGACAAAATATGCCAACACGAATTAGAAAAATCTTATTTCGCACGAATTTTTGTTCCGATTTTGGTTAAAAACCAATTAGAATCCGGAGCAGATACGATGCAGTTAGAAGGCAATACGATGTCAATGACGTTACACATGACTACAATGCGAATGTGTTGCGAATCTCAGGGTGATCGTTGCATTAGTCTAACATTATGAAACCTGCATGAATGCCACACGACGACAGTATGATGGCAACGCGTCATATTAAGAGTTCCACGAGTATGCGATGAGAATACAAAGATGAGCTACTTGACACGAGCATCATGTGACACATGGATTATATACAAAAATGTTGCTGCGACGGTCGGCCTCTCAGTTGCTGTCGAGCACAGAGATGTTTTTAACCCATTTATGCATGACCTCTCAGATTTTCATTTAATTGTGAGAATTTATAGTTCATAACTTGCAATGAAGTGAATCAATGGTTATTTTTACCTCAAATATTTTTTTCCGTGTTATTTTGATGATAGAATTAGCGTCCAATATATGGGACGTCATGCACAGGAGTGTACAGCAGAGCAATCAATCTATTTTTGCGTGAAAAACGCAGTATATAACGTATTCAAACATTTAACATTTCTGCAGAGAGCGGGAAAAGGAATATTGACCACCACTTGTATTTCTTCATGAGATACTGTTAGCACATGCAATGCTCTGATTTACTCATTTCCTCCTTAACATCGTCCTCATCTTCAAAATAATCTGTGGCACCAGAAAAATCTGATATGTCATCCTTTCCAATAAATATCAAGACAAGAAATTATATTTCGCCACAAAAATAATGTCTGTGAATCACCAAAAAACCTGTACCCTCTTGTGCATGTCGTCCCATATGCGGGACGCTAATTTGAAAAAACTTTGAGTATGGAAAAAAATATAGTTGACAGAAACTCTTATTTTTACTGAAACTATTTAACATTGAAAAACCTTAGAAACAAATCAATTGAGTTCAACTGGAAGGTTCAATTATTCAGTAGTACCTCAAACTTTGGCAATTTGCTTAATTAATATCTCCTCTGTTTCAGGTTGTCAGATTTAACCATATTTAAATCTACAACTATTTAACTTGGTTGACATATAAATACAACATCTTCCCTTTAAAAAACAGCTTACAGCAAATATTTATCTTATATATCAACAGAGAACCAGATCATTGAATTAGCGTCCCATTTATGGGACGTCATGCATAAAGTGGTTTTAAAAGAAGGACTATAATTGATATGCCGTAATGTAAGGCAGATGAGTAAAATAAATAGGTGATGAGGTACAATGGCGGTACTAGAATTATGAAGGTGGAGGGGGAGGGCGGAGAGGAATGAGGGTATTCACATTAGAAGGGGCAATTATGGGTCATATATTAGAAAAATTGGAAAGGGTGCAATGTGTTCCGTCAAATTAAAATACAAGATTTTTTAATTTCTTAAATTTAGGATGTTTGTTTAGCGGTTCGAATTTTGAAAAGAAAACATTTTAAAAATTCGAACCGCTGAATGCGCACTACCCCATAGTCATTCTGGATTAACTAGTGGGGTAATTATATAAGTAGGGTGACTACCGAGTAACGCAAGCATAAAGTCGATACAATTTCTGGGAAACAGCATTTTAAAAATGGAAATCTTCTAAAATGGGATTTCTACGGAAGCGTATTAGTGTCACGATAAAAAAAATTGCGATACTATCTCCTACGTAGGAGATAGTATCTCCTACGTAGGACTTAGTATCTCCTACGTAGGAGATAGTATATCCTACGTAGGACTTAGTATCTCCTACGAAGGAGATAGCTTCTATAATGCCTGGACCACTTTATCACGTCTAGCGTTTTTTCATATTTACGCGTATAGTGTTTGTAATCTCTCGTGTATATGAAGAATGAATAACAATTTTATGGATACCCAACTTATTTATTCTATGTAGGCGACGTTTCGACATAGAATAAAGAAGTTGTGTATCCATCAAATTGTTCTTCATTCTTCATCACCCCACTTTCTAGAAGTGATGTAGATGTATTTTGTTTTTTCAATTCTGCCATATACTTTACAGTTTAAACAATATATTGTTATGTTAAAGGGTAAGACATCGCGTTACACGATCTGATAAGCCTGCATCCATAGAAAAAGGTTATCCCTATTGAAATAAAATGGTGCGACGCATAAAGCGACAGTGGTGTGGAACTCTTCAGTGTGAGAGGTAGATTTGTAGGTCATTTGAGAGTTCAGACAACAAGATAATTGACTATTCTATCATGGTCCCATATTCAAAACTCTACTTTGAGTGTTTAGGTATCGCTACAGCCGATGGCCACTCGAAGGGAAATGGACTCGCATGGCTTAACCGAAAAATGTACATTCGTTGTAGAACTCTTTTTATTGGTTCGGGAGTATTATTTAGCCATTGTTAAGACTTATTTACCTTTTCGTGAGATCAATGTTTTCATTAAGAAAACGTGCTAGAGCGCCTTTAAGTATTTTATATATTGGTATCTATAGAACTAGAGTTGATTGAGTCATCATGTGTTATGCAATCCAGTATAGTTTTGCACTGAACGATTATATTTAATAAACTGATATTAATTCAAAAGTTCACGGTAGATCTCTACATTGATGAAAATCCACGGTCATTACTAGCGACCTAATCATACTTTGAACCTGGTGTTGGACATTTGTTACACGACGTCACTCAAAACATTACTCAACAATAAAGGATCTCAGCTTCCATGATTAATTACCGTTTATGAATTTCTGTACTCTTTTCTTGTAACTCTTGTTATGGATGTACTGGAGAAGAATAGTTAGCGATAAATGTAAATTATGAATTTTTTTGTATTGATTTATTTGCACATTTACACACTGATTAAATATCAATAATAAACTTCTAATATACCTAACCTATTTTGACAAGTATATTTACCATATGGGTAAATTAACCATCTGAAGTGACGAATTTTAAAATCTGCCTCAGTTGTTAAGAGTTCTTATTGTCATTTATAGCATGTCGTCATTAGAACGACAGTAGAACTACTGCTGATATGAGGCGTATACATCTAATTACATATAACTTATTTGAATGGTATTTTGTAGGTTTGAAGTGAAATAGGGCAATTAATTTTGAATAAATGAGGTTGTTCTTATTTGACTTTCGTTTCGAATCAAATTTTTAATGAAGTGAAATGAAGTAAGACTTCTAAACAAGAACTTCGTAAATGTGAACAGGAATGGCGACTCGAATCGAAGTAAAAATGTATGTGCTTGCTCCTTTTTCAGGTCTGAAATATATGCTTCTTCGATTTCAAAGCAAACTTTTTGTAAACCAATCTGAGACCAAGTACACAAGACAAATAAACATATAAAATAGGTAAGAATGTGCCTCATTTCAGCAAAAAATATAACTTTTGTCATATGTTCAATCCTATGCCAGGACCCCTTTCAATGCCTAACAAAGTTTTATGATGTCAGTTGTCTCCAAACCCTAACCCTTTAAGGGCGTTGGAGCACGCTATTCCTAATGAATTGAAAAAAGGTGTTCTCACAAAAGGTTAATAAGTGTTACCAATGGCTAAATAACACTCCTGAATCAATAAAAAGAGTTCTAAAACGAATGTAATGGTTTGGTTAAGCCACTCGAGTCCATTTCCCTTCGAGTGGCCATTTTAAAGTGTTCACATGAAAATGGCCGCTCGAATGTGGTACAAGTGTTCTGACTGACGTAGCGTAGCGAGAACTAATCACCCAATAATATAGTTTTTAATATAACACTATGACGGAATGGGCAACAATCTGTTTGAACTCTTAAAATCGCATGACACCTACAAATCTATCTCTCACACAGAAGAGTTCAATAAAATGCTCCCTTTATACGTCGCCCCATTTTCTACCAATACGGATAACCGTTTTCTATACATGCAGCCTTTCGGGTCGTGTAATAGGATGTTTTACCCTCTAACGTAACACAATATTGTATAATCTTTAATGATAAATGGCAAATCTGAGAAAAAAATAATGTGCAAATAAGTATAATTATTTGAAACTAACTGTAACACTATATTCGCAAACTATCACTAACGGAATGGACACTAAGGGAGCAGTAACCGAAAGACAATATTCCTTCCATAACATTTCAAGTGAACAATACTTTATTTTGAAAATCAAGACGGAACTACATGATTTAATCAGACTAACATAATTATGTTTATTATGAAAAAGACAAACGCAAGATGTGGATAAGTATGGATAAGTATGAAACGAAGTGATCAGTGCTTATCATGCTATCTCCTACGTAGGAGATACTATCTCCTACGTAGGAGATACTAAGTCCTACGTAGGAGATAACCCTAGTATGTCCTACGTAGGAGATACTAACTCCTACGTAGGAGATAGTTTGACAGATTTTTTTTTCACCGTGACACTAATACGCTTCCGTAGATTTCAGTGAAGAAATATAACATGGTTATATTTGGGAGAACACTACCTTCAATAGTAATTGGCGAGGCGAAATTGTCATGTTGGAAGCTGTTGGTACAGTCAATGATGGCGATAGTTGCCTTACTCTGAGGGTGTAGGTTCGAATCTCGCATGGGACTCGGCCCGAACAATGTTTAAGAATTTGTTCTATTGAAGGTAGTGTTATCCCAAATATAACCATTTTATATTTCTTCAATATCAAAATGGCAAGTATTTATAATGCATTCAGCCTAGGGAGCAGTACCATTTTACGTCTATCAGAGGGGTATTGAATGTAAACTTCGATTGTTGGACCTCGATTTTTGTCGAGGCGAAATGGTCGTGTGGTAAGCTGTTGGTACAGTCAATGCTGGCGATGGTTGCCTTACTCTGAGGGCATGGGTTCGAATGCCGCATGAGACTCGGCCCGAAAAAGTACTATTTGTACTATTGAAGGTAGTGTTATCCCAAATATAACCATGTTCTATTTTCATCTTCTCCATTTCCAAAAGGTCCAGAGAGCTGAAAAGTGTGCAGATTCCTTGGCCAATGGGGATTCTAAATTGTAGATGTGTGTCCCCGTGACTCCAAATAGGGTCACAGGGTTCACAACTTTAAAAACCTAATTTCATCTTCTTCTCCAGTTTAAAAAGTTCTAGAGAACTGAAATATTGTGTGCAGACATATTGGCCAATTGGGATTCTAATTTGTAGATTGTGTGACCTTGTGACTCAAAATATGGTCACATGGGTCACAACCCTAAAAACCTATTTCATCTTATTCTCCAGTAAGAAAAACTCTAGTACAAACTGAGAGAATTTATTATAACAATACAAATCCTGAGGGTTATTTACTTTGGAGATTTTTTGTTGGAAAGCTACTGAAGATAAAGAAATGGTTGATAGCTCGTTTTAAAGCAGAGTAGGTGATTAATTAAAGGAGGTTGAAGTTAGACATTCAGTTCAAGGTCAAGCAGACATTTTGAAGACCTAAGTCCCAGCAGTCCCAGTTGAAATTTTTTGTTATTCATTGATATGCTTGAATACATATCTTTTCAAATTAATGTTACATGAAGGCGGTGAAATTACAGCCAGTTTGTGAGTATGGTTCAGGTTTGACTTGCTAGTTAATACTTAGATGATATTTGTCTTTTCTTGAATAATACCATGTTTATCTCATCGAGTGAGGTAGAAAGTTTGTATTTTCATGAGTGGCGCAGCCACGAGTGAAAATATATAACTTTTCTAACTCACGAGATGAGATAAACATGGTATTTGTCAAGAATTTTATTTATTATCTGATGGTATCCTTGTAATTACGCCCGAAAAGGGTCTTTTTTCACGCCGAGCGGCCGCTGGGATGAACCCGTCACCATAGTTACGCTTTGACGTCATAAGCCAAATCGCTGCGTCAGACCATTGTTTTATGACGTCATGACTGGTCGCAGTGAAAATATAAGTTATTTTCATTGTAGCTTGATAGACAGTTTATTTCACTGATCAATCCCGGTATTTCATTGCTCGTCATATAATAAAAACCTTTATTTTCTGTTGCAGGAGATGCTTAAACTTGAACCTGTCAACGGGACTTTTGAGTCAAGAGTGAATATGACAGTGCGAGGAAAATGACAAGTGAAGAATTATCAATACAGACTGAGAACTCAGTGTCAAAACGTCATGATGATTTGAATATTTCTAACTATTTTACTAAATTAACAAAGAATAAGCTACACTGCACAATTTGTGAAAAGATAGTTTCGTTACGCGGCAGTAGCAATCACCTCAAAATGCATTCCACAGCCCAACCGTATTCATGTCCAGTTTGCGACAAAAAGTTTGCCCACAGATCGAGCGTGAACAGACACAAAAAGAGTCACGAAAAGACACATCTATTTCAATGTAGTCTTTGTGAAAAAGGCTTTTCGAATAAATGCACATTTGACATCCATTTAGAACTTCATCAGGGAAAATCGGTTGGCATGCCGTGCAGTATCTGTGACAAGTATTTAGCGAGTGACTCGGCGCTGAAGGAGCATCTGAGAGAACACAGTGAGGTCCAGTTTATCCAAATTACAGATACGACTGACCGCCCCCAGCTCTGTCTGCAGTCAGACTACTCTATGCTAACCCAGGTTTCTAAAACTTCCCAAATTCAAGTGACAAAAGATTCAGAAACAACAGATATTGTCGACCTATCACGCGCATTTGTTACCTCTGCTGCACCAACTGCAGACAGCAATGATGCAATTCCGAAAGTCACCTCAGCCATTGAGGTCTATGATCAAATGAATGAACACCCCGAGCAGTCTCCCTTCCAGAACACAAACGGTCAAGTTAAGGGCGGAAGCGTATTGCGACCTACAGAAATTCATCAGCTACAGCAGGATGACAAAATACGCGAAGACATTAGAAAAGAAGCATTCTCAGAAGGGATTATATATGAGAATGAGCGTCCTCGACCTGATCTCGACACTTCAAATGAAATGAGTATTGGTGAAGAATGTCTTCTCCGGAAAATGCTTGCCTCGAAAATAGTAGGTTCAGTAAATGCTTTGTCATCTAAGCGTGCATTATCGTCAACTGTAGTCAGAAACCTCGAATCGGAACCGAAGAAGTATCCTACTGATGTGCCAAAAGTTGAAGTATTCAGTGACCGATTTCAGGGGCAACTGAAAGCAGTTGAAGGTGATGCCCTAGCTCCATCCTCACAGCAAGTTTGTTCTGCAGTAGTCAAAATATGTTCTGATGAGCTGCCAACAATAAGCGCTGATCTATATAGCACTGGCGCTGATGTCACTAAAATGTGCCCTGAACTCACTTACATCAATGACATTGATCTCCGAAATAAAATACCTCACATACGCTATTTTGTAAATCTAAAAAAACAAAATATATTTTATGCTCAAAAAGAAGATACATTAGATACACGAGATTCCCAAAATACTCTGTCTGGTGCACATATTCTTCAAAATGCACAATTGTTCCAAAATGTTCAGGACCTACAAAATGCAACGATTTTACAAAATGCACAATTCCTCCAAAATGCGCATCTTCTTCAAAACGCACCTACACTTGTATGTGTGGAGTCTTCACTTGTTGAAAGGCGAGGGTTGGTACTAAACATGAACGAAGAAAACAAAATTCAAATAGAAAACGAGGTTAAAGTTAAAAAAATTATAAAGGATCCACAGGTGGACAAATCTGATGGCCACTCTGAACTCAGTGATAGTTTTGATGCAAATGACGAAACGAGATGTCTAAAAACACAAATGAATTTGCAGGGTGATGAAATTGTCGGCTTGAATGAAAAATCCTTCAGATCGGAAAGAGCTGAATCTCAAGAAAAACATCATATTCCAGTTTATACCGAAGTACCTTTGAAGCCATCCTCGTTTGAAGCCTGTGAGCACGAAGACCCCTACTCATTCAGCATGTCCACAACTCCCCGTGACGCTCTGGAGGCTGAGCCTGATACCGCCTCTCAATCTGGTGCTGCATCCCCACTAGTTGTGGGCCCCAAACGTATACGTAAATCGGCGTCGACGTCGGCTAAACGTAGCAGAACGGACTCTGGCTACAAGTCGTTCAAGTGCACTTCGTGTGATCGGTTTTTCCCATGCTCCAGTGCCCTGGAGAGACATAGACAGAGTAAACACCCTCCACACGTCGTGTGTCATACGTGTACCATTTGTGGGAAAGCTTTATACCACCCCAGTCATATCTACATTCATATGAGAACACATGTATGACTTGTGTCGTACTTTCCTCCATTGGTTGTTTCACATACAGGAACGTGATGAACATATAGTTTTGAATCATTGCTTATTCATACTTAACAACTTTAGCATGTAAGTGTGCAGATGTTGTTTTATTCACATATTTCAAGCAAGGATAGGTCCATATCATATATATATATACCTTACTGTCCTGAATACTAACAAGTCAATCTATGAGAAGTATGTAATTGTCAGTACTTGGCATGCTATTCACTGTCCAAGTTTTCTACAATGGGATAGGTTACATAACGGCATTCACCCTAGTGCTTTTAGTTGGTATCCTGCCTCCTCAATTTATTAAGTATTTTCAGTATGTCAGCCATTTGTTTTTGTTGAGCTCAGTTCATTGTTCCCAATAAGGCACGATATGCGACGACAAGGTCATTCCAAGATATGTTACTTTTGTTATAATAAGGCATGTTGTTAATATTTTGAGAAAAAACAAAAACAAAAAAGACAACAAATCAATGAGAAATACAAAACAAAAACAAACAAACAAACACACAGGTATTTGGAAAGGAAACCACGAAATAGACTTATTTTATTTTGATATGTGGTGACGTTTGAGTGTCCATTAAAAGTTATCATCATGTATTGAAATTATTATATACAAGTCTTTTCAATTGATGATATGTGAAAACGGCCACCCTACAGGAAGGAAAATGTATTATATTTGCCTTGTAATGCTTTCTGTCTTAAACTTTGTGGATAAAGAATCAACACATATGGTCTGCTTAGGTGTGAGCATGGCCTGCTGAGTCAAGGTGCTGAATTAGTGCCATGGTGTAGTGTGACAATTCGCGCCCCTTTGAAAAAAAAATACATACAATTCAAGGAATTGATCTTGACACGTTTTAGTGCTTGTATTGTATTAGTTAATATGTTTTAAGTCGACTATATTGTTCTTGTTGGCTTGCTGTAATATATTAATGTTGCACGGTACTGTGTGTTTTATAATCACCTTAGACTAAACCATACGTTATTAAGGAGGCATCTGACAATCAGTTACAAGTGCTACCGAAAGTAAGGACTCTAGGATAACTGTTTTTGTCATCTTTTTTTTGTACAGTTTTTCGATTAAAGGTTTTTATGATACATACAAGGTTGATACTACTCATTGTAGTATGACGATCTAGCTAGGTATGCAGTGTTGTGTGTGCCTGCATGTATCTGCTCGTGTTGTGCCAAGAGGTAGATACGTTAGTCCCCATCACATTTCTCGTCTTTTCATCAGACAATCACCATCATTTGTTGTTTTATGCCGTGTTCTGGCACATGTAAACTATTTGCTCAACATATGTACAGTAACAAAGTTGTAACGCTGTTCCAATTGATCTAATGCTGGTAAAGTAAACATGAGAGGCTGATCAATATCAACTGTTGTTCGAATCGTTTGAGTACTTCGAGTTTATTTCCTGTATACAATGCGACGTTTCTCAAATATGCGCATGTTCCTACTACAAGATTTCTAACACATCGTGTCTATCAAAACGTTTCTGTTACTGAAAAATCTGAAGGTGAGATTCGATCTCGCAAATGGTTTGCTGAAAGTTAACAAATCCATAAATAAAACATGATTTGCGGGTTGATAACTTTAATTGGTATTATTATTATTATTTTGTTATTCTATTCCTTCCTTTTTATTTCTTATGTCGGCGAATGATATTGTATCTGCTTTTTAAAATTCAAATAAACGGAAAAGTACAAACGCAGTTGTGTTTTTCATATTCTCTCAAATGGAAGGATGAACAATATATGGTAAACATATCACAACAGGCATTATTTGACCCGATTCGGTTCAGACCGATTTGACATTACTGCTTTCATTAATTCTCAGGACTGGTTAGTTTTCTAAACTCAGTTTTCTCACAATTATTAACATTTTGTATAAGCGTATCATTCCTTGTTGTTGTATGCCCACAATCCACCTGATAAAGAAGTAAGCATACGCTCCGAAACGTCGTGTATCTATACAATATAACAAATTGTTATCCAAACATATTGTTTTCTTATGTATTCCACTTCTTAACGCCCCTCAAGGTTTTCGTAATTAATACTTATATTCGATTCAGAACTTTAACTTTAAAAACACGTAGTGAGAGTCATACGTCACAAATAAACTTGTGTATTAGAAAAAAAA
Source organism: Gibbula magus (assembly GCA_936450465.1). Lineage (NCBI taxonomy): Eukaryota > Metazoa > Mollusca > Gastropoda > Trochida > Trochidae > Gibbula > Gibbula magus. The sequence goes on along the minus strand of OW388304.1, from coordinate 46,157,138 downwards.
TGACATATCATTACGATTATGAGAACGGCATTTAACACAAATTTTCAAATAATGAGAGAATATATAAAGCTCATAATAATAACAATGTGCCTTTTCAGGAATTTGTTTTACATTAATGGGATACAAATACATCATACCATTCTATTGACATACACATTTGAATATTTACATGTGTATTTAAAAGATATATTGTGTTTGGAACAAATGATGGTCGGGCTCTCTTATAGTTTTCAATACTGGAACTTCGAAGCGGCGGCCTGAAGGGAGGATGTGATATGCCGAATGTAAATAATGAGTCGGTTCAGATATGCTTTTCACATCTTGATTCAAGATTTAGCGCTCATATATTTCTGTTAAAAATTCATATTTGACCTCAGTGATTTGATTTGCAATGTTTACAATTTTGTTCACTTTAAATTTTAGATGAACTGACCCGTACCAACAATGAAATGAAAACGTTAAAACGCTTTGAATAAATGCTACATAGAAAGAAGACAAAACAGAAGAGTTAACGTTGAAAGGTCTGAGTTTGCGCATGAGATGAAGACACATGTGTTTTATATACAGCTTTAGTGTTAGACTTTAAATTAACCTTAGAGTCAATGCAAGTTCCTAGATTTACTCTAATATTCCACATTGTTTCGGACTGGAAGCACTAGAATATTGGTTAGACCGCTGTGAGGAACTTATTCCTGAGAGATTTTCAAAGTTATTTATTTTGGAAAGTGTGAAATATTATATTAGTGTCAACATATAACCCCCGAAATCATAATATCTATCAAAATATCCAATTAAATATGTGTATCCTTGACCAAGATGTGAAAATGAAATCATTTTTGGAGTCAAGAAGAATTATAAACAGTAAAAGGCAAAGTAAAAACCTGAAAAGCATTCTAACAAAAGATAAATTTGTTTCGAATGAACAAAATATTTCCATTCCAATTGTGAGAAAGTGCAAAAGAGGCAATTGTGGTACATGGTCGTATCTATTGGAAGGAAATGCAGTGAATTTTAAAGAGAAAGAAGATTTCCGAATTAAACATAATTTTGATTGTGCATCTAAAAACAGTTTATATGTTATGACATGCACATGGTGTAAAGAACAGTATATATCGGACAGACAGAAAATCTACGAGCCCGTGTAAGAGTTCACAAACAGCAAATAAAGTGTCCAGAGGTGCGCTGTATCCCTCTGCATGCACATTTTGACGTGTGTGCAAAAGGAACATAAATAACATTTAGCATTTTCCAATTCTATCAAATGGAAAACTCTAAAAAATCAAAAGAGTTTTAAAAGAAGAATATTTCATAAAGAAATACCACCCAAAACTGAATACTATTAAATTCTAAACGCATAATTTCATGAATGTAAATTGTCCCCACTATGACGTCATAATATATAGACTATGACATCATAGACTTCTGTAACGTATCATTCTCCCTGACGATGAAATGAAACAGGTAGGAGAAAGAAACTCGGCGTTATGTTTTTAATTTTGTAAAGGATGGCAGAAAAATATTATTTTCTATTGAATTATTAACTGCAATTGGTTTATTAGACTAATTTGTGAAAAACGAGACCCCAACAAATTCATATGTTGTTCCTATATTAAACTAGAGCGACTTAAAGTTTGCATAAAACATCGTCTGCTTTTCGACCGCGAGCCACAAACGAAAAATGGGGCGGGGCTTAGAAGGTTGGAAGGTAACCGGAAGTGACGTACGAGAAGGGACAGGGTGTAAACATTCGCTTACTATTTACAATGGCAAACACTGGGGAATCGGTCAGTTAATCTGTTATATCTAAGCTTTGCAATAATGCCACATCGCTGTTCTACTGTAAACTGTTCGAGTAATGTTAGTTATCAAGTTTCACTTTACAAATGTCCAAAATATCGTTATATGTATCAAATTTAATTGATATGAATAGTGACGGTGGATTCACAGACGTTCGTAGACATAGGATAAAGCAATGCTAATGAGATATATGATGACACAATGAAACCAAGATAAGATAATATGAACGAAGTAAAGTTGAGACAACGAAATCAGATATTCGGTGTTTGTGTATGTAAAACAACAAACGTGAGATTAGCAGACGCCGGCGAAGTAGGCCCTACGGTAAGCCATCGACAATCAAAGCACATCACAACATCCTGTTTTTTTTAACGTCGTTAATCTACCGACAACTTATTTACTAACAGTACATTACAACAATCAAAGCAACTCATCACATATTTTAAAACATCAAAGTCAACGATAATATCTACGAAAACGCCGCACTCCAATGTTATATTTTACTATTTAGTTATCACTTTTTAACACATTTAAACATTCAGAATCTAATAGATAATAAAATAATGTTTTCAATAAAATATCAAATCAAATCAAATAAACATCGTATTAAATTGACATTTCAGCAAGAGTGTCAATTAATGTAAGAAACTTACCTTATAAACGCATCCAAACGGACAATATGAATATCCGATTGCACATTTGAGACAAATTGTAAACCTATAAATCCATCAATGACAGTACTTGGAAACAGAAGATGGTCAAATAATAACCCTCTTTCAGCAAAAGTCTTTTCGCAAATGGCAAGATAGAAAACCAAATAATTATGACGATTTTACACTAAAAATAATTTCATTGGCTGACAACATCTAGACTGAATGTCGGGTTTAAGTTTATTTCGTATTTCCTTTGTGTCACCAAATCAGGACGTTTGACAATAAACATATATGACATGCTGGTCACCGACATGCCATTTGTTATATAATTGAATCGGTCCAGTAAACTTGTTATCTGTACAAACATAATTACACTCCTTCCTTTACACATACTCAGCTTCTTAATTGCGTAAACTAATTTGCTGTAACAACACTTCTCCCCTTTGATCTGGAAGAAACATTTCTATGGTCCGCTAAACTGAGAATTGTGTGTTAGTGTGCAGAAGTGACACATAAAGGCTAGCAGACTATTAATTAAACCATTTCGTTTTCATTAACGAGATGTGCATTAACATGCTCCTGGTAACATCATTATTTTATTCGATAATGTTCGTTGTCTATATCAATCTGTGTAATCATAATGTATATGTTTGCGTATACAATAGAGCAATCTTCATGTAAATTTCATTGAGCTTGTTGACCAATCCAGTTCATTTAAAGTGAAGTGAAAATGGTTTGCATTGCATTACATCATATATAGAATATTTTAATTGACACATTTCAAATACAGTAAGCTTTTATATTAAATACACAATGTTATTTATAAATCTGCAATGTTGTCTCGCTTGTTTGAACAGCCAATCGTTCAGTGTATATGAAATTATACCTTCCATATTACTTTCTTTATTAATACATACAAAACAAAATTAACATGGCGATTATTCAACATAATTTGATCAATTGATGCTACTTAATCTCTCTTCACCCGATTCCCGCGAGAGTCTTCTTCCCTTGTTTCAGTGTCACTTGAACTGTCATTTGGTTCATACAGGTAAGGCAAGGCATCGGCCCCGTCACTTGAAATGATGGAATTTGAGCTTGAAGACAAACACTCCATGGAAAGTGATCTGTCATTTTTTGAATCGCTGAATGACATACTTCGTGTAAATGAATGTAACTTCCCTTCTAGTTCCGCGGTTATAATTGCTACAAACATACTATACATAAGCGCAGAATGCACTCCAATTAAGCTGGCCTCAGTCGTTGTAACCATATGAAATCGCTAGTTGAATAGTAAAGTAATCCGTTTTTCGAAAATTTGGATTGTTTTGATGAAGTTGTCTGTCTTATATGAGCAGTTTAAAAGTTGGGAAAACGCGTAATTTTATCAATAATTCTTTCCAAAATAAATGTTTTGTAACATTTTAAAGTAGGAAAATCAAGCATAAGTGTCTGTCACAAAGTCAAAAATGATATTTTGTCGCATGATTGAAATGATAATTAAAATGAAAATTAAAGGTTTCTGATGTTTTCATACAAGCTTACAGAATACCAACTGGTACATTATCACCAACACATTTTCAAAACTTTTTTAATTCACATTTTCACAACTACCTGTCATGAGCCTCCATGTACCTGCATGACTGCACTGTTACAATTTTAATTGAGAAAATCAACTTCTGTTTGGTAGCATACATGTACGTTATCTGTAAATTTTATTGTCAAATCTGTTACCATGAATAAAATACATGTAACAGCTACTTATCAAAACAGTAGTAATTCGAATAAAAGCAAATTAAGACATCAGTCAAGTGAGTCGTTGTTATGGTTAAAACGGGAGCAATAATTGTTTCAGAACTGATAAATGGGAAATAGTCAAAACTGTTACCGTCAGTTCTGTTACTGTTCAAACTAGTAACTGATTGGACATAAGCGGTAACAGTTCTGACAAGTCACTGCTTTTTACTTAAACTAAGGTTACATTCTTTATACTCTTCCTTACTTACATATTTCCTTGATATTCCTAAAAGTGTTTTCATATTTGAACGTTCACGTCGGTAAAACAATGAGTATATTTGATGATAATTATTTTGGTAGCACTTTTGACATGATGAAGTAACAGTTTTGACATTGTTTAATATTGCAGCACATAGTTGTCCAAAGATAAAATTGTATCAAGTACTGTGGTTCTTTTTCTAATCAACTGTTTACAAAACTCATGAATTTCAAACATTATCATTGTATATAGATATATTGAAAATTGGTAACCGATTGGACATAGCTGGTAACAGTTCTGACATCTAACTACTTTTTATTCAAACAAAGGCTTAATTATTGTTTTTTTTATGTTTTTATTTCGAATCATATGTTACATATACATAAGGAGGAGTGGTAATTTATATGGATACATCAAATGTGTGACATATAATGTGATACATAATATGTTCGAGTATTGCAGGTTTTCTGCTTCTGGCACAACAAATTCAAGATCAAGCATTGAGTTACATTTTAAGTATCTAAGATTTTACATAATTCTCAACAGTGTGTGGAAAGAAAACGAAAATGACAAGAATTTCGGCTGGCTATTAGTGGCAAAAGCAATATATTTACATGCTTCATAATATTTTAATTATTCATTTTGAATATGTCCGAAATTTGTGTTTTTGCTTTTTCTACTCGCAGCGTAGATTTTATATTTTACCAATAAACAAATGGCATTTAACGGGTTGTTGTTTCTTCCCTTAAAACCTTAAGGATGTTTTCAGGTGTCAGATCAACATATCCTTCAGCTAATATTTCCAGCTATTTTGCCAAATCTTTCCACAATTTGTCATAAACGGTCCAGTTACATAATAAATGTATCATACTCTCGGGTATCTGTTTACGAAAAGAACACATAGGTGAATCAATATAGCCAATCTTATGCAAATAGTTGTTTGCTGTTAAAATATTCTGATTTATCGTGTACTGAAACCATTTGAGATCAACACTCTGAGTACATCTGTTAACCATCAAATTGTTGCTTTACCATTCATTCTGTTGGCAATATTTGTCAAATGCTTCTTCCCATCTTAATTGACTAGTTGATTTTTCAAATCTCAATCGGTTAAGCAAATTATAAACCTTTTTAGTTGTAAATATTTTTGAAATATTGAATGGCACAATAGGAAAAAACTGTATCAGTTCAATATAATTAAAAATAATGTTCCTCTTTCTGAGATATTCAGACACTGCTTTCTTAAAACCTTGAAAGGTGAGCAAATCTATATAAATGTCTTATTTACCATTCAATTCTTCCAAAGACATCATATTTCCGTCATCAGTCATAATATTTCTCAAGTATGTTGTTCCCTTTTCTTCCCAATTTTTATATAAAAAAAACTGTTTTGCCACCGACCAAAATGTTGCTATTAAACCACAGAGATTGATCCTGCTTAATTCTTGTTAATGAACTTATGATCCTCTACTTATACTTCTCTTGACTTTTTCTATTGTATTTCTAAATAGAGTTTTGTAAAGCAATGAATATATTGGAAACTAAAGTGTTACCAATAATTTTCATAATTATACCCATGTGTTTATCCTTTTTCTTCATTATAATACTTAAGACACATTATATGTACGTGTAGCATATTGCACACTGTACTATCTCAAATAGCTTTTTCAAATTCTGAAATCATATGAAATGTTTAATGAACCTGTTACCATTTTTCACATATGTAACAGTCCTGACGAACAAATGTCAACACTGTTACCAAAATTTGTTATATTTGTCGTGCTAAATGAATATGCAAGTTTGAGGAAGTGTTTAACGCCCAAAATAGTTGCAAACATATAGCTGCAGTGATATTCTGAGGACCAATTACAACATTTCCATCGGTTACTGAAAATATGACAACATACCCACATATCTATTTATAAACACAGCTACGCATATAGAATGAGTATTTCGTGATGTAATATTCGAGGATAAATAGTTAAACGTCATCAATAAATGTTTGAGAACTCATTTATGTAATTTACATGCAAATACAGTAGAGATTTTGCATTATTTTACTGCCCTTCTCCAAACTGTTACTGGCGGAGGTCACTATTGTTAACTAAAAACAACTATGATTATTAAATAAAAAATAAGCCAATCTTTAGGAAGATGTACAAGGAGAACACACAATTTTCCTTCAGGAGTTAATTAAATATAGCAATTAATAGACTTCTGATTTAGTTTTTGTTGAATTCAGGCACTGTTTAAATATTTTATGACATGTTTTGTACAGCTTTTCTTATTTTGAAGCTACTACCCCAATGTATATGCATGTTTCACTATACAAATCTGATCTAGTGAATAAAACGATATTTTTTTTTATTTTAAAAGATCGTCTAAGAAAATTGGTAACAGAACTGACATGGTCACAACCAAGTATCACTGTACTGTTAATTGAGCATTAATTAAGCAAGATTAAGCATGCATATTTCATAAATGTAAACTTGAAGATGTCCTTTGTTATTCTTTACCAGAAAACTTCAGAATTGAGAGCAAATATTATTTGGAATTTCCCTCCTTGAAATTTACACTTTTTTAAAATTGACTCATCAACCGTATCACTTTATGACGTATCAACCGCCTAACAGCATATTTCCAATTTTCGAAAGGTGGATCGCCTTGCGACTCTTCATCAAAACAAACGACTGCCTTTACCGTTATTCAAGTCGGTGTATTTTTGTGCTCTTCATTAAAATAGACAAATCTACTATTGTTACGCAAGTCGGTTCGGTTTGGTATTATTCATCACAACAGACACCTTCTTTCATCATTGCAAAGATGGTTCGGTTTTATGTTCTTTATTACAATAGAAACTCCTTCAGCATTACTCAACTATGGATTGTTTATTTCAAATCTTATAGATATCAGCTCTAAAATGAAATGATCTCAAACTTGCTATTTGGTCACATTAAAACTTAAAATATCCACCTCATTAACACATAGCCCTAAACAAAAATGTTGCGATATATTCCAACCCAAAACAGAAACATTTTGAAATGGCACAGTAACAGTGGCAAATGATGGCACCATCTTGAAAGAGTGTGTTGTTCGTCAAACGTCTCCTGGAGATGTGCGATTGGATTGATGTCCTTTGACTACTCCTGGAGATGTTCGATTGGATTGATGTCATTTGATCACTCCTGGAGATGTTCGATTGGATTGATGTCATTTTACAACTCCTGGATATGTTTGATTGGATAGATGTCATTTTACAACTCCTGGAGATGTTCCATTGGATTGATGTCATTTGACTACTCCTGGAGATGTTCGATTGGATTGATGTCATTTTACAACTCCCGGAGATGTTCAATTCCATTTTAAGTATTGATTGTCGCCTCAACTGATGGTGCCACAATTTTAACACATATTTTAACTACAATGAGCATCTATCGAATTGCATATATGGTTAGTGTATCCTCCCATTAATTAAACAAACCCTAGTAAACATAAGGTCACGGACCACTGCCCTGCCACGCTCATACCTATTACTATCAGTGAAGAATGGAACTCGTTACATACGGCATTATCTTATGAAAATAAAAAAAACATAAGAAATGCTCATTGATATATACCCTGACTACACCCCGGCCCTCTCACCATCCGTGTATGGTATAAACATATTTTTTTTATATCTTTTATGATTTTATAATGGCACAATTGTATTATTCATTCATGAAAATCTTTAAATTTGGCGGCTAGTTTTTTTTAGTTATCTCCCTTGGAAATTTACACTTTTTGAAAATTCACCAGATTCCAAGTACTTACTCATGTTCCCATGCAAGGCATAACCTACGCCAGTCTCCAACTGGATAAATTAGCCTTACGTGGGAAGATGGTACTCATTGTGCAGAAAAGCAGTACATATTACCTTATAAACAATGCAAATTCTAATCTACAACGCTTTTATGTCATTCAACGACCTTTAATGCGTGAGCCGTTTTGGTCCAAAAGCTTAGGAGCGCCATTCCTCAACAAGGCCTAGATCTATCTCCATGCGATAATTAGTTGAATATGCAGTCTGATTAAAATCGACCTAGTTCCGGGGAATCTACAAAATAGTTCATATCGGGATATGAACTGGTTCTATATATTCCTCGCCACAAGGACGGTTTGGCAATGAAATCTCAGAACGATATGATTTCGTATCCAGGTAGATGTACTATTTTGCAACTGTTATTACTTTATTGCGGTCTATTTTAAATGAATCTTGCTGACAAAATCCTTGGAATAATACAAAACACGTCAATAACAATAAGGATGAGGTTCCTTAAATATTCATAGAGAATCTGGTTCGGTAAATAAGCAACCGTTTGCTTATATTAATCCCTCGCCAGGCCATACAAACAAAACACACACAAGAACAGGACATAACAACGATAAACTAAAGCATAATCATATCATGTGTACATGACTATTGGCGAGCGTCAGTATCTTTAAATTTTGCTGTGACATTCAGGAACGTAAGATATTCGCACATTGTTACAACGAAAAAACCATTGATGTTTATCTTCAAATAGTGTATCTTTGTTGCTTAGAAACCGTAGTATCAAGAGAATTTGATGTGCCTCGCTGCGATTTCACATACTCTACTCTCTGTATACCAGCAATGGTTTATGTACAAGGGTGACCAACAGTCATTTATAGTAAATGATGTATTTTCTCAACTAATTGATTTAAATCTACTAATTTTGTTATCCTACCTTGAGAAACGACACAGATACAGACAGATATTAACTATAAAACATCTCTAATCAACAACTCACAACTGCTTGCCCTTCACTATTAACCTTGCTACTTACCCTCCAATGAACAGTTTGAACTAGTCTATTATTGTTGTAGATAATGCAGTAATTTACGCACACGTTGACTGTGTGCAACTAATAGGAGACAACTAATGTTCAAGCGAGTGCGCCTTCTCCAAATCTCCTGCGTTTAAACTATCAGACAAGCGGCCCTCCCTCTGCCCCTGCCCCTGCCCCTGCCCCTGCCACTCCCCCTCCCCCCTCTGCCCCTGCCCCTCCTTAGTGAGCTGTAGCCACCTGCGCCTCCTCTCCCACCAGGACACTCCCACAAGACGTGCATCCTGCTCCATCTTCAGTCTGTCCAGTGTTGTGTAGAAAGTCCGCAGTCGTGCATCCAAGGTGCACCTGGTCAACACACGAGTTTTTTCTAGTGGCGATCCACGCTTAACAAAGTCCTTATTGTAATGGATAGCATCAGGGAGTATTTGTGTTATTCGCGGAGCAGCGTTTGACCTTGTTCCATTATCCCAAATCTTAAAACTATGATTGCTCTGCTCACTGTGCACATTACCTAACTGCTCTATCGAGTAGAAGCTGTCATTTCTTCCTTGAGTCCAACTCTCTCGGCAACTGTCTGTTCCAGAAGCCGGTAGGTTGACGGATGTGTGTTTTGATACTTTCCTTGACATTACCTCCACCGTAGGATTTATTTCAGTCTTTTGGTTTTCTGTTTTCGAATTTCTTTCTTTCAAATACTTCAAGAACAATTCGACTCGTTCCTGATTTGAGAGGTGAGTAGTTCTAATATGGAGGAGATGAACTCGTGATGTGGTGACATTAGGTTTAAATGGATTCTTGTGTTGTTGTAGACGATGCCCATGGAGTTGCGTAGAGGAGGACTTCCCTTTCTCTGTGTCGCGAAGGCGTAGTCTTCTCGTCAACACAGGTCTCGTCGCAATGCCATCCAGTAACCTGCACACACAGAACACTCTTTACTATCTCTACAGTGTATTTAAATGAAGTTAATTTAGTAGCGTAAAGGTTGTAAATTTGACCACTGTCCCTTCCAATTCCGCCTGAACGAATATTATTGCCTTAATGATGCGTTTACACTACGCTCACATTCTCCACGGTCGCCACATTTGGACCAAAACGGCATGACCTTGATGAAACTTAACAATCCGTAAGGGAACGGCCAGCAGAAACGTGGTAGAACTTGATTAACGTCGTTGCCTTAATGCGCCGTGAAAAACATTGATTGCAAAAGACATTATCTTTCCTTACAGTAAAATAATCCTTTCTGATTGGCTAAAGGTCGTTACGTTTTTTTATGTACCTCGTCAGTCTCACGGTGTACAAAGTTCATGTACCCTGTTGCCATAGTAACAGCTTCTAGCTTAGAGTAGGTGTGGCATTATGGTCAGATGACGTTATAAAATGACACACGCGATGTACCGAGTTTTGTACAAATCGATCAGCTGTTGGCGGGTCGCCTTATTTGCTGTTTGGTTTGTAAACAAATCTTATTTTGCATTGCTTGCACACTCAATTAAACTAACATTAACACGTTTAAAGGCATTTAAAAGCTCGTAGTAATTTGTTATACGACTTTTAACATTTCAGTCGAGACGGATGAGTCCATTTTACTTACGTTTAGGGTCACGGTCATTCAAGCGATATCAGTTATCACGCATGGACAGTTAAAACGCAATGACTATAATAATACTAATTTTATTGATGTGACGGAAAGATAAACACGTTGTATACTTCTCCCTCGGGTAATACGGCCTCATGTACTATCTTTGTACCAGTGTCACCCCTCGCTTGAAGGCTCGGGAGACACTGGTACAAAGATGGTACATGAGACCGTATTACCCGAGTGAGAAGCATACAACTTATATTGGCCACGTTCCCACGTGTCAGAACAGAATCGTGAGAGTGTGTACAAGAACAGGAGGAGCGTAACAAACCTTAAGAAAACCTTAAGAAAACCTTAAGAAAACGGACTTCCTTGGTGAAACGTAGAACAGAACGGGGTTGCCGTGGTCAGGTGTTTAATTCATTTTCGACTGTTCAAAACCGCTGAAAGTACTTTGTGTCACAGTATTTGTTAAGCTCATAAAAAATGTGTACGTGCATAACAATAATACATATTGAAACGCAACTACTTTGTTCAATTATAAATATTGGTTATATAATATGATGGTCTATATTGAAATATTTTAGTCTACATTCCTAAAAAAAAGAGAAATGCTAACATCTTTTGATTCTTACTTTGTTTCTTGATTATTTTATTCATCGTGATATCAAGAAGCAATTATTTGCAAGAAACTAAATTTTCAGAGAAATAACTATAAAGTGATATATTGTGGTATGTATTATGTAGCACCAAATTAAATCTGCGACAAAGTCAACGACCCGCTACGTAGTAGTAAGCCGTAATAATCTCTTTTGGACTTAATGAAATTAGCGGAACTGGAGTAGATCGTGATAGATAACGCTTCTATCAAATCGTCATAGTCGTATTACACCATCAGTCAATGACATCACAAGTCTTTGACATCAATGAGATCACTGCTGAAGAAGCTAAATGTAAGGAACATTTCTGTGTCTGTATTCCTCTGGCGCTTAGCTGATTTTTCAAAATCAGACAAATTTAAAGAATATCAAAATGGCGGCTTAACCACGTGACCTACGAATTCGTTATGATTTCCTTTTTTGCTTGTATTGTTCTTGCGCATCTTCTGCCAACATTGCCAAGTCTCTAAGTCGATTTCGCCATGTTAAAGTTTTTCTTTATTATGACCGGAAATGACTGTACGCGAGAGATTTTATTATTGATTCATAAAGACAATAGTCCTGTCTTACTGGCCTGAAAAAAATAATTCAATTCGATAGGTAAGTGTTTGAATTATCGACCCTCAAAGTTCGCGATTTTCAAAATTTGCCTGACTTTGAAAGGTCACTGTGAAAAATGTATTAGGAGTTCGCTACACAAAGAACAAACTTGTTATTCCCCCAATGCTTCAGCTCTATGTAAATAAAGTTTCAGCTCTTAGGTGCTAATATCTTCAGAGTTGTGTTTCCGCAAAGGTACGTGGGGTCCGAAAATTTGAAAAAGTTAAAATATCCAAGATGGCGGCTAAACCACGTGACTGACGACTTCGCCATGATTTACTTTATTGCTCGCAATGTCATTGCGGATATTTTGGAAAAGGTTTAAAGTCTCTAGATGCATTATGAAATTTTAAAAATGTTAAAAATCGAAATTTGGATTCGAACTGTACCTTTAATGGCATAACCAATTGAGCCCAAATGCTGGGAGGATCAACTTCATAGTAAGGGCTATCAGCATGTAAAGTTTGGTTGTAATAGCTGCATTCCTTCTTGCAAAAGTGGTTGAGACAAAATCGGTGGAATAATAATAATACAAAACACGCAAATAACAATAAGGATTCTGCCCCAAAGGGCTGAATCCTTAATAATAATAACAAGCAGACAGAGTCGGCCATATCCCCTGCCTTTAGGAAATTTTATTGAAGAAAAGTTGTTGAATAACAGTGACTATGAACCTTTTTTCAACTAATCAGTGCCCAGTTTTAAGCAATCTATATTGGTCATACATTTAATCTTACTCTCCTGCAGATTGTAACATTTCAACTTGAGCCTAAAGTATCTTACATAATTGAATGAGATGAGTTTCTAACTTCAGAACATACACAAGAGTTCTTACCATGAGAATCTAGTGAAATGTGGCCCAGACAATGTGATACTTACTGTTATATTAGAGAGTCGGGTGTATTGTTTCAATTGTTGATAGATGCTGGTATCATCACTGACTGTTATATTAGAGAGTCGGGTGTATTGTTTCAATTGTTGATAGAGGCTGGTATCATTACTTACTGTTATATTAGAGAGTCGGGTGTATTGTTTCAATTGTTGATAGATGCTGGTATCATCACTGACTGTTATATAAGAGAGTCGGGTGTATTGTTTCAATTGTTGATAGAGGCTGGTATCATTACTGACTGTTATATTAGAGAGTCGGGTGTATTGTATCAATTGTTGATAGAGGTTGGTATCATCACTGACTGTTACATTAGAGAGTCGGGTGTATTGTTTCAATTGTTGATAGATGCTGGTATCATCACTGACTGTTATATTAGAGAGTCGGGTGTATTGTTTCAATTGTTGATAGATGCTGGTATCATCACTGACTGTTATATTAGAGAGTCGGGTGTATTGTGTCAATTGCTGATAGAGGTTGGTATCATTACTGACTGTTATTTCAGAGAGTCGGGTGTATTGTGTCAATTGTTGATAAATGCTTGTATCATCACTGACTGTTATATAAGAGAGTCGGGTGTATTGTATCAACTGTTGATAGAGGTTGGTATCATCACTGACTGTTATATTAGAGAGTCGAGTGTATTGTATCAATTGTTGATAGAGGTTGGTATCATTACTGACTGTTATATTAGAGAGTCGGGTGTATTGTGTCAATTGTTGATAAATGCTTGTATCATCACTGACTGTTATATTAGAGAGTCGGGTGTATTGCATCAATTGTTGATAAATGCTGGTATTATTACTTACTGTTATATTAGAGAGTCGGGTGTATTGTTTCAATTGTTGATAGAGGTTGGTATCATCACTGACTGTTATAATAGAGAGTCGGGTGTGTTGTATCATTTGTTGATAGATGCTGGTATCATCACTGACTGTTATATTAGAGAGTCGAGTGTATTGTATCAATTGTTGATAGAGGTTGGTATCATCACTGACTTTTATATTAGAGAGTCGGGTGTGTTTATCAATTGTTGATAGATGCTGGTATCATCACTGACTGTTATATTAGAGAGTCGAGTGTATTGTATCAATTGTTGATAGAGGTTGGTATCATCACTGACTGTTATAATAGAGAGTCGGGTGTGTTGTATCATTTGTTGATAGAGGTTGGTATCATCACTGACTGTTATATGAGAGAGTCGGGTGTGTTGTATCAATTGTTGATAGATGCTGGTATCATCACTGACTGTTATATTAGAGAGTCGAGTGTATTGTATCAATTGTTGATAGAGGTTGGTATCATTACTGACTGTTATATTAGAGAGTCGGGTGTATTGTGTCAATTGTTGATAAATGCTTGTATCATCACTGACTGTTATATTAGAGAGTCGGGTGTATTGCATCAATTGTTGATAAATGCTGGTATTATTACTTACTGTTATATTAGAGAGTCGGGTGTATTGTATCAATTGTTGATAGAGGTTGGTATCATCACTGACTGTTATAATAGAGAGTCGGGTGTGTTGTATCATTTGTTGATAGATGCTGGTATCATCACTGACTGTTATATTAGAGAGTCGAGTGTATTGTATCAATTGTTGATAGAGGTTGGTATCATTACTGACTGTTATATTAGAGAGTCGGGTGTATTGTATCATTTGTTGATAGAGGTCGGTATCATTACTTACTGTTATATTAGAGAGTCGGGTGTATTGTGTCAATTATTGATAGAGGTTGGTATCATTACTTACTGTTATATTAGAGAGTCGGGTGTATTGTATCAATTGTTGATAAATGCTGGTATTATTACTTACTGTTATATTAGAGAGTCGGGTGTATTGTATCAATTGTTGATAGAGGTTGGTATCATCACTGACTGTTATAATAGAGAGTCGGGTGTGTTGTATCATTTGTTGATAGATGCTGGTATCATCACTGACTGTTATATTAGAGAGTCGAGTGTATTGTATCAATTGTTGATAGAGGTTGGTATCATCACTGACTTTTATATTAGAGAGTCGGGTGTGTTTATCAATTGTTGATAGATGCTGGTATCATCACTGACTGTTATATTAGAGAGTCGAGTGTATTGTATCAATTGTTGATAGAGGTTGGTATCATCACTGACTGTTATAATAGAGAGTCGGGTGTGTTGTATCATTTGTTGATAGAGGTTGGTATCATCACTGACTGTTATATGAGAGAGTCGGGTGTGTTGTATCAATTGTTGATAGATGCTGGTATCATCACTGACTGTTATATTAGAGAGTCGAGTGTATTGTATCAATTGTTGATAGAGGTTGGTATCATTACTGACTGTTATATTAGAGAGTCGGGTGTATTGTGTCAATTGTTGATAAATGCTTGTATCATCACTGACTGTTATATTAGAGAGTCGGGTGTATTGCATCAATTGTTGATAAATGCTGGTATTATTACTTACTGTTATATTAGAGAGTCGGGTGTATTGTATCAATTGTTGATAGAGGTTGGTATCATTACTGACTGTTATAATAGAGAGTCGGGTGTGTTGTATCATTTGTTGATAGATGCTGGTATCATCACTGACTGTTATATTAGAGAGTCGAGTGTATTGTATCAATTGTTGATAGAGGTTGGTATCATCACTGACTTTTATATTAGAGAGTCGGGTGTGTTTATCAATTGTTGATAGATGCTGGTATCATCACTGACTGTTATATTAGAGAGTCGAGTGTATTGTATCAATTGTTGATAGAGGTTGGTATCATCACTGACTGTTATAATAGAGAGTCGGGTGTGTTGTATCATTTGTTGATAGAGGTTGGTATCATCACTGACTGTTATATGAGAGAGTCGGGTGTGTTGTATCAATTGTTGATAGATGCTGGTATCATCACTGACTGTTATATTAGAGAGTCGGGCGTATTGTATCAATTGTTGATTGAGGTTGGTATCATCCCTGTCTGTTATATTAGAGAGTCGGGTGTATTGCGTCAATTGTTGATAGAGGTTGGTATCATCACTGACTGTTATATTAGAGAGTCGGATGTGTTGTATCAATTGTTGATTGAGGTTGGTATCATCACTGACTGTTATATTAGAGAGTCGGGTGTATTCTGTCAATTGTTGATAGAGGTTGGTATCATCACTGACTGTTATCTTAGAGAATCGGGTGTGTTGTATCAATTGTTAATAGAGATTGGTATCATTACTGACTGTTATATTAGAGAGTCGAGTGTATTGTATCAATTGTTGATAGAGGTTGGTATCATCACTGACTGTTATAATAGAGAGTCGGGTGTGTTGTTTCATTTGTTGATAGAGGTTGGTATCATCACTGACTGTTATATGAGAGAGTCGGGTGTGTTGTATCAATTGTTGATAGATGCTGGTATCATCACTGACTGTTATATTAGAGAGTCGAGTGTATTGTATCAATTGTTGATAGAGGTTGGTATCATCACTGACTGTTATAATAGAGAGTCGGGTGTGTTGTATCATTTGTTGATAGAGGTTGGTATCATCACTGACTGTTATATGAGAGAGTCGGGTGTGTTTATCAATTGTTGATAGATGCTGGTATCATCACTGACTGTTATATTAGAGAGTCGAGTGTATTGTATCAATTGTTGATAGAGGTTGGTATCATCACTGACTGTTATAATAGAGAGTCGGGTGTGTTGTATCATTTGTTGATAGAGGTTGGTATCATCACTGACTGTTATATTAGAGAGTCGGGTGTGTTGTATCAATTGTTGATAGAGGTTGGTATCATTACTTACTGTTATATTAGAGAGTCGGGTGTATTTTATCAATTGTTGATAGAGGTTGGTATCATCACTGACTGGTATATTAGAGAGTCGGGTGTGTTGTATCAATTGTTGATAGAGGTTGGTATCATTACTGACTGTTATATTAGAGAGTCGTGTGTGTTGTATCAATTGTTGATAGAGGTTGGTATCATCACTGACTGTTATATTAGAGAGTCGGGTGTGTTGTATCAATTGTTGATAGAGGTTGGTATCATTACTGACTGTTATATTAGAGAGTCGGGTGTATTGTTTCAATTGTTGATAGAGGTTGGTATCATTACTGACTGTTATATTAGAGAGTCGTGTGTGTTGTATCAATTGTTGATAGAGGTTGGTATCATTACTTACTGTTATATTAGAGAGTCGGGTGTATTTTATCAATTGTTGATAGAGGTTGGTATCATCACTGATTGGTATATTAGAGAGTCGGGTGGTTTGTATCAATTGTTGATAGAGGTTGGTATCATTACTGACTGTTATATTAGAGAGTCGTGTGTGTTGTATCAATTGTTGATAGAGGCTGGTATCATCACTGACTGTTATATTAGAGAGTCGGATGTGTTGTATCAATTGTTGATAGAGGTTGGTATCATTACTTACTGTTATATTAGAGAGTCGGATGTGTTGTATCATTTGTTGATAGAGGTTGGTATCATTACTTATTGTTATATTAGAGAGTCGTGTGTATTGTGTCATTTGTTGATAGAGGTTGGTATCATCACTGACTGTTATATGAGAGAGTCGGGTGTGTTGTATCAATTGTTGATAGAGGTTGGTATCATTACTTACTGTTATATTAGAGAGTCGGGTGTATTTTATCAATTGTTGATAGAGGTTGATATCATCACTGACTGGTATATTAGAGAGTCGGGTGTGTTGTATCAATTGTTGATAGAGGTTGGTATCATTACTGACTGTTATATTAGAGAGTCGTGTGTGTTGTATCAATTGTTGATAGAGGTTGGTATCATCACTGACTGTTATATTAGAGAGTCGGGTGTGTTGTATCAATTGTTGATAGAGGTTGGTATCATTACTGACTGTTATATTAGAGAGTCGGGTGTATTGTTTCAATTGTTGATAGAGGTTGGTATCATTACTGACTGTTATATTAGAGAGTCGTGTGTGTTGTATCAATTGTTGATAGAGGTTGGTATCATTACTTTCTGTTATATTAGAGAGTCGGGTGTATTTTATCAATTGTTGATAGAGGTTGGTATCATCACTGATTGGTATATTAGAGAGTCGGGTGGTTTGTATCAATTGTTGATAGAGGTTGGTATCATTACTGACTGTTATATTAGAGAGTCGTGTGTGTTGTATCAATTGTTGATAGAGGCTGGTATCATCACTGACTGTTATATTAGAGAGTCGGATGTGTTGTATCAATTGTTGATAGAGGTTGGTATCATTACTTACTGTTATTTTAGAGAGTCGGATGTGTTGTATCATTTGTTGATAGAGGTTGGTATCATTACTTATTGTTATATTAGAGAGTCGTGTGTATTGCGTCAATTGTTGATAGAGGTTGGTATCATCACTGACTGTTATATTAGAGAGTCGGGTGTGTTGTATCAATTGTTAATAGAGGTTGATATCATTACTGACTGTTATATTAGAGAGTCGGGTGTGATGTTTCAATTGTTGATAAATGCTGGTATCATCACTGACTGTTATATTAGAGAGTCGGGTGTATTGTGTCAATTGTTGATAGAGGTTGGTATCATTACTTACTGTTATATTAGAGAGTCGGGTGTGTTGTATCAATTGTTGATAGAGGTCGGTATCATCACTGACTGGTATATTAGAGAGTCGGGTGTATTGTGTCAATTGTTGATAGAGGTTGGGATCATTACTTACTGTTTTATTAGAGAGTCGGGTGTATTGTATCAATTGTTGATAGAGGTTGGTATCATTACTGACTGTTATATTAGAGAGTCGGGTGTATCGTATCAATTGTTGATAGAGGTCGGTATCATCACTGACTGGTATATTAGAGAGTCGGGTGTGTTGTATCAATTGTTGATAGAGGTTGGTATCATTACTGACTGTTATATTAGAGAGTCGGGTGTGTTGTATCAATTGCTGATAGAGTTTGGTATCATTACTGACTGTTATATTAGAGAGTCGGGTGTGTTGTATCAATTGTCGATAGAGGCTGGTATCATTACTGACTGTTATATTAGAGAGTCGGGTGTGTTGAATCAATTGTTGATAGAGGTTGGTATCATCACTGACTGTTATATTAGAGAGTCGGGTGTATTGTGTCAATTGTTGATAGAGGCTGGTATCATTACTGACTGTTATATTAGAGAGTCGGGTGTGTTGTATCAATTGTTGATAGAGGTTGGTATCATTACTGACTGTTATATTAGAGAGTCGGGTGTGTTGTATCAATTGGTGATAGAGGTTGGTATCATCACTGATTGTTATATTAGAGAGTCGGGTGTATTGTGTCAATTGTTGATTGAGGTTGGTATCATTACTTACTGTTATAGTAGAGAGTCGGGTGTATTGTGTCAATTGTTGATAGAGGCTGGTATCACTACTGACTGTTATATTATAGAGTCGGGTGTGTTGTATCAATTGTTGATAGAGGTTGGTATCATTACTGACTGTTATATTAGAGAGTCGGGTGTTTTGTATCAATTGGTGATAGAGGTCGGTATCATCACTGATTGTTATATTAGAGAGTCGGGTGTATTGTGTCAATTGTTGATAGATGCTGGTATCATTAGTTACTGTTATATTAGAGAGTCGAGTGTATTGTGTCAATTGTTGATAAAGGTGGTGTCATCACTGACTGTTATATTACAGAGTCGGGTGTATTGTATCAATTGTTGATAGAGGTTGGTATCATCACTGACTGTTATATTAGAGAGTCGAGTGTATTGTATCAATTGTTGATAGAGGTCGGTATCATCACTGACTGTTATATTAGAGAGTCGGGTGTGTTGTGTCAATTGTTGATAGAGGTTGGTATCATTACTTACTGTTATATTAGAGAGTCGGGTGTATTGTATCAATTGTTGATAGAGGTTGGTATCATCACTGACTGTTATATTAGACAGTCGGGTGTATTGTGTCATTTGTTGATAGAGGTTGGTATCATCACTGACTGTTATATTAGAGAGTCGGGTGTATTGTGTCATTTGTTGATAGATGCTGGTATCATTACCGACTGTAATATTAGAGAGTCGGGTGTATTGTGTGAATTGTTGATAGAGGCTGGTATCATCACTGACTGTTATATTACAGAGTCGGGTGTGTCGTATCAATTGTTAATAGAGGCTGGTATCATCACTGACTGTTATATTAGAGAGTCGGGTGTATTGCGTCATTTGTTGATAGATGCTGGTATCATCACTGACTGTTATATTAGAGAGTCGGGTGTGTTGTATCATTTGTTGATAGAGGTTGGTATCATTACTTACTGTTATATTAGAGAGTCGGGTGTATTGTGTCAATTGTTGATAAATGCTGGTATCATTACTTAGTGTTATATTAGAGAGTCGGGTGTATTGTGTCATTTGTTGATAGATGCTGGTATCATTACTTACTGTTATATTAGTGAGTCGGGTGTATTGTGTCAATTGTTGATAGAGGTTGGTATCATTACTGACTGTTATATTAGAGAGTCGGGTGTATCGTATCAATTGTTGATAGAGGTCGGTATCATCACTGACTGTTATATTAGAGAGTCGGGTGTATCGTATCAATTGTCGATAGAGGTTGGTATCATCACTGACTGTTATATTAGAGAGTCGGGTGTATCGTATCAATTGTTGATAGAGGTTGGTATCATTACTGACTGTTATATTAGAGAGTCGGGTGTGTTGTATCAATTGTTGATAGAGGCTGGTATCATTACTGATTGTTATATTAGAGAGTCGGATGTGTTGTATCAATTGTTGATAGAGGTTGGTATCATTACTGACTGTTATATTAGAGAGTCGGGTGTGTTGTATCAATTGTCGATAGAGGCTGGTATCATTACTGACTGTTATATTAGAGAGTCGGGTGTGTTGTATCAATTGTTGATAGAGGTTGGTATCATCACTGACTGTTAGATTAGAGAGTCGGGTGTGTTGTGTCAATTGTTGATAGAGGCTGGTATCATTACTGACTGTTATATTAGAGAGTCGGGTGTATTGTGTCACTTGTTGATAGAGGCTGGTATCATTACTGACTGTTATATTAGAGAGTCGGGTGTATTGTATCAATTGTTGATAGAGGTTGGTATCATTACTGACTGTTATATTAGAGAGTCGGGTGTGTTGTATCAATTGGTGATAGAGGTCGGTATCATCACTGACTGTTATATTAGAGAGTCGGGTGTATCGTATCAATTATTGATAGAGGTTGGTATCATCACTGACTTTTGTATTAGAGAGTCGGGTGTGTTGTATCAATTGTTGATAGAGGTTGGTATCATCACTGACTTTTGTATTAGAGAGTCGGGTGTATTGTATCAATTGTTGATAGAGGTTGGTATCATTACTTACTGTTATATTAGAGAGTCGGGTGTGTTGTATCAATTGTTGATAGAGGTTGGTATCATTACTTACTGTTATATTAGAGAGTCGGGTGTGTTGTATCACTTGTTGATAGAGGTTGGTATCATTACTTACTGTTATATTAGAGAGTCGGGTGTGTTGTATCAATTGTTGATAGAGGTTGGTATCATCACTGACTTTTGTATTAGAGAGTCGGGTGTATTGTGTCATTTGTTGATAGATGCTGGTATCATTACTTACTGTTATATTAGTGAGTCGGGTGTATTGTGTCAATTGTTGATAGAGGTTGGTATCATCACTGACTGTTAGATTAGAGAGTCGGGTGTGTTGTATCAATTGTTGATAGAGGTTGGTATCATTACTTACTGTTATATTAGAGAGTCGGGTGTGTTGTATCAATTGTTGATAGAGGTTGGTATCATTACTTACTGTTATATTAGAGAGTCGGGTGTGTTGTATCAATTGTTGATAGAGGTTGGTATCATCACTGACTTTTGTATTAGAGAGTCGGGTGTATTGTGTCATTTGTTGATAGATGCTGGTATCATTACTGACTGTTATATTAGAGAGTCGGGTGTGTTGTATCAATTGTCGATAGAGGCTGGTATCATTACTGACTGTTATATTAGAGAGTCGGGTGTGTTGTATCAATTGTTGATAGAGGTTGGTATCATCACTGACTGTTATATTAGAGAGTCGGGTGTATTGTGTCACTTGTTGATAGAGGCTGGTATCATTACTGACTGTTATATTAGAGAGTCGGGTGTATTGTATCAATTGTTGATAGAGGTTGGTATCATTACTGACTGTTATATTAGAGAGTCGGGTTTGTTGTATCAATTGGTGATAGAGGTCGGTATCATCACTGACTGTTATATTAGAGAGTCGGGTGTATCGTATCAATTATTGATAGAGGTTGGTATCATCACTGATTGTTATATTAGAGAGTCGGGTGTATTGTGTCAATTGTTGATAGAGGTTGGTATCATTACTGACTGTTTTATTAGAGAGTCGGGTGTATTTTGTCATTTGTTGATAGATGCTGGTATCATTACCGACTGTTATATTAGAAAGTCGGGTGTATTGTGTTAATTGTTGATAGAGGCTGGTATCATCACTGACTGTTATATTACAGAGTCGGGTGTGTCGTATCAATTGTTAATAGAGGCTGGTATCATCACTGACTGTTATATTAGAGAGTCGGGTGTATTGTGTCATTTGTTGATAGATGCTGGTATCATCACTGACTGTTATATTAGAGAGTCGGGTGTATTGTGTCAATTGTTGATAGAGGTCGGTATCATCACTGACTGTTATATTAGAGAGTCGGGTGTGTTGTATCTATTGTTGATAGAGGTTGGTATCATTACTGACTGTTATATTAGAGAGTCGGGTGTGTTGTATCAATTGTTGATAGAGGTTGGTATCATTACTGACTGTTATATTAGAGAGTCGGGTGTATTGTATCAATTGTTGATAGAGGTCGGTATCATCACTGACTGGTATATTAGAGAGTCGGGTGTGTTGTATCAATTGTTGATAGAGGTTGGTATCATTACTGACTGTTATATTAGAGAGTCGGGTGTGTTGTATCAATTGTTGATAGAGGTTGGTATCATTACTGACTGTTATATTAGAGAGTCGGGTGTATTGTATCAACTGTTGATAGAGGTTGGTATCATCACTGACTGTTATATTAGAGAGTCGAGTGTATTGTATCAATTGTTGATAGAGGTTGGTATCATTACTGACTGTTATATTAGAGAGTCGGGTGTATTGTGTCAATTGTTGATAAATGCTTGTATCATCACTGACTGTTATATTAGAGAGTCGGGTGTATTGCATCAATTGTTGATAAATGCTGGTATTATTACTTACTGTTATATTAGAGAGTCGGGTGTATTGTATCAATTGTTGATAGAGGTTGGTATCATCACTGACTGTTATAATAGAGAGTCGGATGTGTTGTATCATTTGTTGATAGATGATGGTATCATCACTGACTGTTATATTAGAGAGTCGAGTGTATTGTATCAATTGTTGATAGAGGTTGGTATCATCACTGACTTTTATATTAGAGAGTCGGGTGTGTTTATCAATTGTTGATAGATGCTGGTATCATCACTGACTGTTATATTAGAGAGTCGAGTGAATTGTATCAATTGTTGATAGAGGTTGGTATCATCACTGACTGTTATAATAGAGAGTCGGGTGTGTTGTATCATTTGTTGATAGAGGTTGGTATCATCACTGACTGTTATATGAGAGAGTCGGGTGTGTTGTATCAATTGTTGATAGATGCTGGTATCATCACTGACTGTTATATTAGAGAGTCGAGTGTATTGTATCAATTGTTGAAAGAGGTTGGTATCATCACTGACTGTTATAATAGAGAGTCGGGTGTGTTGTATCATTTGTTGATAGAGGTTGGTATCATCACTGACTGTTATATGAGAGAGTCGGGTGTGTTTATCAATTGTTGATAGATGCTGGTATCATCACTGACTGTTATATTAGAGAGTCGAGTGTATTGTATCAATTGTTGATAGAGGTTGGTATCATCACTGACTGTTATAATAGAGAGTCGGGTGTGTTGTATCATTTGTTGATAGAGGTTGGTATCATCACTGACTGTTATATGAGAGAGTCGGGTGTGTTGTATCAATTGTTGATAGAGGTTGGTATCATTACTTACTGTTATATTAGAGAGTCGGGTGTATTTTATCAATTGTTGATAGAGGTTGGTATCATCACTGACTGGTATATTAGAGAGTCGGGTGTGTTGTATCAATTGTTGATAGAGGTTGGTATCATTACTGACTGTTATATTAGAGAGTCGTGTGTGTTGTATCAATTGTTGATAGAGGTTGGTATCATCACTGACTGTTATATTAGAGAGTCGGGTGTGTTGTATCAATTGTTGATAGAGGTTGGTATCATTACTGACTGTTATATTAGAGAGTCGGGTGTATTGTTTCAATTGTTGATAGAGGTTGGTATCATTACTGACTGTTATATTAGAGAGTCGTGTGTGTTGTATCAATTGTTGATAGAGGTTGGTATCATTACTTACTGTTATATTAGAGAGTCGGGTGTATTTTATCAATTGTTGATAGAGGTTGGTATCATCACTGATTGGTATATTAGAGAGTCGGGTGGTTTGTATCAATTGTTGATAGAGGTTGGTATCATTACTGACTGTAATATTAGAGAGTCGTGTGTGTTGTATCAATTGTTGATTGAGGCTGGTATCATCACTGACTGTTATATTAGAGAGTCGGATGTGTTGTATCAATTGTTGATAGAGGTTGGTATCATTACTTACTGTTATATTAGAGAGTCGGATGTGTTGTATCATTTGTTGATAGAGGTTGGTATCATTACTTATTGTTATATTAGAGAGTCGTGTGTATTGTGTCAATTGTTGATAGAGGTTGGTATCATCACTGACTGTTATATTAGAGAGTCGGGTGTGTTGTATCAATTGTTAATAGAGGTTGGTATCATTACTGACTGTTATATTAGAGAGTCGGGTGTGATGTTTCAATTGTTGATAAATGCTGGTATCATCACTGACTGTTATATTAGAGAGTCGGGTGTATTGTGTCAATTGTTGATAGAGGTTGGTATCATTACTTACTGTTATATTAGAGAGTCGGGTGTGTTGTATCAATTGTTGATAGAGGTCGGTATCATCACTGACTGGTATATTAGAGAGTCGGGTGTATTGTGTCAATTGTTGATAGAGGTTGGGATCATTACTTACTGTTTTATTAGAGAGTCGGGTGTATTGTATCAATTGTTGATAGAGGTTGGTATCATTACTGACTGTTATATTAGAGAGTCGGGTGTATCGTATCAATTGTTGATAGAGGTCGGTATCATCACTGACTGGTATATTAGAGAGTCGGGTGTGTTGTATCAATTGTTGATAGAGGTTGGTATCATTACTGACTGTTATATTAGAGAGTCGGGTGTGTTGTATCAATTGCTGATAGAGTTTGGTATCATTACTGACTGTTATATTAGAGAGTCGGGTGTGTTGTATCAATTGTCGATAGAGGCTGGTATCATTACTGACTGTTATATTAGAGAGTCGGGTGTGTTGAATCAATTGTTGATAGAGGTTGGTATCATCACTGACTGTTATATTAGAGAGTCGGGTGTATTGTGTCAATTGTTGATAGAGGCTGGTATCATTACTGACTGTTATATTAGAGAGTCGGGTGTGTTGTATCAATTGTTGATAGAGGTTGGTATCATTACTGACTGTTATATTAGAGAGTCGGGTGTGTTGTATCAATTGGTGATAGAGGTTGGTATCATCACTGATTGTTATATTAGAGAGTCGGGTGTATTGTGTCAATTGTTGATTGAGGTTGGTATCATTACTTACTGTTATAGTAGAGAGTCGGGTGTATTGTGTCAATTGTTGATAGAGGCTGGTATCACTACTGACTGTTATATTATAGAGTCGGTGTGTTGTATCAATTGTTGATAGAGGTTGGTATCATTACTGACTGTTATATTAGAGAGTCGGGTGTTTTGTATCAATTGGTGATAGAGGTCGGTATCATCACTGATTGTTATATTAGAGAGTCGGGTGTATTGTGTCAATTGTTGATAGATGCTGGTATCATTAGTTACTGTTATATTAGAGAGTCGAGTGTATTGTGTCAATTGTTGATAAAGGTGGTGTCATCACTGACTGTTATATTACAGAGTCGGGTGTATTGTATCAATTGTTGATAGAGGTTGGTATCATCACTGACTGTTATATTAGAGAGTCGAGTGTATTGTATCAATTGTTGATAGAGGTCGGTATCATCACTGACTGTTATATTAGAGAGTCGGGTGTGTTGTGTCAATTGTTGATAGAGGTTGGTATCATTACTTACTGTTATATTAGAGAGTCGGGTGTATTGTATCAATTGTTGATAGAGGTTGGTATCATCACTGACTGTTATATTAGACAGTCGGGTGTATTGTGTCATTTGTTGATAGAGGTTGGTATCATCACTGACTGTTATATTAGAGAGTCGGGTGTATTGTGTCATTTGTTGATAGATGCTGGTATCATTACCGACTGTTTTATTAGAGAGTCGGGTGTATTGTGTGAATTGTTGATAGAGGCTGGTATCATCACTGACTGTTATATTACAGAGTCGGGTGTGTCGTATCAATTGTTAATAGAGGCTGGTATCATCACTGACTGTTATATTAGAGAGTCGGGTGTATTGCGTCATTTGTTGATAGATGCTGGTATCATCACTGACTGTTATATTAGAGAGTCGGGTGTGTTGTATCATTTGTTGATAGAGGTTGGTATCATTACTTACTGTTATATTAGAGAGTCGGGTGTATTGTGTCAATTGTTGATAGATGCTGGTATCATTACTTACTGTTATATTAGTGAGTCGGGTGTATTGTGTCAATTGTTGATAGAGGTTGGTATCATTACTGACTGTTATATTAGAGAGTCGGGTGTGTTGTATCAATTGTCGATAGAGGCTGGTATCATTACTGACTGTTATATTAGAGAGTCGGGTGTGTTGTATCAATTGTCGATAGAGGTTGGTATCATTACTGACTGTTATATTAGAGAGTCGGGTGTGTTGTATCAATTGTCGATAGAGGCTGGTATCATTACTGACTGTTATATTAGAGAGTCGGGTGTGTTGTATCAATTGTCGATAGAGGCTGGTATCATTACTGACTGTTATATTAGAGAGTCGGGTGTGTTGTATCAATTGTCGATAGAGGTTGGTATCATTACTGACTGTTATATTAGAGAGTCGGGTGTGTTGTATCAATTGTTGATAGAGGTTGGTTTCATCACTGACTGTTATATTAGAGAGTCGGGTGTATTGTGTCACTTGTTGATAGAGGCTGGTATCATTACTGACTGTTATATTAGAGAGTCGGGTGTATTGTATCAATTGTTGATAGAGGTTGGTATCATTACTGACTGTTATATTAGAGAGTCGGGTGTGTTGTATCAATTGGTGATAGAGGTCGGTATCATCACTGACTGTTATATTAGAGAGTCGGGTGTATCGTATCAATTATTGATAGAGGTTGGTATCATCACTGATTGTTATATTAGAGAGTCGGGTGTATTGTGTCAATTGTTGATAGAGGTTGGTATCATTACTGACTGTTTTATTAGAGAGTCGGGTGTATTTTGTCATTTGTTGATAGATGCTGGTATCATTACCGACTGTTATATTAGAAAGTCGGGTGTATTGTGTTAATTGTTGATAGAGGCTGGTATCATCACTGACTGTTATATTACAGAGTCGGGTGTGTCGTATCAATTGTTAATAGAGGCTGGTATCATCACTGACTGTTATATTAGAGAGTCGGGTGTATTGTGTCATTTGTTGATAGATGCTGGTATCATCACTGACTGTTATATTAGAGAGTCGGGTGTATTGTGTCAATTGTTGATAGAGGTCGGTATCATCACTGACTGTTATATTAGAGAGTCGGGTGTGTTGTATCTATTGTTGATAGAGGTTGGTATCATTACTGACTGTTATATTAGAGAGTCGGGTGTGTTGTATCAATTGTCGATAGAGGCTGGTATCATTACTGACTGTTATATTAGAGAGTCGGGTGTGTTGTGTCAATTGTTGATAGAGGCTGGTATCATTACTGACTGTTAGATTAGAGAGTCGGTTGTGTTGATTCAATTGTTGATAGAGGTCGGTATCATCACTGACTGGTATATTAGAGGGTCGGGTGTGTTGTATCAATTGTTGATAGAGGTTGGTATCATTACTGACTGTTATATTAGAGAGTCGGGTGTGTTGTATCAATTGTTGATAGAGGTTGGTATCATTACTGACTGTTATATTAGAGAGTCGGGTGTATTGTATCAATTGTTGATAGAGGTCGGTATCATCACTGACTGGTATATTAGAGAGTCGGGTGTGTTGTATCAATTGTTGATAGAGGTTGGTATCATTACTGACTGTTATATTAGAGAGTCGGGTGTGTTGTATCAATTGTTGATAGAGGTTGGTATCATTACTGACTGTTATATTAGAGAGTCGGGTGTATTGTATCAATTGTTGATAGAGGTCGGTATCATCACTGACTGGTATATTAGAGATTCGGGTGTGTTGTATCAATTGTTGATAGAGGTTGGTATCATTACTGACTGTTATATTAGAGAGTCGGGTGTGTTGTATCAATTGTTGATAGAGGTTGGTATCATTACTGACTGTTATATTAGAGAGTCGGGTGTATTGTATCAATTGTTGATAGAGGTCGGTATCATCACTGACTGGTATATTAGAGAGTCGGGTGTGTTGTATCAATTGTTGATAGAGGTTGGTATCATTACTGACTGTTATATTAGAGAGTCGGGTGTGTTGTATCAATTGTTGATAGAGGTTGGTATCATTACTGACTGTTATATTAGAGAGTCGGGTGTATTGTATCAATTGTTGATAGAGGTCGGTATCATCACTGACTGGTATATTAGAGATTCGGGTGTGTTGTATCAATTGCTGATAGAGGTTGGTATCATTACTGACTGTTATATTAGAGAGTCGGGTGTGTTGTATCAATTATTGATAGAGGTTGGTATCATCACTGACTGTTATATTAGAGAGTCGGGTGTATTGTGTCAATTGTTGATAGAGGCTGGTATCATTACTGACTGTTATATTAGAGAGTCGGGTGTGTTGTATCAATTGTTGATAGAGGTTGGTATCATTACTGACTGTTATATTAGAGAGTCGGGTGTGTTGTATCAATTGTTGATAGAGGTCGGTATCATCACTGACTGTTATATTAGAGAGTCGGGTGTATTGTGTCATTTGTTGATAGAGGTTGGTATCATTACTGACTGTTATATTAGAGAGTCGGGTGTGTTGTATCAATTGTTGATAGAGGTTGGTATCATTACTGACTGTTATATTAGAGAGTCGGGTGTGTTGTATCAATTGTTGATAGAGGTCGGTATCATCACTGACTGTTATATTAGAGAGTCGGGTGTATTGTGTCATTTGTTGATAGAGGTTGGTATCATTACTGACTGTTATATTAGAGAGTCGGGTGTGTTGTATCAATTGGTGATAGAGGTCGGTATCATCACTGACTGTTATATTAGAGAGTCGGGTGTATCGTATCAATTGTCGATAGAGGTTGGTATCATCACTGACTGTTATATTAGAGAGTCGGGTGTGTTGTAGCTATTGTTGATAGAGGTTGGTATCATCACTGACTGTTATATTAGAGAGTCGGGTGTGTTGTATCATTTGTTGATAGATGCTGGTATCATTACTGACTGTTATATTAGAGAGTCGAGTGTATTGTATCAATTGTTGATAGAGGTTGGTATCATTACTGACTGTTATATTAGAGAGTCGGGTGTGTTGTATCAATTGTTGATAGAGGTTGGTATCATCACTGACTGTTATATTAGAGAGTCGGGTGTATTGTGTCAATTGTCGATAGAGGCTGGTATCATCACTGACTGTTATATTAGAGAGTCGGGTGTGTTGTATTAATTGTCGATAGAGGTTGGTATCATTACTGACTGTTATATTAGAGAGTCGGGTGTGTTGTGTCAATTGTTAATAGAGGCTGGTATCATTACTGACTGTTATATTAGAGAGTCGGGTGTGTTGTATCAATTGTTGATAGAGGTTGGTATCATTACTGACTGTTATATTAGAGAGTCGGGTGTGTTGTGTCAATTGTTGATAGAGGCTGGTATCATTACTGACTGTTATATTAGAGAGTCGGGTGTGTTGTATCAATTGTTGATAGAGGTTGGTATCATTACTGACTGTTATATTAGAGAGTCGGGTGTGTTGTATCAATTGTTGATAGAGGTCGGTATCATCACTGACTGTTATATTAGAGAGTCGGGTGTATTGTGTCATTTGTTGATAGAGGTTGGTATCATTACTGACTGTTATATTAGAGAGTCGGGTGTGTTGTATCAATTGTTGATAGAGGTTGGTATCATTACTGACTGTTATATTAGAGAGTCGGGTGTGTTGTATCAATTGTTGATAGAGGTCGGTATCATCACTGACTGTTATATTAGAGAGTCGGGTGTATTGTGTCATTTGTTGATAGAGGTTGGTATCATTACTGACTGTTATATTAGAGAGTCGGGTGTGTTGTATCAATTGGTGATAGAGGTCGGTATCATCACTGACTGTTATATTAGAGAGTCGGGTGTATCGTATCAATTGTTGATAGAGGTCGGTATCATCACTGATTGTTATTTTAGAGAGTCGGGTGTATTGTGTCAATTGTTGATAGAGGTCGGTATCATCACTGACTGTTATATTAGAGAGTCGGGTGTATCGTATCAATTGTCGATAGAGGTTGGTATCATCACTGATTGTTATATTAGAGAGTCGGGTGTATTGTATCAATTGTTGATAGAGGTCGGTATCATCACTGACTGGTATATTAGAGATTCGGGTGTGTTGTATCAATTGTTGATAGAGGTTGGTATCATTACTGACTGTTATATTAGAGAGTCGGGTGTGTTGTATCAATTGCTGATAGAGGTTGGTATCATTACTGACTGTTATATTAGAGAGTCGGGTGTGTTGTATCAATTGTCGATAGAGGCTGGTATCATTACTGACTGTTATATTAGAGAGTCGGGTGTGTTGTATCAATTGTTGATAGAGGTTGGTATCATCACTGACTGTTATATTAGAGAGTCGGGTGTATTGTGTCAATTGTTGATAGAGGCTGGTATCATTACTGACTGTTCTATTAGAGAGTCGGGTGTGTTGTATCAATTGTTGATAGAGGTTGGTATCATTACTGACTGTTATATTAGAGAGTCGGGTGTGTTGTATCAATTGTTGATAGAGGTCGGTATCATCACTGACTGTTATATTAGAGAGTCGGGTGTATTGTGTCATTTGTTGATAGAGGTTGGTATCATTACTGACTGTTATATTAGAGAGTCGGGTGTGTTGTATCAATTGTTGATAGAGGTTGGTATCATTACTGACTGTTATATTAGAGAGTCGGGTGTGTTGTATCAATTGTTGATAGAGGTCGGTATCATCACTGACTGTTATATTAGAGAGTCGGGTGTATTGTGTCATTTGTTGATAGAGGTTGGTATCATTACTGACTGTTATATTAGAGAGTCGGGTGTGTTGTATCAATTGGTGATAGAGGTCGGTATCATCACTGACTGTTATATTAGAGAGTCGGGTGTATCGTATCAATTGTCGATAGAGGTTGGTATCATCACTGACTGTTATATTAGAGAGTCGGGTGTGTTGTAGCTATTGTTGATAGAGGTTGGTATCATTACTGACTGTTATATTAGAGAGTCGGGTGTGTTGTATCAATTGTCGATAGAGGCTGGTATCATTTCTGACTGTTATATTAGAGAGTCGGGTGTGTTGTGTCAATTGTTAATAGAGGCTGGTATCATTACTGACTGTTATATTAGAGAGTCGGGTGTGTTGTATCAATTGTTGATAGAGGTTGGTATCATTACTGACTGTTATATTAGAGAGTCGGGTGTGTTGTGTCAATTGTTGATAGAGGCTGGTATCATTACTGACTGTTATATTAGAGAGTCGGGTGTGTTGTATCAATTGCTGATAGAGGTTGGTATCATTACTGACTGTTATATTAGAGAGTCGGGTGTGTTGTATCAATTGTCGATAGAGGCTGGTATCATTACTGACTGTTATATTAGAGAGTCGGGTGTGTTGTATCAATTATTGATAGAGGTTGGTATCATCACTGACTGTTATATTAGAGAGTCGGGTGTATTGTGTCAATTGTTGATAGAGGCTGGTATCATTACTGACTGTTCTATTAGAGAGTCGGGTGTGTTGTATCAATTGTTGATAGAGGTTGGTATCATTACTGACTGTTATATTAGAGAGTCGGGTGTGTTGTATCAATTGTTGATAGAGGTTGGTATCATCACTGACTGTTATATTAGAGAGTCGGGTGTATTGTGTCAATTGTTGATAGAGGTTGGTATCATTACTGACTGTTATATTAGAGAGTCGGGTGTGTTGTATCAATTGTTGATAGAGGTTGGTATCATTACTGACTGTTATATTAGAGAGTCGGGTGTGTTGTATCAATTGTTGATAGAGGTCGGTATCATCACTGACTGTTATATTAGAGAGTCGGGTGTATTGTGTCATTTGTTGATAGAGGTTGGTATCATTACTGACTGTTATATTAGAGAGTCGGGTGTGTTGTATCAATTGGTGATAGAGGTCGGTATCATCACTGACTGTTATATTAGAGAGTCGGGTGTATCGTATCAATTGTCGATAGAGGTTGGTATCATCACTGACTGTTATATTAGAGAGTCGGGTGTGTTGTAGCTATTGTTGATAGAGGTTGGTATCATTACTGACTGTTATATTAGAGAGTCGGGTGTGTTGTATCAATTGTCGATAGAGGCTGGTATCATTTCTGACTGTTATATTAGAGAGTCGGGTGTGTTGTGTCAATTGTTAATAGAGGCTGGTATCATTACTGACTGTTATATTAGAGAGTCGGGTGTGTTGTATCAATTGTTGATAGAGGTTGGTATCATTACTGACTGTTATATTAGAGAGTCGGGTGTGTTGTGTCAATTGTTGATAGAGGCTGGTATCATTACTGACTGTTATATTAGAGAGTCGGGTGTGTTGTATCAATTGCTGATAGAGGTTGGTATCATTACTGACTGTTATATTAGAGAGTCGGGTGTGTTGTATCAATTGTCGATAGAGGCTGGTATCATTACTGACTGTTATATTAGAGAGTCGGGTGTGTTGTATCAATTATTGATAGAGGTTGGTATCATCACTGACTGTTATATTAGAGAGTCGGGTGTATTGTGTCAATTGTTGATAGAGGCTGGTATCATTACTGACTGTTATATTAGAGAGTCGGGTGTGTTGTATCAATTGTTGATAGAGGTTGGTATCATTACTGACTGTTATATTAGAGAGTCGGGTGTGTTGTATCAATTGTTGATAGAGGTCGGTATCATCACTGACTGTTATATTAGAGAGTCGGGTGTATTGTGTCATTTGTTGATAGAGGTTGGTATCATTACTGACTGTTATATTAGAGAGTCGGGTGTGTTGTATCAATTGTTGATAGAGGTTGGTATCATTACTGACTGTTATATTAGAGAGTCGGGTGTGTTGTATCAATTGTTGATAGAGGTCGGTATCATCACTGACTGTTATATTAGAGAGTCGGGTGTATTGTGTCATTTGTTGATAGAGGTTGGTATCATTACTGACTGTTATATTAGAGAGTCGGGTGTGTTGTATCAATTGGTGATAGAGGTCGGTATCATCACTGACTGTTATATTAGAGAGTCGGGTGTATCGTATCAATTGTCGATAGAGGTTGGTATCATCACTGACTGTTATATTAGAGAGTCGGATGTGTTGTAGCTATTGTTGATAGAGGTTGGTATCATTACTGACTGTTATATTAGAGAGTCGGGTGTGTTGTATCAATTGTCGATAGAGGCTGGTATCATTTCTGACTGTTATATTAGAGAGTCGGGTGTGTTGTGTCAATTGTTAATAGAGGCTGGTATCATTACTGACTGTTATATTAGAGAGTCGGGTGTGTTGTATCAATTGTTGATAGAGGTTGGTATCATTACTGACTGTTATATTAGAGAGTCGGGTGTGTTGTGTCAATTGTTGATAGAGGCTGGTATCATTACTGACTGTTATATTAGAGAGTCGGGTGTGTTGTATCAATTGTTGATAGAGGTTGGTATCATTACTGACTGTTATATTAGAGAGTCGGGTGTGTTGTATCAATTGTTGATAGAGGTCGGTATCATCACTGACTGTTATATTAGAGAGTCGGGTGTATTGTGTCATTTGTTGATAGAGGTTGGTATCATTACTGACTGTTATATTAGAGAGTCGGGTGTGTTGTATCAATTGTTGATAGAGGTTGGTATCATTACTGACTGTTATATTAGAGAGTCGGGTGTGTTGTATCAATTGTTGATAGAGGTCGGTATCATCACTGACTGTTATATTAGAGAGTCGGGTGTATTGTGTCATTTGTTGATAGAGGTTGGTATCATTACTGACTGTTATATTAGAGAGTCGGGTGTGTTGTATCAATTGGTGATAGAGGTCGGTATCATCACTGACTGTTATATTAGAGAGTCGGGTGTATCGTATCAATTGTTGATAGAGGTCGGTATCATCACTGATTGTTATTTTAGAGAGTCGGGTGTATTGTGTCAATTGTTGATAGAGGTCGGTATCATCACTGACTGTTATATTAGAGAGTCGGGTGTATCGTATCAATTGTCGATAGAGGTTGGTATCATCACTGATTGTTATATTAGAGAGTCGGGTGTGTTGTATCAATTGTTGTTAGAGGTTGGTATCATCACTGACTGTTATATTAGAGAGTCGGGTGTGTTGTATCAATTGTTGATAGAGGCTGTTATCATCACTGACTGTTATATTAGAGAGTCGGGTGTGTTGTATCAATTGTTGATAGAGGTTGGTATCATCACTGACTGTTATATTAGAGAGTCGGGTGTATTGTATCAATTGTTGATAGAGGTTGGTATCATTACTTACTGTTATATTAGAGAGTCGGGTGTGTTGTATCAATTGTTGATAGAGGTTGGTATCATCACTGACTTTTGTATTAGAGAGTCTGGTGTGTTGTATCAATTGTTGATAGAGGTTGGTATCATCACTGACTTTTGTATTAGAGAGTCGGGTGTGTTGTATCAATTGTCGATAGAGGCTGGTATCATTACTGACTGTTATATTAGAGAGTCGGGTGTGTTGTATCAATTATTGATAGAGGTTGGTATCATCACTGACTGTTATATTAGAGAGTCGGGTGTATTGTGTCAATTGTTGATAGAGGCTGGTATCATTACTGACTGTTATATTAGAGAGTCGGGTGTGTTGTATCAATTGTTGATAGAGGTTGGTATCATTACTGACTGTTATATTAGAGAGTCGGGTGTGTTGTATCAATTGTTGATAGAGGTCGGTATCATCACTGACTGTTATATTAGAGAGTCGGGTGTATTGTGTCATTTGTTGATAGAGGTTGGTATCATTACTGACTGTTATATTAGAGAGTCGGGTGTGTTGTATCAATTGTTGATAGAGGTTGGTATCATTACTGACTGTTATATTAGAGAGTCGGGTGTGTTGTATCAATTGTTGATAGAGGTCGGTATCATCACTGACTGTTATATTAGAGAGTCGGGTGTATTGTGTCATTTGTTGATAGAGGTTTGTATCATTACTGACTGTTATATTAGAGAGTCGGGTGTGTTGTATCAATTGGTGATAGAGGTCGGTATCATCACTGACTGTTATATTAGAGAGTCGGGTGTATCGTATCAATTGTTGATAGAGGTTGGTATCATCACTGATTGTTATTTTAGAGAGTCGGGTGTATTGTGTCAATTGTTGATAGAGGTCGGTATCATCACTGACTGTTATATTAGAGAGTCGGGTGTATCGTATCAATTGTCGATAGAGGTTGGTATCATCACTGATTGTTATATTAGAGAGTCGGGTGTGTTGTATCAATTGTTGATAGAGGTCGGTATCATCACTGACTGTTATATTAGATAGTCGGGTGTATTGTGTCATTTGTTGATAGAGGTTGGTATCATTACTGACTGTTATATTAGAGAGTCGGGTGTATTGTATCAATTGTTGATAGAGGTCGGTATCATCACTGACTGGTATATTAGAGATTCGGGTGTGTTGTATCAATTGTTGATAGAGGTTGGTATCATTACTGACTGTTATATTAGAGAGTCGGGTGTATTGTATCTATTGTTGATAGAGGTTGGTATCATTACTGACTGTTATATTAGAGAGTCGGGTGTATTGTGTCAATTGTTGATAGAGGTTGGTATCATTACTGACTGTTATATTAGAGAGTCGGGTGTGTTGTATCAATTGTTGATAGAGGCTGGTATCATTACTGACTGTTAGATTAGAGAGTCGGTTGTGTTGTATCAATTGTTGATAGAGGTCGGTATCATCACTGACTGGTATATTAGAGGGTCGGGTGTGTTGTATCAATTGTTGATAGAGGTTGGTATCATTACTGACTGTTATATTAGAGAGTCGGGTGTGTTGTATCAATTGTTGATAGAGGTTGGTATCATTACTGACTGTTATATTAGAGAGTCGGGTGTATTGTATCAATTGTTGATAGAGGTCGGTATCATCACTGACTGGTATATTAGAGAGTCGGGTGTGTTGTATCAATTTTTGATAGAGGTTGGTATCATTACTGACTGTTATATTAGAGAGTCGGGTGTGTTGTATCAATTGGTGATAGAGGTTGGTATCATTACTGACTGTTATATTAGAGAGTCGGGTGTATTGTATCAATTGTTGATAGAGGTCGGTATCATCACTGACTGGTATATTAGAGATTCGGGTGTGTTGTATCAATTGTTGATAGAGGTTGGTATCATTACTGACTGTTATATTAGAGAGTCGGGTGTGTTGTATCAATTGTTGATAGAGGTTGGTATCATTACTGACTGTTAGATTAGAGAGTCGGGTGTGTTGTATCAATTTTTGATAGAGGTTGGTATCATTACTGACTGTTATATTAGAGAGTCGGGTGTGTTGTATCAATTGGTGATAGAGGTTGGTATCATTACTGACTGTTATATTAGAGAGTCGGGTGTATTGTATCAATTGTTGATAG
Source organism: Gibbula magus (assembly GCA_936450465.1). NCBI lineage: Eukaryota > Metazoa > Mollusca > Gastropoda > Trochida > Trochidae > Gibbula > Gibbula magus. Next base: position 46,120,091 of record OW388304.1, on the reverse strand, counting down.
AGGTCGGTATCATCACTGACTGGTATATTAGAGATTCGGGTGTGTTGTATCAATTGTTGATAGAGGTTGGTATCATTACTGACTGTTATATTAGAGAGTCGGGTGTGTTGTATCATTTGTTGATAGAGGTTGGTATCATTACTGACTGTTATATTAGAGAGTCGGGTGTGTTGTATCAATTGTCGATAGAGGCTGGTATCATTACTGACTGTTATATTAGAGAGTCGGGTGTGTTGTATCAATTATTGATAGAGGTTGGTATCATCACTGACTGTTATATTAGAGAGTCGGGTGTATTGTGTCAATTGTTGATAAATGCTGGTATCATTACTTAGTGTTATATTAGAGAGTCGGGTGTATTGTGTCATTTGTTGATAGATGCTGGTATCATTACTTACTGTTATATTAGTGAGTCGGGTGTATTGTGTCAATTGTTGATAGAGGTTGGTATCATCACTGACTGGTATATTAGAGATTCGGGTGTGTTGTATCAATTGTTGATAGATGCTGGTATCATTACTGACTGTTATATTAGAGAGTCGGGTGTGTTGTATCAATTGTTGATAGAGGTCGGTATCATCACTGACTGGTATATTAGAGATTCGGGTGTGTTGTATCAATTGTTGATAGAGGTTGGTATCATTACTGACTGTTATATTAGAGAGTCGGGTGTGTTGTATCAATTGTTGATAGAGGTCGGTATCATCACTGACTGTTATATTAGAGAGTCGGGTGTATTGTGTCATTTGTTGATAGATGCTGGTATCATTACTTACTGTTATATTAGTGAGTCGGGTGTATTGTGTCAATTGTTGATAGAGGTTGGTATCATCACTGACTGGTCTATTAGAGATTCGGGTGTGTTGTATCAATTGTTGATAGAGGTTGGTATCATTACTGACTGTTATATTAGAGAGTCGGGTGTGTTGTATCAATTGTTGATAGAGGTCGGTATCATCACTGACTGTTATATTAGAGAGTCGGGTGTATTGTGTCATTTGTTGATAGAGGTTGGTATCATTACTGACTGTTATATTAGAGAGTCGGGTGTGTTGTATCAATTGGTGATAGAGGTCGGTATCATCACTGACTGTTATATTAGAGAGTCGGGTGTATCGTATCAATTGTTGATAGAGGTCGGTATCATCACTGATTGTTATTTTAGAGAGTCGGGTGTATTGTGTCAATTGTTGATAGAGGTCGGTATCATCACTGACTGTTATATTAGAGAGTCGGGTGTATCGTATCAATTGTCGATAGAGGTTGGTATCATCACTGATTGTTATATTAGAGAGTCGGGTGTGTTGTATCAATTGTTGTTAGAGGTTGGTATCATCACTGACTGTTATATTAGAGAGTCGGGTGTGTTATATCAATTGTTGATAGAGGCTGGTATCATCACTGACTGTTATATTAGAGAGTCGGGTGTGTTGTATCAATTGTTGATAGAGGTTGGTATCATCACTGACTGTTATATTAGAGAGTCGGGTGTATTGTATCAATTGTTGATAGAGGTTGGTATCATTACTTACTGTTATATTAGAGAGTCGGGTGTGTTGTATCATTTGTTGATAGAGGTTGGTATCATCACTGACTTTTGTATTAGAGAGTCTGGTGTGTTGTATCAATTGTTGATAGAGGTTGGTATCATCACTGACTTTTGTATTAGAGAGTCGGGTGTATTGTATCAATTGTTGATAGAGGTTGGTATCATTACTTACTGTTATATTAGAGAGTCGGGTGTGTTGTATCAATTGTTGATAGAGGTTGGTATCATTACTTACTGTTATATTAGAGAGTCGGGTGTGTTGTATCAATTGTTGATAGAGGTTGGTATCATCACTGACTTTTGTATTAGAGAGTCGGGTGTATTGTGTCATTTGTTGATAGATGCTGGTATCATCACTGACTGTTATATTAGAGAGTCGGGTGTGTTGTATCAATTGTTGATAGTGGTTGGTATCATTACTTACTGTGATATTAGAGAGTCGGGTGTATTGTATCAATTGTTGATAGAGGTTGGTATCATTACTTACTGTTATATTCGAGAGTCGGGTGTGTTGTATCAATTGTTGATAGAGGTTGGTATCATCACTGACTTTTGTATTAGAGAGTCTGGTGTGTTGTATTATTGTTGATAGAGGTTGGTATCATCACTGACTTTTGTATTAGAGAGTCGGGTGTATTGTATCAATTGTTGATAGAGGTTGGTATCATTACTTACTGTTATATTAGAGAGTCGGGTGTGTTGTATCAATTGTTGATAGAGGTTGGTATCATTACTTACTGTTATATTAGAGAGTCGGGTGTGTTGTATCAATTGTTGATAGAGGTTGGTATCATCACTGACTTTTGTATTAGAGAGTCGGGTGTATTGTGTCATTTGTTGATAGATGCTGGTATCATCACTGACTGTTATATTAGAGAGTCGGGTGTGTTGTATCAATTGTTGATAGAGGTTGGTATCATTACTTACTGTGATATTAGAGAGTCGGGTGTATTGTATCAATTGTTGATAGAGGTTGGTATCATTACTTACTGTTATATTAGAGAGTCGGGTGTGTTGTATCAATTGTTGATAGAGGTTGGTATCATCACTGACTTTTGTATTAGAGAGTCGGGTGTATTGTATCAATTGTTGATAGAGGTTGGTATCATTACTTACTGTTATATTAGAGAGTCGGGTGTGTTGTATCAATTGTTGATAGAGGTTGGTATCATTACTTACTGTTATATTAGAGAGTCGGGTGTATTGTATCAATTGTTGATAGAGGTTGGTATCATTACTGACTGTTATATTAAAGAGTCGGGTGTGTTGTATCAATTGTTGATAGAGGTTGGTATCATCACTGACTTTTGTATTAGAGAGTCGGGTGTATTGTGTCATTTGTTGATAGATGCTGGTATCATCACTGACTTTTGTATTAGAGAGTCGGGTGTGTTATATCAATTGTTGATAGAGGCTGGTATCATCACTGACTGTTATATTAGAGAGTCGGGTTTGTTGTATCAATTGTTGATAGAGGTTGGTATCATCACTGACTGTTATATTAGAGAGTCGGGTGTATTGTATCAATTGTTGATAGAGGTTGGTATCATCACTGACTGTTATATTAGAGAGTCGGGTGTATTGTATCAATTGTTGATAGAGATTGGTATCATTACTTACTGTTATATTAGAGAGTCGGGTGTGTTGTATCAATTGTTGATAGAGGTTGGTATCATCACTGACTTTTGTATTAGATAGTCGGGTGTGTTGTATCAATTGTTGATAGAGGTTGGTATCATTACTTACTGTTATATTAGAGAGTCGGGTGTGTTGTATCAATTGTTGATAGAGGTTGGTATCATCACTGACTTTTGTATTAGAGAGTCGGGTGTGTTGTATCAATTGTTGATAGAGGATGGTATCATTACTGACTGTTATATTAGAGAGTCGGATGTGTTGTATCAATTGTTGATAGAGGTTGGTATCATTATTTACTGTTATATTAGAGAGTCGGGTGTGTTGTATTAATTGTCGATAGAGGTTGGTATCATCACTGATTGTTATATTAGAGAGTGGGGTGTGTTGTATCAATTGTTGTTAGAGGTTGGTATCATCACTGACTGTTATATTAGAGAGTCGGGTGTGTTATATCAATTGTTGATAGAGGCTGGTATCATCACTGACTGTTATATTAGAGAGTCGGGTGTGTTGTATCAATTGTTGATAGAGGTTGGTATCATCACTGACTGTTATATTAGAGAGTCGGGTGTATTGTATCAATTGTTGATAGAGGTTGGTATCATCACTGACTTTTGTATTAGAGAGTCGGGTGTGTTGTATCAATTGTTGATAGAGGTTGGTATCATCACTGACTTTTGTATTAGAGAGTCGGGTGTATTGTATCAATTGTTGATAGAGGTTGGTATCATTACTTACTGTTATATTAGAGAGTCGGGTGTGTTGTATCAATTGTTGATAGAGGTTGGTATCATTACTTACTGTTATATTAGAGAGTCGGGTGTGTTGTATCAATTGTTGATAGAGGTTGGTATCATTACTTACTGTTATATTAGAGAGTCGGGTGTGTTGTATCAATTGTTGATAGAGGTTGGTATCATCACTGACTTTTGTATTAGAGAGTCGGGTGTATTGTGTCATTTGTTGATAGATGCTGGTATCATCACTGACTGTTATATTAGAGAGTCGGGTGTGTTGTATCAATTGTTGAAAGAGGTTGGTATCATTACTTACTGTGATATTAGAGAGTCGGGTGTGTTGTATCAATTGTTGATAGAGGTTGGTATCATTACTTACTGTTATATTAGAGAGTCGGGTGTGTTGTATCAATTGTTGATAGAGGTTGGTATCATCACTGACTTTTGTATTAGAGAGTCGGGTGTGTTGTATCAATTGTTGATAGAGGTTGGTATCATTACTTACTGTTATATTAGAGAGTCGGGTGTGTTGTTTCAATTGTTGATAGAGGTTGGTATCATCACTGACTTTTGTATTAGAGAGTCGGGTGTGTTGTATCAATTGTTGATAGAGGATGGTATCATTACTGACTGTTATATTAGAGAGTCGGATGTGTTGTATCAATTGTTGATAGAGGTTGGTATAATTACTTACTGTTATATTAGAGAGTCGGGTGTGTTGTATTAATTGTCGATAGAGGTTGGTATCATCACTGATTGTTATATTAGAGAGTCGGGTGTGTTGTATCAATTGTTGATAGAGGTTGGTATCATTACTTACTGTTATATTAGAGAGTCGGGTGTATTGTGTCATTTGTTGATAGATGCTGGTATCATCACTGACTGTTATATTAGAGAGTCGGGTGTGTTGTATCAATTGTTGATAGAGGTTGGTATCATTACTTACTGTTATATTAGAGAGTCGGGTGTATTGTATCAATTGTTGATAGAGGTTGGTATCATTACTTACTGTTATATTAGAGAGTCGGGTGTGTTGTATCAATTGTTGATAGAGGTTGGTATCATCACTGACTTTTGTATTAGAGAGTCGGGTGTATTGTATCAATTGTTGATAGAGGTTGGTATCATTACTTACTGTTATATTAGAGAGTCGGGTGTGTTGTATCAACTGTTGATAGAAGTTGTGTCATTACTTACTGTTATATTAGAGAGTCGGGTGTATTGTATCAATTGTTGATAGAGGTTGGTATCATCACTGACTTTTGTATTAGAGAGTCGGGTGTATTGTGTCATTTGTTGATAGATGCTGGTATCATCACTGACTGTTATATTAGTGAGTCGGGTGTATTGTATCAATTGTTGATAGAGGTTGGTATCATCACTGACTGTTATATTAGAGAGTCGGGTGTATTGTATCAATTGTTGATAGAGGTTGGTATCATTACTTACTGTTATATTAGAGAGTCGGGTGTGTTGTATCAATTGTTGATAGAGGTTGGTATCATCACTGACTTTTGTATTAGAGAGTCGGGTGTATTGTATCAATTGTTGATAGAGGTTGGTATCATTACTTACTGTTATATTAGAGAGTCGGGTGTGTTGTATCAATTGTTGATAGAGGTTGGTATCATTACTTACTGTTATATTAGAGAGTCGGGTGTATTGTATCAATTGTTGATAGAGGTTGGTATCATTACTTACTGTTATATTAAAGAGTCGGGTGTGTTGTATCAATTGTTGATAGAGGTTGGTATCATCACTGACTTTTGTATTAGAGAGTCGGGTGTATTGTGTCATTTGTTGATAGATGCTGGTATCATCACTGACTTTTGTATTAGAGAGTCGGGTGTGTTATATCAATTGTTGATAGAGGCTGGTATCATCACTGACTGTTATATTAGAGAGTCGGGTGTGTTGTATCAATTGTTGATAGAGGTTGGTATCATCACTGACTGTTATATTAGAGAGTCGGGTGTATTGTATCAATTGTTGATAGAGGTTGGTATCATCACTGACTGTTATATTAGAGAGTCGGGTGTATTGTATCAATTGTTGATAGAGATTGGTATCATTACTTACTGTTATATTAGAGAGTCGGGTGTGTTGTATCAATTGTTGATAGAGGTTGGTATCATCACTGACTTTTGTATTAGATAGTCGGGTGTGTTGTATCAATTGTTGATAGAGGTTGGTTTCATTACTTACTGTTATATTAGAGAGTCGGGTGTGTTGTATCAATTGTTGATAGAGGTTGGTATCATCACTGACTTTTGTATTAGAGAGTCGGGTGTGTTGTATCAATTGTTGATAGAGGATGGTATCATTACTGACTGTTATATTAGAGAGTCGGATGTGTTGTATCAATTGTTGATAGAGGTTGGTATCATTATTTACTGTTATATTAGAGAGTCGGGTGTGTTGTATTAATTGTCGATAGAGGTTGGTATCATCACTGATTGTTATATTAGAGAGTGGGGTGTGTTGTATCAATTGTTGTTAGAGGTTGGTATCATCACTGACTGTTATATTAGAGAGTCGGGTGTGTTATATCAATTGTTGATAGAGGCTGGTATCATCACTGACTGTTATATTAGAGAGTCGGGTGTGTTGTATCAATTGTTGATAGAGGTTGGTATCATCACTGACTGTTATATTAGAGAGTCGGGTGTATTGTATCAATTGTTGATAGAGGTTGGTATCATCACTGACTTTTGTATTAGAGAGTCGGGTGTGTTGTATCAATTGTTGATAGAGGTTCGTATCATCACTGACTTTTGTATTAGAGAGTCGGGTGTATTTTATCAATTGTTGATAGAGGTTGGTATCATTACTTACTGTTATATTAGAGAGTCGGGTGTGTTGTATCAATTGTTGATAGAGGTTGGTATCATTACTTACTGTTATATTAGAGAGTCGGGTGTGTTGTATCAATTGTTGATAGAGGTTGGTATCATTACTTACTGTTATATTAGAGAGTCGGGTGTGTTGTATCAATTGTTGATAGAGGTTGGTATCATCACTGACTTTTGTATTAGAGAGTCGGGTGTATTGTGTCATTTGTTGATAGATGCTGGTATCATCACTGACTGTTATATTAGAGAGTCGGGTGTGTTGTATCAATTGTTGATAGAGGTTGGTATCATTACTTACTGTGATATTAGAGAGTCGGGTGTATTGTATCAATTGTTGATAGAGGTTGGTATCATTACTTACTGTTATATTAGAGAGTCGGGTGTGTTGTATCAATTGTTGATAGAGGTTGGTATCATCACTGACTTTTGTATTAGAGAGTCGGGTGTGTTGTATCAATTGTTGATAGAGGTTGGTATCATTACTTACTGTTATATTAGAGAGTCGGGTGTGTTGTTTCAATTGTTGATAGAGGTTGGTATCATCACTGACTTTTGTATTAGAGAGTCGGGTGTGTTGTATCAATTGTTGATAGAGGATGGTATCATTACTGACTGTTATATTAGAGAGTCGGATGTGTTGTATCAATTGTTGATAGAGGTTGGTATAATTACTTACTGTTATATTAGAGAGTCGGGTGTGTTGTATTAATTGTCGATAGAGGTTGGTATCATCACTGATTGTTATATTAGAGAGTCGGGTGTGTTGTATCAATTGTTGATAGAGGTTGGTATCATTACTTACTGTTATATTAGAGAGTCGGGTGTATTGTGTCATTTGTTGATAGATGCTGGTATCATCACTGACTGTTATATTAGAGAGTCGGGTGTGTTGTATCAATTGTTGATAGAGGTTGGTATCATTACTTACTGTGATATTAGAGAGTCGGGTGTATTGTATCAATTGTTGATAGAGGTTGGTATCATTACTTACTGTTATATTAGAGAGTCGGGTGTGTTGTATCAATTGTTGATAGAGGTTGGTATCATCACTGACTTTTGTATTAGAGAGTCGGGTGTATTGTATCAATTGTTGATAGAGGTTGGTATCATTACTTACTGTTATATTAGAGAGTCGGGTGTGTTGTATCAACTGTTGATAGAAGTTGTGTCATTACTTACTGTTATATTAGAGAGTCGGGTGTATTGTATCAATTGTTGATAGAGGTTGGTATCATCACTGACTTTTGTATTAGAGAGTCGGGTGTATTGTGTCATTTGTTGATAGATGCTGGTATCATCACTGACTGTTATATTAGTGAGTCGGGTGTATTGTATCAATTGTTGATAGAGGTTGGTATCATCACTGACTGTTATATTAGAGAGTCGGGTGTATTGTATCAATTGTTGATAGAGGTTGGTATCATTACTTACTGTTATATTAGAGAGTCGGGTGTGTTGTATCAATTGTTGATAGAGGTTGGTATCATCACTGACTTTTGTATTAGAGAGTCGGGTGTATTGTATCAATTGTTGATAGAGGTTGGTATCATTACTTACTGTTATATTAGAGAGTCGGGTGTGTTGTATCAATTGTTGATAGAGGTTGGTATCATCACTGACTGTTATATTAGAGAGTCGGGTGTGTTGTATCAATTGTTGATAGAGGTTGGTATCATTACTTACTGTTATATTAGAGAGTCGGGTGTGTTGTATCAATTGTTGATAGAGGTTGGTATCATCACTGACTGTTATATTAGAGAGTCGGGTGTATTGTATCAATTGTTGATAGAGGTTGGTATCATTACTTACTGTTATATTAGAGAGTCGGGTGTGTTGTATCAATTGTTGATAGAGGTTGGTATCATCACTGACTTTTGTATTAGAGAGTCGGGTGTGTTGTATCAATTGTTGATAGAGGTTGGTATCATTACTTACTGTTATATTAGAGAGTCGGGTGTGTTGTATCAATTGTTGATAGAGGCTGGTATCATTACTTACTGTTATATTAGAGAGTCGGATGTATTGTATCAATTGTTGATAGAGGTTGGTATCATTACTTACTGTTATATTAGAGAGTCGGGTGTGTTGTATCAATTGTTGATAGAGGTTGGTATCATCACTGACTTTTGTATTAGAGAGTCGGGTGTGTTGTATCAATTGTTGATAGAGGTTGGTATCATTACTTACTGTTATATTAGAGAGTCGGGTGTGTTGTATCAATTGTTGATAGAGGTTGGTATCATCACTGACTGTTATATTAGAGAGTCGGGTGTGTTGTATCAATTGTTGATAGAGGTTGGTATCATTACTTACTGTTATATTAGAGAGTCGGGTGTGTTGTATCAATTGTTGATAGAGGTTGGTATCATCACTGACTGTTATATTAGAGAGTCGGGTGTATTGTATCAATTGTTGATAGAGGTTGGTATCATTACTTACTGTTATATTAGAGAGTCGGGTGTGTTGTATCAATTGTTGATAGAGGTTGGTATCCTCAATGACTTTTGTATTAGAGAGTCGGGTGTGTTGTATCAATTGTTGATAGAGGTTGGTATCATTACTTACTGTTATATTAGAGAGTCGGGTGTGTTGTATCAATTGTTGATAGAGGCTGGTATCATTACTTACTGTTATATTAGAGAGTCGGATGTGTTGTATCAATTGTTGATAGAGGTTGGTATCATTACTTAGTGTTATATTAGAGAGTCGGATGTGTTGTATCAATTGTTGATAGAGGTTGGTATCATTACTTACTGTTATATTAGAGAGTCGGGTGTGTTGTATCAATTGTTGATAGAGGTTGGTATCATCACTGACTTTTGTATTAGAGAGTCGGGTGTGTTGTATCAATTGTTGATAGAGGCTGGTATCATTACTTACTGTTATATTAGAGAGTCGGATGTGTTGTATCAATTGTTGATAGAGGCTGGTATCATTACTTACTGTTATATTAGAGAGTCGGGTGTGTTTTATCAATTGTTGATAGAGGTTGGTATCATTACTTACAGTTATATTAGAGAGTCGGATGTGTTGTATCAATTGTTGATAGAGGCTGGTATCATCACTGACTGTTATATTAGTGAGTCGGGTGTATTGTATCAATTGTTGACAGAGGTTGGTATCATTACTGACTTTTGAATTAGAGAGTCGGGTGTGTTGTATCAATTGTTGAAAGAGGTTGGTATCATCACTGACTGTTGTATTAGAGAGTCGGGTGTATTGTGTCAATTGTTGATAGATGTTGGTATCATTACTTACTGTTATATTAGAGAGTCGGGTGTATTGTATCAATTGTTGATAGAGGTTGGTATCATTACTTACTGTTATATTAGAGAGTCGGATGTGTTGTATCAATTGTTGATAGAGGTTGGTATCATTACTGACTGTTATATTAGAGAGTCAGGTGTGTTGTATCAACTGCTGAGAGGGATTGAGATTATTACTAAATACATAATACACAGTCTCGGTATTGAGTGAATGTGACCCTGTTTAGTGTCGCATACTCTCCAGGAAACCACTCACATTCAAATATCCTTAGTATTAAGGATGGAAGAAACCATGCTGTTCTTGTGTCGTACTTCGTAAACGGAATTACATAGTGCTCACTCGGTCCAGCTGTCCGTCCAAATGGCAATTAGATGAGGATGAGGGATCAGTACATATATATCCTAATTTCATAGAATTTCACGCACGACTTTTGTCTCGAATACAAGATAAGTGTTTGAAATTGGCATAACAATTTCCCCTCAAAATAATTTTCATCTACCATTTGGCAAAAGCTCTTTATTTCAAAACAACAGCCAAAATATAGTAAACCGTAGGCACTAGGATTGCGCACCTGGATACACGAACCAATGCTTGGTATGATAAATAAGCAAAATATGTAGTCAGCTTGTTTTTAATTAAACAGATCTCGATAATGAATATGCAATACATTTGTTCACATATCTCACATTTTGACATTTTTTTAGAATAAAAGATATATGCGCTGGATGTATTAAATAGAATCAGGGACCTTATATACAGGGACTCGTCTCTTCTGCTCGTATCATGATCATTTCTACTGAGCGATCCAATTAGACCTCTCCTCGTCGCGCTTCAACGAACAAGCGACTTGGTGCTTGCGTAAGCGCTTGTTTTGTTATCGCACTGTATTGTTGTAACCAGTTGGTGTTTCCGAATCTTGCCGACTCGCTCGTGCTTCAATCGGCAATCTTCGTAAAGTCAAGAAACATAACAGTAACCTCCCTTTGAAACTGTAACAACATCGGAAGTGTCTATCTCCAAGGAGATGAATGATTACGTGAATCAAATGAAATAGAATTCGTAATAAAGAAATTATTATACTCAAAAGTGTGCTATATATGACTGTTACAATTTTTTTGCAAATTAATGTACGAAAATGCACATTTGTTTTGTAAAAGTGATATGATATATATAATGTTAGGTTACCTAGTGCTTTGGAATACTTGATGTTATACACATGTATTATTCTATTATTTTTAAAGTTGGTTACTGTTTATTGATCTTAAGAAAAGATGAAAAAAAACATGAACTTATAAAAAAAAGTAATTATTTATTATTTATGCTGTTGATACAACATGACAGAAAGGCCATTCATCAAGGAGTTCGTTTCAAATTTATTTTTCCCTTCGAACCATTCTACATGAATGTAGGAAAGAAAGTACAAGGGGAAAAGAAACATATCCTCCATGTTCTGTGCAGACAAGATGGCGACAAAGCGATATGGCCACACGACAAAGCGATGTAGCCATATGACAAAGCGAAATGGTCACCAACAAAGCGATAACGCCGCACGACAAAGCGATAACGCCACACAACAAAGCGAAATGGTCACACAACAAAGCGATATTGCTGCACGACAAAGCGATAAGGCTACACGACAAAGCGATAAGGCAACACGACAAAGCAATATAACAAGCGATAAAGCGAAAGAGCGATAAAGAGAAAGAGCAATAAAGCGAAAGAGCGATAAAGCGAAAGAGCGATAAAGCGAAAGAGCGATAAAGCGAAAGAGCGATAAAGCGAAAGAGCGATAAAGCAAAAGAGCGATAAAGCGAAAGAGCGATAAAGCGAAAGAGCGATAAAGCGAAAAAGCGATAAAGCGAAATAACGATAAAGCGATAAAGTGAAAGAGCGAAAGAGCGAGAAAGAGCGATGAAACGAAAGAGCGATAAAGCGAAAGAGCGATAAAGTGGAAGAGCGATAAAGCGGAAGAGCGATAAAACGGAAGAGCGATAAAGCGGAAGAGCGATAAAGCGAAAGAGGGAGTGATAAAGCGAAAGAGGGAGTGATAAAGCGAAAGAGGGAGTGATAAAGCGAAAGAGGGAGTGATAAAGCGAAAGAGCGATAAAGCGAAAAGAGCGAAAGAGCGAAATAGCGATATTGACATGTCAACCTAAATCTTTTACATAACAATAGAATACTGCTTTCATTCAATTTCTTTTCATTTGACTTGGTTTTTGGATTCACATAAAATAAGAATGATTTTGATAAATGATTCCACTTTAAATCCCCAAAGGTCGCTATTATATAATTATAATTAATACAAGTTTTTTTTATATTAAGAATTTGAATAAACATATAATGAGATTTCTCTTTAAAACAACTTACGGTTAATAATTGAGAAATCCATACTAATTAAAACAGACATCTGCAACTCTAATAGATTAATTCAAAACGCTGACATGGTGTGTCTAAACCTGTACATAAATATTTTCTTAGACATACTTTATGTGACTGGTTATTATAGATTTAATTGAGCAAAACAAAGTTTAAATAAATTTAAATCGGCGCACTCTGATTTCCTCTACTTACTATATATTTTTACATGTAAAAGCTGTCAAATATAGCTTAAAATCATTAAATATGTCTGACAATCGGCATCCCAAAAAATGTTATTATATGATGTTAAAAGGTATAGAAAATAATAAAGTTAATTGGGCTTCGAAGTTTCGAGATTTATTGTACAGTTTGGACTTTGGTTTTGTTTGGGACCAACAATTTGTTTATCTGCCTACTTCGTTTTTCTCAAACTTTCTGTGTCGACTAAAATGTATTCATGAAAAGAATTGGTATAGTTCACTTCAAAATGGCACCAACTCCATATCTTACTCTTATTTTAAAGTTTCACTGTCTAAGGAATTATATTTGAATGCGGTTGTTGTTAAAATGTTTAGAGTAGCATTCGCCCAATTTACATGTTTTTCGCATCATTTAAGAATTGAAACGGGTCGGTTTTATAATATAGATAGAAATGATGGATTATGTTTAATTACAATGCGACGACGGCTATAATTGAGGATGAATACCATTTCCTTCTTGGGTGTTCCAAATTTAAAGAGCTCCCCCTGAATCATTTGCCGGAAACTGTTTGTACAAATCCAAATAAAACTAAACTTAAAATCCTCATGTCAACATCGAATTGTAAACTCCTCAATAATTTAGCAAGCTTTATTTTTCATGCCAAGTACCAAAGATGTTAATTGAATGACTATTGCTGTACACATCATGTCTTGTCATATATAACATATGTAGTTACGGGCCGATGGCCTACACTTCAGAAATAAAGAATTGAAATTGATAACTTCTGATATATATTCATCAACATAATGTAAGATACAAGTTTGGAAATCTATTGTAACAACACTGGTATAATTAAGGAAATACGATAGGTTGTACGCCTTCAGTGCATAGAGCTCAGCGACATTCGAATACGTATTTGAGGTTACAAAATCATCTCTTTCACACTTGAATGGCTTCATTCTGCTCACATAAAGAGGTAGTTTTAATCAGAAAGGAGGCCCATGGCATTATACAGTGCATAGTAGTAAAATACATTTTCCTGACTGTTGAGGACATCCTAGTTGTTTACATCTATTTCGCTTAAGAGTTAAACAACGGAATAGATGTTTCATATCCAGGAATATCAATGTAAAATCTGGGTAAAGTCGTTCGTAAAACATTGAGAAATGGCTAAATAATAGAAAATGGTATTCTGACTCAGTGCATGGGATAATACAAAATTGGCACAGTATTTCAGAGTTACTCTGAGGGTGTGGGTTCGAATCCCGCATGGGACTCGGCCCGAAAAGTACGAGAATTTGTACTGTTGAAGGTAGTGTTATCCAAAATGTAACCTTGTTATATTTGTTCACTATCTAAATATCATGTATTTCTAATTATATATATTCGGATGTTTACAATGGACAAGTAATGTTCATAGCGAAGAACAACTTTTGAAGTTTAGAATGTGTTGAAACAGTTTCTGACCACTTTTGAGTATCAATAGATATATTAAAGGCTGCTATAAAAGAACTCATACAGGTAAAATCTTCATTTTGCCACATACACCAAAAACCATATTCATAGAGAATATTTCTGACATTTAGAGTCCAACATTGAATACTTTCTTCTGCTAATCTCAATTGTAAACAATAAGCATAAGCAAAATGCTGTTATTCTGCTATAGTATAATAATCTTAACCACTATTGAATTATATAATTACATATTGCTCATTTCTAAATTAACAATGTCGACGTTCAACCCTTGATGCGCTGTTTACACAATAAATGGGATTGATGTTTGGGGCTATATATGGATTGATGACATTGATTGGATGTCAGTTAATATGTTATGTAATGTATAAGGAATACGAGATTGAGACTGATTGAAAGGCAACTGGATGTTTATTTAATAAATGAGCTTAGTACATAGTATAGATAAAGTACACAAGAAAATGAAATATAACTATTTAATAAAATATGAAACTAATTGTACAATTACGTCAGTAAATGGTGATAAGCACTAGCTATATAGGAATGAAATATCCCATGTTTATATAGTTCCTCCAAGTGTCTTCTTTCTCCTTATTACATTTATTTGCACAGCAAATGGCCTACTTTATTTTTTTCTAAATTAGACAAATATTTTATCAGATTGTAAGTCGTTTTTAGAACTATTATCAAATTCATTATCAAACGAGTTTTACTTGTAAAATTAAGGGTGTCAATTAATTAATCGATAAAGGTGTACTAGTTTGGTTATGTATTTGTAATGAATTTCGCATGCGGATATATACCTTGATTATTAGTAAGGCATTTAATAACTTAAATGATTTAAAGCTTATAAGGGCTCAAGATATGTTGTGACCGTGTGAATAATGGTATTAAATGAACAAATGTATATGAAAAGTGGGCATTTCGATCTTCATGCTGTACAAATGATGTAAAATTACACAGCATAGTTAATACCAAGAATGAGTTTAAAACTATATGCAGTTTGTAAATGACGAGAATTGTGCATTTTGTAAAACAGAGAATGAAAACATCTCTCTCGTATTTCAAAAAATATGATCATATATAAAAACAATTCTGCTTGACTTGAACTGTTTTTAAATACCTCTACAAATCGTGGTATTCTATTACAAAACATTGGTATTCTCTTTGGTTTTCCTGCTCAATTCAAGTTTTTGAATCAATTAAATCTTAAGGAGCATAAAGCATATCTTTTGAAGTAGCCTTAAAGGTCAAGTATCATCATTTAGTTAGAAAATTAATAATTTCAGACAAGTACACGCAATTAAAAAGTTTAACTGCAAGAACAATTCATAAAATCATTTCGTTTGAAAAAAATAGTCTCCACTCTCAAATATTCCAAAAAGGTATAGTGGCACAACAAAGCGATAAAGCGAAAGAGTGAAAGAGCGAAAGAGCGATAAAGCGATAAAGCGATAAAGCGAAAGAGCGATAAAGCGAAAGAGCGATAAAGCGAAAGAGCGATAAAGCGATATAACTGCGCGACAAAGCAAAATGTTTTTATCTCTTTGTCGTGCGGCAATCGCTTTGTCGTGACGCCTTATCGCTTTGTCGTGCGGCTTTATCGCTTTGTCGTGCGACACTATCGCTTTGTCACGAGGCACTATCGCTTTGTCACGAGGCACTATCGCTTTGTCGTTCGACGTTATCGCTTTATCGTGTTGCTATATCGCTTTGTCGTTATCGCTTTATCGTGTTGCTATATCGCTTTGTCGTGTGTCCATATTGCTTTATTGCTTTATCGCGTTGTTGTCTGAGGGCGAAAGAGCGATTCCCCTCTCGGCCATCATATTATATAATGTCCCTGATAGAATCAAGCAAACATTTCCCCCGCTATAGGAAAAGTGCGAAATAAAATGTATATACAACAATTATTACGATGATTTATTCTTCACCAAGCTTAAGTCGATCTCATACTTTGCGTTTGAAATGTTTTATTACATATTGTAATATGATGATGTTAAAAATATTTCAAGTCTGACTGAGCGTGGTCGTACATTTTTTGGATACTGTCCAAGAAGCGGAATTCTTCGTTACGTTTCCGTGGAAACAACCAAAAACATACATTTGAAGAATTTGATACCCCAAAAATGCTCATCTACATATCATGCTTGTTAAATATACCACATTTGGTTGAGCTCGGACTTACAGGTGTTTGGTTCTGTTCTGTCCATCGGACTTACAGGTGTTTGGTTCTGTTCTGTGCGTTTACTTATGATGATTGTTGCACACGCAAAGTTTCGATGACCAAAGACATAGATTTTGAGTTTTACTCCAGAAAGGGACTTCTAAGTTCAGTATCCATGGACACCGCTAAAAATATAGATTTGAAGAAATTCAAAACCCCAAAGGGCACACATACACATGATACTTGTAAAATATACCAAGTTTGGTTGAGCTAGGCCTTAAAGTTTTAGATCTGCTCCGAACAGGAAACAGTTCCGTTTCCATTGAAAGACACCCCCAAAAAGTTAAAAACAAAAGAAAGCAAAAGGCGGGGAGGACCATGGAAAATCACTGATAATAAGTTCATGTTCTATTGTGCATACATAATGGAATAGGATATTTTTTCAACGTTGAGAAAATATCCAGGACCTACTTTCAATGGGGATCGGTTTTCAACTCTTGAAATCTGGTCGAAGGCCATTTTTCAACGTTAAGTATATGATAACCTTCCAACCCTTATTCAACGGGGACCTTGTTTCAATGTTACACCGGCAAGCGCGGTACGAATGGTATTGATATTGCCACGTCTGTTTGCGTCAGAAATTGTAGCTTACCGCGATAACTGCAGAAATAATTGACATGTGTGTTTACATGTTCATTACTTACTCTTTGTATGCAGGGACGAGATTTGAGTTACATATTCGCAGTTGTTTCAGAAAGCGGTAAGCATCCACACGGCACTTGTCAATGTGCTCCATCAAATACTTCTTCCTTCTGTCATGATCTGTCAGCTCCTTCTCCAGTTGTATTGAAGCCAGGTTGTTTCTATTATTCAGTTCCTGGACTGACCTATTCAGGGAACCACATCTAGCCATTGCCATCAGTTACAAAATATAGTCTAAACTTATATCTTATTTGCTTCACATTTACCAAACTAAAGCTATGTCATTGGTACAAACAACACTGCGATCTGATTACCCAGGGAAATGTTGTGTTTAGCGTCACTATTTACTAACACAGAACAAAAGTCGCTAATGACATGACTCTTTCAAACATTCGATTGAGTAACCAAGCGGATTGAGCGTAAACCCAAACAAAAAGCGATTTTGATTAGGACGAAAAGAGGATTTGGCGTGTGCTTGACGACTAACATGATTGAATGGTAAAGAAACGAATTTATTAGCTCATCAGGCCTGAAAGGCCCGATGGACTTATGGCATGGCATGGCGTCCGGCGTCCGTCCAACCGTCCGTCCGTCCGTCCATCCGTCCGTAAACTTTTCGCTTTTTCGACTTCTTCTCCAGAACCAATAACTCCACAGAGCTGAAATTTGTGTGCAGACTCTTTGGCCAATGGGGATTCTAAATTGTAGATTTCGTGACCCCATGACCCGAAATGGGGTCACAGGGGTCACATTCTTAAAAACCTATTTTCATCATCTTCTCCAGTTCCAAAAGATCTAGAGAGCTGAAAAGTTGTGTGCAGACTCATTGGCCAATGGGGACTCTAAATTGTAGATTTCGTGACCCTGTGACCCCACATGCGGTCAAAGGGTCACATCCTTAAAAACCTATTTTCATCTTCTTCTCCTGTTCCAAAAGATCTAGAGAGCTGAAAAAGTGTGTGCAGACTCCTTGGCCAATTGGGATTCTAAATTGTAGATTTCGTAACCCCATGACCCCAAATGGGGTCACAGGGGTCACATCCTTAAAAACCTATTTTCATCTTCTTCTCCAGTTCCAAAAGATCTAGAGAGCTGAAAAATTGTGTGCAGACTCCTTAGCCAATGGGGATTCTAAATTGTAGATTTCGTGACCCCATGACCCCAAATGGGGTCACAGGGGTCACATTCTTAAAAACCTATTTTCATCTTCTTCTCCAGTTCCAAAAGATCTAGAGAGCTGAAAAGTTGTGTACAGACTCCTTGGCCAATGGGGATTCTAAATTGTAGATTTTGTGACCCCATGACCCCATGACCCCAAATGCGGTCAAAGGGTCACATCCTTAAAAACCTATTTTCATCTTCTTCTCGAGTTCCAAAAGGTCTATAGAGCTGAAAAGTGTGCAGACTCCTTGGCTAATGGGGATTCTAAATTGTAGATTTCGTGACCCCATGACACGAAATGGGGTCACAGGGGTCACATTCTTAAAAACCTATTTTCATCTTCTTCTCCAGTTCCAAAAGATCTAGAGAGCTGAAAAATTGTGTACAGACTCCTTGGCCAATGGGGATTCTAAATTGTAGATTTCGTGACCCCATGACCCCAAATGCGGTCAAAGGGTCACATCCTTAAAAAACTATTTTCATCTTCTTCTCCAGTTCCAAAAGGTCTAGAGAGCTGAAAAGTGTGCAGACTCCTTGGCTAATGAGGATTCTAAATTGTAGATTTCGTGACCCCATGACCCGAAATGGGGTCACAGGGGTCACATTCTTAAAAACCTATTTTCATCTTCTTCTCCAGTTCCAAAAGATCTACCATCTGGCTCATCTACTGATTCCCAACCCACCAAGTCCTCACGGCTTCTCTTACAACTGACGATGTCGGACGTGTTCACCTTTACAAGAACGCCGATAACCAGAATCGAGAAAGTTGATCCACCACTACGACTTGACGATACAGATCAAACACAGACTGAAGCAGAGAGTCCGAGTGTATCCCACCCGTCAACACTCTCCAGCTTGATAGACGAGGTATCAGTTGATGTCCTAACTTCGAAGCTCGCCTCAGCGTTGATGTTACCACAGCTCCAGCAGAAGTTTCACCAGACGTTTATGCAAGTAGCCAAGGACATCATAACAACTACGCTAGATGAGGTGATGAAGAAGGACATTTCTACACTGAGAGACGAACTGAAGAAAACTACAGACGAGCTCCACAGGAAAACAGACGAATTGGAACAATACAGTAGGAGAAATTCGTTAAGGATAAGTGGAGTACCAGAAACTGACGAGGAAGATATACAGAAGGTGACTATGAGTGTGCTACACAAGATCAGCAAGGATATCTCTCTCGCGGACATCGACAGGTGCCACCGGGTAGGACGACGTGTACAGGGACAGAAGAGGCAAATCATCGCCAAGTTCGTGAGTTATCTGGAAAAAGAGGGGATGTACACAAACAGGAGAAAGCTACGAAGCAAGATGGAGAACGTCTTCATCAACGAGGATTTGACCCAGACCAGGAGCAAGCTCTTCAAGATGGCCAGGGAGCTCAAGAAATCGCACTGGGTTGAGAACACTTGGACGAGAGATGGACGTAATTTCGTTTTAGAGCAGCCGCAAGGCGCAGTTCGACATGTCCAGTGCAAAGAGGACCTAAACCGATGTGTGCATGCCTAGTGTGTTAGTTGTGATAGTTGTGTGTTCTGGGATTCAAACAAAATGTAAGTAGCCATATGCATGTACCGGTATGTGTTTAAGTTATTGGTAGCAACTTCCATTTTATCGCCAAATAATACTCCATTTTCATCAGATTGCCCTCAATCAATTGTATATAATAGCTAAATGCCCCTTGTATATATATGTTTTATCCACACAAGCCCTTTATTTCTACTATGTTATGTTTTCCCACTATTGTTACTATTTCCCTATTTCTCTTATTTCCCACTGCTTTTTCCATAGCTCTACTATTGGCAAATAAGGAAGTTATTGAATTTTATCTCACTGGGTCTGCACTTCTATTCCAGTATTATTTGAACAATAATGTTTTGTCTTACAACGAACTTTCCCGATTTCTCAGTCACACATGGCTTTTTCAGTTTTCAATGATATTAGATAATGGGTAATGACAACCCAATATCGGGTTATTTCATTGTAAAATATGTAATTACACGCGCTCTAGCAAAACATTTCCACGTTTCAAAGTATGTAATTATTCTCTATTATGGATCATTCTATTTGAATTATACAACATGTGCATTCTTGTGTCAGTATCATGTAATACAAGCATTGTAATAGCCTTCCTGTGTACATTACAGAGTCAGTTTCGTAACACTAACGCAATAATCTTACTACTATTGTTACTCCAGCTTGCTGGTGATATTGAGTCCAATCCAGGTCCACAAACGCATGATTTTCATGACAGGACCCTAAGTATATTTCATCTGAATACGAGAAGCGTAAGAAATAAACTTGAATATCTAAGCCAGTATCTTTCAGATAATCATATTGTTGGATTCACGGAAACACATTTAGATGAAAGTATTGATAACGATGCGCTAAGGTGGACTGGTTACCAGGATCCCATATACGTAAAGATAGAAACTCTTTTGGCGGGGGTGTTATTATTTATATAAAAAAGAACCTAGCATTTAAGAGAATATAACACTTAGAAAATAATTATGATGAAACAATCTGGATCAAAATATACCTACCAGTAAAACCTCTTATTATCTGTTTAGCTTATAGACCAGAGAATAATTCCTTGGGATTTGGGAACGTTTAGATTTTAGCATTGAAAATGCCCTAGATATAACTGATCAAATCACTATAATTGGAGATTTAAATGCAGACATGCTGTCTCGTAAGGGTAAATATATTAGAGATATTATGTTAACAAAGAATTTGAAAAACATTATTTCAGAACCTACCAGGATAACTAAAAATTCTAGTACTTTGCTTGATCCAATCATAATTAGTGATGATGTCCAAACATTAGTCGATTGTGGAGTTGTTGAATTTGATAGTTCAATAAGCGATCACAAAGGCACTTGTGTGACACTGACTACTTCAGTAAACACTCATATGGCATATACAAGAGAGATATTATGCTATAAGCAAGGTGATTATGGATCTCTTAATTCACTTATCAATGAAACACAATGGGCTGACTTGTTCTTAAAGGATGGATGAAATGACATATGGTCCAAATCGGATTCATTAAAATGGGGTGTCAATTTGACAATTGCTCGATTTTAAATTTCTGAAATCGGTCAATAAATTACTTATATACGGCTTTTTAAAAAACCGCCTGATTTAGCCCCGGCGACCAGAATGAAAGTCTGCGGGGGTGTGACCCGTGAAGGGATGACTTCTGTGACGTATGTGGAGGAATTTGATTTTCAGCGATAGTCACAATTCAACGTAATTTCGCAACATTTTGATTGTTAATTTCACAAAGATATCTTCAATAAACCAACTTAAATTTCCCATATATCGAATGTTTAGATATCCAACTAGGTAATTCCGCAGATGACAATTACACAATTATTACATAAACATGTCTTTTTGGCGATGTAATACACCTCATAAATTCATTTAGCGGCAGTGTTAATTATCATTAATTAATTAACGAGACATCGGCGGAGAAGCTAACTAGCCGCCCCGTCTATCGCTTATCACAGTCACGCCTCAGTGAGCATTTTCAAAAGGTTTCGCCGAACAAATTGCGATAGTGTTAAAATGGGTGAATTAAAATCGTCTTAATTATCAATTGCAAGTGTATATTGTCTCGATTTTATGCTCAATTGATTCCGATATACAATATACGTAGAGGTAATCATCTGTCATTCTTGAGAAAAATGCATTTCATCTATCCTTTAAATTCTCAGGACGTTAACCAAGCATGTGAAATATTTTACTATAAATTGAATGCATATCTGAAATCATGTATCCCTACAAAGAAAGTAACTACAAGACCAAATGACAAACCATGGTTTGATTCAAGTTTAAGAAGAGAATGTAGGAAAAGAGATAGGTTACGCAGAAAAGCAAGAAGAACTAAAGTATTGGGTGATATTACGAAGTTCAAAAAGCATCGTCAAAAGGTTAACAATATGAAGTATTATGCAAAGGAAAACTTTTATGCCAATGTTGATAATTTCCTACTTGCCTCTTATGTCGAAAATAAAACTTCATATTGGAAACTTTATTTTAAAGGTATTTAGTAAAACAATCCGGCTCGAGTACATGCATACATCCTCTTAAATCTGATAATGATACAGAAAGCCCATCTTGTTTTTCTGATTATGAAAAAGCTGAAAGATTAAATGAATATTTCCAATCAATTTCAACATTACATGACAATAACGCTTGTTTACCATATTTCAACAAACGAACGGGTGCCATTTTTGACACACTTACTATTTCTAAATTTGAGATTGAAGATATCATTAAATGTTTACACACGAAGAAAGCGTCTGGTCCTGACAAAATAAGTCACCAACTCTTGAAAAATGTTGTATACTCAATTAGCGATGTGTTATGTCTATTGTTCAATAAGTCATTACAAACATGTGTGTATCCATCTGAGTGGAAGATTGCCAATGTCATGCCTCTTTTTAAGAAAGGTGATCCATCTCTTGCTTCAAACTATAGACCTATATCTCTTATAAGTTGTGTTGGTAAAGTATTTGAAAGAGTTGTATTTAAGCATTTGTTTAACTATTTTCATGCCAATAACCTCTTGTATAAATATCAATCTGGTTTTCAACCAGGACATTCCACTGTTCATCAGTTAATTGAAATTTATCACAAGATTTGTGAATCATTGGACAAAAAAGAAAACTTATGTATGGTATTTTGTGATGTGTCTAAGGCATTTGATCGTGTTTGGCACAGGGGATTGCTTTTAAAACTTGAAAGTTATGGAATAAGTGGACAATTTTGTTGGGATGGCTTGGTAGTTACATAACTGGTCGAAATCAAAGTGTATTTGTTAATGAATCATTCTCCAAGCTGAGAGCTCTTAACGCTGGTGTCCCTCAGGGGTCAGTGCTTGGTCCCTTTCTATTTATTGTATATATTAATGACATAGCAGACGAATTCGATTGTTTAACACGCTTATTGATTCCTCTCTTGGTTACGCGTCACCTGAAACTAGACTTATTGAAATGAAGCTTAATGCCAATTTATGAAAGCTAAATCTATGGGGCAAAAAGTGGTTAATAAAGTACAACCCTGATAAAACTGAAGCTATCTTATTCACGATGAAAAACGAAACCGAAATGCCAAAACTATATTTTGATGGTGTTGAAGTTAAAATTGTTGACAAACATAAACATCTTGGAGTAATCCTTGCCAGTAATGGAAAATGGGCTGAACATATCGAAACAATAATAATAAACGTTTAAAAAATGGTTGCATCCATGAGACTTTTGAAATATGTATTGTGCAAGGATACTCTCAATAAGATATATATCATGTTCATTCGGCCACATCTTGGATATGCAAGTGAAGTTTGGGACGGGTGTACTCAAGAACAGATTGGTAAATTAGAACAAATTCAGTTACAAGCAGCAAGAGTAGTTACTGGTTTACCAAAATATACATCCCATAGATTTCTATATTATGAAACTGGTTGGGAAACGTTACAAGAACGTAGAAGAAGACGAAAATTATGTTTGATGTTTAAGATTCAAAATGAAATTACCCCTTTATATCTTAATGATTTGCTTCCAAATAGTGTTGGTTCTAAATCAAATTACAATTTACGGACCTCACAAAATATATCAATTCCTATCACAAGATTTACACATTCCACATTTCCATCTACTATAAGTTCTTGGAACAATTTACCAATCACTGCTCGTAATGCAATAAGTATTTCAGAATTCAAATCACATATCAATGTCAATAACTTACAGGCGCCACAGTACTACTCGTTCGGTAAAAGAAATTTAAACATAATTTGTACCAAGTTGCGCTATTCAGTCAGTCAGTCAGTAACTTTGACTTATATAAAGTTGGAATTATAAGTCATCCCAGCTGTGCATGTGGTTATCCTGTTGAGAATTCGTGTCACTGCTTGTTTGAATGTCCTTTGTACAAACAACAAAGAGTGAATCTTATTTTGGCTTTAGAGCGCATTTGTACTCAGCGCGTATTCCAGTTAACCTTACACTTATGCTAGAAGGAAGTGCAGACCTATCACCATGTCAAAATACAAATGTGTTTAAATCAGTGCAATTATTTATCAGTGAAACTAAACGATTTGTATAGCATATTATGTTAGTATTAATCTATGTCAGCCTTTTTGGCTTTCTCTCCTTTCTTGTCCATTTTCTGTCATCTTTATTTGTAGTAATGTAAATTATCTATGTACATACCAAGGAGAAGGTGTTTTAAGTTGGAGAACTTGTTCCTGATCCTTTTCTTATTGAATAAAATATGTTTAAACTAAACTAAAGATCTACAGAGCTGAAAAGTTGTGTGCAGACTCCTTAGCCAATGGGGATTCTAAATTGTAGATATCGTGACCCCATGACCCCAAATGGGGTCACATCCTTAAAACCTATTTTCATCTCCTTCTCCAGTTCCAAAAGATCTAGAGAGCTGAAAAGTTGTGTACAGACTCCTTGGCCAATGGGGATTCTAAATTGTAGATTTTGTGACCCCATGACCCCAAATGGGGTCACAGGGGTCACATCCTTAAAAACCTAATTTCATCTTCTTCTCCAGTTCCAAAAGGTCTAGAGAGCTGAAAAATTGTATGCAGACTCCTTGGCCAATTGGGATTCTAAATTGTAGATTTCGTGACCCCATGACCCCAAATGGGGTCACATCCTTAAAACCTATTTTCATCTTCTTCTCCAGTTCCAAAAGATCTAGAGAGCTGAACAGTTGTGTACAGACTCCTTTGTCAATGGGGATTCTTAATTGTTGATTTGGTGACCCTGGCCTTGGACCCCAAATAAGGCCATGACCTACAAATCTATTTTCATCTTCTCCAGAACAAATGTATCTAGATGGCTGTAATAGTGTGTGTAGACTCTTTAGCTAATGGGGATTCTAAATTGTAGATTTGGAGTCCCTGGGGCCCAAAATAAAGGCCTCACAGGCCATGACCTAAAAATATATTTTCTTCTTCTCCTCCAAAACAAAGAGACATAGAAGGCTGTAATATTGTGTGCATACTCTTTAGTCAATGGGGATTCTAAATTGTAAATTGATATGGTGACCCTGCAGTGCCCCAAATAAGGGCCTCAAGCCATGACCTAAAATTCTATTTCAGTCTTCATCATTAAATAATATAAACCCTGATGAGCTACAGAGTCCATGGCTCTATTTTTGTTAATAACCGTACACGTTATGGACAGCGCCACGAGTGAAACGTATCAACAAGGTACAGGTCATGCTTCCCAAGGTCATTTAGTGGGGTCGTTTATGGCGTTTTGGTGAGCGGTGGATCGTCTGAATATTTGTTTGTCTTCTCACTTTCCTTTATAAATAAACATTATCCAATGTAATCACACGTAGACATGAACACGTGGTTTGGAGAAATGGTGAGTATGTAAACACAAAATAAAGAGGCACCCAGACAGACAAGTGAGAGATATACATGTACTCATACTTTTCCGAGTGTATCGAATGATACCCTACACATTTCCCCGTGGGGCCCTAACGAGGCGGAGCCGAGTAAGGCTCCAACGTGGAAAAGTGTAGAGTATCATTTGATACACGAGGAAAAGTATGGGTATATGTGTCTTATACCCCATTTACGGTCGAGTGTAAGCGGATACTATTTCATAATAGTACTAAACAAATACAGCTGTAAACAAGCTTGTGCATGAAACGCACAACCCAAATACGGTCTCATCTGTGACAACGCAGCCCGTCCTGCGTTGTATGGTAACCCATGTTTTGGGCCCGAAATCTAATTGATATGGCCCAATGACGGCATGGTAAACGCAGATGCACGTGCATCTTGCTGAAATGTACAGCTAACGCTATAAACAGCACGGCTTATGTCAACGTGGCCAAAGTTAAGAGAAAACAGAAACAGCTTTCAATATGTTAAGACATTTTGCACCAAAAATTAAATTACATTCTTATATAAAAAGAAAAACATAAATTTGTGATGTTATTTCACGCATTATAAGAACCTTATTCATTTGGTCATGAAAATTATTTTTTTCAGAGTTTCAACTGGCTTCGTGGTGTAATGGTTAGGTCCTTCGGCCAGACAGCAACAGGACACGGGTTCAATCCCAGGTTCCCTGTACATGTATGTTCATTTATAATCTGACATTTTATAAAGTATCATCACCTGTGAATTGGGGGCCATGTATGGGGTGACAGTATTGACTCTATTAGAGAATATCCACTTAACTAAAACAACACCGTCAGGGTATAAGTTACCAGTATTTTCTACTAGAAATGACACTTGTCAACATGGCAGAGTGTGTAGTATGCAACAAAGAAGTTAGAAAGAGACAACACATGTTTCATCGAATGTTTTAAATAAAGGATGACGATGCATGTAAAATACGAAATACGAAAGTAATTTATATTACGAAAGTATGTATCTATCTGTAGTATGAAACTATGGTTTTATATTGTGTTATTATGTTACGAAACTATGAAATAAACATCATACAAAAACAATATTATTGTCTTGCCTCTCCTATTTATATAAAAATAAGTTGGTACGAGTTCTCCGATTTTTTTGGGTACGAGTTATCCGTGGGTACGAATTCCCGGTGGGTACGAGTTCGTTTTGGGTACGAGTTTTCTGCATCCCCATATCTCGTTACTATGTCTCACGTTTATCTATTCCATTATTTAACAGTTGAAATCAAATAACAGCACATATATGTAGGATACTATCTCAAAGTATTTTGATTCAATAAAACAATTCATTAAATTATGTGTTTCCACAATTATACAAAATTGGATCGGCAAACAAACGAGAATTCATGCTAATCCTACTCAACGAAAAACGAGACTTATGCGACGTATATATCTATATCATTTTACAAATTAAAAGAAATACATATCAATTGTTGAACTACATTGTGATGATTTTCTAACTAGTTCGCATCTAAACAACACTTTACGATGTCCTTATTGATTTAAATAACTAACCTGTTGTCGCCAAATTATTGCTAATCCATGTACATCGGTGTGCATCACACATAATAGTGATTCGAATGACCGGCTGCTATCACCGACGAAACAACAGAACATAATATTCTTAAATTTCGTTGGCTAAATATAACATTCCTAATTTTGATTGGCTCACTATGTCCAGACTGAATGTCGCCTATATGTGTATCTTTATTTCAACTCACGACCACTTCAGTATCAAAACTCCCAAAACTTCTACATGCCAATACTTCTACATGCCAAAACTCCTACAAAACGTCAGGGCAAAATTATGCAATTACCTCTTTTATAATGGAACAGTACAGGATATGTTTTAATGTAATTTGCCAAAACTTCTACATGCCAAAACATCTACAGCTGATTGAAGAAGAGGGTAGATGATTACTAGAGTAGAGGATTACAACAGGTCTAGCTCATTACTTACAAAGGAAGATAACAGAATATTTTGTGTTTAATTAATTTTTTTTATATCCTTTATCAATATAAATATTTTGTTACATTCTTTCGTACGTCACATATGAAAAGCAACAATTTTTTTTTAATTTTCGCAATTGTCGTTGCAACAAAGCTGTTCACCAGGCAGAAAACGCCAATGGAGTTCCTTGAGTGCTGACTGTGTTTGACAATTAATATTTCTTTCAGTGCTGAAATTATATATGTTTATATGAGCTTGTGATTTGTGAAATATATACAGTGGAATATATATTTATAGTACATAGAAAGGGGAATTGATAAACAGGGCTACCCCTATATAAATCTCTCCCCGTGACGTTGACAGGATTTATACATTATAACATGTAACATACATTATAACATGAAACAATTATATAATTCAGGAGCATCATGCTTACATTCCTGAATTCAATGGTATAGACGATATAACTGACAGTTTTGATCTCCCCCGCTCATCTAGAGATAGTGAAGTAAATGAATATGGGGAAGATCTAATAATTTTATGTGGCCAATACGGTCTTCACATGTTAAGGATGTTCGCTCCTCAAATTTCTAGAATTAAACTTTTTTTCTAACTTATATTTTTTAAAAGATCAAAGTATATGATTGGAAAATCAGCATTAAAAAATAGGGGGTAGTGCTTTTTTTTCGAGATATGACGCCTGTAAGATAGTGGGGTGAAGTACAATTTTAACATGGGAGTCTATGGGAAAATGAGAAAAAAACTGCTAAAAACTTTAAATAGTACATTTCTAGTATTAAACTTTTTTTTCTTTTACGATGTGTTACAACGTTCATGTTACCCTACCGAAATTGATGAAAAAATATATATGGTAGTGTGCGTTTTTTTAAGCTTTGACACAAAATGTAACTGAAAACCCCCTTTTTTAGTCAAATTTAGGCCATTTATGCTGTTTAAGCACTTTTTAGAGGTTCTAAAGTCGCATTTTCTTTATTTCATTTGTTTTTTAAAAGTATGTAGATGATGTAGAATATCATGAAGTAAATAAAGATGAGATAAAATCTTTACTTAATCATATTTCATTTTTGAATTTCAACAGGAAGGAGCGGACATCCTTAAATGGACGTTTCCCAGGTGATAAGGACGGGTCCTTCACATGCTTCTCTAACAAAGGTGCCAGTCTAGTAAACTATTTTATTTGATCGACAGCACTGTATCCATGGTTATAGGGTGGACATTATCATGGATATGTACTCTAAAACAAAAGTCTTTGTAAAATCGTCACAAAGCACTATTTCAGAATAGTTTTACAGTCTCAGTGGTGTGAGACAAGGTTGTATTTTAAGCCCTTTGTTATTTTCACTGTTTATTAACCAAATACATACATTTATGGAGCAATGTGGTGATAGGGGTATTTTTGTTGACTCGGATTTTCTGTTCCTGTTGTTATATGCCGATGATTTATGCTTGTTTTCAGATCCAGTTTTATGTTTACAAAGGAGAATTGATATACTTTCATATTTTGGTAGTAGTTTTGTGATCTTCAAGGTGACGTCAGCGTACTATTAAGGAAAAAGTGTTACTAGATTGATATAAATACGACAGCGCTTGTTAAATATATGAAAATTGTGATTATTAAATATTAAATATTAAATATTAAATATTAAATATTAAATATTAAATATTAAATATTAAATATTAAATATTAAATATTAAATTATTAAATATTAAATATGAGAATAAACAGTTATACAACTAAACAATATACATACCTCCTGTGATATTTATGTCTATTATTTACTCATACCCTAATGTAGAAGTGTTTGCACTTTAATCGGACTGGTCCATTCTTACTTGAGGTAATGACCATGTGCAGTGGACCCTGAACTGTGTTGTTTCAGTCTGTAGAAGTTTTGGCATGTAGAAGTTTTGGGAGGTTACCTCACCAGGTACGTCATATGACAGGACGTTGGCAATATCTTGACGCGCCACCTCTTATATAATTGAACCGGTCCAGTGACCGATATCTGGCATCAAAGCAAATGTGTTAATGCATTAAGCGCAATTAGTGAGTGTTGATTACATGACTAACTTCTGAACAATATAGAATTAATATAGAAATTAATAGCTAGACTTTCAGCATTCTACATTAACATGTCATCGATTTTACCCAAAAAACATGATATTGATGGAACAGAATCTGAAAGAAAATGTGTACCGAAAAAGAAAACGCCCTTTTCATTTTGATTTGAAATGAATCATGATTCCTTATCATAGATACATCATTGTAGGCTTTAAAATCTTTTGACATTTTCACCCGCCAAATTTCTCTACAGTTGTATTACACTGAATAAAATAACTGTCTCAATGTAAGTAATTGTAAATGTACAATATTATAAATTTTACGATAGCTCGATTTTTTCCCCTCTAAAAACTGTTAACCAGTAGCAATGTTGAACATTTCTAAGTTATAATGCAATGTATTCTATTATGAATAAAAAGTCACCATGAGAAATATTGACTCAGTAGACCTCAAACTATACAGGCCTCTTGAAACTTAAAATCAAGCACAACAACAAAATAAATAATAGTGACGTTTACAATTGAAATTATTCATTTCAAAGCGTAGCCTATAAAAGAACCCAACGCTCCGCTCGATTGGTAAAAGAACCAAACTAAAACCAGCAACTGAATATCGAAAAATCCTTCAAAAACTCCGAACTTACTTCCTACAGACGCACAAATACCCATTCTATCGGAAACTTACAATGTCAAAAGTTGTTATTGTGTTTTAAACGAATCATCGACGAAATTCGGCAAATCGCCTAAGGATTTCATTGTAGCAACTCCTGTGTATGACGTCATATCGCTAACGTAGGTTATGCTACACTGAGGGGCCGCGGAAAACTGTTTGAAGAATGAGATAATGAGCAGGCAAAATTTACCCACTTTGAACCCCGATATCTGGCTAAGTAGGTGACGCTTCGAAATAATAGTGTTTTGTTTATTTGAACGTATTGTCTATATGAATAAACGAATTAACATCGAACAAAACTGAGAGGTTCTATTATCTATCTATTAGATAGTGTTGGTCAGTCTAATTGCCCGAGCTCTAGGCCGAAGCAGAGTATTGTTCCAAATTTTTTAATATTTTATTCATATCAAATATTATTAATTAACTATTAATGTTATGGCACGTATACGGTATTTACGGCCTAGACCATATGATTCGACAACTGGGCCAATACAGACAAACTGGGCCAAACGAGACAAACTGGTCCAATACGAGAAATACTGGGCCCTTATGAGTCTGAGCATGTGCAGTCGCACATTTGGTGAAAATCCGAAGCTGTCGCTTCATAATTTTGAACCACGGTATCTGTTCACCAATCTTGTTAAAGGGGCAGTAGCAAGTTTTTTCTCTGAAATAAGTTGATGAAATGTATTTGAAAAATAATGTCACCAATAGTAAAACACCATTCTGTCTGTGAAAAATCAAGTTAAAAAACGAGTGTACATGGTTCCGTAAAGCCATGGGAATCTTTTTTGGTCATTTGAAATAATAAATTGTGTTCACAATAAAATGGCCGCCATGCAATTTTTGCTTTATACGCAACATCGTTATTACCACTACGGATAATTGGTTTGTTTAATACGATGTTTTACCCTCTAAAGTAAATATAAATGACATAAACTATCATTAAAAATGAGAAATTTGAAAAAATAAAATTTGCGAAAAACGTGCTACTGCCCCTTTAAGGATTCAGCCATTAGGCTGAATCCTTATTGTTATTGGCGTGTTTTTTAAATTATTATTCCACCGATTTTGTGGCCACTCTACAGCCCAAACGGCTGGAGCAAATGCATTCAAACTAAACATGCTGATGGCCCTTATCGTGGAAAAGACCTGCGAAGCTTTTGGGCGCAATCAGCCCAATTATTAAAGGGGCAGTTCGAATCTAAACTTCGATTTTTAACATGGGAATTTTTTTCAAAATGCTCTTAGAGACGTGCAACATTTTGTAAACGATGTGCATTGACAATTGGAGCAGAAAATTAAATCATGACGAATGCGTAGAACACGTGGTTTCGCCGCCATTTTGATTTTAGGCACTTTTAAAAATTCCCGACCCCTTGCACTTTTGACAATCTTCTCCTCTGAAGATATAAACACTAGAGAGGTGTTATTTGCACCCAGTGTAGCTGAAGCATTATATATATTGGCGATCACAGACTCTAATTCGCAATACTTTTTTTACAGTGAGTACTTGTAATCTGGCAATTTTGCAAAAAGCGCAAATTTCAAACCTTAATATCTCCAAAACAAATAAAGATAATTTCACAAAACCTTCACGAACATATGGGAGGCAACATCCCCCATCGATTAGGCATATAGCTGTTTTCGGCCGTAATAATAGATTTTTTGCAATTTCAAAAAAACTGAAAATGTACTGAAATTTCGCATTTTTGAGGTAGGCATCTTCAAAAATCTTCTTCTAAATCACGGCAGAACACACAGCTGTGTGTGATAGCTCATCTGAAAGCTAAGTCACTTAAAAAAAAAAGTGATCAGAACAAGTCATAGAACATTGTTGTTTTTCGAAAATCGCCATTTTCAGCAATTTTCAATGGATCATAACTGCTTAACTAATTCCGATATTGAAACTTTATTTGCACCTACGTATGCACAATTTCAAGAACAAAAACTATTATGTTGTACTCTTTGATAAAAAGATTATCCGTTAAACATCGCAAATGTGTTCTAGGGGTCCGAAAATTGCATTTTGGAGAATTTTCCTAAATATTTAGAAGAACATAACGCATTAACAATTATGTAATCTAAATGATGATTACATCTATCTAAGTGGAAATTAAAGCACAACATTTTCTATGTTACACCTAAGTATAAAAATATTAACCGTTTTATCTTAATCATGAGAAACAAAATGTAGGGTCTATTAATATTTAATTTTTCCATTTTCACTAAGAGACATGGGCAAAAATGTTAGAGGCTTGCAACTTCCGGCAAAAGATAACAATATGTCTAGTTACCGTGCTGATGGACTCCAGTATGTCTAGATACCGTATTGATGGTCTCCAGTATGTCTTGTTCCCGTGTCGATTGCCTCCCTTGGATGGCGAGCTGCGAAGACATGTGAAGACAGCTCTCTCATAAAATGCCCAACAAAGCTATAGCTACTTATGGAGTCCTGACTAATTACCTAATGGACTAAACGTAAGTTTATAACCAACCGAAACAATACCTGTGAATTTTATGAACATAGCACTCTGAAAACCTTGACTTTGAAAAAAAAAATTCACGTGTGTGAATCGAGAGGTCAAAGGTGAGCTCGTGCGAAGCGTGCTATACATGTGCTGAGTGCAGGTTTCTTATTGACTCCCGTTCATCACTCTCATCAACAATGGCACCCAACAAACAAGATTTAACTGAAATAAATGCCGAAATCCATGAACTTCGTCAAATGTTAACAGGAATGGCGACAAAAGACAATATTAAAGAGCATTTGCAGAAAATTGTCGACGATTCTCTGAACTCTTTAAGAGAAAATTTCGCAGGATGTGGTTTCCGAAATGGGTATTGACCAGGTAAAGAGGGATGTCATGACAATTGACATTACAAAGTGAAAATGTTCAACTCCGTAAAGATTTAGAAGCGAAACAAATGCAACTTGATAGCATGGAAGTAAAATTTTCTGACGCAGAAACAGATGTCTACCAAGTTATTTTTTTATTTGAACAAGTATTATACTGTATTTTAGTTATGTTACTTTTTCTTTTTAAGTTTATGTGCGTGCAAAGAGGCGAGATAAGCCTATAAAGTACGTTCTGGTAAAAACAATATACCCTGACATTCCACATGGGTGAGATAAACCCGTATTGGTTTTGTGTCCAAGTGATTTGTGACTGTCATGTCCATATATACAACAAGTTTAACGCCCAATGTGTTGATTGTCTTCAGTATGTCTAGTTCCCATGTTGATGGTCTCCAGTATGTCTAGTTACCGTGTAGATGGTCTCCAGTATTTCTAGATCCCGTGTTGATGGTGTCCAGTATCTCTAGTTCCCGTGATGATGGTCTCCAGTATGTCTAGTTCCCGTGTTGATGGACTCCATTATGTCTAGTTCCCGTGTTGATGGTCTCCAGTATGTCTAGTTCCCGTGTTGATCATCTCCAGTATATATAGTACCTGTGTTGATGGTCTCCAGTATGTCTAGTGACATTGTAGATTGTCTCCAGTATGTCTAGTTCCCGTGTTGATGGTCTCCAGTATGTCTAGTAACATTGTAGATTGTCTCCAGTATGTCTAGTTCCCGTGTTGATCATCTCCAGTATATCTAGTTCCTGTGTTGATGGTCTCCAGTATGTCTAGTGACATTGTAGATTGTCTCCAGTATGTCTAGTTCCCGTGTTGATGGTCTCCAGTATCTCTAGTTCCCGTGTTGATGGTCGCCAGTATGTATAGTTCCCACTGTTGATTGTCTTCAGTATGTCTAGTTCCCATGTTGATGGTCTCCAGATCCCGTGTTGATGGTCTCTAATATGTCTAGATCCCGTGTTGATGTTCTCCAGTATGTCTAGTTCCCGTGTCGATGATCTCAAGTATGTCTAGTTCCGGTGTTGATGGTCTCCAGTATGTCTAGTTTCCTTGATGATGTTCTCCAGTATGTCTAGTACCCGTGTTGATGGTCTCCAGTATGTCTAATTCCCGTGTTGATGGTCTCTAATATGTCTAGATCCCGTGTTCATGGTCTCCAGTATGTCCAGTTCCCGTGTTGATCATCTCCAGTATATCTAGATCCCGTGTTGATGGTCTCCAGTATGTCTAGTTCCCATGTTGATCGTCTCCAGTATGTCTAGTTCCCGTGTTGATGGTCTCCAGTATGTCTAGTAACAGTGTAGATTGTCTCCAGTATGTAAAGTTCCCACTGTTGATTGTCTTCAGTATGTCTAGTTCCCATGTTGATGGTCTCCAGTATGTCTAGTTACCGTGTGGATGGTCTCCAATATGTCTAGTTCCCGTGTTGATGGTCTCTAATATGTCTAGATCCCGTGTTGATGGTCTCCAGTATGTCTAGTTCCCGTGTTGATGGTCTCCAGTATGTCTAGTTCCCGTGATGATCGTCTCCAGTATGTCTAGTTCCCGTGTTGATGGTCTCCAGTATGTCTGGTTACCGTGTAGATGGTCTCAAATATGTCTAGTTCCCATGTTGATGGTCTCTAATATGTCTAGATCCCGTGTTGATGGTCTCCAGTATGTCCAGTTCCCGTGTTGATCATCTCCAGTATATCTAGATCCCGTGTTGATGGTCTCCAGTATGTCTAGTTCCCGTGTTGATCGTCTCCAGTATGTCTAGTTCCCGTGTTGATGGTCTCCAGTATGTTTAGTAACATTGTAGATTGTCTCCAGTATGTCTAGTTCCCGTGTTGATCATCTCCAGTATATCTAATTCCTGTGTTGATGGTCTCAAGTATGTCTAGTGACATTGTAGATTGTCTCCAGTATGTCTAGTTCCCGTGTTGATGGTCTCCAGTATCTCTAGTTCCCGTGTTGATGGTCTCCAGTATGTATAGTTCCCGTGTTGATTGTCTTCAGTATGTCTAGTTCCCATGTTGATGGTCTCCAGTATGTCTAGTTACCGTGTGGATGGTCTCCAATATGTCTAGTTCCCGTGTTGATGGTCTCTAATATGTCTAGATCCCGTGTTGATGGTCTCAAGTATGTCTAGTTCCCGTGTTGATGGTCTCCAGTATGTCTGGTTACCGTGTGGATGGTCTCCAATATGTCTAGTTCCCATGTTGATGGTCTCTAATATGTCTAGATCCCGTGTTGATGGTCTCCAGTATGTCTAGTGACATTGTAGATTGTCTCCAGTATGTCTAGTTCCCGTGTTGATGGTCTCCAGTATCTCTAGTTCCCGTGTTGATGGTCGCCAGTATGTATAGTTCCCACTGTTGATTGTCTTCAGTATGTCTAGTTCCCATGTTGATGGTCTCCAGTATGTCTAGTTACCGTGTGGATGGTCTCCAATATGTCTAGTTCCCGTGTTGATGGTCTCTTATATGTCTAGATCCCGTGTTGATGGTCTCCAGTATGTCTAGTGACATTGTAGATTGTCTCCAGTATGTCTAGTTCCCGTGTTGATGGGCTCCAGTATGTCTGGTTACCGTGTAGATGGTCTCCAATATGTCTAGTTCCCATGTTGAGGGTCTCTAATATGTCTAGATCCCGTGTTGATGGTCTCTAATATGTCTAGATCCCGTGTTGATTGTCTCCAGTATGTCTAGTTCCCGTGTCGATGATCTCAAGTATGTCTAGTTCCGGTGTTCGTGGTGTCCAGTATGTCTAGTTTCCTTGATGATGTTCTCCAGTATGTCTAGTACCCGTGTTGATGGTCTCAAGTATGTCTAATTCCCGTGTTGATGGTCTCTAATATGTCTAGATCCCGTGTTCATGGTCTCCAGTATGTCCAGTTCCCGTGTTGATCATCTCCAGTATATCTAGATCCCGTGTTGATGGTCTCCAGTCTGTCTAGTTCCCGTGTTGATCGTCTCCAGTATGTCTAGTTCCCGTGTTGATGGTCTCCAGTATGTCTACTAACATTGTAGATTGTCTCAAGTATGTAAAGTTCCCACTGTTGATTGGCTTCAGTATGTCTAGTTCCCATGTTGATGGTCTCCAGTATGTCTAGTTCCCGTGTTGATGGTCTCTAATATGTCTAGATCCCGTGTTGATGGTCTCCAGTATGTCTAGTTCCCGTGTTGATGGTCTCCAGTATGTCTAGTTCCCGTGATGATCGTCTCCAGTATGTCTAGTTCCCGTGTTGATGGTCTCCAGTATTTCTAGTTCCCGTGTTGATCGTCTCCAGTATGTCTAGTTCCCGTGTTGATGGTCTCCAGTATGTCTGGTTACCGTGTAGATGGTCTCAAATATGTCTAGTTCCCATGTTGATGGTCTCTAATATGTCTAGATCCCGTGTTGATGGTCTCCAGTATGTCCAGTTCCCGTGTTGATCATCTCCAGTATATCTAGATCCCGTGTTGATGGTCTCCAGTATGTCTAGTTCCCGTGTTGATCGTCTCCAGTATGTCTAGTTCCCGTGTTGATGGTCTCCAGTATGTTTAGTAACATTGTAGATTGTCTCCAGTATGTCTAGTTCCCGTGTTGATCATCTCCAGTATATCTAATTCCTGTGTTGATGGTCTCCAGTATGTCTAGTGACATTGTAGATTGTCTCCAGTATGTCTAGTTCCCGTGTTGATGGTCTCCATTATGTATAGTTCCCGTGTTGATTGTCTTCAGTATGTCTAGTTCCCATGTTGATGGTCTCCAGTATGTCTAGTTCCAGTGTGGATGGTCTCCAATATGTCTAGTTCCCGTGTTGATGGTCTCTAATATGTCTAGATCCCATGTTGATGGTCTCAAGTATGTCGAGTTCCCGTGTTGATGGTCTCCAGTATGTCTGGTTACCATGTGGATGGTCTCCAATATGTCTAGTTCCCGTGTTGATGGTCTCTAATATGTCTAGATCCCGTGTTGATGGTCTCAAGTATGTCGAGTTCCCGTGTTGATGGTCTCCAGTATGTCTGGTTACCGTGTGGATGGTCTCCAATATGTCTAGTTCCCATGTTGATGGTCTCTAATATGTCTAGATCCCGTGTTGATGGACTCCAATATGTCTAGTTCCCGTGTTGATGGTCTCCAGTATGTTTAGTTCCCGTGTTGATGGTCTCTAATATGTCTAGATCCCGTGTTGATGGTCTCAAGTATGTCTAGTTCCCGTGTTGATGGTCTCCAGTATGTCTGGTTACCGTGTGGATGGTCTCAAGTATGTCTAGTTCCCGTGTTGATGGTCTCAAGTATGTCTAGTTCCCGTGTTGATGGTCTCCAGTATGTCTAGTTCCCATGTTGATGGTCTCCAGTATGTCTGGTTACCGTGTGGATGGTCTCCAATATGTCTAGTTCCCATGTTGATGGTCTCTAATATGTCTAGATCCCGTGTTGATGGACTCCAATATGTCTAGTTCCCGTGATGATGTTCTCCAGTATGTTTAGTTCCCGGGTTGTTTGTCTCCAGTATGACTAGTTCCCGTGTTGATGGTCTCCAGTAGGTCTAGTTACCGTGTAGATGGTCTCCAGTATGTCTAGTTCCCGTGTCGATGGTGTCCAGTATGTCTACATCCCGTGTTGATGGTTTCCAGTATGTCTAGTTCCCGTGATGATGGTCTCCAGTATGTCTAGTTCCCGTGTTGATTGACTCCATTATGTCTAGTTCCCGTGTTGATGGTCTCCAGTATGTCTAGTTCCCGTGTTGATCATCTCCAGTATATATAGTTCCTGTGTTGATGGTCTCCAGTATGTCTAGTGACATTGTAGATTGTCTCCAGTATGTCTAGTTTCCGTGTTGATGGTCTCCAGTATGTCTAGTAACATTGTAGATTGTCTCCAGTATGTCTAGTTCCCGTTTTGATCATCTCCAGTATATCTAGTTCCTGTGTTGATGGTCTCCAGTATGTCTAGTGACATTGTAGATTGTCTCCATTATGTCTAGTTCCCGTGTTGATGGTATCCAGTATCTCTAGTTCCCGTGTTGATGGTCGCCAGTATGTATAGTTCCCACTGTTGATTGTCTCCAGTATGTCTAGTTCCCATGTGGATGGTCTCCAATATGTCTAGTTCCCGTGTTGATGGTCTCTAATATGTCTAGATCCCGTGTTGATGGTCTCCAGTTTGTCTAGTTCCCGTGTTGATGGTCTCCAGTATGTCGGGTTACCGTGTAGATGGTCTCCAATATGTCTAGTTCCCATGTTGATGGTCTCTAATATGTCTAGATCCCGTGTTGATGGTCTCTAATATGTCTAGATCCCGTGTTGATGGTCTCCAGTATGTCTAGTTCCCGTGTCGATGATCTCAAGTATGTCTAGTTCCGGTGTTCATGGTGTCCAGTATGTCTAGTTTCCTTGATGATGTTCTCGAGTATGTCTAGTACCCGTGTTGATGGTCTCCAGTATGTCCTATTCCCGTGTTGATGGTCTCTAATATGTCTAGATCCCGTGTTCATGGTCTCCAGTATGTCCAGTTCCCGTATTGATCATCTCCAGTATATCTAGATCCCGTGTTGATTGTCTTCATTATGGCTAGTTACCGTGTTGATGGTCTCCAGTATGTCTAGTTCCCGTGTTGATGGTCTCCAGTATGTCTAGTTACCGTGTTGATGGTCTCCAGTACGTTTAGTTCCCATGTTGATGGTCTCCAGTATGTCTAGTTACCGTGTGGATGGTCTCCAGTATGTCTAGTTACCGTGTGGATGGTCTCCAGTATGTCTAGTTACCGGGTTGATGGTCTCCAGTATGTCTAGTTCCCGTGTTGATGGTCTCCAGTATGTCTAGTTACCGTGTGGATGGTCTCCAATATGTCTAGTTCCCGTGTTGATGATCTCTAATATGTCTAGATCCCGTGTTGATGGTCTCCAGCATGTCTAGTTCCCGTGTTGATAGTCTCCAGTATGTCTAGTTCCCGTGATGATCGTCTCCAGTATGTCTAGTTCCCGTGTTGATGGTCTCCAGTATGTCTAGTTCCCATGTTGATCGTCTCCAGTATGTCTGGTTACCGTGTATATGGTCTCCAATGTGTCTAGTTACCGTGTATATGGTCTCCAATGTGTCTAGTTCCCATGTTGATGGTCTCTAATATGTCTAGATCCCGTGTTGATGGTCTCCAGTATATCCAGTTCCCGTGTTGATGGTCTCCAGTATGTCTAGTTCCCGTGTTGATCGTCTCCAGTATGTCTAATTCCCGTGTTGATGGTCTCCAGTATATCTAGATCCCGTGTTGATGGTCTCCAGTATGTCTAGTTCCCGTGTTGATCGTCTCCAGTATGTCTAGTTCCCGTGTTGATGGTCTCCAGTATGTCTAGTAACATTGTAGATTGTCTCCAGTATGTCTAGTTCCCGTGTTGATCATCTCCAGTATATCTAATTCCTGTGTTGATGGTCTCCAGTATGTCTAGTGACATTGTAGATTGTCTACAGTATGCCTACTTCCCGTGTTAATGGTCTCCAGTATGTCTAGTTCCCGTGTCGATGATCTCAAGTTTGTCTCGTTCCCGTGTTGATGGTCTCCAGTATGTCTAGTTCCCGTGTCGATGATCTCAAGTATGTCTAGTTCCGCTGTTCATGGTGTCCAGTATGTCTAGTTCCCTTGATGATGTTCTCCAGTATGTCTAGTACCCGTGTTGATGGTCTCCAGTATGTCTAATTCCCGTGTTGATGGTCTCAAGTATGTCTAATTCCCGTGTTGATGGTCTCCAGTATGTGTATTTCCTGTCGATGGTCTCTAGTATGTCTAGTTCCCGTGTTGATCATCTCCAGTATATCTAGTACCTGTGTTGATGGTCTCCAGTATGTCTAGTGACATTGTAGATTGTCTCCAGTATGTCTAGTTCCCGTGTTGATTGCCTCCAGTATGTCTAGTAACAATGTAGATTGTCTCCAGGATGTCTAGTTCACGTGTTGATCATCTCCAGTATATCTAGTTCCTGTGTTTATGGTCTCCAGTATGTCTAGTTCCTGTGATGATGTTCTCCAGTATGTTTAGTTCCCGGGTTGTTTGTCTCCAGTATGGCTAGTTCCCGTGTTGATGGTCTCCAGTAGGTCTAGTTCCCGTGTAGATGGTCTCCAGTATGTCTAGTTCCCGTGATGATGTTCTCCAGTATGTCTAATTCCCGTGTTGATGGTCTCAAGTATGTCTAATTCCCGTGTTGATGGTCTCCAGTATGTGTAATTCCTGTCGATGGTCTCTAGTATGTCTAGTTCAAGTGTTGATCATCTCCAGTATATCTAGTTCCTGTGTTGATGGTCTCCAGTATGTCTAGTGACATTGTAGATTGTCTCCAGGATGTCTAGTTGCCGTGTTGATGGTCTCCAGTAGGTCTAGTTACCGTGTAGATGGTCTCCAGTATTTCTAGATCCCGTGTTGATGTTCTCCAGTATTTCTAGATCCCGGGTTGATGGTGTCCAGTATGTCTAATTCCCGTGATGATGTTCTCCAGTATGTTTAGTTCCCGGGGTGTTTCTCTCCAGTATGGCTAGTTCCCGTGTTGATGGTCTCCAGTATATTTAGTTCCCGGGGTGTTTGTCTCCAGTATGGCTAGTTCCCGTGTTGATGTTCTCCAGTATATTTAGTTCCCGGGGTGTTTGTCCCCAGTATGGCTAGTTCCCGTGATGATGTTCTCCAGTATATTTAGTTCCCGGGGTGTTTGTCTCCAGTATGGCTAGTTCCCGTGTTGATGGTCTCCAGTAGGTCTAGTTACCGTGTAGATGGTCTCCAGTATTTCTAGATCCCGTGTTGATGGTGTCCAGTATGTCTAGTTCCCGTGTTGATGGTGTCCAGTATGTCTACTTCCCGTGATGATGTTCTCCAGTATGTCTAGTTCCCGTGTTGATGGTCTCCAGTTTGTGTGATTCCTGTCGATGGTCTCTAGTATGTCTAGTTCCCGTGTTGATGATCTCCAGTATGTCGACATCCCATGTTGATGGTATCCAGTATCTCTAGTTCCCGTGATGATTGTCTCCAGTATGTCTAGTTCCCGTGTTGATGGACTCCATTATGTCTAGTTCCCGTGTTGATGGTCTCCAGTATGTCTAGTTCCCGTGTTGATGATCTCAAGTAGGTCTAGATACAGTGTTGATGGTCTCCAGTATGTCTAGTTCCCGTGTTGATGGTCTCCAGTATGTCTAGTTCTCGTGTTGATGATCTCAAGTATGTCTAGATACAGTGTTGATGGTCTCCAGTATGTCTAGTTCCCGTGATGATGGTCTCCAGTATGTCTAGTTCCCGTGTTGATGGTCTCCAGTATGTCTAGATCCTGTGTTGATGGTCTCCAGGTTGTCTAGATCTCGTGTTGATAGCCTCCAGTATGTCTAGTTCCCGTGTTGATTGTCTCCAGTATGTCTAGTAACATTGTAGATTGTCTCCAGTATGTCTAGTTCCCGTGTTGATCATCTCCAGTATATCTAATTCCTGTGTTGATGGTCTCCTGTATGTCTAGTGGCATTGTAGATTGTCTCCAGTATGTCTAGTTCCCGTGTTGATGGTCTCCAGTATCTCTAGTTCCCGTGTTGATGGTCTCCAGTATGTATAGTTCCCGTGTTGATTGTCTTCAGTATGTCTAGTTCCCATGTTGATGGTCTCCAATATGTCTAGTTCCCGTGTTGATGGTCTCTAATATGTCTAGATCCCGTGTTGATGGTCTCCAGTATGTCTAGTTCCCGTGTTGATGGTCTCCAGTATGTCTGGTTACCGAGTGGATGGTCTCCAATATGTCTAGTTCCCATGTTGATGGTCTCTAATATGTCTAGATCCCGTGTTGATGGTCTCCAGTATGTCCAGTTCCCGTATTGATCATCTCCAGTATATCTAGATCCCGTGTTGATGGTCTCCAGTATGTCTAGTTCCCGTGTTGATGGACTCCAATATGTCTAGTTCCCGTGATGATGTTCTCCAGTATGTTTAGTTCCCGTGTTGATGGACTCCAATATGACTAGTTCCCGTGTTGATGGTCTCCAGTAGGTCTAGTTACCGTGTAGATGGTCTCCAGTATGTCTAGTTCCCGTGTAGATGGTCTCCAGAATGTCTAGTTCCCGTGTCGATGGTCTCCAGTATTTCTAGATCCCGGGTTGATGGTCTCCAGTATGTCTAGTTCCCGTGTAGATGGTCTCTAGTATGTCTAGTTCCCGTGTCGATTGTGTCCAGTATGTCTAGTTCCCGTGTCGATGGTGTCCAGTATGTCTAGATCCCGTGTTGATGGTCTCCAGTATGTCTAGATCCCGTGTAGATGGTCTCCAGTATGTCTAGATCCCGTGTTGATGGTATCCAGTATGTCTAGATCCCGTGTAGATGGTCTCCAGTATGTCTAGATCCCGTGTAGATGGTGTCCAGTATGTCTAGATCCCGTGTTGATGGTATCCAGTATGTCTAGATCCCGTGTAGATGGTCTCCAGTATGTCTAGTTTCCGTGTCGATGGTGTCCAGTATGTCTAGATCCCGTGTTGATGGTCTCCGGTATGTCTCGTTCCCGTATTGATGGTATCCAGTATGTCTAGTTCCCGTGTTGATGGTCTCCGGTATGTCTCGTTCCCGTGTTGATGGTATCCAGTATGTCTAGTTCCCGTGTTGATGGTATCCAGTATGTCTAGTTCCGGTGTAGATGGTCTCCAGTATGTCTAGATCCCGTGTAGATGGTCTCCAGTATGTCTAGATCCCGTGTTGATGGTATCCAGTATGTCTAGATCCCATGTAGATGGTCTCCAGTATGTCTAGATCCCGTGTAGATGGTCTCCAGTATGTCTAGATCCCGTGTTGATGGTATCCAGTATGTCTAGATCCCGTGTAGATGGTCTCTAGTATGTCTAGATCCCGTGTAGATGGTGTCCAGTATGTCTAGATCCCGTGTTGATGGTATCCAGTATGTCTAGATCCCGTGTAGATGGTCTCCAGTATGTCTAGTTCCCGTGTCGATGGTGTCCAGTATGTCTAGATCCCGTGTTGATGGTCTCCGGTATGTCTCGTTCCCGTGTTGATGGTATCCAGTATGTCTAGTTCCCGTGTAGATGGTCTCCAGTATGTCTAGATCCCGTGTAGATGGTCTCCAGTATGTCTAGATCCCGTGTTGATGGTATCCAGTATGTCTAGATCCCGTGTAGATGGTCTCCAGTATGTCTAGATCCCGTGTAGATGGTGTCCAGTATGTCTAGATCCCGTGTTGATGGTATCCAGTATGTCTAGATCCCTTGTAGATGGTCTCCAGTATGTCTAGATCCCGTGTAGATGGTCTCCAGTATGTCTAGATCCCGTGTTGATGGTATCCAGTATGTCTAGATCCCGTGTAGATGGTCTCCAGTATGTCTAGATCCCGTGTAGATGGTGTCCAGTATGTCTAGATCCCGTGTTGATGGTATCCAGTATGTCTAGATCCCGTGTAGATGGTCTCCAGTATGTCTAGTTCCCGTGTTGATGGTATCCAGTATGTCTAGATCCCGTGTAGATGGTCTCCAGTATGTCTAGATCCCGTGTAGATGGTCTCCAGTATGTCTAGATCCCGTGTTGATGGTATCCAGTATGTCTAGATCCCGTGTAGATGGTCTCCAGTATGTCTAGATCCCGTGTAGATGGTGTCCAGTATGTCTAGATCCCGTGTTGATGGTATCCAGTATGTCTAGATCCCGTGTAGATGGTCTCCAGTATGTCTAGTTCCCGTGTCGATGGTGTCCAGTATGTCTAGATCCCGTGTTGATGGTCTCCGGTATGTCTCGTTCCCGTGTTGATGGTATCCAGTATGTCTAGTTCCCGTGTTGATGGTCTCCGGTATGTCTCGTTCCCGTGTTGATGGTATCCAGTATGTCTAGTTCCCGTGTAGATGGTCTCCAGTATGTCTAGTTCCCGTGTTGATGGTGTCCAGTATGTCTAGTTCCCGTGTCGATGGTGTCCAGTATGTCTAGATCCCGTGTTGATGGTATCCAGTATGTCTAGATCCCGTGTTGATGGTCTCCGGTATGTCTCGTTCCCGTGTTGATGGTATCCAGTATGTCTAGTTCCCGTGTCGATGATCTCAAGTATGTCTAGTTCCGGTGTTCATGGTGTCCAGTATGTCTAGTTTCCTTGATGATGTTCTCCAGTATGTCTAGTACCCGTGTTGATGGTGTCCAGTATGTCTAGTTCCCGTGTTAATGGTCTCCGGTATGTCTAGTTCCCGTGTTGATGATCTCCAGTATGTCTCGTTCCCGTGTTGATGGTCTCCAGTATGTCTAGTTCCCGTGTCGATGATCTCAAGTATGTCTAGTTCCGGTGTTCATGGTGTCCAGTATGTCTAGTTCCCTTGATGATGTTCTCCAGTATGTCTAGTACCCGTGTTGATGGTCTCCAGTATGTCTAATTCCCGTGTTGATGGTCTCAAGTATGTCTAATCCCCGTGTTGATGGTCTCCAGTATGTGTAGTTCCTGTCGATGGACTCTAGTATGTCTAGTTCCCGTGTTGATCATCTCCAGTATATCTAGTTCCTGTGTTGATGGTCTCCAGTATGTCTAGTGACATTGTAGATTGTCTCCAGTATGTCTAGTACCCGTGTTGATGGTC
This sequence comes from Gibbula magus, assembly GCA_936450465.1. Classification (NCBI taxonomy): domain Eukaryota; kingdom Metazoa; phylum Mollusca; class Gastropoda; order Trochida; family Trochidae; genus Gibbula; species Gibbula magus. The sequence continues at coordinate 46,075,417 of OW388304.1, read as the reverse complement.
TCCAGTATGTCTAATTCCCGTGTTGATGGTCTCAAGTATGTCTAATTCCCGTGTTGATGGTCTCCAGTATGTGTAGTTCCTGTCGATGGTCTCTAGTATGTCTAGTTCCCGTGTTGATGGTCTCCAGTATATCTAGTTCCTGTGTTGATGGTCTCCAGTATACCTAGTTCCTGTGTTGATGGTCTCCAGTATGTCTAGTTCCTGTGTTGATGATCTCCAGTATGTCTAGTTCCCGTGTCGATGGTCTCCAGTATATCTAGTTCCTGTGTTGATGGTCTCCAGTATATCTAGTTCCCATGTTGATGGTCTCCAGTATGTCTAGTTCCCATGTTGATGGTCTCCAGTATGTCTAGTTCCCGTGTCGATGATCTCAAGTATGTGTAATTCCTGTCGATGGTCTCTAGTATGTCTAGTTCAAGTGTTGATCCTCTCCAGTATATCTAGTTCCTGTGTTGATGGTCTCCAGTATGTCTAGTGACATTGTAGATTGTCTACAGTATGCCTAGTTCCCGTGTTGATGGTCTCCAGTATGTATAGTTCCCGTGTTGATTGTCTTGGGTATGTCTAGTTCCCATGTTGATGGTCTCCAGTATGTCTAGTTCCCGTGTTGATGGTCTCCAGTATGTCTAGTAACATTGTAGATTGTCTCCAGGATGTCTAGTTGCCGTGTTGATCATCTCCAGTATATCTAGTTCCTGTGTTGATGGTCTCCAGTATGTCTAGTGACATTGTTGATTGTCTACAGTATGCCTAGTTCCCGTGTTGATGGTCTCCAGTATCTCTAGTTCCCGTGTTGATTGTCTTGGGTATGTCTAGTTCCCATGTTGATGGTCTCCAGTATGTCTAGTTACCGTGTGAATGGTCTCCAATATGTCTAGTTCCCGTGTTGATGGTCTCTTATATGTCTAGATCCCGTGTTGATGGTCTCCAGTATGTCTAGTTCCCGTGTTGATGGTCTCCAGTATGTCTAGTTCCCGTGTTGATCATATCCAGTATATCTAGATCCCGTGTTGATGGTCTCTAGTAGGTCTAGTTACCGTGTAGATGGTCTCCAGTATTTCTAGATCCCGTGTTGATGGTGTCCAGTATGTCTAGTTCCCGTGTTGATGGTGTCCAGTATGTCTACTTCCCGTGATGATGTTCTCCAGTATGTCTAGTACCCGTGTTGATGGTATCTAGTATGTATAATTCCCGTGTTGATGGTCTCCAGTATGTCTAGTACCCGTGTTGATGGTATCTAGTATGTCTACTTCCCGTGATGATGTTCTCCAGTATGTCTAGTACCCGTGTTGATGATCTCAAGTATGTCTAATTCCCGTGTTGATGGTCTCCAGTATGTGTAATTCCTGTCGATGGTCTCTAGTATGTCTAGTTCCCGTGTTGATGATCTCCAGTATGTCTAGATCCCGTGTTGATGGTCTCCAGTATGTCTAGTTCCCGTGATGATGGTCTCCAGTATGTCTAGTTCCCGTGTTGATGATCTCAAGTAGCTCTAGATACAGTGTTGATGGTCTCCAGTATGTCTAGTTCCCGTGATGATGGTCTCCAGTATGTCTAGTTGCCGTGTTGATGGTCTCCAGTATGTCTAGTTACCGTGTTGATGGTCTCCAGTATGTCTAGATCCTGTGTTGATGGTCTCCAGTTTGTCTAGATCTCGTGTTGATAGCCTCCAGTATGTCTAGTTCCCGTGTTGATTGTCTCCAGTATGTCTAGTTCCCGTGTTGATCCTCTCCAGTATATCTAGTTCCTGTGTTGATGGTCTCCAGTATGTCTAGTGACATTGTAGATTGTCTCCAGTATTTCTAGTTCCCGTGTTGATGGTCTCCAGTATCTCTAGTTCCCGTGTTGATGGTCTCCAGTATGTATTGTTCCCGTGTTGATTGTCTTCAGTATGTCTAGTTTCCATGTTGATAGTCTCCAGTATGTCTAGTTACCGTGTGGATGGTCTCCAATATGTCTAGTTCCCATTGTTGATGGTCTCTAATATGTCTAGATCCCTTGTTGATGGTCTCCAGTGTGTCTAGTTCCCGTGTTGATGGTCTCCAGTATGTCTGGTTCCCGTGTTGATCATCTCCAGTATATCTAGATCCCGTGTTGATGGTCTCCAGTATGTCTAGTTTCCGTGTTGATCGTCTCCATTATGTCTAGTTCCCGTGTTGATGGTCTCCAATATGTCTAGTTACCGTGTTGTTGATCTCCAGTATGTTTAGATCCCGTGTTGATGGTTTCCAGTATATCTAGATCCCGTGTTGAAGGTCTCCAGTATGTGTAGTTGCCGTGTTGATAGTCTCCAGTATGTCTAGTTACCGTGTTGTTGATCTCCAGTATGTTTAGATCCCGTGTTGATGGTTTCCAGTATATCTAGATCCCGTGTTGAAGGTCTCCAGTATGTGTAGTTGCCGTGTTGATAGTCTCCAGTATGTCTAGTTACCGTGTTGTTGATCTCCAGTATGTCTAGTTTCCGTGTTGATGGTTTCCAGTATATCTAGATCCCGTGTTGAAGGTCTCCAGTATGTCTAGTTGCCGTGTTGATAGTCTCCAGTATGTCTGGTTACCGTGTTGATAGTCTCCAGTATGTCCAGTTGCCGTGTTGATAGTCTCCAATATGTCTAGTTCCCGTGATGATGTTCTCCAGTATGTTTAGTTCCCGGGTTGTTTGTCTCCAGTATGTCTAGGTCCCGTGATGATGTTCTCCAGTAAAAATCATTATCTCCCTTGATTAGTTCAGCTGTCTATTTCACGCTCCTCTGAAAATCTCCTCACAACATTTAAATATCAAAGGTATAACATTTATACTGATACATACAGTCCGATGGGTATCTCTGTCGACTGGTGGAGAGGCAGGATTGGAACTTTCGTGCCTCTAAAGGGTTTGAAACAGATCGAGAAAGTTATACCCTACACTGCGACAAGTCAATGGACGACGGGTGTGGATATGTGCTACAGGTTGTTATTGTGTGGTACGTTATTGTGTTTTGTGATGTGCACAGGATCATTCTTAGGAACAAGGATGAAGGATTTTGGATCAAACCTTATTCCCCCAGCTTCTACATGCCCACAAGGTGAGACGTGTTATCGATCGGTTGATGTGACGTCAGTGTTAACATGTCGAAAACAGGTATCACTAGAACTATATACTTTGCCCTGTGTGATAGCTGCACCTTCTGTGATCCACCTAGCTGGAGATATTGAACTGAACCCAGGTCCATTTACTAAGGAGTTAGAGGCATTGAAGACAGAAATAGTTAGACAAATTAAAGATTCAGAGGAAAGATTGTCTACCGGCATGAAATCCATTATAGAGGACATAAAATCAATGAAATCCGATATCTCAGAGTTGAAAAGTGACCTACAAGTGAGCATCGAAGAACAGAATGTTATGAGACAGGACATCGATGAATTGATAACTAGAACTGACACTCTGGACTCGTACACTGGTAACCTCGAGGATCGTATCGAGGATCAGGAACGGAGATGCAGGCAAAATAATATGATCATGTACGGTATCCCAGAGAGTGAGAGAGAGACTTACACGGAGAGTAAAGCCAAAGTATTGGATATTCTCAATGAGGCTAGACACTCTAAAGACTTACCCCCACTTGTTGCCAGAGACATTGAGAAAGCACATCGTATCTCCAGTAAATCTACCGACAAAATAAGACCTGTCATTGTTCGTATGTGTCACTGGGAAGACAAATGGCATTTTATGAAATTGAGAAACGTTCTTAAGGAGAAAGACATAGGAATTGCTAACGATATGACAAATCACCAAAGAAAAGAACTGCAGAGACTGAGATCGGAGCACCCAGACACACGATTCTACTACAAAGGTAACCAGCTTGTCAGAGAATCCAGAGAGGAGAGTGTCGTACGGGATCGCGTGGCTCATTCCGAGAGGAGAACGGGGAACCAGAGAGGGGGTGATCGACCGATGAGGAATCGCACTCTGAGATCCAACTCTCAGACTTCTCAAAAGGTACACTCACAATAGGGGCGGGGCCAGGCCTATGTGACGTCACACAGGGATTGTCAGACGCTTCACAACGACAACAACGATTCACAAGAACAGTGTGCTGAGGACTGTGACAGTTATATGACCTTCTTATTCTGGAACATTTCAGGAATCTAACAGAAACTAACAGAAACTGACTTTTATAATTATATACTTTCATTTGATATTGTGGGAATTACGGAAACATGGTGTGCAAATTTGGACTTATAAAACATATTTAAAGATTACCAGATATTTAGTAAAGATGCTGATAAATTGTCTACATGTGGCAGGCACTCTGGTTGGATTGTGGTACTAATCAAAAAACATATTGCAAACAATATTAAATGGTATAAGATTTCAGAAAATACTATCTTTAGCTTATTTGACAAAGCATGCATTGTTTGATTACGATAATGACTTACTCTATGCGTGTGCCTATATCCACCCAGAGGGTTCAACATGGTATGAGAAGTTAAGCGCTCATTATAAAAACGGAATAACTATTTCCCAAGAAAACCTTATAGACATTCTTTAAGATTATGAAAATATTCATGTATTACGTGGGGGTGATTTAAATGCTAGGACAGGAACCAAATGTGACTTTGTGGAGGATGACATTCTGGAATACACCGAGAAAAACAGTAATTCTATGTGGGAATTCATAGTTGATTCATTCAATTTAGAGCGCTTCTCTTGTGACAAAGTCGTAAATAATTTTGGAAAATGCCTTTTAGATTTATGTTCAGTTTTGAATATTCATATCATGAATGGGAGATGCGGTCACGATAAAACATTGGCGACTTTACATTTCTAGGTGTTAATTGGACTAGTGTTATTGATTACATTATAACGTCGACATCATTGTTTGACAATGTTACCAGCTTTGGAATAGAGTCTCGCTCTGAGTCGTCACACCTCCCTGTGACCCTAAAATTACGTGCGCTTCACAAACGTCCGTTTACATCTGATAAACAAGAACATGATCATTCGAAATCATTTAGGTTTGTTTGGGATAGCAATGAATTACAAACATTTAGAGATAATCTCTTTTCTGATTCTATTCAAGAACTACTCGACAAATCTATGGATAGTGCCATGTTTAATATTGATACGAGTGTAAGTTTGTTAACAGATGCGTTATGTTAAGCTGCCTCAAGTATGAAAAAACAAAATGGAAAATATAAATACGATGCGAGCAAGGGGAATACATGTAAATGGTTTGATGCCGAATGCGATCGTTTGAAAAAAGAAAGATGTCGATATTTAAATCACTTTAGGAAAAATAAAACGATTGAGAACTTCGTGAATTCCATATAGCTAGAAACAAGCATAGTGAAACTTGCAAACGAAAGCAACAGAAATATTGAAGTGATAGACAACATGACTTAGAGAAAAGCATTAATAATTCTAAACAATTCTGGTCCGAACTTAGAAGTCTGGGCAACCAACGTAATTCAAACGAGATTGATATCAGTGACTGGCATGATTATTTCTAAGATCTATTCTCCTCTTCTATAGATATTAGGAATGATACTCTATTTGATACAGACGTTAATGGCAGTCAAGCTTCATTACAAACAGACTCTAGATTACAGTTTGCTAATGATATTTTAGATTCACCTATTAGCAGAGAAGACATTCTCGACAGTATTCGCCATCTGAAGTGTAATAAAGCTCCGGGAATAGACAATATACTGCCGGAATTCTTTAAAAACTCGACAGATATTTTGCTACCGTATTTAGAATTACTATTTAATGTGATATTAGAAAATGGAAAATTTCCTGAATCATGGTCTCTTGGAGTTATTGTCCCGATACATAAACAAGGTAGTAAACAAGACATGAATAATTACAGAGGTATCACTCTTTTAAGCATCCTCGGCAAGGTATTCACCTATATTATTAACAAGAGACTGTGAGCTGAATATTTTATCGTGTGGCCTCTAATAATTGCATAGAAGTGTTTCAAAAAAATGTTTTCACTAATCTTTAACACTTTATCTCCATCCTGATCTCGGCAGTTATTTTGCTCAGCAATCTCTTTAATAATATCCTTTAATTCGCGCACATACATGTATTCTGGATCATCATGTAGCAGACTAGAGTTAAATTTCCAGAAACCCTTTCCTGTATCAAGGAATGTAAACTCAATTTATATAGAGATCAAAGAATGATCTGCTCAATGACTAGGCTCTAATTTTGAAGTTACAACAGGCTTTTCTAGATTCTTACTCTCAAGAAAGAAATCTAAACATGCTTGCGTTAATGGTTTCGATTTTCTTCACGTATATCATTTTACATCAATATTTGATTCGCGCCATGGATCGTTTAGGTTTAGTTCATCTATCATATCAAGTACAGCTTCCTTTGATTTAGGATTATTTATAATTAAGTAGTTAAATGTATCTTTAGATTGGTCTTGAACTAGATTAAGGTATCCGCATATGATATTTGTTTCCGTTTCCAGACTCTGTATTTTGGTTTTGATTTCATGATAAAATTCTGGTGTATCTACATTCGGACCATAAATATTTGTAACACTTAATATTTCTTCTCTGTTTTTATCTTAAGTATCAAAAAGTTTCCATTATCGTCATCTTTTATTCTTTGAGGATTTCAAATTCAAAATGATCTCTTAATAGAATGGCTACACCTTTAGGTTGACTTGTATAAGAACTAAATCGGACTTCTGAGGAGTCCCATTCCAATTTAATCTTCTGCTCAATATTTCTAGTAAAGTGTGTATCCAGGATAAGTATATGTTACCCTTCCATTGTTCATATTTTCAAATACATCGATTCTTTTTTTTTCATTATTGAGACCTTGACAATTTGCAGAGTAGATATTGAGTGTATGCGTCATGTCAAAATATGTATGGGGTTAACCAAATAGCGTGAATGCGATATAGTCGATTGATCTACCGTTAGCTGTCCTAAGTTTTGTGTGTCACAAAACATCTTACGAAGTGAAAGTGAATATAAAGTGATAATCAACATGAACATAAACAAGTAAAGAGGGGACATATTGACTTCCGTCATTGTTTCAATGAACCAAAGTTAAAGAATGCCAAAGCGCAAGGTAGTCAAACAAAGTGTAATAACATAATGACTCCCTTAGAATGGATTGTAATGAAAATGTTACAAGTTATAACATCCGTGATAGGTTCATTAGCAGGCGACTAATACTCATCATATAATGTCCATTTTCAAAAGAGAGTTTTTAATTAAGACAGTAATCACTGAGTAGTGTCCAATATTTCCAAAACGAATGCCCTTGTGTAAAAATTGCTCAATTCAATTATGGTAATCCGGAGATTGGATACACAATACAATTCTCTAACGCAGCACAAACCAAGCGTTGAGCTGCACGTGCTTTCCGTGCTCACTAGAATGGTTTTAGGCTGTGCCCACACTACGTCCGATTTGTTTACGATGCGTCACGCATTACTTTGCTTTGCGTTTTACCGGCATCTCTAGTGTATAGTATTTTTAAAATTATTTATATCCACATAATAGTCTTACAAAACATGTTTAAGAAATTTCAATATTATCTTCAGAAAAGATAGTATGTATATGTATATGTATATGTCGGCAACAAAGCTAGATAAAAAGCGGGATTTGTAATTATGGATCAAGATATAATAATAGCAGGCATGATACATAGGCCTACCCACGTTCCTTCCATGTGGTTTGAGTGGGGAAACCCCTGGAGAAGTGTGGAATATGACGTAAGATAGGGAATCCTCCTTGCGATTCGTTTGCGAAACCTATTTTCATCGCATCGGATCGCATCGCATTGACGCATCGGACGAAGTGTGCGCGGAAAAAACACTGTCTGTCTGTTTTTTTTAACGCATCGCACTGCTTATGGTTTGTCTAAAGTCTTAGGCGGGGTTTACACTACGTCCGTTTTTGTGATGCGATGCGTTAAAAATAATCGCATCAGAATGCAACACGTTATTTTCAATGAATTGTCATACACTACGTCCGTTTTTTTCAAAAACCTGTTCTATTTTATTCGCATCGCATTCACAATCGCATTGGAATTCCCTATATGACGTCATATTTTCATCATCTGAAGGGATATTTCCCATCACGTGTAGGCAAAGCAGTCATACAAAAAGTATGCCAACAGACATCTGTACATCAAAACATACAGACATACATTCAGACATGTATACATACACACATGTGCACACACACACACACACACACACACACACCGTCGCCATGTCTTGATAATTGCTTTTCGGGTTTGAAAAGCTTCATACTCCACTTCTTTGTCATTCTGCAATTCGAGGTAAGAACCATAATGCCTCTGGGCATAATCCTCCAGTTCGGGTTGAGTGATCCCTCTCTGTTCTTAAGTTTCAACTGGAGGTACATCGTCGGTAATCAGACCAATGAAGCGAGACATCTGTAAAACCTGTTGTTTCTATATATATAATTATACAAAACACCCATCGTACACACACCTACGTGCATCTATACACATATACATGTACATGTACATACATAACATATAGAACTACAACAATCGCGCATGCAAAACGCGTGTAGTGTAAACCCCCAAATCGCATGCGTCAACGCAACGCGATTTATTCTGACGAAGTGTAATTTGGTTTTTATGCTAAAAGTCTAAATTTCTAAAAAAAAAATATAGACGATGTTTGTGATTAAAAGCAATGATTGTAGCCGGATATACTCACCGGAGACTGACAAACATGTTGACACAACACAACACAATGCAATAGCACATTATGATGATAATGATATAGAGAGTATGTAGAGTTTGTATTGATAGTATTGTTTGATTTACAGCGAACAAACGTTTCATTTTACAGTTTGCTGGGGGTATTGAACACTGTAATTGTTCAACGAACCGTTGTGAATTGAGCCGCATACTAATAACAGAAAAGGGTGTTTTTCAGTTCAAAAAGTGTAATTTAAAAGATATTCAGATTGCAGTATTAGAAAATAAATTAGTCAGTCGAGACCAGAACCAGTAGATGTTCTATCAGAACTAGTTTCACTGTAAAGGTCGGGTATGAGAACCAGTAGATGCTCTATCAGAACTAGTTTCACTGTAAAGGTCGGGTATGAGAACCAGTAGATGCTCTACCAGAACTAGTTTCACTGTAAAGGTCGGGTATGAGAACCAGTAGATGTTCTATCAGAACTAGTTTCACTGTAAAGGTCGGGTATGAGAACCAGCAGATATTCTATCAGAACTAGTTTCACTGTAAAGGTCGGGTATGAGAACCAGTAGATGTTCTATCAGAACTAGTTTCACTGTAAAGGTCGGGTATGAGAACCAGTAGATGTTCTATCAGAACTAGTTTCACTGTAAAGGTCGGGTATGAGAACCAGTAGATGTTCTATCAGAACTAGTTTCACTGTAAAGGTCGGGTATGAGAACCAGTAGATGTTCTATCAGAACTACTTTCACTGTAAAGGTCGGGTATGAGAACCAGTAGACGTTCTATCAGAACTAGTTTCACTGTAAAGGTCGGGTATGAGAACCAGTAGATGTTCTATCAGAACTAGTTTCACTGTAAAGGTCGGGTATGCGGATCCTTTGTCTCATCACTATCTCTGCTCCCACAACTCTCACCCTCGTCCAGAGATTCTGTTTCTGTCGGCTTGTGTTTTCGCTGATATTCGCTTATAGGGAGTCGGTCCGCTGCTTTGATAACAATCATATTCACTCTAGGCTCATCGAACTTCAGTTTTTCAACGAAAAAGTTTCTCAGCTTGTTTTCTACATCTTCATGTTATATTTCGGGCAGGCCATAGAATAGGAGATTAGGTTTTCTATCATGTGTATCCTTTAAAGTAGACTGTCGCTCAAGATAGTTATAGGCTTGTTTAATATCTGCTAGTTCCGCGCCAAGTTCAGCCGTTCCGTCACGTTGCACAGCGACGTCGTGTTCAACACTATCAGCTTTAGTTTTCAGCTCATTAATCGCGTCCTTTATATCATCGATAGAGTTTATCAAGTCGCTTTTCAACCTCTAGTATAAGTTCTCGCAGTCTCTTTTCGGACGCTCTAACAATCTCATTCATGCTTGCCGTGTTTGTCTGTGTTATGTTAAGTTTGTTCTCACGGTAAGTCTATGTTTATATTTTAAATAATCTTTTGTAATTGTTTTTTATAACATTCCTATTCTTCGTTTATTCATATGAGGGTTTTTATATATCTCACTGCTATGCTAATTACGCACATCATCTCATACTGTCATGCTGATAACACACCTAGTCTCACACTGTCATCCAGATAACACACCTCACCTCACACTGTCATGCTCATAACACACCTCACCTCACGATGTCATGCTGATAACACATCACACCTCACCTTACAATGCCATGCCGATAACACACATCATCTCGTTTCACACTACCATGCTGATAGCACACCTCACCTAACCTCTCACTGCCATATTGATAACAAACCTCACCTCACACTATCGTGTTAATATCGCACTTCATACTGCCATTCTGAGTACACACATCAGCTCACAGTGCCATGCTGATAACACACGTTACCTCCCACTCCCATGCTGATTGCACACGTTACCTCCCACTCCCATGCTGATTGCACACGTAACCTCCCACTCCCATGCTGTTTGCACACCTCACCTTACCTCACATTGCCATACTGATAACACACCTCACCTCCCACTCCCATGCTGATAACACACCTCACCTCACACTGCCATGCTGATAACACACGTAACCTCCCGCTCCCATGCTGATAACACACGTAACCTCCCACTCCCATGCTGATAACACACGTAACCTCCCGCTCCCATACTAATAACACACCTCACCTCACACTGCCATGTTGATAACACACCTAATTTTACGAAAGTAAAAAGTTATACTAGAGATACATGGATTTCCTAAACGTTCTACCTGATCATACAAATTTAGTTACTTTTGATGTTAAAAGTTTATATCCCAATATTCCTCATAAACTGGGACTGGAAGCAATAGAATATTGGATCGATAAACATCCACAGCTATTATCTGATAGATTTAGCAAATCTTTTATACTTAAAAGTGTAAACTTAATTTTGAAAAACAGCGTTTTCTTCTTTCATGGTGTACATTACAGACAAATTAAAGGTACAGCTATGGGTAAAAAAATGGCGCCAACATACGCAACCTTAGTACTCAGATATATTGAAAATAACTTAGTTAATAAGTTAGAGGAAAAATTAGGAAGTGAAATTTGTAATCACTTCATTGAAAATTGGCACAGATTTTTAGATGACTGTTTTATATTATGGCAATTTAGTAAGTCCCATCTGGATACATTCCACAAGACATTGAATAGCATGAATGAACACATTGTATTTACAATGGAAACTAGGATTGCCACAGGCAATACTTAGGTCTTCAAGACTTCTGCTTGACCTTGAACTTCATGTTGGACTCTCGGTTATTCATCAGATTCTCTGCTTTAAAATGAGCTATCAAACTTGTCTCTATCTTCAATAGTTATTTTACAAAAATTCTCCAAAGACAATGACCCTCTGAAACCCTCGCTAATTAATGGACCCGTACATGATCTAAAAGTTAAATTTTTAAAATGCTGTAACACGGACAGGTTTTGATCTAGAGCTGAGGGTGATAGATTCATATAAACAGCAGTCTTTCAGCTTCCAAATGATCTATTGTATGAGTCTCTATGTATTGCAGATCTTGAGAAAAAGATTTTTGAAGAAGTGTACCCTAAAAACCCAAAATATCGAAAATTTTACAGTTTTTCTAAAATAGCGAAAAATCTATTATTACGGCCTAAACCCGCTATAGTCCTAAGCGATGAGCAATGTTGTTGCCCACATTTTGGTGGTAGTTTTGTGCAATTATCTTGATAAGTTTTCGAGATAATGCAATTTGATTTTTTTTCATGTTTTGAGTTACCTCCCCTTTTAGAGGCTGAAAATAAAAAATAGGATTTCGTACGACACAAGCTTACATCTAGGCCCATTACTTCAACCAATTTAATTGATAAAGGTGTAGTCAATTTTGTTGTAAACGAGACACAAACAGAGTTAGGTCACTGCAAATTCATTGACCGAAAATCTGCAATTTCAAAAAGGTCATTTTTCAAAATGCTGTAACCCGGAAACGGTTTGATCTAGAGCTGTGGTTGATAGATTCATATAAACAGCAGTATTTCAGCTTCCAAATGAGCGATTGTATGAGTCTCTATGTATTGCCGATCTTGAGAAGAAGATTTTTTTAAGAATAATACCCTCAAAACCCAAAATATCGAAAAATTTACAGTTTTTTCTAAAATAGCGAAACAAATTTTATTATGGCCGAAAACCACTATGACATCATTCGATGAAACAAGTTGTCGCCTACGTTTTGGTGCAATTTGTTTGCAAATAAGTTAATAAGTTTTTGAGATATTGCAATTTGAATTTTTTTCACATTTTGAGTTACCTCCCCTTTAAGAGGCCGAAAATAAAAAAATCGGGCTCCGTATGGCACGAGCTTATACCTATGCCCATTAATTGTGCCAGTTTAATTGATATTGGTGCAGTAAATTTTGCTGTACACGGCGCACCAAAAAAGTACAAATAATAATAAGGAAAACAAAATCAGGATAAGAACAATAGGTCTTCACGACATACGTCTTGAAGACCTAAAAAATCAGGATAAGAACAATAGGTCTTCATGTCTTTCGTCTTGAAGACCTAATAAAAAGAATTCGGATAAGAACAATAGGTCTCAACGACATACGTCTGAAGACCTAACAAGTGACAGTGAACTATCTTTCTTGGATACTGTTGTGAAAATATCGGAGGGATGTTTAGAAACGGACATATATTATAAACCTACCGATATTAAGCAAAATTTGGATTTGTTATCATGTGACCTATCACATACTAAGAGATGTATCCCCTACATCTTACCCAGACGTATCTGCATGATCTGTTCAAATGAAGATACAAGGAACATCAGACTCAGAGAACCCAAAGTGTTACTACATAAAAGAGGATATCCACCATTTCTCGTCGAGGATGGAATTAATAAGACATTATCCATCGATAGAAAAGAACTCTTACAAGTAAAGAAGAAAGAAAAATCCGAAACAATCGACATTGCATATGTCTCAACTCATAATCCACTCTCCTTTTTTTCCACAATATAAAACAAAATACACCTATTTTAATGTGTGATGAAAACCTGTGTAAAATTGTTGATAATTTAAAGTTTATCAAAAGTAAACGCCAGGGAAAAACTTTTAAGCAACTATTAACTAAGGCTACATTTGAGATAAACAGTACTCCTCCGGAGTACGGAGTTTCCAAATGTAACAGAGGCAATTGTGGAACATGTCCATATTTACAAGAAGGTCCGAGTGTGAAATTTAAGAACAAAACAGAGAGATTTTATGTGCGATTCAATACTGACTGTTCAGCAAAAACATTATATATGTCATTGTTTGTCAAGGATGTTCTTGTGAATATATAGGACAAACTGAGTGTCTCAGAGACAGAGTCCGGGTACATAAACAACAAATAAAATGTCCAGAGACTCGTTGTATACCACTTGCTCAAAAAAAACAAAGAAATTACATTTAAAATAGTTCCTTTTTACAAAATGGAAACAAATGATAGGATGGTGAGATAATTCAAAGAAGACTATTTCATTAATATATAAGACCTAAACTTAATGTTCAATAATGAAATTATACATTATACATTATTTACTCTGTTGGGCCTACATGTACAATGAGTCCACTCTACGGCTTGCTGTATTATGACGTCATACCATTGTTACGTCACTATCATTGTGACATCGTAACGTAACGCTCTGTGTTTTTTTGACTTTTGAATATTTGTGACTGTATACTTGTCAAACTTTTTTGTAATGTTGTCATGGTGACGTGACGTCATAAACAATGCTATGACGTCACGCTTCGTATATGACGTTGCGTTCTAAATCCGGCGACGGTGGGCCGCCAGCCTATGATTGAAAGTGGATTTTAGCGTATTTTCATTAATTTCACGACTTCGGTAATAAACAGAATATCATATTCGTGTCTATGTCATACTATGTTTACGACACTCGTGCCTGAATATCAGTAGATCCCTCGCTCTCGCTCGGGATATATAAAAAAGCATTTCGACTTGTTTACAAGTCTCTTCAACAGTGTGGAGCATTTTCAACATGGCGAATATATAGGTAGCTTAAACAATGTACAATAGACGTTGATTGATTGGTAAGTGAAAAGTGGTTAGCTTGATTAGCACACAATAAACTATTTACGAGGGATTAAAATTTGAGTCATTGCAGGTCTCACATCCTGTCCCACAGTCAATGAATTGATCATTTGTTTCAATTGCATAATTGACATTTCTTGCATACATGTAGTTTCGGGGAGTATACGATTTTGTGCTTCTTGAAAAAGTTCTTCTTATAAAATAAAATTTACTCCAAAGACCTTTTTTTCATGGTGTTTGGAGAGGAATCTAAAGAGGTGTTATTAAAGTCAATGTTTGTTGTTTCTGTTGGTGACAGTCTGATTAAAATCGACCTTGTTACGAGGAATAAAATTTGCAAAATTATGCATCTACCGGGATACGAACAGGTTCTGTAGATTCCTCTACACAAATTCTGAAAACACCCCGTATAGGCGCATGTTCCGGATCAGTTTAGCACAGCCAAATCCCAGTCAAATAGCTGACCAATCACCACGTAGTTTTTAAACGGTCACTGTTTTGAAAGCATTCGGAACAGACCAAAGGATAGTTGTTTGGAGTTATCTGCCCCTAGATTCTCGCACCGAAAGCATTTGTTGGGCGTCTTTTGATTGGTTACCTCAATTGCGCTCGAACACGCCGATATGAGTTCGTATCCCGGTAGACATTATTTTGCAATTTTTATTCCACGGAAAACCGTCGATTTTAATCAGACTGCTGTTGGTGACACAGTGGTTTGGTCGGTTGCACTTGTGTTGGTTTGGTCTAAGTCCTCAGTTGATGATAACACTGGGGACTGATTCATCCCCTCTATCGAGAAGGATCCATCTGATTCGTAGTGATGATAATCAGTTTGATCCATATATTTGTCTCTGTTTGGAACTGCAAGTGGTTTTCTGTTACGATTTCCTCTCTCCTTGCGAACTCTGTGGTTTCCGACCTGCTTACTTCCGCAGTATGCAATGTTTCTTTTTTTCTTCTGTACATTTGATTGTCTTGCCAAAGGCAGATTTATTAACCAGTCTTCTTTTTTCATCCACAATTTAACACTTTTATTTTCTTCCCTTATAATGTCATTCTTCCAGACTTCCAACAGTTTATCCTGCAAGGAATCACTGAAGGCATTTATCTGACATATATCCGTCTATCCTATGGTATGTTTGCACATATCTTACATGTTCATTCAGAAGATTGTGGGTCTCCTTTTCCACTTGCTGTATGGAAAATTGCTTCCTCAGCTCATCTGATGTAAATCCATTTCCCTTTTCCAGAAATTCATTCGGAATGTAAGGGATTGGTATTTCTAGAAAGTCACTGTATATTTCTGCAGTCCGTTTAGTTCGAACAGCATTGTAATAGGCCTGCTTTCTTTCATTTAGCTTCCGTCGCCATGTCTTGATCATTGCTTTTCGGGTTTGAAAAGCTTCATACTCCACTTCTTTGTCATTCTGCAATTCGAGGTGTGAACCATAATGCCTCTGGGCATAACCCTCCAGTTCGGGTTGAGTGATCCCTCTCTGTTCTTCAGTTTCAACTGGAGGTACGTCGTCGGTAAGCAGACCAATGAAGCGAGACATCTGTAAAACCTGTTGTTTCTATATATATATATATATATATAAATATATATATATATATATATATATATATATATATATATATATATATATATATATATATATACCATATATATACCTCCTTAAATATTCAGGTTATGTTCGTCCTAGCACAATATTGGTCATGTATCAACTATGTATTTCTTCAAATATAATTGTTCCATGGGCCATGCGGCCTGAAATACGAAATAAACTTGATTGATTGATTGATTGGATTGGTTATAACATACCTCACCTCACACTGCCATGCTAATTACACACCTCACCTCACACTGCCATCACCTCACACGGCTATGCTGTTACACTCCTCATCTAACACATCACACTTCCATGCTGATAACACAACTCACCTCACTACACACTGCCAATCTGATAACACACCTCACCTCACACTGCCAATCTGATAACACACCTCACCTCACACTGCCAATCTGATAACACACCTCACCTCAAACTGCCAATCTGATAACACACCTCACCTCACACTGCCAATCTGATAACACACCTCACCTCACCTCACCTCACACTGCAGTATCTCTTCAATGTGTCTTTTGCTGGTCTCCGAGCCACATGGGTAAGAGAGGGTTAGACGGACATAAAGTATGTTGTATAGTTTATTGCATTTTTCTCATTGTAACCATAGTAAACTGAGCTCAAAATATGGAAAACCTAGAATAAAACACGATTAACTCTAATTGAAACACGAAAGCCTCAAAATGAAACACGAAAAATCAAACTGAAACACGAAATACTCAAAATGAAAAGTGAAAATCTGATTCATGAATTTCTAAGAAACTACCTCCTCTGCCCAAAGTGACATGATAATACTTTTTAAAAGACTATTTTAACTATTTTGATATCAATTTGAATTTATTTTCAAAAAAGATTACCGGTACACAGTTTGTTTCCCTGTAATTCTATATTTGATGGCTTATGTAGGATGAAAGAGATTTCCACTGCGCGTTGAATAGGGTTTGCAACACCTTTTTACTGTGATCATTGGTAGAACGTTCCAAACACGACGTAAACTGAGGCACGTGAGCTAGAGCAAATTGTGAATTAAGCTTTGAGCTAGCCTGTTGCTGAATATCAACATATGCTGATCTTACAAACTGTAAATTGAAAACAAACTCCCATCGTGTACTATATTTCCTGTTGAAAAAGTCAAAATAGAAAAAGGTAGATACAAAACTTGTATTGACGAATTCGTAAATGATTCGTAATTGATTCGGCAACATTCCTCCAATTCGTGGCATTCGTGAACAACTTTTCATTTGTTCAAAGATTTTCAAGAATCAACTACGAATTGTTCACTCGTAGTTACTTCGTAAACTATATTCATAACTAACTCGTGTAGTTCGTAACAAGTTCGTAAACAGTTCTTGGAAATTCGTGGTTGATAATTTTGATTGTCTCACCCCGAATTACTAACGAATCATCTACGAATCATTTACGAATGTCCCGAATTAAGGACGAACATTCGTAGTGTATTCGCAACTGTTTAATTTCTTAATCATTTCGCACAATTCGTACATAATTCGTAAACAATTCGTAAATATTTCGTATCTGTTTCATATGGTTTCAGCATAAAAATCTACGAATTTTCGTACAAATGAAATTGCTGTTCACGAATTTTGCCGAATGTTTACGAATTTACACAATCAACTATTCATGGCTATTCGTAATAATTTGACTCGTAGTGAAATAGGGGCATTACAAAATGAGTTTCTCTACTTTCAAATGAGCGTTCGATAACGTCTCTGTCTTTCTAAAAATATTCAAAGAAAATAGCCATCGAGATTGGCTTCGAATAAAGGCATACTTGGCGAAACAGGTTGTTATAACATGCATATGTCAATGAGAGTAATTACATTTAGCTTTAAACTTAATAGAATACCTATCTATGGTGGCTGATGCCTGCCATCTGCATCTTCGCTACTTCGTGATTTTCGAACCCCGGGCGAAATAGCGAAGAAACGATGCGAAATAGCGAGGTAACGATGCGAAGTACAAATGTAGCTAAAGGGCAATGTGAAGTAGCGAAGACGCGAATGGCATATACCAGCCATCATAACTATCAATGTTATCACTTTACAATAATTGTTATCGTTAGATGCTCGTGGAAATCAGTCATGTGCTGCAGATGTGAGACCTTTTTTTATAACCAAATGGATTTGCGTGTGCCTGGTTTAATCAAAATGTTGGCGACAGGCACATATTGTGTTAATGTTTACAAAAAACTAATGTAAGATGAGTTTTACAAAACTTGTCCGAACCAGTCAATTCATCCAGTTATTTATGTAACTGTTGACTTAGAAATGATCTTTTAGAAGGAATGTTTTTTAAAATAATACATTTTTCTATTCTCTATTGTATTAATAACAGAAACATCTTCAAGACCCCATAATCCATAGTGGATTAGATCATTAAGTTATACAAATTGGTGTATGTGTGGTAATTCACACCACCTAACAATTTAAACTTACAAGTCGGCCTAAAGCCCTACTCGCCGAGCTGTTACGTGTATAACCTTAATGTTCCGGCAGTACATAATATACCAAGATAGGTATAGCAGTCAACAACATCTAAACTCACATCACCGCAAATAAATTCATTGTGTTCCACAGTGGGTGCTTTTAGTTTTTAAACTCTTTAGATGTTCAACCATTTGTTGACATTCTGTTTAAAACACACAATGACTGAGGAAAGTATAACATAACATTTAAATCATTCTCATTTCTGCAAATAAAACATCATAATCAGCATCAGCTACAATACCTAACTAAGCGTTATCCACACCAAGAACGGTCAAGAGGTAGTCCAGAAACATAATTTGAAACAAATAAAGAAGTTGTCATCAAGGGTATATGTTTCTCATATTAAAGTTTACTTTGAATTTATAAAAATACCAACATACACTGTACGTATTGACATGCTTAAAAAAATATCTTAATATTCCAATGGTCGTTAAGAGAGAGAGAGAGAGAGAGAGAGAGAGAGAGAGAGAGAGAGAGAGAGAGAGAGAGAGAGAGAGAGAGAGAGAGAGAGAGAGAGAGAGAGAGAGAGAGAGAGAGAGAGAGTGAGAGTGAGAGTGAGAGAGAGAGTGAGAGAGTGTGAGAGTGTGAGAGAGTGAGAGAGTGAGAGAATGAGAGAATGAGAGAATTTTACATATTTAGTGTAATATACTGCACTCTTAACCTGATCCTGAACTTACACATGGATTAAAAATCCGAAAGAAATATTCGCATTATTAATAATGCCAGTGTTTGCGTCACTGCTGTCAAGTTGTTGCCACTTTTATATATTTTATATACGAAAAGTGTCACCCGTTTCCTTGTAATAAAACTTTCTTACATGTACACGAGTGTTATTAATAGGCGAGAAGTTCTAGTTGAAATGAGCGGTACTAGCCATCTATCTCCCTCGTCTTGTCAGATAAATAACATCTCCAGTACGCGCAGAGGGTAAGTATAAGGTCCACAATTTCCTTGTTTAATACTGTCGTGCAATACGTTTAGAAGATTCGTGTTGT
Organism: Gibbula magus; assembly: GCA_936450465.1. Classification (NCBI taxonomy): domain Eukaryota; kingdom Metazoa; phylum Mollusca; class Gastropoda; order Trochida; family Trochidae; genus Gibbula; species Gibbula magus. The sequence continues at coordinate 46,056,053 of OW388304.1, read as the reverse complement.
CTTGCCAGAGAGTGTCACAAACTAATTTTACCAATATTAAAACGCAGACGATTTTTATTTTTATTTTGTATGATTTTGTTATAATTCATCAGCCTATATAATATATTACAGCTGCGTACCGAAAGTGTGTTCACCTACATGTGAATCTTTGTGCAAATATCATGTAAATTGACGTTCATTGTAACGTCAATAAAATTACATCAAATACAATTAAAATGAACCATCATACATCCATGTGAAAAAACAATCATTCTTAAACGCATCCAGTCATCGCCACGGCAGTGGTATATGTTTATGAAATTTGGCATAATGAAAAGAATTCAAATTTCATTAATTTTCGAATAAAAGTTTTCATATTGACTAAATGAGAACAAATTCACCACAAATACATTGCATGAGTATAAAAGGAAGTATATGATGAATGTTGTAAAATTTTAACTATTAACTATGAGATATCAAATCAGATTTTGTTATGGAACACTCGACTGTCTTTTTATAATGCGAACATGTAAAATGATCGGTCTAGATCTCGCGTTGATACAATGTTTCAAAGACATGCCAAATTATATGATATTTGCACTGAAAAAAACACCAGTTGAAGAAACTTTCGGTACACTGCTATTCTCAACCCTTGCTGTTAAACGGGGTAATGATATTGGAGTGTTGTAAAAACAGGGGAACAAAAGTTTATCACGTTTAACCGAACGTTTTATTCATTTAAATGTTCACTTCAACACCTCATTCCTCTAGTATATCAATTCATATACTCATCCCCAAAAGAAACGTCATCACATTTACGACAGAGTAAAAATAAGAAACTACTGCTGCCGGTAGGAAGTAGATTTTGAATGTATTCGATAGGTACATATCTAATGAAAAAGTACTCGCAATTGCATGCATCAGAGTATGATACTTTTATTTTATGTCTTAGAAATATGAATAAATAATGTTTCGAAATTTCAAGTTTAGTTTAGTTTGTCTCTGAAGACATAATGTGTCTCTTTTTCAGTCGTGTTTATCACTCGTGGATTTAATTATCTTACATTTTATACGTTGACATTTCTTTTGTTGTGGAGTGTACTTGAACCTTTCCATGGTTGTGAGACTCCTCCACTCTCGGTGATGTATATTAGACCGGTAGACCAACATCTCCAGTCTCAATGTTGTATACTAGACCGATAGACCAACATCTCCACTCTCAATGTTGTACTCTTGACCGGTAGACCAACATCTCCACTCTCAATGTTGTTTACTAGAATAAGGGACGAACATCTCGACTCTCAATGTTGTATACTAGACCGGGAGACGAAACTCTCCACTCTCAGTGTTGTATACTCGACCGGTAGACGAACATCTCCACTCTCTCAGTGTTGTATACTCGATTGTTAGACGAACATCTCCACTTTCAGTATTGTACACTATACCGGGAGACAAACATCTCCACTCTCAGTGTTGTGTACTAGACCGGTAGACGAACATCTCCACTCCCATAGTGTTGCATACTCGATTGTTACGAACATCTCCACTTTCAGTGGTGTACAATATACCGGGAGACGAACATCTCCACTCTCAGTGCTGTATACTAGACCGGTAGACGAACATCTCCACTCTCAGTGTTATATACTAGAGTGGTAAACAGACATCTCGTCTCTCATTGTTGTATACAAGACCGGAAGACAAACATCTCCACTCTCAATGTTGAATACTAGACAGGGAGACGAACATCGCCAATCTCAGTGTTGTACACTAGACCGATAGACAAACATCTCCAAACTCAGTGTTGGATACTGGCCATGGACCGGTAGAGGAACATATCCACTCTCAGTGTTGTATACTCAACCGATGGACGAACATATCCACTCTCAGTGTTGTATACTCCCCTGGTAGACAAAGATCTCCACTCTCAGTGTTGTACACTAGACTGGGAGACGAACACCTCCACTCTCAGTGTTGTATACTAGACCGGTAGAGGAACATGTCCCCTCTCTCAGTGTATTATATTCGACTGGTAGACGAACATCTTAATTATCAATGTTGTACACTAGACCGGTAGACGAACATCTCAACTCTCAGTGTTGTATACTAGAAAGGTAGACGAACATATCCACTCTCAGTGTTGTATACTCGACTGGTAGACAAAGATCTCCACTCTCAGTGTTGTACACTAGACTGGGAGACGAACACCTCCACTCTCAGTGTTGTATACTAGACCGGTAGAGGAACATGTCCCCTCTCTCAGTGTATTATATTCGACTGGTAGACGAACATCTTAATTATCAATGTTGTACACTAGACCGGTAGACGAACATCTCAACTCTCAGTGTTGTATACTAGAAAGGTAGACGAACATCTCCACTCTCAATGTGGAACACTAGAACACCGGGAGACGAACATCTTGATTCTCATTGCTGGATACTTGACCGGTAGACGAACATCTCCACTGTCAATGTTGCACACTAAACCGGTAGATGATCATCGCAAGATTAGAACATTTACAAGTTTTGTTAGCGTCGTTTTTCAGGTCTTACTGTCAACTTTTGTTTGATGATGTTTTGAAAATGAATAACTAAGCTTGACATTGTTATTACATTTAGATATATAGTCGGGCATTTACTTGAAGACCTTGGGTCTCCGCAAATGATAATGCCCCTAAAAGGGCGTAACCCCTATCTTTGTATCTTTTAAAACGGACAATTTTCACGGGCTGATATAATATCAACCGAATATCAATATCCAAGAGAATTTTAAAATTCGGCTGAAATACGTTTAAATACGTTTAAACGCTTAAATCGTTGATTAATGGGACATTTTAGAAATCGTTCTGTGAAATTTCCTTGTTTTATGTTTTTCGAGATTTCGAGATTTGAAGCTTTTGAGTAGGAAAATAAGAAATAATCGTTCTGGTTGTTAAGCTTAAATCCATCGGACAAAATAAACTCAAATAATAATATTGGTGACATGGGTACCTGAAATACCGGATACGGACCTTCATGGTTTTGTGTAGCTCCGAAAACATATTTCTGTCATTTCATCATCATTATATCGGTACTGCAGTTCGTGGCTATGTACACATGATGTTACTCCCAACATTCATGTCCGTAAATTGACACAGTTTTGACATACAACTGCATCTCAGTGTTAACCTTCAGTGAATCTTAGTGCAAATATCATGTAAACTGACGTCGTTCATTGAAACGTCAACAAAATAACATTACATACAACGACAGTGAATAATCATATTCCACTGATCGTCACGTCAATGTTTCAATTTTATGATATTTGGCATAATGTAATAGACAGAAGATGTCAATTGTTAAAATTAAAATTTAATTAATTTTCTAGTAGAAATGTTCATACTGACTAAATGAGAACAAATTCATCATAAATACAGTGACTGAAATATAATATGTATGTTAGACCAAGTTGAGTACTTGACATTGAACAGAAGAAAATTAAAACTGTAGTATTGAAAGATTGACCCAAGTACCTGTTTACCATTAGATTATGTTATGGAACATTCAACTGTCGTGTTGATTAATTAGTTTAATTACATGATAATTAAACTAAAAGTAGGTGAATACATTTTCCGGATGGAGCTGTAGTATTCGCATTGTTTCTTACACTCTGCAGAAACGTGCGAAACTGCAGTGTTACACAGGGTGGAAAGGGTGGAATCCGCTTGCCGGATCTTTCCGGATCCACCCCAAATTAGGTGGATCCGGCAAGGTTGTGTGGAGCATAATGGTGTAGTGGTTAGCATGTGTGCCTCTCACGCCAACGGCCCGGGTTCGAATCCCGGTGGAGACACCGAAAATGTGTGACCTTGGTCTTATACTGTGCTGTGCCCCTGGGCAAGGCACTTCATCCACATTGAACTCAGTCAACCAAGCTGTTAAAACGGCTATCTGAACATGGGAAGTACGGACCTATATGGTCGCGCGGAGCGCTTAGTACAAAGTACAAATCCTTCAGGGTAAGAATGTACCGCCATTGAGCAGTGCACTGGATATTAGGCGTTAAAATGTTTCTCCTGTGTTATCATTATCATCATCATCATCATACAAATACTTGTATAGCGCCAATATCAGTAGAACGCTCAAAGGCGCTTGGGGTCTAAGATTGTAAATTCATCACAGAATGTTCAAAGGCCTCGGAGAAAAGACAAGTCTTTAGGTCGGATTTAAAAGCACATAGATCAGGTTGTGTTCTGAGGTGATATGGAAGATTGTTCCAGAAATGTTGGCCAGCAGTTTCAAGACACCTATCACTATATGTTTTTGACCTAGTCTCATGTGTTGTTAACAGACACTGATCACTTGATCGGAGGGAACGTTCAGGAGTATAGTGCTGGAACAGATCAGTGAGGTACTGTGGAGCTAGACCATGTATACTCTTTAACATAAGGAGAAGAATTATGTTAGGCAATATAACACTAGTGTAGTTCTATTATGACACCAAAGTCGTTCAGAATGTTGACTTGAAAATACAAGCACCGTTTTCCCTATGATGTGCTTGACTCAAGGGAACCTATTACATATCTCTCCTCTCATATTGGCGGACTTTCTCTCCCCACAGAGGTTACTTTCTCTTTCTACAGAGGTTACTTTCTCTCCCCACAGAGGTAACTTTCTCTTTCTACAGAGGTTACTTTCTCTCCCCACAGAGGTAACTTTCTCTTTCTACAGAGGTTACTTTCTCTCTCAAAAGAGGTTACTTTCTCTTTCTACAGAGGTTACTTTCTCTCTCAAAAGAGGTTACTTTCTCTTTCTACAGAGGTTACTTTCTCTCTCAAAAGAGGTTACTTTCTCTTTCCACAGAGGTTACTTTCTCTCTCCACAGAGGTTACTTTCACTCCCCTCAGAGGTTACTTTCTCTTTCTACAGAGGTTACTTTCTCTCTCAAAAGAGGTTACTTTCTCTTTCACAGAGGTTACTTTCTCTTTCCACAGAGGTTACTTTCTCTCTCCACAGAGGTTACTTTCTCTCTCCACAGAGGTTTTTTCTCTCTCTCCGAATCCACCGAGGTTACTTTTCCACAGAGGTTACTTTCTCCCCACAGAGGTTACTTTCTCTTTCCACAGAGGTTACTTTCTCCCCACAGAGGTTACTTTCTCTCTCCACAGAGGTTACTTTCTCTTTCCACAGAGTTTACTTTCTCTTTCCACAGAGGTTACTTTCTCTCTCCACAGAGGTTTTTTCTATCTCTCCGAATCCACCGAGGTTACTTTCTCTCCCCACAGAGGTTACTTTCTCTTTCCACAGAGGTTACTTTCTCTTTCCACAGAGGTTACTTTCTCTCCCCACAGAGGTAACTTTCTCTCCCCACAGAAGTTACTTTCTCTCTCCACAGAGGTTACTTTCTCTTTCTACAGAGGTTACTTTCTCTTTCTACAGAGGTTACTTTCTCTCCCCACAGAGGTTACTTTCTCTCACCACAGAGGTTACTTTCTCTTTCCACAGAAGTTACTTTCTCGCTTCCAGTTAAATGTACTTGCTGATAAATCTTGCAAGACTGATATCGGATATGTATGTATGTATATACACGCAGATATCAAACAACTTTATATAACTTTGTTTTGTAAGAAATATTTGCGAATCAAACAGGTGAATGAACTTTTTTTTACTGGATCCCGGACACTCGAGTAACCGCTGTAACCTTTGTGGGGAAAGAACGATGTAATCAAATAATAGTACATTCTTTCTTACAATACCATTTTGCTACATTTGTGAAAACAACAGTGTCACGAAAATGGTATTAGATGGAAGGTTGTTTAAAAACCCTTATGGAAAAAGTCGGTATTCATATCATTGGAATGGCCTTGTATTGACCCTCAACATTGACAGTGCCGTCTATGCCCGGCAATTCGGGGTTTTGTTCTTATAGTAGTGATACAAATGTATACCCCCAACATTGATGTTGTTGTATTCTTGTATTCTCCAGCATTAAAGGCGATGATGCATCACGTTTTTTTGCATATCATGTCTTCTCAAATTTGCTCATGGGAAATGGACTCGCATGGCTTAACCGAACCATGCACATTCGTTTTAGACCTCGTTTTATTGATGCAGGAGTATTATTTAGTCATTGTTAACACTTATTTATATCATTGTGAGAGCAGTAAGAAAAACGTGCTACAGCGCCTTTAATATTGTTTTATTCTCTCTGACTGAATGTTCTTTTATTCTCCGGCACTGATATTGTTTTATCCTACTATGATGAATGATGTTTTATTATCCAGCACTAATGTCGTTGAACTCTCCAAGGACTAATGTTGTTTTATTCCCCCATCACTAATCTTGTTGTATTCTAATAGGTTTAATGGTGTTTTATTCTCCAGCAATACTGTTATTTTATTCTCCCATTTGAATTTGTATTTGTGGGTTGAATGCTTTTTTTTTTATTATAATGGTTTAATGTTGTTTCATTATCCAGCATTAATGTTGTTTTATTCTCCCATTATGTTATTCCCCCAGCGTTGATGTTGTATTCTCGAGCATTAATGTTGTTATATTCTCCCATAATTTGTGTTGTTGTATTCTCCCATCGTTTGTGCTGTTGTATTCTACCATCATTAATGTTCTTGTTTAATAATATTTTCGTACCAAAAATAGAATCCGATCTTCTCAAAACTATAACTAGCCAGTTGTGTTGTTAGATTTAGTCACCATTAGTGTTGTGTTCCCTCACTCCTGTTTTATCTCCTTTGGGAGTCACTGTAGGAGTGTGATGAAAGGGACCATACCGTGACCCCGAGTCTTGTATTCTCCAGCAGTGGAGTAATCACACATACACACAGGTTCAGCAACAGAGTTTGTCAGTAGGATGTATTTCCCATTTAGCATAAACAGTACTAGACAAATGGAATCTAATCTAGCCTCATACACCGTAAACGTATGTGTATGGATAAGAGATGAGGCTTTTCGCGTTTTAATAATGTGTGATACTTGTTCGATGGTTTTCATAGACGACGCTATCAAGCGTGATGTTTTCAGGTATCCTAATTTGCCAGCGGTATGTAATCTAATTAAGTCCAGGAAGTACTCGGCTGTCCAGATGTCAGCTTCCGGGTTGCACACTGGCTGATGTACATGTAACTCTGTGCATGCCTTAGAATGACAGCAGTCCGTTAGACAATCATGTATTCAAACTCAGTATTATATTTTGGAAGTACATCCGACGAGTCAATTAGCCGAGGGGTTTTAAAATGTCATGGTCGAATATATATCATGATCGATTCACCTTACCCTAGTTCATAATACTGTCGTAAACCATTCTTTAGTGTAATATTGTAAATTGATATATATTGAAAAACATAAAATTCGTTATTCATCACAGATGGTAGCTTTGCAGATAGTAGTCAGACTGAATATTGTACGATACATTCGGTATAGTAAGTTTTACTACCTGAGAAATAAAATGAATTCCAAATTAGACTTCTTAAATACTGTAGTTGAACCTTCGGTATTCCGTGATACTACAGGTATTTACATCGTATTTTATACACGTTATCATATTTATCATATATGCATTGTCATTGGAAACGATTTTAAATCATATCGATTCGGTTGTCATAAAACAAATGAAATGAACATCCATGAAGCAGATTTTATCAATGGAGTATAATTACACTTGCAATTGTGTCGTACGACCATTTAAAATTTCGTTTCGTTCATCACACTAAAACATGTTAACCGAACAAGGGACATTACTCGTTAAGAACTATCCGCTGCTTCATACCTCAGAGTATATGCCACTTCAAGTACACTTGGGGTGTTGAAATCGCTTTTTTCAAAATGTCATTTGACCAGAATGTTTTGCATCTAACTTAAAAAAATCACAAAATGTAGAAATCAAATAAATAAAATAATTATGTTATCGACATTAATAACCCTCTCTGACGTAAATTTGTTGACTGTAGAACAAACAAGCCAAAACAGCTCCTTTTGACTCTCGTATCTCGTTCAGTTAAGGAGATTCAACGACGATTTCTTAAAACATAGATTTCTCAGAAATATGAAGAACGTTTGGTTTACTTGGCTTCTGAAGACCCGATGTACCTTTGCTTCAGTCGCCTCTATTACGTGTGGATTGAATTATATTGTATTTTATATGGTGACGTTTCTTTCTGTAGTTCCATTCAACCATCATCAACCAGTTGTAGACTGAAGACATTATTAACCAAAATCATGATAATTTGTCACTTTCTCTATTAAATCTTCATTTCATAGACGGATAAGTCACGGATCAAAGGCCATACCAGAAGTCTGCAGTATTCGACTGGATATTGAAGTATCTGAGGACAGCAGCACAGTTTGGTTTGCGCGTCATGAAGACACACTAAATGATGAAAATATTGAGATCCGCAAATTTCAATAATGGTCTGGTAGAATCGGTCTAATGGGCGCATGACATAATCCGAAAATCATGATACAGTTTAATGTGTTGTTCTCCAACATTCAGCTCACCTTTCAGCAGTGTTGGATAGATGTGCAGTTGTTGATAGTTTGATACTAAAATAAGAATACGTTTATCCGAACCCGTGTGCCGGAAACCCGGCGAATGGTGATTCACTCAACCGCATGTCTTGCTATCCAGACGGTTTTCAACTGGTGCGGTTAAACGGGGTCCCACATCTCAGGATGCAACTGTATATCATTCGAAAACTACCAAGAGATAGAACAAACTTACTTTAACTTTATTTACAAAATCAACATCATGATACCGATGTTAATTTTGGAAATATTACAGAAATTATGTGGACTCCAGTTGCGAAACGCTATCGTCTACAGGATAGAGTGAGCTCCCTTTAATGTACTCTCGAATTATCGTTGTCTTTTAGAGAAGTTATACAAAATTTCGTTATTCGAATTTAACAAATACGTCATATGTTTATACATGTAAGGTTGTGGAAGTTCTGCACGGCGTCGAATGACAAACCACTACCGAGTCAATGCGTCAAAATAAACATGATGTTCTATATTAAAACTTTGATATGGTAGAATGGAGATAAATTTACTGTGTTTAAAAATCAGAGGTAAATAAAGGAATTACATGTTTAATGTTTATGAATTATCTATTTGAAGACTTACACTACGCGTTCGACTGTATACCCATTTTAAAGCTACTCTAAATCCGGTATTTGCCGTTGTTTATCAGACACAGTATGCTTCTCTTCTTAAAGGCGCTGTAGCACGTGTTTGACATTTATATTTTCGGTAATTTGGTATTCATTATTTAAGTTTGTACAATATGTTGGTAAAACTTTTCATTGCACGACACGATAAGCTATATCCATTGAAAACGGGAACCCGTATTCGATGAAAATGGTGTGACGTATAAAGGGACATTGGTGTGGAACTCTTTTGAAGGTCTCATGAGAATATTCGAGATTTCAGACAGCAAGATGGTTGACAATTCCATCACTGTACCATATTTGAAACTCTCCTCTGGGTGTTTAGGTATCGCTACATCAGTCAGATCACTTGAACTACCTTCAAGTGGCCATTTTAATGTGAATGGGGAATGGACTCGCATGGCTTAACCGAACCATATGTACATTCGTCTTAGAACTCTTTATTGGTTAAGAAGTATTATTTAGCCATTAGTAACACTTATTTATATTTTTGTGAGAGCACTTTATTTCAGTAAGAAATAAATGTATAACATCTATTATAAATATAACTGTCTTCTTTTGGTCGTACAATTTGACGAGGATTCTTATAATATAATTACCCGAGGGCACTGTTGCCTGATGTTACACCATGCTGTGTAAGATGAAGGGTAAGGTGTGCTGATGACGTGGCCTGTCATCTCGCTGACTCCAGTCCTGACAGGTGAGTGATGGGCGTCTCACCGCTCATCGTCTCCACCCCGTCCTTCTCATGCGTGCTGTCAAGCTTCTCATCTCTGTGAGCGAAAATTGCAAAATAAAAAATCTACCTCATATTAAATGTTAAAGCACATTCGGTTACAATAGAACATTAATAATAATAATAATAATAATAACAATAATAATAATAATAATAATAATAATAATAATAATACAAATTTATTACAACCAAAGGAATTATTTTTTATCGTGACAGAGCTCGTGTACATTAAAGACAAACAGTATAAGTTACAAGTATGAACATGGAACAAACATTAACTTAACAACTCGATTAACTTAAATATCATTTAAAAGACATATGCTGAAAGGAATAAATGTATTTTGACCTCTGTTGGTTTTAAAACTGGGTAGTAAATATCTCCTTCCAGAAGGAAGCTTGACATATTCACCATGTAGAACATGATCCTGATCATATACAATTTTCAGAAATAATTTCCTTAATTAAAGACATTTTTGGGGCAATGGGGTCCATAAATACACAGACACACATACGAACACACACACACACCTACACACACACACACACACACACACACTCGCGTGTAGACAACTGACCTTTCATATACCTACACGCTATGTTCCTCAATTACCAACATGTTGAGCACTCGGCGAATGTTAAAAGGCTAAACTACACAAATATGTAATATAAACATAAACATATTATTAGAGTGTTATATTGTTTATTTTTAAATGTTTGATTCGTAATGGATATGTTGAAAGAGCAATACATGTGGCCATGAAAAGGCGAGTCAAGGGCCTAGCTAATACGAAGTGTAGTAAGAATAAATAATGATGTAGTCTCCAAACTGTCTGACTTAATTAAAGCCCCACAAGATGGTGGACATAAACACGTTAAGTAGATTATCCACACAATGTTGATTTGTGTCAAACGCGTCCAGAGGAGAAGATGAGTCGTTCGCCCTTGTGCCCCCACCCCTCCCCTCCCCATCCCCTCCCCCATCTCACACACACTGCTCTCCTCTTCCTCAACCCCCCTGCGTCCATGTTGCTATTGATTAACGAGCAATCATGACGATCAAAAGTGATCGAAAGGGCCATCCTAAATGGACCATTAAGCTTGTTACGCCGCGGGCAGGTACCTGGATTATCCACGAGTCGCGTATACATATATGTATATATATATAACTTGCGTTGAACCCTCCTCACATGCCATTCTGTCTCTGCCTCACAGCATCACGAGGTATCGGCATATGGCAGTCCCTGAATTATATTATATGGTAGGTGAGCACTCTTTATAACCATGTTTTCTCTTTGTTTACATTTATGTAATTGTCGACAAAACCAATTGCCATACTGGCTAAAATGCATTATTTATGTTCAATACATTGAAAGGTAGATACTATATTTGACATTTCAGGTCCAAAGTTGTGTATAGTTCCTACGGTGAAGTAGACACTCGTGAACATAAACATTTCCACTGCAGTGATATATTTGGTATTCGAAATACTAAATGTCAGCTATGAATGTCAGACTTGAATCAGTTGAAAGTCGATCTAAAAACCATAATGGATAAAACGCGCTGCAACGTACTGAAACTGGGAAATCAGCGTATGAAAACTTCGTAGTCTAATATCAGTGTTAGAAACCGGCATATGTCAGTATATGTTTAAAATGAAATGATATGTCAACTTCAAGTTCTCTTGCAGATGATTAATATATTGTCCCAAGCGGACCAGACTCCTCGTCTCGACCTGAAACAGCTCGCAGAAATACAGCGTATGTCAACTAGTTTTATTGTTTTACTGGCAGCACATACCTGCAGGCGGGGAGATAGATCTTCCCTCGCCACCGTCACGGCCTCATTTCAAACAGACTGCTCCAGCATTAGCACGCTCACAGCTTGGGAAGGCAAGTGCAACATGATGCCATTGCATTTCTTTTATCCTATTTATTTATGTTTCGTATTTTGTGGTTTCAATTTTAAAATCAGTTTTAAAAGCTAAATCTGCTGACATGGCTTACGATGTTTTCTTTCAGGTGTCTTTACTTATGTTGCCCACTGGTTGCTCGTGCAGTAAGTTGATGGGGTCCCAGGTAGTGTCAGATCCCGGGACTACGTCAACTACTTGCACGTGCACACCGCTTACTTCCCCTGCACATGGGTGAGTGCATATATCTATATCCGTAGATCTACATCAAGGACACCTGCCAAAACATGACGTTAAGTAGTTACAGCACCGTGCACGTGTTGAAGAAAAGTATGCGTCTCCGGAAAATCGGTGTTTGTGGGCGCGGGTCATGGGAGCGCCACATTTTAAATGACAGTGGATTTCCCAAGATCCGTGATCGCAAAAGCGCCAAATACCACCAAAATGCTCAACAAATAATTCGTTTTTAAATCGTTTTAAAGCAACCATTGACTAGCCGTCACATTTTAAAATGCGTCGGCACTTCAGTTTGTCCAAGCCCTTTTTTTCAGTTATCAAAAAGAGCAAACAATGAAGCATACCCTTGAACGTTCAATAAAATCAGTAATTGCCACCAATGCATTTTTAAAAAAAAACTTTGCAGAATTATGTGTGTTACTGTCACGCAGAAGACACAGGTATCACAGATCTGGGAGACTGTGACACATACATGTCGTGTCAAACATGGCGGCATGTTGTGCGAAAGATGGCGGCAGGTTTAGCACAGGTATATCAGCAGATTATAGGGAACATAGCGGCAGATTATAGGGAACATGGGGGCAGGTTATAGGGAACATGGAGGCAGATTATGGGGAACATGGCGGCAGGTTATAGGGAACATGGCGGCAGGTAATAGCAAACATGGCGGCAGGTTATGGGAACATGGCGGCAGGTTATAGGGAACATGGCGGCAGGTAATAGCAAACATGGCCGCAGATTATAGGGAACATGGCGGCAGATTATGGGGAACGTGGAGCGGGTAATAGCAAACATTGCGGCAGGTTATAGGGAACATGGCGGCAGATAATAGGGAACATGGCGGCAGATTATGGGGAACATGGAGGCAGGTAATAGCAAACATGGCGGCAGGTTATAGGGAACATGGCGGCAGGTAATAGCAAACATGGCGGCAGGTAATAGCAAACATGGCGGCAGGTAATAGCAAACATGGCGGCAGGTAATAGCAAACATGGCGGCAGGTTGTGGGCGCGGCTCATGGGAGCCCCACACGTATGATGTATTGTGGATTTCCCAAGATCCGTGATCGCAGTGGCGCCGCCTTCAACACATCTTAGCAATAGTTATATAGTTTGTCTTCAATGAAATAAATCTATCTATCGACATATATACATATAATACGTGAATGAGAATAACCAAACTTCGTTTTTGCCTAATCACATGTTTAAATGAGGAAAAAAAAACGGTTGGACATTGAATCAAACATTGGTAAGTTGCATCCATGTTTATTAGGTTGAATGGTTTTACCTACTTCGATGACATTATGTTTAAAATCATATTCCGTTTGTATCAATTCGGTTCATAATGTATGCAAATCTAAGAGAAACAGATAGTTTGTTGAAACTGTACCCGAGAGTATAATTTGCTACGTAGAGGGACATAAATATTTAGTTGACGCAGATGAATGCTGGCCGTCCCAGGCTGAGATGGATTGTATCGAGCAACAGCCAATGAGAAGCACTGTTGCAACCGCCTCGGGGCTGCGTGAATTCAACAGTGTAAACAGGTATACTACTCCCTCAGCCATGTCACTCGGCTTAGTTTTAGCCATCAATAAGCCAGGGGCAAAATTCCTGTCTTGTCTCATATTTATTCCTCCCCCCCTCTCTCTCATTCTCTCTCTCTCATTCTCTCATTCTCTCTCTCTCTCTCTCTCTCTCTCTCTCTCTCTCTCTCTCTCTCTCTCTCTCTCTCTCTCTCCCCTGCCATTCTCTCCCATCTCAGCCTCATTCCCCCTTCCTTCTCTCTTCTGTATCTGTAAATATCTAGTAGGTGACAGTGCGAAGTGTTTGCAAGCAAGTAAGTTAGCATACCTCTTGGTGAAGGGATATGAGTTGACATGTGACTGACAGGTAGATTTCAGATGTTGATATATCGCCGTCTTACCTCTGGCAGGTAGCGTTCACCTTGCCGCGAGGTAAAACAAAGATGTCACACAACCTGCACGGAAGTGAATATAACAATATTCATCACCATATTTGACACTTTACTTTTTGTGTAGGAAACTTGAATATATTAGTTTACATATTGTAAAGATAAGGCGAAACCGGCAACAAAATAACTTTATGATGGTAATATACATGAACAATCTATTCATCATCATCACTGTCATAATACCTAAATGGGTATACAAACTATTGCGTAGCTTTTCATTATTTTTGTCCACAACGTATACATGGTTACATTAGTTAGGGGTATCAGTAAGCACAACTGTATATGATTTGAAGGAGAATTTGTCATAAAAATAGTAAAACGGTTGATAAAAAAACAATAGCATGCAGATTTGTTTCCTGCATGTTTCGATTGTCTTTGACGTCACCTTAGTATGACGTCACAATGCTGGACAGCTAGTATTACTGTTTCATCATCAGATGAAAATTGATGGAAGGGAAAGATAAGATAAGATAAGATAATATTTATTGTCCCAATAGGGAAATTTGTTGTGTATAATTAAAATTCTCCAGCATACAAAACAGACAAATATCATTCAAAACAATACATATTAACTCAGTTTACAGAGACTAGAATATGCTATAGGCCTACATGAAAGTGTTTATTGTGCAACATTGCACTTATGAGAATTTATTTCTCTAATGCTGCAAGGAATGAATGATTGGCGAAACCTGTTTGTTCTAAAAGTCGGCATTCGCAGTCTACGTCCAGAAGGTAGTATTGAATATTCCGAAAAAAGAGGATGCGTAGAATCACCTAATATTTTGTTTGCTTTTTTTATAACTGCTGCTCATAACAACTGCCGATAGTTTCAATAGGAAGCCCGATGATTTTAGAAGCCGTATTAACGATTTTTGCCAATTTGTTTTTGTTTTGAACAGACAGGTTTCCGTACCAACTTAAAAAGTTAAACGTTATGACATTTTGAATGAAGGTTTTGTAAAATAACATCATGATGGTTTGGTCAATTTTGAAATGTTTTAGTTTCCACAAGAAATGTAAACGTTGCTGTCCCTGCTTATATATTTTCTCAGTGTTCTCATTCCAGGAGAGTTTAGAATCAAGGATAGTATCAAAATACTTATATTCATTTACTCTTTCTATATCATTTCCATCAATGCTTACAGCATCTAATGTAGACTTAGTTCTTCTAAAATCAATAACCATTTCCTTAGTTTTTTGAACGTTTAAATATAAAGAATTAGCTTTACACCAATCTATAAATCTTAACATCTCAGATCTGTAGGCAAATTCCGATTCTCTAATTATGCCTACCACTGCAGCATCATCAGCAAATTTAATGGTGAAATATGAATCAGCATTTGAAGAACAGTCATTTGTGTACAAGATAAACAAAATTGGTGAAACAACACAACCCTTTGGGGCGCCAGTAGAAGAACTTACAGTTGAAGATTTAACACTATTAACTAGTACAAATTGCTGTCTGTTAACAAGGAAGGAATTTATCCATTTAATGATATAAACTACAGGGTAAAAGAAAGTACCGGTACTCATCTCAGATGGTTTCGATTTATTCAGTATTTAAAAGAAATCAAATGCATTTGACTATGGTACGATACAATAATACTTATCTGCAGTAGTTTGAATGATTTAATTGGTGACTGTGGTTAAATTTTAGTTAAACTATCTTTGAAGACAGGGTTAAGAAATGAAATTTACACCAACATGACCCCTACCATGTTTGAAATGTTGTAAATGTGTGCAGAATCAGGCAACTTGTTTAATGTTCACATAGAATATGTTAGAAGTGGGTACTTTCTTTTGCCTGGCAGTTTAGTCTGTCACCAGACCCCTTAAATGTTAAAGAGCCGAGACAAGTCTTGAGGGCTCAGTATTTAAAAAAGAACACATCAATTTGGAAAAGAGGAATTATATAAATAAAAATATGAGTGAATTGATAACGCCAGAAAGTGTCCTAACTACAAAAGAAGTTATACTAAAAGAATCATCCGATTTTTATAGTAATTTATACACAAGTAAACATGCTAGTGATTGGGAAAACAATTTAGATTTCTTTACAAATATAGATATGAAACTCACAAACGATAAGCGGGATTTATGTGAAAGTGAACTTACAATTGACGAATGTGCACGGGCTCTGAAGAATATGAAAAACAGAAAAAGTCCAGGTTCGGATGGCTTTACCGCGGAATTTTTTAAATTCTTCTGGAAAGATATCGGTATCATTCTCTGGCGATCTATTATATATGCATATGAAACTGGCACTCTTTCGGAATTTCAAAGGCAAGGTATTATCACCTGCATTCCAAAAGACACTCGCGACAGGCGATACTTAAAAAATTGGCGACCGATAAGTCTTCTGAATGTTGATTATAAAATTGCCTCTGCCGCGATTGCCTCACGCCTTAAGGAAGTTCTTCCTGATATAATAAGTGAAACCCAAACAGGGTTTTTGAAAAATAGATTTATAGGGGAAAATACCAGAATACTTTATGATTTAATGCACTATTGTGAACATAATGATATACCTGGACTCTTGGTTGCGATCGATTTTGAAAAGGCCTTTGACACCGTTGAATGGGACTTTATAGATAAAACTTTGGAAGCGTTTAACTTCGGCCCCGTACTTAGAAATTGGGTTAAGCTTTTTCAAAAAGATAGCTGTAGTTCTGTGATCAACTCGGGTACATTTTCTAACTTCTTTGACTTAGGACGCGGTTGTCCACAAGGCGATCCAGTGGCCCCATATCTTTTTGTAGCATGTGTAGAATTATTAGCCATTGCAATTAGAAGAAACCGCTGCATCAAGGGTATAACAATTAAAGGCATGGAATATCTCATGTTTCAATACGCAGATGATACAAATTTTACTCTAGATGGATCAGAAAAGGGATTATCAGAACTCATTTATGTGATCAAAAAGTTTGCATCTGTCTCTGGTCTAAATCTCAATTGTGATAAAACTATAGCTATATGGTTTGGCTCCAAGAGAAATTCAAACGAACAACTTTGTCCGCATATACCTCTTCGTTGGTCCAAAGAACCATTCAAAATTCTTGGAATAACATTCTCTACCGACTTAGATGAAATGATCTCGTTGAACTTTGAGCAACAGTTTTCCAAAATTAGAAAAATATTATTTTCTTGGTCAAATAGGTCTTTAACACTTCGAGGAAGAATTACAATTATCAAATCTCAGATCATTCCCCTTTTTACACACCTTTTTATGGCGCTTCCAAACCCATCTAAACACTTTTTTAAGCGTTTTAACACTATTCTCTTTAAGTTTATTTGGGGAGGTAAACGTGATAAAATTAAACGTAATATTTTGATAAATGACTATGCAAAAGGGGGATTGAAAATGATAGATATCATATCCTTCTGTAATTATATGAAAATCAAATGGATAAACCGACTGTTCACAGGAAAAGGTTTGTGGCAGCATTTAGTATTTGAATCCTTATCACCCTTTGGAGATATTGATTTATTTAAATTTCAAAGAGAAAGACTTTTATTATATACCAAACACATTAAAAACGGCTTTTGGAAAGATGTGTTAACCTGTTACACTTGTATCTTCAAAAATGATACTACCCTTGTTGATTTTATATTCCTACCAATTCTCAACTTTATTCCATTCAATGATATGACCTTATACATCTCCTGGTATAGAAATGGAATGAAATGTATTGGAAATATATTTTCTTTAACTGGTGATATAAAAACATTTGGGACACTCAAACAGGAATTCATTCTTCAACAAACATACCTACATTATTTCCGATTTTTAAAATACATTCCTAAACAATATTTTGACCTAATTAAGGAAACAACTCAATTTGACATTAGGGTAAATACACAATGTACTATCTTAAAACAAATATGCATGTCCGATGACTGTACATTTGTGTACTCCCAAATGTGGGAATCCAAACTTGATATTTATTTATCCGAAAACCATTTGTCGGATTGTTTCGCAATCATAAACCGTACAACAATAGAAACTAAGGCAAGGAACTTTCAGTTTAAATTAATTCACAGAATAATCTCAACAAGATCTTTTTACATAAAATAGGTATCTGTCAGGACAATCTCTGTACCTTATGTGGTAGAGAGGTCGAAACACTTGAGCATTTGTTCTATTTATGTGAGAAAACTAAAAATCTTATTTCACAGTTAGATACCTGGTACCATTCAAAGACCAACACCAGTCTTAACTTAAATATTGCAAATTTTTTACTCGGTGACCCAAAGGCAAATGTATTGATAAATCACTTGTTTATTATAACAAAAGAATTTATTAATAAAATCAGATATAGCTCAAACGATTTAAATTTCAACCATTTAATACACTTCATAGAACACCATTACCACTTGGAAAAATATATATTTTCGCAGGATGACCCCAGTTTTCAAAGTAAATGGTCATGTCTATTCAAAATTGATAATTTACCGTGAGTTCCTTTCTACTTCTGCACCCTGTACCTGTCCACTTTCTCCTGTTCTATCCTCACTATCCAACTCTTATTTATGTTTGCCTTGGTGACAACATGTATCCTATATGTGACTCCTCAATTACTGATTGTACCACTCTTTTTCTGCAGTAGTTTGAATGATTTAATTGGTGACTGTGGTTAAATTTTAGTTAAACTATCTTTGAAGACAGGGTTAAGAAATGAAATTTACACCAACATGACCCCTACCATGTTTGAAATGTTGTAAATGTGTGCAGAATCAGGCAACTTGTTTAATGTTCACATAGAATATGTTAGAAGTGGGTACTTTCTTTTGCCTGGCAGTTTAGTCTGTCACCAGACCCCTTAAATGTTAAAGAGCCGAGACAAGTCTTGAGGGCTCAGTATTTAAAAAAGAACACATCACAGAGGCTCCTTTATATTTTATTTGAAATTTGAAATTTGAAAAAAAATTCATTGCAGAGGCTAAATGTCAGCCTAGGAAAGAAAGTGTATTTTATTTCTTCCCTTTTGCGCAATCAATCAATCTTTATTCCTCAAAAACCTCCCGCGGTGGTACAGAAGAATACAAAAATATATATGTAGAAAAGAATTAGCATCAGATGGTTTTGACTGTATCAATCTTCTTTAATACTAATACATGTCTTCCTCATTCCAGTTCTTTTCAGTGAATTTTCTGGGAATGTACGGTGTTTCCAAGCTCAGCCATTCATTGTTGATAACTGATGTCTGCTTAGTCATCAAAGAGTGGTAGAAAGCCTGTTGTCTTTCGTGAGGTTTCCTATTCAACATCTTTGAAATGGATTTTCTTTTCGCATATGCCAGTCTCAGTTCCTCGTGGTCTGCCTGCTGTTTGAGGAAAGAGCCATAAGTCTTAAGTTTTAGATCTTCATCTTTGCTGCAATCTTCATTTTCATTTGGTGACAACCCAATGTAGTTGCAGACCTCACTGAGTTTTCTTGTTTGTGTACCCTTACCCTCGCCCTTAGGCACTCCAAAAGGTGATAAGGTACACGACACACAGTTCATATTCGAATTGACTTTTAATTCTCCATTATTGTCAGAAAGTGTGATTGATTTCCCCTCTATTAAGTGGTCGCATGTTCCGTTTTCCTCTTATGCATTTAGTGACACCTGTAATTTCTGGATTTACACGTGTCAATACGCGCCATCTGTTTAAGGTTAGGGCTCTGTCTTTTGCTTTTTATTAAGCAGTAAGAATCTACTATTTCTCCCTTTTTCGAAAAGAACTCTCAGCCAATAATATACGTTGTCTTTATATATATATCTTTGCAATTTTAATCACAAATGAACAAAGCTGTAGTAAATTATGAAGCACGTGACACTGGGTAATCTGACAAACAAACAAATGTGGATTTTAATTTCTAAAATTGTTCATATTATTAGAAACAACAGTAAACTTGTAATCTTCAATTACAAACAGCGCCTTTTGTGTTCATATACAGTACATTCCAGAATCGGAAACTACACTACACCGCAAAAGAAATGTCATCACGTATTCAATTCAGTAAGATGCGAAATACTGCTGCCGGAGAAAATCGTTTTGGTTTGTTATGTATACTGACTTGTAAAGAGGTTCCCGCAAGTTCATACATCAGGGTATGATACTTTTATTTCTATTTCTGTTCAAGTACACTTCGGGTGTTGAAATCGCTTTTTTTCAAAATGGTTTTTGACCAGAATATTTGACATTTAACGTAACACATTCAGAAAATGTCAAATATTCAATTATTGAAATATGTTGTCAACATAAATTATCTTCTTGGACTTAAATGTGATGACGGGTCTTAAAGTAAAATAAACTATTTTTACTCTCCTATCTTGTCTATTAATGACATTCGAAAACGATCATATTAAGGATATCTTAAAACGGGTGTTTGCAACACAAGTTTACAGATAATCTTTTGAAATTTCAAATTTAGTTTACTTGGCTTCTGAAAACATGATGTATCTCTGTTTCAGTCGTATTTATCAATCGTAGATTGTATTATCTTGAATTTGGTATGGTGACGTTTCTTTTGCGCTTTAGTTGGTTCATTCTCGTTTTGGCGACCATTGGAAGCGTGTAATAACATAGAAGGGAAAATCAAGGTCCACTTGAGTTCTTCGCGTTTAGGCGACATTCTGAAAATTGAAGGGGAGCAGCGATCTGGCTTTGATGTAGGGTGTTCTTTCAGTAGGGGGTTACACTGCTGGTTTTTGTGAAACGCTGCATTGCAGGGAATGCCCGAACGGAAAATGAACTAAAATATATATTTAACTATCTGTTCTCTTTCTTACGAAATAGTGTATTTTCTGGAAATATACTGTAGGAAATACTCTAACGGAAAATGAACCACTAATAGATTTAGATTCTCGTCCACTCGTCGAGGTCCACTTTACACGAAGCTAAATTACGAGAACAAGAGCTATCAGCTTTTTCTTAAAGGGTCAGTTGTGTGTAAAACTCTTAGAGGACAGCAAATATAAATATAAAAGTATAAATATATATTTAAAAAGTGAGCCACCCGTAAAAGGGTTATGAGAGACTAAACGTATGTATATGAATAAACTTCATTAAAGGCATGGCATATTAAAATGTAAATTATTTGTTGAACTGTAAAAGATTTCTTCTCTGTAAAATAAGTTTGCACGTGTTGGCAGTTAAAAATACAACAGCTCGGCAAGACATAATAAGACACATATTTTGTTCATCAGTAAAAAAGAAGAAGAAGAGAGAAGAAAGAAGAAGAAAAATAATTTATTAAAGTGTCGAGCGATACAAGTATAAAATACAATGTAAAATGCAGAGTAAAACATCGCCCGGCCAACTTGGGCCTATTTGACACTATAAAAGCACCATAAGGTGCTAACATGAATTATACATTTAAACAGTTAACTGTTGTGTTTACAAGTTGGACATAAACAATGGTTAAAAAACAAAATTATAAAATAGTGAGTGTGAGTCTAAGTCTAAACATGTTTTTTTTATTAAAGCGGCAACGGAGTGATTCAGCTTATGATTCATTAGAAATATAAGTTGATCTTTATCTAACAGATGGGGACAATTTGGATCAGAAGACGAGGAGCGGTTCCAAAGAGGTTTTCTAATGTCTGAATATAAATTACATGTTGTGAGAAAATGTACCTCGTATTCAATTACGTTGGTATTACAAAACTTACATAAACGATTTTCAAGGAGAGTTTTGGGTTTTGTGAAACGACCAGTCTCTATCTCTAAGGGGAGGGTGCCACTTCTAAATTTAGCTAAATAGATGCGGGGTACTCTATCATTTATTGATTTTACATAATCCGAAGTACAAAATATATTTTTAAAAAGCCGATATGTCCTTAACTTATTTCCATTAACTTGCCCCCTATCATTCCAGAGTTTTAAAAACCAATTATCAATATCTATTTCTACAAGTTTACCCTTTAAAGCGTCAACATTCGCAGTCAAGGATAGATTAAGGCTTTCAAATAACTTCAACACTGAACAATCCCAAGATTTGGGCATTGGCAAGGACCATCTATGACTGAGATGAGGTAATCTATGTTCATTAGTGAAACATATTCTATTATAAAAGCGAGCAATTTTGATGCGATGTTTTGCTGAATTGGAGATTCACCCCATATCACCCCTCACCGCTAAATTTGGAGTCTTATTACCTACATCCAGAAACAATCTACATTCCCGGTGTTGAATCGTATTAATTCAACTAAATTCCCCTGTATCCCAGATAGCTGCTCCAATGGAAAATATAGGTTGGACAAGATTATCATATAAAGTTGTAAATACCTCATAATTCATACCCCCAACTGATTTAAATTTACTAATTATAACTCCCAACGCCCTGCTGGCTGACTTAGCAATAGCGTTAGCAGTGTAGCTCAGGTCTAAATGTTCCTCTAACCAAATACCCAAATATTTATAAGAATTAGATACTTCAATGCGTTCAAGCCCACATGTAAAATTAAAACATGATCCTGCCACCGACTTATTACGGTAATGTACAATTTTGGTCTTATTACTGTTAATCTGGATGCGCCATTTTCTACACCATTCACTCACACAATCCACCATACGCTGAAGTGAAGATTCATCAGGCGCTAACAACCCAATGTCATCAGCATACAACAGAAGGCTGATCATCTCAGTATCGATCTTTATACCACACCTTAATGCGTTTATTTCGTAAACTAAATCATTCACAAACACAGAGAATAATGTTGGCGACAAAACGCAACTTTGTTTTACACCACCACGTACATCAAAATTCATCGGTCATTTTACCGTTAATGAATACGCGCGATCGGTTGTTTTCATACAAAGATTTTACAGCCGAAAAACATTTACCATTGATTCCCAATTTAAGCAGTTTATACCAAAGGCAGTCTCGATTTACGGGTCAAATGCCTTTAACGCATCGAAAAAATTAAAGGTATGTAGGCAGATTGACAGACTTTCGGTTTTATTTTTATAATGGAGAAAAGAGTATAGATATGATCGGTCGTACTACGTTTACTACGGAAACCATTTTGATTATCTGCTAATAAATTATTAGATTCTAACCACGTTGAAAATCGCACATTTAAGATATCAGCATATATCAGCATATATTTTACAGCGAGATTCCGCGGTATCCCATCGGGTCGCGCGCGTCCGTATCAGTTTTTTTAATAGGATATATTAAACTTTGTCGCCAAACACTTGGACATGTGCTGTTATCGAAACAGTGTTAAAATGCACATTAAAATATTAATACAATGAGGGTTTTTCAAAGCCTCAGTTGAAATTAAATCTAGACCTGCTGATTTGCCACATTTGGCTTTATTAACAGCGGATATAACCTCACTACGTGTTATAGGAATATTTAATAGTCTACACCACTAAGTTGTTGGAGGCACTGTCTGTTTCGTATACGTGCTGCAGGTGATTATCCTCAAACTGTTTGCTTACGTCAAAATAGAATAGTAACCTTATCAGAGACAACGGCCCGTCTTCAACAACCTCCCAGGGAATATAATTATGTCTATCATTAGCGATAGCTATTTGCCCAATAGCCTTCCAGAAATGCCTAGAGTCTTTATCTTTAAACTTTTCAAGTAGTTTCTGCTGCTGTTGTCTCTGATAAGATCTTTTTCTTGACCGTGCCAGAATGTAATCATGTTTCCATTGGGTTTTTTTTTTCTAAATGGCGACTTACATTTTAACCATTCACGTTCGCGTGTAGAGACAATGTCCAACTTCTCCTGTAAAGTATCGCACCAATAAGGTTTATATTTGGATTTGCATTTTACACCGCTTATATAACGTTTATTAAAAGATACAACATCAACTTTATCGAGCTCCACATACATACAGTTCAAGAATTCACCATGATCTGCATTAACATCATTTTGTGCACTCTATCTATTTTCGATTTTACAAATCGTTTCCTTCAAACGTGAAACAAACTCTTCATCTACCAAAAAATCACCTTGAATCTTACTTTGAATATAACGTTTATATTCATTCTTCACATCAGAGTGAGATATGTCAGTTTCAACATGTGTTGATACAGGTAAAGAGAGTTCAAAGAGTAAAAGCGAGTGATCAGGAACCACATCTGGCACGTTTGTTCCGTCAATAAGGATTGACATCTTAATCACTTTAAAGTCACTGAAACGGGACAAGTCATCGTGAGATGTAACCATATAGTCCACTACAGAACATCCATTTTTGATATAGATGTAGTCTTGATGTCCAGCACGGCCGTTAATCATACATAGATTAGAGTTCACAAGAAAATCAATAAATGATGCACTGTGTCCATTCAGTGTTGTGTCTATCACCTCGCGGTCAGTTATAGTGTCCACTCTTTCGATGAAGTCCTGTTCATGTCCCACCCGTGCGTTAAAGTCTCCAAAATTACACGGTATTCCGTCGTTTTTGAAGGTATAATATTTCTCTATTAGTTCGTTGAATAAGGTGTCTACATCTGTAGCTCTTGACGAGCCAGCTGGGGAGGTAGCACACACACAACACCAAATTAACGTCACCCTGTACATATGGTGAAATCTTAAACAAAATCATGCCCTCTGTGCTATCATCTGATACATTTCGAGAAAATTATTACTAAAAAGTGCACCAACACCCCTTGAACCCCTCCTGGCCCGTGGGTCGAGAGTACGACGATTATCATTGATCAGGCTCTCCTGCTGCAGACTATGCGGCCAGAGATTTGGTGTCAGTGATTCTGCCTATGACTGGCTTCAGTCTTACCTGACAGGGTGAACCCAGGCCGTGAAGACAAAGGACAGTGTGTCAACAAAAGTGGAAGTCTCCTATGGAGTGCCTCAGGGATCCGTCCTTGGTCCGATTTTGTTTACGATCTACACCTCCCCGCTAGGAGATATAGCCCGTCGCCATGGCTTATCAAGTCATCTCTACGCAGATGACACACAACTCACTCAAATGTCGCTTTTTGCAGATGAAATCAAACAGTGGATGTCGTGCAATTTCCTCAAACTGAACAGTGACCAAAACAGAACTAATGGTGTTCTGTTCTAAATCTACACAGCAGAGGTTGGATCTTCCTTCATTCCAAATCGGAAGCCACACCATACAACCCTCACAGGAGGCAAGGAATCTTGGATTTGTGTTTCAGTCTACTCTATCAGCTGAATCACGCATAAGCAAAATGCGCAGAGCCTATATCAATATCCGCAACGTCAGTCAGATTAGGAAGTTCATCAACACCAAAGCTGCAGTTTCCTTGGTCCAGTCATGTGTATTATCGCATTTGGATTATTGTAATGCTCTGTTGAACGGTCTACCAAAGACTCTCATTACTAAGTTGCAGAATGTCCAAAACTCTGCAGCCAGAGTAGCGACAAGGACAAGGCAATTAGAGTCTATAACACCTATATTTAAGAGTCTACACTGACTGAAGGTGAATCAACGAATCAAATACAAGTTAAACATGCTTGTGTTCAAATCCAAGCACAAACTTGCCCCACCTATATTCAGAAACTTATCAATTATTATCAGCCAGTTAGAGCACTAAGATCAGCTACAGGGAATCTGCTTGACCTTCCACCCTCAATGTCAGCAACATATGACAGCCGGAGATTCGAGGCAGCTGGTCCAGCCCTCTGGAACTCAATGCCGGAAAACGTCAGATCAATTCCATTTCTTGATGACTTCAAGAGTGCAATAAAGACACACGTGTTCACAGAGTCATATCCATAGATCTCCACTGTATATATCCATGTGTTTTTAGACTCCAGCAGCGCCTGGAAAAGGCGCTATATACATGTACATGCATAGTTATTATTATTAGGTCTTCAAGACTACGTCTGGAAGACCTTTTGTTATTATCCTGTTTCTTTTTCTTCATTAGGTCTTCAAGACGAATGTCTGAAAGACCTATTGTTATTACTATGGCCTTTTTTAGGCCTTCAAGGCGTATATCGTGAAGACCTATTGTTCTTATCCTGATTATTTTCCTTATTATTATTAAGGATTCAGCCATTTGGCTGAATCCTTATTGAGATTGGTTGTTTTATCATTATTTCAAAATACTTTGACCATCTTTTTAGCGCAAACAACTGAATCAAATGCAATCAAATTTTGCAGGCTGGTAACCCTTGCACTGGAATCGAAAATGTCCTATTTTGGGCCCAATCAATTCATTTCGATTCTAAACTTCGATTTCTAACAAGGGAGAGATTTCCAAAATGCATCTAGAGACTTGCACATTTTTTAAAATTTGAGGGTGCGCATCTTCAAAAATCTTCTCCTAAATAACGGCAACACATACAGACACATAGTATAGCTTATTTTGTATAGCTAAAATACTGCTGTTTATATGAATCTATAAACCTAAGCTCTACAATGAACCGTTTACGGGTTACAGCATTTTAAATATATATTTTTTTAAATCTGTTCCAACGTTACAGTCCATTGAATATTGCAATTTTTCGAAAATCGTCATTTTTAACAAACTTCAACCGAACACAGGTGCCTAATTGAATAAGCTATTGACACATAGTTTAAACCTACGTATGCACAATTTTAAGAGCAGCAACACTTATGTTGAACCCTTTCATCAACAAGTTTATAGTTAGACTTCAAACATCACAAACGTCGTATTGGGGTCCGAAAATACCCATTTTGTATTATTTCCTTGCATATTCAGGAGAACATAACACATTAATTATGTATGCAATCTAAATGATGAGTACATCTACTTAAGTGAAAATTAAAGCACAGCATTTTCTATGTTATACCTTAGTATGAATATATTAACCGTTTTATCTTAATCATGAGAAACGTAACGTAGGGGTCCATTAGTGTTTGTTTTTTTCCATTTTTCCATTAGAGACATGGGCAAATTTTTCAAAATACCTCTATAGACTTGCAACTTGTTTTCAACGATTGAAAAAGTCATAACATTAAAAACAATTGTCTCATTTATGCGCTAAATCCTTTTATCGTCACTTGTGACTAAATTTAGGTCTTCAAGACGAATGTCTGAAGACCTATTGTTCTTATCCAGATTATTAGGTCTTCAAGACAAAGTCATGAAGATCTATTGTTATTATCGTGTTGTTGTTTTTTATTCATTATTTGCACCGAATTTTGTCCGCAGCATTCCCGTTTAACGGCTCAAGCGATGTACATGTAATTCGCAGAGTTGATAGCTTGTGATTTAAACTGGTTTTGTTTCGAGGCACTTTTTGGATTTTCGACTTCTTTCTTGAGTCATCTCCCCTTGAATTCAAAACTTCAAACCTCAATAGCTCGAAAACCTATCAAGATATTTTCATAAAACCTTCACCAAAATGTGGGCATCAACATTCCCCATCGATTAGGGCATAGCAGTTTTCGGCCGTAATAATAGATTTTTTGCTATTTCGAAAAAACTGACAATGTTGTGAACTTCCGCGGTTTTGAGGGTACGCGTCTTTAAAAATCTTCCCATAAATAACGGCAACACATACAGCTATGTGTTATAGCTCATTTGAAAGCTAAATGAATTTAGAAAAAAAGAGCTGTAGCCGAATTTTGAATTTGGACCTTGAATTTTTTAAAATTTGAGGGTGCGCATCTTCAAAAATCTTCTCCTAAATAACGGCAACACATGCAGACACATAGTATAGCTTATTTTGTATAGCTAAAATACTGCTGTTTATATGAATCTATAAACCTAAGCTCTACAATGAACCGTTTACGGGTTACAGCATTTTAAATATATATTTTTTTAAATCTGTTCCAACGTTACAGTCCATTGAATATTGCAATTTTTCGAAAATCGTCATTTTTAACAAACTTCAACCGAACACAGGTGCCTAATTGAATAAGCTATTGACACATAGTTTAAACCTACGTATGCACAATTTTAAGAGCAGCAACACTTATGTTGAACCCTTTCATCAACAAGTTTATAGTTAGACTTCAAACATCACAAACGTCGTATTGGGGTCCGAAAATACCCATTTTGTATTATTTCCTTGCATATTCAGGAGAACATAACACATTAATTATGTATGCAATCTAAATGATGAGTACATCTACTTAAGTGAAAATTAAAGCACAGCATTTTCTATGTTATACCTTAGTATGAATATATTAACCGTTTTATCTTAATCATGAGAAACGTAACGTAGGGGTCCATTAGTGTTTGTTTTTTTCCATTTTTCCATTAGAGACATGGGCAAATTTTTCAAAATACCTCTATAGACTTGCAACTTGTTTTCAACGATTGAAAAAGTCATAACATTAAAAACAATTGTCTCATTTATGCGCTAAATCCTTTTATCGTCACTTGTGACTAAATTTAGGTCTTCAAGACGAATGTCTGAAGACCTATTGTTCTTATCCAGATTATTAGGTCTTCAAGACAAAGTCATGAAGATCTATTGTTATTATCGTGTTGTTGTTTTTTATTCATTATTTGCACCGAATTTTGTCCGCAGCATTCCCGTTTAACAGCTCAAGCGATGTACATGTAATTCGCAGAGTTGATAGCTTGTGATTTAAACTGGTTTTGTTTCGAGGCACTTTTTGGATTTTCGACTTCTTTCTTGAGTCATCTCCCCTTGAAGTCAAAACTTCAAACCTCAATAGCTCGAAAACCTATCAAGATATTTTTATAAAACCTTCACCAAAATGTGGGCATCAACATTCCCCATCGATTAGGGCATAGCAGTTTTCGGCCGTAATAATAGATTTTTTGCTATTTCGAAAAAACTGACAATGTTGTGAACTTCCGCGGTTTTGAGGGTACGCGTCTTTAAAAATCTTCCCATAAATAACGGCAACACATACAGCTATGTGTTATAGCTCATTTGAAAGCTAAATGAATTTAGAAAAAAAGAGCTGTAGCCGAATTTTGAATTTGGACCTTGAATTCGAGTAATCTGCCCTTAATTGTGGTCCTTTTTAA
Organism: Gibbula magus; assembly: GCA_936450465.1. Classification (NCBI taxonomy): domain Eukaryota; kingdom Metazoa; phylum Mollusca; class Gastropoda; order Trochida; family Trochidae; genus Gibbula; species Gibbula magus. The sequence goes on along the minus strand of OW388304.1, from coordinate 46,027,156 downwards.
AATGTTATCGTTAGATAAAATATCACAACCCTTCACAATCTAGGAATCGACGAATGTAGTCTCTTGACAAAATAAACAAAACTATTTGAGAACCCTTCACAATCTAGGAATCGACCCTATAGTCGGTAGATAAGAAAGAAAAACTATTTCAGAACCTTTCACAATATAGGAATCGACCCCTGTAGTCGCTAGATAAAATATAACAACCCTTCACATATTAGGATTCGACCCATGTAGTCTGTTGATAAGATAAACAAAACTATTTGAGAACCCTTCACAATAGAGGAATCGACCCCGTAGTCGTTAGATGAAATATCGTAACACTTCACAATCTAGGAATCGACCCATGTAGTGTGTTGGTAAGATAGAAACACTATTTGAGAACCCTTCACAATCTAGGAATCGACGAATGTAGTCTCTTGATAAGATAAACAAAACTATTTGAGAACCCTTCACAATCTAGGAATCGACCCTATAGTCGGTAGATAAGGTAGAAAAAACTATTTGAGAACTCTTCACAATCTAGGAATCGACCCCTGTAGTCGTTAGATAAAATATCACAACCCTTCACAATCTAGGAATCGACTAATGTAGTCTCTTGATAAGATAAACAAAACTATTTGAGAACCCTTCACAATCTAGGAATCGACCCTATAGTCGGTAGATAAGAAAGAAAAACTATTTTAGAACCTTTCACAATATAGGAATCGACCCCTGTAGTCGCTAGATAAAATATAACAACCCTTCACATATTAGGATTCGACCCATGTAGTCTGTTGATAAGATAAACAAAACTATTTGAGAACCCTTCACAATAGAGGAATCGACCCCGTAGTCGTTAGATGAAATATCGTAACACTTCACAATCTAGGAATCGACCCATGTAGTGTGTTGGTAAGATAGAAACACTATTTGAGAACCCTTCACAATCTAGGAATCGACGAATGTAGTCTCTTGATAAGATAAACAAAACTATTTGAGAACCCTTCACAATCTAGGAATCGACCCTATAGTCGGTAGATAAGGTAGAAAAAACTATTTGAGAACTCTTCACAATCTAGGAATCGACCCCTGTAGTCGTTAGATAAAATATCACAACCCTTCACAATCTAGGAATCGACTAATGTAGTCTCTTGATAAGATAAACAAAACTATTTGAGAACCCTTCACAATCTAGGAATCGACCCTAGAGTCGGTAGATAAGAAAGAAAAACTATTTTAGAACCTTTCACAATCTAGGAATCGACCCCTGTAGTCGTTAGATAAAATATCACAACCCTTCACAATCTAGGAATCGACGAATGTAGTCTCTTGATAAGATAAACAAAACTATTTGAGAACCCTTCACAATCTAGGAATCGACCCTATAGTCGGTAGATAAGGTAGAAAAAACTATTTGCGAACTCTTCAAAATCTAGGAATCGACCCCTGTAGTCGTTAGATAAAATATCACAACCCTTCACAATCTAGGAATCGACGAATGTAGTCTCTTGATAAGATGCACAAAACTATTTGAGAACCCTTCACAATCTAGGAATCGACCCTATAGTCGGTAGATAAGGTAGAAAAAACTATTTGAGAACTCTTCACAATCTAGGAATCGACCCCTGTAGTCGTTAGATAAAATATCACAACCCTTCACAATCTAGGAATCGACTAATGTAGTCTCTTGATAAGATAAACAAAACTATTTGAGAACCCTTCACAATCTAGGAATCGACCCTAGAGTCGGTAGATAAGGTAGAAAAAACTATTTGAGAACTCTTCAAAATCTAGGAATCGACCCCTGTAGTCGTTAGATAAAATATCACAACCCTTCACAATCTAGGAATCGACGAATGTAGTCTCTTGATAAGATAAACAAAACTATTTCAGAACCCTTCACAATCTAGGAATCGACCCTATAGTCGTTAGATAAGATAGAACAAACTATTTGAGAACTCTTCACAATCTAGGAATCGACTCTAATGTCGGTAGATAAGACAGACAAACTATTTGAGTACCCTTCACAATCTAGGAATCGACTCTATAGTCGGTAGATAAGATAGAAAAAACTATTTGAGAACCCTTCACAATCTAGGAATCGACGAATGTAGTCTCTTGATAAGATAAACAAAACTATTTGAGAACCCTTCACAATCTAGGAATCGACCCTATAGTCGGTAGATAAGGTAGAAAAAACTATTTGAGAACTCTTCACAATCTAGGAATCGACCCCTGTAGTCGTTAGATAAAATATCACAACCCTTCACAATCTAGGAATCGACTAATGTAGTCTCTTGATAAGATAAACAAAACTATTTGAGAACCCTTCACAATCTAGGAATCGACCCTATAGTCGGTAGATAAGAAAGAAAAACTATTTTAGAACCTTTCACAATATAGGAATCGACCCCTGTAGTCGCTAGATAAAATATAACAACCCTTCACATATTAGGATTCGACCCATGTAGTCTGTTGATAAGATAAACAAAACTATTTGAGAACCCTTCACAATAGAGGAATCGACCCCGTAGTCGTTAGATGAAATATCGTAACACTTCACAATCTAGGAATCGACCCATGTAGTGTGTTGGTAAGATAGAAACACTATTTGAGAACCCTTCACAATCTAGGAATCGACGAATGTAGTCTCTTGATAAGATAAACAAAACTATTTGAGAACCCTTCACAATCTAGGAATCGACCCTATAGTCGGTAGATAAGGTAGAAAAAACTATTTGAGAACTCTTCACAATCTAGGAATCGACCCCTGTAGTCGTTAGATAAAATATCACAACCCTTCACAATCTAGGAATCGACTAATGTAGTCTCTTGATAAGATAAACAAAACTATTTGAGAACCCTTCACAATCTAGGAATCGACCCTAGAGTCGGTAGATAAGAAAGAAAAACTATTTTAGAACCTTTCACAATCTAGGAATCGACCCCTGTAGTCGTTAGATAAAATATCACAACCCTTCACAATCTAGGAATCGACGAATGTAGTCTCTTGATAAGATAAACAAAACTATTTGAGAACCCTTCACAATCTAGGAATCGACCCTATAGTCGGTAGATAAGGTAGAACAAACTATTTGCGAACTCTTCAAAATCTAGGAATCGACCCCTGTAGTCGTTAGATAAAATATCACAACCCTTCACAATCTAGGAATCGACGAATGTAGTCTCTTGATAAGATAAACAAAACTATTTGAGAACCCTTCACAATCTAGGAATCGACCCTATAGTCGGTAGATAAGGTAGAAAAAACTATTTGAGAACTCTTCACAATCTAGGAATCGACCCCTGTAGTCGTTAGATAAAATATCACAACCCTTCACAATCTAGGAATCGACTAATGTAGTCTCTTGATAAGATAAACAAAACTATTTGAGAACCCTTCACAATCTAGGAATCGACCCTAGAGTCGGTAGATAAGGTAGAAAAAACTATTTGAGAACTCTTCAAAATCTAGGAATCGACCCCTGTAGTCGTTAGATAAAATATCACAACCCTTCACAATCTAGGAATCGACGAATGTAGTCTCTTGATAAGATAAACAAAACTATTTGAGAACCCTTCACAATCTAGCAATCGACCCTATAGTCGTTAGATAAGATAGAACAAACTATTTGAGAACTCTTCACAATCTAGGAATCGACTCTAATGTCGGTAGATAAGACAGACAAACTATTTGAGTACCCTTCACAATCTAGGAATCGACTCTATAGTCGGTAGATAAGATAGAAAAAACTATTTGAGAACTCTTCACTAGGAATCGACCCTATAGTCGGTAGATAAGACAGAAAAACTATTTGAGATCCCTTCACAATCTAGGAATCGACCCTATAGTCGGTAGATAAGATAGAAAAAACTATTTGAGAACTCTTCACAATCTAGGAATCGATCCCTATAGTCTCCAAATGAAACATCGTAACCCTTCATCTAGGAATCGCCCCAAAAGTCGTTAGATAAGATAGAGAAACGAGATGAAAGTTCCTCACAATCTAGGAATCGACCCCCTTTAATCTGTAGATAACATATAAAAACCTTTACAATCTAGGAATCGACTCGTACAGTTTGTTAGATAGCCTTACAAACAGATTGTGATCATTCTCAGATTGTTTAAACAATCTAGGAATAGTGAAATATTCCTAGATTGTGAGCTCACAATCTGCATACCCAAGATGGTTCGTAACATGGCGACGGGATTAACACGTAGAGGAGCGGTGCCGCAGCGGAATCTACCCTGTGCTCTCCTGTGACTCCTTCGTACGTTCTCAGTGATGTACTGCTCTACTCTCTCTACTTAAAGACGATTTAAAAGTTCTAAGCTTATTGCCACCATCCCCTCGTTTGCTGTTTTGTCGACATAGGTCACTCCGCCAGTCGCTCATGCAGTTGTCCATCACTTTGGTGCGAATCACGTCTGATATAAAACTATCATGGAACATATTCTTCGTGGGAATAAAATGTTGAAGATTTAGCATTTTCAACTTCTTGTGAACTCTCTTATTCCAATTGTTTCTTTGTTGTTCCGCTTTCTTGTTTGCCCACTTAAAAACATTGGATAAAAGCATGTTTGGGTTAAAATTGCACATGCGCTTATGATATCTGCCGATGGGTCCCACTGTCGAACACAGGGTGGGATCAAGACAGCTGAGTTTGGAGAATAAACTTTTAAGTAGAACTTGTAAGTGTTATTCCTCTGTAAGACAGATCTACAAGGGTCTCTTGGGTCATCAGTAGCCGATTTTCTTTTTATGCTTTTACTCCATTCAGCTGGTACTTTCCCCACAATAAAACAAATATTAAAACACGATGTAAAAAGTTAAGACATGAACTGATCTTTAAAACTTCAACGGGTATTTCATCATATCCAGATGCTTTCCCTCTATTGGCCTGTCCCAGCGCGTACTGCACCCCCTCCATAGCAATTTCGGAATTCAAAGAGGAGTCTCTGACGCCATCCTGACGAATGGCGTCTTCCATAGGATGCATATCTGGTCCAGCGCTGTTAGTGTTTAGAAGTGTGGAGGTTGCTTCCTCCCATGCACCCAGGACACAGTCAGAGGAGACTGTGCCGTCATCTAAAGTAACTTCCATTGGAATAATCTTCTTTCTTTCATGACCAACACCTTTATGTCCGATTTCCTTCTAGAAGTCGCCACTACTTTTATCTCATAAATCCTCCAGTCTATTCAATGTTCCTTTCACATGCCGACGCTTTTCCCTTTTCACTTCACGGTCAAACACTTTCCTTCTCTGTAGATATCTATGTTTAAACACACCCTTATTCGTGCCCTAACACTTACATCAGTCTTTCTCTGCTAAGCAAAGTTCGTTCCACACTTTGGTAAAATCTTCATTCCACCAGGCCTTTTTTGATTAGCCTCTGTTTGTTTCTCCGACAAGAGTTCATAGGTACACGACGTGTAATTTAACCGACATGTCTTTCTTAACGATCCTCACAGAATTATTAAAAGCTTCCTCGACATGTTCCTGATTCCCGTGTGATGCCTCCATGTTCTGGATAGTGTCCTGGAGAGCCTGGAAACATGTAGGAACCGCCATAAAATCACTTGGTTAACTTGTATAATCTCTATAAAATGTATCGCTTTGGGTTAGTATCGTTCATCTCCATGACGTCACTAGACGTCTCACTGCATGCGCTGAGCTATATACACCATGTGAGCACTGAGGCATTTGACAAAGTAAAAACAATTGCGGATGGTATTCATCTTGTAAAGTAGCATAGGTTCTTACCGTATTACCCTCTCAAACGTTAGACCATTTACATTACAAATAGAGTCTTTGCAAATTAAATTAAAAGGATCAAATAAATTACGAGTAACCTAAAAAACAACAAATATGTGATAATTAGCATGTAAGTTATAAACATGCAGGAGCCCAAAATTTAACGTGCACTCTTAAAGTTCTAATTACGTGGCGAAACGGTATTAGCGGTGGTTGGACCACATTCAAGGGAAGTAACTCTAAGCTGAGCACCCACACCGGAGCTATGCCCTTTATTCACGTATTCACGCGCGCAATGGATACCTGTGCCGTTGTCACTCGTAGCAAATGTAACCTTGCTCGTATCCACGTACCTAATTTGAAATGACAGGGGCAATTATATGTATTTAATAGTGAGTACAGTTACTTAGAACAATTTCTGATTTTCGTTCATGGCAGATTTCGTTCCTAAGTTACTTCAAGTTGAATTTTGCAAATGTGGGCCCACTGTCTCGGTTCCTATTAGGTCAGTGGGCCCAAATTTTAAAAAAAACGGATAATTTGTATTTGAACACTTGATGGGAACTATTCTTGATTATAGATCCTTTTCCATCCTAGATAATTTGTATTTGAACACTTGATGGGAACTATTCTTGATTATAGATCCTTTTCCATCCTAGATAATTTGTATTTGAACACTTGATGGGAACTATTCTTGATTATAGATCCTTTTCCATCCTAGATAATTTGTATTTGAACACTTGATGGGAACTATTCTTGATTATAGATCATTTTCCATCCTAGATAATTTGTATTTGAACACTTGATGGGAACTATTCTTGATTATAGATCCTTTTCCATCCTAGATAATTTGTATTTGAACACTTGATGGGAACTATTCTTGATTATAGATCCTTTTCCATCCTAGATAATTTGTATTTGAACACTTGATGGGAACTATTCTTGATTATAGATCATTTTCCATCCTAGATAATTTGTATTTGAACACTTGATGGGAACTATTCTTGATTATAGATCCTTTTCCATCCTAGATAATTTGTATTTGAACACTTGATGGGAACTATTCTTGATCCTATTTCCCATCAAGTGTTCAATTACAATTTTATAGGATGGAAAAGGATCAATAATCAAGCCTATTTCCCATCAAATGTTCCATTACAATTTTATAAGATGGAAAAGGATCAATAATCAAGCATATTTCCAATCAAATGTTCAATTTGAATTTTGCAAATGTGGGCCCACTGTCTCGGTTCCTATTAGGTCAGTGGGCCCACATTTTGAAAAAAAACGGATTTTGATCGAGTACAGGATTCTTCTTCCTTCCACTATAATAAAAAGGCAATGTTTACATTGAACTCATTTTTATTTATCAGCATTTAATATTTTTTCCCATCAAATGTTTAAGATCAATTACCTAGGATGGAAAATGATCAATATTCAATCATCTTTCCCATCACATATTAAAAATAAATTAACTAGGATTGAAAAGAATCAATATTCCAACATCTTTCCATCAAATGTTCAAATAAAAGTTTATATGATGGAAAAAAGATCAATAATCAATCCTATTTCCCATCAAATGTTCATTTACAATGTTATAGAATGGAAAATGATCAGTAATCAAGCCTATTTCCCTTTAAATGTTCAAATAACGTTATCTAGGGTGGAAAAGGATCAATAATCAAGCACGTTTCCCTTCAGTTTTCACAATAATTATCGAGGTAAACATCAATCGTCAAGCTGTAGATCTAATTCATTGACAGCTGATAGTAAGAATATGCTAATTTCTTAGGTCTCTGACCTGACCTACTGACCTCGACCAATCAGAATGCTCGAACGCCTCAATGTGACCATGACCTAGTCCTTGACATTGGTTCTGACCAATCAGAGAATACCTCTCATGAATATGCATTTCGTGTGGCCTACATTTCGCGGGCTACCGTAAATTCATTTCTGATGGAAAAATAACATAAAAACAGTAACTTTCAACCTTTATTTCCGAATAGAACACCCCAAACATACATAAGAAGTTGGCAATATTCGAAAGTACCGTGGGAAAGCAAATAGACAAATGTGGGCCCACTCCATCGCTGTACTATATGGTAACGATTTCGATGGACCCACATTTCAACTAACGTAACATTCCATGCAGTAGGTAAATGTGGGCCCACTCCATCGCGGTACTATATGGTAACGATTTCGATGGGCCCACATTTCAACTAACGTAACATTCCATGCAGTAGGTTTCAAAAACAAGAACTAAATACATAACTAATTTAGCATTCTAGTATTTCATTTTCACTGTTTGTAATTAACGGTATTTAATTAATGACATAGGAATACGAAACTAATTGTCGTGGCTTCCACGGGGAAGACAAGAGTTACATCCCTTGAATGTGGTCCAACCACCGCTAATACCGTTTCGCCAATTACGTTTCTTTAAACCTACCAGACACCCGTGCAGGAAATCTACCAACGAAATATACCAGATACCCAGGCTGAAAACTTACCAACGCAATCTACCAGACACCCGGGCTGGTAACTAACCAACAATATCTAACAGTCACTGGGGCTGAAAACGTACTAACAAAATCTACCAGACACGCTGGCTGAAAACTTACCAACAAATTCTAACAGACATGCGGGCTGGAAACTTACCAACAAAATCTAACAGACACCCGGGCTGGAAACTTACCATATAAATCTACAGGACACCCGGGCTGGTAACTTATCAACAATATCTACCAGACTCCCGGGCTGGAAACTTACCAACAACATCTACCAGACACCCGGGCTTGTAACTTACCAACAAATTCTACCAGACACCCAGGTTGAAAACTTACCAACGAAGCCTACCAGACACCCGTGCAGGAAATCTACCAACGAAATATACCAGGCACCCAGACTGAAAACTTAGCAACAAAATCTACCAGTCACTCGGGCTGAAAACTTAGCAACAAAATCTACCCGAGACCCATGCTGGTAACTTACCAACAAAATCAACGAGACAACCAGGCTGAAATATTTTCAACAAAATCTACCAGACACCGGGCTGGAAAGTTACCAACAAAATCTACGACACACCCGGGCTGTTAACTTACCAACAAAATCTACCAGACACCCGGGCTGGAAACTTACTTACAAAATCTACCAGACATCCGGGCTGAAAACTTACCATTTAAATCTACCAGACACCCGGGCTGGAAACTTACAGACAAAATCTACCAGGCACCCGTGCTGGAAACTTACCAACGAAGCCTACCAGACACCCGTGCAGGAAATCTACCAACGAAATATACCAGACACCCAGGCTGAAAACTTACCAACGAAATCTACCAGTCACTCGGGCTGAAAACTTAGCAACAAAATCTACCTGAGACCAGGCTGGTAACTTACCAACAAAATCAACCAGACAACCAGGCTGAAATATTTTCAACAAAATCTACCAGACACCGGGCTGAAAATTTACCAAAAAAATCTACGACACACCAGGGCTGTTAACTTACCAACAAAATCTGACAAACACCCGGGCAAGTAACTTACCAACAAAATCTACCAGGCACCCGTGCTGGAAACTTACTTACACAATCTACCAGACATCCGAGCTGAAAACTTACCAACAAAATCTACCAGACAGTCGGGCTGGAAACTTACCAGCAAAATCTACCAGAAACCCGTGCTGAAAACGTACCAACAAAATCTACCAGACACCGGGCAGGAAACTTACCAACAAAATCTACCAGGCACCCGTGCTGGAAACTTACTTACACAATCTACCAGACATCCGAGCTGAAAACTTACCAACAAAATCTACCAGACAGCCGGGCTGGAAACTTACCAACAAAATCTACCAGGCACCCGTGCTGAAAACGTACCAACAAAATCTACCAGACACCGGGCAGGAAACTTACCAACAAAATCTAACAGACACCCGGGCTGGAATCTTACCAACAAAATCTACCAGACACCCGTATTTGAAACTTACCAACAAAATCTAGCAGACACCCGGACTGGAATCTTACCAAGGAAATCTACCAGACACCCGTGCAGGAAATCTACCAACAAAATCTACCAGGCACCCGTGCTGGAAACTTACCAACAAAACCTACCAGACACCCGTCCAGGAAATCTACCAACAAAATCTCCCAGACACCCGGACTGGTAACTCATCAACAAAATCTAACAGACACCGGGCTAAAAATTTACCAAAAAAATCTACGACACACCAGGGCTGTTAACTTACCAACAAAATCTGACAAACACCCGGGCTAGTAACTTACCAACAAAATCTACCAGGCACCCGTGCTGGAAACTTACTTACACAATCTACCAGACATCCGAGCTGAAAACTTACCAACAAAATCTACCAGACAGTCGGGCTGGAAACTTACAAGCAAAATCTACCAGGCACCCGTGCTGAAAACGTACCAACAAAATCTACCAGACACCGGGCAGGAAACTTACCAACAAAATCTACCAGGCACCCGTGCTGGAAACTTACTTACACAATCTACCAGACATCCGAGCTGAAAACTTACCAACAAAATCTACCAGACAGCCGGGCTGGAAACTTACCAACAAAATCTACCAGGCACCCGTGCTGAAAACGTACCAACAAAATCTACCAGACACCGGGCAGGAAACTTACCAACAAAATCTAACAGACACCCGGGCTGGAATCTTACCAACAAAATCTACCAGACACCCGTATTTGAAACTTACCAACAAAATCTAGCAGACACCCGGACTGGAATCTTACCAAGGAAATCTACCAGACACCCGTGCAGGAAATCTACCAACAAAATCTACCAGGCACCCGTGCTGGAAACTTACCAACAAAACCTACCAGACACCCGTCCAGGAAATCTACCAACAAAATCTCCCAGACACCCGGACTGGTAACTCATCAACAAAATCTAACAGACACCCGGGCTGAAAACATACCAACAAACTATACCAGAAACCAGTCCTTTTAACTTACGAACAAAATCTACCGGACACCCGGGCTTGTAACTTACCAACAATATCTACCAGACTCCCGGGCTGGTAACTTAACAACAATATCTACCAGACTCCCGGGCTGGAAACTTAACAACACAATCTACCAGGCACCCGGGCTGGAAACTTACCAACGAAATCTACCAGACACCCGGGCTGGAATCTTACGATCAAAATCTAACAGAAACACGGGCTGTAAAAACTTACCAACAAAATCTACCAGACATCCGGGCTGTAAATTTTCCAACAAAATCTACCAGGCACCCGTGCCGGAAATCTACCAATGAAATATACAAGACACCGGGCTGGAAATTTACCAATGCAATCTACCAGACACCCGGGCTGGTAACTAACCAACAATATCTAACAGTCACTGGGGCTGAAAACTTACCAACAAAACCTACCAGACACCCGTGCAGGAAATCTACCATCGAAATATACAAGACACCCAGGCTGAAAACTTACCAACGCAATCTACCAGACACCCGGGCTGGTAACTAACCAACAATATCTAACAGTCACTGGGGCTGAAAACTTACCAACAAAACCTACCAGACACCCGTGCAGGAAATCTACCAACAAAATCTCCCAGACACCCGGACTGGTAACTCATCAACAAAATCTAACAGACACCCGGGCTGAAAACATACCAACAAACTATACCAGACACCAGTCCTTGTAACTTACGAACAAAATCTACTGGACACCCGGGCTTGTAACTTACCAACAATTTCTACCAGACTCCCGGGCTAGTAACTTACCAACAATATCTACCAGACTCCCGGGCTGGAAACTTACCAACAAAATCTACCAGAAACCGGTGTAGGAAATCTACCAACGAAAACTACCAGACACCCAGGCTGGAAACTTACCAACAAAATCTACCAGACACCCGGGCTGGAAACTTACCAACAAAATGCAACATACACCCGGGCTGTAAAACATTACCAATACAATCTACCAGACACCCGGGCTGGAAACTTCACAACACAATCTACCAGGCACCCGGGCTGGAAATTTACCAACGAAATCTACAAGACACCCGGGCTGGAAACTTACGATCAAAATCTAACAGAAACATGGGCTGTAAAAACTTACCAACAAAATCTACCAGACATCAGGGCTGGAAACTTTCCAACAAAATCTACCAGGCACCCGTGCAGGAAATCTACCAACGAAATATACAAGACACCCAGGCTGAAAACTTACCAACGCAATCTACCAGACACCCGGGCTGGTAACTAACCAACAATATCTAACAGTCACTGGGGCTGAAAACTTACCAACAAATTCTAACATACACCCGGGCTTGTAACTTACCAACAAATTCTACCAGACACCCAGGCTGAAAACTTACCAACGAAACCTAACAGACACCCGTGCAGGAAATCTACCAACGAAATATACCAGACACCCAGGCTGAAAACTTAGCAACAAAATCTACCAGTCACTCGGGCTGGTAACTTACCAACAAAATCAACCAGACAACCAGGCTGAAATATTTTCAACAAAATCTACGACACACCCGGGCTGTTAACTTACCAACAAAATCTACCCGACACCCGGGCTGGTAACTTACCAACAAAATCTACCAGGCACCCGTGCTGGAAACTTACTTACAAAATCTACCAGACATCCGGGCTGAAAACTTACCATATAAATCTACCAGACACCCGGGCTCGAAACTTACCAACAAAATCTACCAGGCACCCGTGCTGGAAACTTACCAACAAAACCTACCAGACACCCGTGCAGGAAATCTACCAACAAAATCTAACAGGCACCCGTGCTGGAATTAACCAACAAAACCTACCAGACACCCGTGCAGGAAATCTAACAACGAAATCTACCAGACACCCGGGCTGGTAACTAACCAACAATATCTACCAGTCACTCTGGCTGAAAACTTACCAACAAAATCTACCAGACACCCGGGCTGGTAACTTACCAACAAAATGTAACAGACACCCGGGCTGTAAAACATTACCAATACAATCTACCAGACACCCGGGCTGGAAACTTAACAACACCTTCCAACAAATTCTAACAGACGAGCGGACTGGTAACATACCAACACAATCTACCAGACCACCGGGCTGGAAACTTACCAACAAACTCTACCTGACACCCAGGATGGAATCTTACCAACAAAATCTACCAGACACCCGGGATGATAACTTACCAACAAAATCTACCAGACACCGGGCAGGAAACTTACCAACAAAGTCTATCAGACACCCGGGCTGGAAACTTATCAACAAAATCTACCAGACACCCGTGCTGGAAACTTACCAACAAAATATACCAAACACCCGTGCTTGAAACTTACAAACAAAATCTAGCAGACACCCGGACTGGAAAGTTACCAAGGAAATCTACCAGACACCCGGGCTGGAAACTTACCAACAAAATCTACCGGACACCCTGGCTTGTAACTTACCAACAACATCTACCAAACACCCAGGCTGGAAACTTACCAACAAAGTCTACCTGAAACCCAGGATGGAAACTTACCAACAAAATCTACCAGACACCCGGGCTGGAAACTTACCAACAAAATCTACCAGACACCCGGGCTGGAAACTTACCAACAAAATCTACCAGACACCCGTGCTGGAAACTAACCAACGAAATATACCAGACACCCGGCCTGGAAACTTACCAACAAAATATACCAAACACCCGTGCTTGAAACTTACAAACAAAATCTAGCAGACACCCGGACTGGAAAGTTACCAAGGAAATCTACCAGACACCCGGGCTGGAAACTTACCAACAAAATCTACCGGACACCCTGGCTTGTAACTTACCAACAACATCTACAAGACACCCGGGCTGGTAACTTACCAACAAAATCTACCGGACACCCGGGCTGGTAATTTACCATCAATATCTACCATTCTCCAGGGCTGGAAACTAACCAAAAACATCTACCAGACACCCGGGCTGGAAACTTACCAACAAAATCTACCAGACACCGGGGCTGGTAAGTAACCAACAAAATCTACCAGTCATGCGTGCTGAAAACTTACCAACAAAATCTACCAGACACCCAGGCTGGAAACTTACCAACAAACTCTACCTGATACCCAGGATGGAATCTTACCAACAAAATCTACCAGACACCCGGGATGGTAACTTCCATACAAAATCTACCAGACACCGGGCAGGAAACTTACCAACAAAATCTACCAGACACCCGGGCTGGAAACTTACCAACAAAATCTACCAGACACCCGTGCTGGAAACTAACCAACAAAGTCTACCAGACACCCGGGATGGTAACTTACATTCAAAATCTACCAGACACCGGGCAGGAAACTTACCAACAAAATCTACCAGACACCCGTGCTGGAAACTAACCAACGAAATATACCAGACACCCGGCCTGGAAACTTACCAACAAAATATACCAAACACCCGTGCTTGAAACTTACAAACAAAATCTACCAGACACCCGGGCTGGAAACTTACCAACAAAATCTACCAGACGCCCTGGCTTGTAACTTGCCAACAACATCTACCAGACACCCGGGCTGGTAACTTACTAACAAAGTCTATCAGACACCCGGACTGGAAAGTTACCAACAAAATCTACCAGACACCCGGGCTGGTAACTTACCAACAAAATCTCCCAGACACCCGGGCTGGTAACTTACCAACAAAATCTACCGGACACCCGGGCTGGTAACTTACCAACAATATCTACCATTCTCCAGGTCTGGAAACTTACCAACAACATCTACCAGACACCCAGGCTGGAAACTTACCAACAAAATCTACCGGACACCCTGGCTTGTAACTTACCAACAACTTCTACCAGACACCCAGGCTGGAAACTTACCAACAAAGTCTACCTGACACCCAGGATGGAATCCTGCCAACAAAATCTACCAGACACCCGGGATGGTAACTTACATACAAAATCTACCAGACACTGGGCAGGAAACTTACCAACAAAATCTACCAGACACCCGGGCTGGAAACTTACCAACAAAATCTACCAGACACCCGTGCTGGAAACTAACCAACGAAATATACCAGACACCCGGCCTGGAAACGCACAACAAAATATACCAAACACCCGTGCTTGAAACTTACAAACAAAATCTAGCAGACACCCGGACTGGAAAGTTACCAAGGAAATCTAGCAGACACCCGGGCTGGAAACTTACCAACAAAAACTACCGGACACCCTGGCTTGTAACTTACCAACAACATCTACCAGACACCCGGGCTGGTAACTTACTAACAAAGTCTATCAGACACCCGGACTGGAAACTTACCAACAAAATCTACCAGACACCCGGGCTGGTAACTTACCAACAAAATCTCCCAGACACCCGGGCTGGTAACTTACCAACAAAATCTACCAGACACCCGTGCTGGAAACTAACCAACGAAATATACCAGACACCCGGCCTGGAAACTTACCAACAAAATCTACCAGACGCCCTGGCTTGTAACTTGCCAACAACATCTACCAGACACCCGGGCTGGTAACTTACTAACAAAGTCTATCAGACACCCGGACTGGAAAGTTACCAACAAAATCTACCAGACACCCGGGCTGGTAACTTACCAACAAAATCTCCCAGACACCCGGGCTGGTAACTTACCAACAAAATCTACCGGACACCCGGGCTGGTAACTTACCAACAATATCTACCATTCTCCAGGTCTGGAAACTTACCAACAACATCTACCAGACATCCAGGCTGGAAACTTACCAACAAAATCTACCGGACACCCTGGCTTGTAACTTACCAACAACTTCTACCAGACACCCAGGCTGGAAACTTACCAACAAAGTCTACCTGACACCCAGGATGGAATCCTGCCAACATAATCTACCAGACACCCTGGATGGTAACTTACATACAAAATCTACCAGACACTGGGCAGGAAACTTACCAACAAAATCTACCAGACACCCGGGCTGGAAACTTACCAACAAAATCTACCAGACACCCGTGCTGGAAACTAACCAACGAAATATACCAGACACCCGGCCTGGAAACGCAAAACAAAATATACCAAACACCCGTGCTTGAAACTTACAAACAAAATCTAGCAGACACCCGGACTGGAAAGTTACCAAGGATATCTAGCAGACACCCGGGCTGGAAACTTACCAACAAAAACTACCGGACACCCTGGCTTGTAACTTACCAACAACATCTACCAGACACCCGGGCTGGTAACTTACCAACAAAATCTACCAGACACCCGTGCTGGAAACTAACCAACGAAACATACCAGACACCCGGCCTGGAAACTTACCAACAAAGTCTACCAGACACCCGGGATGGTAACTTACATACAAAATCTACCAGACACCGGGCAGGAAACTTACCAACAAAATCTACCAGACACCCGGGCTGGAGACTTACCAACAAAATCTACCAGACACCCGTGCTGGAAACTAACCAACGAAATATACCAGACACCCGGCCTGGAAACTTACCAACACAATATACCAAACACCCGTGCTAGTAACTTACAAACAAAATCTAGCAGACACCCGGACTGGAAAGTTACCAAGGAAATCTACCAGACACCCCTGCTGGAAACTTACCAACAAAATCTACCAGACGCCCTGGCTTTTAACTTGCCAACAACATCTACCAGACACCCGGGCTGGTAACTTACTAACAAAGTCTATCAGACACCTGGACTGGAAAGTTACCAACAAAATCTACCAGACACCCGGGCTGGTAACTTACCAACAATATCTCCCAGACACCGGGCAGGAAACTTACCAACAAAATCTACCAGACACCCGGGCTGGAAACTTACCAACACTATCTACCATTCTCCAGGGCTGGAAACTTACCAACAACATCTACCAAACACCCGTGCTTGAAACTTACAAACAAAATCTAGCAGACACCCGGACTGGAAAGTTACCAAGGAAATCTACCAGACACCCCTGCTGGAAACTTACCAACAAAATCTACCAGACGCCCTGGCTTTTAACTTGCCAACAACATCTACCAGACACCCGGGCTGGTA
Source organism: Gibbula magus (assembly GCA_936450465.1). Lineage (NCBI taxonomy): Eukaryota > Metazoa > Mollusca > Gastropoda > Trochida > Trochidae > Gibbula > Gibbula magus. The sequence goes on along the minus strand of OW388304.1, from coordinate 46,010,404 downwards.
ACTTACTAACAAAGTCTATCAGACACCTGGACTGGAAAGTTACCAACAAAATCTACCAGACACCCGGGCTGGTAACTTACCAACAATATCTCCCAGACACCGGGCAGGAAACTTACCAACAAAATCTACCAGACACCCGGGCTGGAAACTTACCAACAATATCTACCATTCTCCATGGCTGGAAACTTACCAACAACATCTTCCAAACACCCGTGCTTGAAACTTACAAACAAAATCTAGCAGACACCCGGACTGGAAAGTTACCAAGGAAATCTACCAGACACCCCTGCTGGAAACTTACCAACAAAATCTACCAGACGCCCGGGCTTTTAACTTGCCAACAACATCTACCAGACACCCGGGCTGGAAACTTACCAACACAGTCTACCTGACACCCAGGATGGAATCTTACCAACAAAATCTACCAGACACCCGGGATGGTAACTTACATACAAAATCTACCAGACACCGGGCAGGAAACTTACCAACAAAATCTACCAGACACCCGGGCTGGAAACTTACCAACAAAATCTACCAGACACCCGTGCTGGAAACTAACCAACGAAATATACCAGACACCCGGCCTGGAAACTTACCAACAAAATATACCAAACACCCGTGCTTGAAACTTACAAACAAAATCTAGCAGACACCCGGACTGGAAAGTTACCAAGGAAATCTACCAGACACCCCTGCTGGAAACTTACCAACAAAATCTACCAGACGCCCTGGCTTTTAACTTGCCAACAACATCTACCAGACACCCGGGCTGGTAACTTACTAACAAAGTCTATCAGACACCTGGACTGGAAAGTTACCAACAAAATCTACCAGACACCCGGGCTGGTAACTTACCAACAATATCTCCCAGACACCCGTGCTGGTAACTTACCAACAAAATCTACCGGACACCCGGGCTGGTAACTTACCAACAATATCTACCATTCTCCAGGGCTGGAAACTTACCAACAACATCTACCAAACACCCGTGCTTGAAACTTACAAACAAAATCTAGCAGACACCCGGACTGGAAAGTTACCAAGGAAATCTACCAGACACCCCTGCTGGAAACTTACCAACAAAATCTACCAGACGCCCTAGTTTTTAACTTGCCAACAACATCTACCAGACACCCGGGCTGGAAACTTACCAACAAAGTCTACCTGACACCCAGGATGGAATCTTACCAACAAAATCTACCAGACACCCGGGATGGTAACTTACATACAAAATCTACCAGACACTGGGCAGGAAACTTACCAACAAAATCTACCAGACACCCGGGCTGGAAACTTACCAACAAAATCTACAAGACACCCGTGCTGGAAACTAACCAACGAAATATACCAGACACCCGGCCTGGAAACGCACAACAAAATATACCAAACACCCGTGCTTGAAACTTACAAACAAAATCTAGCAGACACCCGGACTGCAAAGTTACCAAGGAAATCTAGCAGACACCCGGGCTGGAAACTTACCAACAAAAACTACCGGACACCCTGGCTTGTAACTTACCAACAACATCTACCAGACACCCGGGCTGGTAACTTACTAACAAAGTCTATCAGACACCCGGACTGGAAACTTACCAACAAAATCTACCAGACACCCGGGCTGGTAACTTACCAACAAAATCTCCCAGACACCCGGGCTGGTAACTTACCAACAACATCTACCGGACACCCGGGCTGGTAACTTACCAACAATATCTACCATTCTCCAGGGCTGGAAACTTACCAACAACATCTACCAGACACCCGGGCTGGAAACTTACCAACAAAATCTACCTGACACCCTGGCTGGTAACTTACCCGCCCTCCTCAATTTCTACTCTGCCATAATATATCCTCTTATTATATTTCCTTTAATATTTACATATTAGGCGAGCCTTTGGTTTAGGGTTATGATTCTATTTAAACATGGTCAAGTACAACCCCAAAAGGCACATCTACACATGATGATTGTCCCACAGAGCAAGTTTCATTTAAATTGTACATTGTAGATATCAAGGTTCAATGTTTTTATTAACCCGATTTCACCATCGGTGGTACACGAGCATAATAAATACACATTTATAAGACGGCATATGCATGTAAACATGTTATACAGATACAAAATACAAATAGGGCCATAAATATACAATATACACATACTAACTAAAGTCCCGTTCATGCGCCACTGTGTACATACATGTGCAGAAATACACATATAGGTATGTAAACGTGGCGCATGAACGCAATTGCATACATGTGTATATTTGCATCATATGCAAATTTGCACTGAGTCAAGAGGTAGTGCAAATGTATTTTTGCACATGTGCAATTTTGCACAATATGCAAATTTGGCGCATGAACGCAAATACTGATTTACACACATAAGCAAAGAGAGAAAGAGAGAGTACCGAATGATGAACATGATCATGACTGGTCTTGCACAGCCATCATATCCCCAGCAAGCATGACGAGCATATCCATGGCAGCAGGGAGGGGAACCTACATCTAACTTCAACATATCTCATGATGATTATGGGGATTGTTAAATCAAAATCAATATACTTGTATACACATTTCATCCAGGACCAAAGCATTACTTTTATGAATAAGTGACTGAGAGACATTTTAATTATGTTTTCAAGAGAAGGATCAGGACATCCTATATTTTGTTTTCATTCCGTCTATTTACCATTCAAATATCTCAGAGTTAATCGAATAATCCCCATGATTCTGTGAAGGTGCAATAATAGGGAAGTGCTACCCATCTATGGACCCAGCACAATGTGGAAACCCCCAAATCTGCTCATAATCCATCAGAACCTCCCGCAGTACATCCCCTTCTGGAAACTTGATGACTTCAGGCGCCATCTTCTCCATCAAAACATTGCAGACTCATGAACACATGTCACAGCCGTATAGATTTGGCAACACCAAAGATATGAGCAACATTTCTATATTCAGCTGTTATTGCAAGCCAGTAGATTTTTTATTGCTATTTGAAGTTTAACAGACACTGTTTCATTTAATTTGTTAGATTTTCCAGGGATCCAGACAGTTGTGCTTATATATTGATATAGTCAAAAGATTCTTGTGACATCCATTATTCATTTGTGAAATTTTGAAGAACATGGTTCTTAGAACTGTTTCTGAAAGATATATCTACTCCTGCTATTACTGGTGACCATCTATGTCATCACCATAAATGGGAAACGTCTCCTTTGTCTCCGCAGTACACCAGTGTCTACATGACCAAGGCTTGTGCTTAAATGAAGGAAACTGAAAATTTACCCTATCAAAATACATACCTTCAGATGGCGCATGAACGCATAGCAAAATTTGCATTTACACACCTGAGTATATTTACATAGGGTGTATTTTTGCATACAGTGCAACTTTTTGGCGCATGAACGGGGTTTTAATAATGTTTTAAACATATTATTCATGTTAATTATACATGAATGAGGACATGCAAACAAGCCAGGCCAACGGCTTATCTAAATGCCTGTCCTCGTCAAGATACAAGAACGTACAACATAAATACGGAAGGCATCATGAATACACACAAGCACATTTCATATAGTGATTAAAATGTCAGAATAGGTCACCCATTATGGAAACAAATCTAATTTAATGTTTACCAAATCTGCCTGTTTGTTCAATGTAGCAATGAACAGATTCTAAAAACTTCGAATTTTCACAGATTGTTACTGGAGGACTTCCATACATGATAGATTTAATGTCGTATCCACTGGTGTGAAAATACATATTATTTCTCAGGTAACTAACTAAATTTTCTGCAAATGAAATAGAAATGTTCAGAATCTTCATACAAATGAAACATATGGACATTCGGTGGTTTGTGAGAGACGTCTTTGAAATTTGTGGGAATTTAGATCTGAGCATTGGAGTCTCAAACGTACGAAAGCCTACAAGGGCCAAACTCGGTGTCAACATTTTTTAAAAAAAGTTGTTATTACAACTTTAAAAAGTTGTATATTCAAGTTTTAAAGTTGTAATTACAACTTGTAAAGGTGAAATTACAAGTTTTAAAAGTTGTATATTCAACTTTTAAAAGTTATATATTCAACTTTTAAAAGTTATATATTCAAGTTTAAAAAATTATATATTCAAGTTTTAAAAGTTGTATATTCAAGTTTGAAAGTTGTAATAACAACTTTGAAAGTTGTAATTACAACTTTAAAAGGTGTAATTACAACTTTAAAAAGTTGAATATTCAAGTTTAAAAGGTGTAATTACAACTCGTAAAGGTGTAATTACAACTTTAAAAAGTTGAATATTCAAGTTTATAAGTTGTAATTACAACTTGTAAAGGTGTAATTACAACTTTAAAAAGTTGTATATTCAAGTTTGAAAGTTGCAATTACAACTTGTAAAGGTGAAATTACAAGTTTTAAAAGTTGTATATTCAACTTTTAAAATTTATATAATCAAGTTTTAAAAGTCATATATCAGATCGACTTTATCTTATTTCAGATCTACTTAGTCATATATCAGATCTGCTTTATCAAAGATCAGATCTAATTTATCATATATCAGATCTACTTTATCAAAGATCAGATCTACTTTATCATATACAAGATCTACTAATTCATATATCAGATCTACTTAGTCATATATCAGATCTACTTAGTCATATATCAGATCTACTTTATCATATATCAGATCGACTTAGTCATATATCAGATCTACTTAGTCATATACCAGATCTACTTTATCATATATCAGATCAACTTAGTCGTATATCACATCTACTTTATCATATATCAGATCTACTTAGTCATATATCAGATCTACTTTATCATATATCAGATCTACTAAGTCATATATCAGATCTACTTAGTCATATATAAGATCGACTTAGTCATATTTCAGATCTACTTTATCATATATCAGATCCACTAAGTCATATATCACATCTACTTAGTCGTATATCACATCTACGTTATCATATATCAGATCTACTTAGTCATATATCAGATCTACTTAGTCATATTACAACTTCAAAACTTGAATATACAACTTTCTAAACTTGTAATTACACCTTTAAAACTTGAATATACAACTTTCTGAACTTGTAATTACACCTTTTAAAGTTGTAATTATAACTTTAAACTTGAATATACAACTTTTTAAAGTTGTAATTACACCTTTAAAAGTTGTAATAACAACTTTAAAACTTGAATATACAACTTTAAAACTTGAATATACAACTTTTTAAACTTGTAATTACACCTATAACAGTTGAAACTACAACTTTAAAAAAAAAATGTTGTCATTGAATTTGGCCCTTGTAGGCTTTCGTACAAACGCCTATGGTATATTTGAAAGGTTCTAGAGCCTTGATTTAAGTTAATATTATTGTTTATATAGAAACTGGTCTTGAAAGCAGTTATGTTGTTTTCGTTTCTATTTTCAGGAGAAATATAATTCAAATCTTCAATAGTTTTAAGTATGAACGTTGTCTTATATTGGGATGTCCGACAATTGAAAGCTTTCAGTTTGCTTTTATCTCTAAAATCCCGATTTGCTGTTGCACCTAATGTGGGCGGCACCAGATCGTTGAGATAAGTTGGAGTGAGGTTATTGACCATTTTATAAAAGCGTTGATAGACGTTGTTGGTAACGTCTCTCCGATAGCGGTATAGATTTTGTTTCATCAAATAATTTACAATGACTTGCTCCGCTTATCGTACTTAACGCATCAAGGTGCAAGTTTTCTGATATTAAAGCCTGGTCTTGAGTGCAGTTGTCCTAAATGACAGAACAATAACCAAATTGAGGCATAATACACTGTCTATACATTGTTTCCAGTGTTTTCTAGTTAGTTTATATTTCAAATGTCTTAAGCAATTGATCATCGGTGATACTTTTGTAACAAGCTCATTGATGTACTCATGCCAATTAATATAATAACAGTGGGTATTTATAATGCGCCAACTTCCGTGCATGCAATGCTCGCTCAAGGCGATTTGCATAGTCAAACCTAAATGTGTGTGGTTATTAACTTCTTTAATGACTGTATCTTTCATAATCAAATCTGGATCAAAATTATGATTAAGTTTACGGGAGAAAATCATTGGATTAATAGAAACTTGCCAGGGTTCGGCCCAATCACTTATTGTTTTGAGATCGGCATTTAAGGTTTCGGCAGCTTTCCTTGGATTATCAACAATGATGTATAGACAAGTGTCATCTGCAAAAAGTCGAATATGGCTGTTTATGCCATTTACGCTGTCATTTCTGTAGATTGTGAACAATAAAGGCCCAGTGGGTACCCTAGCAGAGACGTATCGTGGATATCAATAGTTGTTTCATTGCTAAAAGGTTAGACAATTTCATAAAATGATGTGGGATATACTGGAGACGTTGTTGGAGAAGAGCTTCACATCAAAAGAGATAGTGAAACTCGTCTCCTATACATGTAGCTGGTGAATTACATAAGTTACATTAACGTTCGAAGTGTCGGGATCTGTTGAACTGTTTAGGCTTTGGTTATGTCTGGGAACAGCAATTTGTTAGTCTTCCTACGTCGTTCTTATCCGAGTTTATGAGTCGTTTGAAATGTATTCATGAGCAGAATTGGCATAGCTCTCTTCAAATTGGTACCAAATCTATCGCTTATTCTTATTTCAAACTATCATTTTCAAAGGAATTATACTTAAGTGAAGTTAATATCAAGAAGTTTAGAGTAGCTATTGCTCAATTGAGATGTTTTTCACATCATTTACGTATCGAAACCGGAAGGCATTTTAATATGAATAGATATGATAGACTGTGTTTACAATGTAATGAAGGTTATATTGAGGATGAGTACCATTTTCTCCTTGTATGTTCCAAATTCCACCAACTCCGTTCTAAATATTTACCTCAGATATATTGTACAAATCCAAATGAAGATAAATTCAAATTTCTCATGTTGACATCAGATTGTAAACTTATTAATAACTTAGCATGCTTTATTTATCATGCAATGTACCAAAGATGTTAAAGCTGAAAACCTTTTATTGTATACACACCAGTTTGTCATGTACAATCCAACATATGTAGTTATGGGCCGATGGCCTACACTTCTGAAATAAACAAATTGAATATCATTAACGTTCATGTTTTGGAATATCTTGCCAGCGTCCGGTTTCAATCGGAAAGTTATGTTCTCTTTCTATCACCACACACCAGAGAAAACAACAAACATCATAATGGACGTTCCCCGCGACACTTGCCGAGGAGTTTATTACGATCGTACACCATACAAGATCTCACAAATATGATTCGCGCCTCACTCCTCCACCACAAACCATCAATCAGGGCGATGTTGCGGGAGGCTCACTTTGTCTGGCATAACTGTTTCCAAGTATCACACTTCGGTTTACCATACAGCATTCAGCATCACTGCATTCCAGATGTTACTGTAACATAACCCGCCTACGAGGTAGGCACCAAGCACTGCAATTCCCAGACGTTACTGTAACGAAAACCGCCTGAAAGGTAGGCACCAATCACTATAATTCCCAGATGTTACTGAAACCTCGAATTACCTACACAAGGTTGGTACCCAGCACTGCAGCAGTGTCAAATTATTACTCAAGTACTCACACTTCAACATATCCCAACCATCACTCATAAACATGAATTTATGCCACGAACCATCACTTGTTAGCCATGTACCCTCGGTTCATAAACCTACACTTCATGAACTATTACTTCATGAATTATCACTTTATAACTGAACAATCAGTTCGTGAACCCCGTCTCCTTTATTCGTGGACTTTCACTTCATAGCCCATCACTTCATAATCATGAACCATCATGCCACACATCATGAACCCTTCACTAATGAACGGTGAACAACACTTCATAACCATGAATATTCAATTCACGAACCATGAATCACCACTTCATAACAACGAAGACCCATCTCATATCCATGAACAATCGCTTTATGAACCAAGAACCATCATTTCATAAATCACCACTTCATCAACGAATACTTCAATAAAATTCACCATGAACCATACGTTTATTGACAATAAACACTTCTTCATCGACCATTAGCCATCAACCACCACTTCGTGAACCTCTAGCCATCACTTAAACCCCAATTCATACCTTCATAAGTCGTGGATCATGACTTCAACAACCACCACCGTCACTTATCATCCGTGAGGCATTACTTCACAACCAAAAATGTACATGTTGCCAAAACATAAACGCCATAATGCACACACGTCACACTATTTGCCTTATAAAGACAACACATTTATTCTTAATACAGCACATCATACATTGACATACCTCAACGAAAACTATGGAATATTGTTAACATGTTACGCTAGTGTCGCAGGCGAGAATCAACTTGCCGCGCTCTGACGTCACATTTATAGACATCTCTCACAGCGCCCTCTTCACAGGCACTACCTCCCATTTTATCTGGTTTATTCCCAAAGAGAAAGCAATTTTTCTCTAATTCGCCCTACTCAAACGATAGAAATTACATATTACTTGTCCTAATTTCAAAATTGGATAGTATACAGAACGAGGCATGAACAGATAGTTTTCAAAACACGGGGATGTATTAAAGCCTTGATAGTATATACCTTTCGAACTATTTCTAACTGAGCTTAGCCTGTTTTGAAAGTGTTGATCGGATAGAATGTGTGTATTTTTAGAAGTGAGATCAGAGTTTGTATACAGCCATGGTCTGCTAAATACCAAGGATATACCACAATCGCTTAAAATCTTTTAAATAAATGAAATCCATTGTAGATTTTTCACGAGACTTGCATTTTCTTGCGATATGACTTGATATAATAAACTAGATATATTTAATGTTTCGTTGTTAGTAACTATCCTATGCCAATAATGTATCAGTCTTACATAAATTCTAATATATAGAGCTTCTCTTCCAAATTCACGGAGCAATGCAACATTTGGCGTAGAGTTTCTTTAATTAGTCGCCAACTTTAGGAATTTTATGTGTAGTTTTTTCTATCAGAGATAGAGAATACTAAACGACGTCCCGTTAAATAACATATTTATGAAACGAGTGGATGGTTTTACCATCCACGAGTTTCATAAATATCTTATTAAACCGGACAGAGTTTAGTATTTTATTTATTACACGCTCTAAATTAATGAAATAATTAATTACATTTCACACTACATTCATGTAGATGTGCGTAGGGATAGGCTACATCTCTTACCATGGACGCATAAAGCCATCTCACTAAACACCAAAAATAAACCAAGAAAATATCCGTTAAGAACAATTTCAATTTTGAACAATACAATTTCAAAACACTCATTACATTGTTTTTATGTTGAAACGATGAGAGGCGCAAATTTGCGAGTAAACAAAAACATGGATTAATCTCACTATATATCTTATGAATGATGTCAGGTGATTGTGACGTCATCGGAATGCGACTGTTTTCAAGCGCGGTTCAGTTAGGCTACGTAGCTGCGGTTGCTTTGCCAAAATAGACTTTGTAACACACAGATGGCAATGATACTTGGGAGTAAAGTTACAGTTTTATCTAGCGAAATTGTGGGGATCAGTGTCCTTGTTGCCGATGAAGTTAACATTGACGGCACAAATTGTTAACAGAAGCACCGAAAATGGAGTTCCGACATTTTTAGCGAACGTTAAAATGTTAGGCCTACATCAACATTGACAGTTACCTTGAAGCATTTTTTACTTATATATCTTGGTATGGTATCCTCTGTAACAACAGACAGACATGAACAATGCCTCCACAACCTGGAAAACTTACATGTCGATACGAAGTTAGGGTAGTTGTTTACATTCTAAACAATCAAACCCATTCCGCAAAAAAGGAGAAGAACATATCAAAACATACCTATAAGGATTACCATGTAGTCGCATTAATACTCAACTGACGATTGTCACAGGATTCGTGGGTTGAACATAACGTTTTTTAGAATTGTTTTGAATTTAGAATCTAGACTACGTCAAGTTGCATGACAAAGCCATGCAAATTGCGGTCAAATCGCGAGAGCGCTAACGAGATTACATGTCAAGGGAACTAACTTTGAATCAACCAAGTGATACTGATTGACAGTAAATTGTGATAGAAGCGTCTGTACAATATAATATAGAAATCCAGTGCGATCCCATAAGCCATGTGACTACTGGAAAGTAGTTCCGACTGCGATCGCTTTCACGTGCAATGTTTCACAACAGTGTTGAATAACATTTCGATGTTTCACAACAGTAGTATCTTCAACGAGAGTATAATAAAGATATTTTCAAACTCCTAGATTTCAGAACCATACAGTCAGATTGGGACAATCATTGTGTCATAAGCTGACAGTAAACAGTCTAGTGGTAGATTTTTATTTCGAGCTTTTTTCAGTAAAGCAAACATGACTTTTGATGCACTTTGGACTAAAGCTTTTATAGAGTTTGTAAATGTTGCATTTCTATTAAAACTCAAACCAAGATATGTGTACATATCAATTGTATCAATAACACTTTCACCCAAACGGAAGGATAATTTACATTTATTTCACGGGCTGCTGCCAAAAATTAAACTCTTTGTTTTTAATAAGTTAACGTTCAGTTCACAAGTTCTGCAAAATTCTTGAAATACATTTAAGTGTTTTTTTGTAATTCTTTTGGATCGTCACTAAACAGTAAAATATCATCAGCATATAACAAAATAAGTAACTGGATAAATAGCATCACATTTTCTTCATCGCATCCTTTACAATCGCTACAAATCAAATCGTCATAATCATACTATCCTAATGACATCACAAAGCTTTAGCATCACTGAGTAGGGTAGTCCTCGGGGTGTCTTCTTGGTACGCCAACATTTGGGAAAATGCTATTCTTGGAACGCCAACAAAATGTTAACAAAAGAAATTGTTAATCCAATCTAACCAATTAAGCAGGGCTTGAGCTTCACCCTTGAGTGGCTTTAGCCATGCTACTCACCTGACCACTGAACACAGTTCACAATCAGACCGATTAAGTGACAGATAACTACCGCAGTGAACATGGTTCACAATATTAGATTGATTTGGTTAAATTCACTCAGTTTGGGTTCAGATTTCAGATTTCCTCAGCTTGTAAGCTAAATATACCTTTTATGAAAAGGCTCATTAATTAAAGTGCACCCTATAAAACAGAAGTATCACTGTCATTGGTAACACTTTATAATGGCAAACGCTTTTGTCAACATATCTTTTGTTACGAATCGTCTCGGAAATCCAAGTCTTGTACATAATGGCTATAGATTCAAGGTGAAGTTGAATCGCGGCAACAGGACTTACTGGACATGCATTGTACGAGATTGCCCTGCCAGGATCAACACATTGGACAATCAACCTATAAAAGTGTCAGATAACCATAACCACATATCCGACCCAATTCAAATTAAAGTTGATGAAGTAATGGAAGTTATGAAGAAGCGCTGTGGCGAGGAACTGAAACCAATTCCAAGTTTGTATGACGAGGAAATGGTAAAATTAAGAAACCGAGATTGGGACAATGAAAGTCACAGTTTGGTCGAAAAAATCCCAACATTTCAGTCGTGTAAAGGTAGACTGTATTATAAACGTTCAAAGTTGTTACCAAAACTTCCGTCCTCAAGACAGGAAATTCAACTCGATGGGATCTGGACAGAAACCACAACAGGGGAGCCTTTCCTCATGGTTAACGATGGCGATGGAGACAAGATTTTGATATTTTCCACTGCTGAAAACCTCGCACATCTAACAGCTGCAAGTACAATATATGGAGATGGAACGTTTTACACATGCCCAGGACTCTTCACACATGTACAGCTCTACACATTCCATGCGTTTGTGGATGGCGCTATGTATCCCTTGGTATATGCCTTGTTACCAGGCAAAAGCCAAATCATATATACGAGGTTGTTGAATCTGATAAAAGGTGTTTGTAACCAGAGAAACCTTAATCTCAACCCAAGCAAAATATTCGTGGACTATGAAGTGGCCGTACATAACGCTGCATTATTATTCATTAAATTATTTTGTTCTCTTTAAATGTTGAAATATCAATATTATTTTTTCAATGTTTTAATGATATGTATTTAATTTTTTTTAAAGACAATGTTGATTTCGTTATATTTTTTAAATGTTGTAATATTCAATGTTTCAACTATTCATTTATATATTTTAAACTTATATTCATTATCTATTGATTTCGTTTTATATGTTGAAATAATATTTATATATTTTAAACTTATATTCATTATTAACTTATTTCGTTTTATATGTTGAAATAGTAATGTTATCAAATCAACTGTAACTAGGTTTTTATAAAATCTGTTTAAAACTTTTTAAAATATCAAGCCCTCATTACATGCTTTTTGTATTTTTAAAATGTTAATAAAAGAAGTTGTGCAGAAAATATTTTGCAAATTTGTTCGTTGTTTTTATAACCAGGATTATAGACGTCCATGTGTTGATAAACTTGTTGTTGTTGCTAATTATCTCCTGTAAATATTTCTTGGTACGCCAACAAATATTTTGGCCAAAATGACCAATTTTATCCAAATGTTGGCGTAGCAAGAATGAACCGTCCTCGGGTAGCGTCCCATTTTGCCAATAGTCCCAATCTGCCTACAGCTTTAAAACAACATGTAAGGGTCCAATGATCAGGAAGTCATGGTTATATGCTGACCTGCAGCTGTTCTACCTCTAAAAATGAACCCAACCAAATCATCGGGTCCAGATATCGTTATTCTCTATGCACTAACTCGGGGGGTAACAACCACAAATGTACAAATTAAATTTAATACATCACTACTATTGCATCCTGAATATGCAGATTTGGTCAGATCAATGTTGAAGGAAACTAAAACAGAATATTCAGATATTGATAGTAATGAGGACAACATTCATGACTTTGACTCTAATGACGTTTAAAATTGAGGAGGGAAATCATTTTCAGTTTTTTTAAAGAAAAACAAAGGATACAACCTCTGAGTTAGAAATTAGAATTGAAGAAGTAGAAAAACCAACAAAATATTTCTGCCATTTAGAAAATAAAAACTGTCAGCAAATGAACACAATTATTACGAATAAAGTTGAAGAAATTACAGAGTGTGGCTTTATCTTAAATATATTTTATTTTACAAAATAATCTATTTTTCTGCTAAGAAGTATGAAGCTAATGCTCATTCAGAAAGTGTTGTAACTAAGGGACATATTTGAAAGGGAAATAGACTTGAATGAAGTATCATGCAATTTTTGCAGCCAAGAACATGAAAAACAACAAAAGTCATTGAACAGATGGATTTCCAGTTAATTTATTTTGGAAAGAACTAAATGTTTGGGTTCTTAGATTCATTAAAGATGTCCATAGAAGTAATATGATGTCTCTTACAATGAAGAGAGGAGTTTTCACTTTATACCTAAAATTAACAAATACAGAACTCAAGTTTAGAAAAAGGAGACCAATTACTTTATCAAATTAAATTGCCAGAATTGCCAAAATATGTCAGGGTTGAAAATAAATATTGATAAGACTAAGGCAATTTGGATTGGTTCTAAGGCAGGTAGCAGAGATGTACTCTGTCAAGATTTAAATATAGAATGGCAAAGAAATTATTTGAAGTTTTAGGAATTTGATTTACCCCTAAGTTGAATGAATTGTGGGTTATCAACACAAGTAAAAGATTTGATGATATTAAAAGATTATTGAGAACTTGTTACTCTGTCGTGATGTTAGTAACTTGAAAGCGGGTTGTTCAATTATGCTATGGGTAAAAATTCCTTTCCCAAACTGCCTACACTATTTTTTGTAGGCAGGGTGGGATGTAGGCAGATTGGGAATGTAGGCATGAATGAATGAATGGTTTATTTTCATGAAGTTCACAAAATTAATATAGAGAAATAATGACAATGTACAATATTATTAAGGTAGCATACGTAGACATGTTTTTACATAGATAACTTTCCACAGTAGTGTATTATACTTACAGGACATAAGAGATATGAATTTATCTATAGAAGGGTTATTACAATAATAAAGTGGTAAAATTGACCTACTTATATTATTAAAATATGGACAAATCAACAGAACATGAGCCTCATCACCAAGAGCACTATTACAAAATGTACATAATCTATCTTCTTTGTTAACATTATAACATCTTCCAATTTCAATAGGAAGTCTATGATTACAAGTTCGAAATCTAGTAAACCAAATGCGAACATATAATGGAAATTGTAATAGGTATTTTTCTAGAATTGAAGATTGTTTAAACATATTATAGTAGTAGCCTTCAGAAGACTTAGATTCACAATCGTTCCAGCGTTGAAAAAACTGGTTACATAACATAAATTTAACGGTACCTATAAGCCACATTCTGTTTCTACAGTTTTAAGATAACCACATGTTATTTAAACCAGTACCTTCCAAGGTAGTTTTAACAACTTTGATAAGAGGTAAAGATATATTTGGATCACAAGCCGAATGGGACCTAACTTCCCTCGAGTTCGACCTTGGGGTCGAGGTGCATATGCTCTGAAGTTTTGTGTTTTTAAAAGATTAACGCACTAAGGTATATTTGTCATGTCAACAAGCAATTCAAACAAAAAGAAAAGCAAAAAACGTAAGACAATAACCACAGTCGAGTCGCACATGGACAATATGAACTCTACACGCTACACGACACAGACCGAAAGTGTTGTTAGAAAGTCACTAGATACTGTCTACAGCCAATCACCCGTCCCTGTACACCCAGTCGTATGGCTTCACTACACCTACTGGACAATATCATCTACTTCCAGTACAGTACACCCACCCACATGCTCATAGCCCTGACATAAAAAATGAACTGATGAAAAAATTTGACAGTATTGACAGAAAGCTGTCTGTTCTTGATACTATTGAGGGCGATATAAATACTATAAAAGTCAATGTGGCTAAGCTAGAGCTTAAGGTTCGTGCCCTTGATGAACTTAGAGAGAGAGAGTGACTAATGTAGAAAGCAGTGTGTCCTTCATCAGTGATACTGTTGATGAACTTAGAGAGAGAGTGACTAATGTAGAAAGCAGTGTGTCCTTCATCAGTGATACTGTTGATGAACTTAGAGAGAGAGTGACTAATGTAGAAAGCAGTGTGTCCTTCATCAGTGATACTGTTGATGAACTTAGAGAGAGAGTGACTAATGTAGAAAGCAGTGTGTCCTTCATCAGTGATACTGTTGATGAACTTAGAGAGAGTGACTAAAGTGGAAAGCAGTGGGTCCTTCATCAGTGATACTGTTGGTGAACTTAGAGAGAGAGTGACTAAAGTAGAAAGCAGTGTGTCCTTCATCACTGATACTGTTGATGAAATTAGAGAGAGAGTGACTAATGTAGAAAGCAGTATGTCCTTCATCAGTGATACTGTTGATGAACTTAGAGAGAGAGTGACTAATGTAGAAAGCAGTGTGTCCTTCATCAGCGATACTGTTGATGAACTTAGAGAGAGAGTGACTAATGTAGAAAGCAGTGTGTCCTTCATCAGTGATATTGTTGATGAACTTAGAGAGAGAATGACTAATGTAGAAAGCAGTGTGTCCTTCATCAGTGATACTGTTGATGAGTAGACCAGGGATAAATCTACAATAGTCAGTGAGGTGAAGTTGTTACAAGAAAAAATTAAATGCATAGATTACATTAAAGCTGAAAATCTAGAGCTAAAGGAATCCGTGATCGATCAGAGAGCTAGGTCAATGAAAGACAATCTCATTTTTACAAATATACCTGAAGATCCAACTGAGTTGACCTGGGAAAACACTGAATATAAATTGAGATAATTTATTCAGAAGGAGCTTAACATGGATAGTTCATCCCTTCACTTTAAGCGTGTTCACAGGATAGGGAAGAGATTCAATTCTCGGTACCCTTGGGAAGTAGTGAGACCTAGGTCCATCATAGCTAAATTCCTGTACACAAGGGAGCGTGATTCGGTGAAGCGCAAAGGCAAGTTCCTGTAGGAAACACCCTACTATATGGTGGAGCAATTCCCTCAAGAAAGTATCCAGTACAGGAAAGATGTTCTGATGCCTTTATTTAAGGCAGCACGACGTGAGGGGACGAGGGCCAATATAGTTGTAGACACTCTCTGACGGCAGGAAACAGACCCCACCTACCCCTCCTCCCTACAGAACACTTACCCCAAGATAGGGGGACGACGGTGGTCAGGAGCCAGGACACTTAACGTGTGACCGGCCCTTTGTAAACAATAAGCAATCTGCTGAAAATACACTGATACATAAAATTGCTCATCAGAACTCGAAATATTTCAACAAAAATGTAAGACACCTTTCAAATGAGATAGATGTCAAAACAAGTTGTAATTATGCAAACAATACAATAGATAAAATAATTGATGTTCGTCATACTGTGAATGTAAATGACAATGATGTTTAAGAAGATATTATTCATTTTTCTCCAATTATAATTGTGAGTGAAAGTGAAAGTAAAACATTTGGAAATTTTACTCACAATAATGTGAATGTAAATGACAATGATGAAAATGTTGTTTCACATGGCAATATTCATATCTATCCAATCATGGATGTGAGTGAAAGTGGCTGTAAAACAGTTGGTAAATGTGTTCACCACACTGAAGATGGAAATGACACTGATGTTTCACATGATAATATTCATGTTTATCAAATCATGGATGTGAGTGTAAATGATTGTAAAACAGTTGGTAATTGTGTAGATGGAAATGGCAATAATGTGTCACATGATAATATTCATGTTTATCCAATTATTGATGTGAGTGGCATGACAATGATGTTTTACATGATAATACTCATGTTATCCAATCATGGATGTGAGTGTAAATGATTGTATAACACTTGATAATTGTGTAGATGGAAATGACAATGATGTTTCACATGATAATATACATGTTTTTCAAATTATGGATGTGCTTGTACATGACAGTAAAACAGTTGGTAATTGTGTTCACCACACTGTAGATGGAAATGACAATCATGTGTCACATGATAATATTCATGTTTATTTAATTATGGATCTGAGTATAAATGATAGTAAAAAAGATTGATCAAGATGTATATGCTGGTATTGTTTATCTCTCCCCAGAATATGTTGATAATGATGCATTTTATGAACTAGAACAATCAATTTTACATTACCTCACGCTAAGTGATTATGTCAAAGTTTTTGGTGACTTTGATGCTCGCACAAGCAGTTTGTGTGATTGTCATGTTGTTGATCAACATTTGATTGAAGAATTTAATCTAGACTCCCCGGAAATACAAAATGATGTTATTCCAGAGGGAATATTAGACAAATTAGATTTGTGACTGGTTATTGTACACATGTGTTCAGATTGTTTAGTCTCCGATAATGCTGAGTGGACCTTTCAGCATAAATCTACCGCCATTGTCGTTTCCTAGCGTCATTTTGAAGTGTCAGTTCTGTAGCGTTACTGCGTGTATGTGCATCACTGACCATTTCCGTTATGTCAGACTCTCATTCTAGCAATGAGATCTCGCTTTGGAGCGCCACCTGTAATGGCTACGTGCGGACGTGTTTCACATCATAGGAGTGAACATTAACTATGGAGGGCGCGTATCGGCCTGAATTGCCGACCTGACAAACATAAGGGGCAATTTATGCATGGAATCAAACTTTCCAATGGTTTCTGTATGAGGCTATTGCAGATATTGTTATTTTTGGGTGTTCTACTCCTCATGAGTGGAAATGTGGAGAGTAACCCGGGACCACGTGGGAGTCGGGCACGTCAGAGTCTGCTAACTCAGTCTTCTACATGGCACGTCTCGACAGACAGCAGTGAGCATGATATCAACATATATATACTGATATTCGGAGCGACCTACAATCTTGCACAGTAAGTTCGATAATTTCGAAAAATCATTTGAGACTATTCAATTCAATTCTTCATTTCGTTTGCGTGGCCTCCGGCCCATATACAAGTAACAGTGAGCAGGTTGGACATGTTACAATAGCAACTGACTCCTCAGACGGAGTGCAAGATGGATATAGAGCTGTAGTGTAATAATAATGTCTGTATCACATGATGACATTAAATTGATGAAACTGTATTTTTAATCATATGGACTGCAGACAGGCAGTAAATATATTAATCTCAAGTCGTCAAAGGCTGGACAAACCATAATAAAATGGAATTCATCTTCAATATGATCCAGTTTACATACTCTGCATAAGCGCAGTGATCTTATAACATTACAATATCGCCCAAGTTCAATTTGTAGTCTTACCATACCAATACGAAGTTTTGTCATTTCACGACGGTAAAGGGAACAATCACTATGAGTTAAATACAATTCCGGTTTTAATTTCAACTTAAATTCAGAATAATACTCATACCTGCTACTAGACTGCAAAGCGGATTTCCATTCCTGAGTTAGAATATCAGTAACCCGTTGTTTAAATTCCGAGAGAAATAATTCCACACTCCCTACTCCTTGAAACAATCAGACGTAGCCAAACCCGTAACTAAAAAGCACATTCTTAACCGAAGAAGCCCATGTATGACGATTAACGCTATCTAAAGAGTATAACATTTTATATGCCTTAAATGGGTAGCGGTGCGCCGGCAAACTAATAATTCTTAGCCAAAATTTGAGACTATTCAATACGAGCAGTATGAAATGTGGAAGGTGATAGATAAACTTGAGGAGGAGCTATGTCATGAAAACTTGAAAATTTAGAGGCGCAGTGAAGAAGAGATAATCTTTTATTCTTTGGAATTGAAGACAAGGAGAAGGAAAATTGGAATGAAAGCGAGGAGAAACTTAAAGCTTTCCTTCATGACGAACTGAAATTCAATAGTAGCCAGGTAGCAGACTTGGGTGTTGAACGAGCACACAGACTTAACACTAAACGCTCGCCTCGCCCAGTTATAGTTAAATTCTCCTCTTACAAACACAGAGAGAATATTCTCCAGGCAACAAGAGCTTATCTCAAGGGCAACAGAAAATACAGAGTTTCACCAGATTTTAGCCAGTCTGTTAGAAAGACGAGAAAAATTCTCGGTGAATACGTCAAAGAGTTCAGGCAGAAAGGAGACGAGTGTTATGTTTCTTATGATAAACTTATTCTAAACGGCTCTCCCCACAAATATGATTTTGTGCAAAAAACACTTGTTCAGATGGGAAGGCATGTCCAGTCAAGCCGACAGGACCTGTCCTCAACTGCTGGGCAAAGAATGCCAATCCACAACACAGACACGAGCAGACGACATGACAGCCCGTTTGATCTCCCCGGGACCGACCGCAGCAGACGACACGCGAGAGATGTGACTGTGACTCAGTGCAGTGCAGACAGCAACCTACTCCACCCACTGATAGACTCGGACAGCTAGGACAGTGGTCGAGGCCAAGCCCAACATAAAGTTCCGTTTTATAAAAATCAAGATAATGACTCTATGATTAATATTCCACATTTATACCAATTTATATCAATTCTGTCTTGGAATATTAATGGTTTGTACTCGAAAATCCAAAATCTAAATTTCTTAAATAATTATGATGTTTTTGCATTGATAGAAACATGAGCGAAAAATACTGCGGATTTTGAACATGCTTTTCCAGATCACATGCGAGGGGCGTTCAATAAGTGTTGCAACTTCAATATAAAACCAACTCGCGTAGTCAATGTTTTACTTTTATTAGGTCTTCAAGACGTATGTCTCGAAGACGTATTGTTATTATCCTGATTATTAGGTCTTCTTTTCAAGACGAATGTCTGAAGACCTATTGTTTTTATCCAGATTATTATTATTATTATTTGTACCGATTTTGTCCCACGGGTTCTGAACTAATGGCTGAAGCGATTTTTCAGAAACTTTCAGGGATGTTAGAGCGTATCAAGATCTCGCTCTGTACGG
The DNA here is from genome assembly GCA_936450465.1 of Gibbula magus. Classification (NCBI taxonomy): domain Eukaryota; kingdom Metazoa; phylum Mollusca; class Gastropoda; order Trochida; family Trochidae; genus Gibbula; species Gibbula magus. The sequence goes on along the minus strand of OW388304.1, from coordinate 45,990,495 downwards.
AGCCCGAATTTTGAATTTCGACCTGGTTCTTGAGTTATCTCCCCTTGAAGTTGAAACTTCAAACCTCAATAGCTCGAAAACTAAGCAAGATAATTTCACAAAACAAGATAATTTCACAAAACTTTCACCAAAATGTGGGCAACAACATTCCCCATCGATTAGGCCTATAGCGGTTTTCGGCCGTAATAATAGATTTTTTGCTATTTCGAAAAAAGTAAAAATTTTGTGCATTTTCGCGGTTTTGAGGGTACGCGTCTTCAAACTTCTTCTCCTCACTAACGGCAACACATACAGATATGTTTGATAGCTCATCTGAAAGCCAAGACAACGTTGAATTTAATTTGCTAACAGAATTTTGAATTTCGGCCTAGAATTCGAGTTATCTGCCCTTGAATATGGTTCTTTTTAGAAAGGGCGTTTTTTGGCTGCAATTTCAAAGGGGCATAACTCTGTAACTAATTGATTTATGTCAAAGTAATTGATAGCCATCTCTTTCTAATAAAGAGCTGCACACTTCCATAATACATCAATATCATATAAAAGTTAATAGTTTCGGCATAAATTTGAGATATTCCCAAAAAAGTAAAATGTTGTGATTTTGAGCATTTTCGAGGGGTATATCCTTTGGAGAATTATTGGTTAGGAACCAATGGAGATAGGAAGACTTTAAATAAATCATGGTGATGTAGAAACGTCATTTATTAAGGACAATATTTTTCAAGCTCAAATCTGTCTTGGTTTTTTTGTGACAAGTCATAGAAGTTTGTCATTTTTAAAAAATCGCCATTTTCAACGAAGTTGAAAGGTTCATAACTGTTTCAATTCTTATGCTATTGAAATTTTACATACACCTACGTATGCACAAATTCAAGAAGAACAACTTTTATGTTAACCACTTTCATCAAAAGGTTGATAGTTAAGCCTCGAACATCGCAAGTGATGTCTAGGGGTCCAAATTTAAGCATTTTTGAGTATTTTCTTTAATGTTCAGAACAGCATAACGCATTAATTATGTATGCAATCCAAATGATGATTACATCTTCTTAAGTGGGAAATTAAAGCACAACATGTTCTATGTTACACCTTAGTATGAAAATATTAACCATTTTGTCTTAATCGTGAGAAAGATCATGTAGGGGTCCATTACTATGTGATTTTCAGAGGGGTACCTTCTTTGGAGAATTTTTTTTAAATAACTATTGAAGATAGAGACTTGTTTGATAGCTCGTTATAAAGCAGAAAAACTGATGAATAACCGAGAGTCCAGCATGGAGTTCAATGTCAAGCAGAAGTCTTGAAGACCTAAGTATTGACGCGTCAATCCTAGTTAAGGATTCAGTCCTGAACTAACGGCCTGACCGATTTCTCTGAAACTTTCAGGGATCGTAGCCTGTGACCTAACTTAGATCTATTTTTTTTACTTTTTGGATTTTCGACTTCTTTCGTGAAGACCTAATCGGACCCTTGGAAGTTAAAACTTCAAACCTTAATAGCTCGAAAACTTAATAACTCGCAACAACATTCCTCATCGATTAGGGCATAGGGGTTTTCGGCCGTAATAATAGAATTTTTGCTATTTCGAAAAAACTGAATTTGTTGTGTACTTTCGCGGTTTTGAGGGTACGCGTCTTCAAAAATCTTCTTCTAAATCCCGGCAACACATACAGCTATGAGTGATAGCTCATTTGAAAGCTGGATAAACGTGTAAAAAAGTTATCGAGACAGAATTTTGAATTTTGGCTTAGAATTCGAGTTATCTGCCCTTGTATTTGAACCTTTTCGAAAAGTGCGTTTTTCGGTTGCATGTTCAAAGTGGCATAACTCTGTCACAAATTGATTTATGTCAAAGTTACTTATTTCAATCTCTTTATCATAACTTGTTTAACAATTCCATAACATATCATGATCATGTAAAAGTTGATCGATTGGGCACAATTTAGACGTAATCCCTTAAAAGTTAAATTTTGTGATTTTGAGACCTTTCGAGGGGTACCTACTTTGGAGAATTTTCCTTCGTAAACCACTGAAGATACAATAATGTTTTATGTCTCACTGTGAAGTAGACATGTCTCTAATGTAGAATAATAATTTTCAATCGCGTATCTGTCATACTTTATGTGTGACAAGTCACAGAACATTGTCATTTTTCAAAAATCGCCATTTTCAGCAATGTTCAAAGGATCATGACTGCTTAACCAATTATGCTATTGAAATTTTATTCACACCTGCGAACAGACAATTTCAAGAATAAAAACTTTTATGTTGAACCCTTTCATCAAAAGGTTAATAGTTTAGCTTCGAACATCGGAAAAGTGGAATAGGGGTCCGAAAATAAGCATTGTGCACAGCAAAAACGGCTGAAGCGATCTCTATGAAACGTTCAGGGATGATAGATTGTGACCTGAACTCGTCGAGTATGGAGCCCGATTTTTCATTTTCGGCCTCAAAAAGGGGAGATAACCAAAAATGTACAAAACTTCAAACCCTAATAGCTCGAAAACTATTCAAGATATTTTCACAAAACCTTCACCATAATGTGGGCAACAACATTCCACATCGATTAGGACTAGTGGCGTTTTCGGCCGTAACAATAGATGTTTTGCTATTTCGAAAAAACTGAAAATTTGGTGAGCTTTCGCGGTTTTGAGGGTACGCGTCTTCAAAAATCTTCTTCTAAATAACGGCAATACATACAGACACATAGTGTAGCTCATTTTGAAGCTGAAACACTGCTGTTTTTATGAATCTATTAACCGAAGATCCATGTCAAACCGTTTTCGGGGAACAGCCTTTTAAAAATTGAACTTTTTGAAAAGCGACTTTTCAGGGCTCGCATTCAAAGGAACATAACTCGCTAAGGAAAACTCTGATTCGAATTCTGCTTTTTGCAATCTGTTAGTCGTTTGTGGTTTAACAATTCCACTTCAGAGTGTAATCATGTAAAAGTTGACCCTTAAAGCGAAAAGTCGACATGAACACATTTGACGATTTCAGGGGGATTTTCTTTGGAGATTTTTTGTTCGAAAACTACTGAAGATAGAGTCACGTTTGATAGCTCATATAAAAGCTGACCAACTGATTCAATCAGTAGACACAAGAAAACAACCAAGTAAAGCCTGCCTGTCTGCATCAATGCCATACATATATGGAGGTCTTTTTACTTTTTTTTTTTTTTTTTTTTTTAGAGTCCAGAGCGCAACCTGGATTTCTCAACTTTCTAATCCCGCCAGCATCAGAAAAATCCAGGTTTGAGTCCAATCGGAGCAAAACGCGTTTTTTTTTTCCTGGTGTTAAAAAAAATTTCAAATCGGTGTCCTAAGTACTTATTGAGAGGTACAAACTCCAAAAGTGTGTTTTCCTGTCTTGCCATCTTTCTGCCACCATGTAACAGCGAAAAATCATGCTTTGAGCACAAACAAATTTTGAGCCCCAAAAAAAAAATTTTTTTTACTGCTTTTACAAATTGCTTCGAAACCGTTCCTGTACTTATTATTGAGAAGTGCAAAGCCCAAAAACGTTGTTTACAAAGGTTCCATGCCCAAAGACCAAAGCGGGAATCTTGAAGACCTGCAGTATTGACGCGTCAATCCTAGTTTTATTATTATTCTTTGTACCAAATTTTGTGATGCAGATTTCTCGGTAACGGCTGGGCCGATTTCCATGAAATTTTCAGGGAAGGTAGCCTGTAACCAAACTTAGAAGTGATTTTGTTACTTTTTGGATTTCGACTTCTTTCGTGAGTTATCTCCCCTTGAAGTTGAAACTTCAAACCTCAATAGCTCGAAAACTTACAAAGATATTTTCAAAAAACTTTCACCAAAATGTGGGCAACAACATTCCCCATCGATAAGGCTTAGTGCGGATTTCGGCCGTAATGATAGATTTTTCGCTATTTCGAAAAAACTTAAAATTTGATGCACTTTCGCGGGTTTTAGGGTACGCGTCTTCAAAAATCTTCTTCTAAATCACGGCAATATTTACAGATATGGTTGATAGCTCATTCAAAAGCCAAGACACCGTAGAATATAATTTGCTAACAGAATTTTGAATTTCGGCCTAGAATTCGAGTAATCTGCCCTTGAATATGGTCCTTTTTAAAAATGGCGTTTTTCGGATGCAATTTCAAAGGGGCACAACTCTGTAACTTATTGACTTATGTCAAAGTTATTGATAGCCATCTCTTGTTAATAAAGAGCTAAACAAGTCCATAATACATCGATGTCATATAAAAGTTGATAGTTTCGGCACAATTTGGACATATTCTCAAAAAAGTAAAATTTTGTGATTTTGAGCATATTCGAGGGGTATATCCTTTGGATAATTATTGATGATGAACCACTGAAGATAGGAAGATTTCAAATAGGTCTTGTTGAAGTAGAAACGTCAATTATTAAAGACAATATTTTTCAAGCTCGTATCTGTCTTAGTTTTTTTTTTGACAAGTCATAGAAGTTTGTAATTTTTTTAAAATTGCCATTTTAAGCAAAGTTCAAAGGATCATAACTGCTTAACTAATTACAACATTGAAATTGTATTTATACCTACGGATGGATAATTACAAGAACAATAACGTTTCTGTTGAACCCTTTCATCAAAAAGTTGATAGTTAAGCTCCGAACGTCGCAAATGTTGTCTAGGGGTCCAAATTAACGCATTTTTGAGTATTTTCTTGAATATTCAGTAGATTATAACGCATGACCAATGTATGCAATCTTAATGATGATTAAATCTACTTAAGTGGAAATTAAAGCACAATATTTTCTATGTTGCACCTTAGTATGAAAATATTAACCATTTTGTCTTAATCGTGAGAAAGGTCATGTAGGAGTCCATTAATAAGCGATTGTTCCATTTTCAGAGGGTCATTGTCTTTGGAGAATTTTTGTAAAATAACTATTGAAGATAGAGACATGTTTTATATCTCATTTTAAAGCAGAGAAACTGGTGAACAACCGAGAGTCAAACATGGAGTTCAAGGTCAAGCAGAAGTCTTGAAGACCTAAGTATTGACGCGTCAATCCTAGTTTTTCAATATAGTTACCCTTCACCTCAATACACTTATTCCATTTCTCTTTAAGACTTTTGATGCCGCTTTTGTAGAAGTTTTCCGTTTGCCCCCCTAACCACGCCTCTGTGGCAGCTTTGACGTCTTCGTCATCCCGGAAGTGCCTTCCACGTAGGGCGGATTTCAGGTTTCTGAACAGGAAGTAGTCACTGGGGACTAGGTCTGGGCTGTAGGGTGGGTGGTTAAGCTGTTCGAATCCACAATCACGTATAGCGGCCTGTGCAACTCTTGACTTGTGGACTGGAGCGTTGTCATGCAAAATCAGAACACCACGTGTCAACATTCCACGGCGTTTCTGTCGAATTGTCTTTCGCAATTCTTGCATTAGGTTGGCATAATATTGACCATTCATTGTAGTTTTGGTTGGCAAGTAATCAATTAATAATATGCCTTTTGCATCCCAAAAGATTGTCGCCATAACCTTCCCAGCTGATGGTTGAGTGCGAAACTTCAGGGGAGGCGGTGAACTCGGGTGCTTCCATTGCTTGGATTCCAGTTTAGTTTCCGGGTCCCAGTGGTGGATCCAGGTTTCGTCACCTGTCACCAGACGAGACAAAAACCTGGCTTCATCCACATTAAACCGATCCAGGAGCTCCATGCAACTTTCGGTTCTTTTCTGGCGATCTTGTGCTGTGAGGTTTCTGGGTACCCATCTTGCAGATACCTTGGACATACCAAGATGGTCATGAATTATTTTTTCAACACTTCCAACTGATATCTGGAATTCCAAAGACAGTTCAGAAACTTTAACACGGCGGTCAGCTAAAATTCGTCTTTCGATAGCGGCAATAACTTCCGGTCGGGTGACTTCAGTTGGCCTGCCTGACCGTGGGTCATCGTCTAAGGACTCCCTGCCCCGCTTGAACTGAAGAGACCAGCGACAAACTGTTGAAAAGTTAGGAGCATCCTTACCCATCACATTACACATACGATTATGTATTTCTGTAGCTTTGCATCCCTCTTTAGTAAGGAACTTGATCACAGCGCGTTGTTCATGTTTGAGAGAATCCATGATTATGGAGACCCCTAGGTCAGCGCAGCTATTATATCTAAATAATTGTTACGTCTAGAAATTGTTTTGACATGTGTCAATGTTATGTTTTGACTATAGTAACACCTGCTATAAGCTGACACTGTTTATGACAACACCAATGCCCCGCTTGCAACACTTATTGAACGCCCCTCGTATGTCACCAGTGTGTCCGGCAAAAGGCTCACTCACTGGGTAGATACAGCGGTGGAAAAGCAGTCTACGTCAGGAAGTCGCTATCGTCTCTCTTCACCCGTCAGCACAGTGAATGGCCAGACTGCGTCTTCCTCCAAACAAGCCTACCTGCCCAGAACATCATAGGTTTCGTATATGTACAGCATGCCACCACCACGGCAGTGAACTTACAGGACTCTTGTGGCATTGAACTTTATGAGTTGAGACTTATTACACTGAATTTAGATTTTCCTATGGCTACATTCACTATTTTAGGAGACCTAAATGCCCACATTGGTCAGAAGCAATGTTTTATTGAAAATGACGATGTACATTATCTACCTATTGAAGAGATTGATTACGATAGCGACCAATTTAATATATACAGAAACTCTAAAGATGAAGTTGTCAACACACAAGGGTCCCAAATGTTACGTATGTGCAGACATTTAAAAATACATGTTCTTAATGGGAGATCGGGGTGGGACAACAAAGGTGACTTTACGTTCATAGGTCGTCAAGGGAATAGCGTAGTTGATTATTGTTTGGTGTCTACCGATATCTACGATAACTTTAAGAACTTCAAAGTTCTGACAAAAACAGACTCTGATCTTCTCCCAATAACAGTTGATATGATAACATCACGTGACGAGCCTGTGGCACGGGAAGCATGCACTCAGTCAAACACACAGCACATTGAGCGCTGCACATGGAGGGCTGAATATACGGGTAGGTTCTCCGACATCATGAAACATGCTCTTGATATTTTTACAGATAGGTTTGATAGCTGTTTAAACCGGGATGCAAATTCAACTTTGACATGCTTTCTAGATTTATTCAATCATTGTTTTACACTCTCCGATTCTCACACAGGAAACACTGCACATATCAAACGCAAGCATTGTAAACAACAGCCCAAGTGGTTTGACAAACAGTGCGAGGATTTAAAACGTAAAAAGTATGAATTCCTTGACATATTTAGAACAACAAACGACACACGGCACTGTACACAATACCTTGAAGCATTTGAAAACAACGTAGCAAACGAAATTGCGAAAGCAGCAAAAAGCAAAATGTGTAAAGAATTCTGGAAATCAATTAAACACCATTGTGACACTAACTATGCACCTACAAACATAGCTGCAGATACATGGTTGGGTTATTTTAGGGATCTCCTAAACCCGCAACCAACTGAAAACTCCCAGTTTGACAAAGATGTTAAAGAATTTCTATAAAAGTCATGATGTTGAGAGTTGCAACCAGTGTAGAAACAGTGATGATCTGTTAGGAACGGAGATTTCAGACGAAGAAATTATTAGATCTATCAAACATCTTAAAAAAGGTAAAGCCCCTGGCTCAGACGGTATTCCCGCTGAAGCTCTTAAAGTATCATGCTCCTTATTATTGCCATTTTATAACAGATTCTTCAATGAAATACTGAACTCGGGAAACTTCCCTGAACCATGGAATATGGGTTTGATTGTACCTCTCTATAAGACAGGAAGTAGGAACGATCCTAATAACTATAGAGGAATTGCTCTTCTCGATATTCTAAGTAAAGTATTCATGTCTATTGTAGAGTCTTGCATTAAACTGTGGATCACCACGCAAGAACTTATTTCCGAGTCACAGGCAAGATTTAGGGAAATTATAGCACAACTGATCAAATATTCACTTTATATTTTATAATACATAAATATATCAGAAAGAAACGCGGCAAGTTCTATTGTATATTTGTCGATTTTAAGAAAGCTTTCGACACAGTAGACAGAAACAAGCTCTTGTCAGTTCTCTTAAACAATGGTGTTCATGGTAAAATAAATACCCTCCTTCGTAACATCTAAAAAAATGTGAAATCTGCCGTCCGGTGTAGTAAACAAACTATGACCGAGGTAATTAATTCCACGACGGGCGTCCATCAAGGTTGCATTTTATCTCCTATTCTATTCATTTTATACATTGATGAACTTGTTAAGGATATCGTGAACAGCAATTATAGTGGTGCATTTATCGACGAAGCCGTAGATGCACTCTCAATTCTCTTATTTGCTGATGATGTTGCAATATTTGTTTTTAATCTACAAAAGAAAATCGATATCCTGGAAGTGTATTGTAAAAAATGGGGACTTTCTATAAATACTAATAAGACTAAGGTCGTGGTGTTCAAAAAAGGGGGTAGAGTGTCTCAAAATGTAAAATGGTATATTGGTAATGATAAACTGGAAACTGTGTCTTACTATAAATATCTTGGTTTAACTTTATCATGTCGAAACATATTTTCCAAGACTTGTGACATGTTATCCAACCAAGCCGAGAAGGCTCTGTTTCCAATTAAGAAATTCATCTATACCTATAAATCAATTATTCCAGACATAGCTTTTAAAATAGTTGATGGAAAAATCCAACCTATCCTTTTGTACGGAGCAGAGGTCTGGGGAACATTGTACCATAATAATATAGAAAAAGTTCACTCTAACTTTTGCAAATTTGTATTACGAGTTGGTTGCCGCTCACCCACAAAAGCTATTTTAGCTGAATGTGGACGATATCCACTGCAGGTTAACTATAAGACACGCTCAGACAACCCGATTCCCGTAATTCAAATAGATGTTATCATATGCTAAAACGTTTAGATGATTCTGGAGATGTAAACTGGACCTCAGCAGTGTGAGAGTTACTGTTCCAGTATGGCTTGTCTTACGCTTTGTTTAATCAGGATGTAGGCAATAAAGAATTCTTCTTGAACATATTCAAGCAAAGATGTATAGATATTTATTATCAAGAGTGGTCAACCACTGTGACTTCTTCCAAATAGTTGAACACATATTCAACCTATAAACTTGATATAATGCCAGAAAGATATTTACGAGTATTACCTTCCTTTTATTTGCGCAGAGCACTGACAAAATTTCGATGTGGTATTGCTGGTTTTAACATACAATTATATAGAAGATCAAAAGATGCAGATATCACCATTGCCATGTGTCCATATTGTCCAAATAAGTTAGAAAATGAGTTCCATGTATTACTAGAATGTCCATCTTATACTGATTTACGAATCAAATATCTACCCATGGTATTATTACAACAACCCTAATTTACATAAATTCATAACTCTCTTGAATTCAAATTCAGCAAACGTCTTATTACGTTTATCCCTTTATTGTTCAAAAATAATATTTTCAGGTACAGTTAAAATGTACCATTGTCAAGGTGCTCCGGATTTTATCTAACTATGAATGTCAATGTGTACTGTGTACTGTACCTCATGGCCATTTATACAAATAAAATCATCTGTCATCATCATCTGTTAGATCGAACAACGTAAGACAAGCGATAACAAAGATTTGAATGAAGAATTGGATCGGCAAACAAGCCAGGAACTCATACTAATCCTACTCAGCGAAAAACGAGACTTACATGTATATGTATTGCATTTTACAAATTAAAAGAAATCCACAATTTTTGGACTACATTGTGATGATTCTCTAACTAGTTTGCATGTAAATAACACTTTACGATGTACTTATTGATTTAAATAACGAACCTGTTGCCATCATGTGATTGCTAATCCATGTACACTAGTGTGCATCATACATAATAGTGAATGACCGGCTGCTATCACCGACGAAACAACAGAACATCATATTATTAATTTCCTATCTTTCATTGAATCAGTCCAGATTAAATGTCGCCTACATGTGTATCTTTAACGTACTAATGACCAGTTTCGTATCACCAGTTACGTCATATGACAAGACGTTGACAATATCTTACCACCTCTTATATAATTGAACCGGCCCAGTGACTTATATCTGGCATCAAAGCAAAGGTGTTAATGCATTAAGCGTAATTAGTGAGTGTTGATTTCATGATTAACTTCTCAACAATATACAATTAATTCAAAACTAGATTTTCAGCATTCTACATTAACATTTCATCGATTTTACCCAAATAACATTATATTGATAGAACAGAATCTGAAAGAAAATGTGTACCGAAAAAGAAAACGCCTTTTTCATTTCGATTTAAAATTAATCATGATTCCTTATCATCAAAATTTAAGTATGACTAATGTTAGATTTAGTTGTCAAGATCTGTTTGCCAATTTAAAGAATGTAGCTTGCAGTGTTTACCAATTGATATGTGATCTCAGCAGAGGGGGTATATCCCAGGAATTAAAGTGTTTGCCAATGATTGAAATGTGATTTGAGCAGAGTGCAGATATCCCAGTAGTTTGTTGTTGTTGTTGTTAAACATTGTAGTATAATTTCTTGTCCAGTGAATGATATGTTTGGTTTAATGCAACTTGAAAAACTTTGAGAAAAAAGTATCATAAATCTAAACGTCTTTATAGACGTAACAAATAGCAAATTTCTAAATCAGCGTTTGTAAACGCCAGTAAAGAATGCAGTAAATATTTAAGGAAATCTTTTTCTAATTTAAATAAAAAAGATTGTGCAGATAAACTACGCAGCACTAAAAACGCTGACTCTAAATCATTTTGGAATATTTTGAAATCTTTTGATCTTAGAAAATAATCACAGTCACAAATTGGCATTAATTCATTTTATACATTCTTTAAGAATTTAAATGCTGCTGAAGGTATTGATAGTGATGGTGTTGTCAATGATATAATGTTGATAATGTTGATAATGTTGATAATACTCCAGATTCTGATGATTATTTTAATTACGTTTGTAGTGCAAATAGTTATTTACCGGATGCTCCTTTTACGGATAACGAAATACTTGAATATGTCCATCAACTAAAACATAACAAGGCTTGTGGTTTAGATATGTTGTACAATGAATATATTAAGTGTTCGATAAATGTATTGCTTCCTGTTTACGTAAGCTTATTTAACGTCATTTTAGAGTATGATGTAATGCCCGAATCGTGGCTTACTGGTATGATCAGGCCAATTCATAAGAATAAAGGGGGCAAAGCTGACCCCAGTAATTACTTCAACTTCAACTTCATTTTATTCTCAAAAACCACCTTTGGTGGTATACGAGTACATATTCAACAATAATAATATAATATACAATGTCAAAATGGCGGTGGGTTATAACAGGATATTTTCAAATACAGTCATATACAGTACAATCAGAAACGAAACAAGTTTAAATGATCTAAGCATATTATTGGTCAGGTTTCTTAGCTTTTGAAATTGTAGAGAGTATAATGTTTATGAACTTAGCTAGGTTTCTTAAAACAATAAAATCTTGTTTGGTAAAGAGTTGTCTATAAGATGAAGATTTGCGAAGGTAAGTATTCTTGCTGGAACATAATTTTTTTCTGGTGTCATTGAAAGTAGCACAACGAAAAATATAGTGGAATTAATCTGCTATAGAAGGTGAGTCGCATAATCTACATGTTCTATTTTCTCTTGGGGTATTATTCCAACGTCCTGTCTCGACAGGCAAACAGTGATTAGAAGTTCTAAAACGGATAACTAATATACTTGGGTAATAAAAGGTAGGAATCAAAAGAAGGTAAAATCTTAATGTATTTATAATATTGTCCCTTCGAACTTATTTCGATATCTTGTCTCCACTTTTGGTAAAACTGATCTTTTAGTGTAGTTTCTACTGTCTTAAGTAGCCATAATCGACTATAATTACCAGGTAAAGTATATACATTACATAGCCCACAGGAGTTTAAGATATTTTCAACAGAACTAAGCCATGAATAGGAGTGATTATTAAGAACGCTATCTAGTGACATGAAATTGTAAATTACTGAGGATAATTTAAAATGGGAAAGAGGTGTGTTGAGTTTATGCCAAAAATTAATCATTCTTTTAGATACATGAATACTGATCGGATGTCTTCCAAATTCACCGTACAACATAAAATTCGGTGTTGACATTCTAAGACCAGAGGCTAATTTGAGAAACTTAGTATGAATAGTTTCGAGTATATCTGTTTTAGCATGGCCCCAAAATTCAGAGCCATATAACATGATACCCCACAATCAAGGGGTAGATCGTTATTTCTTGCCATTTTCAGTAACAAATACATACATTTCTTAGCTTGTGTAGCAAGTTCCTTTACACCAAAAGTATATTTTCTGTTTTTATGGAACTTAAATCCCAAGTAGTTATAATTATCAACTATTTCAATTTCATCTTCACCATAGTAAAATGATAATTTATTTACTCTACACTTACCACTTCCAAAGACAACAATTTTAGTCTTATCTTTATTAACTGTCAGGTTCCATTTCTCACAATAAACATGAAAGTAATCTAGTGATTTTTGCAACGCCGACGCTGATGTCGCGAATAAAACAGTATCATCTGCATATAATAGTACAAGTAGCGCTATGCAGAATATATTCATTTCAGCATTTTTTATGGATACATCCACACCATCACAATTAAATAATTTGAGCCATGATTCTAAGTCATTAATAAAGATAGAAAACAATAATGGCGAGAGATTCTCTCCCTGACGGACTCCCGAGAAACTTGGAAAAAAAACAGACTTTTCGTGGTAAAGCTCAATACATGATTTAATATTGGAATAAATATTTTGTACTAAGGTAAAGAATTTGCCATAAATGCCATAAGATAACATTTTGGACCAAAGTCTAGCTCTCCAAACATTATCAAAAGCTTTGGAAAAGTCAACAAAGGCACAGTATAGTTTCTGTTTACTATGTTTTAAAAATTCTATAACTGAAGAAAGAATAAATTAAACATGTTGTCAATTGTAGAGTAACCTTTACGAAAACCAGATTGACAGGGAGATAATAAAGAGTTTATATCCAGAAAGCTGGATAGTCTTGAGTTCAGTATATTGGTAATTAAGAGTTTACCAAGACAGCTTAAAATTGTAATTGGTCTGTACGAATTTGGATCACGCACATCACCTTTACCTTTATAAATTGGTTTAATTACCCCAATTAACCAGGGATCAGGGATTTCACCTGTGTCAAGTACTGTGTTAAATAGTTGCTCTAGAAAAGGGAGAAATAAATCTACTGAATCAATTATGTAATCATTTTCTACAAACTTTATTTATTTTCAACTGTGATACCGCTTCGATTATTTCCTTTTGTGTTATGACAACATTTAAAAGTGAACAATCTAGAGGGACACGTATGTCATGATTGGTGTCTAAAGGTGTATCATCATACTCGTGTGCATTCACCTTCTTAAAATACTCATATAATTCATTAATACTAGGGGAAGCATTATTATGTGCAGCTTTACGTTTATGGAATAATTTCCAGTACTCCCCGGGGTTCTTCTTCTGCATATTTCTGATATCAGCAGATAATTTACTCTTATATTTCCTAACATACTTGTTAATACATTTTTTATATTCTTTAGCTGCATGTCGAGAATAGAAAAGATTTGCCTTATTCCTACAATTTTGATACTTTTTTTTCTAGCTTTATGGTAATATCTACGTTTTAATGAACATTCCTTACAGAACCATGGTTTGTTTGACTTTTTCTTGTCATTGTCAGTGAACTTATCTGGGAGAGCAGAACGTGTGCCAAATGTATTTCTAGCTGCATTTGTGAGAATATTGGAAAATATATCAGTTGCTTTATTTACGAGTTCTTTTGCCACCGTAACGCCAACACCTACTTGATGTAATAGTATACTTGCTTCTTGTTTTCCGGAAATATCGATATTGGTCCTGTACTGATCCTTTTTTATTAGATTGTAACGTTTGGGCTTTTTTGTGGCAGTTACAGTTTTACTAAGTGGCTTAGTCTCACTGATGTCTAAATTGCTATTATCACATGATATCGAGAATGATATGGGACAGTGTACATCTGAGTATAATGGGGAGAAATCAACAACTTCAAAGCATTTTATAAGTGGTAAACAGTTATTAGAACGTATGACATAGTCAACGATACTTGTATCCTTACATGTAACTTTGCCTAATTTTGCATCTTTGTCCAATCTACCATTACAGATAAACATATTGACATGTTTGCAGATATCGATTAATTTATATCCATAGTTATCAATTTTGTTAATGTCATGCGAATATCGCTCAATCGGGAGTCCATGCTCAGCTAAAACACTTTCAGGATCAAATTCATGTGACATTTCATCAAGGTTAATATCAAATTCATCTAACAAATGCTTATCGATGCTTAGATAATCACACAGTGTTCCAGTGCGGGCATTAACATCCCCTGTTATGATTACATTTTCAGATTGGGAGTACATAAATAAGAGTGATTGTTCTAATTGGTCAAACATGTCTGTAGTAGCATACTTAGATCCCTCTGGTGGGAGGTAGACAACACCAAATACAAGGTCATTCTTACTGTTCAGAATTATATTTGAAATTCTAAAACATAGTATGTAATCTGAGTCAAAATCTAACAGAGTGACATATTTGGATACACATTCTTTAACTGCCAGGCCTATACCTCCTGAACGTCTGTCACTCAGACCCCTGTTTTTTAAAAACAAATTATAACCATCAATTTCAATATCATCAAGTGAATCCGTTTTAGTCTCTTGAAGAGCAACAAAGTTAGAACTATTTACAAGATCCATGAATTCTGGATAATTGAGTCTTTTTCTCAGACCACATACATTTATGTTGGGAACACTTAATTGTCCAAGTTCATCAAGTAACTCATAGTTGTTATGATCCGGTGAGGCGCTTGTATTACACGCAACAGACTGTGTGCAAGTTGGTTCAGACTCATGTGGAGCCTCAACGGTTAACTCGCCTTCGTGTGAACAACGTGGTTGTTCAGTCTGGACAGTTAAGTTCACAGTGTCGAGTTCGCAATTATTGTTATGTGGGGAATATGTATTTCTTAAGTCAGGGGAATATATATTTTAAGCTGCTTAGGTAAGCTCTTCACTTCTGTATTAAGTAAGAGGTTACAAGCCTATTCTTATAAAGTTAGCTTAATTAGTGAAGCGCAAGCGGGCTTTAGAAAGGGTTATTAAGAATAAGAAATTATATTGTTGTTTTATTGATTTTAGTAAGGCCGTTGATACGGTTTGGCGATCAAGTCTTTGGAGTAAAATGATTAAATGTAATATTTCAGGTAAATGCTTTGTCGTTATAGGCAACCTGTATAATTGTATTAAATCATGCGTATCCCAAATGGTATCACCAGTGATTATCAATGATACTCAGGGGTTAGACAAGAGGAAAATCTTTCCCCGGTTCTTTTTGCATTGTATTTAAACGATTTGGAAGATTTTTTTAATGACTAATATGTATAATGGCCTTGAAAATCTCAATAATGAAATTCAGCATCATCTTGGTATTTATTTAAAACTTCTCTTGTTACTTTATGCTGATGATATAGCAAGCTTCTAGAGCTATGTATGCTGTTTTTAGAAAAATGAGATTGTTAGATATACCAATTGATTGTCAGCTTAAACTGTTTGACAACCTTGTACAGCCAATTTTGTTGTATGGCTCCGAAAAGTGTGCCATTCTTGAAAGAGTACACTTGAAATTTTTAAAATATATTTTAAAAGTAAAACAGTCAACCCCAGAGTATATGGTATATGGTGAAATGGGAAGAATCCTGTTAGATGTTCTTGTTAAGGTTCGAATCATATCGTACTGTGCACGCTTATCTCATCAACTCACACAGTGTCCAGTGTTTTATATAGACTTATGCTATCAATGACTGCTTGTGATCTCAATATATCTTTACCTTTTATCGAAGTTGTTAAAACTACTTTGGAGGGTACTGGTTTAAATTACATTTGGTTATCTCAAAACTGTACAAACAGATTGTGGCTTAAAGGTACCGTTAAATCTATATTATGTAACCAGTTTTTAACGCTGGAACGATTGTAAATCTAAATCTGCGAAAGGCTACTACTGTAATAAGTTTAAACAATCCCTAAATCCAGAAGAATACCTATTACAATATCCATTAAATGTTCGTATTTTAATTACAAGAATTAGAATTTGTAATCATAGACTTCCTATTGAAATTGGAAATTGGTATAACGTTAACAAAGAAGATAGATTATGTACATTTTGTAATAGCGCTCTCGGTGATGAGGCTCATCTTCTGTTGTTTTGTCCATATTTTAATCATATAAGAAGGTCATTTTACCACTTTATTATTGTAATAAACCTTCTATAGATAAATTCATATCTCTTATGTCATGTAAGCATAATGCACTACTGTGGAAAGTTTGTAACTATGTAAAAACGTGTCTACGTATGCTCCCATAATAATATTGTACATTGTAATTATTTCTCTATGCCACTTTTGTGAACTTCATGATAATAAACCATTAATTCATTCATTCATTCATTCAAAATGTGGAAGAAGAAACCTAGGCCTGTATATCATATGTAAATGTTATATTCCTTTGAATAATACCTGTCCATCATAAAGTGAATAAATGTGATATTTGCAGTTTGATAAATGATTTAAAAAACCAGAGATTAAGTTACTATTACTTAGTCAAATACATTGTTGTATCTATTTATTGTCTATTACATTGTTATATGCCAATAAAAGAATTTAAAAAAAACAGAATATAAGTTTCCAGTACTTTTGTCTGGGGACATTTTTTCCTAGGTAAATTTAGGAATTTATTACCGATACTTTTTTTCAGAGGACTTTTTTCCGAACACCTAAAATAACTTCCTGAACTAAGAAATTGTAAATGAAAAAGATTATAAATTTAACGAAACCCGATTTTTTCTTTCTAAAAACTGTAAACCAACAACAATGTTGAAAATTGTTTGATTTCTAAGTTATAATGCAATTATTCTATTATCAATAAAAAGTTACCATGAGCAATATTGACTCAGTAGACCTCAAACTATACAGGCCTTTTGAAACAGAAAATCAAGCACAACAAAACATTAAATAAAAATGACGTTTATAATTGAAAAGTGCATGATTGTTTTATATTTGAATTGTCAGTTATTCATTCCAAAACATATTGTAGCCTATATATAACCTAACGCTCCGCTCGATTGGGAAAAGAACAAAACTAAAACCAGCTATTGAATATCGAAAAATGCTTTAAAAAATCCGAAATTACTCCCTAAAAATGCACATTCTAACGTAAACTTACAATGTCAAAAGTTGTTTTTATGTTTTAAACGAATCATCGACGAAAATCGACAAATCGTCTAAGTATTCCAACTCCTGTGTATGACGTCACATCGCTAACGAAGGTTATGCTACACTGAGTGGCCGCGGAAAACTGTTTCAAGAATGAGATAATTAGCAGGCCAATTTTACTCACTTTGAACCGCGATATCTTGCTAAGTAGGTGACGCTTCGAAATAATATTAAGTGTTTTGTTTACTTGAAAGTATTGTCTATACATTGTCTATATGAATAAACGAATTAACATCGAACAAAACAGAGAGGTTTTATTATCTTTAAGGCCGACAGATAATTACTTACCGGTTCTGACCTAGCTAGCACCTGGGTGGGACGAGAACGCCAATATAGCTAGACGCCCCAATATATAGACATTAAAAGCCTTAATTACATGGATGAGTGAACAAAAGCAGAAAGGTTGTTATCCATTACGAAAATGAAACAGTCCATTTCTTACTTCACTTGTTTGATTCAATTTCGAGCAGTTTAAATAAATGAATAGCACAGAAGATACATACATACGTACATGTAGCGTCAACATACTACTTTGCCTTGTTTGAACAAGGGATTACTTCACAAATATCATGATCATTAATCTAATATATTTATTATTCGTTTTGTATCAATAATCAGCGGACATTTTACATTTAGAAATGTAGTGATGTTATGAATCAAGAATGTCTTTATTTAGTGCGTTATTTAATTCGCCAGTACCGTACAAAGTTTAATTAATTTGAACTCTTGAAATTAGTCTCCAATTTAGATCTTGAGACGACCCACTCACTGTTAGATTGTTGACAGCAGTGAAGGGGTGCTTGCAAAGTCTACATGAATTATGTTCTTAATCATTTGATTTCTTTACAATTTCGGCCACTCTCTCAATACAATACACTGTTTATCCAAGACATCTTACGATTTTGACTGGTATTATTAATGAATAGCATTTTCACACAAGCGTCATTCCCCTAAAACATACATTGAGTCTATAGATATGTAGTATTTTTAAAAATAGACGTTTCCACGATATACTCTCCGGTTCGCATTCAAATGAAATCCAACAGGAATATACCACTTTTTCTTAAATCTCAGTAAACTCTTCAGCGTTTATCCATCGAGTCAGTGAACCGTATCCCTTGAACATCTCAGTGACCTCTTGTGTGTATGAATGATTTACACAAGCCTCACTGCATTTAATTGAAGATTTTTCATTTTTAGAATGTCAAAATGGAAGAACTAGTGATAGGAAATAGCAAAATGACAAAAAGTCTTTTCATTTATGATTTCTTTACTGATTTTGGTTTCATAGTCCTTACATCAATTAAACATTTCTACTAAAACCTTTAAGAAATCTAGCTGATTATTGCGTATTTGTGCAAAAAAAACACTATCGCAATAGTTATTGCAATAGTGAGTTACAATAGTCTATCGGTATCGCAATAGTAAGTGGCAATAGACTATCGCTATCGCAATAATCTCTTGGGGTCGATAGTCACCCCTATTAGATACTACAATACTGTATTGTAGGTTACAGCCCTTGAAAGCCACATTTAAGAAAATGAGGTTAAAAACGGCGTTGCTCTCTCGGGGGTGTAGGTGATTAGGTAATCCTATAAATGTCACTCTCCTGGCGGTGGACATAACCACTGATTCATGTTACCGTATATAATAAACTGAATAGGCGATTTTTATTTGAAATTGTAAGTACATAAAGGACATGCATTTTCGGCTGTGTTGAATTGAACATTAACCAAGTTTATAGTAACATAGTCCATGAAGGATGTGACTTCGGGGTCTTCGGGTCATCAGCAATGACATCCAGCCATACATTCATAAAGAAGTCTTAAATACTGATTGAATAGAAAAATCCTTGAAATATTGTATAAATCGTCCATTCTTTCTTTTTTTATTACTGTTCAAAGTTATGGGAAAATTGTACTATGCATGAAGCAAAATTCTTGGAAATTAAGCATTAAGATCGATATGCGGAGCTGTAAGTGGCACTTGTCATAATAAGACTTATAAAGAAAGAACTTTCATTTCACTTAGCGATAGGCGCAGAGCGCAGAACCCAGCTAACAAATTTATGTTGTGATAACGTTGTGATAACGTCAGCTTTACGTTGTCCTTACGTAGATCCTGACGTCGTCACAACGTCCATCTGTAGACTCCCAAAAAGGTTGCTACAACGTGGTGTTTCTACTTATTACGACGTTGTGAGGACGTTGTAACGACGTCTATTTTTGCGTTGTCCTAACGTAGATTCTGACGTCGTCACAACGTCATTTTGTAGACTCCCAGAAAGGTTGCTACAACGTGGTGTTTCTACGTAATTACGATGTTGTAAAGACGTGGAAATGACGTCTATGTCTTAGTATCTTACGTAGATTTCTGACGTCGCCACGATGTCATCTTGTTGTCTCCCAAATGCATTACGACGTTGTGATAACGTTGTAATATGACATGTATTTTTAAAACAAAAAGATAACAGACAGATAGAGCTTTGATTATACGTTTTAATTTGATTCAAATTTTTTAAAATAGCCTTTTCTCCGATTATATATATCTTGTTTCTATGTCCATTAGATTGTGTTCTTGTCCATTAGCTTGTTTCCTTGGCAGATGCTGCTCTTTGCAAACAAATAATACACATTTATAGACTTTGAATTGTTAAAACAAAGTAGTCCGGGAAATTAATTATATTTTGCATCAACCATATTGATGTAAGCATTCAGGTTGTTTTATGATAATGCTTTATTTCTTATACAAAAATACACAAAACAAGAAGACATAGTCATCAACATCCCCCGCCAGAGCCAAATTGGAAAAAGGGCAATAATTCGAAATAATTGTTCATTACTCATTTTCATTCCATCAAGGTATGTTAGCCCTCAAGCAAGACACCAATGTTGGTTCTCCTATCTTAAACGGTTTCTGAGAAAAGCTGTCCCCTTTGGAGATACCATGAACAAAGTTCAAGAATACGGAACAAGGGCAATAACTCCAAAACAAATATTTGCACGCTTCTCATTTTCGAACTCCATCAAGGTATTCATGCCTTCAAGCAACACATCAAATTTGGTAACCCTATCTTAAGTGGTTTCTGAGAAAAGCTGTCCCCTTTGGAGATACCATGAACAAAGTCCAAAAATACGGAAAAAGGGCAATAACTCCGGAAAAAATAATTGCACGCTTCTCATTTTCGAACTCAATCAAGGTATTCATGCCCTCAAGCAACTCATCGAATTTGGTAACCCTATCTTAAACGGTTTATGAGAAAAGCTGTCCCCTTTGGAGATACCATGAACAAAGTCCAAAAATAAGGAACAAGGGCAATAATTACGGAAAAAATTATTGCATGCTTCCCATTTTCGAACTCCATCCAGGTATTCAAGCCTGCAAGCAACACATCAAATTTGGTAACCCTATCTTAAATGGTTTCTGAGAAAAGCTGTCCCCTTTGGAGATACCATGAACAAAATCCAAAAATAAGGAACAAGGGCAATAACTCCAAAACAAATATTTGCACGCTTCTCATTTTCGAACTCCATCAAGGTATTCATGCCTTCAAGCAACACATCAAATTTGGTAACCCTATCTTAAATGGTTTCTGAGAAAAGCTGTCCCCTTTGGAGATACCATGAACAAACTCCCAAAATACGGAACAAGGGCAAGAACTCCGGAAAAAATAATTGCACGCTTCTCATTTTCGAAGTCCATCAAGGTATTCATGCCCTCAAGCAGCTCATCAAATTTGGTAACCCTATCTTAAACGGTTTCTGAGAAAAGCTGTCCCCTTTATCTCGGACGGACGGACGGAAACACGGACGGACGGACGGAAACACGGACGGACGGACGAAGCCCAAACCTATATCCCCCTTCCACTTCGTGGCGGGGGATAATAATAATTGTGTATGTAGTTACGACATTTTAACAGTGTCCTATTTCATGTACTATTGCATTAATTACATTTACGGGGTTACATCATTACAACAATCAATCGCTAAGGATGAGGATGATGAAACAGTAGAGATTAACTTAAACATTGTGATTAATATAAATGTTCATGATAAATGATGATATTAACTATGACAACAATAGTAACTATGACAAAAAAACAAGTTACCCATTCAAATCGAGGCTGTCATGTTTAACTGGAGCACACTGTAAGCAATCCGAAACTTCCTTCTCGACATCTACTTCAGCTGCAAAAGAAATCAGCATGGTTTAATGTTAAAAAGGGAATAATAAAAAAAACCTCAATGAGCTTAAATTATAGAAACGGGTGAGACATTTCAAAAGTACAAAGGCCATTTGCTGGTAGTTAACTAAGAGCAAATGGAAGAATGGTTACCTTGTAAGCTTGTTCTTAGTAGAATTAAACATTACTTTTCAAGACATTGTAGATTCTTTGAATAGAGCTCAGTCCAGCGTGGAGGGAACCGGCCGGCTATCTGTGTGACATCCAGTCAGTTATGGCACGACAGGAAATATCAGATTTCAACACCTGCATGCAAGTTCCGTGATAGGAGATATTCCCACAGTCCTGACCTATACTTGACCGTTAGCAGCCTAGCCACTAACTGTAGCAGTCACCATGAAATTGATATATATACTGGGCCTTTATCATCATATCGTCTGGGTTATAGATTGTTAAAATGAAATTAATGAATGTCTATAAAATCAGAAAGCGGTGTTGAGTCGACCGGGTAGTTTGAATATCGCTTTACGATAAGATTAATGTACATCTATATATTCTATATATTTTAAATACCAAGGAAGTGTATCATATAATGCATTCATGCGAAAGGTGTTTCAGAAATAACAACCCACACAGGAGTTATAGTGTGTCTGAAGTTATAGAATTGTTGATTTTATATTTTTTATTGTTGGCATTATCATCATAATTTTGTTTAAATAATTGTTTAGTTTATAAGAGTCCACTGTTTAACACATCTTCAAATTATATTCGTTGGCTGCAACTTAAGGTATATTTGGGAACCCCATGCCCTGCGTCACCTCATGTATGGTAAGTTAATACATAACGAAACCATACATTCATTTACGGAACGTGTCATTAGAGAAACAAGAAACAAGAAACTAACTATAACATCAAAGCACGTTACCATATCATGTGTCCAACATGAAGTAGACGTGATTGAAAGGACAACATTTATATCTGCATCTTCTCAATTTACCAAAATATAATCTTACCTGTATATGGCTACAATCATTCAGTAACGCTGCAACTCGATTAACTACATGTACTTCATGATAAATGTTCCATTATCATTGATTGTATTCAAATCAAAGCACAAAGCTATACCTATTTTAAGCTCATTTTATATTCTTTGGTAATGGATATGCTATTAAAATCTTAGAAACTTGATTTCATATAAGTGTTGTCTTTGGGATTCATTTTTTAATGCTATTGTCACATGCCACGACCAGAATATGTGTATATATGTTTTTCCCCAAGCATATTATGATTATAGAAAACTAACATCTGAAATGAAGCATTTACATTCCTTAACTCTATTTTAACTATCTAAAATTGTGGGAGGTTCGACGATGAGTTAAACAAAATATTTTGATATCTGAAATATATTCCTGACGCATATGGTATCCATGGACCCCGAGTGTAGTATTGATATTGATTTATATTGATGATATTGATATTATATTGATTGACATTTTCTAAACATTATTTCAATCCTGCCCTGTGTTTTCTTCAATAGTATGCAGTAGATTTTTAAAAATGCACAACATCTAATGACATATACATGGTTGCCTGTGTTTCGTGTTAATGGAAATATATTTGTTACGAAACGAGTATGATTGTTCGTATTTCCAAACGAGCTCAAGGGTTAAACACATTTCGTAAAAGCCTTATGATACACTTTCGAGTAAAGCCTATGGCAAGTTACAATGACGTCACGAACAACTGACGAAATCCGGGAGCTCGCAACCATGATTACTAGGCAAACGTGATATTTATACATGCATTTTTTCGTACTGAAAGTATTAACTAGGTTATAGAGAATAGTATAGGATTTTCCGATTACTGGTATATTATGAAACGACTGAAATTTTTTGTTTGTAAGTATATTGAAATTAAGCCCATATAATGTTCGTTTGATATTGTTTATTCTTAGAGAATTCGTCATTATGACGTTATGAGGACTTAACGTTACATTAACTACGTTTAGTGACGTAATGCGTACGTTAACTGCAAGGTCGTCACAACAGTGAAAACTTATGTTATGGTGTTTGGCCTATCGTAACTGTTTAAACGGATTCGTATGTGACGTCCGTCGTATTTGATATTATTGACTTACTTTTCTTGTTTTATATTCTGAGATATGGACGTTATTATGACGTTGTAAGGACGTAAGGTTCAACGTTACATGACCACGTTGAAGTGATGTGATAAGTACGTCAATACAAACGTCGTCACAACGTTGACAAAAAAACGTTAGAGAGTACGTAATAACTACGTCGCAGCGACGTCGAGAAATCACTTTACAAGAATAAAGGCTTTACAAAGTGTTTGGCCTATTGTAACTGTTTTTCATTCAGTACCTTAAACACGCAACAATTAAGGATCTCACTGTATGTCCAGTTGAGAACTTCCTGCTTATCATAGGGACTGGTCAAACTGAAGGAGTACTTGAGATGTTATATCCTGTTCACATCCGTCGGCATTTCTACAGTTACTGACCACTGGTCAATGATATGAAATGAAATAAAGTCTGAAAACTGGAGTATGGATATGAATTCAAAACCTTAATCCAACTCATTTTCATTTTTAAACATTAACCAAGCTCTTAATCAAGATAATTTTGTGAAAAACGTATAAGACATTTTCATTCAAGTTATTCATGGAGCCTGTCAAATAAAAAGTTACCTTTGGGTCACATGAGAGGGTACAGGTGACCTAAAGGTCACTTGAACCCCCCTTATCAAAGGTCAACTACATGTCATTTGCGACGGTACAGGTGACCTAAAGGTCACCTGAACCCCCCTAATTAAAGGTCCCTTACGGGTCATGTCTATTCTTCTCAAAGGCTAAATATACGCCGAGTGTCTAGCAGCTTTACACGAAATAGTTTGTAGAGAATTTGAGTTTCTTAGATACAGTTGAAACAAATTCCCAGGGTTTATATACAAGTAGTGTTTATACAATAGAGATGAGAAGATTTTGAGTTGTTATTACAGTACATTACAACGTACCGATAGTACAGTACATTAAATCAGGCCTATCTACTGTAATAACAACTCAAAATCTTCTCATCCTCTTCTATTGTATAAACACTACTTGTATATAAACCCTGGGAATTTGTTCAACTTTAGAAGCACCCAAGAACAAATCTTCCAAAAACCGTCCTGGTTTAATTTCCAAAATTCTTCATACCATCCAATCTCTTAACAATCAGGGCAAGGCAGTAAAACTCCTAGGGGTACCAGCCCATGTCGGCATATTTGGCAACGAAAAAGCCGACAAAGCAGCAAAGGAGGGCCTTAAACTTCCAAATTCACTTCCTTTTTACCATTCGAAACAAGAGGCAAATAGCCTTTCAAAATCTTTTGTAAAGCAGGCATGGCATAAGCAATAATCAAACTCCACCAATGCTCACCATACCAAAGTCTCCCTAAACCACTAGGCAAACACAATATTTACTCAAAAAACTAAAATATTGATAGGGCAATATTTAAGCTCCAAACGGGGCATACTTAACTAAATTCCCATCTCCATAAGATCAAACTAAAAGCTTCACCCACATGCCCACACTGCCCGCAAGCAGAAACAATCCACCACATTCTCACAGAATGCCCACAGTATGCGGCCTTCCGCCAAATATTCAACCTAACTCTAAGGGCCAACAACATCCCACCACATAACATTAATCTAATATTAAATCCAAACAATAACCAAAATACCTTCCAAGCATTAGGCACTTATCTCAAAGATTCGGACCTCCTGGCCCGAATCTAAAAACATAAACAAACTTAACATTAATTCCAAACCTAACAACTCATAAGCGATGGCACGATTAACTTCACCATTGATGATGCCGATACCTATCTATTATTTCAATGTTAGCCGTCTGTGGTATGAATGATTAACATACATGATTAACACTCTTGTCAGAAAAATTATGTTTCCCTTGCTCTCGCTCTGGAAAATATAATTTTACAGCCACGTATTGTAAAAACATTATGGTGTCCCCAAATTAGAGCCATTGGCTCTGAAGCTCATTAGACCTTAACTAATACATGATTATAAGGTTGAAAACAATCTACACATTATAACACGTATTGGCGACTGTACGATCTTTTCAGCTTCATCAAGCTTCTTGTTATTGAACAGTAAACGACAATAGGTTTCGTAGCTTCTATATGGTGCTTATTTAATCTACAATAAATACTCGCCATCTGCGAAGGTGTACACACTATTTGAGTTTTCTTTTGCATTTACTTTTCAATGAGTGTGGCAGCTGTGATCAACATTTGGGGTCACATAGTCACAACATCTACACTGTATAGTTCCAATTGGTCAAGGAGTCTGTACACAAAATTTCAACTTTCTTAACAATTTACAGACGGGAGGAGGAACGAATGCCGGACATCATGTCATAACAGAACAGAACAAAGTTTATTCTAAAAAACACACACAAGTGACATAGAGAACATACAGGTATAGATACAAATGATATAAGAATATGACATTATCAAAAAAGGGGTAAAAAGCATTTTATATACTTTAATAGTTTTATCATTACAGGTTCATAATCGCATTTCATTAGATATATAAATTTAGACACTGTTGGATTTACACAGAACTAACTTGGTAAGAATTCTTTTCTTTCATTATCAAATAATGGACATTGTAATAAAAATGAAATTCGTCACATACAGCTTGATTACAAAAGTTATATAAACGGTTTTCCTTTGTTACATTAAACCAGCGTCCAGTTTCTACAGGTAATTTATGATTTGCAGTTCTAAATATAGCCAAACTCTACTTTGATAAGGTTACTTAAGTAAATATGGTTCAATCACAAGTTCATTTTTATACATGGCATAGTAATATCATTTTGATGATAGTTTAACATTGGAATTCAAGGATTGTATAAATTGATCTAAAAGCTAGGGTCCTCTTAACTACATTCTTGAGGCAGGTAACATTATTTACATATTGAGAAACCATTACATACGACATCCCTATTTCATCCAAAATAGACTGAACACCATTCAAAAGGGGGAAATCAGAGGTGTTACCATTAACAAACAAGTTGTACATAGGATTGTACATAATATAAGCTAACTTATTACTTGAATTTGGCTGAAATAATTTAACCCAATAATAGGTTATATTAACCTTAATATTAATCGATAAAGGGAACCTTCCTAATTAGCTATAGACCATAACATCTGGGATAGATTGTTTAACATTTAAAATATATTTACAAAATCGAAGAATTCGAAAATGTTAACATTTTCAAAACTCAGACCTCACTATACCGTATAATAAAATAGGCTGGACAAGCTGATCAAACTAAACTGACAGTCAATGAACATATTCTAACATGACACTATATTTAGAATGAAAATACTGCTTTCTGATTGGTTCCTCGTATCAATTTTGGAGTAATTATTTTACCGATAATCACCTCTAAATATTTGCAACCGATTCACTCGCGTGAAATCATGAAAATCACGGGGCAAAGAAATCAACAGTCGCTCGCTTCATACAACAGCGATTCATCCAATGAACAGAAGCAGCGTTATTCCTCTATTTTGCAAAATTCTTCCACTGCCTCCAGTTCACAATCCCAAATGACCCCATTTCCTTCCACGATGTCCTCAACCATGACACAAAAAGCGTTCTTGTCAGGCTTTCTTCAAGTCTCCAACTCTTCGCTTGTAGTGAATAACTACTTTTAGAGTAGCGCCCCTTGAATGGGATTGGTCCTTGTCGGCCTTGTAGGGGAGATAGGTCGAACTATGTATTTACTTGAAAATCGCTTCTGTGAGTCTGATGACTTCCAACATGGGTTTTCTGTTGATATTATCATCAATTGAACAAAGATAAGTTACATTGAAATAAGTTTTTGTTTTGATATTTTGATTGAAGCATGTTCTTTGAAAAGTGAACTGCACCGAAGGGTCGCAGGCGAGTGAAACCGGTCTGTACTGGTTTGACCCAAGCACAGACGAAAGAATTCCTCATTATTTTCCTAATTAGTCATGTTAGAATGGAGATAAATCCATTCTGTTTTATATTTTGGGGTTGTATGTTGTGCATTTTTTACCCCTAAATTAACATTTCAAACCTCGCAAGCTCGGTTTGAAATTAAATTTAGGGGTAAAAAATGCACAACATACAACCCCAAAATATAAAACAGAATGGATTTATCTCCTAATTTGTTTCGAATAATTCTAAAAATAGAGAACATTGATCCGATAATCGTTTAATAGCTTTACAAAACCTTCCATTATCAGAGAATAATATACCAAGATATACATATTCTTTAACTACTTCCAATGAACTACAGTAAATTGTAGTTGCTTGCGTACATATCCTTCAGAAAAAATGACAATCTACGTTTTATCTACATGACTATTAACAATAAGTTTCCAAAGGATACAAAACCGTTCAAAGTGATACAGGCAGTGTTGCAAACATCCAGGGGTTTCTGCAAATAAAACAGTATCATCAGCGTACAACAAGAGTAACAACTTCACAAACACATTTAAGTTACTCTCAAGCAACATACAGTAGTGAGCTCATCTATATTATTTTTCATTTAAAAAGCTATAAGTCATTTAAATAAATGGCAAAAAGAAATGGCAACAGCTTTTCACCTTGTTTTGCTCATATCTTACATGGAAAGAAATCGCTGAAGTTATGAATACATGCCTTTTTTTGCTGGTACGTATTAAATATACTTTTGAAATATTTCCCTTTTATATTACCTACTTTGAATCATTTTAAGCCAAAGACCATGTCTCCACACCGTATCGAAAGCTTAAAAAAAACAACGAAAGTGCAGTACAATTTCTTTTTTGAGTTTTGGTATATATCAATCAAGGTTTTAAGAGGTTATTCATGGTCAACAGTTTAATAATGTTGATGAAAGCCAGCTTGCGCTTCACTCAAGAGATTAGTCATGTGAGAAAAATGTTATTGATGTAAAAAGTTTACCCAAGTGTAACATAACCATGTTTGCCCTATAAAAAAAGGTACTCGGATCACTTGGAATTGGTCAGCCCAGGTCAGAGGTGATAATTAGTCACGAGGTGTTAATTATTGGAATAGGTCACGTAGTCATGTCAGCTCGACGTGGTGGACACGTTTTGCTGAGTAGAGCTGAGACAGCAAAACAACACTATAAAACGGTTCACAGAAATATTTATAGAACGGAAGTAAAACAACCAAGGAACATCGGAGAGTCCAGAGGAAGGCCGGCTGTCCAAGATCTCACATCTTTGAATTGTGTTTAGCAGACTGCTCTGTAAGAACTCTAACACCTTGCTATCAGCCGACAACAGAGTCTCCTCTGGACAAACCCTCTCAAGCAGCTGTTCTGTGATATTGCAACCCGCCAAGCTAATTGCTTAGGTATCTGACCTGGGCTGCCATTGACATCTTCATTGTTACCGACCCGTGTGTGTGAATCCTAGCTGTTGCCCTCATCCTGCTTCCAATAAAGATCCGAGTAATGCTGAGCTAAGATCCTCTTGTGTTATCAATTGTGTTACAGAGGTACAGAGGTTCTTTTTGGTGCCGTGACCCGTATCCAGCAAGAATTGAGGACAGTCTCAGACCCGTATCCAGCAAGAATTGAGGACAGTCTCAGACCCGGATCCAGCAAGAATTGAGGACAGTCTCGGACCCGGATCCAGCAAGAATTGAGGACAGTCTCGGACCCGGATCCAGCAAGAATTGAGGACAGTCTCAGACCCGGATCCAGCAAGAATTGAGGACAGTCTCAGACCCGGATCCAGCAAGAATTGAGGACAGTCTCAGACCCGGATCCAGCAAGAATTGAGGACAGTCTCAGACCCGGATCAGCTTAGGATCTAGAGCAAGTAGCTCACAGAAGGACAAACTCCGGTCGGGGAAGAACCTAAAACGTAACTAGGGTTGGTTCACATTTTGTTGTTTTGGCTATATAATGGCAACCAATTGTCGACATTAACTACAACATTAGGGGCGCAGGGGGTATCACAGGTGGTTGGAAATTTTTAGGGAGATCCAAAAAGGTTTAAAACCTGGGTCAAGGGAATAGAGAAGTATGCTCTGTTAACGAATGCTGGTGATAATCAGAAGAAGCTTATTGCGTACCAGTCAAGTAGGGGAACTCATAGCGATTTCCTACAGCATTATTTATTAATGTTAATGTTATTTATATATTAATGCTACTGCTACATGGGACGCTATAAAAGGGGAGTTAGCTCAGCGTTTTGATGAGATAACAGATTCGCAATATGCGTTCATGTTAATGCGAACCCTTAAACAAAAGAGTCATGAGGGCGTTCAGGTGTTTGCTGAACGGTTACTCAACTTGGCAGAAGAAGCATATGCAGGGTTAAATAGAAGGGGCAATAGTGACGCAGTAGAACGACAACTGGTAGGTTTTTTGTTTTTTTTACTGATGTTTGGCTTTTGATTATTTGAAAAAAAAAGTATTAGGGAAAATCCACAAACGTTAGCTTCAGCAGTTATGTCCGCTACACAAGAACAAAATGTCAGGGCGAGATTTGATCTGAGATTAGGGAAACCTAGCCGCCAAAATCCACACAGACATAGTCCTCCAGCTGAACATAGGGGTGAACCAATGGAAGTAGATCATTTTCCGCCAAGGGCTTGCTATAAGTGTGGTAGTCCACAACATGGGGCAAAACATTGTCAGTCTGCTGGGCAAGTTAATGAAGTAGCACATGACCAAGAACGTCGTCGTTGTTAGCGGTGTGATCAACCAGGTCACTTTAAACGTGACTGTAAAGCAGAACCACGGCACTATCAGCAGAACACTGCCAACCAACCTTTAAACTAGATACTCTTCTTCGGCGTGAAGCCACCGAAGAAGTAGAGAATGGTACAGTGTACAAAATTAATTTAGCTGGTCGTCCAAATTCATGCAGTTTCAGAATATGGAAACAGAAGTTTCGATCTTGAGTTGATTCTGGAGCTCAAGTAAGTTTAATGCATAAGCGAGTTTTGGATGGGTTAAAAGGAATGTTTAAACTAGAGAAAAAGTTTATTCATTTACAAGGGGTATATGGACAGAAATTAGGTGTAGAGGGGCGTGTCAGATTGACATTTCAAATAAGGAACTTGACATTGACTCATGACTTCTATGTGGTGAAGGATATGAACGGTAATGTGATATTAGGACATGACTGGTTGACAAATGCTGGGGTTAGAATATATTTTGACCTTGGTAGTATGAAAATTGGGAAGACATATGTGCCGTTGGAAGATGATATTCATATATCATCAATCTTCCGTGTAAGCCGAGATACGGTAGTGAAACCCTAAACCAAGGTCATAACAAAGGAGAGGATCAAACGGAAACCAGGCGATAGTGACACATATCATATTTCTGCATTGGATAGAGGTTACATAGTCAGTGAGCCTGGGTGATGGTGTCCAATTCAGTTATTATTTATGTTAATAGTTAAGTTAAAGTTATGTGCTTTACACTGACGCAAGTGACACATGCATTGGTTCGTGTATATGTCAACATGCTGCAGATGATTCTGGAGTAAGTGTTCAGAAACCAATATATTTCTAATCACACAAACTGTCAGACACTCAAACCCGTTGGTCAACACTTGAGGAAGAAGCATATGCTATGCATTATGCATTACAGAAACTTGACTTCTATCTACATGGGACACAATTTACTATCACAACAGACCACAACTTTTAAATTCATGGTATGATAATGATCATTTTCATAGTGTACAAATGTTTGTTATCAACATGATAATGAGCGTTGTTATTTCGACAACGAAAGTTGACATATCAAGTTCAATAGTTAATTTTCATTGCTATTATACCAATAACGTCTTTAAAAGACACACATCGATAATATACCTTCATTACAGCTACATTTGATGACAAAATATGCGTGTTGCAAGTTGACAAGTGTTCGTTGTCATTCTGACAAACTTAGAGTTGTCAAATCGTTGGCGCATGCGAAGTCGTTTCTTCATTTCCCTTCAAGGTCAACAGAAACGTAACGAACAAATCAATGGTGAATCAGAAGAAAATCGTTGTCAATCATAGAGTAATATTGTAATTGAAATCCCTTGCATCCATAAGCAATAAGAAAATTATTTATATGTGTTGTCATTTAAAGTCCCGTGTCATATACAGAACAAAGTTTATTCTAAAAAACACACACAAGTGACATAGTGAACATACAGGTATAGATACAAATGATATAAGAATATGACATTATCAAAAAAGGGGTAAAAAGCATTTTATATACTTTAATAGTTTTATCATTACAGGTTCATAATCGCATTTCATTAGATATATAAATTTAGACACTGTTGGATTTACACAGAACTAACTTGGAAAGAATTCTTTTCTTTCATTATCAAATAATGGACATTGTAATAAAAATGAAATTCGTCACATACAGCTTGATTACAAAAGTTATATAAACGGTTTTCCTTTGTTACATTAAACCAGCGTCCAGTTTCTACAGGTAATTTATGATTTGCAGTTCTAAATATAGCCAAACTCTACTTTGATAAGGTTACTTAAGTTAATATGGTTCAATCACAAGTTCATTTTTATACATGGCATAGTAATATCATTTTGATGATAGTTTAACATTGGAATTCAAGGATTGTATAAATTGATCTAAAAGCTAGGGTCCTCTTAACTACATTCTTGAGGCAGGTAACATTATTTACATATTGAGAAACCATTACATACGACATCCCTATTTCATCCAAAATAGACTGAACACCATTCAAAAGGGGGAAATCAGAGGTGTTACCATTAACAAACAAGTTGTACATAGGATTGTACATAATATAAGCTAACTTATTACTTGAATTTGGCTGAAATAATTTAACCCAATAATAGGTTATATTAACCTTAATATTAATCGATAAAGGGAACCTTCCTAATTAGCTATAGACCATAACATCTTGGATAGATTGTTTAACATTTAAAATATATTTACAAAATCGAAGAATTCGAAAATGTTAACATTTTCAAAACTCAGACCTCACTATACCGTATAATAAAATAGGCTGGACAAGCTGATCAAACTAAACTGACAGTCAATGAACATATTTGTTTCGAATAATTCTAAAAATAGAGAACATTGATCCGATAATCGTTTAATAGCTTTACAAAACCTTCCATTATCAGAGAATAATATACCAAGATATACATATTCTTTAACTACTTCCAATGAACTACAGTAAATTGTAGTTGCTTGCGTACATATCCTTCAGAGAAAATGACAATCTACGTTTTATCTACATGACTATTAACAATAAGTTTCCAAAGGATACAAAACCGTTCAAAGTGATACAGGCAGTGTTGCAAACATCCAGGGGTTTCTGCAAATAAAACAGTATCATCAGCGTACAACAAGAGTAACAACTTCACAAACACATTTAAGTTACTCTCAAGCAACATACAGTAGTGAGCTCATCTATATTATTTTTCATTTAAAAAGCTATAAGTCATTTAAATAAATGGCAAAAAGAAATGGCAACAGCTTTTCACCTTGTTTTGCTCATATCTTACATGGAAAGAAATCGCTGAAGTTATGAATACATGCCTTTTTTTGCTGGTACGTATTAAATATACTTTTGAAATATTTCCCTTTTATATTACCTACTTTGAATCATTTTAAGCCAAAGACCATGTCTCCACACCGTATCGAAAGCTTAAAAAAAACAACGAAAGTGCAGTACAATTTCTTTTTTGAGTTTTGGTATATATCAATCAAGGTTTTAAGAGGTTATTCATGGTCAACAGTTTAATAATGTTGATGAAAGCCAGCTTGCGCTTCACTCAAGAGATTAGTCATGTGAGAAAAATGTTATTGATGTAAAAAGTTTACCCAAGTGTAACATAACCATGTTTGCCCTATAAAAAAAAGGTACTCGGATCACTTGGAATTGGTCAGCCCAGGTCAGAGGTGATAATTAGTCACGAGGTGTTAATTATTGGAATAGGTCACGTAGTCATGTCAGCTCGACGTGGTGGACACGTTTTGCTGAGTAGAGCTGAGACAGCAAAACAACACTATAAAACGGTTCACAGAAATATTTATAGAACGGAAGTAAAACAACCAAGGAACATCGGAGAGTCCAGAGGAAGGCCGGCTGTCCAAGATCTCACATCTTTGAATTGTGTTTAGCAGACTGCTCTGTAAGAACTCTAACACCTTGCTATCAGCCGACAACAGAGTCTCCTCTGGACAAACCCTCTCAAGCAGCTGTTCTGTGATATTGCAACCCGCCAAGCTAATTGCTTAGGTATCTGACCTGGGCTGCCATTGACATCTTCATTGTTACCGACCCGTGTGTGTGAATCCTAGCTGTTGCCCTCATCCTGCTTCCAATAAAGATCCGAGTAATGCTGAGCTAAGATCCTCTTGTGTTATCAATTGTGTTACAGAGGTACAGAGGTTCTTTTTGGTGCCGTGACCCGTATCCAGCAAGAATTGAGGACAGTCTCAGACCCGTATCCAGCAAGAATTGAGGACAGTCTCAGACCCGGATCCAGCAAGAATTGAGGACAGTCTCGGACCCGGATCCAGCAAGAATTGAGGACAGTCTCAGACCCGGATCCAGCAAGAATTGAGGACAGTCTCAGACCCGGATCCAGCAAGAATTGAGGACAGTCTCAGACCCGGATCCAGCAAGAATTGAGGACAGTCTCAGACCCGGATCAGCTTAGGATCTAGAGCAAGTAGCTCACAGAAGGACAAACTCCGGTCGGGGAAGAACCTAAAACGTAACTAGGGTTGGTTCACATTTTGTTGTTTTGGCTATATAATGGCAACCAATTGTCGACATTAACTACAACATTAGGGGCGCAGGGGGTATCACAGGTGGTTGGAAATTTTTAGGGAGATCCAAAAAGGTTTAAAACCTGGGTCAAGGGAATAGAGAAGTATGCTCTGTTAACGAATGCTGGTGATAATCAGAAGAAGCTTATTGCGTACCAGTCAAGTAGGGGAACTCATAGCGATTTCCTACAGCATTATTTATTAATGTTAATGTTATTTATATATTAATGCTACTGCTACATGGGACGCTATAAAAGGGGAGTTAGCTCAGCGTTTTGATGAGATAACAGATTCGCAATATGCGTTCATGTTAATGCGAACCCTTAAACAAAAGAGTCATGAGGGCGTTCAGGTGTTTGCTGAACGGTTACTCAACTTGGCAGAAGAAGCATATGCAGGGTTAAATAGAAGGGGCAATAGTGACGCAGTAGAACGACAACTGGTAGGTTTTTTGTTTTTTTTATTGATGTTTGGCTTTTGATTATTTGAAAAAAAAGTATTAGGGAAAATCCACAAACGTTAGCTTCAGCAGTTATGTCCGCTACACAAGAACAAAATGTCAGGGCGAGATTTGATCTGAGATTAGGGAAACCTAGCCGCCAAAATCCACACAGACATAGTCCTCCAGCTGAACATAGGGGTGAACCAATGGAAGTAGATCATTTTCCGCCAAGGGCTTGCTATAAGTGTGGTAGTCCACAACATGGGGCAAAACATTGTCAGTCTGCTGGGCAAGTTAATGAAGTAGCACATGACCAAGAACGTCGTCGTTGTTAGCGGTGTGATCAACCAGGTCACTTTAAACGTGACTGTAAAGCAGAACCACGGCACTATCAGCAGAACACTGCCAACCAACCTTTAAACTAGATACTCTTCTTCGGCGTGAAGCCACCGAAGAAGTAGAGAATGGTACAGTGTACAAAATTAATTTAGCTGGTCGTCCAAATTCATGCAGTTTCAGAATATGGAAACAGAAGTTTCGATCTTGAGTTGATTCTGGAGCTCAAGTAAGTTTAATGCATAAGCGAGTTTTGGATGGGTTAAAAGGAATGTTTAAACTAGAGAAAAAGTTTATTCATTTACAAGGGGTATATGGACAGAAATTAGGTGTAGAGGGGCGTGTCAGATTGACATTTCAAATAAGGAACTTGACATTGACTCATGACTTCTATGTGGTGAAGGATATGAACGGTAATGTGATATTAGGACATGACTGGTTGACAAATGCTGGGGTTAGAATATATTTTGACCTTGGTAGTATGAAAATTGGGAAGACATATGTGCCGTTGGAAGATGATATTCATATATCATCAATCTTCCGTGTAAGCCGAGATACGGTAGTGAAACCCTAAACCAAGGTCATAACAAATGAGAGGATCAAACGGAAACCAGGCGATAGTGACACATATCATATTTCTGCATTGGATAGAGGTTACATAGTCAGTGAGCCTGGGTGATGGTGTCCAATTCAGTTATTATTTATGTTAATAGTTAAGTTAAAGTTATGTGCTTTACACTGACGCAAGTGACACATGCATTGGTTCGTGTATATGTCAACATGCTGCAGATGATTCTGGAGTAAGTGTTCAGAAACCAATATATTTCTAATCACACAAACTGTCAGACACTCAAACCCGTTGGTCAACACTTGCGAAAGAAGCATATGCTATGCATTATGCATTACAGAAACTTGACTTCTATCTACATGGGACACAATTTACTATCACAACAGACCACAACTTTTAAATTCATGGTATGATAATGATCATTTTCATAGTGTACAAATGTTTGTTGTCAACATGATAATGAGCGTTGTTATTTCGACAACGAAAGTTGACATATCAAGTTCAATAGTTAATTTTCATTGCTATTATACCAATAACGTCTTTAAAAGACACACATCGATAATATACCTTCATTACAGCTACATTTGATGACAAAATATGCGTGTTGCAAGTTGACAAGTGTTCGTTGTCATTCTGACAACCTTAGAGTTGTCAAATCGTTGGCGCATGCGTCGTCGTTTCTTCATTTCCCTTCAAGGTCAACAGAAACGTAACGAACAAATCAATGGTGAATCAGAAGAAAATCGTTGTCAATCATAGAGTAATATTGTAATTGAAATCCCTTGCATCCATAAGCAATAAGAAAATTATTTATATGTGTTGTCATTTAAAGTCCCATGTCATATATATCGTTGCATTGCAAACCTTTTTATGTATACCTAAATACTCTATATCCTCCAACATGAATAAAAACATGAATATGAATTTTGTTCAGTTTGTTCCTCTACCTATTACTTCATCAAATGCTTTGAGTATGCTTCTTCTGTGACCTTTATACTAATAAATTTCATGATATTTATGTAAACAATATGTATAAATGTGAACCTGTTTGATTAAACAGTATTTTATGACCAGAAAAATTATATATATTTATATATAACATGCAATAAATTAGGAAAATTATAATGGTATGATAATGATAATGAATTGATAATTTGAATAGGCCCTTTTCTGCTGGCAGTGTTTTTTTAGTGAGTTCTACATAAAACACTGTTATGTATTGCATATGTACCATCACTATTGTAGACTTGGAAACTGATATCAGGTAAATACAAAAAAATAAATTGTAAAGCTCATATGCAAATTAAAAAGATAGAATATAAAACAAAGTTAGATATATACAACATGGATTAAACAGACGTTCACAATATAACATTCATTTTTAGAATCAAGCCACACTTCATTGCATTTGTCTACGAAGATCATGAAACTGTGTAGTGTTGATAGGTAGAGTGTTTTCTTTAAGAAAGATACAGGCAATTTGAACACAGACCAGTAATGTTAATTTTTAAGACTTGTACCGATTATAAGAACATGATTTGATATGACGGTTATCACCTTGTAACATTTGTTTGATTTATTATACCCCCGCTACGAAGTAAGCGGGGTATATAGCGGTCATTTCGTCCGTCCGTCCGTCCGTCCGTCCTTCCGCCCATCATTCCGTCCGGTCAATTTTCTCAAAAACCGTCAAAGGTACATCAACCAAACTTTGTACAGTTATTAACCATGTTCTCCCCATCGCGCACAGACAATTTTCAGTTTTCTGAGATTTATATGTTGTGTCGGTTACATGGAAACGTCACTTTTTGGACTTAGTTTTATTGTGTTCAAAGTTTTCTCGGTAACTATTAAACCTAGATGAATGAATTTGTGGCTGTGGGTACTCATGATCATACTCTTTATCGAGTTCGAGAACCAGTTCTGAAATATTATTTTTTACGGAGTTATGGCACTTGAATCCGAAATTGAACTGAGTACCAAAAGAGCTGTGATTGGGACATGTTTTCTCGGCAACTATTACTTCTAGGTGAATGAAATTTAACATGTAATGTTTGGGATCACAGCGTCACCAATTCGACAATTTAGAATCCCCATTGACCAAGGACTCTGTGCGAAATATCTCAGCTCTCAATAGTCAATGGTTCTAGAGAAGACGCAAAAGAGACAAGTTTACAGACGGACGCCAGGAGCCATCCCATACCATAAGCCCATCGGGCCTGAAAGTACATAGCTAAAAATCAAATAATTGTTGCCACTTCTGTCAAAAGCAGAGATTTCATTTTATGAATAATATGCCTATTTGTCCTATTACACTATACCTTGTGTTTTTCACAGGATAAGTCAATGTGCATGTTAGATAACATTAATTTCAATACTCAGGTAATGAAACTGAATGTTGTTAAACATTTATCCATGTGTATTTTGAAGAAATACATGTTTTATTAACATATCAGCATCCCGAGGATCCTATTAAGACGAGTAACAGTTGCGGAACCCATAGTTTGAGTAACATTATTGCCATTCCTTTGAAACAGTATCTTAAATAAGTATAAAGTTACACCAGAGGCACAATTGATTTCTTTAACTATCTACCTGACGTTATCTCTGTTACTTCCTGATAGATGAGCTAAGACTTTTACACTTGAAAATGTGCAGTGTACTGAACAATAATGTTTTGTTATTCGATGGTGTACATTGCAAACAAATAAAAAATTTAAAAAATTGCCCCGACATACGCAGATTAACTACTTTGATATCCAGGAAATAAATAGGGTAAGCAGTTTGAGGAAACATTAGGAAGTACAATTTGTAATTATTTTTGTTGATTACTGGCGTGTGGCGTTTTAGACGACGGCATCATATTATGGCCATTTACAAATGGTTAACAAGAGACATTCCTTAAATGCATCATGTTGTATGTACAATAGAAATACGTGATAGTGAAATTTCTCTACAGGGCATTGTTGAGGGACATTTGGAAACGGATATATTCCACAACCAACCGATACTAAATAGTATTTAGATGTTGCATCGTGTCACTCTTCACGTACGAAGAGAACTATCCCTTAGAATTTAGCCAGGCGTATTTGCACGGTATGTTCCAATGATAATGCAAGAAACATTTGACTCGGAGAACTCTTTGACTGCATAGACTGCAAACGCTCCTAGTTGAAAATAAAATACGTAAACTTTCAACCATTAACAGAAGAGAACTCCTGAAAGTCAGCAAAGGAAAAACTGATTCCATTGATAGTGCGTATGTTTCAAACCATAATCCACTCAACCCGGATAAAATACATCCATGTTCATGTGAGGTGAAAGAATGAGCGAAATTAACAAACATGTGAATGTCATTAATAGAAGCAAAGTTTAACATGAAAAGTATTGTAGCACGACGTTGTTACTGACTAAAGTGTTCACGCGAAACAGAAAATATGTGTTTCCAATAACTAAATTATAATAATCCTCAATCAATAAAAATGCTTAAAAAATTAATGTACGGTCAATTTCCTTTATAATGTGTTCACATCAAACTGGCAACTGAAAGGTACATTGTAGTTGAAGTAATCTGACTAATGGAGGGATACCTAAACGGTCAGAGTAGAGTTTTAAATATGGCACCATGATCTTGCTGTCTGAACTTTCAGATGAGAGCTACAAATCTACCTCTCACACTTTCCAAAGTTCCATAAAATTTCAAATTATACGTCATACCTCATTTTAGAAATAGAGATGACCGTTTTCTATGCAAACAGATTATCAGATTGTGTAATGAGATGTTTTACCTTCTACCGTAACAATATATAGTACATAAAATTCAATAATAAATAGCAAATGTTGCATTGCCTTTAACATAATCGTTCATTAATGATGAACCCTCAAAATCGAACGAGACCTACAAATCTACCCCTCACACATGCATGTAAGATATCAATAAAAGTGTTGCTTCATACGGCGCACCATTTTAAACCAAAACGGAAAAACGTTGTCTACGGCTGATCGGGTCGTGGTATTGAAATGTTTTATCCTCTAACGTAACAATATGTTGTAGGAACTTCAATAATAAATAGGAAATTTGAGAAAATATTATATGCATAAAATGTGCTGCAGGGCCTTTAAAACATTGGTTAACTGAGACAGAGTTTCAAATGTACTACTCCTTCAGACTACAGAGTATCAACATGTTGCAGAATAATTGTGAGATCTGTCGGTATTTATTCGAAATAACACTTCATGTTATAAACAGAACATTTCATAGGATAAAGGGAGTGCCTCAGAGACCGAGTGCGAGTACATAAACATCATACAAAGTTCATTTTTATAATATTTTATAAAATGGACTCCAACGATAGAACAAATATTTAGTCATATATTGTTTCTTTAGTTACGTTCTTCAAAATCCCAGCACATAAATATAAACATAATAATAATAATTTCCGTTAAATGAAAAATGATCGGGTAAAATGAAATAATCTTATTAAACAAATGCCTAAATTATTCATTTAATTAAATTATGACATTTATATATCTGTACTTACAGTAAAAAAAAGTATTACTCATTTCCTATTGGTTGACGGTCGATACATTTCTTAAATATGTACCCCGTCAGGTTCGCGGTGTAAAACAAATATGTACCCGGCTGCCATATTAACACCTCCAAGCAAAGAGTAGATGTTGCATAACGGTAAGATGACATTTTATGATGACGCACGTCGTGTGCAGAGTTTTGAACAGTTCGATCAGCTGTTTTGGATCCATTAATTACAAACATATTTCCCAAATATTCCCTGCTATGTTGGGTAACAAATGTCACATTTCATTATTTGCACACTAAATGTCACTAAGGTTTACCCGTTTTAAATCATTTAAAGCTTGTATTAAAGTGCTGAACGACAGTTAGATTTCAGTCGAGGCGGATGACGCCAATTTGTTTACGTTTAGGGTCAAGGTCATTCAAACGTTATAACTGCTATGATATACTAAAAGGTTTAAATGAACAATTTGTTAATTCAATGAATTAAATAACGCATATACTATAAACAATCTACATACCCTTAACCACCTCAAATTTTTGGAACTTAAAAAAGCAGAAACACAATGCGCTCTTCCGGTTTGGGGTGTATAGAAACATACCGGGTACTTATTCAACGAGGGTACCTTTTCAATCCGTGCAGGGGTCATTTTTCAACAGCAGTCGGGTAAATTTTCAACGTTGAAAATATACCCGAGGTGTTGAAAAGTGACCCCGGGCCATAATTCAACGTTGAAAAAGTACCCGCCGGGTGTGTTTTCAACGTTGAAAAAGTACCCGCCGGGTGTGTTTTCAACGTGGGTACGTTTTCAATCTTACACCGGCCTTCCTCTGGACTCCCCGATGTTCCTTGGTTGTTTTTCTTCCGTTCTCCCCTGGTCGTTTTTCTGTGAACCGTTTTATAGTGTTGTTTTGCTGTTTTCATTTGCTAACTTTGTTAAGGGATGTCAAACAACATTTGCCCGCACACTTTACGCTCACTGGCGATCCAGTAACAGAATTATTGAAATTTTATCAAACTTTACAGTGTACTTCAGTATAGTATGAAAACAAATTTTGGTTTTGATAACGTTACCCTTGTTACAAACTAATGGACATTACAACATATATTCATCTTCAATGGTTCCCAGATTACAATTTGTACAAACAGAAAGGTTTTCATCAACACATTTGTTTTGTCTAACATGGTTTACTTTAAAGGAGTGTAAGGCGATGCGTAATTTTAAAAATTGGGCGTAATTTAAGTATAAGTATTATCACTAAGTGCTGTAATATATACTTCAGGCTGCAACACTGATTTAAAAGATGAATAAATTTTCAGACAATTGGATGTACATAGCCAGTGGACCAGTTGTCAATTCCTCCGCTTCCGTGGGAGAGTTACTTCCTCTACTCTCGGGTTGTCTCGCAGCCCGCCTCCTTCAGTGACATGCTGGCTACAGTGAGTTATCAACTAGAGTATGTAAATAATAGTACGTTTTTGATTTAACGTCATTATTTATACTTACCATTGATAACTTACCGGTCTGTATATACCTCGCACCTCCCCTCTTGCGAGTCTGAGAGCTGCCTGCGGCCAGGCTCCAGGAGAAAAAAGTGACGCCACTGGGTTAAGCCACCTAGCGGGGAGCGAGGGTGTGGGGAGGTTATATTGGTCGAGTGATTAATTGAGAGAGACTCAATTGGCTACGGTGACTTATCAACGTTGAGTATAAATAATGACGTTTAATCAAAAACGTACTATATTAATGACTGTACATACACTTGTTATGTTTAATCCACATTATCGCTTATTAAATACAAACATCAGTCAAAGGAAGGTAGGTGCAATGAAGATCATAGTTTGAGCCAAAATTGACCTGGCCCAGAAACAAATTAGAAAAGCATGACATGCTTAAAATGCTTATATAATTTGTGTTCTTGATGAAATTTCATAGTTATTCGTGAACGTCAATCTTGTCAAATTTTCTTCAAGGTTCCATAGGAAGCTCCAGACTTGTCCCCCATGATACCGTTCGGAATATACTTGCAGGGTTGAGCAAATACAGACATTAATTGTTGTTAGATAAGATACATTTACTCAATAACAAAGCAGATGGTTTTTAACAATATGAAAACTAAATTTATAAATAACACACCTTGTCTCTGCAACTCCAGACATAAGCGCATCTATACAACCATTAGGGATAAGAATACGCAAAACATTGTGTTGATGGAACGATAGACTCTAATGTGGAAAAAGGTAAGAATATTAGAGCACTAGGTGAGCACACATCACTCTTGTAGAGAGGGGTCCTCCTCCATGGGAACTACCCGCGTCTGTCTCACATGGTGCTGGTCCCCCGTCAGGTCGATGATCATTAAACCAATAATAAAGCCAATCACACCTAAAATAGCAATAACAATAGATATTATCACGGCAATAACGGAAGCGGTGACACCAGTACTTTTGAGACGTCCCCTGAACCAGTTAGATATACCCGACGTTTCCAACTGAGGGCATCCAATATGTACAAATATATCGGAAATTTCATTTGGAGGAAAAATATCAGTCAATCTGTCGCTAGATGTATCATTGAGAAAAGCTGTTTCGTTTGAGGCAGTTGTTACATTTATTAGAGTTGAGTTAAAAGATGGGTACTTCAGATGCATGTTGGCGCCTGTGAGCACCTGTAGCTGTGCTGTGAGATCGTGGCGATACACGTACATGGTTAAGGCACCCACAACCTCATGCAAGTACGGCACAGAGATACGTCTCGACCTACCAACCTCCAATATTGTGAAGTTGAGAATAGTGCTAATATTACCCAATACATTAATAATTTTGTTCGATGGCCATTGATTATATTGTAGATAAGCAATTATTGTGAAATCCTGAGCAGACTGTTGGATTTGACAGGTCATGGGTCCGTACTGACTGAGCGCTACTCCAGCGATGAGGAAGACGGTGCCGTTTTCACTTCCAGGACTCCCGACGAGAAATAACACCTGCACATTCTGTGATGATGAAACGTGAACAAAACCGTCTGCTGGTACTTCCGTGGCAAGATTGCCGCTACTCTCAATTACAAAGAAATTCATCTTTTGTTCAGTTCGAATGATGACATTCGATTCACCAATGTCTCCTTAAAAAAGAACATATTGATAGGTTAGTTGTGTATCTTAATAATGTCCATACTCTCTTTTTATACTCAATTACGATTTAATATAATGGTTCATGTATAGATTAGTAACCTGTAATTGTGTTCACGATAGTTTGAAGTCACGATAACATAAACAAATAATAATTGGATAT
Organism: Gibbula magus; assembly: GCA_936450465.1. Taxonomy (NCBI): domain Eukaryota; kingdom Metazoa; phylum Mollusca; class Gastropoda; order Trochida; family Trochidae; genus Gibbula; species Gibbula magus. The sequence goes on along the minus strand of OW388304.1, from coordinate 45,946,897 downwards.
GTTGCTCATCAGTTAGTGCATTATTTATTATCTGAAGTTAAATCCTTACATTTGAAATAATAGATCTTTAATATGCAATTAATGTTCACCTAACAGGCAATTTCATGACTATGACTTTGTAGATGCCGTTTCAAGGTGTTAGGGAAAATGTCCCCACGTCCATATTTGAGGGAGATGAATAGACCTAATGAGCTAAACTTTACATGGTAATGTACCTGCAGTGATGGACACTTGTATCGGAGTCGAGATCCAAGCAGGAACCGGAAACACGTACTCGGCGCCCCACGTGTAGTCCGGTGCAAGTTGTTCTATGAAGCCTAGATCATTTTCGATTGTGCTCCAGACGAGGACAAACAGAGAACCAGAACCGACAATGTGTAAAGTGCATAAAGTATGCGGGAAGTCCAAAATAGATACGTCATTTTCATTCAGAGATATCTTTGTAATGTTTGACGGGACGATAGTTTTTTCATTTCTCAACTTTTGTGATGGGTGTTTTACTTCGACAGATACTAGCGTATTTTTTAATGCAGCAGTAACAGCTACATGTAATACTGGGTAATCAGGTGACGGTTGGAAGTGAAACTGGTTGAGAGACACTGTGTAGCGAGAGCCGAGTGCTTGGACTGGGTACACGAGGAAGCTGTCTCCTGCATATGTCACGTAGCACATGACACGTCGTGACGTCGACAATTTTATCGCACCTGCAATGGAAGAACTTCAGGACAATTACATGCAGTCAGTATTAAAACTTCTTAACATCTTATCATATCATATATTAAAACAATCACGATTTCTATTGCAGAAGTAGAGGCCTCCAGCCCAAAGTACGTGTTTCATTGATATAGCAATAAATACAACAGGTTTAAGTAAATTTTAAAAAATACAAACAAATAAAATGTTCAAATCTAAGTGATGATACTTCTAAATTGTCAGATCATATAGAATCCTAAACGATGTCCCGTTTAAAAATATGTTTATGAAACGGGTGAAGGGTTTGGTATTTTAACGAGCGAAAGCGAGTTAAATACCAATGCCATTCATGAGTTTTATAAACATGTTATCAAACGTGACCGAGTTTAGTATTTTATTTATAACTCTAGTATGTAAAAAACGGTGAATTGCATGAAAAATTGTAGTTAGTGACGGTCACTTGCAAATAGGTCACCCAGTCGCGCGGCTAACATTGTGACGTCAATCAAAACCTACTATGAAATCATGCGTCGATTATGACGTTACGGCAGTACGCGGTGGTATCACACATGTGTGTAACAATGAGTGATCTCACCACGGTTGAGTAATAAATGAATATATAAGCCATTTACACATGTTTCAACGTCGGATCGAATGTATGTATTGTAGCTTTCTGGCCGAACGAACCAACCATTAGATCACGAGGTCAGTTGAAACTGAATACCTTTTTTTTTTTTTAACAAATGATTGTTTTTTTATAATGCGTGTTATAATTTCACACATTTATATTTTCTTTTTATATTATTACGTTATCTAATCTTGGGTGCAAAAAATGTCTAATATATTGAAACTTTTTTCGCTTAACTTTGGCCATGATATTAGCGCATGCAGTCATTGGCGTTAGGTGTGCATTTCAACGAGATGCACGCGCACCACGATAGTCCGTTGCATTTAAAGGCTGATTCCTGGATGGATGTGAATAACTGAATAGTTAGTGACGGGTCTCTAGGCTGATTCTTTGATGGGTGTGAATAACTGAATAGTTAGTGACGGGTCTCTAGGCTGATTCTTTGATGGGGTGAATAACTGAATAGTTAGTGACGGGTCTACGGGCTGATTCTTTGATAGGTGTGAATAACTGAATAGTTAGTGACGGGTCTGTAGGCTGATGCTTTGATGGGGGTGAATAACTGAATAGTTAGTGACGGGTCTCAAGGCTGATTCTTTGATGGGTGTGAATAACTGAATAGTTAGTGACGGGTCTCTAGGCTGATTCTTTGATGGGGTGAATAACTGAATAGTTAGTGACGGGTCTATGGGCTGATTTTTTGATAGGTGTAAATAACTGAATAGTTAGTGACGGGTCTGTAGGCCGATGCTTTGATGGGGGTGAATAACTGAATAGTTAGTGACGGGTCTGTAGGCTGATTCTTTGATAGGTGTGAATAACTGAATAGTTAGTGATGGGTCTCTGGGCTGATTCTTTGATGAGTGTGAATAACTGAATAGTTTGTGACGAGTCTGTAGGCTGATTCTTTGATGGGGGTGAATAACGGAGTAGTTAGTGACGGGTTTCTAGGCTGATTCTTTGATGGGGTGAATAACTGAATAGTTAGTGATGGGTCTCTTGGCTGATTCTTTGATAGGTGTGAATAACTGAATAGTTAGTGACGGGTTTCTAGGCTGATTCTTTGATGGGGTGAATAACTGAATAGTTAGTGACGGGTCTGTAGGCTGATTCTTTGATGGGTGTGAATAACTGAATAGTTAGTGACGGGTCTCTAGGCTGATTCTTTGATGGGGTGAATAACTGAATAGTTAGTGACGGGTCTATGGGCTGATTTTTTGATAGGTGTGAATAACTGAATAGTTAGTGACGGGTCTGTAGGCTGATGCTTTGATGGGGGTGAATAACTGAATAGTTAGTGACGGGTCTGTAGGCTGATTCTTTGATAGGTGTGAATAACTGAATAGTTAGTGATGGGTCTCTGGGCTGATTCTTTGATGAGTGTGAATAACTGAATAGTTTGTGACGGGCTGTAGGCTGATTCTTTGATGGGGGTGAATAACGGAGTAGTTAGTGACGGGTTTCTAGGCTGATTCTTTGATTGGGTGAATAACTGAATAGTTAGTGATGGTTCTCTGGGCTGATTCTTTGATAGGTGTGAATAACTGAATAGTTAGTGACGAGTCTGTAGGCTGATTCTTTGATGGGGGTGAATAACGGAGTAGTTAGTGACGGGTTTCTAGGCTGATTCTTTGATGGGGTGAATAACTGAATAGTTAGTGATGGGTCTCTTGGCTGATTCTTTGATAGGTGTGAATAACTGAATAGTTAGTGACGGGTTTCTAGGCTGATTCTTTGATGGGGTGAATAACTGAATAGTTAGTGACGGGTCTGTAGGCTGATGCTTTGATGGGGGTGAATAACTGAATAGTTAGTGATGGGTCTCTGGGCTGATTCTTTGATAGGTGTGAATAACTGAATAGTTAGTGACGAGTCTGTAGGCTGATTCTTTGATGGGGGTGAATAACGGAATAGTTAGTGACGGGTCTCTAGGCTGATTCCTTGATGGGTGTGAATAACTGAATAGTTAGTGACGGGTCTTTCGGCTGATTCTTTGATAGGTGTGAATAACGGAATAGTTAGTGACGGGTCTGTAGGCCGATTCTGTGATGGGGGTGAATAACGGAATACTCGGTGACGGGTCTGTTGGCTGATATTTGATGGGGGTAATTAACTGTATAGTTGGTGACGGGTCTGTAGGCTGATTATGTGATGGAAGTGAAAACTAAATACTTAGTGACGGGTATCTGGCTTTTTTTAGTGATGGGGTGAACAACTAAATAGTTAGTGACGGGTCTGTAGGCTGGTTCTTTTATGGGGGTGAATAATGAATAGTTAATAACGGGCCTGCAGGCTGATTTTGTGTTGGAAATGAAAAACTGAACAGTTGAACTTGATTCCTTGATGGAACGTATAGCACCATCTCTAATTCTTAGATCACAAACTGACTCCTTTTGAAAATCCATAAGACTATCGAACATAGAGAGTTTTAGAATGAACATCGTATAATGATTATTCGATGTTTAAGGAAATAATTAGAAATTATACCGCACGATTTCTGTCAGTAGAAAAAGAATACTAGACATTGTTATTTTGATTCTTGTATGTTATCATGTTTCAGTAAATTTAAGAATAATTTGATGGCCAAGATGAATTTATACGTATTCATACCATTTTTAAATTCGTAAAACACATACTACCTGCCATGCTTTTCCGGTAATAAATGTTATAAATTACATTTATATGATAGATGTATAAGATATTTCAACAGCCTATTAAAATGTCATGATTTCAGGAAACGAATGTCGTTCCGGCGTGACGAGGATAGTAAGACATGTGAGGGGACTCATTAAACCAGGGGTTTCTCACTGCAGATATTCAAAAGTGTTGATTCCGCAGTTGTAATCGTTAAGTAAGACTTGGTATAAGAGATAGGCAATTCGCTTCATAAAAATGATTTCAAAGAGTGTACTAAGTGCATGTTACCACAGTCGAAGTCTCACAATAGATATTACAGGCGCTTCTTTTGTCGAGGTTTGAGTTGTGTTTCGGCACATTATCAAAAGAACAAAAGTCATTAACCAAAGAAAGGGGCAGATAACTGTAATTATTTAGCCTCAGAAAACATTGTCACTCGTTTCTGTTGACTTGAATTGAAGGGGTGAGATTATTGACCATTTGGAATAGTAACACATATTTAAGAAGGCTTGTGATTTATTTGTATAAATAATTGTATAAATCTTATTATTTAACCAGTGAGAAGTTTGTATAAAATGGAATTTATTTCTTCATTCGAAAAAGAGATTGTCGTAAAAAAAATCATCGCATCCTTTTTGTCAGCATGTTAAGACCAGAAAATTGTTTTTATTTATTTGTTGGGCCTTATTCTGAGTTTACACAAATCGTGCAACTATTCGACTGCCGGCAGGATGGTAAGGAGTTGATGTGATATGTTTGATTCCGTTCATTTCAATGAATACATTCACTTCATCAGCAGCAAATCGAGGGCCATTGACACTGACAAGTTGCTGGGGCAACCGTAACTTCCTAAACATTTCACTAAAAACCATAATGGTTTAATGTGCCATTGTGGACGACATCAACAGCAACAAATAACATTTTGTCTTCAACTCGCCCAGCAAAATCAACTTGTATTATTTTCCAGGGACTTTCAGGGAGCATCACTAGCCCGGGTTCACAAACGTTCACGGTTTCTTCAATATCTTGGTCGAAATTGGTGCACCCCGCATGCGACAGTTTTCGGTCATTTTCACACAACGCACATATCCAAAATGTAGTTATTCCAGTATCATGCATGATATGACCATGTTGCATTAGGCATGAAAACAATTAGCGTTGGTATGGCGAGAGAGTTTCTGTACACGGTATCATAACCAAAGGCTGATAAAATCTTAGAGATAGGTTGATGATTGGTCAGTAACCTTTTCCCAATCAAATATTGTGAAAACTAACACTGGGTATACTTTTCTTCACTTTTCGTCTGATTCTTGACAAGAAGGATATTACCTTTTAACAGTCGAGGGTCAAGTATGATACAAACGTCCAACTTCTAACAGGCTACTCAGGGTCACAATGCAGAAGGACTTCAACCGACGCAAACCTGGATTTAGCCCTGTAAAGCAGTATTGTAACCCTTTACAGAGAGTTTCTTTTTCCAGAGGTTTTTATCAGGGGCTCGACCACAGTGGAAAGGTTTAGTAGTTAAGTATAAACTAAGGAAACTTCTCTGTTGGCTTGGATTGAGCATTGGCGATAGCGCTCAATTTGTTTATGCAGCACATTGGTCCAGCTTATCAAGTGTTGAGCCGATGTTCTTCAAGTCATTAAAAGCCTATCCACGTATCACAGGACCTCTGGAAGGCCTTGTAATATCTTATCCATTGTCCGTTGGAACAGGGCTTGTGCGGTGGTAATACTAAATGGAAGTCTAGTAAACAGAAGTTTCCTTTTGTGTTCAAGACTAACGACATCTAGATATATAAACTATCATAAGAAATATAACTTCTGAATCTGAGCAAATTATCTCAAATCCTTACACCGTGAACGAAAATTTTTCTTGTGCGATGTGATTAGCGCATGAGGATTGTTTCGCCAAAACGCACCCCTGAAACAGTTCAAACAAAACACGAGCTCGAGTGCATGTGTCGTACGTGCCAGGAAGTGGTGTCATTTGTTGTGGGACTCTACATTTGTTTTTCGTGACGTGTAGACACGTTTTTGGTGTCTCTCGCTATTGATCAATTCATGTTTGACACTGGTTTGAATTTTGTAATTTTGACCTTTGAACATTTGTCATAATTGGACATCGAATACTGTCATAATTGGACATGGTTTATTGTCATATTTGAACAACATTTCGTCATTTTTGGACAGACGTTGAAATACACGGATGTCATATTTCTACATCAGCATATGTGTAACTTTAATATAGTTCAAATATAAAGTTTATTTGAGTGTTGACTTACATTTTATGAGACAATATGTTTACTGTAATCAGCAACAAAGGTTCAAATGTGAACCTCAACGATACTTTATAAATTGGTGTAATGAAATATTACAATTGACAAATATCTTATAAGTATAACATACGAAATATATGTATAGATGATATCTTGGTTTAACAAGGTATCTTGATATCTTGAAGCGGGGTGAGTTAAGTGGATTGGAGCGAAGTTGATTGAAATGGAAAAAGTGGAGAGGAATAGGTTTGGTGAAGAGGATTTGAAGGAGCAGATTGGAAAAGAGTGGAGTTCAATGGAGAAGAAATGAGTGCGTGGAGAGGAAAGGGTAGAGATAAGAGGAGTGAGTGGAGAGGAATGGAGAAAAGTGAGTGGAGAGAAGTGAGTGGATAAGAGTGAAGAAGAGTGAGTGGAGAAGGGTGCGTGGAGTAGAGGACGGCAATGAGTGGAGAGAAGTGCGTGGAGAGGAATGAGTGGATAGGAGTGGAGAAGAGTGAGGGGAGAGGTGTAAGTAGAGAGGTATGAGTGGAGAGGAGTGAATGGAGAGGAGTGAATGAAGAGGAGTGAGTAGAGAGGAGTGAGTAGAGAGGAGTGGAGAAGTGTGAGTGAAAAGGTGTGAGTGGAGAGGTGTGGATGGAGAGGAGTGAATGGAGAGGAGTGAGTAGAGAAGAGTGAGTAGAGAGGAGTGGAGAAGTGTGAGTGGAGAGGTGTGGATGAAGAGGAGTGGATAAGAGTGAGTCGAGAGGAGTGAGTGTTGAGGAGTGGATAAGAGTGAGTGAACAGGAGTGAGTGTTGAGGAGTGGATACAAGTGAGTGGACAGGAGTGAGTGTTGAGGAGTGGAGAAGAGTCAGTGGAGAGGTGTGAGTAGAAAGGTGTGAGTGGACAGGAGTGAGTGGAGAGGTGTGCAGGATGTGGAGAGGAGCGCAGTAAATGGAGAGGGGCGCAGTGAGTGGATTAGAGTGAGCGGAGAGGAGCGAACGGAGATGAGTGAGCGGAGAGAAGTGCGATGAGTGGAGAAGAGTCAGTGGAGAGGTGTGAGTAGACAGGTGTGAGTGGAGAGGGGTGAATGGAGAGGAGCGTTGTGGGTGGAGAGGAGCGCAGTGAGTAGAGAGGAGCGCTGTGAGTGGAAAGGAGCGCAGTGAGTGGAGAGGAGTGCAGTAAATGGAGAGGAGCGCAGTGAGCGGAGAGGAGTGCAATAAATGGAGTGGAGCGCAGTGAGCGGAGAGGAGTGCAGTAAATGGAGGAGAGTGGAGAGGAGTGCAGTAAATGGAGAGGAGTGCACTAAATGGAGAGGAGTGCACCAAATGGAGAGGAGTGAAGTAAATGGAGAGGAGTGGAGTAAATGGAGAGGAGTGCAGTAAATGGAGAGGAGCGCAGTGAGCGGAGAGGAGTGCAATAAATAGAGCGGAGCGCAGTGAGCGGAGAGGAGTGCAGTAAATGGAGAAGAGCGCAGTGAGTGGAGAGGAGTGCAGTAAATGGAGAGGAGCGCATTAAATGGAGAGGAGTGCACTAAATGGAGAGGAGTGAAGTAAATGGAGAGGAGTGGAGTAAATGGAGAGGAGTGCAGTAAATGGAGAGGAGTGCAGTAAATTGAGAGGAGCGCAGTAAATGGAGAGGAGTGCAATAAATGGAGAGGAGTGCAGTAAATGGAGAGGAGTGCAGTAAATGGAGAGGAGTGAAGTAAATGGAGAGGAGTGCAGTAAATGGAGAGGAGTGCAATAAATGGAGAGGAGTGCAGTAAATGGAGAGGAGTGCAGTAAATGGAGAGGAGCGCAGTAAATGGAGAGGAGCGCAGTAAATGGAGAGGAGTGCAGAAAATGGAGAGGAGCGCAGTAAATTGAGAGAAGCGCACTGAGTGGAGAGGAGCGCAGTAAATGGAGAGAAGCACAGTGAGTGGAGAGGAGTGCGGTAAATGGAAAAGAGTGCAGAAAATGGAGAGGAGCAAAGTGAGCGGAGAGGAGTGCAGTAAATGGAGAGGAGCGCATTGAGTGGAGAGGAGTGCAGTAAATGGAGAGGAGCGCAGTGAGTGGAGAGGAGCGCTATTAATGGAGAGGAGCGCAGTGAGTGGAGAGGAGCGAAATAAATGGAGAGGAATGCTGCAAATGGAGAGGAGTGCAGTAAATGGAGAGGAGTGCAGTAAATGGAGAGGATCGCAGTAAATGGAGAGAAGTGCAGTGAGTGGAGAGGAGCGCAGTAAATGGAGAGTAGTGCAGTAAATGGAGAAGAATGCAGTAAATGGAGAAGAGCGCAGTAAATGGAGAGAAGTGCAGTGAGTGGAGAGGAGTACAGTAAATGGAGAGGAGTGCACTAAATGGAGAGGGGTGCAGTAAATGGAGAGGAGTGCAGTAAATGGAGAGGAGTGCAGTAAATGGAGAGGAGTGCAGTAAATGGAGAGGAGCGCAGTTAATGGAGAGAAGTGCAGTGAGTGGAGAGGAGCGCAGTAAATGGAGAGGAGTGCAGTAAATGGAGAGGAGTGCACTAAATGGAGAGGAGTGCAGTAAATGGAGAGGAGTGCAATAAATGGAGAGGAGTGCAGTAAATGGAGAGGAGTACAGTAAATGGAGAGGAGTGCAGTAAATGGAGAGGAGCGCAGTAAATGGAGAGGAGCGCAGTAAATGGAGAGGAGTGCAGAAAATGGAGAGGAGCGCAGTACATTGAGAGAAGCGCAGTGAGTGGAGAAAAGAGTGCAGTAAATGGAGAGGAGCAAAGTGAGCGGAGAGGAGTGCAGTAAATGGAGAGGAGCGCATTGAGTGGAGAGGAGTGCAGTAAATGGAGAGGAGCGCAGTGAGCGGAGAGGAGCGCTGTTAATGGAGAGGAGCGCAGTGAGTGGAGAGGAGCGAATTAAATGGAGAGGAGTGCTGTAAATGGAGAGGAGTGCAGTAAATGGAGAGGAGTGCAGTAAATGGAGAGGATCGCAGTAAATGGAGAGAAGTGCAGTGAGTGGAGAGGAGCCCAGTAAATGGAGAGGAGTGCAGTAAATGTAGAGGAGTGCAGTAAATGGAGAGGAGCGCAGTAAATGGAGAGAAGTGCAGTGAGTGGAGAGGAGTGCAGTAAATGGAGAGGAGTGCACTAAATGGAGAGGAGTGCAGTAAATGGAGAGGATCGCAGTAAATGGAGAGAAGTGCAGTGAGTGGAGAGGAGCCCAGTAAATGGAGAGGAGTGCAGTAAATGTAGAGGAGTGCAGTAAATGGAGAGGAGCGCAGTAAATGGAGAGAAGTGCAGTGAGTGGAGAGGAGTGCAGTAAATGGAGAGGAGTGCACTAAATGGAGAGGAGTGCAGTAAATGGAGAGGAGTGCAGTAAATGGAGAGATGTGCAGTAAATGGAGAGGAGTGCAGTAAATTGAGAGGAGTGAAGTAAATGGAGAGGAGAGCAGTAAATGGAGAGAAGCGCAGTCAATGGACAGGAGTGCAGTAAATGGAGAGGAGTGCAGAAAATGGAGAGGAGCGCAGTAAATGGAGAGAAGCGCAGTGAGTGGAGAGGAGTGCAGTAAATGGAGAGAAGCACAGTGAGCGGAGTGGAGTGCAGAAAATGGAGAGGAGGGCAGTGAGTGTAGAGAAGTGCAGTAAATGGAGAGGAGTGCAGTGAGTGGAGAGGAGTGCAGTAAATGGAGAGAAGTGCAGTAAATGGAGAAGACCGCAGTAAGTTGAGAGGAGCGCAGTGAGCAGAGAGGAGTGCAGTAAGTTAAGAGGAGCGCAGTAAGAGGAGAGTAGTGCAGTGAGTGGAGAGGAGCGCAGTAAATGGAGAGGAGCGCAGTAAGTTGAGAAGAGCGCAGTGAGCGGAGAGGAGTGCAGTAAGTTAAGAGGAGCGCAGTGAGTGGAGAGTATTGCAGTGAGTGGAGAGGAGCGCAGTGATATGAGAGGAGTACAGTAAATTGAGAGAAGTGGAGTAAATGGAGAGGAGTGGAGTAAATGGAGAGGAGTGCAGTAAATGGAGAGGAGTGCAGTAAATGGAGAGGAGCGCAATAAATGGAGAGGAGTGCTCTAAATGGAGAGGAGCGCAGTAAATGGAGAGGAGTGCAGTAAATCGAGAGGAGGGCAGTGAGTGGAGAGGAGTGCAGTAAATGGAGAGGAGCGCAGTAAATGGAGAGGAGTGCAGTAAATGGAGAGGAGCAAAGTGAGTGGAGATGAGTGCAGTAAGTGGAGAGGAGGGCAGTGAGTGGAGACGAGTGCAGTAAATGGAAAGGAGCGCAGTGAGTGGAGAGGAGTGCAGTGAGTGGAGAGGAGTGCAGTAAATGGAGAGGAGCACAGTAAATGGAGAGGAGCGCAGTGAGCGGACAGGAGCGCAGTAAATCGAGAGGAGCGCCGTGAGCGGACAGGAGCGAAGTAAGTGGAGAGGACCACAGTGAGCGGAAAGGAGCGCAGTAAATGGAGAGGAGCGCAGTGAGAGGAGAGGAGCGCAGAGAGCGGAGAGGAGTGCAGTAAATAGAGAGGAGTGCAGTAAATGAAGAGGAGCGCAGTGAGTTGAGAGGAGTGCAGTAAATCGAGAGGAGTGCAGTAAATCGAGAGGAGTGCAGTAAGTTAAGAGGAGCGCAGTGATTGGAGAGCAGTGCAGTGAGTGGAGAGGAGCGCAGTAAATGGAGAGGAGCGCAGTGAATGGAGAGGAACGCAGTGACAGGAGAGGAGTGCAGTAAATAGAGAGGAGTGCAGTAAATAGAGAGGAGCGCAGTAAGTGGAGAGGAATGCAGTAAGTGGAGACGAGGGCAGTGAGTGGAGTCGAGTGCAATATATAGAGGAGTGCAGTAAATGGAGAGGAGCAAAGTGAGTGGAGAGGAGTGCAGTAAGTTGAGAGGAGGGCAGTGAGTGGAGACGAGTGCTGTAAATGGAGAGGAGCGCAGTGAGTGGAGAGGAGTGCAGTAAATGGAGAGGAGTGCAGTAAATCGAGAGGTGGGCAGTAAGTGGAGAGGAGCGCAGTAAGTGGAGAGGAGCGCAGCAAGTTGAGAGAAGCGCAGTGAGCAGAGAGGAGTGCAGTAAGTTAAGAGGAGTGCAGTGAGTGGAGAGTAGTGCAGTGAGTGGAGAGGAGCGCAGTAAATGGAGAGGAGTGCAGTAAATCGAGAGGTGGGCAGTAAATGGAGAGGAGTGCAGTAAGTGGAGAGTAGTACAGTGAGTGGAGAGGAGCGCAGTAAATGGAGAGAAGCGCAGTAAGTTGAGAGGAGCGCAGTGAGCGGAGAGGAGTGCAGTAAGTTAAGAGGAGCGCAGTGAGTGGAGAGTAATGCAATGAGTGGAGAGGAGCGCAGTAAATGGAGCGGAGCGCAGTGAGTGGAGAGGAGTGCAGTGAGATGAGAGGAGTGCAGTAAATGGAGAGGAGTACAGTAAATGGAGAGGAGTGGAGTAAATGGAGAGGAGTGGAGTAAATGGAGAGGAGTGCAGTAAATGGAGAGGAGTGCAGTAAATGGAGAGAAGCGCAGTAAATGGAGAGGAGTGCTTTAAATGGAGAGGAGCGCAGTAAATGGAGAGGAGTGCAGTAAAAGGAGAGGAGCGCAGTAAGTGGAGAGGAATGCAGTAAGTGGAGACGAGGGCAGTGAGTGGAGACGAGTGCAGTAAATAGAGAGGAGTGCAGTAAATGGAGAGGAGCAAAGTGAGTGGAGAGGAGTGCAGTAAGTGGAGAGGAGGGCAGTGAGTGGAGACGAGTGCAGTGAGTGGGGAGGAGTGCAGTAAATGGAGAGGAGTGCAGTAAATGGAGAGGAGTGCAGTAAATGGAGAGGAGCAAAGTGAGTGGAGAGGAGTGCAGTAAGTGGAGAGGAGGGCAGTGAGTGGAGACGAGTGCAGTAAATAGAGAGGAGTGCAGTAAATGGAGAGGAGCAAAGTGAGTGGAGAGGAGTGCAGTAAGTGGAGAGGAGGGCAGTGAGTGGAGACGAGTGCAGTGAGTGGGGAGGAGTGGAGTAAATGGAGAGGAGTGCAGTAAATGGAGAGGAGTGCAGTAAATGGGGAGAAGCGCAGTAAATGGAGAGGAGTGCTTTAAATGGAGAGGAGCGCAGTAAATGGAGAGGAGTGCAGTAAAAGGAGAGGAGCGCAGTAAGTGGAGAGGAATGCAGTAAGTGGAGACGAGGGCAGTGAGTGGAGACGAGTGCAGTAAATAGAGAGGAGTGCAGTAAATGGAGAGGAGCAAAGTGAGTGGAGAGGAGTGCAGTAAGTGGAGAGGAGGGCAGTGAGTGGAGACGAGTGCAGTGAGTGGGGAGGAGTGCAGTAAATCGAGAGTGCAGTAAGTTAAGAGGAGCGCAGTAAATGGAGAGGAGTACAGTACATGGAGAGGATCGCAGTGAGCGGACAGGAGCGCAGTAACTGGAGAGGAGCGCAGTGAGTGGAGAGGAGTGCAGTAAATGGAGAGGAGCGCAGTGAGCGGAAAGGAGTGCAGTGAGAGGAGAGGAGCGCAGTAAATCGAGAGGTGGGCAGTGAGTGGAGAGGTGTGCAGTAAATGGAGAGGAGTGCACTAAATGGAGAGGAGCGCAGTAAATGGAGAGGAGTGCAGTAAATCGAGAGGAGGGCAGTGAGTGGAGAGGAGTGCAGTAAATTGAAAGGAACGCAGTACATGGAGAGAAGTGCATTAAATGGAGAGGAGCGCAGTGTGTTGAGAGGAGTGCAGTAAATCGAGAGGAGTGCAGTAAATGAAGAGGAGCGCAGTGAGTTGAGAGGAGTGCAGTAAATCGAGAGGAGTGCAGTAAATCGAGAGGAGTGCAGTAAGTTAAGAGGAGCGCAGTGAGTGGAGAGCAGTGCAGTGAGTGGAGAGGAGCGCAGTAAATGGAGAGGAGCGCAGTGAGTGGAGAGGAGTGCAGTGAATGGAGAGGAGCGCGATAAATGGAGAGGAGTGCAGTGAGCGGAGAGGAGCGCAGTGAGCGGACAGAAGCGCAGTAAATCGAGAGGAGTGCAGTAAGTTAAGAGGAGTGCAGTGAGTGGAGAGGAGCGCAGTAAATGGAGAGGAGCGCAGTGAGTGGAGAGGAGTGCAGTGAATGAGAGGAGCGCAGTGACAGGAGAGGAGTGCAGTAAATGGAGAGGAGCGCAGTAAATGGAGAGGAGCGCAGTGAGTGGAGAGGAGTGCAGTAAATCGAGAGGAGGTCAGTGAGTGGAGAGGAGTGCAGTAAATGGAGAGGAGCGCAGTAAGTGGAGAGGAATGAGTAAGTGGAGACGAGGGCAGTGAGTGGAGACGAGTGCAGTAAATGGAGAGGAGCGCAGTGAGTGGAGAGGAGTGCTGTAAGTGGAGAGGAGCGCTGTGAGTGGAGAGGAGTGCAGTGAGCGGACAGGAGCGCAGTGAGAGGAGAGGAGTGCAGTAAATCGAGAGGAGTGCAGTAAGTTAAGAGGAGCGCAGTGAGTGGAGAGGAGTGAAGTGAGTGGAGAGGAGCGCAGTTAATGGAGACTAGCGCAGTGAGTGGAGAGGAGTGCAGTGAATGGAGAGGAGCGCAGTGACAGGAGAGGAGTGCAGTAAATAGAGAGGAGCGAAGTTAATGGAGAGGAGTGCAGTGAGTGGAGAGGAGTGCAGTAAATGGAGTGGAGCGCAGTAAATGGAGAGGAGTGCAGTAAATGGAGAGGAGCGCAGTAAGTGGAGACGAGGGCAGTGAGTGGAGACGAGTGCAGTAAATGGAGAGGAGTGCAGTAAATGGAGAGGAGCGCAGTGAGTGGAGAGGAGTGCAGTGAGTGGAGAGGAGTGCAGTAAATTGAGAGGAGTACAGTATTTGGAGAGGAGCGCAGTGAGCGGACAGGAGCGCAGTAAATGGAGAGGAGCGCAGTGAGTGGAGAGGAGTGCAGTGAATGGAGAGGAGCGCAGTGACAGGAGTGGAGTGCATTAAATGGAGAGGAGCGCAGTAAATTGAGAGGAGGTCAGTGAGTTGAGAGGAGTGCAGTAAATGGAGAGGAGCGCTGTAAATGGAGAGGAGTGCAGTAAATGGAGAGGAGCGCAGTAAGTGGAGAGGACTGCAGTAAGTGGAGACGAGGGCAGTGAGTGGAGACGAGTGCAGTAAATGGAGAGGAGCGCAGTGAGTGGAGAGGAGTGCTGTAAATGGAGAGGAGCGCAGTGAGTGGAGAGGAGTGCAGTTAATGGAGAGGAGCGCAGTGAGTGGAGAGGAGCGCAGTAAGTGGAGAGGAGCGCAGTAAGTGGAAAGGAGCGCAGTAAGTTGAGAGGAGAGGAGCGCACTGAGTGGAGTGGAGCGTAGAGTGAGTGGAGAAGAGAGTGAGGAGTGAGTGGAGAGGAATGAGGGAATAGGAGTTGAGAGGAGAAGAGTGAGTGGAGATGAGGGGAGTGAGTCGAGAAAGGAGGAGTGAGTGCACAGGTGATAGTAGAGGGGAGAGGATGGAGTGGAGAGGAGAGGGTTGGGAGAAGAGGAGTGAGTGAAGAGGAGATGAGAGGAAAGGAATGAGTGGAGATGAAAGGAGTGAGTGGGAGAAGAGAGTGGAGAGGAGAGGAGAGGAGTCGAGACGAGTGAGTGGCGAAGAGTGTGTGGAGAGGAGAGGAGTTAGTGGAGAGGAGAGGAGTGAGAAGAGGAGTAAGAGGAGATTAGAGAGAGGAGAGGCGAAGGTGGATAGGAGTGAAGAGGAGTGGAGTGAGTGGAGAGGAGTGCAGTGTCTGGAGAGGAAATGAGAGGAGTATTTAGAAAGTAGCGTGTAGACTGACTTTTGATATTGGAGTGAGTGGAAAGAAGTACAGTTAGCAGAGATGACGTGAGTGGAGGTGAGTGGAGTAAGTGGAGAGGAGTGCAGTGAGTGGAGAGGAAAGGAGAAGATAGGAGCGTGTAGAGTGCCTGGATAGGAGAGGAGAGTGTGAGAGGAGTGAAGTTGAGACAAGTGTTTGCCACTAACATGGCAATGTCCCCCGCCTCTAACGTTGAGTCATGTAAGACACATTTTCTTAATGTGGTTCTTCTTATATTGCATTTCTGTTATAAAATGTCATTATGACATTAAATGTGAAGACATTGGGTACTAAGGTTCATGGCATATGCGGGCCTCACACATTGCCGGAGCTAGCGTCCCGAACATCATACGAATGTAAAACATTGAATTTACTGCCGGTAGTGTTGCGATGGTCATCCTGGAGGAGGTTAGAACCGACGGTGACACGATGCATACTAGAACAACACACGAATATCACACGACTATAATACGAAATCTACACGACGTCGTGTAATCGTCGTGTGACGTTCGTATGAGCACACGATGGGTACTGGAAGGCCATCCGAACCAACCACGTGACATGGTATCAAACTCAACGTGACCGTTGCAGAATCACACATTTCTCGTAGACCATGTTCTGAATATACGTTAATTGTGATTAATCATGCATTCAGTGCCTTAAGTAAGAGTAACTTTTAGTGATAAAAACCATACGCGATGGATGTCAATCTGCAATTCTGGTGTGTTGGTTTAAACAGACAGACATATTCTCTATTAGAAACTCACCGCAACATTTCAGTTAAATAACATTCAAGATATTGATAATACATTAAAACAGTGAAGACCCACCCTGTAAATAAAGGCTACGAGAGAGTTTATACATGTTATACAATTGATATGATGATACACAAGATATAAGATAAAATATGACGTTTAAATAAATACTAAAGCTAAAATAATGAAAATGCATTCATAAATATGTGGATAAAAAGGTATCACATATGCAAAGAAATAATTGCAATTAGAACATCACAAATGTTGCTTTACAGGTAGTGAAGCACAGGTGTTTTACCTGGAAAACAACATTTCAACTTTAGAACATGTATACATGTACAGCTGCTTAACAAAAGTTTAATTCACACTTTGAATGCTACAGGTGAAATATC
Source organism: Gibbula magus (assembly GCA_936450465.1). Lineage (NCBI taxonomy): Eukaryota > Metazoa > Mollusca > Gastropoda > Trochida > Trochidae > Gibbula > Gibbula magus. Next base: position 45,930,892 of record OW388304.1, on the reverse strand, counting down.
TATTCAATCAGAAAGTGTTTCGTTATCGATATGAATGCTTTACTGTTCTAGTGGTTAAATTATATCTGAAAGACTGTTACTATTTGTTAAATGGTGTGGCATATTTTAAAAATAATACGTTATCTTCATTAAAACCAACAGTGTCAATTATTGCGAAAATTCTGAATGTCAGGCCTCCAATTGAAATTTAAATTTCCGGATTATCTGTAAACCATCACAAAGTTTATTTTAAAATCATTTATTACTCACTGTGTGTCTCTACACATGTATTGTAATTATCATCTGGTAATGCAAAGGTAATATTCTATCGTACCTCTTACGGTGTCAGGTTTGGAATTGACCTTTTTGGGAGTCAACGCAAACATAAGCATAAGAATTAAACCAATGATATGTTTAAATAACAATAAGAGGGCAAAATTTGAGCAACATACATATCTAGTTAACGACGTTGGAGTATACCATGAGAGGGTGTGAAAAAAATTAATGACCGGGATTTAGTTTTGCAAGGTTTCAATTCAAGGGTAAGTTAACGTACAACAAGAATATCCATCCTGTAATATCCGTGAAAGACCATATACGGTTTGGTAGACCAAAACGCTTAATGCTGCAAGAATAGATTTCAGAAAAGAGAGGTTTTCTTTACATTTTTGCTTTTCTGAAAATTGTATAGAAGAGAAATGACCAACCTATTGTGTATAAAAATAATCTTAAGACAATTAAAACATTTTAGACAGTTGTGCCACGTTCCTAAACGAAATCAACACATGAAGACAGCACTTAGAAAATAGTAACTTCGAATTCTCTGGTAAAAGGAATGTTCAAACTTTTGAGCACAAGAATGGGACAGAGTTCTCTGTTGGAATTAATCCAGTTTCAAAAGTTTCTTTAAGCAAATGTTAGTGAAACAGTCTTTCAAATCAATACATTTACTAACATTTAGCTCTCCAGTCAGCTATAGAGCACCTACCACAGACTCACATTTTCACTATGGTAACCGAATGGTGACCCCAACATTCACATAGATCAAGAGCATATATTCAATGGAATAAAAAAAATAAGTGGTTTTGTGGAAACCATCTGCATCTTTATAAACACTAATATTCTATTGAATATTGTTAAGCAGCTGTAAAGCTTTTGTTTGATTTTCCTTGAAAACTGTTAATCATTATATATTTGTCATTTATTGATGAATATGCAATCCGAGAGAGATGATTTGAACATTAATCAGTGCATAGTTTTTTTTTTAGTAACATAACCAATGTCCCTTTAAGGGATTAAACGACGGTCAATATCAAAATGTGAACTGTATAACGAAATCGGCTGACGTTTTAGCTCAGTAATTATTGGTAGATGTTTTCACTATATGAGATCAGTGAACGTTCGTTCACTAATTATTGAGTGATTGATTTATTGATTGCTGTTAAGTTGTTTAACGAGCAAATTATTAGTTGTTATAATTAATCATTACATATTCTTGTACTATTTTATTATGGGATACATTATTCAGATGCTGGTTTTATAGGTGCACGCCTGTGAAAGACTGGGGCCCGCCACCGTGTTGCAATCTAGTACCATTCACGATAGCAATAATTGGCAACGCGAGGGTAACACGAGGGTAACCCGCAGGTCTCATGACGTCGTGTAACCATCTAGTAGACCATCATCAGCCTTCACATGAGCATCGAGTGCCGTTTGAGCCGAAGTTAATCCGAATATTATTCGATGGTTACACGATGACCATGCGATGGACCCGATGTCTACACGAAAGGTACACGAAGGGATATGTTCGTGTGACCATCGGCCAATTTTTTGACATGCCAACAAATATTAGCTCACACACGAAGTCGTTCCCGGACCCCAAGAAACCCCCAAGATGGTCATACGATGACACACGACGGTCACACGGACATCCCGATTTAGAGCCGAAGTCGACAAAATTGGAAATTATTGACATTCGTATGATGTCCGGGATGTTAGCTCCGGCAATGTGTGACACCCGCAATAGCATTAACAAGAATGTGGTCACAGTGTTATGCACAAAAGTTGACTGTTGTCTGCATAATTCCCTAATGAAAGATGTCATCAAATTTCAAGATAATGGAGGCTATAAGGGTTAATAACAAGCTGAAAGTCGGTCAAAGTGCCAAGGTCACCCAATTCGACTGGTGACTGCATAGTCACCCATTTTAGGCTGGTACCACTGGGTGCAACGGTTTATTAAATATCGCGTTTGAAAACCGGTCAAAGTGCAGTGGTGACCTTAAAAATTAAGGTCATGGTCACCCAATTCGACTGTAGTCTGCATTGTCACCCATTGTAGGCTGTACAAAAATTGAAGACACTGGGTGGAACGCTTCATGATGTGGAAGGGTGTGGTCAATAACGTTCCTACTACCTTGGACTAGTGGGATGTCCCTTTAGCTCAGTTGGTAGAGCGTCTGACTCCCACCCGGAGGTCCCGGGTTCAAATCCCCCTGGATGTTGAAATTTGTATTGTCACTCCTGCTACAATGAGATACTGCGTAAACAAGAGGCAGAAACCGGACAAAGTGCCGTGTTGACCTTGAAAGTAGGGTCAAAGTCATGCAATTCAACTGGTGTCTGCATAGTCACCCATTGTAGGCTGGTACCAAAATTGAAGACACTGGGTGCAACGGTTCATGAGAACAAGTAATGTAACGTAAAGATGTACGGACGTACGGACTTACGGACGCCGCTGAATACATAATCCGTTGCGTTGAGGCAGGTGACAAAAAGGGAAGTGAGTGGAGAGGATTGAGTGGAGAGGAGTGAAGTTAGTTTTTTTTATAACTTTTGTAATTTTATTCATTTTGGGTCATGTACATAATACATAAATAGCATTGCTTTGCGTGAATCTGATTCGCTGAACACTCTCACAGAGATTCAGTTCATACCTGCATTAACGTAATTTCGTGACGTAACATCACATTTAGCCACACCCCCATCACGTCAGGTTCATGGCTAGTTGCGTTGGGCATTTTCATTTGATGATGAACACGTTGTAGGCGGAGCTAATATTTTGTGTCTTCATACGCGTAAATAGTACAGCTCTAATTGTTGCAAATTTGTTTATTTGTAGCAAAGAAACCTTTTCAAAACATCAGGTACGAATATATTTATTATAAGTATTGACTTTAAACTTTATTAAGTTCATGGAGTTATAAACTTAACAAAAAGGCTGTGCAGACTTGGCGTATACCTCCAAGAATTTACTAAATTTTGAAGTCAATTCTTAACACAATCATTGCATGTTAGACAATTTATTATATACACATACATATATACAGCAAGGACATATGGACAATTACATCAAGTGAAATGGAAAAAAAAATCATTTTGATAACAGACAGATTTAATGATCTAATATAATTTCTTGGGATGGACATAATTACTTTGGATATCACAAGGGCAGGATATGACTCTTTTATTCAAATTGTTAGAAAAGATTGTGACATGATGACCAGTATTTCATGAATTTTGAATAATTACATGTCGTATATGCAGAGAATTTGTCTATGTTATATATGTAGTGGATATCGTTTTTTATGTATTGGATGTTTGGTAATTTACTTTGTTGTTTTGCTCTAAATATAGTATACTTTATTAGTATTATCACTATAAGATTAAGGACATTGTTTCTGTTTTCAAGGTATCCGAAAATAATAGTTTGTTTTGATAGGTTAAATTGTTTTTGACTCAATTCATTTTGTGATTTCTGACCAGATACGTTACGATACTTTGCATTCATACATTGTTTCAGCACTTTCCCCACAGAAGTCACATATGACACTATCTCTTTTTTGGGCAATAATGTATTTGTAGGTAATAACCCGGTTATCAAACGATATTGAAACCATAAAGGAGTGAAGTTATTGGAGAAAAGAGGAGTGGGTGGATAGGAGTGGAGTGAGTGAAAAGGAGAGGAGTGATCGAATAGGAGTCGAGGGGAGAAGAATGGGTTGAGAGGAGAGGAGTGAGTACAGAAAGGAGGAGTGAATGCAGAGGAGAGGATTGAGTGGGGAGGAGAGAGTGTTAAAGGTACATCCATTGTGTTTCATAAGATTTTATTTGGCTTTAATACGTTCCAACTCACCACATGTGCTGTCAACAATACAAATAAATTCACTCAGCTTGCATATTTGTCCCCAATCGCCAAATATATCATAATTACTAGTTTCCAATTAAAATTGAGTAACATCATTATGCATGTGCAGAAACCGAAACAGCACGTCCCATTTACACGCACAATAGTTATGTGACCTATTAAACATTATCAACTCAAATTTTTCTTTTTGTCTGTTATAAATAAGATTCCAAAATAACGTTTGGCTCATTGACGCGCTTCACACGCTGTGCATTGTCCGGTTTTCGATCAGAAATCACCACTGTTATCTTCATATCTTCAATATACTAAGTTGACTATCATCAAAATAGAAGTTTTCGGTAACAGTCGGCACTTCTCGATAAAGTAACACCATTTATAACGTTTGCAATATATGACCCCCAACAACACAGTGGATGTACCTTTGAGGATGGTGGATAGAAATCGAGAGTAGAAGAGAGTGTGGGGATTAGAGGAGTGAGCGGAGAGAAGAGGAGATAGTGGAGAGGAGTCGAGAGGAGAAGAGCGAGTGGAGAGGAGATGAGTGAGTGGAGAGAAGAGGAGAGAGTCGAATGAGAAGAGAGGAGTCGAGAGGCGAAGAGTGAGTGGAGAGGAGAGGAGAGGAGAGGAGAGGAGAGGAGAGGAGAGGAGAGGAGAGGAGCGAACAGAGAGGAGAGGGGTGCATGTGGGTGGAGTGGGTGGAGAAAAGTGAGTGGAGAGGAGAGGAGACAGAGGAGATGAGAAGAAAGTAGTGAGTGGAGATGACAGGAGTGAGTGGAGATGAAAAAGAGGAGTAAGAGGAGAGGAGAGAGATGAAAAGAGTGGGAGGAGAGGAGAGGATCGAGTCAGGAGGAGAGCAGGTGTAGAGGATAGTGGATAGGAGTCGAGAACGAATAGAGAATGGAGAGGAGAGAAGAGGAGTGAGTGGAGAGAGTAGAGGAGTCAAGGAGAAGAGTGAGTGGAGAGGATAAGCAGGGAAAGGAGTGAGTGGATATGAAAGTTTGTAGTGAGTGGGAGAAGTGAGTGGAGAGGAGTGGAGAGGAGAGGAATGAGACGAGAGAAGAGGAATGAGTAGAGAGGAGGGAAGTGAGTGGCGAGAAGAGGAGAGGAGTCAGCAGAGAGAACAGGGATGGGTTGAGTGGTCGGAGGGGAGTGAGTGAGGATAGCAGACAGAGGAGATGAGAGGAAATGAGTGAGTGGAGATGAAAAGAGTGAGTGGAGATGAAAGTGTGGAGGAGAGAGTGGATAGGAGTCGAAGGAAAGTGTGAGTGGAGAATAGAGGAGAGAGTTGAGAGGATAGGATTGAGTGGAGAAAAGGTGTGATTGGAGAGGAGAGAGTATAGAAGAAAGAAGTGGGTGGAGAAATGTGTGTAGAGAGAAGCGGAGTAAGAGGAGAGGAGAGGAGAGGAGCGGAGAGGAGTGCGTGGAGATGAGTACAGGTATTGGTGTGTAGTGGAGAGTAAGAGACTAAGAGAAAAGGGGTGAGATATGTGTTGTGATTAGCAATGAGTGGAGTGAGTGGAACGGTGCGTGGAGCTGAGTGGAGTGATTGGTTTGGAGCGGAGTGATTGGAAATGACTGAGCAGAGAGGAGAGGAGTGGAGTTGAAGAAATGAATGGAGAGGAGTGGAAAGTATTGGAGAGGAGTGAGTTGAGAGGAATGAGAGGGGGGAGTGAGAGGAAAGGAGAGGAGCGGAGAGACGTGACGAGGAGTTGAGAGGAGTTGGGAGGAGTGGATTGAGTTGATATTATTTGAGAGAAGTGGAGAGTATTGGAGAGGTGTGAGTAGCGAGGAATGAGCGGCATGGAGTGAGTGGAGTAGAGAGGAATGGAGTGTGAGGAGAGGAGTAAGCGGAGAGGAGTGTGTGAAGAGGAGAGGAGTGAGGTGAGTTGAGAAGAGTGATTGCTGAGGAGTCTGAGGAGAGGAGTGAGTCAGCAGAGAGGAGTGTGTGGAAAGTAGTGAGTGGAATGGAGAGCTGTGAGTGGATTTTAGTAATCTTGGTGTCTAATTATATGCTTATATGAAAATGAGTCTAGCATACTTTGAAACATATAATTAGACACCAAGATCACTAAAATCCGTCAATAACTTACATTTATACGGGGTAACTGACTTCACAAAATAAAGAGCTTTTTGGCGGCCATCTTGAAATGGCGGCCATCTTGGATTTTCACGTGGCCCATCGGACAAATTTATTCAGTACACCTTTGGTAACCATCATACCAAGTTTGGTGCTTATATCACATTTTGCACGATTGTTCTGTTATCCGCCCCACTATACGAAATAAGACAAGTGCTGGACGAGGACCTCAGTTACAGACAGCACATGCTTCACCGCGGGCCACCACTCTCCTTCACTAATCAACAAGGAAGAGCTATCGGGTAGAAGTTACAGGGAGGACATACCTGACGGCGTCATGCCTGTCTTCTTCAGTAGCCGACAAGGAAGAGCGAACTTTGAGAAGCCCTCCATGCGAGTATGCACCACCTCCGAGAAGAGCCCCGACAGGGTGACTTCAACCATCAGCTTCTCAGTCTCTGCTCGGATGAGCAGATATGGCTTCACAGATGTGTTGCAATGCGGGACAGGAAACACGAAATACCGGCCATACGTTCCGGGCAAGTCAGCATTGTCTGTCATTGCTGAAGTGTATGAACATCAGTATTAAACAGTTCTGTCTGAATATATCATTGATTTATAAGTATATTCACATACACATAAAGATAAATGTTAAACATGTTATATATCTATCTTCAACATTTCAGATCGGCTCAATACACCTGTCGGATAGACGCCAACCAGCTATAGAGCTAGACCAGTGGAATTCAGTTTGTTATGACAGGAACATCCATATACACCAACTGATCTGATGAACTTCTGCTGCAAACAGTCGTAACATAAAACTTAGCAGAGCTTACTGCTTACACTCGTCTATTTTACATGTGTAGAGTTTGTAAGAACTATGCTTCAATATTGGAAATTGTCTAATCATCAGATTTAAGTGTAATGTGTATGCATTCCGGTATGTCACTGTTAATCACACACTGCTAAGAATAACTCCGCAGCAACACTAGCATTGGAGGAAAGTCCACAACACATTAGTACCTTATTGATAGTACAGTGGACTCCCTCTAAACCGACATCGCTCGGGGACGGGCACAAATGTCGGTTAAGAGGGATGTCGGTTAAGAGGGAGTTTTCAGCGTATCAAGCCAAAATGATCACACACACTTAAAACATATACAGTCTGTACCAATAAAGGAAAACAACATTTAATGAGAAAATAAGAACTGTACCTCCTCCATTAGCACATTTCTCAGAGAGCTGCTTCTGGGTTGGTTTAGGACAATTGTCATAATCTTGTAACACTTTCTACCTTTGGTCTCTAAAAATGAGGGGGTTACCACTGTCACTTGTTTTGGTTACTAATAACGGCTTTTTGTATATACAATGTGGGTGAGTGATAATGGACATGCTAAATAGAGATGTTCTCAATAGCAATGTCAATCAATGATAACAAAGTTTGATACATGTAATTTGATGTAATAATGTAATGTTACTAATCTCAATGATACAAAGAGAAAGTGAGTAGCAGGTAATGAACAGTTAGTCCTATGTATTCTTTGATACAGAACAAACACTAGGACTGTGTGATGTCATTATTGACTATATAAATTGTTGTGTCATCCGACCTTATGTACAAAATTATAATACTTTATTAATCAAACCAAATATAGAAACCTGGACGAGACTTAGGTAATAATTATAAATGCATGTTTACATCGCGCTGAATCCATGCTTGGCATGCTCTAAGCGTTACACACATTATAACCCTGAAGGAAGTGTTCTTTCGGTGCTGCTACTAAGTGCTCCGTTCTTTACTTTCTGTGTCCAGGTACCCATTTAAACAGCTGCATGGGTGGACTGAGTACTATAACAATCCGCCAAAATTTGGGAGAATCCGGAAGGATCCGGCAAATGGATTCCACCACTTTTTGTCCTGTGTATGTGGACGAATGCCTTGTCCAGGGACGTAACACAGTATGAGACCCAGGTCAATAACTTTTGGAATTCGAACCCGGGACTCTGGCGTGAGGCCAGCGCGCTAAACACTACACCACTTAAAGAAAAAGTAGTCTTGCTCAATTGTAGTTACACACATATTTTCCTACTTATTATGACAAAAGTATAAAATGTACGAATTAAGATACGACATGTTATTGTGAGGGAATATAAATGTATATAAATATAGTTACTCATAAGTACGAACTTATAAAGAGATATGTTAGGAGATATCAGTCCTGAATAAAACAGACACGTCTTTAAAGGCGCCATAGCACGTTTTTCTTACTGAAATAACATGATTTCACGAAAAGGTGAATAAATGTTCACAATTCGCTAACTTATAATTCCGAATCAATAAAAACAGTTCTTAAACGAATTTTCGTTGTTCGGTTAAGCCATGCGAGTCCATTTCCCATCGAGCTGCCGTTTTAGGTGTTCAAGTGATCTGACTGATGTAGCGATACCGAAACAAGTAGAGTTTTAAATATGGTACCGTGAAAGAATGGTCAACCATTTGCTGTCTGAACTCTCTAATTCGTATGAAACCTACATATCTACCTCTCATACTGAAGAGTTCCACACCACTATCGCGTTATAAGTAGCACTATTTCTTTCAATACGGATAACCGTTTTCTATGGATACTGCTTATTGGGTGGTGTAATGAGAGGTTTACCTTCTAACATAACAATATATTGTATAAACTTTAATAATAAACAACAAATTTTAAAAAACAAAATATGCAAAAAACGTGCGACAGCGTCTTTAAGGGTCTTGAGCATCCTATCTTGAAAATACAACTTAGAATCTAGAAAATTAAACTTAGTATTTTGAAAATTCAACTCAGTATCATGACAATTCATGTTATTATTCGGAAAATCCAACTTAATCACGGCCAGGCTACGGTATTATTCAGAACATTGTATCTTGAAAATCCTATTTTAACAATAATTTTATTGATCATATTACCTTGAAAATTGAACTTGGTATCTTGAGAATTCAACATATTTTCTTCAAATTTCAACATATTTTCTTCAAATTTCAACTTATTTTCTTCAAAATTCAACTTCGTATCTTGAGAATACAACTTAATATTTTGAAAAATCATTTCAATATCTTGAAAACTCAACTTCTTATCTCGAATGTTTACAAGATACAGTGCCATGGTTAAAACAATGTAATAACAAGATTTGAATGTTGTACATATTGAAGTTAAAAAGTTGAAATAAGAACATTTAAAAGTATAATTACAGTTTGTTATTGTTGTATATTCAAGTTGTAGTTACAAGTGAATATTCAACAAAATTAAGTTTAATTTTCAAAATGGTAATATGAATTTTCAAGATACTAAATTAAACGTTAGTACTAAATTTCAAGATACAAATTTAATTGTTTAAGACACTTAGTTAATTGTTTAAGATACTTAGTTAATTGTTTAAGATACTTAGTTAAATGTTTAAGATTCTTAGTTGAATTTTCAAGATACCTACTTGTATTTTCCAAATAGTAAGTTGAATTTTCAACTAGGAATCTTGAATTTCAAGGTAAGACCATACAATGTTAAGAAAAATATACTGAATATAAAGTGAAGCCCGAAATAGGGATGATGAATCTGCGTAATCTAAACATTTAAAAATCAACATACATTCGATGAAGTGTCATCACCTCAACAATATGAAATAAAAGATGGTGGTATAATGAATAAGTAAGATATGAATTGCCCATCAATTTATCAATCAATTATGACTACTATTCATGGTGGCTTTGATTTTATAATTGGAAAACTTTTTCTATTAAGTAAAATGTTTCATTTACGGCCTCATACATGATCTACATGCAAAACTAATGGCCAGTTTTCGGACATTCTCCTACACATACAAAGAGTAAGTTGAGAGACAGTTTCAGCTGGACAAGCTTGTCAATGCGTGAAGACCATGATTGGTAAGAAACATCGTCGCCCCACAATCAACGCCGAGGACAATGCAACCTTTGCTTAGGACCTCAACAATTTCTACAGCCGTTTTGACCATCAGGATTTCAGCAGCAAGAGAGAACATGGCAGGAGATCTTTACAAGATAGCGCCATTCCTGTCCATATCTCGGAAGATGATTTTTGCCAGAATTAACATCCGGAAAGCGAAAGGACCTGACAATCTTGACCGAATTGTGTTGAAAGAATGCCGGGTTCAACTCTGTAATGTATTTACTAATTTATTTCAGCTTTCAGTGGGTACACACAGTATTCCTTTCGTTTGGAAAACATCGGAGATAATCCAAGTTCCCAAGAAGACACACTCCAAAGAACTTAACCACTACCGACCTGTTGCTCTCACATCTATAGCAATGAAGTTGCTCGAACTGTAGTCAGGCATATTACGGAGAGTTACCTCCCTGCCATTGTGGGACCTCTCTAGTCAACGAAGGTTGACTAGTTGTTTTTGTTTGGTGCTACGTCCGCCGACATGGCCGAAAAAGCTACCGAAGAAAAGTGTAAGTTTTCAAAAATACTCGAAGCTCTGAGGGATTTAAAAGTGCAGAATAACGAGACTAAAGAGAAGCTGGATCGCCTAGACCACGAAGTTTGTGTAGTTCATAGACGGTTAGCGAATGATTGTGATGTTTATGAGGGTCGACCTGGACAGCATGGCTCATTGAACTTTGACCTTACAGGACGGTCGTGAGATAGGCATAGCAGTAGTGCTGTCCAAGCTGAGAATAAGTCGAGTGATATAATTAATCCTGAGGGGATTCCGCACGATTGTGCCCAGGGTGCCACTTTCATACCAAGCGCAGCTCTGGATATTCAGGGAGAGTACCAAACGGTACGTGACACAGTCAGTAATGTGAAACTCCCTGCAGACTTAAGAGTGCCTGATTCTAAGCAAGGAATTAAACGAGGAGCAACAGCATGCAGCAGTTGTAGCAAAATGTGCACGTTATATGGTGAAACAACATTGAAGCTTTTGTTTCAAGTGGCTAATCCAAGCAACGTTTCACAAGACACATTAATCAAGCTGTATCAAGTTCAGCTCGCACAGATTCGTTACTTACAGGAGGAGCAGTCTTCACTGATAGTTCAAGGCCACTTTGACCGCAATACTGCGATAATTTATAGGACATTGCAGAGAAATACATGCTCATTTAATGAGGAATCCGTGAATACGTTACGCAACGCAACAACCATTGCAGCTGCTTACAGACCACCCATGAACACAGGGTTCAACAGAGGGCGTGGTTATGTCAGAGGTTACCAAGGTTCAGCTGGGAATTTTCCATTCGGTCGCCGAGACGGACCACATTGTGGTTCCAAAGCGAAACAATAAGTCACGGTTGATCGTGGACCTACGCCATGTCAACACATTTTGTACTGTCACATAGTTTAGATATGAAGATTATCAATGGAATGTGCTTCCGTTTGGGTTGTCAGTAAGCCCCTATTTTTTATGACTCTTAGGCCTGGTATAAAGCACCTTCGCAGATTGTGGATAAAGCTCCTTGTTTTCAGAACATTGTACACAGTCCTGATGTGTCTAGGTTAACACAAGCTCTTGTTAAGTCTGGTACAGTAGCTCCTATGCAACGTTCCACTGTGTTACCGGTATCAGCGTTAACTGATTTGTTTCTAAGATGGCCAGAAAATAGTATGCTGTCAATTAAACAGCTTCGCCAAAAGGCGGTGACTCTCTTAGCTCTAGTGGCTATGCTGCGGCCATCGGATATCGCACCCAAATCGGTACATTGATGCCCGGACTTGGCTCGCGGAAAGTAATGTGTTTACCACAGATCAGCTAGTTTTTCATGCTGATGGTTCCCTGACAATTACCTTCTTTGATATCAAAAATGACACTTCGCGTGCTGGATTTGAGGTGTTAGTACAGCCGGCGGATATCGGCAAGTTAGACCCGGTTCACACAGTGAAGGAGTACATAGAGCGGACATCTGCTCTCCGAACGGGTACTAGTAGTATTTTCCTGTCTCTGTATGCTCCATACAAAGGCATTCGGGCATCCACTGTGTCACAGATACTAGAACAGTCTATCACAGATGCCGGACTCTCTCCCAAACAGTTGCGAAATGATTCCGTCCAACGGGAGCAACACTAGCTATAGAAGCTTGTCAGGATCCTAAGATTGTCATGAAAATAGGACGATGGAAGACCGAATCTGTTTTCTATGGTCACTATGTGCACAGCCGGACACCAAAAACCTTTTCTAATTCAGTTCTCATGGTGTGAGATCGACACTGTCTTCGGAGTTCAGTATTAGCTTGTGTGCTGTAAATGTTCTGCTTTTTGGATTATGATATTTCTTACTTGAACTTGCTCTCAATATGATGCATGTCGGTTGTTTTTCTTTATATGACAGGTTGCTTTATATAATGGTTTTGTAGTTTTTATTGTTGTTTTTTCCTTTACTCACTATATAGGCATTTATGTTTCAGACAGATTACGGAGAGTTACCTCCCTTCCCTTGTGTGACCTCTCTAGTCAACGAAGGTTGGCTAGTTGTTCTTGTTTGGTGCTAATTTCTTAATGGGTTAATCATATTTGTTTATTTCAGTATTATTGTATGAATATGGACTTACTTCTGTATCAGTATGTATGGCGGTACGTAACATTGAATAAAGGACATACATGTTTCATGTAATCTGTTGATGACGTAAGTTTAATAAAACGCATCTTACTAAGACATCTCCGACATATTAGATCTGCTTCAGTTCGCCTATAACTCAAGGAGAGAGGTTGTTGATGCCACACTGTCACTCTTTAATAATGTCTATAACCATCTAGAGACACCAAAGTCGTACATCAGGATACTGTTCATCGACTTTTCATCTGCTTTTAACACATCCAGCCGCATATCATGATAGCCGCATATCATAGACATGGGCGTCAATTCCTACCTAATTAAATGGATTGAAAACTTACTTGTGGACAGACAGCAGTATGTGAAAGTTAATGGGACATTGTCAAGTATACAAAGTACAAACACCGGAGCGGCGCAAGGCTGTGTAATTTCACCTGTCCTGTCCACTCTTTACACTAACGACTTTGTAAGCTCTATTATCCTACCTCATGTAAGAATGTCGATCCCTGATTTGTCAACGTGACAATTAACAAATATCAATAAACACCGTCATGCGGGTTGATAAATTTTCCAGAGGGTGATAAATGTTTTATATCCCGCAACATGAATAAATCATGCATCCACGTCAATCATTCCATGTCACGTGACACAAGTTAAAGGTCATAGTTTGTCGATCGATCAGCTTTTTTCTGTCAAAATTTGTCTTTGTTTTTGTTAATGATAGCTTGGGACATGTGGTAAAATAAATACGTTATAACATTCAGTTTGTTCGGGTGACATCGTAATGTATCAGACCCTTGTTGTTGTTTATCTAACTCGCCTACGGCTCGTTGGACAAACACTAACAAGGGTCTGATAAATTACGATGTCACCCTCAACTGAATGTTATAACTTATATTACAACCTGCTCTGCTATAAAGTTTGCAGATGATGCAGCAATTGTCGGAAAATGAAATGACAGATTTACTGAGGAACGTTTTATAGATAATATAAATAAGTTCACAAATTGGTGCGATGACAATCACTTTTGAACTTGTAATTGCCTTCGGAGTAACCCAAGTGACATGCTTCAAGTGATAATCAAAGGTGAATGTGTTGAGACTGTGTCTGAATATAAGTATCTAGGAACTTTCATTGACTCTTAGTTAAACTGGAAGACTAACACTGAGGCTGAATATAAAAATGCCAGCAGCGTCTTCAAGTCATGTGCAAGTTAAGACCTTTCAACGTTAATTCGTCTGTTTTGTCTTCTTTCTGTATAGCATTTATCCAAAGCATTTTAACGTTTTCATTTCATTGTTGGTACTGGTCTGACTCAGTTCATCTGAAATCAAAATTTACTAAATTGTAAACATTGCAATTAAAATCGCTGGGGTCAAATTTGAATGTTTAACAGAAATATATGAGCGGCATATCTTGAATCAAGCTGTTCCAATCATATCTGACCCACCACATTATTTACATTCGGAATATCACATCCTACCCTACAGGCAACCGCTACAAAGTTCCTGTTATAAAAACTAAGAGAGCCTGTACATCATTTGTTCCAAACACAATATCTCTTTTAAATACACGTGTACATACTTACATTCGTGTGTCAATATAATGATATGATGTATTTGTATCCCTGTTTTGTTTAGCTCTGTTGATATTAGGCAAATTCCTTGAAAGGCAATAAAGTATTATTATTATTATTATTATTATTATTCATTATTTATCAGGGACAGGTCACTTCCCTCCCAAAGCACATTTGATTGTTAAATGCTCACCATATGTTGGCTCCCGTAATCTCTTGTGCAATACCAATGTCGGTTTAGAGCGCGTGAATCTGTACTGAAAATTTAACACGCTTTGGGACCGGATTTTAGTGTCAGAATTTGGAATAGAAGGATGTTGGATAAGAGGGAGTTTCATGTGATGTTATAAGGGGACAGATTCGGTTTAGAGAGAATGTCGGATTTGGTTAACCTACATCCATTTTCGTATACAAAACAGCCACCATAATAGCTATCCATAATGCCAAATTGGACGCAACTTTTGTCATCCAGAACTGCTATTTACATGTATACCTACTACAGTAGCAAGAAGGTTCTCTATATGAACATTGTTGGTGCTCGTAAATTATTTCAAAATGTCCTCTTTAAAGAACTTTGAAGATTTCTTCTTTCATTTCGTGAAATATAAAAATGTAAAACCTATCACAACCTTATCGAATATGATAATACAAGATGTGTCTTACTGAACATAGAAAACACTCTAGCTAATGTAAAGATTGACAATGTTGATATTGACAACTGTGTTGCGTCAATCACTGATGTAATGTTATGTAATAGTACGAGTTAGGCGGTCAGGTACGTCACAGAGGACTTTGCATTGTGTACTTTTTTATATGATGTTAATTGACCTTGTCCGCCAAACTCACTCTATTGCAACCACGTTCTTCCAGATAAAGCAGGATGACAAAATATAAATCTACCCTATGTTCTACTTGGATATAAATATATTTATTAATCAACACATTGTAAAAAAGCGGCTCGTTATTATTCAGAACGTACAGCTCTTAAACAGAGCTTACAGTTCTTTGACAGAACTTACGGCTAAGATGCTCAACTAATCTATTTCGTTATTACAAACAATTAAATATCATACTTTGTGTCTCACCTCGATCAGCTTGGCTGATCGTCCAGACTGATGTCTAACTCCCGCTACAGCGCTTAAATACCCCTTCCGTAGCAAGTACCCGGATCACCAAAGTAAGGAGAGCAGCGATTGGTCAACACCCTGCCTCCTAAGCATACCCGAGCGCTCCTAGTAAACGACCTCGGGCAGAACTAAAAACGTGGTTTCCACCACAACAAACTGACTGACTAACTGACGACCTAGGATAGATTCAAATACTTACTAACGGAAGAGGAATATATAAATCGCTATTATTACAGACAGACAGACAGACAGACAGACATATTTATTCAATATTTTAACGCCAACGGCCCATAATACAGTGTGTTGTACAATTTGTTTGATGCGCAATTTGATATTACATATTTATGATTTCATTTTTGTTCTAATTTTATATATACTTGGTACAAGAAATTACAGACATTTTTGATAGTTTCATGGTTATTGCTATTTGTGATATTCACAAAAGTGTGTAAATTGATAATATTTGACAATAATGGGGTAATAAACTTAGTTCTGGCATCCTTATATAATTTACAATAAAAAAGAATATGCATTTCATTCTCTATACAATTAATGTTATTTGCTTTACAGTACTCGCACAGTCTACCAGCCATGTGTGTATTATTGTACCTTCCTACCTCTATACCTAGACCAAAATTGCTACACCTAAACTTTGCTAATAGAGATTTCAAAAATGGAGAAAATGGCATAGAAAGATAGCCTTCAACATTAAACAGTGACTTAAAACCCTTATAAGCAAAAGAATCTGACAAGTTTTGTATAGAAGTAGACCATGATTGTTTAAGATTATCAGAAAGTCTTAGTTTAAAATGCTCCATGAATACCTTACTATCTCCAACATCCTGTGAAACCCATACAAATCCATAACCGAATCTAAATAATATATTGTTTACATGTGTAGCCCAGGTAATCCTCTCTGAATCATTAAGTGATTTCATCATGCTATAACTCTGGAAGGGTAATCTATGTGAACCTAACTGGATTAACCTACACCAATATTTGATAGCTTTAGACATATAGTTAAACTGCAATGGAAGCCTACCACATTCACCTAAAACCATACTACTACTTACATTTCTGCCAATCCTAAGAAACCGCCTAAAAATTTTGATCTGGAGACTTTCAATAACCTTACAATATGATAATCCCCAAACTTCTGACCCATAACACAGAACAGGTAAAATGATAGCATCAAATAATTTGAAAAGATCCTGCGCTGACAAAGTACCAACATTTCTTTGAAAAGAATAAACAGACATGAGTGCTTTATTACCCTGTGAGAGTAGACAATGTTGAGCCTTAGTCCAGGATAGTCTAGGGGTGAAAACAATGCCAAGATATCTATAAGAAACATCATCAATTTGTTTACCCTCGAAGAACCATTTCTCATAATGCCTCAAGTATCCTGAATTTCGAAACACTATAACCTTTGTTTTATCCATATTTACCTTCATTCCAGTATGTTTATAAAATATCTCTAGTGCATTTAGCCTCTTCTGTAACTGCAAAGCAGTATCTGCCACCGCTGACACATCATCAGCAAACATTAAAGCATATAAATTATCATCATTGACATTAATATTTACACCTTTTCCTCCAAATTTTTCCAACACTGCAAATAGCCTGTTTATAAATATAATAAATAGTTGGGGACTTAAGATACAACCTTGCCGGGTACCCTGATTATACATAAAGATATCACTGAGACCCTTCGGGGTCCTAATACAAGCTGCCAACTTTGAATACATGGACATTAAGATATCATAATATTTACCAGTTATTCCCACATCTTTAAGACAATCCAATAGGACCTTGTGATTAATAGTATCAAAAGCTTTAGCAAAATCTATGAAAACACAGTAAAATCTACCCTTTTTCTTATGAGCATACTTTTGAACAATAGCATTTAAACAAAAAATATGATCAACAGTACTATACTTAGCTCTAAAACCAGCCTGACACTCACTAATAACACCATTATTTTCACACCACCGCTGTAACCTTGAGGTTATAATACAAGTAAATAATTTGCAAAAAGAGTCTATCAAAGAAATGCCTCTATAATTTTTGGGGTCTTTCCTTATACCTGATTTGAAAAGTGGACATATTATACTTGTGCCCCATACAAAGGGAAATTACCTGTACAACATATTTGGTTAAAAAGAAGTGTGACATGTTTTAATGAGTAAGGTTTTGATGCTTTAATAAATTCAGCAGCAAGTCCATCAGGTCCAGGTGATTTATTGTTTTTTAGTTTGTCAATGCTGCTGCTGACCTCTTGTTCAGTAATAATATCATTTAAAACATCATCACTCACTGGGTTACACACATCACCGGGGAATGTCACAAGGTGGCACCTGTAAGTTCTCATCACAAGTGAGCAGAGAGGAAAAATGTCTAACCCAGTGCTGCGGATCAATATCCACAGTCATATTTGGTGGTTTTCTGCAACATTTTAATAATTTCCAGAACATTTTAGGGTCTTTTCTGGATTCAACAAGTTTAACATGTTTCTGTTCATAAAAAAGTTTCTTTTTCTTCTTAAATAGACATTTCATTGTTGATCGCAGTGATTTAAAAACAGAGAAATCTACACCGTATACTCTGTGCGCTCCAAGAGCAGCATATTTCTTTTGTTTAAGTTCATCTAGTTCTTGGTCCCACCATGGAGGCTGCATTTGGGTCACTGTAGACTTAGGCTTATAAAGTTTCTTTGTAAAATCTGCTGCTTGGTGGAAAATGTATATGAGACTACATATTGCAGAGTCAATATTATTGTTAATTTTATCATAAACCGTTTCAGTCTCAGCTTCTATTAGATATTTAATGTTGTAAATGAAATTATCAGAAGAATCTTGATTCCACACATATTTAACCCAGTCCCGAGAAGTGTGTTCATGAACAGTGTCATCAGTTGATGAGTTGGTAACTGTTTCAGCATTATCATTGTTTTTATTGTAGTCACATGATAATGTACAGCAGTCGGTGCAGCCGCTGCCCAATGAACAAGATATTGGGAAATGATTTGATTTATCCCAATCTTCAACTTTAAAATCAATTATATGTGGAAAACGTTTTGACGAAGCTATCATATAGTCCACTACACTTGAACCATTATATGTGTAACAAGTGAATTCTCCATGCTTATCTGCAAACATTCTACCATTCAATATGTGTATACCAAACACTCTACATAGTTCAACAAGTTTCTTTCCATAATTGTTCAAGTATGTGTCTTTATTGGATCTTGAGATATCAAAATCATCTGCTGGGTAGTCATCAATGTCATGTTGTATGAAATCAATATTGTCATTCGGAATATAATCAAGTAGATCATTTGTTCTTGCATTTAGGTCACCAGCTAAAAATATATCTTTATCTGGATGGTCTGATGAAATAATATTTAAGTTTTCTTCAAGCTGATCAATACCATCACAGTCATTATCTGTGTAGATGGGGGAATTTTCTGGTGATATATATGTGAAGTAGAGTATGACATCATTTTCCAAATTCAGGATACTGCTCTTAAGCAGTAAAACAACACAATTTTCAAACACATCATAGATTCTGGTTACATACTCTTGAATTATCAGGTCCTGGTGGATAAAAACTGTCACTCCTCCACTGAATCGACCAAAACGCTTTGTTTTTACCCTGACACAATTCTCAACAACATAACCCTTTAGAAAGTCACAGAATTCAGATTTTGTTTTGACAAACGATTCTAGAAAGGCAACAATATGGTACGATTTTATAAAAGCTATTAACTCACTGCATTCTTTGTATTTTATCAATCCTTCGATGTTCCATGAGAGCAAATTTAACGAGCCATGGCCTCCACATCACATGTGAGTGCTACTGTTTAGATCGAGAGTTACCTCTCTTGGCCAGTTGGTGTTTCCGGATCCAAACATTGGGCACGCCCACTTTGGCAATTTATTGGGATTTGATGATTTAGAAGTGCTCACAATACTTTTCGATGTTCTGTCATACATGAAAAATTCCCCGCCTACAAGGAGCTTGTTGAGTTTAACTTTTGGGTGATGTCCAGCTTCTTGTGCCAGCGTGTACCAGTGGGAGAGTGCTCGTCTGTCCTCGCGGATGTGTTGCGGGTAGTCTTCCGTCACCCAATGTTGTGATTGTAGGCCTTTCGTTTTGTCGAATGTTTCTCGTGCCTGTTTGAAATAAAGTTTTTATCAGCTGTTATCACAAATTTCACAATGATTGGAGAATTCTTCTTCCTTGTGTTTAGCCTGTGTGCCCTCTCAATGAGTATTTCGTCTACATTGTCAATATGGAGTGTATCCGAAAGGAATTCACGAACCTTCTGCGCAGATTGATCCCATGTTTCGTTGATATTTCCTGAAATTCCGTGAATAATTAGATTATTCCTTCTACTTCTACACTCGGAATCATCAAGACGTTCCCTCATCTGAGAAAGTTCGAGCCTGAGCTGTGTATTCTCTGTTTTGAGAGCCTCGAACTTCTCGTGCACGTCGGATGCCATGTTGTCTATCTTAGTATTTACAGATTTAAAGTCTTATGACAGAGTTTTCACTTCTGTTTTCAGTTCTTTAAGGATTGTCAGTACCTCAGATTCTGTACCTTGTATTCCAACAGCGCCCGTAGGGTCGACCGACAGCTTACTTTGTTGACGTGTAGTTGGTTTGAGGTGGTCCGGTCCGGGGTTAGACTCAACATCGCCACATGTTACTAACAGCGTGCTCAGAGGCAATAAAAGTCTCAAACATATTGAAACACATTGTTTTCGCAAAAGCAATCCTGTAAAACGTTTTCTTGCCTTATTTGGTTGACTAAAAGAGCCAATATTTGCTCTATATTGAGCCAAACATATTCCCATAGCGAGAGGTCGACGAGATTATTACAGTAAGTACTGAAAAGCCTATTTACCACACATGCATATGTGAGAACTGGTGCTCTATACGAAATCTAGCTGAGGTGTCTGCATGTGACTTCAGGTGCTGGTTGCACCGACGTCGCAGCCTGAAACTCGACCTACACTTGGAGCAGAGGAAGATTGCCACCTCCCGCCGGTGAAAATGTGCCAATGGGAGAGAAAACTACGGGGGGTATGGTACCATGTAGTGCCACACCCTGGAACCGTGCAAGACATACCCCCCGAAGGCCAAGGCTCTCCACTGTACTCTTCCTGGAACTCGGATAACTCTGAAATCTCCATGACACCCAATCTCCACCCAAAACATAAAACTCGTAGTACCTTCATGATACGAAAACAGAAATTCTTTGCCGGCCACTCTACAACCCCAGAATCTATAAAAATTACCTATCCCTATCATTGCATCAACCTTTAAAATCTAAAAGGAAAATATTTACAAATGTCCTGCGCTGACAAAGTACCAACATTTCTTTGAAAAGAATAAACAGACATGAGTGCTTTATTACCCTGTGAGAGTAGACAATGTTGAGCCTTAGTCCAGGATAGTCTAGGGGTGAAAACAATGCCAAGATATCTATAAGAAACATCATCAATTTGTTTACCCTCGAAGAACCATTTCTCATAATGCCTCAAGTATCCTGAATTTCGAAACAATATAACCTTTGTTTTATCCATATTTACCTTCATTCCAGTATGTTTATAAAATATCTCTAGTGCATTTAGCCTCTTCTGTAACTGCAAAGCAGTATCTGCCACCGCTGACACATCATCAGCAAACATTAAAGCATATAAATTATCAACATTGACATTAATATTTACACCTTTTCCTCCAAATTTTTCCAACACTGCAAATAGCCTGTTTATAAATATAATAAATAGTTGGGGACTTAAGATACAACCTTGCCGGGTACCCTGATTATACATAAAGATATCACTGAGACCCTTCGGGGTCCTAATACAAGCTGCCAACTTTGAATACATGGACATTAAGATATCATAATATTTACCAGTTATTCCCACATCTTTAAGACAATCCAATAGGACCTTGTGATTAATAGTATCAAAAGCTTTAGCAAAATCTATGAAAACACAGTAAAATCTACCCTTTTTCTTATGAGCATACTTTTGAACAATAGCATTTAAACAAAAAATATGATCAACAGTACTATACTCAGCTCTAAAACCAGCCTGACACTCACTAATAACACCATTATTTTCACACCACCGCTGTAATCTTGAGGTTATAATACAAGTAAATAATTTGCAAAAAGAGTCTATCAAAGAAATGCCTCTATAATTGTTGGGGTCTTTCCTTATACCTGATTTGAAAAGTGGACATATTATACTTGTGCCCCATACAAAGGGAAATTACCTGTACAACATATTTGGTTAAAAAGAAGTGTGACATGTTTTAATGAGTAAGGTTTTGATGCTTTAATAAATTCAGCAGCAAGTCCATCAGGTCCAGGTGATTTATTGTTTTTTAGTTTGTCAATGCTGCTGCTGACCTCTTGTTCAGTAATAATATCATTTAAAACATCATCACTCACATCACCGGGAATGTCACAAGGTGGCACCTGTAAGTTCTCATCACAAGTGAGCAGAGAGGAAAAATGTCTAACCCAGTGCTGCGGATCAATATCCACAGTCATATTTGGTGGTTTTCTGCAACATTTTAATAATTTCCAGAACATTTTAGGGTCTTTTCTGGATTCAACAAGTTTAACATGTTTCTGTTCATAAAAAAGTTTCTTTTTCTTCTTAAATAGACATTTCATTGTTGATCGCAGTGATTTAAAAACAGAGAAATCTACACCGTATACTCTGTGCGCTCCAAGAGCAGCATATTTCTTTTGTTTAAGTTCATCTAGTTCTTGGTCCAACCATGGAGGCTGCATTTGGGTCACTGTAGACTTAGGCTTATAAAGTTTCTTTGTAAAATCTGCTGCTTGGTGGAAAATGTATATGAGACTACATATTGCAGAGTCAATATTATTGTTAATTTTATCATAAACCGTTTCAGTCTCAGCTTCTATTAGATATTTAATGTTGTAAATGAAATTATCAGAAGAATCTTGATTCCACACATATTTAACCCAGTCCCGAGAAGTGTGTTCATGAACAGTGTCATCAGTTGATGAGTTGGTAACTGTTTCAGCATTATCATTGTTTTTATTGTAGTCACATGATAATGTACAGCAGTCGGTGCAGCCGCTGCCCAATGAACAAGATATTGGGAAATGATTTGATTTATCCCAATCTTCAACTTTAAAATCAATTATATGTGGAAAACGTTTTGACGAAGCTATCATATAGTCCACTACACTTAAACCATTATATGTGTAACAAGTGAATTCTCCATGCTTATCTGCAAACATTCTACCATTCAATATGTGTATACCAAACACTCTACATAGTTCAACAAGTTTCTTTCCATAATTGTTCAAGTATGTGTCTTTATTGGATCTTGAGATATCAAAATCATCTCCTGGGTAGTCATCAATGTCATGTTGTATGAAATCAATATTGTCATTCGGAATATAATCAAGTAGATCATTTGTTCTTGCATTTAGGTCACCAGCTAAAAATATATCTTTATCTGGGTGGTCTGATGAAATAATATTTAAGTTATCTTCAAGCTGATCAATACCATCACAGTCATTATCTTTGTAGATGGGGGAATTTTCTGGTGATATATATGTGAAGTAGAGTATGACATCATTTTCCAAATTCAGGATACTGCTCTTAAGCAGTAAAACAACACAATTTTCAAACACATCATAGATTCTGGTTACATACTCTTGAATTATCAGGTCCTGGTGGATAAAAACTGTCACTCCTCCACTGAATCGACCAAAACGCTTTGTTTTTACCCTGACACAATTCTCAACAACATAACCCTTTAGAAAGTCACAGAATTCAGATTTCGTTTTGACAAACGATTCTAGAAAGGCAACAATATGGTACGATTTTATAAAAGCTATTAACTCACTGCATTCTTTGTATTTTATCAATCCTTCGATGTTCCATGAGAGCAAATTTAACGAGCCATGGCCTCCACATCACATGTGAGTGCTACTGTTTAGATCGAGAGTTACCTCTCTTGGCCAGTTGGTGTTTCCGGATCCAAACATTGGGCACGCCCACTTTGGCAATTTATTGGGATTTGATGATTTAGAAGTGCTCACAATACTTTTCGATGTTCTGTCATACATGAAAAATTCCCCGCCTACAAGGAGCTTGTTGAGTTTAACTTTTGGGTGATGTCCAGCTTCTTGTGCCAGCGTGTACCAGTGGGAGAGTGCTCGTCTGTCCTCGCGGAAGTGTTGCGGGTAGTCTTCCGTCACCCGATGTTGTGATTGTAGGCCTTTCGTTTTGTCGAATGTTTCTCGTGCCTGTTTGAAATAAAGTTTTTATCAGCTGTTATCACAAATTTCACGATGATTGGAGAATTCTTCTTCCTTGTGTTTAGCCTGTGTGCCCTCTCAATGAGTATTTCGTCTACATTGTCAATATGGAGTGTATCCGAAAGGAATTCACGAACCTTCTGCGCAGATTGATCCCATGTTTCGTTGATATTTCCTGAAATTCCGTGAATAATTAGATTATTCCTTCTACTTCTACACTCGGAATCATCAAGACGTTCCCTCATCTGAGAAAGTTCGAGCCTGAGCTGTGTATTCTCTGTTTTGAGAGCCTCGAACTTCTCGTGCACGTCGGATGCCATGTTGTCTATCTTAGTATTTACAGATTTAAAGTCTTATGACAGAGTTTTCACTTCTGTTTTCAGTTCTTTAAGGATTGTCAGTACCTCAGATTCTGTACCTTGTATTCCAACAGCGCCCGTAGGGTCGACCGACAGCTTACTTTGTTGACGTGTAGTTGGTTTGAGGTGGTCCGGTCCGGGGTTAGACTCAACATCGCCACATGTTACTAACAGCGTGCTCAGAGGCAATAAAAGTCTCAAACATATTGAAACACATTGTTTTCGCAAAAGCAATCCTGTAAAACGTTTTCTTGCCTTATTTGGTTGACTAAAAGAGCCAATATTTGCTCTATATTGAGCCAAACATATTCCCATAGCGAGAGGTCGACGAGATTATTACAGTAAGTACTGAAAAGCCTATTTACCACACATGCATATGTGAGAACTGGTGCTCTATACGAAATCTAGCTGAGGTGTCTGCATGTGACTTCAGGTGCTGGTTGCACCGACGTCGCAGCCTGAAACTCGACCTACACTTGGAGCAGAGGAAGATTGCCACCTCCCGCCGGTGAAAATGTGCCAATGGGAGAGAAAACTACGGGGGGTATGGTACCATGTAGTGCCACACCCTGGAACCGTGCAAGACATACCCCCCGAAGGCCAAGGCTCTCCACTGTACTCTTCCTGGAACTCGGATAACTCTGAAATCTCCATGACACCCAATCTCCACCCAAAACATAAAACTCGTAGTACCTTCATGATACGAAAACAGAAATTCTTTGCCGGCCACTCTACAACCCCAGAATCTATAAAAATTACCTATCCCTATCATTGCATCAACCTTTAAAATCTAAAATGAAAATATTTACAAATGTGTCTATCAATTCTCACTGCTATAGTACTCGAATATACCCGTCTCTGGCGTATGACACCCCCTTATCTACTAGTTGGGAACCGTCTACATTTCCCTCATCACTGAGTCCTTCTAGGGATTCATCCCCTTCTTCATCCCTATCAGACACAGACGCCCCCTGAGACAAAACCTCTTCCGAAGTTGACAAATCACCTGCCAATAGCGACTGGAGACTGATCACCCTCATAAGGTTTTAATTGATCCACATGTACACTAACGACCCTATACCCAGCAGCTCTCTGAAATCGGTACACCAAATTCTCGACCAAAAATGGCCCTGTCCATCAAAGACCTTATTTCTTCCCACCCACTGGTGGATACCACCACCAAACCCAACTTACTGAAACTGAAAACTCCCTAATCTTTAGCTTGGTATCATAATTACGCTTTTGAGTTCTAGCTGCTTCCTCTAATTGGCAAACTCAAAATTATCCTGCATAGATTGCTGGAGCCAGTTAACATATTCAACTGTACACTGTGGAGAACTAGAATTCGGTGGTTTACAGTCCAACGGATAGTGAACCTCCCTTCCCTACATCAAAAGATTAGGTGAACACTTGTTACTCTTGAGAGTCCCTGACCGTATGCCATCATATGAAATGGCAACTGATCATCCCAATCAAGTTTCTGTTGATCCACAAAAACTAACAAGATTTGCCGCAATGTACGGTTGAACCGCTCGACTAAAGCATCAGACTGGGGGTGATATGGGGTCGTACGAGTTTTGTGCACCCCTAACAAGTTACAGACTTCCCGAAATAACTCTGACTCAAACTCATGGTCCTGGTCAGTATGGATCTGCTGTGGACACCCTAATCTACAGAACATCTCTGTAACTATCTACCTTGTCAGCAACAGTAAGAGCAGTGTGATCTTCAATGGCAAAGGCCTCGCTTAGTGTAATAATCTCCGATCACAATGATGTACTCATTACCATTTCTGGAAAGTGGAAGAGAACCAACGATATCAATCCCTACACTCTCCAGTGGAGCCCTAATCCTGAACTGACGTAACAGGGTCTTCCCATGCCCAGGGCCAAGCTTACATCTGGAACATAATTCACAGGACTGACACCATCGTTTGACAGAGTCTGAAATCCCTGGCCAGTAAAACCTTTGTCTAATGGATTCATAGGTTCCTCCCCTTCCGAAATAACCAGCTGTACGCCGCTTATGTTATTGCTCAAAGATTGATCTCTGATTACCTTGGAGCTACCCATTGAGACAAGATGCCCTTCTCTGATTGACGCTTACGGTAAAGGAGACCATTCTCAATGAATAAAAGCTCCTACTGTCCCCACAAGCTTTTGGATTCTGCACTTGGATCAACAAGTTCTACTTTCCCTGGTCTCGTTGCTGACTCTGACATTTTCTCCAGTATCGGACCAATATGACTGTCCTTTTTCTGCAAAGACAACAAGTCCTGATTCGACCACACATCAAGCCAATTTGGAAGAAGATCTTCCCCCCTTCTATCAGTAGCATCTAACTCCTCCTGAAC
This sequence comes from Gibbula magus, assembly GCA_936450465.1. Classification (NCBI taxonomy): domain Eukaryota; kingdom Metazoa; phylum Mollusca; class Gastropoda; order Trochida; family Trochidae; genus Gibbula; species Gibbula magus. The sequence continues at coordinate 45,904,379 of OW388304.1, read as the reverse complement.
CACTACCGGTACTACAGACAAGACAGCAGAAGAGGTAGAAAACTGTTCAGAGCTTTCTTGGTCCCTGACATCTTCAGGGGACACCACCAGTGAGCAAGAGCATTCCCTGCAACTCTCATTAGCACATTTTTTAACAATCCTCCTGGACAAACCATCAGCATTTCGGTGTTTCACTCCCGGGCGATAGCGAATGTCGAAATCATACATTTCAATCACACTCAATCACTTGCTTCCTTCAGGATCTTTGAAGTTTTTGAGCCAAATAAGAGGCGCATGGTCAGTATGCAACAAAAGTTTTCATACATACAAATAATGCCATAAGTGTCTCAAGAAATGGACAACTGCCAATAACTCATCACGCCACGTGGTACAATAGTTTTGCTGAGCTCTATTGAGTGTCTTACTGCCATACGCAATAACTACTTCCTGCCCATTCTGAATCTGCAAGAGTACGGCACCAACGTCCTTAGCACTAGCATCTGTATCGAGAACATACATACCACCATCATCAGGAAAGGCTAAAATTGGAGAGCTAAGTAAACACTTAAAACACCAAAAATGCTGGCTCGCACTCACTTTCCAGTTGGATCGAAAATTTCTTTCTGGTCAGTCTGATGAAAATCTTTTGCAACGAAATGCCGGTAATAACCCACTAGACCCAGGAAACTACGGATCTGAGAACATTCAGTGGGACGTGGCAAGTTGTTCACCGCCTCAGTTTTGCTAGGATCACACGATATGCATTGCTTGGAAACAACATGTCCTAGATACCTCAGTTTGAAACAACAGCTTAATTTTCAAATTAGCCTCAGAAGGTTTGGCAAACACTAGCCTAAGGTCGAACAGAGCAGTGGAAAGATCATGACCATAAACAATGACGTCATCTAGGTAGCACAAACATTTTTGTTCAACCTCAACGGCCTTAACACCTTATCCATCAAACTTTCAAATGTAGCTTGAGCATTTGTCAACCCGACTGGCATGACGTTAAACTGATACAACCCAATGTGTTTAGTGATGGCAGATTTGTGTTTATCCATATGGGTAATCTTTACCTGCCAATAGCCACTGGCAAGGTTGAGCGTAGAAAACCAAGTAGCTCCCCCTAACGTTTCGAGCATCTCATCTATTCTTGGAAGTGGGTAAGCATCCCTAAGAGTGATCGCATTTACCCAGCAAAAGTCAACACATAACCTAACACTGCCATCTTTCTTCTCGACCAAACAAACTGGAGCCGACAATGGGCTATTGCTTGGTTCAATTATTCCCTGACTAAGCATTTTACCAACTTCCTCCTCTACAACATTCTTCCTAGCCAGGGGAGCCCTCGACGTGGTAACTTAATGGGTGTGGAATCTCCTGTCCCTCTGGAAAATCCAACATCCGTCGTCTTACCAGAATGTCAGCATTCCTATCCTCCAGAAAATCCAAACCCAATATTCAAGGTACATGTTCTAGGTCAGCCACAAGAACTCATGATTAAATCTGAATCAGCTAACCCAAAACTCCAAATTGAACTTGCGGACAAGAGTACCATATCTACTTCCTCCACGATAACTTCCCAGGACCCGAGCCGAATGAAATCAGAATGCCTGAGAAAAAAATGGGTGACCCTGTATCTATCAACATATTGCTTCTACCGGTTGTAATATTGGCATCTAAATAGAGACACCGTCTGTCCATACTGACATTCCCAAACACTAAGCTTAACCACCTTTGTTGAAGAGGAGCTATCACCCACCATTCCAACTTGGGTCATGAAAGACGTGTTATCTACCTGCTGCCCGACAACCAGACATTTGTAAAACGGACAATTGCTAACACCAGGTAAGTCAACCCAAAATGTGGAAGACAGTTCATCTTCCTCTTGGCCAATTACTTGACAAACCGCAAACTTAAAGGCTGAGTTCTTGGCCACGAGTCCAGCCTGACCTAGTTTCCCTGTTCCTGTCATTGTGTCATAGTGAAAGAAGTAGGAAACTCAACCTTCGAACCCTTGCTTTTACTCTGGGATCCCTGAGTACCCACAGCATTAACCCGATTTGCATGAAAATCAAATATTTTTCTGCTACGACTACCCTCTACAGCCTCGAACTCTACAGCAGAAGATATGGCTTCCTCTAATGTCCTTGGATGGCTAAAAGTTACCTTTTTCTTCATTTAAAAACTCACTACTCCTGCCACAAACTGATCTATGACTTGTATCTCCAAAGCATCATAAGGTAACCCTGGGTAAGCTAGATGTGCTAACCTACGCAACTGGTAACCATAGTTGCCGCGGTCTCATCTTTAGCCTACCTTCTACTCCTCAATTCACACCTATGGGCAACTGAGCGTTCCCTTGGGTTAAACCTCTGAGTCAACACAGAACGAACTGCAAGATAGTCAGACAACTGCCAAATCGTCAAATTGCTTAACAATGTTTGTGCTGTACCCCTAAGACTCATGGTTAACTGCTGTGCCTTCTCTGAATCTGACCACCTATTCCACTATTCCGCTCCTGTTTCTCCCTATGGGAAACCCTAGGTTTATACCTGTCCATGATGGAGTATGTGCTACTCCTCTTGGATACCTCCTTGCGGCCCTAGTTGTGTCCCTTTCGAACTGTCTACCTCTAGACATATCCCTCGGAAACCTCAATTGTCTATCATCCATTTTATAGGCAAAGCCATGTACTCAAGTCCCTCAGATAAATTATCCTCATCAATGTCTTGAGAACACCTAACTTTTCCAACTCTACCTGTTCGAAATGCATGATATAATCCTGCCAGTCGCTCTTGTTTCTCCCTACGGGAAACCCTAGGTTTATACCTGTCCATGATGGAGTATGTGCTACTCCTCTTGGATACCTCCTTGCGACCCTAGTTGTGTCCCTTTCAAACTGTCTACCTCTAGACATATCCCTCGGAAACCTCAATTGTCTATCATCCATTTTAGAAGGCAAAGCCATGTACTCAAGTCCCTCAGATAAATTATCCTCATCAATGTCTTGCGAACACCTAACTTTTCCAACTCTACCACGACCACTGGCAACATGAGGGGTACTTTAACGAGTACGAGGTGGAACGTCCTCCTTATGAGGGCATATGATCTGAACTGGGTTTCTGATTAGTCTGGCCAAGAAAACCTTCATCCATACGCCGCTTAATGTGATCCTGAGCATACCTTATATCAAAGGAATTCGTGATATCACAACTGAGAGTGGGAGAACTTTCTACCTCCTCTTTTAGCCAACCCTTTTGAGGAGAGGAATCGAACAAACTCAATCCTTCCTCGTCACTTGAAATAGTCTCGTTCAATGCAAACACAACCCTAGCACTAAACAATAATGTTAACAACACAAGAGCAATTACGATAAGATCAGCAAAGAATTACCAGAACAATGAGAAGTACAAGAATCACCAAGTGAGAAGCTTGTCATTCACCAACATACATTATCCGGGTCACGGCAACAAATCTGTAATAGTACAAGTTAGGCGGTCAGGTACGTCACAAAGGACTTTGTGTTGTGTACTTTTTTATATGATGTTACTTAACCTCGTCCGCAAAACTCACTCTATTGCAACCACGTTCTTCCAGATAAAGCAGGATGAATGACAGACAGGACAAGTTTCTTCCTAATCATCAGTCGCAGCTAAATCTTGCCACAAGCTGCCACAATCGGAGTTCCAACTGCAGGAAACAGGAAAATCAACTATCAACTACTACAAGTAGGTCACAAAACCCTGTGAAATAGCGCCATTCATTCGACCAATGATACCACAATGGCAAACTCCAACGGAACTAGAGGCTGCAGTAAACAATATGTATTTACTACAAATATAACCATAAACTAAGAAAAATAGCGGCATTCATTCAAACAATGAAACCACAATTGCCAACTTCAACTGTACGAGAGGTTGCAGTAAACAATATGTATTTACTACAAGTAGGTATAGAAACTTTGATAAATAGCGGCATTCATTCAAACAATGATACCACAATGGCAAACTACAACTGAACTAGAGGTTGCAGTAAACAATATGTATTTACTCTTGTCAAGTTGGTATAGAAACTTTGATAAATAGCGGCATTCATTCAAACAATGATACCACAATTGCCAAATTCAACTGTACAAGAGGTTACAATAAACAATATGTATTTACTACAAGTAGGTATAGAAACTTTGATAAATAGCGGCATTCATTCAAACAATGATACCACAATTGCCAAATTCAACTGTACAAGAGGTTGCAATAAACAATATGTATTTACTACAAGTAGGTATAGAAACTTTGATAAATTCAACCAATGATACCACAATGGCAAACTACAACTGAACTAGTGTTTGCAGTAAACACTATGTATTTACTCTTGTCAAGTTGGTATAGAAAGCTCTAGCTGGTCTGGAATGTGAATAAATAACACTTAATACAATGAATATTAACAATTAACTGTAAAAACCTACTTATTCCAAAACTACTCTTTCTCTCATAAAAACTAGATAGAACCAGCCCGCCCGCAATGAAGTGAATCTACCCATCCCGTCTAACCCTATGTTCTACCTGGATATAAATATATTTATTAATCAACACATTGTAAAAAGCGGCTCGTTCTTCTCTTAAACAGAGCTTACAGTTCTTTGACAGAACTTTCGGCGCGCTAAGATGCTCACCTCGATCAGCTTGGCTTATCGTCCAGACTGATGACTAACTACCGATACAGCGCTTGAATACCCTTCCGTAGCAAGTACCCAGATCACCAAAGTAAGGAGAGCAGTGATTGGCCAACACCCCTGCCTTCGTAGCCAACCCGAGCGCTCCTAGTAAACGACCTCGGGCGGAACTAAAAATGTGGTTTCCACCACAACAAACTGACTGACTGACTGACTGACGAGCTAGGAAAGATTCAAATACTTACTAATGGAAAAGGAATATATAAATCGATATTATGACCATAAGTACTGAAAAGCCTATTTACCACACATGCATATGTGAGAACTGTATGATGATGACGAAATATCCGTTAAATACGATTTTACCACATTTACAAGCCGGTAGTGATCACATGACTGATCCGTTTGCACGTGCACCACGTGACAAATGTTGGTTTGATGATGAATGTCGGTCATTGAGGGATAAGTTCAAAGAGTGCGAGTCTACGTTCACACAATTTGGGAGTGATATTGACAGGGTCCATATGGTAACAAGTCGATCTGTCTATCGACGATGTTTCAGAAAGAAAGTTAAATTCTATAAAAAGAAGGCTGCGACTGACTAGTCACTTTTGAGTAGAAATAATATTAAACAATTTTGGAAGAAAATGAAAGGTCACAATAAAAAGTCTAGTAGTATGGTAAGATGTAATTTTAAAGAACATTTTAAGAATCTGTTTAATCCTGAGGTAGTCCCGGAAGCAGATAACGATGATATTTCTAGAGAGACGGACTTCAATGTTGTACAGATAGGGTTGAGGAGTTAGATGTAGATATTAGTGAAAATGAGGTTTTCTTTGTTTTTAAAAAATAAAGAATGGGTAAATCTGCCGGCTATGATGGTATTATCAATGAGTTTCTGGTTCATGGCGCATCAGTATTGATTCCTGTACTGACGAAATTGTTCAATGCTATAATTGTAAGCGCCTCACAGGCGGCAGGACGTGAAAATCTGCTCTCTCTCTTTTCTATGATTTCACTTGGTTCTGGATATTCTACTGCATTGAGAATTTGCGAATCTCCCCATGTCACCCCATCTTATCATATTTGATAAAATGAGACATTTAACAACTTTGGGGAAAACATACCTTGTAGCAATCTTGTGTTGGGTTTTGTGCAAGTTTGGATGTGAGTTTTCGTTCAGTGACAATAGAGGCTGGACAGCCTATTGTGTATCTGTGATTGACCCAAGCACAACTATGTGTAGACTTGCTTACAACAGACAAAGACTCTTAGAGATTGGCCAAGCGTGTGGACATGTGGACGCTGATTACTTTCTTTTGAAGTGTTCACATCAGCCATAAACAATAGCATCAATCACTACGGAAGCAAAACACATAGACTCTTCAGCGTGGCAACAGGGCAGGAAGGCGTAAACAGAGACAAATCAAAGTCATCACTGGCTTTGGAGGACCGCCCCCTAATCAGCCATCATCTAATCAGAGGTCGTCAATAAACTACAGCAATCTTGTTTACCTCCAGCCCCCTAAATTATCATCTAAACTGACTATGTGTGTTTGGAACGCTCAGTCTTCCCGCAACAAGTGTGAAGATATCATTGATGTAATCATTGACAAAAACATTGACGTTATTGTACTGACTGAGACATGGCTGAGGCAACAAGGTGATGAAGCAATCATAACAGACATGACTCTCCCTGGATATAACCTGCATCATCATTCACGGCCCAGTCGTGGTGGAGGGCTTGCTGTTATTTACAGAGAGTATCTCCAGATCAGTTTCAATCAAGTCAACACCTTTAGTAATGTTTCTTTTGAATCACTGAAATTTCAAATCACACATGGAAAGACATGCACAAATGTATTGGCACTATACAGCCCGCCACCTTCCAAGGAAAACTCATTCACATTTGCAATGTTTCATGATGAATTTCGTCTGCAGAAAATCAAGACCCGTGATAATCGGAGATTTTAATATCCATATTAACAAGAAAGCAGACATTCAAGCTCTTCAGATGATGAAATTACTTGACTCTCACAGTTGTCAACAGTGAGTGTCCGAACCCACACACAGGAGTGGCCATACATTAGAGAGGGTGATATGCAGAGAGGGAGACTCCTATATCACGGATGTACAAGTCACAGATATTCAGTTGTTAGATCATCATCTCCTCACTATTGGACTTGATACTACAAGACCACCTCACCCATCCAAGTCAATACGCTGCAGAAACATCTCAAAGGTAGACCAGGAATCATTTCGATCAGATCTCCAGAGGTCGAGGTTACTCAGTGAAACACCGTCCGAATGTTCTGAAATAGTTGATCTCTACAATTCAGTCCTTCTTGAGCTCCTGGACAAGCATGCCCCTGAGAGAGTTCGGAAGATACCCTACAGACCTGAGACAGCATGGATATTCACCCCGGCTATCAGTGAGGCCAAGGCTAAGAGGAGAGCTGCAGAACGTGTGCGGCGTAAGACAAAACTTGAGATTCATAGGCAGATATTCTGCGTTCTGAGGAACAAAGTGTCAATAGATATTAAAAGATCCAAAGCTGAATTCATGAACTCAAAGATCAGAGATTTTTTTTTCGTGGATAAGATTGCAAAAATCCATCAGACGTTTTCGCAAGAAAGAACTCTCACAAACATGGACAAAGAAAGTAATCTGTTCTCTGAAACTGACTGCCTCACAGAGTTTGTACCATTTACAACTGAAGAACTCCTATCTCTCATCAAGAAATCCAAACAAACATCATGTGTTCTGGATCCAATACCAACCAAGATTGTTGTGAGTAACATCGACATTTTAATACCAGTTGTTCTCCAGATTGTTAACTCAAGCCTCAGTTCGGGGATAGTTCCACAAATCCTAAAGAACGCCATAGTGAAGCCACTACTGAAGAAATCCTCTTTGGACAAGGATGAGTTAAAAAATTACAGGCCAGTTTCAAACCTGTCATATATTTCCAAGGTGATTGAAAGAGCTGTGGGAAAACGTCTATCAGAACATCTCAAGCTTCATGATTTGTATGACCCTTACCAATCGGCATACCGTCCAAAACACAGTGCGGAGACAGCTCTATTGAAAGTCCCCAATGATCTTAGATGTGGCATTGATAGTGGAAATCTAGGTCTCCTGGTCCTGTTAGATTTGAGCGCGACCTTCGACACCATCGACCACCAGATCCTGCTCAGCCGTCTCAAAGATGACTTTCTTATCTGTGGTAATGCCTGGTCCTGGTTTGAATCCTATCTATCAATCCGATATCAATCAGTATATATCGATCGTGTTCATTCAGCTCCAGGGAATCTGTCAAGTGGTGTGCCACAGGGATCGGTTTAAGGTCCAGTGCTATTTACACTGTACACCAAGGCTCTTGGCGCAGTCATACAGGCCCATGACATCAACAGGCATTCGTACGCAGATGATACTCAGCTGGGATCGCTCTTCAAGCCTAAAATATCTGAAGCACTGCGAGCAGCTCAGGATATGGCATACTGCTGCCAAAACATACAGAAATGGATGTCTACAAACAAAATCAAGCTGAATGCTGGCAACACTGAGTGTGTAATGGTTGGACCAAATTCAAGGCGTCTACAGTGTTGACTAGCTACCTTACAGATTGGTGATGCAGAGGTTGCATTGTCAGAGAGTGTCAAAGACTTAGGAGTCATCGTGGACTCAGATCTGTCCATGGATAGTCAGATCAGTCAGATAACCAAGACATGTTTTCTGCAGTTGAGAAACATCAGCAACATCCGGAAATATCTGACTAAGGAATCCACCATCATTCTTGTACTATCCTTAGTCATGACACGGATCGACTACTGTAATAGTCTCCTTGCTGGGACTCCTACTGTACAGATAAAGCGTATCCAGCGAGTTCAAAATGCTGCAGGTAAGATCGTGACACTCGCCCGAAAGCATGACCACGTCAGCCCGATCCTGAAGGAGCTACACTGGCTTCCTGTGCATCACAGGATTACCTTCAAGATCCTCTGCCTGGCATACCAGTGTCTATCCGGGGAAGCACCTGCCTACCTACAGGACCTCCTGTCCATCTACTCCCCATCTCGATCCCTACGCTCGGAATCCAAAATGCTCTGCAGAGTTCCAAACACCAAGTCAGTGCGATTCAGCAACCGCTCCTTCTCATTTGCAGTGGCATCAACATGGAATAGCATCCCAGAACCACTCAGAAGATGTCCTGATTTGACTTCATTCAGACGTCACCTCAAGACCTATATTTTCCAACTCTAACTCTGTGACTATCTTCTCTGTGACTGTGAGCTTCGAGCATGCATTACCCATGGAGTAATGCGCTATATAATGCCATATTATTATTATTATTATTATTATTATTATTATTATAGAACGGGTTATTCCCAGTCTGATTAAAATCGACCTTGTTCCAGGGAATAAAATTTGCAAAATAATATTTCTACCGGGATACGAACAGGTTCTGAAGATTCCTCGCCACAAGGTCTGAGAACATCCCGTTTAGGCGTGTGTTCCGAACCAGTTTAGCGCAGCCAAAGCCCAGTCAAATAGCTGACCAATCACATCATCGGTCGCTGTTTTGAAAGCATTTGGAACAGACAAAAGGATAGCTGTTTGGAGTTATCTGCCCCTAACTTCTCGCATCGAAAGCATTTGTTGGGCATCTTTTGATTGGCTACCTGAATTGCGCTCGAACACGCTAGTCTACGGACTGTTTCCAGACGGTTTGGCATGGAAATCTCTGAACGATATGAGTTCGTATCCCGGTAGATGCACTATTTTGCACATTTTTTCCGCGGAATACCGTCGGTTTTAATCAGACTGGGGTTATTCCCATCAGGATGGACCAAAGGAGTTATCGTCCCGATTCATAAGAAAGGTAGCAAGGTAATCCCTGATAACTATCGAGGTGTCACTTACTGTCGTGTTTGAGCAAGTTGAGCAAGTATTTTGAATTCGAGGGTTTATTCTTGGTGTGAGAAGTATAGTTTGATCATTGAAGAACAGGCTGGTTTCCGAGAACACTATATACAGCACAGTTGATTGTAAAAATGTTCATGGTTTAATCAATATTGCAATTTCAAAGCTGAAATTGTATTGTGCATTCATTGATTATCGGAAAGCATTTGATTATGTAAATAGACATGCACTTTGGTATAAATTATACAAGCTTGGGATAAGTTCAAAATTCTTAACTTTAGTATGAGGACATCAAGTCTTGTGTGAGGCTGTCTGGTAACATTCATTCCGGTGTGTTCATGCCGTCTATTGGAGTCCGACAAGGAGAACACCTGTCGCCAATTTTATTTTCATTATTCATTAATGATATTGTAGAAGAACTTTCTTCGGTTAATGACTTTGTAGTTGTTATTTCATATGTACGTTTACTTCTGCTGTTGTTTGCGGACGACATGGTACTATTTAGCAATAGTGTTAAAGGCCTACAAGATGGTTTAGATATGATGTATACTTATTGCACTAAATGGGGTTGTACAGTAAATACTGAGAAAACTAAAGTTGTTATTTTTCGAAAAAGAGGTCGACAAGGTAAGGTTGAAAAGTGGTTTTATAATGGTTCATCTCTTGAGGTCGTCAATAGCTTTAAATATCTTGGTTTGGTATTTTCGACAGGTGGAAGTTTTGCATTAGCACAGAAATGTATCGGAACAAGGTTTGAAGGCACTCTGTAGTGCTACAAATTGTAATACTTGCTCCAATTTGTGATACCTGCTCCAAATTGTAATAAAAACTGCTCCAAATTGTAATAGCTGCTCCAAATTGTTATAAAAACTGCTCCAAATTGTAATAACCTAATTTTCGAAAAACGTACTGTCAAGCTGCTCCAAATTTTAATAAAAAGTGCTCCAAATTGTAATAACTGCTCCAAATTGTAAGAACACAGATCAAGTCCATGTATGCTTAAATATCTTTAGTTCTGATTATTTGACGATTTTTGTTTTATGGTGATCATTGATTCGGTGTTCGTTTTGATAATGGTAATTACAATGTTTATGAAGATTGTCATTATCCCCCACCTCAACGAAGTTGTCAAGGGATATGAAAATGACCCTCGTCCGTCCGCCCGTCGGTCCATCCATCCGTCCGGGTTTTGTTTCAGACCAGAACTCAAAAATCGTAAGGCCTAGCTCAATGAAACTAGGTATGTTGAATAGTCATCATGTGTGCCTTTTGGAGTTTTTGACCTCTTTCGAATTATATGTTTAAGCTGTTTCGATGGAAATTTCGTTTCCGAAACAAAACTGTAAAACTTAAAAGGTTTTCAACTTCTTTGGGATTTTATTTTTTCAGTCGTTACCAAGGAAACATAGCTTTACATTTTGTTTCCAAACCAGAACTAAAAAGTTGTAAGGCCTAGCTCAGTGAACTTCTTGTGTGGAGCAATCATCATATCAAGATGTACCTTTTGGGGTTGTTAACTTTTTTGGAATTTTATTTTTAGCAATGGAAAAACATTTTCATCTTGATTCCCGAGCAAAATACGAAATGTGTTCTAAAATATCGCTTCCGGAACAGAACTTGGTTATTTTAAGATAGACAGTATTCTATTGTTGGAAGTACATTTTCTTCTTATTAATAACTAATTAGTGATTTAGGATGTATTATAGCATAACGCTCCATAATCATTGTTCAATACATATTTCTGTAACAGGCTTTCACTTGCCGGGGTTATAGTAGAATCTGTCTGCTTGTATTGATTTTAAGATTGATTTTCAAAAATATTTGTGTAAGGTAGATATCCACAAAAAATGTATCTATATGCATGTTAATGTTGATGTTGATTACGATTTATATATTTATGTTGACATATACGTATAGATGAAGTTTTAGACGTAGACGTAGCCATGTTAACGTTGAAGGACATGAATATGGAGATGTAGATGTCGGTATATCAGGATGTACATGTTCATGTAGACATGGACATGACGGGGTAAAGATGTAATTGTTAATGTATAATGGGTACTTTAGTTTTGATGCAGATGTAACTGCTGATGTAATAAAAAAAACTCTATTGATATCAGATGTACCATTGTGACTATCATCATCAAAATACTAGAACCAAATTTTGGGTATTTACACTCTTCAGTGCTATTTGGAGCTGTTATTACAATTTGGAGCTGTTATTACAATTTGGAGCTGTTATTACAATTGGAGCAGTTATAACAATTTGGAGCAAAGGCTTGCTCCAAGTTGTAATAACTGCTCCAAAGAGTAATAATGCTCATAAATCCAATATCATGTGACCAAAAATATCAAAACCGACAAAATTTTGAATACGATCGATTTGACTTTCATGTCATTATTTGAAAACTAATGACATTACCAGTTTGATGACCGAATGATGTTTTATGTCATTCAAGTGTAAAAGTAGAACTCATTTCAGTCGCAATAGGTCTTTATTTCTTTATGCAGAAGCCAAAGGCTGTAGGCGTAATAAATCTCTATTGATGTTATATGTACCATTGTGACTGTCATCATCAAAACAATACAACTAGTTTTCAGGTATTTACACTTGCGATTGCTATTTGGAGCTGTTATCACAATTTGGAGCATTTATTACAATTGGAGCAAAGACTTCTTTATCTAGGTCTCCACCAACACCTTGATCTACGCGTACCTCTGTGTTTACATTTACATCTACATCATCATATACATCTACACTTACACCTATATATACATTTAAATAAAGATATAAATCTGTATTTAGATTTAGATACATGTATGCATATAAAACTTCGTCTACCGTTACTGCTACATATATATCTACATCTACACCTACATCTTCATCTACATCATCGTCTCGATCTACATCTACATGTTCAATTACGTCTAAATCTACAACTTTACGTACATCTGCATCTGCGCCTAAGTTTGTATATGTATTTTTATATACTTCTGTATCATCTCTTATATCTACGTCAAATCTTATATCTACATCTACATCTCTGTAAACGTCTATACCTTCATCTACATCAACATCGCCACTCAGATCTACATCTACATATAAAGCTATATCTACCGGTACGTCTACACCTAGATTAGCACATGCAACTGCATTTGCATCTGTATAACCATCTACATCTTCGCATACTCCTACAGCTGCATCTAAAGCAACACCTATCTATTATTCATCTGTAACTATATCTACTTCAACATCTATATCTATGACAACTCATGTCAACTCAGATATACATCTACATTATATATATCTATTTCTATGTCAACTCCTTTATCTACATTTACTCTTTCTATATCTTTATCAGCTTTAATATCTACCTCACATCAACACTTACATCTTCATCTATATCAACTCTTACATCTACATCTACATCAACTCTTACATCTACATCTACATCAACTCTTATATCCATATCTCAATCAACTCTTATATCTACATCAATTATCTCTATATCTGTATCAACTCGAACATCAACATATACATCTACATCAACTCTTACATCTACATCTACATCACCGCTTACATCAACATCTACATTTACATCAACTCTTACATCAACATCTACATCTACATCAACTCTTACATCTACATCTACATCAACTCTTACATCAACATCTACATTTACATCAACTCTTACATCAACATCATGTCTTACATCAACATCTACATTTACATTATCTCATACACATACATCTACATCAACTCCTACGTCTATATCTACATCAACTCTTATATCCATACCTCAATCAACTTTTATATATCCGCATCTCATTCAACTCTTACATCAACATCTACATCTACATCAACTCTTACATCTACATCTACATCACCGCTTACACCAAATCATCTCGTACATCAACATCTACATCAATTCTTACATTTACATCAACTTTCATATCAACATCTACACAAACTGTCACATCTACATCAAATCTTGCATGTACATCTACATCAACCCTAGCATCTACATCTACATCGACTCTTATATCAAAATTTACATTTTTGCATGTATATACCACTGCTGCTGCTGCTGCTACTACTACTACTACTACTACTACTACTACTACTACTACTACTATTTCTACTCCATCAACATCTTCATTCAAAACACCACGAAGATCTTCATCTACATCTGTTCATTTACAACTAAAGCTAAATCTTAATCAACGTCAACCGCTTCTTAATCTCTATTTATACATACAGGTACACATGCTTCTACATCTGCCTATTTATACCTCTTATTTCACATTAAATACTATATTTACATCTTTGCCAACATATATACCTATATCTACTAAGCAATCACCACATCTTGTTCATTTATATCTGTATATGCATTTACATCTGTGTCTACATCTACATCTACATCAATTATTTCTACATATCCATCAAATTTATATCGATATCTATATCAGCACTTACAATTTAATTATTCTCAATATGAGATGTAGCTTCACTCATGTTATTACAAGTTGGGGTTTCTCTTTCAAAAATAACCCTGTATGAGCTTTGCTTTCGATCTTACTTCCCGCTAAACTGTCTTACCTCAGGTTTTCAAACCCCAAGCATAACCACTGTATCGGGTTTTGTTGTACACATAAGACCTTTGTCTTATCGTACATATACAACTAAAATTAATATAAACAATTACGTCAAGATCACATCTACATGTACACCTACAACAACATATAAAATGGCATATACAATTGTATCTGCAACTACAGCTACGCATACATCTAGATATAAGAATACATTTTCATTTCAAGCATCTACATCTTCGTATAAATCTACATCTACAACTATATCTAAATGATGATCTTAATCTGCATCCGGATTTAGATCTACATCTACAACTTCAACTATCGTCTGAACCTACATCTACCTCGAAACCTACATCTACAACTACAACTAGATCTAATAAATCCTCATCACGACCAAAATCTATACATTCATTTACATCATTAATTTACGTCTATATTTATATCTTCATTTACGTTATATTTACAACTATGCAAACAATGCAAACACAACCCTAGCACTAAATAATAATAATGATAACAACACAAGAGCAATTACGATAAGATCAGCAAAGAACAGAACAATGAGAGCTACACGAATCACCAAGAGTAGGGACATCGCGACGATTTCCAAACTCACAAACGCTGGGGTAAATTGTTCTGAAATACGTGGCGGATAATACTTCTTATCACTATGAAGTCATTGCATACCTTATTGAGTGTTGAATCCCAACATGGAGCTTTCAATCCAACGTAACAACTGAACCTCTCGAGTATGTAAAAAAAGAGTTTCAAAACAATGCCTGAAATGCCCTTCCGGCTCTATTCCGGAAATGCTAACTATAAGGTGTTGTGTAAAATCCGAACTCGGTGACGAAACGAAATATTGTTCTCACTGATTTGAGCCAACTTTGGTATATACCATAAATCATTTTGCTATAAAAATGTTCAAATTGACCAAACAGTGGCGTACCATTTACATTCCTTCCGTGACAATTATCAAATCCCACAGTCATACATGACATAATATCAATTTTATCTGGTTGATTCAAATGATGAACTTTTTTGTAAATCATCTAAACATTTTGTAAATACTTACATCACACAAATTTACATATTCTTAAAATTATTGCAATTCGAGAAAGAAACTCTTATCAAACTATTCATTTATAAATATTGTTTAATTTACATTACTCCTCCGAACGCCCGTTGTTTGTTTTGACAGTGTAAGAGCCAACTAGCGTACATATATTCAAGGCGCTTCCGCAATACTGGCACTGTAATTAAAACACAGTATTACATGACGCCGTGTAAACCCACACAGGACAGCGCGTGATAGCTGAAAAGTCAACGACTCGAACGTGTATCAAGCCAAGAGCACACAATTGCAATTGGCTCGCTTCTTGTTGTACCAGCGGCCATTTCTACTCGCCTGGGTGTCACTGCATATGAAAATAGGGGAAAATAAAGTATATCACACTGTAATGAGAACAACAAAGACAATCACATCTTGTAAAGTATGATTCCGATAAAGTGATGACAAATTATTACACATACGTTTGGTTTCAAGTGTAAAAAACACAATTGTTACCCTTTATTATCTTCACATTTACCTTCATCCCATAGAAGCGCATAAAATCTCATTTAAGGGAATTATGATTTGCATGTCATTCATTTTGTGGAATCCGGAAGTAAATCGACATTAGTCAAATTGTTAAAAAATCCGAAAGTAGACGCCGTGGCGATTTCTCATACAATGCATAAATAATATAGTATTCATTATAATGTACACAAAGCCTTCATTTTGCCGCTAGGTTTCGACTTTACGAAAAATGAAATAAAAACACAAATTATGCTAATCAGGCAAATCAGATGAAATGTCACCCAATGAAATGGAGAGTAATCAGTAACTCCGTATAAAATAAATGAACAAAAACTGTATTTACTCATGTTTCTTGGATCGAAGCAGTCGAAGGATCTTCCCAAAAAATAAGAAAAATTCCAAAGTGAGCAAACATTTTATTTCACGCTTGGTTTTATAGCCGAAGGTACGGCAATATGCACGTGCAAATCGAGACATTCTGCGAACAGGTAAACCACGTGACCATACCCGATCTGTCATTTCAGTGGGATCGTCTTGCCGGTATGTACCTTGTTCGCGAGCTCCCTACCAAGAGAGAAGCTTGTCATTCACCAACATACATTATCCGGGTCACGGCACCAAATTTGTAATAGTACGAGTTAGGCGGTCAGGTCAGGACTTTGCGTTGTGTACTTTTTTATATGATGTTAATTGACCTCGTCCGCCAAACTCACTCTATTGCAACCACGTTCTTCCAGATAAAGCAGGATGAATGACAAACAGGACAAGTTGTAATTTAATCAAGTTTATTCAAAAAGATAACAGAAACTTAACCACGGTGTAAAAGGGACGGTTTCTTCAAAATCATCAGTCGCAGCTACATCTTGATACAAGCTGCCACAATCGGAGTTCCAACTGCAGGAAAATCAACTATCAACTGCTACAAGTAGGTTTCAAAACTCTGTGAAATAGCGCCATTCATTCGACCAATGATACCACAATGGCAAACTGCAACTGTACGAGAGGCTGCAGTAAACAATATGTATTTACTACAAATATAACCATAAACTCTGAGAAATAGCGGCATTCATTCAAACAATGAAACCACAATGGCAAACTACAACTGAACTAGAGGTTGCAGTAAACACTATCAACATCTACCACGATGTGTATATCTACATTTACGTCAACATCTTCGCATACTTGTACATCTACATCCACATTTAAATCTCCACCACGATCGACACCTACATTATCACTTATACCTACATCTACGTCAACATATTTGCATATATTTACATCTATATCTACATCAACTCTTATATCTACATCTTTATCTACATCTTTACATACATTACATACACATCTATTTCTACATCGAAATCGAAGGAATATTGTAACAGACCATAATCTGTATTGTGATCTACTCATGATTGTACTATAGGTCTGTGGCCTTCTAAATAGCGTAATAAAGATTGATTGAAATCTCCACCCAGATCTACATTTACATCTATATGTTCATTACCATCTCAATCTATATATTTACTTACGTCTCCCGTTTCGTCTACATTTACATTTACACACACAACTACACGTACATCTAGATCTACAACTGCGCCTGTGTCTGCATTTGTATCCATATCTACATCTGCATCCAATTTTATATTCACATCTACATATTCGCATTCATCTATACATGCATCTAAATTGCCATCTACAGCTACACCTACATGTACATCATCATCGCGATCAGCATCTACATATTCATTTACATTTACATTCATTTGTATCTACATTTAAATGTTAGTTGCATGTGTATCTTCATCTACCTCTACATCTACGTCTACATCTACATCCACATCAAGTCTGTTATATACATCAAGTTGTCTACCGCTACATCAACTCTTATATCTACATCTACATCAACGCCTATATCTACATCTACATCAACGCCATACATCAATACATACATCTAGATCGAAACCATCACCTACATCTACACGTCGATTTACATCTGTATCTATATCTACATCATTATTTAATGATAACGCATTTATCTCTCCAGGTGTTCAGTATCAATTATTCCAGTCAGTAGTTTCTCCTATTCACTCGTATGGTTGTGCAGTATGGGGCTTTATGGAAGCTAAAGCTATCGAAAGGGTACATTTGAAATTTATGAAAAATAAAGTTTATGTAAAAATGTCAACTCCGTCGGCATTCTTATATGGCCAGTTGGGTACATTTCCTTTAAAAGTTAATCGGCTTGTCAGTGTTATTAAATATTGGCTTAAAATTTTGAAAAGTCCAACTGATTGATATATAGTTTTGCTATATAATGCATCATTAAATGCTTCAGATAAGAACCCTGGGACTAAAAACTGGACAACTTTATTGAGAGATACGCTTTTCAAGTTTGGATTTGGATATTTGGGTCGCTCAGTATGTTACTAATAGTGATGTTTTTGTGAGAGAATTTACACAACGGGTTAAATATATTTATTCCCATATGTGGAAACATGAATTGTCGAAACAAGATTGTATCTTCGTATCAAGGAAACCCTTTGCATAGAAAAATATTTAACTAATATTGATGTGAAAAAAATACGGAATTGCACTTACACGCTTCAGTCTCGGTTCACATATGTTTATGGTTGAAAAAGGAAGATGGAGTGTGCCTAAAAAAAATTTGTTGATAGATTATGTCCCTTTTGTAATAACGAAATAGAAGAATATCATGTATTCTTGATCTGTCCAAAATATTTAGATATACCTAAACAATATTTGATTTATGTTCTACTGTAAAGTATAAGTATGTTTAATTTTATTAGATTGTAAAATGTGAGAATAATAATGAAGTGCTTAATGCTGCGAAGTGTATTTATCATATCTTACAAGAAAGAAACAAAGTTGACTTTTTGTGAGTTTGATTACTTATATCCTCACTCTTGGGAAATAATATCAATACTATTATTACTACTAACTATGTCTTTATTGTCCAGATACATGTATGTACCTCGCCATGTGCACAGGCAAATTTAAGAGTGAATTTGTGTTGGTTTTTGACCAAATAAACTCTTACCTTGACTTGTTAATCAACTTGCAATCTGCCAAAATGCATATTTTTTTTCGTATATTTAGCCTTCAATTATCGTGGAATAACCATTAATGTTATTTCTATAATGCAGGTCGCGCTTGCCCAGAGTGCCCAAAGTGGTATTTTGATTTTGCTTTTAAAACCTGGTAATTATAACTTTTTCTTTGGTAATTACCACTTTCTTTCTGATAATTACCAATTTTGAAAGCCAAGAAAATGTTTTTTGAATATTCTCTTTATAACTGGTAATTACCACTATTTTCTGGTAATTACCACTTTTAAAACTGGTAATCACCACTTGTGTTGTTGTTAGGCTAATAACATTCGTTTTTTATTCGCTGACATGCATGAAATACACCTCATATAGATTTATAGATTTGTAAAACTATTTATTGCATTTATTCCAAACCTCCCCTCTCTTCTCCCCTCACTCCTCTCCACTCCACTTAAAGCCTCTCTTCTCCACTCACTCCTCTCCACTCCACTTAAAGCCGCTCTTCTCCACTCACTCCTCTCCACTCCACTTAAAGCCGCTCTTCTCCACTCGACACATCTCCACTTCACTTCAACCCTCCCATCTCTTCTCCACTCATTCCAACCCTCCCCTCTCTTCTCCACTCACTCCTCTCCACTCCACTTAAAGCCGCTCTTCTCCCCTCGACACATCTCCACTTCACTTCAACCCTTCCCTCTCTTCTCCACTCATTCCAACCCTCCCCTCTCTTCTCCACTCACTCCTCTCCACTCCACTTAAAGCCGCTCCTCTCAACTCGACACATCTCCACTTCACTTCAACCCTCCCCTCTCTTCTCTACTCATTCCATCCCTCCCCTCTCTTCTCCACTCACTCCTCTCCACTCCACTTAAAGCCGCTCTTCTCCACTCGACACATCTCCACTTCAATTCAACCCTCCCCTCTCTTTTACACTCACTCCTCTCCACTCCACTCAAAGCCGCTCTTCTCCACTCGACACATCTCCACTTCACTTCAACCCTCCCCTCTCTTCTCCACTCACTCCTCTCCACTCCACTTAAAGCCGCTCTTCTCCACTCGACACCTCTCCGCTCCACTTAAAGCCGCTCTTCTCCACTCGACACATCTCCACTTCAATTCAACCCTCCCCTCTCTTCTCCACTCACTCCTCTCCACTCCACTTAAAGCCGCTCTTCTCCACTCGACACATCTCCACTTCACTTCAACCCTCCCCTCTCTTCTACACTCACTCCTCTCCACTCCACTTAAAACCGCTCTTCTCCACTCGACACATCTCCACTTCACTTCAACCCTCCCCTCTCTTCTCCACTCACTCCTCTCCACTCCACTTAAAGCCGCTCTTCTCCACTCGACACATCTCCACTTCACTTCAACCCTCCCCTCTCTTCTCCACTCACTCCTCTCCACTCCACTTAAAGCCGCTCTTCTCCACTCGACACATCTCCACTTCACTTCAACCCTCCCCTCTCTTCTCCACTCACTCCTCTCCACTCCACTTAAAGCCGCTCTTCTCCACTCGACACATCTCCACTTCAATTCAACCCTCCCCTCTCTTCTCCACTCACTCCTCTCCACTCCACTTAAAGCCACTTTTCTCCACTCGACACATCTCCAATTCAATTCAACCCTCCCCTCTCTTCTCCACTCACTCCTCTCCACTCCACTTAAAGCCGCTCTTCTCCACTCGACACATCTCCACTTCACTTCAACCCTCCCCTCTCTTCTCCACTCACTCCTCTCCACTCCACTTAAAGCCGCTCTTCTCAACTCGACACATCTCCACTTCACTTCAACCCTCCCCTCTCTTCTCCACTCACTCCTCTCCACTCCACTTAAAGCAGCTCATCTCCACTCGACACATCTCCACTTCAATTCAACCCTCCCCTCTCTTCTCCACTCACTCCTCTCCACTCCACTTAAAGCCGCTCTTCTCCACTCGACACATCTCCACTTCAATTCAACCCTCCCCTCTCTTCTCCACTCACTCCTCTCCACTCCACTTAAAGCCGCTCTTCTCCACTCGACACATCTCCACTTCACTCCATCCCTCCCCTCTCTTCTCCACTCACTCCTCTCCACTCCACTTAAAGCCACTCTTCTCCACTCGACACATCTCCAATTCAATTCAACCCTCCCCTCTCTTCTCCACTCACTCCTCTCCACTCCACTCAAAGCCGCTCTTCTCCACTCGACACATCTCCACTTCACTTCAACCCTCCCCTCTCTTCTCCACTCACTCCTCTCCACTCCACTTAAAGCCGCTCTTCTCAACTCGACACATCTCCACTTCACTTCAACCCTCCCCTCTCTTCTCCACTCACTCCTCTCCACTCCACTTAAAGCGCTCTTCTCCACTCGACACATCTCCACTTCACTCCATCCCTCCCCTCTCTTCTCCACTCACTCCTCTCCACTCCACTTAAAGCCGCTCTTCTCCACTCGACACATCTCCACTTCAATTCAACCCTCCCCTCTCTTCTACACTCACTCCTCTCCACTCGACTTAAAGCCGCTCTTCTCCACTCGACACATCTCCACTTCACTTCAACCCTCCCCTCTCTTCTCCACTCATTCCAACCCTCCCCTCTTTTCTCCACTCACTCCTCTCCACTCCACTTAAAGCCGCTCTTCTCCACTCGACACATCTCCACTTCAATTCAACCCTCCCCTCTCTTCTACACTCACTCCTCTCCACTCCACTTAAAACCGCTCTTCTCCACTCGACACATCTCCACTTCACTTCAATCCTCCCCTCTCTTCTCCACTCAATCCTCTCCACTCCACTTAAAGCCGCTCTTCTCCACTCACTCCTCTCCACTCCACTTAAAGCCGCTCTTCTCCACTCGACACATCTCCACTTCACTTCAACCCTCCCCTCTCTTCTCCACTCACTCCTCTCCACTCCACTTAAAGCCGCTCTTCTCCACTCGACACATCTCCACTTCAATTCAACCCTCCCCTCTCTTCTCCACTCACTCCTCTCCACTCCACTTAAAGCCACTCTTCTCCACTCGACACATCTCCTCTTCAATTCAACCCTCCCCTCTCTTCTCCACTCACTCCTCTCCACTCCACTTAAAGCCGCTCTTCTCCACTCGACACATCTCCACTTCAATTCAACCCTCCCCTCTCTTCTCCACTCACTCCTCTCCACTCCACTTAAAGCCGCTCTTCTCAACTCGACACATCTCCACTTCACTTCAACCCTCCCCTCTCTTCTCCACTCACTCCTCTCCACTCCACTTAAAGCGCTCTTCGCCACTCGACACATCTCCACTTCACTCCATCCCTCCCCTCTCTTCTCCACTCACTCCTCTCCACTCCACTTAAAGCCGCTCTTCTCCACTCGACACATCTCCACTTCAATTCAACCCTCCCCTCTCTTCTACACTCACTCCTCTCCACTCGACTTAAAGCCGCTCTTCTCCACTCGACACATCTCCACTTCACTTCAACCCTCCCCTCTCTTCTCCACTCACTCCTCTCCACTCCACTTAAAGCCGCTCTTCTCCACTCACTCCTCTCCACTCCACTTAAAGCCGCTCTTCTCCACTCGACACATCTCCACTTCACTTCAACCCTCCCCTCTCTTCTCCACTCACTCCTCTCCACTCCACTTAAAGCCGCTCTTCTCCACTCGACACATCTCCACTTCACTTCAACCCTCCCCTCAGTTCTCCACTCACTCCTCTCCACTCCACTTAAAGCCGCTCTTCTCCACTCGACACATCTCCACTTCACTCCATCCCTCCCCTCTCTTCTCCACTCACTCCTCTCCACTCCACTTAAAGCCGCTCTTCTCAACTCGACACATCTCCACTTCACTTCAACCCTCCCCTCTCTTCTCCACTCACTCCTCTCCACTCCACTTAAAGCGCTCTTCTCCACTCGACACATCTCCACTTCACTCCATCCCTCCCCTCTCTTCTCCACTCACTCCTCTCCACTCCACTTAAAGCCGCTCTTCTCCACTCGACACATCTCCACTTCAATTCAACCCTCCCCTCTCTTCTACACTCACTCCTCTCCACTCGACTTAAAGCCGCTCTTCTCCACTCGACACATCTCCACTTCACTTCAACCCTCCCCTCTCTTCTCCACTCATTCCAACCCTCCCCTCTTTTCTCCACTCACTCCTCTCCACTCCACTTAAAGCCGCTCTTCTCCACTCGACACATCTCCACTTCAATTCAACCCTCCCCTCTCTTCTACACTCACTCCTCTCCACTCCACTTAAAACCGCTCTTCTCCACTCGACACATCTCCACTTCACTTCAATCCTCCCCTCTCTTCTCCACTCAATCCTCTCCACTCCACTTAAAGCCGCTCTTCTCCACTCACTCCTCTCCACTCCACTTAAAGCCGTTCTTCTCCACTCGACACATCTCCACTTCACTTCAACCCTCCCCTCTCTTCTCCACTCACTCCTCTCCACTCCACTTAAAGCCGCTCTTCTCCACTCGACACATCTCCACTTCAATTCAACCCTCCCCTCTCTTCTCCACTCACTCCTCTCCACTCCACTTAAAGCCACTCTTCTCCACTCGACACATCTCCTCTTCAATTCAACCCTCCCCTCTCTTCTCCACTCACTCCTCTCCACTCCACTTAAAGCCGCTCTTCTCCACTCGACACATCTCCACTTCAATTCAACCCTCCCCTCTCTTCTCCACTCACTCCTCTCCACTCCACTTAAAGCCGCTCTTCTCAACTCGACACATCTCCACTTCACTTCAACCCTCCCCTCTCTTCTCCACTCACTCCTCTCCACTCCACTTAAAGCGCTCTTCGCCACTCGACACATCTCCACTTCACTCCATCCCTCCCCTCTCTTCTCCACTCACTCCTCTCCACTCCACTTAAAGCCGCTCTTCTCCACTCGACACATCTCCACTTCAATTCAACCCTCCCCTCTCTTCTACACTCACTCCTCTCCACTCGACTTAAAGCCGCTCTTCTCCACTCGACACATCTCCACTTCACTTCAACCCTCCCCTCTCTTCTCCACTCATTCCAACCCTCCCCTCTTTTCTCCACTCACTCCTCTCCACTCCACTTAAAGCCGCTCTTCTCCACTCGACACATCTCCACTTCAATTCAACCCTCCCCTCTCTTCTACACTCACTCCTCTCCACTCCACTTAAAACCGCTCTTCTCCACTCGACACATCTCCACTTCACTTCAATCCTCCCCTCTCTTCTCCACTCAATCCTCTCCACTCCACTTAAAGCCGCTCTTCTCCACTCACTCCTCTCCACTCCACTTAAAGCCGTTCTTCTCCACTCGACACATCTCCACTTCACTTCAACCCTCCCCTCTCTTCTCCACTCACTCCTCTCCGCTCCACTTAAAGCCGCTCTTCTCCACTCGACACATCTCCACTTCAATTCAACCCTCCCCTCTCTTCTCCACTCACTCCTCTCCACTCCACTTAAAGCCACTCTTCTCCACTCGACACATCTCCTCTTCAATTCAACCCTCCCCTCTCTTCTCCACTCACTCCTCTCCACTCCACTTAAAGCCGCTCTTCTCCACTCGACACATCTCCACTTCAATTCAACCCTCCCCTCTCTTCTCCACTCACTCCTCTCCACTCCACTTAAAGCCACTCTTCTCCACTCGACACATCTCCACTTCAATTCAACCCTCCCCTCTCTTCTCCACTCACTCCTCTCCACTCCACTTAAAGCCGCTCTTCTCCACTCGACACATCTCCACTTCACTCCATCCCTCCCCTCTCTTCTCCACTCACTCCTCTCCACTCCACTTAAAGCCTCTCTTCTCCACTCGACACATCTCCAATTCAATTCAACCCTCCCCTCTCTTCTCCACTCACTCCTCTCCACTCCACTTAAAGCCGCTCTTCTCCACTCGACACATCTCCACTTCACTTCAACCCTCCCCTCTCTTCTCCACTCACTCCTCTCCACTCCACTTAAAGCAGCTCTTCTCCACTCGACACATCTCCACTTCAATTCAACCCTCCCCTCTCTTCTCCACTCACTCCTCTCCACTCCACTTAAAGCCACTCTTCTCCACTCGACACATCTCCACTTCAATTCAACCCTCCCCTCTCTTCTCCACTCACTCCTCTCCACTCCACTTAAAGCCGCTCTTCTCCACGCGACACATCTCCACTTCACTCCATCCCTCCCCTCTCTTCTCCACTCACTCCTCTCCACTCCACTTAAAGCCACTCTTCTCCACTCGACACATCTCCAATTCAATTCAACCCTCCCCTCTCTTCTCCACTCACTCCTCTCCACTCCACTTAAAGCCGCTCTTCTCCGCTCGACACATCTCCACTTCACTTCAACCCTCCCCTCTCTTCTCCACTCACTCCTCTCCACTCCACTTAAAGCCGCTCTTCTCAACTCGACACATCCCCACTTCACTTCAACCCTCCCCTCTCTTCTCCACTCACTCCTCTCCACTCCACTTAAAGCAGCTCTTCTCCACTCGACACATCTCCACTTCAATTCAACCCTCCCCTCTCTTCTCCACTCACTCCTCTCCACTCCACTTAAAGCCACTCTTCTCCACTCGACACATCTCCAATTCAATTCAACCCTCCCCTCTCTTCTCCACTCACTCCTCTCCACTCCACTTAAAGCCGCTCTTCTGCACTCGACACATCTCCACTTCACTCCATCCCTCCCCTCTCTTCTCCACTCACTCCTCTCCACTCCACTTAAAGCCACTCTTCTCCACTCGACACATCTCCAATTCAATTCAACCCTCCCCTCTCTTCTCCACTCACTCCTCTCCACTCCACTTAAAGCCGCTCTTCTCCACTCGACACATCTCCACTTCACTTCAACCCTCCCCTCTCTTCTCCAATCACTCCTCTCCACTCCACTTAAAGCCGCTCTTCTCAACTCGACACATCTCCACTTCACTTCAACCCTCCCCTCTCTTCTCCACTCACTCCTCTCCACTCCACTTAAAGCCGCTCTTCTCCACTCGACACATCTCCACTTCACTCCATCCCTCCCCTCTCTTCTCCATTCACTCCTCTCCACTCCACTTAAAGCCGCTCTTCTCCACTCGACACATCTCCACTTCAATTCAACCCTCCCCTCTCTTCTACACTCACTCCTCTCCACTCGACTTAAAGCCGCTCTTCTCCACTCGACACATCTCCACTTCACTTCAACCCTCCCCTCTCTTCTCCACTCATTCCAACCCTCCCCTCTTTTCTCCACTCACTCCTCTCCACTCCACTTAAAGCCGCTCTTCTCCACTCGACACATCTCCACTTCAATTCAACCCTCCCCTCTCTTCTACACTCACTCCTCTCCACTCCACTTAAAACCGCTCTTCTCCACTCGACACATCTCCACTTCACTTCAACCCTCCCCTCTCTTCTCCACTCACTCCTCTCCACTCCACTTAAAGCCGCTCTTCTCCACTCACTCCTCTCCACTCCACTTAAAGCCGCTCTTCTCCACTCGACACATCTCCACTTCACTTCAACCCTCCCCTCTCTTCTCCACTCACTCCTCTCCACTCCACTTAAAGCCGCTCTTCTCCACTCGACACATCTCCACTTCACTTCAACCCTCCCCTCAGTTCTCCACTCACTCCTCTCCACTCCACTTAAAGCCGCTCTTCTCCACTCGACACATCTCCACTTCACTTCAACCCTCCCCTCTCTTCTCCACTCACTCCTCTCCACTCCACTTAAAGCCGCTCTTCTCCACTTGACACATCTCCACTTCAATTCAACCCTCCCCTCTCTTCTACACTCACTCCTCTCCACTCGACTTAAAGCCGCTCTTCTCCACTCGACACATCTCCACTTCACTTCAACCCTCCCCTCTCTTCTCCACTCATTCCAACCCTCCCCTCTTTTCTCCACTCACTCCTCTCCACTCCACTTAAAGCCGCTCTTCTCAACTCGACACATCTCCACTTCACTTCAACCCTCCCCTCTCTTCTCCATTCACTCCTCTCCACTCCACTTAAAGCCGCTCTTCTCCACTCGACACATCTCCACTTCACTTCAACCCTCCCCTCTCTTCTCCACTCACTCCTCTCCACTCGACTTAAAGCCGCTCTTCTCCACTCACTCCTCTCCACTTCACTTAAAGCCGCTCTTCTCCACTCGACACATCTCCACTTCACTTCAACCCTCCCCTCTCTTCTCCACTCACTCCTCTCCACTCCACTTAAAGCCGCTCTTCTCCACTCACTCCTCTCCACTCCACTTAAAGCCGCTCTTCTCCACTCGACACATCTCCACTTCACTTCAACCCTCCCCTCTCTTCTCCACTCACTCCTCTCCACTCCACTTAAAGCCGCTCTTCTCCACTCACTCCTCTCCACTCCACTTAAAGCCGCTCTTCTCCACTCGACACATCTTCACTTCACTTCAACCCTCCCCTCTCTTCTCCACTCACTCCTCTCCACTCCACTTAAAACCGCTCTTCTCCACTCGACACATCTCCACTTCAATTCAACCCTCCCCTCTCTTCTCCCCTCACTCCTCTCCACTCCACTTAAAGTCGCTCTTCTCCACTCGACACATCTCCACTTCACTTCAACCCTCCCCTCTCTTCTCTACTCATTCCATCCCTCCCCTCTCTTCTCCACTCACTCCTCTCCACTCAACTTAAAGCCGCTCTTCTCCACTCACTCCTCTCCACTCCACTTAAAGCCGCTCTTCTCCACTCGACACATCTTCACTTCACTTCAACCCTCCCCTCTCTTCTCCACTCACTCCTCTCCACTCCACTTAAAACCGCTCTTCTCCACTCGACACATCTCCACTTCACTTCAACCCTCCCCTCTCTTCTCCACTCACTCCTCTCCGCTCCACTCAAAGCCGCTCTCCTCCACTCGACACATCTCCACTTCACTTCACTCCATCCCCTCTCTTCTCCACTCACTCCTCTCCACTCCACTCAAAGCCGCTCTTCTCCAATCGACACATCTCCACTTCACTTCAACCCTCCCCTCTCTTCTCCACTCATTCCAACCCTCCCCTCTTTTCTCCACTCACTCCTCTCCACTCCACTTAAAGCCGCTCTTCTCCACTCGACTCATCTCCACTTCACTTCAACCGTCCCCTCTCTTCTCCACTCACTCCTCTCCACTCCACTTAAAGCCGCTCTTCTCCACTCGACACATCTCCACTTCACTCCATCCCTCCCCTCTCTTCTCCACTCACTCCTCTCCACTCCACTTAAAGCCGCTCTTCTCCACTCGACACATCTCTACTTCACTTCAACCCTCCCCTCTCTTCTCCACTCACTCCTCTCCACTCCACTTAAAGCCGCTCTTCTCCACTCACTCCTCTCCACTCCACTTAAAGCCGCTCTTCTCCACTCGACACATCTCCACTTCACTTCAACCCTCCCCTCTCTTCTCCACTCACTCCTCTCCACTCCACTTAAAGCCGCTCTTCTCCACTCGACACATCTCCACTTCACTTCAACCCTCCCCTCTCTTCTCCACTCACTCCTCTCCACTCCACTTAAAGCCGCTCTTCTCCACTCGACACATCTCCACTTCACTTCAACCCTCCCCTCTCTTCTCTACTCATTCCATCCCTCCCCTCTCTTCTCCACTCACTCCTCTCCACTCAACTTAAAGCCGCTCTTCTCCACTCACTCCTCTCCACTCCACTTAAAGCCGCTCTTCTCCACTCGACACATCTTCACTTCACTTCAACCCTCCCCTCTCTTCTCCACTCACTCCTCTCCACTCCACTTAAAACCGCTCTTCTCCACTCGACACATCTCCACTTCACTTCAACCCTCCCCTCTCTTCTCCACTCACTCCTCTCCACTCCACTTAAAGCCGCTCTTCTCCACTAGACACATCTCCACTTCACTTCAACCCTCCCCTCTCTTCTCCACTCACTCCTCTCCGCTCCACTCAAAGCCGCTCTTCTCCACTCGACACATCTCCACTTCACTTCACTCCATCCCCTCTCTTCTCCACTCACTCCTCTCCACTCCACTCAAAGCCGCTCTTCTCCAATCGACACATCTCCACTTCACTTCAACCCTCCCCTCTCTTCTCCACTCATTCCAACCCTCCCCTCTTTTCTCCACTCACTCCTCTCCACTCCACTTAAAGCCGCTCTTCTCCACTCGACACATCTCCACTTCACTTCAACCCTCCCCTCTCTTCTCCACTCACTCCTCTCCACTCCACTTAAAGCCGCTCTTCTCCACTCGACACATCTCTACTTCACTTCAACCCTCCCCTCTCTTCTCCACTCACTCCTCTCCACTCCACTTAAAGCCGCTCTTCTCCACTCACTCCTCTCCACTCCACTTAAAGCCGCTCTTCTCCACTCGACACATCTCCACTTCACTTCAACCCTCCCCTCTCTTCTCCACTCACTCCTCTCCACTCCACTTAAAGCCGCTCTTCTCCACTCGACACATCTCCACTTCACTTCAACCCTCCCCTCTCTTCTCCACTCACTCCTCTCCACTCCACTTAAAGCCGCTCTTCTCCATTCGACACATCTCCACTTCAATTCAACCCTCCCCTCTCTTCTCCACTCACTCCTCTCCACTCCACTTAAAGCCACTCTTCTCCACTCGACACATCTCCTCTTCAATTCAACCCTCCCCTCTCTTCTCCACTCACTCCTCTCCACTCCACTTAAAGCCGCTCTTCTCCACTCGACACATCTCCACTTCACTTCAACCCTCCCCTCTCTTCTCCACTCACTCCTCTCCACTCCACTTAAAGCCGCTCTTCTCCACTCGACACATCTCCACTTCACTTCAACCCTCCCCTCTCTTCTCCACTCACTCCTCTCCACTCCACTTAAAGCCGCTCTTCTCCACTCGACACATCTCCACTTCAATTCAACCCTCCCCTCTCTTCTCCACTCACTCCTCTCCACTCGACTTAAAGCCGCTCTTCTCCACTCGACACATCTCCACTTCACTTCAACCCTCCCCTCTCTTCTCCACTCATTCCAACCCTCCCCTCTTTTCTCCACTCACTCCTCTCCACTCCACTTAAAGCCGCTCTTCTCAACTCGACACATCTCCACTTCACTTCAACCCTCCCCTCTCTTCTCCATTCACTCCTCTCCACTCCACTTAAAGCCGCTCTTCTCCACTCGACACATCTCCACTTCACTTCAACCCTCCCCTCTCTTCTCCACTCACTCCTCTCCACTCGACTTAAAGCCGCTCTTCTCCACTCACTCCTCTCCACTTCACTTAAAGCCGCTCTTCTCCACTCGACACATCTCCACTTCACTTCAACCCTCCCCTCTCTTCTCCACTCACTCCTCTCCACTCCACTTAAAGCCGCTCTTCTCCACTCACTCCTCTCCACTCCACTTAAAGCCGCTCTTCTCCAATCGACACATCTCCACTTCATTTCAACCCTCCCCTCTCTTCTCCACTCACTCCTCTCCACTCCACTTAAAGCCGCTCTTCTCCACTCGACACATCTCCACTTCACTTCAACCCTCCCCTCTCTTCTCCACTCACTCCTCTCCACTCCACTTAAAGCCGCTCTTCTCCATTCGACACATCTCCACTTCAATTCAACCCTCCCCTCTCTTCTCCACTCACTCCTCTCCACTCCACTTAAAGCCACTCTTCTCCACTCGACACATCTCCTCTTCAATTCAACCCTCCCCTCTCTTCTCCACTCACTCCTCTCCACTCCACTTAAAGCCGCTCTTCTCCACTCGACACATCTCCACTTCACTTCAACCCTCCCCTCTCTTCTCCACTCACTCCTCTCCACTCCACTTAAAGCCGCTCTTCTCCACTCGACACATCTCCACTTCACTTCAACCCTCCCCTCTCTTCTCCACTCACTCCTCTCCACTCCACTTAAAGCCGCTCTTCTCCACTCGACACATCTCCACTTCAATTCAACCCTCCCCTCTCTTCTCCACTCACTCCTCTCCACTCCACTTAAAGCCGCTCTTCTCCACTCGACACATCTCCACTTCACTTCAACCCTCCCCTCTCTTCTCCACTCATTCCAACCCTCCCCTCTCTTCTCCACTCACTCCTCTCCACTCCACTTAAAGCCGCTCTTCTCCACTCGACACATCTCCACTTCACTTCAACCCTCCCCTCTCTTCTCCATTCACTCCTCTCCACTCCACTTAAAGCCGCTCTTCTCCACTCGACACATCTCCACTTCACTTCAACCCTCCCCTCTCTTCTCCACTCACTCCTCTCCACTCGACTTAAAGCCGCTCTTCTCCACTCACTCCTCTCCACTTCACTTAAAGCCGCTCTTCTCCACTCGACACATCTCCACTTCACTTCAACCCTCCCCTCTCTTCTCCACTCACTCCTCTCCACTCCACTTAAAGCCGCTCTTCTCCACTCACTCCTCTCCACTCCACTTAAAGCCGCTCTTCTCCACTCGACACATCTCCACTTCACTTCAACCCTCCCCTCTCTTCTCCACTCACTCCTCTCCACTCCACTTAAAGCCGCTCTTCTCCGCTCGACACATCTTCACTTCACTTCAACCCTCCCCTCTCTT
Organism: Gibbula magus; assembly: GCA_936450465.1. Taxonomy (NCBI): domain Eukaryota; kingdom Metazoa; phylum Mollusca; class Gastropoda; order Trochida; family Trochidae; genus Gibbula; species Gibbula magus. The sequence goes on along the minus strand of OW388304.1, from coordinate 45,873,063 downwards.
CTCCACTCACTCCTCTCCACTCCACTTAAAACCGCTCTTCTCCACTCGACACATCTCCACTTCAATTCAACCCTCCCCTCTCTTCTCCCCTCACTCCTCTCCACTCCACTTAAAGCCGCTCTTCTCCACTCGACACATCTCCACTTCACTTCAACCCTCCCCTCTCTTCTCTACTCATTCCATCCCTCCCCTCTCTTCTCCACTCACTCCTCTCCACTCAACTTAAAGCCGCTCTTCTCCACTCACTCCTCTCCACTCCACTTAAAGCCGCTCTTCTCCACTCGACACATCTTCACTTCACTTCAACCCTCCCCTCTCTTCTCCACTCACTCCTCTCCACTCCACTGAAAACCGCTCTTCTCCACTCGACACATCTCCACTTCACTTCAACCCTCCCCTCTCTTCTCCACTCACTCCTCTCCACTCCACTTAAAGCCGCTCTTCTCCACTCGACACATCTCCACTTCACTTCAACCCTCCCCTCTCTTCTCCACTCACTCCTCTCCACTCCACTTAAAGCCGCTCTTCTCCACTCGACACATCTCCACTTCACTTCACTCCATCCCCTCTCTTCTCCACTCACTCCTCTCCACTCCACTCAAAGCCGCTCTTCTCCAATCGACACATCTCCACTTCACTTCAACCCTCCCCTCTCTTCTCCACTCATTCCAACCCTCCCCTCTTTTCTCCACTCACTCCTCTCCACTCCACTTAAAGCCGCTCTTCTCCACTCGACTCATCTCCACTTCACTTCAACCCTCCCCTCTCTTCTCCACTCACTCCTCTCCACTCCACTTAAAGCCGCTCTTCTCCACTCGACACATCTCCACTTCACTCCATCCCTCCCCTCTCTTCTCCACTCACTCCTCTCCACTCCACTTAAAGCCGCTCTTCTCCACTCGACACATCTCCACTTCACTTCAACCCTCCCCTCTCTTCTCCACTCACTCCTCTCCACTCCACTTAAAGCCGCTCTTCTCCACTCACTCCTCTCCACTCCACTTAAAGCCGCTCTTCTCCACTCGACACATCTCCACTTCACTTCAACCCTCCCCTCTCTTCTCCACTCACTCCTCTCCACTCCACTTAAAGCCGCTCTTCTCCACTCGACACATCTCCACTTCACTTCAACAATCCCCTCTCTTCTCCACTCACTCCTCTCCACTCCACTTAAAGCCGCTCTTCTCCACTCGACACATCTCCACTTCACTTCAACCCTCCCCTCTCTTCTCTACTCATTCCATCCCTCCCCTCTCTTCTCCACTCACTCCTCTCCACTCAACTTAAAGCCGCTCTTCTCCACTCACTCCTCTCCACTCCACTTAAAGCCGCTCTTCTCCACTCGACACATCTTCACTTCACTTCAACCCTCCCCTCTCTTCTCCACTCACTCCTCTCCACTCCACTTAAAACCGCTCTTCTCCACTCGACACATCTCCACTTCACTTCAACCCTCCCCTCTCTTCTCCACTCACTCCTCTCCACTCCACTTAAAGCCGCTCTTCTCCACTCGACACATCTCCACTTCACTTCAACCCTCCCCTCTCTTCTCCACTCACTCCTCTCCGCTCCACTCAAAGCCGCTCTTCTCCACTCGACACATCTCCACTTCACTTCAACCCTCCCCTCTCTTCTCCACTCACTCCTCTCCACTCCACTTAAAGCCGCTCTTCTCCACTCACTCCTCTCCACTCCACTTAAAGCCGCTCTTCTCCACTCGACACATCTCCACTTCACTTCAACCCTCCCCTCTCTTCTCCACTCACTCCTCTCCACTCCACTTAAAGCCGCTCTTCTCCACTCACTCCTCTCCACTCCACTTAAAGCCGCTCTTCTCCGCTCGACACATCTTCACTTCACTTCAACCCTCCCCTCTCTTCTCCACTCACTCCTCTCCACTCCACTTAAAACCGCTCTTCTCCACTCGACACATCTCCACTTCAATTCAACCCTCCCCTCTCTTCTCCCCTCACTCCTCTCCACTCCACTTAAAGCCGCTCTTCTCCACTCGACACATCTCCACTTCACTTCAACCCTCCCCTCTCTTCTCTACTCATTCCATCCCTCCCCTCTCTTCTCCACTCACTCCTCTCCACTCCACTTAAAGCCGCTCTTCTCCACTCGACACATCTCCACTTCACTTCAACCCTCCCCTCTCTTCTCCACTCACTCCTCTCCACTCCACTTAAAGCCGCTCTTCTCCACTCGACACATCTCCACTTCAATTCAACCCTCCCCTCTCTTCTCCACTCACTCCTCTCCACTCGACTTAAAGCCGCTCTTCTCCACTCGACACATCTCCACTTCACTTCAACCCTCCCCTCTCTTCTCCACTCATTCCAACCCTCCCCTCTCTTCTCCACTCACTCCTCTCCACTCCACTTAAAGCCGCTCTTCTCAACTCGACACATCTCCACTTCACTTCAACCCTCCCCTCTCTTCTCCATTCACTCCTCTCCACTCCACTTAAAGCCGCTCTTCTCCACTCGACACATCTCCACTTCACTTCAACCCTCCCCTCTCTTCTCCACTCACTCCTCTCCACTCGACTTAAAGCCGCTCTTCTCCACTCACTCCTCTCCACTTCACTTAAAGCCGCTCTTCTCCACTCGACACATCTCCACTTCACTTCAACCCTCCCCTCTCTTCTCCACTCACTCCTCTCCACTCCACTTAAAGCCGCTCTTCTCCACTCACTCCTCTCCACTCCACTTAAAGCCGCTCTTCTCCACTCGACACATCTCCACTTCACTTCAACCCTCCCCTCTCTTCTCCACTCACTCCTCTCCACTCCACTTAAAGCCGCTCTTCTCCACTCACTCCTCTCCACTCCACTTAAAGCCGCTCTTCTCCGCTCGACACATCTTCACTTCACTTCAACCCTCCCCTCTCTTCTCCACTCACTCCTCTCCACTCCACTTAAAACCGCTCTTCTCCACTCGACACATCTCCACTTCACTTCAACCCTCCCCTCTCTTCTCCACTCACTCCTCTCCACTCGACTTAAAGCCGCTCTTCTCCACTCACTCCTCTCCACTTCACTTAAAGCCGCTCTTCTCCACTCGACACATCTCCACTTCACTTCAACCCTCCCCTCTCTTCTCCACTCACTCCTCTCCACTCCACTTAAAGCCGCTCTTCTCCACTCACTCCTCTCCACTCCACTTAAAGCCGCTCTTCTCCACTCGACACATCTCCACTTCACTTCAACCCTCCCCTCTCTTCTCCACTCACTCCTCTCCACTCCACTTAAAGCCGCTCTTCTCCACTCACTCCTCTCCACTCCACTTAAAGCCGCTCTTCTCCGCTCGACACATCTTCACTTCACTTCAACCCTCCCCTCTCTTCTCCACTCACTCCTCTCCACTCCACTTAAAACCGCTCTTCTCCACTCGACACATCTCCACTTCAATTCAACCCTCCCCTCTCTTCTCCCCTCACTCCTCTCCACTCCACTTAAAGCCGCTCTTCTCCACTCGACACATCTCCACTTCACTTCAACCCTCCCCTCTCTTCTCTACTCATTCCATCCCTCCCCTCTCTTCTCCACTCACTCCTCTACACTCAACTTAAAGCCGCTCTTCTCCACTCACTCCTCTCCACTCCACTTAAAGCCGCTCTTCTCCACTCGACACATCTTCACTTCACTTCAACCCTCCCCTCTCTTCTCCACTCACTCCTCTCCACTCCACTGAAAACCGCTCTTCTCCACTCGACACATCTCCACTTCACTTCAACCCTCCCCTCTCTTCTCCACTCACTCCTCTCCACTCCACTTAAAGCCGCTCTTCTCCACTCGACACATCTCCACTTCACTTCAACCCTCCCCTCTCTTCTCCACTCACTCCTCTCCACTCCACTTAAAGCCGCTCTTCTCCACTCGACACATCTCCACTTCACTTCACTCCATCCCCTCTCTTCTCCACTCACTCCTCTCCACTCCACTTAAAGCCGCTCTTCTCCACTCGACACATCTCCACTTCACTTCAACCCTCCCCTCTCTTCTCCACTCATTCCAACCCTCCCCTCTTTTCTCCACTCACTCCTCTCCACTCCACTTAAAGCCGCTCTTCTCCACTCGACTCATCTCCACTTCACTTCAACCCTCCCCTCTCTTCTCCACTCACTCCTCTCCACTCCACTTAAAGCCGCTCTTCTCCACTCGACACATCTCCACTTCACTCCATCCCTCCCCTCTCTTCTCCACTCACTCCTCTCCACTCCACTTAAAGCCGCTCTTCTCCACTCGACACATCTCCACTTCACTTCAACCCTCCCCTCTCTTCTCCACTCACTCCTCTCCACTCCACTTAAAGCCGCTCTTCTCCACTCACTCCTCTCCACTCCACTTAAAGCCGCTCTTCTCCACTCGACACATCTCCACTTCACTTCAACCCTCCCCTCTCTTCTCCACTCACTCCTCTCCACTCCACTTAAAGCCGCTCTTCTCCACTCGACACATCTCCACTTCACTTCAACAATCCCCTCTCTTCTCCACTCACTCCTCTCCACTCCACTTAAAGCCGCTCTTCTCCACTCGACACATCTCCACTTCACTTCAACCCTCCCCTCTCTTCTCTACTCATTCCATCCCTCCCCTCTCTTCTCCACTCACTCCTCTCCACTCAACTTAAAGCCGCTCTTCTCCACTCACTCCTCTCCACTCCACTTAAAGCCGCTCTTCTCCACTCGACACATCTTCACTTCACTTCAACCCTCCCCTCTCTTCTCCACTCACTCCTCTCCACTCCACTTAAAACCGCTCTTCTCCACTCGACACATCTCCACTTCACTTCAACCCTCCCCTCTCTTCTCCACTCACTCCTCTCCACTCCACTTAAAGCCGCTCTTCTCCACTCGACACATCTCCACTTCACTTCAACCCTCCCCTCTCTTCTCCACTCACTCCTCTCCGCTCCACTCAAAGCCGCTCTTCTCCACTCGACACATCTCCACTTCACTTCAACCCTCCCCTCTCTTCTCCACTCACTCCTCTCCACTCCACTTAAAGCCGCTCTTCTCCACTCACTCCTCTCCACTCCACTTAAAGCCGCTCTTCTCCACTCGACACATCTCCACTTCACTTCAACCCTCCCCTCTCTTCTCCACTCACTCCTCTCCACTCCACTTAAAGCCGCTCTTCTCCACTCACTCCTCTCCACTCCACTTAAAGCCGCTCTTCTCCGCTCGACACATCTTCACTTCACTTCAACCCTCCCCTCTCTTCTCCACTCACTCCTCTCCACTCCACTTAAAACCGCTCTTCTCCACTCGACACATCTCCACTTCAATTCAACCCTCCCCTCTCTTCTCCCCTCACTCCTCTCCACTCCACTTAAAGCCGCTCTTCTCCACTCGACACATCTCCACTTCACTTCAACCCTCCCCTCTCTTCTCTACTCATTCCATCCCTCCCCTCTCTTCTCCACTCACTCCTCTCCACTCAACTTAAAGCCGCTCTTCTCCACTCACTCCTCTCCACTCCACTTAAAGCCGCTCTTCTCCACTCGACACATCTTCACTTCACTTCAACCCTCCCCTCTCTTCTCCACTCACTCCTCTCCACTCCACTGAAAACCGCTCTTCTCCACTCGACACATCTCCACTTCACTTCAACCCTCCCCTCTCTTCTCCACTCACTCCTCTCCACTCCACTTAAAGCCGCTCTTCTCCACTCGACACATCTCCACTTCACTTCAACCCTCCCCTCTCTTCTCCACTCACTCCTCTCCACTCCACTTAAAGCCGCTCTTCTCCACTCGACACATCTCCACTTCACTTCACTCCATCCCCTCTCTTCTCCACTCACTCCTCTCCACTCCACTCAAAGCCGCTCTTCTCCACTCGACACATCTCCACTTCACTTCAACCCTCCCCTCTCTTCTCCACTCATTCCAACCCTCCCCTCTTTTCTCCACTCACTCCTCTCCACTCCACTTAAAGCCGCTCTTCTCCACTCGACTCATCTCCACTTCACTTCAACCCTCCCCTCTCTTCTCCACTCACTCCTCTCCACTCCACTTAAAGCCGCTCTTCTCCACTCGACACATCTCCACTTCACTCCATCCCTCCCCTCTCTTCTCCACTCACTCCTCTCCACTCCACTTAAAGCCGCTCTTCTCCACTCGACACATCTCCACTTCACTTCAACCCTCCCCTCTCTTCTCCACTCACTCCTCTCCACTCCACTTAAAGCCGCTCTTCTCCACTCACTCCTCTCCACTCCACTTAAAGCCGCTCTTCTCCACTCGACACATCTCCACTTCACTTCAACCCTCCCCTCTCTTCTCCACTCACTCCTCTCCACTCCACTTAAAGCCGCTCTTCTCCACTCGACACATCTCCACTTCACTTCAACAATCCCCTCTCTTCTCCACTCACTCCTCTCCACTCCACTTAAAGCCGCTCTTCTCCACTCGACACATCTCCACTTCACTTCAACCCTCCCCTCTCTTCTCTACTCATTCCATCCCTCCCCTCTCTTCTCCACTCACTCCTCTCCACTCAACTTAAAGCCGCTCTTCTCCACTCACTCCTCTCCACTCCACTTAAAGCCGCTCTTCTCCACTCGACACATCTTCACTTCACTTCAACCCTCCCCTCTCTTCTCCACTCACTCCTCTCCACTCCACTTAAAACCGCTCTTCTCCACTCGACACATCTCCACTTCACTTCAACCCTCCCCTCTCTTCTCCACTCACTCCTCTCCACTCCACTTAAAGCCGCTCTTCTCCACTCGACACATCTCCACTTCACTTCAACCCTCCCCTCTCTTCTCCACTCACTCCTCTCCGCTCCACTCAAAGCCGCTCTTCTCCACTCGACACATCTCCACTTCACTTCACTCCATCCCCTCTCTTCTCCACTCACTCCTCTCCACTCCACTCAAAGCCGCTCTTCTCCAATCGACACATCTCCACTTCACTTCAACCCTCCCCTCTCTTCTCCACTCATTCCAACCCTCCCCTCTTTTCTCCACTCACTCCTCTCCACTCCACTTAAAGCCGCTCTTCTCCACTCGACACATCTCCACTTCACTTCAACCCTCCCCTCTCTTCTCCACTCACTCCTCTCCACTCCACTTAAAGCCGCTCTTCTCCACTCGACACATCTCCACTTCACTCCATCCCTCCCCTCTCTTCTCCACTCACTCCTCTCCACTCCACTTAAAGCCGCTCTTCTCCACTCGACACATCTCTACTTCACTTCAACCCTCCCCTCTCTTCTCCACTCACTCCTCTCCACTCCACTTAAAGCCGCTCTTCTCCACTCACTCCTCTCCACTCCACTTAAAGCCGCTCTTCTCCACTCGACACATCTCCACTTCACTTCAACCCTCCCCTCTCTTCTCCACTCACTCCTCTCCACTCCACTTAAAGCCGCTCTTCTCCACTCGACACATCTCCACTTCACTTCAACCCTCCCCTCTCTTCTCCACTCACTCCTCTCCACTCCACTTAAAGCCGCTCTTCTCCATTCGACACATCTCCACTTCAATTCAACCCTCCCCTCTCTTCTCCACTCACTCCTCTCCACTCCACTTAAAGCCACTCTTCTCCACTCGACACATCTCCTCTTCAATTCAACCCTCCCCTCTCTTCTCCACTCACTCCTCTCCACTCCACTTAAAGCCGCTCTTCTCCACTCGACACATCTCCACTTCACTTCAACCCTCCCCTCTCTTCTCCACTCACTCCTCTCCACTCCACTTAAAGCCGCTCTTCTCCACTCGACACATCTCCACTTCACTTCAACCCTCCCCTCTCTTCTCCACTCACTCCTCTCCACTCCACTTAAAGCCGCTCTTCTCCACTCGACACATCTCCACTTCAATTCAACCCTCCCCTCTCTTCTCCACTCACTCCTCTCCACTCGACTTAAATCCGCTCTTCTCCACTCGACACATCTCCACTTCACTTCAACCCTCCCCTCTCTTCTCCACTCATTCCAACCCTCCCCTCTTTTCTCCACTCACTCCTCTCCACTCCACTTAAAGCCGCTCTTCTCAACTCGACACATCTCCACTTCACTTCAACCCTCCCCTCTCTTCTCCATTCACTCCTCTCCACTCCACTTAAAGCCGCTCTTCTCCACTCGACACATCTCCACTTCACTTCAACCCTCCCCTCTCTTCTCCACTCACTCCTCTCCACTCGACTTAAAGCCGCTCTTCTCCACTCACTCCTCTCCACTTCACTTAAAGCCGCTCTTCTCCACTCGACACATCTCCACTTCACTTCAACCCACCCCTCTCTTCTCCACTCACTCCTCTCCACTCCACTTAAAGCCGCTCTTCTCCACTCACTCCTCTCCACTCCACTTAAAGCCGCTCTTCTCCACTCGACACATCTCCACTTCACTTCAACCCTCCCCTCTCTTCTCCACTCACTCCTCTCCACTCCACTTAAAGCCGCTCTTCTCCACTCGACACATCTCCACTTCACTTCAACCCTCCCCTCTCTTCTCCACTCACTCCTCTCCACTCCACTTAAAGCCGCTCTTCTCCATTTGACACATCTCCACTTCAATTCAACCCTCCCCTCTCTTCTCCACTCACTCCTCTCCACTCCACTTAAAGCCACTCTTCTCCACTCGACACATCTCCTCTTCAATTCAACCCTCCCCTCTCTTCTCCACTCACTCCTCTCCACTCCACTTAAAGCCGCTCTTCTCCACTCGACACATCTCCACTTCACTTCAACCCTCCCCTCTCTTCTCCACTCACTCCTCTCCACTCCACTTAAAGCCGCTCTTCTCCACTCGACACATCTCCACTTCACTTCAACCCTCCCCTCTCTTCTCCACTCACTCCTCTCCACTCCACTTAAAGCCGCTCTTCTCCACTCGACACATCTCCACTTCAATTCAACCCTCCCCTCTCTTCTCCACTCACTCCTCTCCACTCGACTTAAAGCCGCTCTTCTCCACTCGACACATCTCCACTTCACTTCAACCCTCCCCTCTCTTCTCCACTCATTCCAACCCTCCCCTCTTTTCTCCACTCACTCCTCTCCACTCCACTTAAAGCCGCTCTTCTCAACTCGACACATCTCCACTTCACTTCAACCCTCCCCTCTCTTCTCCATTCACTCCTCTCCACTCCACTTAAAGCCGCTCTTCTCCACTCGACACATCTCCACTTCACTTCAACCCTCCCCTCTCTTCTCCACTCACTCCTCTCCACTCGACTTAAAGCCGCTCTTCTCCACTCACTCCTCTCCACTTCACTTAAAGCCGCTCTTCTCCACTCGACACATCTCCACTTCACTTCAACCCTCCCCTCTCTTCTCCACTCACTCCTCTCCACTCCACTTAAAGCCGCTCTTCTCCACTCACTCCTCTCCACTCCACTTAAAGCCGCTCTTCTCCACTCGACACATCTCCACTTCACTTCAACCCTCCCCTCTCTTCTCCACTCACTCCTCTCCACTCCACTTAAAGCCGCTCTTCTCCACTCACTCCTCTCCACTCCACTTAAAGCCGCTCTTCTCCACTCGACACATCTTCACTTCACTTCAACCCTCCCCTCTCTTCTCCACTCACTCCTCTCCACTCCACTTAAAACCGCTCTTCTCCACTCGACACATCTCCACTTCAATTCAACCCTCCCCTCTCTTCTCCCCTCACTCCTCTCCACTCCACTTAAAGCCGCTCTTCTCCACTCGACACATCTCCACTTCACTTCAACCCTCCCCTCTCTTCTCTACTCATTCCATCCCTCCCCTCTCTTCTCCACTCACTCCTCTCCGCTCCACTTAAAGCCGCTCTTCTCCACTCACTCCTCTCCACTCCACTTAAAGCCGCTCTTCTCCACTCGACACATCTCCACTTCACTTCAACCCTCCCCTCTCTTCTCCACTCACTCCTCTCCACTCCACTTAAAGCCGCTCTTCTCCACTCGACACATCTCCACTTCACTTCAACCTTCCCCTCTCTTCTCCACTCACTCCTCTCCGCTCCACTCAAAGCCGCTCTTCTCCACTCGACACATCTCCACTTCACTTCACTCCATCCCCTCTCTTCTCCACTCACTCCTCTCCACTCCACTCAAAGCCGCTCTTCTCCAATCGACACATCTCCACTTCACTTCAACCCTCCCCTCTCTTCTCCACTCACTCCTCTCCGCTCCACTCAAAGCCGCTCTTCTCCACTCGACACATCTCCACTTCACTTCACTCCATCCCCTCTCTTCTCCACTCACTCCTCTCCACTCCATTCAAAGCCGCTCTTCTCCAATCGACACATCTCCACTTCACTTCAACCCTCCCCTCTCTTCTCCACTCATTCCAACCCTCCCCTCTTTTCTCCACTCACTCCTCTCCACTCCACTTAAAGCCGCTCTTCTCCACTCGACACATCTCCACTTCACTTCAACCCTCCCCTCTCTTCTCCACTCACTCCTCTCCACTCCACTTAAAGCCGCTCTTCTCCACTCGACACATCTCCACTTCACTCCATCCCTCCCCTCTCTTCTCCACTCACTCCTCTCCACTCCACTTAAAGCCGCTCTTCTCCACTCGACACATCTCCACTTCACTTCAACCCTCCCCTCTCTTCTCCACTCACTCCTCTCCACTCCACTTAAAGCCGCTCTTCTCCACTCACTCCTCTCCACTCCACTTAAAGCCGCTCTTCTCCACTCGACACATCTCAACTTCACTTCAACCCTCCCCTCTCTTCTCCACTCACTCCTCTCCACTCCACTTAAAGCCGCTCTTCTCCACTCGACACATCTCCACTTCACTTCAACCCTCCCCTCTCTTCTCCACTCACTCCTCTCCACTCCACTTAAAGCCGCTCTTCTCCACTCGACACATCTCCACTTCACTTCAACCCTCCCCTCTCTTCTCCACTCACTCCTCTCCACTCCACTTAAAGCCGCTCTTCTCCATTCGACACATCTCCACTTCACTTCAACCCTCCCCTCTCTTCTCCACTCACTCCTCTCCACTCCACTTAAAGCCGCTCTTCTCCATTCGACACATCTCCACTTCAATTCAACCCTCCCCTCTCTTCTCCACTCACTCCTCTCCACTCCACTTAAAGCCACTATCTCCACTCGACACATCTCCTCTTCAATTCAACCCTCCCCTCTCTTCTCCACTCACTCCTCTCCACTCCACTTAAAGCCGCTCTTCTCCACTCGACACATCTCCACTTCACTTCAACCCTCCCCTCTCTTCTCCACTCACTCCTCTCCACTCCACTTAAAGCCGCTCTTCTCCACTCGACACATCTCCACTTCACTCCATCCCTCCCCTCTCTTCTCCACTCACTCCTCTCCGCTCCACTCAAAGCCGCTCTTCTCCACTCGACACATCTCCACTTCACTTCACTCCATCCCCTCTCTTCTCCACTCACTCCTCTCCACTCCACTCAAAGCCGCTCTTCTCCAATCGACACATCTCCACTTCACTTCAACCCTCCCCTCTCTTCTCCCCTCATTCCAACCCTCCCCTCTTTTCTCCACTCACTCCTCTCAACTCCACTTAAAGCCGCTCTTCTCCACTCGACACATCTCCACTTCAATTCAACCCTCCCCTCTCTTCTACACTCACTCCTCTCCACTCCACTTAAAACCGCTCTTCTCCGCTCGACACATCTCCACTTCACTTCAACCCTCCCCTCTCTTCTCCACTCACTCCTCTCCACTCCACTTAAAGCCGCTCTTCTCCACTCACTCCTCTCCACTCCACTTAAAGCCGCTCTTCTCCACTCGACACATCTCCACTTCACTTCAACCCTCCCCTCTCTTCTCCACTCACTCCTCTCCACTCCACTTAAAGCCGCTCTTCTCCACTCGACACATCTCCACTTCACTTCAACCCTCCCCTCTCTTCTCCACTCACTCCTCTCCACTCCACTTAAAGCCGCTCTTCTCCACTCGACACATCTCCACTTCACTTCAACCCTCCACTCTCTTCTCCACTCACTCCTCTCCACTCCACTTAAAGCCGCTCTTCTCCATTCGACACATCTCCACTTCACTTCAACCCTCCCCTCTCTTCTCCACTCACTCCTCTCCACTCCACTTAAAGCCGCTCTTCTCCATTCGACACATCTCCACTTCAATTCAACCCTCCCCTCTCTTCTCCACTCACTCCTCTCCACTCCACTTAAAGCCACTCTTCTCCACTCGACACATCTCCTCTTCAATTCAACCCTCCCCTCTCCTCTCCACTCACTCCTCTCCACTCCACTTAAAGCCGCTCTTCTCCACTCGACACATCTCCACTTCACTTCAACCCTCCCCTCTCTTCTCCACTCACTCCTCTCCACTCCACTTAAAGCCGCTCTTCTCCACTCGACACATCTCCACTTCAATTCAACCCTCCCCTCTCTTCTACACTCCCTCCTCTCCACTCGACTTAAAGCCGCTCTTCTCCACTCGACACATCTCCACTTCACTTCAACCCTCCCCTCTCTTCTCCACTCAATCCAACCCTCCCCTCTTTTCTCCACTCACTCCTCTCCACTCCACTTAAAGCCGCTCTTCTCAACTCGACACATCTCCACTTCACTTCAACCCTCCCCTCTCTTCTCCATTCACTCCTCTCCACTCCACTTAAAGCCGCTCTTCTCCACTCGACACATCTCCACTTCACTTCAACCCTCCCCTCTCTTCTCCACTCACTCCTCTCCACTCGACTTAAAGCCGCTCTTCTCCACTCACTCCTCTCCACTTCACTTAAAGCCGCTCTTCTTCACTCGACACATCTCCACTTCACTTCAACCCTCCCCTCTCTTCTCCACTCACTCCTCTCCACTCCACTTAAAGCCGCTCTTCTCCACTCACTCCACTCCACTCCACTTAAAGCCGCTCTTCTCCACTCGACACATCTCCACTTCACTTCAACCCTCCCCTCTCTTCTCCACTCACTCCTCTCCACTCCACTTAAAGCCGCTCTTCTCCACTCACTCCTCTCCACTCCACTTAAAGCCGCTCTTCTCCACTCGACACATCTTCACTTCACTTCAACCCTCCCCTCTCTTCTCCACTCACTCCTCTCCACTCCACTTAAAACCGCTCTTCTCCACTCGACACATCTCCACTTCAATTCAACCCTCCCCTCTCTTCTCCCCTCACTCCTCTCCACTCCACTTAAAGCCGCTCTTCTCCACTCGACACATCTCCACTTCACTTCAACCCTCCCCTCTCTTCTCTACTCATTCCATCCCTCCCCTCTCTTCTCCACTCACTCCTCTCCACTCCACTTAAAGCCGCTCTTCTCCACTCACTCCTCTCCACTCCTCTTAAAGCCGCTCTTCTCCACTCGACACATCTCCACTTCACTTCAACCATCCCCTCTCTTCTCCACTCACTCCTCTCCACTCCACTTAAAGCCGCTCTTCTCCACTCGACACATCTCCACTTCACTTCAACCCTCCCCTCTCTTCTCCACTCACTCCTCTCCACTCCACTTAAAGCCGCTCTTCTCCACTCGACACATCTCCACTTCACTTCAACCCTCCCCTATCTTCTACACTCACTCCTCTCCGCTCCACTCAAAGGCGCTCTTCTCCACTCGACCCATCTCCACTTCACTTCACTCCATCCCCTCTCTTCTCCACTCACTCCTCTCCACTCCACTCAAAGCCGCTCTTCTCCACTCGACACATCTCCACTTCATTCCATCCCTCCCCTCTCTTCTCCACTCATTCCAACCCTCCCCTCTCTTCTCCACTCACTCCTCTCCACTCCACTTAAAGCCGCTCTTCTCCACTCACTCCTCTCCACTCCACTTAAAGCCGCTCTTCTCCACTCGACACATCTCCACTTCACTTCAACCCTCCCCTCTCTTCTCCACTCACTCCTCTCCACTCCACTTAAAGCCGCTCTTCTCCACTCGACACATCTCCACTTCACTTCAACCCTCCCCTCTCTTCTCCACTCACTCCTCTCCACTCCACTTAAAGCCGCTCTTCTCCACTCGACACATCTCCACTTCACTTCAACCCTCCCCTCTCTTCTCCACTCACTCCTCTCCGCTCCACTCAAAGCCGCTCTTCTCCACTCGACACATCTCCACTTCACTTCACTCCTCCCCTCTCTTCTCCACTCACTCCTCTCCACTCCACTTAAAGCCACTCTTCTCCACTCGACACATCTCCACTTCACTTCAACCCTCCCCTCTCTTCTACACTCACTCCTCTCCACTCCACTTAAAGCCGCTCTTCTCCACTCGACACATCTCCACTTCACTTCACTCCATCCCCTCTCTTCTCCACTCACTCCTCTCCACTCCACTTAAAGCCGCTCTTCTCCATTCGACACATCTCCACTTCACTTCAACCCTCCCCTATCTTCTACACTCACTCCTCTCCGCTCCACTCAAAGCCGCTCTTCTCCACTCGACCCATCTCCACTTCACTTCACTCCATCCCCTCTCTTCTCAACTCACTCCTCTCCACTCCACTCAAAGCCGCTCTTCTCCACTCGACACATCTCCACTTCATTCCATCCCTCCCCTCTCTTCTCCACTCATTCCAACCCTCCCCTCTCTTCTCCACTCACTCCTCTCCACTCCACTTAAAGCCGCTCTTCTCCACTCACTCCTCTCCACTCCACTTAAAGCCGCTCTTCTCCACTCGACACATCTCCACTTCACTTCAACCCTCCCCTCTCTTCTCCACTCACTCCTCTCCACTCCACTTAAAGCCGCTCTTCTCCACTCGACACATCTCCACTTCACTTCAACCCTCCCCTCTCTTCTCCACTCACTCCTCTCCACTCCACTCAAAGCCGCTCTTCTCCACTCGACACATCTCCACTTCACTTCACTCCATCCCTCCCCTCTCTTCTCCACTCACTCCTCTCCACTCCACTCAAAGCCACTCTTCTCCACTCAACAGGAAGGAATATTTATCAATCTTTCATTTTTCTTCTTGGACAACATCCTGATTCCTTCGAAACAATACACGCTATCACGGTTTGGAAAAATTGTAATGGCGGCGAACTGCGTGCGCACAATGCGAGTAAGAGCCTTCCGGTTAGAGGCGTTTAGCATGAGCAGTTTGCACTGCGAAAGCAATGTCTATGATTTTTTACCGATTTTAAATATGAAGACATGTCTTATAATGCAATTCAAGAACTAAATTTTCTTTTGTGTTATATAATATTAGCCTAATTAGCCTAATAAACGGCTAAAACGACGGCGACTTGTCAGTAACTGGCATTACTATATGTCTATATCATGTTGTTATCGCTTAGTTTTAAAGAATGACTTAGTGTTTGTTCGTTTTTTTCGTTAATTAAAACATCAATTCCTAACTTGTTTTTATTTGAAGAATTCAGTTGCAAAGATATATACAAACAATTTAAATCGTGCAGGTGCCCGATTGAAAAGTAGGCCTATTTCTATTCTGTATGATGGCGTTTCGTGTCCATATCACACTTTTAAAATAAAATTATCTAATAATTTACGTTGTCTTAAATCATGGGAATTTATTCTTTTTATTCAGAAATATTTGATATTTTAAAACTTCATTCTAAATTCTACAATAATAGGTACATATCCGAGCGTTCAGATCGACTTACATTGTTTTGATTACGATGATTACGATGATTACTAAAGAAACTGTCGAAATATTAATGGGGATGGGGTTTTTTTTACAGTTACAGACTATTGATATCGTTAAATATTTAATCATATCAATCAATCATATGCTCAAATAATTCATTGAAAGTTACTTACAAAAGGATTTGGGGATATAGATTACGATTATGATAGCACGTCAACAGGATATTGTGGCGGAGAGTTCGTATTATTATATTACATTCTGCCATGACGAATAATTGCTTTTATGGTCAGAAATCGTATCAAATTATGTATTTTAACCAGGTGATAAGCTATATACTACTTTTGTGTAAATTATGGGAAAGCAGTACGCTGACAGTTTCGTTGTTTCCTAAACTTATTAAACTTTATAGCTTATGTGTAAATTATAAGTTAATACTGTTGAAGTACGTTCAGTGCCGAAACATTTGAATCTGCTATTTTCTCTTGACGTATTTATTACTTTATATATTGACTATATATTTAGTCTCGACTATATAATTCAATCAGTTTGAGTATCGCTTCCAAAAACAAAGGTAAAGTCCAGAATCAAGAAACTAAAATATTGACTGCACATCCACATGTCATAAATTGTGTGTCGAATAAAAGCCCCACTGCAAAACCTGCAAGAAAGAGCACTGTGGACTGATTCCGACTGAAAATTCATTTTCATTTGAAAATATAGATATGATTCAATAACATTTATAAGATTTTAGAACCAGTAAATGATAATTATTGAAATTGTGCATTCTTGTTTTTTTAAAATATTTTCCTGTGCTATCGTAACAGACACATGACGCCATAACCTTAGATATTACGGCAATAGACGTTTGTACTTTCTTGTACCAACTTATTAAAAAATATTACCGTGATTGTTGGATCTGATCGTGAATTTCCGTTTTATGATTTAAGAAATATCTTCCAAGGACTAATAATAACCAATAACTATTCCAATTTCTATATTCGCTAAATAATAGTCGCGATTACGGGCTGAGGTGTCGTATTTATGTCTGTGAGTTTATGGACGGTAATAAATGTTACATAACAATAGTGGTGTTTTGGGTAATCCTTTCACAAAGAGTACGTGATCAACACTTGAGCATAATGGTTGTTAAGAAACTTGAATAAATAACAATCTTCAAAAAATTGATTTTGTCCGTAATATCAATGAAGATTTGAAAATAATCCGTTGCCGACGTTCATCGAAAATGTAACCATGACACTTGAATAAAGTCAGGGGCTGCTTAATTTTAGTATGAAAACTTGGAATATAAGCCTATCAAATTTGGAATCAAATTTTAAATTTAAAACAATATTGACCAGGTGACTGTGGCTCGCTTCCTTTGTGCGGCACTGAACTTTCGAGCGACAGTCCAGTAAGTTTCGGTCTTATAAGAAGCAAATCAATATATAGACTCGTGCCAGAAATGTGCCAAAAGTGTTGCAAGAATCGCTGTTTCCCATAAGATCCCATGTTATTCCAGTGTAGCATGGATGATTTTATCTCAATTTTCAAAATATTTAACTGAAAATTGACACGGAAACAGGAAATGTAGTATCTACTCCGCAACACTTACCAACTTTCTGATTTTGGATAGAACGTTATTGAACTAAACGATTACTGAGATATGTCCATTTCAACCCTATACGTCTGCTTACATATTAAATGGTGGCAATGGGGAAGTGACGTTACTGTAAAAATACCCAGTCATTATTTTGCCGTTTTAAAAAACCCTGCTAACAATTAAATCGAAATTTATAAACATAATAATAAGATGTTATAGATTACAAATTTTCGTTCACAGTCACTATCATGAAAATGTTTATACTGCACTAAAATAACATGGGATCTTATGGGAAAACGGCGACACTTATAGCTTATATAATAAATACATTTTCTGATCCTATTCACATTTATCAAATTTGTGAGGAATAATTTTGATTACAGTCGCATGATATTTAATTCTCTATTGGTTATCTAGGAAATGACAGTAATTTGATCAACGTATATAAATATAGGCATACATAGTTGTGAAAACATGGCGATTGATATGGGAAACATTTTTATTTAATGTACATATGCAGGTAAATCGGACGACATAAGTTAAATTGTGCTCAGAAAAATAAATTAATTCTTAAAAAGTATGCACTTCGAGTGCAGATGATTTAAAATCAAGCTAAAAGTTTTACATTGATCAAATCAGAACTTCTACAACTTCTATAACGGGTAGGCCTACGAGTCTGTAAATTATTTAATATTATATTGAAATAATTTCAAGCTGTGATAGTGCAAGTTATCTATAGTTTACATGAATTTACCATGAGTTGACACAATTTAAGACAATCGGTTGAAAAATATTTTTAAAAGTCAAATAACGGTAGGCCATATCATCTTGAATTTTTAATGTTTAGGCCTTATACTTGTATCTTGTTGACAAGTTCACTTCAGCATATTATCGTTCAATTTTATTTTTTAATAGGTTAATATACCACGATATGAATTGAGTCCGACTAATAATTTTGATATTTTTTGACAATTCTAATTTTTATAGGTGTTTTCATCCGACAGTGACTTGTAGTTCGTCATCACTATAATTTAGAGCACCCAGAAGTAGTACAACTGCACAAACTGGACATCAACGAGGTCACAAAGACATTTTCGTAGCAATTTTTCTTTTATTTAGACGTTTTTGTCACATATTTTGACCAAAACATATATCACGTAATGTAAAGGCTATGGAAACCGGAAGTCGCTTACTCGCAAAGCGAAGGGAGGTAACTCTGGCTGGACTTTCGCTTAAGCATTGGAGTAACGTGGAACCATGATACCGTGTATGAGATCTTCTCTAGCCAAATTAAAAATAATTCTCTTATATACTCTGGTACTCAAAACTGGTAATTACCAGTACGAGTGATTACGGGAAATATCCACTCGTCTAAATAATGTTCAGAGCCACTCGCTAAAGCTCGTGGCTGAACATTATTTAGACTCATGGATATTTCCCGTAATCACTCGTACCTCGTTGGTTATTCTCTAAATGTGTTGCCGTTAATTAGAAGAAGATTTTCAAAGACGCGTACCCTCAAACTCGCGAAAGTTCACCAAATAGCAACAAATCTATTATTACGGCCGAACATGGGTATAGGCCTAATCGATTGGGAATGTTGTTGCCAACATTTTGGTGAAGGTTTTGTGAAATTATCGTCATTAGTTTTCGAGCTATTAAGGTCTTAAGTTTTGACTTCAAGGGGAGATAACTCATGAAAGAAGTCGAAAATCCAAAAAGTGGCTCGTTGTTATCTAAGTTGGGTCACAGGCTATCATCCCTGAAAAGTTCATGCGAATCGGCCCAGCGGTTTCTTCAGGAATCTCTGCACACAAAAAAGTACAAAGAATAATAATGAGGAACACGGATAATAACAAAAGGTCTTCCAGACTTTCGTCTTGAAGACCTAAAAAGGCCATTGTAATAACAATAGGTCTTCCAGACATTCGTCTTGAAGACCTAATAATAATAGTCCACTTGTAATGCGCATTTCTTCACGCATAATGCATGCTCGAAGCGCCCAATAATTCAAATAGCACAGCACAGGAGTGAACGATGGAGTTTTATACACTTGATCATGTTGAGAAGGCCTTTTGAAACAGAAAGGTTTTCAAACGTGCTCTAAATGTTGAGTAAGACTTAACAGTTCTGAGTTCATAGGGAAGGTTGTTCAATTACGTGGCTGCGTTGAACTGAACAGATTGTTGGCCATAACTGAAGGTCCTGACTTTCGGTATACACAAAATGTTTTGAGAAGCGGATCTGAGGGATCTTGTTGGTGTGCAGAGCTGGAGAAGTTTACATAGGTAGTCAGGAGCTGTGCCAGTTATGCACTTATAGGTGATACACATAACTTTAAAGGAAATTCTCTGGCGGACACGTAGCTAATGTAACTTCTGTAAAACAGGCGTGATATGGCTAAACTTTTGACAGAGAGTAACTACTCTCGCACAGTTGTTCTGGATGCGTTGTAGTTTTGCAACTAGGACCTGCGGAGCCTCGACAAGTAAACTGATACAATAGTCTAATTTCGACATGACAAGGGACAGAACAAGTATAAAAGATGACTGACTTGTCCTTCAAGATTCAATTTAGGATCAATAATGACTCCCAAATCTTTCATTGATTATGGCAAAGTGATACGACTGCTTCCAACTTGAACAGTATGAATATCACTTCGCGACCGGTTAAGCTTACACTCTGTTTTGTCATCATTGAGTTTGAGTCTGTTTTCGAGCATCCATGACTTGATGTTCTGGCAACATTGTGATGTCTTGATTACAGCTGATGTTGACTTTCCTTGCTCAGGATCAAACATGTTGATGAGCTGCGAGTCATCTGCATATTGATGCCGATTTACCTAGTGAGCATCAATAACTTGACCAAGTTGCGTTGTATACAGTGTAAACAACACTGGACCAAGGACTGAACCTTGAGGAACGCTGCATGTCAGCTCGACCAGATCAGACAGGCAGTCATCAACATATACACGCTGATATCGTTGTGACAGGTAGGATTTGATCCACATCAAAGCATTTCCAGATATAGCAAAATTACATTTGAATCGAGACAAAAGAAGTGTGTGATCAATAGTATCAACAGCGGCACTGAGGTCAAGAAGCACAAGCAAGGCTAACTGTCCACTATCAACGCCGAGTCGCAGATCATTCAGGACTCTGAGGAGAGCTGTTTCTGGGCTATGTCCTTGACGATAGGCAGACTGGAACGGGTCAAAGAGACAATGGGTCTGAATATGTTCTGCAAGTATCTCACTAACTGCTCTTGGACACGGGTCGAACATTTCTAAGATCTTCGCTACTGAGAGATGTTTTTTAGTAGTGGTTTAACTATGGCTTCCTTGAAAGGTGATGGCATAACCCCTGATCGTAGGCTACAGTTCACAATATTCACAAGTGCTGGAGACAAAATATCAACATTGTCCAATAGAAATTTAGTCAGAATTGGATCGAGGATACAGGATGTAGGTTTGGCCTTCTTGATCGACTTCAATAGTTCATCTTCTGTGAAAGGTCTGAATGCTGTAAGATGTTCCTTTGCAGATAGCTCACTGTGGTCCTCGTCACCAACAACACAGTTAACATCTGGAAAAGTTTCTCTGATCCATTCAATCTTATTGTGAAAGAAATCTGAAAATGCTTCTGCAATATCCCTGGAGCTTCCAATGGTTGGAAGAGAACTGTTTCATTCTTTTCCCATTAATGAGAACATTAATTTGTAGAGGGCATTGGAGTCTGCAATACTTTCTTGAATCTTTTTATTCATGTAATCTTGCTTTAAGCGCTTCACTGCTAATGAGACCTGACGGTCTACTTCAAGTCGAGACTAAAGCCATCTCCTTTCAGCAACCCGTCTTCCAGCTTTGGCTTCCTGAATCTCTAGGGTTAATTGCCATGTGGCTTCCAGTCTGTGTGGAATCCGATTCTCCTTCTCAGGAGCATGCATGTCGAGTAACTCCAGCAGAACTCGATTATATGCTCTTGCAAAGTCTTCATTGTTTGATGGTGGATGTCTTACAAGCACAGATTCTTGGACGTCAGACCTGAAAGCATCGCAATCCATTTTCTTTAAGTTCCGACATCGGATAACTTTGACTGAGTGTAGTGGTCTGGTGATGTCTAGTGTTGACATAATTGCTGAATGGTCAGAGAGTTGAAAATCTACTGCCTCAACAGTGGTTATGCAGTTTTCATGTTCTTCACAGTTCTGGGATTTCATAACATTCACCAGGTGCACAGTGTTAGAATTGTTTACATTGTCAAAGTGAACATTAACATTTCCCAAAATTACAAGTCGAGATCAAGGCACAATAGTTCCAAAAACCTTTTGAAAATTCGTCCAAGAATACAGAGTTTGAGAGTTGGTTCTTTCTTGATGGTGGTGGGCGGTACAATGCTTAAAAGGATGTAGCAGTCTGTCAATGGGTAACCAGGAATTCTAGGAATTCAAAGGATGCCACATTAATTTCTGTTCAGGTTGAAACATGTGTAACTTGTAAGATATCTAACCCTACAGTCGTATTACCGGTAGCTATTGTTTCATATGAACCTTCACGTTTCTTGTAATAGTCACGCTCTCAAATCAACAATCTCATCTTTGATTTTACTTATCCTATTTAAGCGAACATCTCCCGCATCTTTTTCTAATACAGAACGCATTATGTTTTATATCATAACCATTACCCCTTTAAAGCACGTAAATGATCTAATGGAATTAGTGCACAGCAGTCTTTTAAAAACTGCAGTGTTGTGCATTGGTATTTTACACATTTTGCTCTTATTACCAGGAGGGCGTTGCACTGTTACCTCTTCTTCGAAATTTTGAATTATAAAAATATAAAATGTTTATTTGAAACAGTCCATTTTATGTTTAGTCCGTGTAATATTGTTACAAATTCATCTGGTACATCCCCTAAATCTAATCTTGAGGACATGATTCCTTCCAATCTGAGTATGTTATATTTATATCTAATTCCCAGTTAATTAGATTCTACAATACAGCTGCATATCGAAAGTTTGTTCACCTACATGTGTGTCTTGGTGCAAATATCATGTAAACTGACGTTCATTGTAACAAACAATGACACTAAATCATCCTATATCCATGTGTAAAATAATCATTCTCAAACGTCTCCTGTGCTCGTCAAGTCAGTTGTACATGTTTATGAAATTTGACATAACGAACAGGAGCGGGTCAAATTTTGAGAATTCAAATTTCATTTATTTTCAAATAAAAGTTTTCATATCGACTAAATGAGAACAATTTCACCACAAATACAGTACACGTGGACATGTGTGATGTATGTTTAAACAAATTGATCACTTAGAGAATACTTCACAGAAGAAATAAAAACGTAGTTTTGAAAAGATTAACCCCTGGTCACTTCAAAGAGCTGCCAAAATCGTAACTGTTTACTGTGAGGTATCAAATTACATTATGTTATGGAAAAGTCAACTGTCTTCTAAACATACAAACATGCAAAGTGAGCCTATTTTTAGCATTGATACGATGCTAGAAAGACATGCAAAATTACATTATATTTGCACTGAAATACACAAGTAGATGGACAAACTTTCGGTAAGCGGCTGTATATGTCAGCCTTTTGGGGATTAGAGGTGCAATACTGTGCTACTATCTTTGGGCCAATTAATGTTTTGAGAGTATTGTTATCAACATCATCCATTCCTCCTATTCTTTAGGGCCATCAGTTATTTCCTTTTGCTCATAATTACCATCTTTATATTGAAACCAATTACTTGTGTTGTCTACCCCATCATCATTAAACATGCTTACAGTATTGTTATCAACTGTTTTTCCGTTTATAACCTCCAAAGGAGATAAACTGAAGGGTATACGTTTTGTTTATTTCCCCAGGCAATTTCCTCAACATCAACTAAATCAGATATTCCTAAATGAGCACTATCGAGGTCATTATGAAGTTGTCATCTTTCATTATTAGTTATTGATTCCTTTAAATGCAAGTGTAGAGTCATGTAACCCATATCTATAGGGTGGTTGTTATATCATGTATTGAAGTTGTCAAAAACTGTTGTATTTTTCATCTCCTACAGGAATAGCTCTCAATATTGTAGAATGCATTTCTCTGAAAATACTTTCTCTTGCATTGATACAATCGAGGTGTACACAACGTTCTTTGTAGGTTACCAAATTAGGTAAAGATTTTACATGATGGATATCTGTAATATTCATTGTAGAATTGCACCTGAAAGCTTAAGCTAGGGTAGTTGGTATAAACATTGATTCATCTCTAACTGTTCAATTACCAATTCACCATTGGCGTAATTAATGAATACTTTACAAACATGAGGTGAACATACACAAATATTAACAACCATCTTGGATAGTGACTTTCTTAATGTATAATTCCTTTGGAACTCGCTGATGTTGCAACATTGAGGGCAGTATAAAATTTCAATCAAAGCTATTGTCAAATTTCCCATTGTATTATCTATAGCTCTAGAAAGTTCAAATCTTTCCCCATTCCTAAGATTAGGGATAGTAAGTTACATTTTATTACTGAAGACCAGGCCATTTTTTAAATTATAAAAATACATGTTTAAATAATAAAATGGCAATCGACCTCAAATATGATATTATCATTTGTGTATTATAATACAGTAAAATATGCCCCTGGGGTGTATATAGTTCTGATACTCCCGGTGGTAAAAAAAATTCCAATTTAGTTGCTAAAGGTTCTAAATTTACTGTAAATTTTCCCGATGCTTTTGAAAACTTTGAGATAACTAAATATAATGAGCAAGAAATATACACCTGGAATAAGAATCCGATGCAGTTTTGGCAAAATTGTGATATGGGTTGCTATGGAATCCTCTTTCAAGGATCATTTATCTTCAAATTTAGGGTCAGCAAAGGTAATATTTACATGGCATGTATATTATCAGGTTCGGAGTATTTTAAGTTTAATACAAGTACCATTCCAACAAGATAAATCATGGGATGCTAATAATAACTTTTATAATGTCAGAGTATACGAATGAATAATGAATTCGGTTTTGATCCTAAGACTGATTGACATTCACATGAGAAAAATAATGGAATGGAGCATATTGTTGTACACAGCAGCAGTTCTGACCATGATCCTAACCATACCTCAAATTTCTCTGATACCTACTCCCCCACAAAATGCTCCTATTCACCACCATCAAAACCTAAACTAAAGTCCAACTTAACAGATGCGTATGCAATGAAGTGTGGTGGATTAAGTAGACATATTAAACATGAATATGAACAATCGGATTAACAGCAAGTTGTGTTCATAAACCAAATTCATCAACTCGGTCAAACCTGTATTCTGGATACATCACATGGATTTACTAAAGCGGGTGTTCAAAGATCGAATGAGTCTGTTAGAACCTATGTCTGGCCATTGTTTGGAGCTCAGGCTCAAACTAGAACCAATATCAAAGCTATAGGAACCTTTTCGATGCTGAGAAACAGTTCACAGCAAATGTAGAAGATGCCATTTCTAAACCAGTCGATATTCCCGCTTCGATTAAAAGATACCAAGATATATTGCAATATTCCAGTTCAAAATTGGATTATGTTTTTGGTAAAGGTTTATATATGGCACCTTGTGATATAACAATACAGGCAGACCAAGTTAAAGGCTACAACAACTAGATTAGCGTTTATGGGACAACACAAAGGTAGAGCAGCCCGAAACTGAAAGGTATCGCTGTTCTATGATGGCCGATAGGGGCCATTTCAATTTCGTCTCAAAATTCAAGCACGAAATCACGAAAATATCACAACAAAATCGCGAAATGCGAAACGATGGCTAAACGAAATCGCGAACTTGACACACGAATCGAGAAATTGACACACGAAATCGCGAAACGTGAAGGAGGGAAATGCCCGCGAAACGAAATCGCGAAGAAGCTAAACGTGCACAAAACGAAATCGGAGCAAAATCGCGAAGCAGCGAATATAACGAAGGAGCAAAGGATACTTGTTTATTCTTAATGCAGATGCACAATCAGTAAATAATGACGTTATCCTTATAAAACGGTTTTTGTTTTATGTTTGTAACGTTTATAGAATGCAATATGAGATCGATACAATAAACAATCGAACTGGTAATACGGACGGATGAATAATCACAGGTTATTGTTAATATCTGGTAGAGAAGCGCTAGTAACCTTAGAACCTGTCAAAATACTACTGCCGCCGACAAATGCTGCACGTTTGCACGTTTTAGTCCACTGACTAAAATCTTCTGACTATCAACCTACTATCAATCTTTATTCCATACTCAAAGACCACAGGCCTAAAATACATACAGTGGAAACCTGATAAGGAAAATATCAGGGGACTTGACTCAAAATGTTTTACTTATTCGGTATTTTACTTATCTAAACTTTTGAAAACCTACAGAAGATAACCATATACATATATTTATATTTCTATAACAACCCTAGCAAAAAGAACGTAAAAGAATTAAGCAAATACATTTGGCAGCTATAAGAAGAAAACTCACACTTCAACATCTAATGGTCAGTGAACGGCCAGGCCAAACCATACTCCAACACAAACAAAAGATGCAGCAAATATCAAACAATTTTCATCATCTGCATACCCGATATGGGAACACTCAATAAACACAATGAATCGGTAAATACCTGTAGGGACAATAATAACCTTTTGCTAAAAACAGTCAAACAGTCAGCAGACAACGAGCCCTAAAACGCAACACTAACATAGAAACATAGAAACCCAAACATACATTGTAGGTACCCAATCAGCAAACTTCATACCTGATGAGGGAGTAATTACATAATCATACCTATTGAGAGAGAAATTACATACTTCATACCTGATGAGGGAGTAAATACATACTTCATAACTATTGAGCAATTACATACTTCGTACATTATAAACGAGTAATTACATACTTCATACGTATTGACAGAGTAATTACATAATCAATACCTGATGAGGGAGTAAGTACATGTTTCGTAACTGATAAGAAAGTAATTACATACTTCATACTAATTGAGAGAGTAATTACATACTTCATACTAATTGAGAGAGTAATTACATGTTTCGTAACTGATAAGAAAGTAATTACATACTTCATACTAATTGAGAGAGTAATTACATACTTCATACTAATTGAGAGAGTAATTACATGTTTCGTAACTGATAAGAAAGTAATTACATACTTCATACTAATTGAGAGAGTAATTACATACTTCATACCAGATGAGGAAGTAATTACATGTTTCTTACCTGATGAGGAAATAATTATATACTTCATACCTATTGAGAGAGTAATTACATACTTGAAATAAAACAGTAATTACATATTTTATACCTATTGAGAGAGTAATGTCATAATTTATACCTAATAAAAAAGGAATTACATACTTCATACGTATTGGGAGAGTAAATACCTACTTCATACATTTTTGAGAGAGTAACAAAATACGTCATACCTGATGAGGGAGTAAGTACATACTTCATACCTGATAAAAGAGTAATTACATACTTCATACCTATCGAGAGAGTAATTACAAACTTCAAACGTATTGAGAGAGTATTTACATACTTTATACCTGATGAGGGAGTAATTACATGTTTCTTACCTAATAATAAAGTAATTACAAAATTTATACTAATTGAGAGGGTTATTACATATATGTCAAACCTGACGAGGGAGTAATTATATACTTCGCACCTGATGAGGAAGTAATTATATACTTCATACCTATTGAGAGAGTAATTACATACCTCATACCGGATAAAAGAGTAATTACATACCTGAAAAAAACAGTAATTAGATACTTTATACCTGATGAGAGAGTAATGTCATACTTTATACCTTATAAAAAAGTAATTACATACTTCATACGTATTGGGAGAGTAAATACCTACTTCATACATTTTTGAGAGAGTAACAAAATACGTCATACCTGATATGGGAGTAATTACATACTTCATACCTGATAAAAGAGTAATTACATACTTCATACCCATTGAGAGTTAAATTACATTCGTCATACCTGCTAAAAGATTAATTACATACTACATACCTGATAAAACAGTAATTGCATACTTTATACCTATTGAGAGAGTAATAAATCCCTCATCGGGTATGAATTATGTAATTACCTCTCAATAGGTATGATGTATGTAATTACTCCTTTATTAGGTATGAATCGAAGTATGTAATTACTCTTTTATCAGGTATGTAGTATGTAATTACTCTTTTATCAGGTATGAAGTATGTACTTACTCCATCCCTCCCTCATACTTACCTGATGAGAGAGTCAATAATACTGCATAGTTGATGATGGGGTAATTGCAAACTTCATTCCTGATGAGAGAGTAATTGCATAATTCATACCTACTTAGATAGTAGTTTCAAACTCCATATCTGATGAAGGAATACTTAAATACTTCATACCTATTGAGAGATTAATTACATACTTCATAATTGATAAGAGAGTAATTTCATAATTCATATCAATTTGGACATTTGTTATTTTGAGACCTTATGATGAGTACTTTCTTTGGAAAATGTTCGTTTGTTAACTTATATTTAATAGCTGAAGTAGAGATATCATTTATTAAGGACAATAAATGCCAAACATGTATCAGTCATAGTTAACGTGAGACAAGCCATAGAGAATTGTCATTGTTCGAAAATCGCCATTTTCATCAAAGTGCATTGGATCACAACTGCTTCACTAACTAAGCTTTTCACATTATATATGCACCTTCCTATGCACAATTTCAAGAAGAACAACTTTTCTCTTGAACCCTTTCATCAAAAAGTTGATAGTTAAGCTTCAAACATTACAAACGTTGACTAAGGGTCCAAATTTTAGTACTTTTGAGTGTTTTCTTTATTATTCATCAAAGCAATGCATTACTTATGTATGCAATCTAAATGATGATTACATCTACGTAAATGGAAATTAAAGGACAATATTTTATATGTATACCTTAGTATGAAAATATTAACGATTTTGTCTTAATCGTGAGAAAGTGAATGTAGGGGTCCATTAATAAGCGATTGTTCCATGTTTAGAGGGTCATTGGGGCCTTTGGGGAATTGTTGTAAAAAAAAGTACTGAAGATAGAGACAATGTTTGATAGCTCGTTTTGGAGCAGAGAAAGCGATGAATAGCCGAGAGTCCATCATGGAGTTCAATGTCAAGCAGAGGTCTTGAAGACCGAAGTATTGAGTGTCAATCATAGTTTTTATTTATTTTTATTTTGTATTCACATTTACGTCTGTCCCAAGGTTTTATGTCAGTTCTCTTACCATGATGAATCATATTTAAAAAATTAATGCTCCTTTGATGCCATCAATCATACAACTGCCTGTCACTGGCATCCATGTACCTGCCTTGACTGCACTGTTGGAAGTTTAATTGAGAAAATCAACTTCAGTTTGGTAGCATACTTTGTCTGTAAATTTTGCTGTCCAATATGTTACCATGAATAAAACACACGTAACTACTACTTATAAAAACAGTAGTAATTCCAAACAAGAAGACATGGTCATCAACATCCCCCGCCAAGAAATTGGAAAAAAGGCAATAATTCGAAATAATTGTGCATTACTCATTTTCGAACTCCATCAAGGCATTCATGCCTTCAAGCAGCACATCAAATTTGGTAACCCTATCTTAATGGTTTCTAAGAAAAGCTGTCCCCTTTATCTCGGACGGACGGACGAACGGACGGAGCCCAAACCTATACCCCCTTTCCACTTCGTGGCGGGGGGTAATAATAGCAAATTAAGGCATCAGTCAAGTGAGTGGTTGTTATGGTTAAAAGTGGGAGCAACCATTGTTTCAGAACTGATAAATGGGATATAGTCAAATTTGTTCAGTTCTGTTGCTGTTCAAACTGGTAACAGATTGGACATAAGCGGTAACAAGTCACTGCTTTTTACTCAAAGTGAGGCTAAATTCTTTATAATGTTCCCTTACTAACATATTTCCGTGATATTCTTAAAAGTGTTTCATATCTGGACGTACACTTCGGTAAAACAATGAGTATATTTGATGATAATTATTTTGGTAATACTTTTCACATAATGAAGTAACAGTTTTGACATTTTTTTTATATTGCAGCACATAATTGACCAAAAATAAAATGTTATCAAATGTTGTTGTTCTAAAACAATTAAGAGTTTGTTAGAGTTTAAAACATTATCATTGTACATAGACATTTTGAAAATCGATATAAGATTGGAAATAGCTTATGATCCACTACGTATTTATTCTCTTGACAATGATGCAATTGTTTTTCTTCGTAAAGTTTCGTTAAGCAATGAGTATATTGGATGCTATAATATTAGGGGTAACAGTTGTCAAAAGTGTTTTCAATTATTTTCATAATTATACCAATGTGTTTATCCTTTTTCTTCATCATAATAATTAAAACAAAGTGTTCTTGTAGCATATTTCACACTGTACTGTCTCAAATAGCTTTTCCAAATTCTTATATCATATGAAATGTTTAATGAGCCTGCTACCACTTACATAGTCCTGACGGACTAGTGTCAAAGCTGTTACCACTATTTGTTATATGAGCATGCAAGTTTAAGGAAGTGTTTAATGCCCAAAAGAGTTGCAAACAGATAGCTGCAGTGATATTCTGAGGACCAATTACAACATTTTCCATCAATGTCAATACTGTTACGGTAATGGTTAAACGTCATCAAGAAATATTGGAGAATTCATTTATGTAATTTTCAGGCAAATACAGTGTAAATTTTCCATTCTGTTACTACCCTTCTCCAAACTGTTACTGGCGAAGGTCACTAGTGTTAACTGAAACAACTATGACTGTTAAATCAAAAATAATTTTATTTGATTTAGTTTTTACATAGCCTTGACAAGCCGACAACACTTACGTTATTTAACGTAGTGATTAAGAACGTAGCTTAACATAGGTAACTGTACTTAAGCCTAGTAATCCGTAGTAACCCTTGGTTATGAAACGTTGTTTGACGTAGTTGCGAAACGATTCACAAAGTTCCATCAAGTTAGCGGTTTTCTGGCCACGTTCAGTAAACTAGGTTAAACTACGCAAATTAACGCAAGTGTGAATCCCCCCATAACGGAAGATGTTAAGCAGTTAATTAAAATAAAGCAAATAAATCTGAATGTGCTTCTTGCTGAGTTCAGGCACTGTTAAAATATTTTGTAAAGCATTTCCTATTTTGAAGCTACTACCCAAATTTATATGCATGTTTCACTACACAAATCTGACCTAGTGAATAAAATGATATTTTTTTTTTTTTTTAAAACGACTAAGAAAAGTGTTAACAGAACTGACATAGTCACAACCAATTATTAATGTACTCGTTAATTGAGCATTGATTAAGCAAGATTAAGCATGCATTTTTCATATTTGTGAACTAGGAGATTTATTTTGTTATTCTTTACTAAAAGAAATCAGAAGTGAGATTAAATGTTATTTGAAATTTCTCTCCTTTACACTTTTTGGAAAATGACTCACATATATATAGTACTTAAATCTTCTTAGATATCATATATATACTTATATTGTATGACAAAACAAGAGTTTATGTCAATGATACACGCATACATGCTTGTAATAAAATCAATACAAATGTCAGATGTGGGAAAGTGATAAAGGTTGATATCAGAGGGTCTGCTGATTAAGCTACGTAAGAGATAGAATGATAGTTGTTGTGCATGTTGACATGTTCTCCACAACGCTTATGTAATTATGAGTACAACAACACTTACACCTACCTTTACTGGATGTCGACAGAATAGCAAGTCCTACTACAAGAAAAGTAAGAAAAGCTTTCGTTGTCAAATCAAGATTAAACTTTTTAAAATATATGTTTTGGGGATTTTTCAAGTTGTTCCTCCAATGCAAATTAAACGCGTTACGTCAAATTTGTAAAAAAAAATAATTATCATCTCATCTTTAGTGAAATGTTTCATTCATACAATACAGAAAATCATCATTGTTACCCCGTTCACATTAGATGAACATTTTCAAACTTATATCATTTATTATTTGTAGCCTGACGAGCTGCAGAGCTGAAGGCTCTATTATCTTATGAGTACAGGAACAGCTTTGTCACTTTTAAAAGAACAACAATCGTGGAAAAGGCATAACTCACATGTATATTTGCAAGGAAGCGTTTGAATGACACAAACACTCACGTGTGTAGGAATACATACATGAAAATATACTTTTACGTGAACTGCAGAGCTAGCGTTTATATACTCCTGGTGTAAATTTACTGACGTATGCTATTGCGTTTATAGCTACATAATACATACCAGGAGCAGATATACACACGTGTGTATTATAAGGCTGCATGTAAATGGGGTACAAGATGAATTTTACATGTATTTCAACTTCTGAAATACAATAATAAATGATTGTATTTCCAATATTTTCGACTGTAGTTAAACAATGTGAAAGTCATCAGTGGAACATCTATTACGAGAGTGTTCGATATTTGGAGGGACATCTTACCCAACACAACAAAGTGCTCGATATTTGGAGGGACAACTTACCCAACACAAGAAAGTGCTCGATATTTGGAGGGACAACTTACCCAACACAAGAAAGTGCTCGATATTTGAACGGACAACATACACAACACAAGAAAGTGCTCGATATTTGGAGGGACAACTTACCCAACACAAGAAAGTGCTCGATATTTGGAGGGACAACTTACCCAACACAAGAAAGTGCTCGATTTTTGGAGGGACAACTTACCCATTGCAAGAAAGTGCTCGATATTTGGAGGGACAACTTACCCATTACAAGAAAGTGCTCGATATTTGGAGGGACAGCTTACCCAACACATGAGAGTGCTCGATATTTGGAGGGAAAACTTACCCATTACAAGAAAGTGCTCGATATTTGGAGGGACATCTTACTCAACACAAGAAAGTGCTCGATATTTGGAGTGACAACTTACCCATTACAAGAAAGTGCTCGATATTTGGAGGGACAACTTACCCATTACAAGAAAGTGCTTGATATTTGGAGGGACAGCTTACCCATTACAAAAAAGTGCTCGATTTTTGGAGGGACAATTTACACATTACAAGAAAGTACTCGATATTTGGAGGGACAACTTATCCAACACAAGAAAGTGCTCGATATTTGGAGGGACAACTTACCCATTACAAGAAAGTGCTCGATGTTTGGAGGGACAACTTACCCATTACAAGAAAGTGGTCGATGTTGGAGGGACAACTTACCCATTACAAGAAAGTGCTTGATATTTGGACGGATAACTTACCCAACACAAGCTGTAAACCGCTTTCATACAATCCTTTCATATCAGCGGGACAAATGGCGGACTGTTGGGCGAGACAAGAAGACAGTGCCACTAGATTCCAGAATCCTGAAGAGAAACAATCAACGCCCGGCGGAGTAATCTTGTAAGCAGATTTCTGTGTGAAATGCTCGACTTTTGCTGATGAATGTTTCGTGGACGGAGAGTGGTGCTTGTCACGCAATCATCAATGCAGATAATCAAAGAAGCATATACGAGATGAAGCTCGCCAGGCCAAATACAACATTTGCTTTAATCAAGCTTGACGAGGTTTGACAGGGCTTATGCGTACATAGTTTGAACATTTTGAGACACGGAAAATGAGTTGTTATGTTCCTTGCGATGTACAAGTTTCCCCTTTGAAAAAATTTTGCATGTTTGTTTTCCTATGCAAGTTTAACTTTTCCTAGATTTTGTCAATTATCTGATACGATTAACTACATATATAGAGAAACTCTGACGATTGATTTGCATTTTATGTAAAAAGGAAACTCGTCAGTAAATGGTAAATTTGCTTGTGTCTTCACGCCATCTTTATGAAAGGGAGGTTACTTGTGAATGCTTAACCCAAGTGGACAAACGTATAATGAAATTGAGAGAAAGAGAATTATCACATAATATGTTTAAACTATATGGTCACATATATGAAAAAGAAGTTGAAGCTGAAATAAGCTTGGCTAACGTTTACAATAGATACATTATGTACCTACTTCTTCATGCCTTTTATTCATTAACTGATACACAGTACATATCACTATGATGTCACACAGGAACCTATGACGTCATAATGAACTTTGACAACAATAGATTTATATGATATAAACATGATCATGTTTTGCCATTTGATTTTGGCGCATATTTTTTTATGAAACACGAATTTTAAATCATTGCCATTGTTGTAATTGAGTTAATGTATCCGGACAATTTGTCTTTATCACATTTATCTAAATGTTCCCAGAGAGGGATAGTACCATTTGGGGGTTGATTAATAGTTAATGTGGGATCAATGTAGGTTCTTTCTACTTTTTGATGTTTGTTCTGTTTTCCAGATTTACTTCTCATTACACCCAGAACACCTATATACACCAGTATATATATACATTTTATATGAGATAGTTGATAGATAAACTTTTACTTTTCATGATTTAACTATACTATTTTCTACTTTGATGGTTGTTATTATTCACAACAGAAGGGGGGTTGGGCACCAAAGTTACGCCAACCTACGCAAATATCTTATGAGAAAGTAGGAAGTAGACGGCAAACAAAAGACACGTAGAACATATGTGAACAAGATTTTTGATGATTGTTTTGCCATATTAGATTGTTCGGATAAAACTATACGAGAAATTCACAATATTCTAAACTCTCTAAATTCATTGATGTCTTTACTATGGAGAAGAGTACAGGTGGACTTAATTTCCTGGATGTAAAAGGGAAATTAAATTCTGAAAGCATTATAAACACAGATATGTTTTACAAAAGTACGGATACACATCAATATTTGGATTTTAGACACACAAAACGAAATATCCCATACTCACTGGTAGGGAACATGGTTACAGTGAGGGTGGAGTATTTGTGATTATAGCGACAGAGTCCTTGTGATATGTACATTTGTAACAGAGTCTTTGTTATTTTCACAGAGTCTTTGCATTGTACAGGGTTTTAGCAATATGACATGATGAAATGAAAATAAAAGCTTTAGTTTCTGGTATTTTAGATTATAACTTGCCAGATCAAGACATAATGATATCTTATAACATTTGTATTCTCTTTGTTCTCTTTGACAAACAAATCTAATGTGTAGTTTTAACTAAATCCCAAACTGTAATTAAAGTCAATTTCATGAGAAATATGAGAAAATCAGTAATAACAATAACATACAGCAATAGAAAAATATAACGTGAATATCCAGCAAGATTACCAGAAAAAATCCATTACAAGAATGTATGCTAAAATAAACAAACATATTTCATAAAGTATTTATCGCTGGTAAAGGAGAATTTGTGATGGCAATATGATGGTAACGGAAATTATTTTTATTTTCAAATAGGAAAAATCAATAAATGGCATGCATTGTTTATCAACATTTTGTTGGCCAATGCCTCATGTAATATCCATCTGAACAAGTGTTTATATTGCCATACCCCTCACTGAATGAAAATATTGAATTCGGGCACAAATAATAAGTATAAAGCATACCAATATATATTACAAAATGCCCTACTTGACAAAGCCCACATTTTTTATACATTTACAAGAACGTGAACTCACAAACAATTATTTCCAGAAATAGTTTTGGACACTATCATAATGCCAATGTTGTTGATATCGATGATGTGATAGAAGTATAGGATATATGTTTTTATGCTACCCTTTATTGTCATCTACACAGACGGGGTATAAGAAATGATAGCATACTTTCAACAGTCAAACATTCGATTTTGAACGTATGTGATGAAGATATATCTCGTAAAGAGAAATAAAAACTTTCATTCATGATAGTACAGTTCAACCACACATGGGGTGCTGAAACTGCTTTTTCAAGGGGTTTTCTTTTAACATAGTGTTAGGTATTTACGTTAAATTTTTATGAACCATGGATATCATGTTAGTACAATATAATGTCGTCATAATGTTCCCTCTATGACTTTAAAATCGATGACGCATCATCGCTGCATGATATCATAAAACAAGCCAGAAAGCCACATGCCATGTAATTTCCTATCTCACTATCTCACAGGAGATTTCAAAACGAAGATTCCAATTACTTTTTTTACAAATGAAGCCGGGTTAGTTGGCTTTAAGAGAAATGATGTACATGTCACTATGTTTCAGTTGTTACTATCCATCTTGAATTAAAATATGTTGCATGTTTGTTAGTATACAGTTTTGTTGTTCCTTGGTGAAGAATGGTCAGACCCTTGTAGTTTTGTTTATAAACCGCGTCTAGACAAGCACATATGTAATTCAGGTGGTGTAGAAAGATGTTAGATCAAATGAAAAATTAGTATTTCCCGTTTAAACAAAATAAATTTGTTTTAGAGGTATCTCGGCTATTATTTGTGACTTATTTTTTATAAGAGTAATACATAATGCATGTTTGTCGTGTGACATCAGTAAGGCTGATTTGTAAAACAGTTGGTTTGGTAAACGCAATGCATGTTTGTCTGACATCAGTAAGGCTGAGGTGTGAAATAGTTTCCTTGATCGTCCGTACGTATGTGTGGAATGTGACATCAGTAAGGTTGATTTGTAAAATAGTTGGTTTGGAAAAACGTAATGCTTGTTTATGTTATGTGTCATTAGTAAGTTTGATGCAGGAAACAGTTGCTTTGTTTATGCGTATGCACGTTTAATTGTTACATTGATAGGGCTGATGTTGCAGACAAATGTTTTGATACTACCTTCGTATGTGTGTGTATTATACATCAGTAAGGCGTTGTGTAACAGTTCTTTTGATAATGCACATGCATGTGTGTCGTGTGACTTCCGTATTAAGGCTGTGTCGAACAGTTCCTTTGATAATGCACATGCATGGTGGAAAGTGGCAAGGCGATGGTGGAGAGTGGCATGGCAATGGTGGAGAGTGGCAAGGCGATGGTGGAGAGTGGCAAGGCGATGGTGGAGAGTGGCAAGGCGATGGTGGAGAGTGGCAAGGCGATGGTGGAGAGTGGCAAGGAGATGGTGGAGAGTGGCAAGGAGATTGTGGAGAGTGGCAAGGCGATGGTGGAGAGTGGCAAGGCGATGGTGGAGAGTGGCAAGGAGATGGTGGAGAGTGGCAAGGAGATGGTGGAGAGTGGCAAGGAGATTGTGGAGAGTGGCAAGGCGATGGTGGAGAGTGGCAAGGAGATGGTGGAGAGTGGCAAGGCGATGGTGGAGAGTGGCAAGGAGATGGTGGAGAGTGGCAAGGCGATTGTGGAAAGTTTCTGGGTTTTTGAAGCATTTTTCGATATTCAGTCGCTGATTTTAGATTTGTTCTTTTCCAAATCCCTTTGAGTGGTAGTGTATTTTATAGGCTACAATGTTTTGACATTTCAAAAATAAAAACGATCATGCATTTTGTTTTTATTATGAACGCCATTATTATTTTTTTTAAATTTGTGCGTGAGTTTGTGTTTGAAGAGGCCTATAGTTTGGGTCTACTGCGTCCATATTTCTCATGGTGACTTTTTTTTTATTATTGATAATAGAATAATTGCATTCTAACTAAGAAAATTACATAACATTTTTACTGGCTTACATCTTTTAGATTCAGTGTACATTCATTAGATATAGCATTGCATGCGCTTTACTTAAACACACCAGACTCATTTTTCATTTTCAAAAGGCATAATTATGCATAACATTTACATAAGTTGAGAACATCAGATTTAGAAACTGTATTTTTCTCACGTAAATTTGCCTTGTTGTTTCTTCTTTTACCACCATCGTGCGCCGATGCACATGGTATGGACTTTTTTTCACTTTAAGGTGTATTTGCCTTTATGGCATCTGGATATGGTTATTTTCGCTTGCTGAATGTTTTCTACCCCATTTGTTGGGCTGTATTATCACTTTAAAGAGCCATCAAGGATGTTAGTGTTTCAAATAAAACAAATTTTTGGGAAAATAAACGTCAATCGCCAGAGATTTTTTTTATCTACAAGATAACATGTGTTAAATATTTTTCATATTACGACAATGTAAAGAAATTTGGTTTCAAAGAGAAGTATTCCTTCAAGTAGCGCGCTAAGCGTATATGACGTCATATAAACAGAATCCCCTTTATTGCGTAAAACGTACTACACAACAGCAAACGCATGAAAGCTCGTCTCTAGCGCAAGTCGCCATAACAACCCATGTGTTGCACCCCTGCACGTGCTTCTCTTGCAAGTTACCCTTGTCATACATTACTGAATGTGACGATTGCTTTATAAACAATGTTTCTAGATGTCCTGAGAATATACAAATTATGGCCTGTTTTTATGTACTTCTTATTGAGATAAGCCCGGCAAATGATGACAAATTTTTACTCTCATTAATTATCAAATTCAAGCAAAATACCTAGTTGGGTAAAACAATTATTCCAATATCTGTAGAAAATACATCATTAAATGAAATGGTAAATAAATAACCGCCAAAAATTATATATTTCAATTTCTTTCATTGCTCATAAACTTTGTTATTCTTTCGTGTCTTTGTATACAGAGTGTGAGTTAGCCCACAATGCTCTGCGCTTGAAAGAAATAGACTGAATCTATATTTAGACTAGAAAACACCTTTACTAATTAGTGCAATTTCTCGGCTTATTTTGGGTCGAACAAATTTGGGAAAAATTAAGTGTATATATTTCACGGAGATAGATTTTTGACAATTTTCTTAAATGTTCATCAACATCCTTGATGGCTCTTTAATGTGTTTCTTTCCCCCCATGTACCAATCGCACTACTTTGTCTGGCTCTTTGGCTGGGTAGTAACGCGTCTAGACTGGCTGTCGACTCGTTTCTATTTTTAGCTCTTGCGTCACCTTACATCTCTCCTCGGAGATTTGTTTGTTTACGTTTTTTATAGATGCTTTCTTCATCTCACACCTGTTTGGTAACACTTGCTTGTGTGTTGGTTGTTTACGTTTATGTATGTTCTTTTCTGCTACAATTTTAAATAATTGTGTCTGATTTTAAACATTTTGTTTTATTGTTTTAACATTTTATTTTACCATTTACTAATGTTTTACATTAGTCTTTCTTTTCACTGCCTTTTCTAAGCTTGTGCTAATTGGTAAAATAATGTTGTATAACAAACAGAGTAACTTTTGTTTGTTTTTATTTATTTTTTAACATTAAGGGAGCTTTGGGTCCCCCCTTTTGTGACATTTTGTGTATGGCATTGTTTATGTTTTAACAGTTTCAATATCTCTATGAGAGTGTACTGCATTGATTGCAGAGTACAGAAGTCGGCGAAGAACCCGCACCCTCTCTGCCCTGACTGTGTAGAGATACAGTGCGACGTGACGTCTAAGTGTCACTTCTGTCAACTTTTGTCACTTGTGGACTTCAAAGATTCATCGCAGCTCCACGTAAGCGTTTCACTCAATGCCGTATAAGGAACATGACGGATAAGGGTAACTCGAACTCTACACATGGGGACGGACATTGATATCCCTGTGTTTGACCCACCCCCGATGGTTCAACAGAAGAGAACCTCCTTTGGTCCAACACCAGAGGAGGTAGAGCAGAGCATTAATCACGGCGCCCCTCAGATTGACCCCAACCTCATCCAGTCTTTGGTCAATCAACAGTTCACTATGTTGATGGAGGTACGTGCTGCACAGGAGTCAACACCAGTCTAAGGGGCCTGCAGAGTCTAGCTGTAAGGACAAACAGGGGGACCAGCGCCGTGATGAGGGCCCCCCTATTGGGTATCATCGTGAGGACCAACGACATGAGGACAGAAGGCCTCCTCAGGACTCTAGAGTCTTCTGTGGACGCTCTGATAAGGGCGTTGGTCGGGACGAACGTCGTTCTGATGATCATCAAGCACGACTGGACCCTGCCGCCTCCAGGCGTCCACATGTCAGATATACCTGTAGGCGGGAGACTGGGAGTCTTCTGGTCCAATTGGACAATCCTGGAAGACCCCTTTGTAATCAGCATCCTTCAGACCGGCTACAAGTTACCAATAGTGAGTACTCGCCGACTGCTGCAGCTGTCCAACAACATAGACATTCTCCTGGACAAGTGTGCCATAGAGATTGTGACAGACCCCAAGAACACCCCAGGGTTCTACTCTCCCATCTTCCTCGTCCCCAAAAAGAACTCTACGAAGATACGGATGATCCACAACCTAGCGCTGTTCAATTACCTCTACATGCCGGAGCATGGACCAGCTGCGCTCCGAGCCTTCCTGCAACGACTGGCTGAGGCTTTTCACACGCATCACAACGTCGATCGTGCGATTTCTACATATCCATGGGATCGAGTTTGACCCCTACATAGACGACTGCCTGATGAGCCACGAGGCACGAGGCACCTCTCGTGCTACGCAGACAGTCACAGTTCGCACGCGATCTCCTTTACCAACTGGGATGGATTGTGGCAACTATCCCTTCTCAAAGTCTGACATTTATCGGGGGGCTTTTCCTCACAGACTTGGACCTGGTGAAAGTCCCTCCGGACAGGTGGACCAAGATTCAGGGCTTCACAAGGAGATGTCTAGTTGACAACATGACGCTCAGGGAGTGGCAGTCCCTGTTCTCTTCTTCTCTCCACAGCTCAATACCTCACCTCCAGGGGGCGCCTGATGCTTCGGCCCTTCAAAGATTCCTTGCTCACTCATTCAGCGGGACGACGTGCAGTTTAAGTTTACTCTCCCCATAGGTCTTCACCGCTACCTGTGCTGGTGGACGACCCGGTCGAATGTCTGCGTTGGCGCCTCCTTAACAGAGTTCCCCCAAGACTTCCAGTTGATTTTGGATGCGTCTCACCAGGGCACTCATCTGGAGGACAGGAGGGCAGCAGGGCTGTGGTCAGACGCACAAAGCCGTTGGCACAGCAACAATTTAGAGTTGAAGGCAGTGATTCTAGCAATCACTCATTGGCGGCCGGTTCTTTGGAACTCTCGTCTTCTAGAAGCTTCAGACAATTCGACAGTGATCTGGTTGGTGAAGAACCAGGGCACGACAGGCTCAAAGAGACTGCTAGATCAGACATTTAAGCTTTTCGAGTTGCCAGAAATGAACCAGATTCAGATCAGGGACCCAGAGCAGTTTCATCTGTCCGCCTGGGTCATTTGCAGAAAGCCTTAAAGTGGAAAGGATATTCTTCGCGTGTGACTAGCGCCATCTCGAAGGCCCACAGAGTATCGACTAGATCTATCATGATATGATGACAAGTGGTTATCGTTTGAGCAGTTTTGCACCTCGCGTTCAAGGGACTCTATGGGTGCCTCTCCGCAATTCATGGCAGAGTTCCTTTTACATCTTCGTAATATGAGACATTTAATGGGAGGCACCATTTCAACTCTCAACTCTCAACTCTCAACTCCGTTTTGGCCGTTAAGACAGACAAAGTTCTCTAAAACCCCAGAACTCATCGCGATGCTGAAGTCGTTCAAGTTGGAGGACCAGAAACAGAAATTCTGTCCTTTGACTTGGGACCTCAATCTGGTCCTTCGTCATCTTCGAGGTTCTCCTTATGAACCTCTAAATGAGGCCTCCTTTGAGGATTTGACTAAAATAACTGCGTTCCTCATCTCTTTGGCTACAGCTGCCAGAGTGAGTGAGATCAATGCCCTTGATTTGACGAGGGTACGTTTTGAAACTTCACATCATTGTACTTGGGGTTGTTCTGGAACTTTGTGGCAAAGTACCAGCTTCTAGGGGAACCACATTTTACTATACCTCCTCTTTCGTTGATCGTACACGACTCAGAGAGGGAGGAGCTCTCTCTGTGTCCTGTGAGAGTACTTCGAGAGTACATTCGGTGTTCGGCGAGTAGGCAGAAGACTCATAAAAGGCTATTCATACCCTTTTCAGCTGCAGCCAATGGTGAAGTCAACAGAAACATCCTTGCACTGTGGCCCCGACAAACAATTTTGGCAGCTTATGATGCTGAGGGTTTACTTCACCCGGCGGCTAATAACCCCCATGAAATCCGGGCTTTGGCCTCTACTATGGCTCTGCATATAAATGTATCTGTGCCACAGATCATGGAGGGATGTTTCTGGCGATCCACTACGGTGTCTGCCAGTCATTATTTGCGAGATCTGGCATATGAGGACGTGCAGGGATTGTAATCATTTGGACCGTTGTTCGTGGCTCAACAGCTCACCCGACCACGGCTGCACTAGGTAATTATCATTACCTTACCCTCGCTTTAGCCTTCAGGTCTTCCTTGTTGTATTAGGATGTTCCTATAAGTGGTCTGACTTATGTTATGCTTCTCCTTACAGGAGTAGGTTGTCATGTCTTGCCTCCTCTGGTGGGAGGGTCCTCGTCTCGACCTGCCCGCCTTCCGTTACTGTCGGATCAACATGCAATATCTGAAGTGGGGTTAGTATTAAAAATTTATTAAAATCTAGATATTTTAGATATTTAAAAATACTTACCCCACTTCTAGGATTCAGCCCGCCCAGCGAAGATCGCCTCCTCCCCACAGACGTTCTCTTCTCGGACCGTAGTCAGGAAACATGATTACGTCACGTCACGTTCCGGTGCGGGTCGTTGTATCCTGTCTTCGTGTCATTCACACTACTACTTCGTAAGGACAAGGATTCAACCCTTTCCAATCTCTTATAGGAAGTACAAGGTAATATGCAATATCTGGAGTGGGGTAAGTATTTTTAAATATCTAAAATATTTAGATTTTAATCAAATTGGTGAAACAACACAACCCTTTGGGGTGCCAGTAGAAGTACTTACAGTTGGAGATTAACAATATTGACTTGTACAAATTGCTGTCTGTTAAGAAGGAGGAATTTATCCATTTAATGATTAAAGAGTTCACATTCATATGAGAAAGTTTATCAATTAACAGATGAGGTTGAATGGTATTGAAGGCAGATGAAAAATCAACAAACATTTTCGGACATACGAACTATAACTTTCCAAGTGCTTATAGATGCTATTTAAGAGTGTTGTTGTTCCATCATCAACTCCACGTCGTGCTCTATAAGCAAATTGAAATAGGTCTAAACCGTTAATCACATCACAAGCCCATAACAATTCGTTCTAGACATTTCATAGCCACAGACGTAAGAGCCACTGGTCTGTAGTCGTTGTTAACAGAGGGTTTTTCTTTTTTGGCAAAGGGATTATTTTTGACATTTTCCAAAGAATGGGGACTTGATGGGAATTCAATGATTCTTGATAAATCTTTTGAAATATATCAGCCAGATGGACTCTACACTCTTTAAGAACTAGCAAGCAAGGTATCGTGTCCAGCGGCTTTGTGTGAATTAATCTTAGAAAATGAATTGATCACATCATATGTTGAAATATTTAACACTTCACATGGTGGGAGTGATTCCAATACCCTTTTTCTTCCTTCTAAAAAATTACCACTATCAAATCTAGAGTAGAATGAATTTAACTCATGTGCAAACAATAGATCATCACTAGTTTCCAACTTACAAGATTTACTGTTTGATCCAATAATAGTTTTGATGCCATTCCAAGCATTGCTCAAATTGTTAACAGAAAATTGTCTTTCAACCTTTGCTTTATAATCTTCCTTACATTTTCTTGTCAAATCATTTATTTATTTCTGAATCTCTTTAACCGTAACTTTGTCTACAGCACAAAACGCCCTTTCCTTTTCATTCAACACTGTTTTGAACTCTTTATTAACCCATTGCTTGTTATTTGGGAATAATTTAACACATTTAATAGGTACAAGTTTTTCTACACAGAAATTCATATAACCAGTTACAGATTTTGTGAGCTCATCTAAGTTGTTACATCTGTTTTCAAATATATCCCAATTAGTACAATCA
This sequence comes from Gibbula magus, assembly GCA_936450465.1. Taxonomy (NCBI): domain Eukaryota; kingdom Metazoa; phylum Mollusca; class Gastropoda; order Trochida; family Trochidae; genus Gibbula; species Gibbula magus. The sequence goes on along the minus strand of OW388304.1, from coordinate 45,830,128 downwards.
AAACAACCTTTGATTGATCAATACACTCTCTTGTCCATGACTTTACATATTTCACAACACGTTTTTCTGACTTTTCTGTTTTTGGCGATATAATGGCACTAAGTAGACTGTATTATGGTCAGACGTTCCCAAAGGGGCCTTGGCAAAGGATGTGTATGCATCTTTCACACTCCCATATTTTCCTTGATCTTGTTGGGCACCTCACATACTGTTTATAAGTTGGCAGAACGTGTTCAAATCACATGAGTTAAAATCGCCGAGGATTAATTTTGGTGCCTCTGATGAAAGATCGTTGAGTTCGTCCATGGTAGTGTGGATATGGTCAGCAGCTTTCTTTACGCTAGCATCTGGAGGGATTAACAGTTGTTAAACAAAAATCCGATTTTTGCGGAAGGTCATATAGTTTTAGAGAAATAGATAACAGCTCAATGTCCTTATTACAAATTGTTTCTCTTACCACGTGCTGACTGCACCAACGTTCATTTACATACATACAAACACCACAACCAATACTTTTTCCTGTCTTTGCCGCATCCCTGTCCAGTCGAATCGGAGTTCCAAAACCGCTCAGCTCCAAACTTGAGTTGTCAACAGTGTCATTTAGCCATGTCTCCATAAAACATAAGAGGCAACTCTCGCGGAATTCATACATATTTTGTACACACGCTTCAAGTTCTGTCACTTGGCGACGTAACGATCTGACATTAGACAGAATGATCGTTGGGAGAGCTGGTCTGTACTTCCGTCTTCTCACCTTCTGCCTAAGTCCACCTCTTCTTCCTCGTTTTCGCTTGACACTCGATTCTTGATCGTGATCACTGTTGTTGCGTGAACATTCCGGGGGAAAATCAATGTTCAAAGAACACACATCGTTATCTCCTTGAAATTGGAGAAGTTGATTCCTCCCATAGCTGATCGCGTCGTAACTGCCGTAACGGCCATGTTGGTTGTCCCAGACGCGACACGTCGCTACGGAAGTGAGTTGTTGTTAGAGCGGCGCATATCCACTTACGCTGATTCATTTTCTCCATACTCCGGTAGTCCGATCCGTATAGATTTATAACATAAAACTCATCTCTAACTATAATAAAATAAATTTTCTGGAAAGCTGTAATGATACGTCTCGCTACCGAGCAGCGCCATCTATACCTGTTAATTGCTTGGGTCTATTCTTTCTAGTTCATTTTTTGGCAGAAGTCAATAAATTGATTCAGGTATTTACTCCCAACTGTATTTAGTATTACATCAAATAAAATGTTTTTTTACTCAAACGTGATGCTAAATCGTTATTTTGTTTAAAAGTGGTTTTGAAAGTGTCCGTGTATCCGATATCAGGAAAGTCCTGATATCGATAATGAACAGGAGACATTTATGAATGGTTGCTACGGGAAACGAGTTCTAAGTGGGGTGTAACATAGATTATCAATTCTTCAATCAGCACCCAATAAGCATCCTGTTTATTGGCGCTACCAAGCAGATCAAGTCATCTTCTCCACTGACACCTCGACATACCAAATTGTGTAACAACATAGATTATCAATCATGAGGGTACTGCATTCAATCAGCACACAATAAGCATCTTGTTTATTGGCGCTACCAAGCAGATCCCTGAAGTCATCTTATGCAATGACATCTCGAAATACCAAATTGTGTAACACCATAGATTATCAATCATGAGTGACTGCATTCAATACGCATCTTGTTTATTGGTTGTATAAACTATCATGTTCATTTCTACAACTTGCGAATTATTACCGTAAAGTCACTTCGTACTGCAAATGAACATTATTTTAAATAGTATATACTTTATCTCAGCTAAGTAGATTAGCTTGTGATGAAAAACACCATATCTAACTGATATTTTGCTGCTGAAAATTTGTTGGTGGTGATGAAGTGAAAAATCTCATTGCCAAAATATCACATATCACACCTATGAAATCGCATTACTGACAATAGCTTTTATTGTGACTTGGTTTTGGATAACATGAAAATAAAATGGAAACACCTCAAACATTGGAGATCATGACATTTCCATTTCTCGACGTCACACGCAAAGTATGTAAACAAATCCATAGTGCTTTGATTTTAATGTGTACATTAGTTTACAATTAAATTGTCAATAACATTGTATGAAAAGCAGCAGCTAATATCAATTCACGTTGCACCTTAATTACATGTACTATTAACCCCTACAATTTACACACAAACAAATTTCCTGCATATCAACTAACATGGACAGTAATTTTTGATAATATTTCGGTTTCGATCAATCTGTGAAAACTATAACTTTGATGCAAGTCCTTAATTACCACATTCGACTTAAAATTACACAAAATATGGGCTTGATCCATGTAGAGTAGCTGTATTAATGCAGAAAGTCGCCTTTTCGCGGATTGAAATTATCAAATAGCTTTTCCTTATCAATACTTAGTATCTTTCCAGAGTAATTATCACAAGCCGTTTGTTTATCCTTATGCTCCAAAGTACAATGTTCGTAACTTTTCAGCACAATCAAATTTGATATCTATATGAACTCTTTAAAAGTGTACTGTTGTTTTAACCTGTTTATGCATATTACACGTTTCGATTGATTTAACTTTAAAAGTATCAACTGTATTCTTAGCAGCACTAACAAACGTAATTGACAATCGTTACACACAGATGTAACACACGAAATAACGTTATCATGTTCCATATATATACACAATCTGTTTACAACACACTTATAAATCTTATTTACAAATTCATTTAAAAAAATTTACAAGGTTATAATCAATCTTTTTACATTAGTGTTTAGGGCTATATCCTATTCCTTACCGTTATTTCCAGTGCATTGATTTCAGAACTCTTCCACTCACAGAGTGTCTATATTTGAGAATTCAGGAGCAGAAGCAATACATTAGTCCACAGAACTAGCGTCTTTACACGCTACATTGTCATCATTGACAAAGAAACACTAAATCATTAATTGTTAGTGCATGTTATGAAAGTACACACTATTTACATACATACAGGTAGTGCATATGCGTTGAAAATACATTGTTTTACAGTCAGTTTTCTTTAGTTATTCTCTCTCTGTTATCTAGTTGGAAGAGTTCATTTATTTCTTAAAGGTGCATCCATTGTGTTTCATAAAAGTTTATTTGCCTTTAATACATGCCAACATACAATATGTGCTGATATCAGTTCAAATAATTTCACTCAACTTGCATATTCATCCCCAATCGCCAAATATATAATAATTACTAGTTTCCAATTAAAATCGATCAACATCATTATACTTGTGCAGAAACCGAAACTACACGTTTCATTTACATGCACAGTAGTTATAATACCTATTAAACATTATTAACTTAAAGTTTTCTTTTAGTCTGTTGTAAATAAGTTTCCAAAATTACGTTTGACTAATTGACGCGCGCCACACGCGGTGCATTGTCCGGTTTTCGATCAGAAATCGATACTTTTACCTTTAGATTGTCCGTATACTGAGTCGACTAAGATCAAAATGGCAATTTTTGGTAACAGTCATTACTGTTTGATAAAGTAAGACAATTCATAACGTTTAGCATATGTGACCCCAAACAACACAATGGATGTACCTTTAAGGGATACGGATGCCAGTTTGATGTGCACTCATCCATAAATTTGTTTTGATAGTGGTGTAGGCAATATGGGGTGTAGGCGATACGAAGACAGGCCGACGGGGCTTACCCCCTGTGTGTCCTTATGAACAGGATGTTACTTCAGATTACCACTGATCTTTTAAAATGCATTCAACTTTTAGTAAAAGCCAAGAAGTATTACATGTAGAAGGATTTCTAAAAATAAAGGACATACCACATTTATCTAATATAGATTTAACGGAGAGTATCCATGGACTTGTACTTATATTGGTGTTATGGTTGAAGGATAAATATCAGTACAGACATTTGGATAGTTTCACTGCATTGTTATTGCATGTTAATTTATGCCAATATGATATCATTCTTTTACATATTTGTATAGATAAAGGGGCCCTAGCTTCCTAATTCACAATTGAGCATTATGAAGGTGTTGAAGATTTTAAGCCCGTGGCGAGTTTTAAAAACTTCAAATGTACTTTTTCAATAATACACGTTCTTTTGTATCTTCATATTCCCACATCTCGCATCCATAATGAAATAGGGACAACCATTACATCAAGTGCAGTCATTAGCCAATTTAGTGGCGTCTTCACATTTCGAGCTTTTTTTTAATAGACAAAACATTGCTTTTGAAGCGCTTCCTGCAATATATTTCAAACCGGTTAACATTCTATTATTTCGATGGAAATTTTAAATTGTATACCTAGTAAACATAAGCATCAACTATATCTAAATGAGAATCGTCATTCATAAACTTTAATTTGATGTTTTTTGCAGGTCCACTTCAAAAATTTTAGTTTTAGAATTATTTACTTTGAGGTTCCATTCCACGCAATATTCGAAAACGACATTAAGGGACTTTGTAGGCCACCAGGGGTATCGCTGAATAAGGCGGTATTATCTGCATACAACAAAGAAAGAAAAGTTATAAACAAAGATAAATCCTCGCCTGATTTAGTTTCCATGCTTATACCGGAGCAGCCTTTATCATGCACTGTTTGTTCTTTTATAAAGGTCATTTATAAATATACAAAAAAGTGAAAGGTGAAAGATTTTCTCCCTGTCCCGGATCGACAGGAGAAAAAGTCAGATACTTCATGGTTAACCGAGACCGAGGATTTTATATTGCAGTACATATTTCTAACCAAAGCCATACATCTTCATTCAATTCCTGATTTCATCATTTTAAAGCACAGGTCGGCCCTCGACAGTATGCTTTACTAAAATCTATAGTTTCCTTTTTTAAAGATTTCAATATTTGATTAAGTAAGTGAAGCAAATATATGTTTCTATGGTTGGGAAGCCTTTCCTAAAGCCTGCCTGCGAAGGGTTTAAAATTGGTTTGTTTCAAGGAATAAGGTTAATCGATTATTCATGATACTTGTAAATAGTTTGCCGAAACAGCTAAGAATTGAAATGCGTCTTTGGTCTTTGGTATTACATTTTCCCTTAATTTCCCTAAATAGGTTTAATGGTGCCGTATAACCAAGCTTCGGACTTCCGATTCCAATATAATATTAAAATATTCAACTAAGAAGGGGAGTAGTATTTCATAGGAACCCATCAGATAATCATTTTCAATCATGTCCAGCTTGATGCTTTATTCCGTTTAAGATGTTTTACTGCTTTACCTATTTCGTCTTCGGTTATATCAGAATTGAGTCGATCAGTATCAAAGCTGTAATCTATTTCAATACCATTATTGATATCCGCTTGTCCTGGACTTGGGTCATTGAGTTCTTTATAAAACTAAAAGAAGTCTTGTACACTGGGGGAGGTTTCATTTCTCTTATTGTTGACATTTTCCAACTTTCATTTCGCGATTCAACATTCCGACAATTTCAGTATAATATACTGTCCGGTTTAATCCTCTTTTCACATTTATACAAGAACGTTTCTGAATTGCCAAGTTGTCCAATGATAGATTTTTCCAACGGCATTCTTAACTTTCGTCATTTCGGGTCTCATTTTGATCGCTTTCAAATTTATTGTCCACATTATTTATTCAGTGTCATTTATCACAGAAAAAGCTCATACAAAACATCTTTGTGCGTAAAAGAATTTGGAGAATTGCTTGGCAACAAGTGTATTCTTGCTCAAGAGACGAAGTAAGCCGAGCACTTTTAAACCAAATTATAGCGACTCTGATTTTTTCACAATAGCCAATCAGATACGGCTATTTCTCAAAGTAATGGTAGAATAACAACTATAGGGTATCCAAGTGTTGTCGGGCAACTCGTGGAACTATCAAACAACTAATGGAAGGAGAGCAAATATTTTTCAAACAAAAGAACAAATATTTGTATGTACATCATACTCCGGGCTGCTCTGCCAAAATGTGATAACATACCAATGATGTGAACAATATATCGGTCAAACCAAATGTCTTAAGGGGGTCTTAAGGATGCTGTCACAATGTTTTAACGTTCTTATACAACATACGGAGATCGATCTATCAACACACGGATCGGCTGTCTTGATATGAACGCTTTGTTTCACCAGGGATGACACTGACGTCACGATCAACACAAAGATTTGAAATACATATTTATCATAACAGATTTACATGAAACTTATGTAAAATCTTTATCTTTTATTATATATATTTTAGGAATTGTTCCAATATGAAAACCGTTTTCATTCATATGACTCCAACAAGATTCACTATTGGCGTATGCAGAATGTTTGAAATACACCAAGATTTGACTCGGCGAACTCTCGTGACATTCACATTGCCTGTCCTCTGTCGGCCTCGGCGTCCTTGTCCGTGTAGATTTGGTGAGACTGTATTATGGTAACTCCCTTATCGATCCCCTTGCTTTGCCAATAAGTCCCTTCAAGCGATTGGTTACAAGTGAAAGCCAAGGTCTGCGAGAAGCTGATTCTTCTTCGACTCTGAAGCGAATGGATCTGAGAGTGAAGCACGAGCTGTATTGAGTTCGTTAATTCAGCACGTGCACTGGGTATGTGCCAGGCAGATCTCCGTTGGTGAGTAGGTCGGACACTCCCGATGCGCCTTCATTGACGGATCCGACAAGCTTTAGGATACACATTGCACAGGATATAAGCTCCCGCCCTCGTTAGGAAACGATGCTCCTACATAAATCGATGAATGTAAGTTGTCATTTCCTCACGGTTTGTAATGCTGTTTAAAACACACTATTTAAACAGGGTGTGCACCTGTGGGTGGAAAGACACAGCTTGTAGTTTGAATCATATCATGATCCTCAGGTTGTTCTGCGCATACAGAGATGCTTAGTACAGGAGGTGGTGGGAGGCGGCGTAATGACAGCTGTGTACTGGCCGATGTTAGCGGTCTGCCGTGTGTCTTCTTTCTCAGTCGGACATTACTGCGCCTTGCTCATCACAAAGACTGCTTCTCTTCTTTCCCCTAGTGTTTACTTTAAAGCAGGTACTCTCGTTTATAAACATCGTACATTCGTATCCAAAAATTTCAACTGATGTGATTATGTTTTCAGAAAGAAGGCAATTTCAAAATGTATAATTCTATTTTATTTGAAATGATGAATCAACATTCTAGTTTATTAAACAGTATTATTGCATTATCACGCGATTCCCTTAAAAAGCAGTGTGGTGGAGCCTGCAGGACGGTGGTGTTTGAGTAGAAGCATAATGAAAGAGCCTGCAGGACGGTGATGTTTGAGTAGAAGCATAATGAAAGAGCCTGCAGGAGGTTGGTGTTTGAGTAGAAGCATAATGAAAGTGTCTGCAGTGCAGGACGGTGGTGTTTGAGTAGAAGCATAATGAAAGAGTCTGCAGTGCAGGACGGTGGTGTTTGAGTAGAAGCATAATGAAAGAGTGTGCAGGACGGTGGTGTTTGAATAGAAGCATATCGGAAGAGCCTACAGGACGGTGGTGTTTGAGTAGAAGCATAATAAAAGAGTTTGAAGGACGGTGGTGTTTAAGAAGAAACAATATGAAAGAATCTGCAGGATGGTGGTGTTTGAATAGTAGCATAATGAAAGAGTCTGCAGGACAGTGGTGTTTGAGTAAAAGCATAATGAAAGAGCCTGCAGGACGGTGGTATTTGAGTAGAAGCATAATGACAGAGCCTGCAGGACGGTGGTGTTTGAGTAGAAGCATAATGAAAGAGCCTGCAGGACGGTGGTGTTTGAGTAGAAGCATAAGAAAAGTGTCTGTAGGACGGTGGTGTTTGAGTAGAAGCATAATGAAAGAGCCTGCAGGACGGTGGTGTTTGAGTAGAAGCATAATGAAAGAGTCTGCAGGACGGTGGTGTTTGAGTAGAAGCATAACGAAAGAGCCTGCAGGACGGTGGTGTTTGAGAAGAAGCATAATGAAAGAGTCTTCAGGACGGTGGTGTTTGAGTAGAAGCATAATGAAAGAGTCTGCAGGACTGTGGTGTTTGAGTAGAAGCATAATGAAAGAACCTGCAGGACTGTGGTGTTTGAGTAGAAGCATAATGCAAGAGTCTTCAGGACGGTGTTGTTTGAGTAGAAGCATAACGGAAGAGCCTTCAGGACGGTGGTGTTTGAGTAGAAGCATAATCAAAGAGCCTGCAGGACGGTGGTGTTTGAGTAGAAGCACAACGAAAGAGCCTGCAGAACGGCGGTGTTTGAATAGAAGCATAATGGAAGAATCTTCAGGACGGTGGTGTTTGAGTAGAAGCATAGCAAAAGAGTCTGCAGGACGGTGGTGTTTGAGTAGAATCATAATGAGAGAGCCTGCAGGACGGTGGTGTTTGAGTAGAAGCATAACGAAAGAGCCTGCAGAACGGTGGTGTTTGAGTAGAAGCATAATGAAAGAGTCTGCAGGACGGTGGTGTTTGAGTAGAAGCATAAAGAAAGAGTCTGCAGGACGGTGGTTTTTGAGTAGAAGCATAATGAAAGAGTTTGCAGGACGGTGGTGTTTGAGTAGAAGCATAATGTAAGAGTCTGCAGGACGGTGGTGTTTGAGTAGAAGCATAATGAAAGAGTCTGCAGGATGGTGGTGTTTGAGTAAAAGCATAGTGCAAGAGTCTGCAGGATGGTGGTGTTTGAGTAGAAGCAAAACGAAAGAGCCTGCAGGATGATAGTGTTTGAGTAGAAGCATAAAGAAAGAGCCTGCAGGTTGATAGTGTTTGAGTAGAAGCATAATGAAAAAGCCTGCAGGTCGGTGGTGTTTGAGTATAAGCATAACGGAAGAGCCTACAGGACGGTGGTGTTTGAGTAGAAGCATAATAAAAGAGTCTGCAGGACGGTGGTGTTTGAATAGAAGCAAAGCGAAAGAGCCTTCAGGACGGTGGTGTTTGAGTAGAAGCATAACGGAAGAGCCTTCAGGACGGTGGTGTTTGAGTAGAAGCAGTATGAAAGAGCCTGCAGGACTGTGGTGTTTGAGTAGAAGCATAATGAAAGAGCCTGCAGGACGGTGGTGTTTGAGTAGAAGCACAACGAAAGAGCCTGCAGAACGGCGGTGTTAGAATAGAAACATAACGGAAGAGCCTTCAGGACGGTGGTGTTTGAGTAGAAAAATAGCAAAAGAGTCTGCAGGACGGTGGTGTTTGAGTAGAAGCATAATGAGAGAGCCTGCAGTAACGGTGGTGTTTGAGTAGAAGCATAACGAAAGAGCCTGCAGAACGGTGGTGTTGGAGTAGAAGAATAATGAAAGAGTCTGCAGGACTGTGGTGTTTGAGTAGAAGCAGTATACAAGAGCCTACAGGACGGTGGTGTTTGAGTAGAAGCATAATGAAAGAGCCTGCAGGACGGTGGTGTTTGAGTAGAAGCATAACGAAAGAGCCTGCAGAACGGTGGTGATGGAGTAGAAGCATAATGAAAGAGTCTGCAGGCTGGTGGTGTTTGAGTAGAAGCAGTATAAAAGAGTCTGCAGGACGGTTGTGTTTGAGTAGAAGCATAATGAGAGAGCCTGCAGGACGGTGGTGTTTGAGTAGAAGCATAACGAAAGAGCCTGCAGAACGGTGGTGTTGGAGTAGAAGCATAATGAAAGAGCCTGCAGAACGGTGGTGTTTTAGTAGAAGAGGTATGAAAGAGTCTGCAGGACGGTTGTGTTTGAGTAGAAGCATAATGAGAGAGCCTGCAGGACGGTGGTGTTTGAGAAGAAGCATAACGAAAGAGCCTGCAGAACGGTGGTGTTTTAGTAGAAGCAGTATAAAAGAGTCTGCAGGACGGTGGTGTTTGAGTAGAAGCATAATGAAAGAGCCTGCAGGACGGTGGTGTTTGAGTAGAATCAGTATGAAAGAGCCTGAAAGACGGTGGTGTTTGAGTAGAAGCATTAAGAAAGAGTCTGCAGGACGGTGGTGTTTGAGTAGAAGCATAATGAAAGAGCCTGCAGGACGTTGGTGTTTGAGTAAAAGCAGTATAAAAGAGTCTGCAGGACGGTGGTTTTTGAGTAGAATCAGTATGAGAGAGTCTGCAGGACGGTGGTGTTTGGGTAGAATCAGAATGAAAGAGTCTGCAGGACGGCGGTGTTTGAGAAGAAGCATAACGAAAGAGCCTGCAGGACGGTGGTGTTTGAGAAGAAGCATAATGAAAGAGTCTGCAGGACGGTGGTGTTTGAGTAGAAGCAGTATGAAAGAGTCTGCAGGACGGTGGTGTTTGAGTAGAAGCATAATGAAAGAGTCTGCAGGACGGTGGTGTTTGAGTAGAAGCAGTATGAAAGAGTCTGCAGGACGGTGGTGTTTGAGTAGAAGCAGTATGAAAGAGTCTGCAGGACGGTGGTGTTTGAGTAGAAGCATAATGAAAGAGTCTGCAGGACGGTGGTGTTTGAGTAGAAGCACAATGAAAGAGTCTGCAGGACGGTGGTGTTTGAGTAGAAGCAGTATGAAAGAGTCTGCAGGACGGTGGTGTTTGAGTAGAAGTTAATAAAAGAGTCTGCAGGACGGTGGTTTTTAAGTAGAATCAGTATGAGAGAGTCTGCGGGATGGTGGTGTTTGAGTAGAATCAGTATGAGATAGTCTGCAGGAAGGTGGTGTTTGAGTAGAATCAGTATGAAAGAGCCTGCAGGACGGTGGTGTTTGAGTAGAAGCAGTATGAAAGAGTCTGCAGAACGGTGGTGTTTGAGTAGAAGCATAATGAAAGAGCCTTCAGGACGGTGGTGTTTGAGTAAAAGCAGTATAGAAAGAGTCTGCAGGACGGTGGTTTTTGAATAGAATCAGTATGAGAGAGTCTGCAGGACGGTGGTGTTTGGGTAGAATCAGAATGAAAGAGTCTGCAGGACGGCGGTGTTTGAGAAGAAGCATAACGAAAGAGCCTGCAGGACGGTGGTGTTTGAGTAGAAGCATAATGAAAGAGTCTGCAGGACGGTGGTGTTTGAGTAGAAGCAGTATGAAAGAGTCTGCAGGACGGTGGTGTTTGAGTAGAAGCATAATGAAAGAGCCTGCAGGACGGTGGTGTTTGAGTAAAACAGTATAAAAGAGTCTGCAGGACGGTGGTTTTTAAGTAGAATCAGTATGAGAGAGTCTGCAGGATGGTGGTGTTTGAGTAGAAGCAGTATGAAAGAGTCTGCAGAACGGTGGTGTTTGAGTAGAAGCATAATGAAAGAGCCTGCAGGACGGTTGTTTTTGAGTAAAAGCAGTATGAAAGAGTCTGCAGGACGGTGGTTTTTGAGTAGAAGTTAATGAAAGAGCCTGCAGGACGGTGGTTTTTGAGTAAAAGCAGTATGAAAGAGTCTGCAGGACGGTGGTTTTTGAGTAGAAGCATAATGAAAGAGCCTGCAGGACGGTGGTGTTTGAGTAGAAGCATAATGAAAGAGCCTGCAGGACGGTGGTGTTTTAGTAGAAGCATAATGAAAGAGTCTGAAGGACAGTGGTGTTGGAGTAGAAGCATAATGAAAGAGCCTGCAGGACGGTGGTTTTTTAGTGAAAGCAGTATGAAAGAGTCTGCAGGACGGTGGTTTTTGAGTAGAAGTTAATGAAAGAGTCTGCAGGACGGTGGTGTTGGAGTAGAAGCATGATAAAAGAGTCTGCAGGACGGTGGTGTTTGAGTAGAAGCATAACGAAAGAGCCTGCAGGACGGTGGTGTTTGAGTAGAATCATAGCTAAAGAGCCTGCAGAACGGTGGTGTTGGAGTAGAAGCATAATGAAATGTCTTCAGGACGGTGGTGTTTGAGTAGAAGCATAATAAAAGAGTCTGCAGAACGGTGGTGTTTGAATAGAAGCATAATGAAAGAACCTGCAGGACGGTGGTGTTTGAGTAGAAACATAGCGAAAGAGTCAGCAGGATGGTGGTGTTTGAGTAGAAGCATAATGAAAGAGCCTGCAGGACGGTGGTGTTTGAGTAGAAGCATAACGAAAGAGCCTGCAGAACGGTGGTGTTGGAGTAGAAGCATAATGAAAGAGTCTTCAGGACGGTGGTGTTTGAGTAGAAACATAGCGAAAGAGTCTGCAAGATGGTGATGTTTGAGTAGAAGCATAATGAAAGAGCCTGCAGGACGGTGGTGTTTGAGTAGAATCAGTATGAAAGAGCCTGCAGGACGGTGGTGTTTGAGTAGAAGCATTAAGAAAGAGTCTGCAGGACGGTGGTGTTTGAGTAGAAGCATAATGAAAGAGCCTTCAGGACGGTGGTGTTTGAGTAAAAGCAGTATGAAAGAGTCTGCAGGACGATGGTTTTTGAGTAGAATCAGTATGAGAGAGTCTGCTGGACGGTGGTGTTTGAGTAGAAGCATAAAGAAAGAGTCTGCAGGACGGTGGTGTTTGAGTAGAAGCATAATGAAAGAGCCTGCAGGACGGTTGTTTTTGAGTAGAAGCATAATGGAAGAGCCTGCAGGACGGTGGTGTTTGAGTAAAAGCAGTATAAAAGAGTCTGCAGGACGGTGGTTTTTAAGTAGAATCAGTATGAGAGAGTCTGCAGGATGGTGGTGTTTGAGTAGAATCAGTATGAGAGAGTCTGCAGGACGGTGGTGTTTGAGTAGAATCAGTATGAGAGAGTCTGCAGGACGGTGGTGTTTGAGTAGAATCAGTATGAGAGAGTCTGCAGGACGGTGGTGTTTGAGTAAAAGCATAAAGAAAGAGTCTGCAGGACGGTGGTGTTTGAGTAGAAGCATAATGAAAGAGCCTGCAGGACGGTTGTTTTTGAGTAAAAGCAGTATGAAAGAGTCTGCAGGACGGTGGTTTTTGAGTAGAAGTTAATGAAAGAGTCTGCAGGACGGTGGTTTTTGAGTAGAATCAGTATGAAATAGCCTGCAGAACGGTGGTGTTTGAGTAGAAGCATAATGAAAGAGCCTGCAGGACGGTGGTGTTTGAGTAAAAGCAGTATAAAAAAAGTCTGCAGAACGGTGGTGTTTGAGTAAAAGCAGTATAAAAGAGTCTGCAGGACGGTGGTTTTTGAGTAGAATCAGTATGAGAGAGTCTGCAGGACGGTGGTGTTTGAGTAGAATCAGTATGAGAGAGTCTGCAGGACGGTGGTGTTTGAGTAGAAGCATAAAGAAAGAGTCTGCAGGACGGTGGTGTTTGAGTAGAAGCATAATGAAAGAGCCTGCAGGACGGTTGTTTTTGAGTAAAAGCAGTATGAAAGAGTCTGCAGGACGGTGGTTTTTGAGTAGAAGTTAATGAAAGAGCCTGCAGGACGGTGGTTTTTGAGTAAAAGCAGTATGATAGAGTCTGCAGGACGGTGGTTTTTGAGTAGAAGCATAATGAAAGAGTCTGCAGGATGGTGGTGTTTGAGTAGAAGCATAGTGCAAGAGTCTGCAGGATGGTGGTGTTTGAGTAGAAGCAAAACGAAAGAGCCTGCAGGATGATAGTGTTTGAGTAGAAGCATAAAGAAAGAGCCTGCAGGTTGATAGTGTTTGAGTAGAAGCATAATGAAAAAGCCTGCAGGTCGGTGGTGTTTGAGTATAAGCATAACGGAAGAGCCTACAGGACGGTGGTGTTTGAGTAGAAGCATAATAAAAGAGTCTGCAGGACGGTGGTGTTTGAATAGAAGCAAAGCGAAAGAGCCTTCAGGACGGTGGTGTTTGAGTAGAAGCATAATGAAAGAACCTGCAGGACTGTGGTTTTTGAGTAGAAGCATACTGAAAGAACCTGCAGGACTGTGGTGTTTGAGTAGAAGCATAATGAAAGAGTCTTCAGGACGGTGGTGTTTGAGTAGAAGCATAACGGAAGAGCCTTCAGGACGGTGGTGTTTGAGTAGAAGCATAGCAAAAGAGTCTGCAGGACGGTGGTGTTTGAGTAGAAGCATAATGAGAGAGCCTGCAGTAACGGTGGTGTTTGAGTAGAAGCATAACGAAAGAGCCTGCAGAACGGTGGTGTTGGAGTAGAAGAATAATGAAAGAGTCTGCAGGACTGTGGTGTTTGAGTAGAAGCAGTATGAAATAGCCTACAGGACGGTGGTGTTTGAGTAGAAGCATAATGAAAGAGCCTGCAGGACGGTGGTGTTTGAGTAGAAGCATAACGAAAGAGCCTGCAGAACGGTGGTGTTGGAGTAGAAGCATAATGAAAGAGCCTGCAGAACGGTGGTGTTTTAGTAGAAGCAGTATGAAAGAGTCTGCAGGACGGTTGTGTTTGAGTAGAAGCATAATGAGAGAGCCTGCAGGACGGTGGTGTTTGAGAAGAAGCATAACGAAAGAGCCTGCAGGACGGTGGTGTTTGAGTAGAAGCATAACGAAAGAGTCTGCAGGACGGTGGTGTTTAAGTTGAAGCATAATGAAAGAGCCTGCAGGACGGTGGTGTTTGAGTAAAAGCAGTATAAAAGAGTCTGCAGGACGGTGGTGTTTGAGTTAAAGCATAAAGAAAGAGCCTACAGGACGGTGGTGTTTGAGTAGAAGCATAATGAAAGAGTCTGCAGGACGGTGGTGTTTGAGTAGAAGCAGTATGAAAGAGTCTGCAGGACGGTAGTGTTTGAGTAGAAGCATAATGAAAGAGCCTGCAGGACGGTGGTGTTTGAGTAAAAGCAGTATAAAAGAGTCTGCAGGACGGTGGTTTTTAAGTAGAATCAGTATGAGAGAGTCTGCAGGATGGTGGTGTTTGAGTATAATCAGTATGAGAGAGTCTGCAGGAAGGTGGTGTTTGAGTAAAAGCAGTATAAAAGAGTCTGCAGGACGGTGGTTTTTAAGTAGAATCAGTATGAGAGAGTCTGCAGGATGGTGGTGTTTGAGTAGAAGCAGTATGAAAGAGTCTGCAGAACGGTGGTGTTTGAGTAGAAGCATAATGAAAGAGCCTGCAGAACGGTTGTTTTTGAGTAAAAGCAGTATGAAAGAGTCTGCAGGACGGTGGTGTTTGAGTAGAAGTTAATGAAAGAGCCTGCAGGACGGTGGTTTTTGAGTAAAAGCAGTATGAAAGAGTCTGCAGGACGGTGGTTTTTGAGTAGAAGCATAATGAAAGAGCCTGCAGGACGGTGGTGTTTGAGTAGAAGCATAATTAAAGAGCCTGCAGGACGGTGGTGTTTTAGTAGAAGCATAATGAAAGAGTCTGAAGGACAGTGGTGTTGAAGTAGAAGCATAATGAAAGAGCCTGCAGGACGGTGGTTTTTTAGTGAAAGCAGTATGAAAGAGTCTGCAGGACGGTGGTTTTTGAGTAGAAGTTAATGAAAGAGTCTGCAGGACGGTGGTGTTGGAGTAGAAGCATGATAAAAGAGTCTGCAGGACGGTGGTGTTTGAGTAGAAGCATAACGAAAGAGCCTGCAGGACGGTGGTGTTTGAGTAGAATCATAGCGAAAGAGCCTGCAGAACGGTGGTGTTGGAGTAGAAGCATAATGAAATGTCTTCAGGACGGTGGTGTTTGAGTAGAAGCATAATAAAAGAGTCTGCAGAACGGTGGTGTTTGAATAGAAGCATAATGAAAGAACCTGCAGGACGGTGGTGTTTGAGTAGAAACATAGCGAAAGAGTCAGCAGGATGGTGGTGTTTGAGTAGAAGCATAATGAAAGAGCCTGCAGGACGGTGGTGTTTGAGTAGAAGCATAACGAAAGAGCCTGCAGAACGGTGGTGTTGGAGTAGAAGCATAATGAAAGAGTCTTCAGGACGGTGGTGTTTGAGTAGAAACATAGCGAAAGAGTCTGCAAGATGGTGGTGTTTGAGTAGAAGCATAATGAAAGAGCCTGCAGGACGGTGGTGTTTGAGTAGAATCAGTATGAAAGAGCCTGCAGGACGGTGGTGTTTGAGTAGAAGCATTAAGAAAGAGTCTGCAGGACGGTGGTGTTTGAGTAGAAGCATAATGAAAGAGCCTTCAGGACGGTGGTGTTTGAGTAAAAGCAGTATGAAAGAGTCTGCAGGACGATGGTTTTTGAGTAGAATCAGTATGAGAGAGTCTGCTGGACGGTGGTGTTTGAGTAGAAGCATAAAGAAAGAGTCTGCAGGACGGTGGTGTTTGAGTAGAAGCATAATGAAAGAGCCTGCAGGACGGTTGTTTTTGAGTAGAAGCATAATGGAAGAGCCTGCAGGACGGTGGTGTTTGAGTAAAAGCAGTATAAAAGAGTCTGCAGGACGGTGGTTTTTAAGTAGAATCAGTATGAGAGAGTCTGCAGGATGGTGGTGTTTGAGTAGAATCAGTATGAGAGAGTCTGCAGGACGGTGGTGTTTGAGTAGAATCAGTATGAGAGAGTCTGCAGGACGGTGGTGTTTGAGTAGAATCAGTATGAGAGAGTCTGCAGGACGGTGGTGTTTGAGTAAAAGCATAAAGAAAGAGTCTGCAGGACGGTGGTGTTTGAGTAGAAGCATAATGAAAGAGCCTGCAGGACGGTTGTTTTTGAGTAAAAGCAGTATGAAAGAGTCTGCAGGACGGTGGTTTTTGAGTAGAAGTTAATGAAAGAGTCTGCAGGACGGTGGTTTTTGAGTAGAATCAGTATGAAATAGCCTGCAGAACGGTGGTGTTTGAGTAGAAGCATAATGAAAGAGCCTGCAGGACGGTGGTGTTTGAGTAAAAGCAGTATAAAAGAGTCTGCAGGACGGTGGTTTTTGAGTAGAATCAGTATGAGAGAGTCTGCAGGACGGTGGTGTTTGAGTAGAATCAGTATGAGAGAGTCTGCAGGACGGTGGTGTTTGAGTAGAAGCATAAAGAAAGAGTCTGCAGGACGGTGGTGTTTGAGTAGAAGCATAATGAAAGAGCCTGCAGGACGGTTGTTTTTGAGTAAAAGCAGTATGAAAGAGTCTGCAGGACGGTGGTTTTTGAGTAGAAGTTAATGAAAGAGCCTGCAGGACGGTGGTTTTTGAGTAAAAGCAGTATGAAAGAGTCTGCAGGACGGTGGTTTTTGAGTAGAAGCATAATGAAAGAGTCTGCAGGATGGTGGTGTTTGAGTAGAAGCATAGTGCAAGAGTCTGCAGGATGGTGGTGTTTGAGTAGAAGCAAAACGAAAGAGCCTGCAGGATGATAGTGTTTGAGTAGAAGCATAAAGAAAGAGCCTGCAGGTTGATAGTGTTTGAGTAGAAGCATAATGAAAAAGCCTGCAGGTCGGTGGTGTTTGAGTATAAGCATAACGGAAGAGCCTACAGGACGGTGGTGTTTGAGTAGAAGCATAATAAAAGAGTCTGCAGGACGGTGGTGTTTGAATAGAAGCAAAGCGAAAGAGCCTTCAGGACGGTGGTGTTTGAGTAGAAGCATAATGAAAGAACCTGCAGGACTGTGGTGTTTGAGTAGAAGCATACTGAAAGAACCTGCAGGACTGTGGTGTTTGAGTAGAAGCATAATGAAAGAGTCTTCAGGACGGTGGTGTTTGAGTAGAAGCATAACGGAAGAGCCTTCAGGACGGTGGTGTTTGAGTAGAAGCATAGCAAAAGAGTCTGCAGGACGGTGGTGTTTGAGTAGAAGCATAATGAGAGAGCCTGCAGTAACGGTGGTGTTTGAGTAGAAGCATAACGAAAGAGCCTGCAGAACGGTGGTGTTGGAGTAGAAGAATAATGAAAGAGTCTGCAGGACTGTGGTGTTTGAGTAGAAGCAGTATGAAATAGCCTACAGGACGGTGGTGTTTGAGTAGAAGCATAATGAAAGAGCCTGCAGGACGGTGGTGTTTGAGTAGAAGCATAGCGAATGAGCCTGCAGAACGGTGGTGTTGGAGTAGAAGCATAATGAAAGAGCCTGCAGAACGGTGGTGTTTTAGTAGAAGCAGTATGAAAGAGTCTGCAGGACGGTTGTGTTTGAGTAGAAGCATAATGAGAGAGCCTGCAGGACGGTGGTGTTTGAGAAGAAGCATAA
Source organism: Gibbula magus (assembly GCA_936450465.1). Classification (NCBI taxonomy): domain Eukaryota; kingdom Metazoa; phylum Mollusca; class Gastropoda; order Trochida; family Trochidae; genus Gibbula; species Gibbula magus. The sequence goes on along the minus strand of OW388304.1, from coordinate 45,812,410 downwards.
CGAAAGAGCCTGCAGGACGGTGGTGTTTGAGTAGAAGCATAACGAAAGAGTCTGCAGGACGGTGGTGTTTAAGTTGAAGCATAATGAAAGAGCCTGCAGGACGGTGGTGTTTGAGTAAAAGCAGTATAAAAGAGTCTGCAGGACGGTGGTGTTTGAGTTAAAGCATAAAGAAAGAGCCTACAGGACGGTGGTGTTTGAGTAGAAGCATAATGAAAGAGTCTGCAGGACGGTGGTGTTTGAGTAGAAGCAGTATGAAAGAGTCTGCAGGACGGTAGTGTTTGAGTAGAAGCATAATGAAAGAGCCTGCAGGACGGTGGTGTTTGAGTAAAAGCAGTATAAAAGAGTCTGCAGGACGGTGGTTTTTAAGTAGAATCAGTATGAGAGAGTCTGCAGGATGGTGGTGTTTGAGTATAATCAGTATGAGAGAGTCTGCAGGAAGGTGGTGTTTGAGTAAAAGCAGTATAAAAGAGTCTGCAGGACGGTGGTTTTTAAGTAGAATCAGTATGAGAGAGTCTGCAGGATGGTGGTGTTTGAGTAGAAGCAGTATGAAAGAGTCTGCAGAACGGTGGTGTTTGAGTAGAAGCATAATGAAAGAGCCTGCAGAACGGTTGTTTTTGAGTAAAAGCAGTATGAAAGAGTCTGCAGGACGGTGGTGTTTGAGTAGAAGTTAATGAAAGAGCCTGCAGGACGGTGGTTTTTGAGTAAAAGCAGTATGAAAGAGTCTGCAGGACGGTGGTTTTTGAGTAGAAGCATAATGAAAGAGCCTGCAGGACGGTGGTGTTTGAGTAGAAGCATAATTAAAGAGCCTGCAGGACGGTGGTGTTTTAGTAGAAGCATAATGAAAGAGTCTGAAGGACAGTGGTGTTGAAGTAGAAGCATAATGAAAGAGCCTGCAGGACGGTGGTTTTTTAGTGAAAGCAGTATGAAAGAGTCTGCAGGACGGTGGTTTTTGAGTAGAAGTTAATGAAAGAGTCTGCAGGACGGTGGTGTTGGAGGAGAAGCATGATAAAAGAGTCTGCAGGACGGTGGTGTTTGAGTAGAAGCATAACGAAAGAGCCTGCAGGACGGTGGTGTTTGAGTAGAATCATAGCGAAAGAGCCTGCAGAACGGTGGTGTTGGAGTAGAAGCATAATGAAATGTCTTCAGGACGGTGGTGTTTGAGTAGAAGCATAATAAAAGAGTCTGCAGAACGGTGGTGTTTGAATAGAAGCATAATGAAAGAACCTGCAGGACGGTGGTGTTTGAGTAGAAACATAGCGAAAGAGTCAGCAGGATGGTGGTGTTTGAGTAGAAGCATAATGAAAGAGCCTGCAGGACGGTGGTGTTTGAGTAGAAGCATAACGAAAGAGCCTGCAGAACGGTGGTGTTGGAGTAGAAGCATAATGAAAGAGTCTTCAGGACGGTGGTGTTTGAGTAGAAACATAGCGAAAGAGTCTGCAAGATGGTGGTGTTTGAGTAGAAGCATAATGAAAGAGCCTGCAGGACGGTGGTGTTTGAGTAGAATCAGTATGAAAGAGCCTGCAGGACGGTGGTGTTTGAGTAGAAGCATTAAGAAAGAGTCTGCAGGACGGTGGTGTTTGAGTAGAAGCATAATGAAAGAGCCTTCAGGACGGTGGTGTTTGAGTAAAAGCAGTATGAAAGAGTCTGCAGGACGGTGGTTTTTGAGTAGAATCAGTATGAGAGAGTCTGCTGGACGGTGGTGTTTGAGTAGAAGCATAAAGAAAGAGTCTGCAGGACGGTGGTGTTTGAGTAGAAGCATAATGAAAGAGCCTGCAGGACGGTTGTTTTTGAGTAAAAGCAGTATGAAAGAGTCTGCAGGACGGTGGTTTTTGAGAAGAAGTTAATGAAAGAGCCTGCAGGACGGTGGTTTTTGAGTAAAAGCAGTATGAAAGAGTCTGCAGGACGGTGGTTTTTGAGTAGAAGTAGTATGAAAGAACCTGCAGGACGGTGGTGTTTAAGTTGAAGCATAACGAAACAGCCTGCAGGACGGTGGTGTTTGGGTAGAATCAGTATGAAAGAGTCTGCAGGACGGCGTTGTTTGTGAAGAAGCATAACGAAAGAGCCTGCAGGACGGTGGTGTTTGAGTAGAATCAGTATGAAAGAGCCTGCAGGACGGTGGTGTTTGAGTAGAAGCATTAAGAAAGAGTCTGCAGAACGGTGGTGTTTGAGTAGAAGCATAATGAAAGAGCCTGCAGGACGGTGGTGTTTGAGTAAAAGCAGTATAAAAGAGTCAGCAGGACGGTGGTTTTTGAGTAGAATCAGTATGAGAGAGTCTGCTGGACGGTGGTGTTTGAGTAGAAGCATAAAGAAAGAGTCTGCAGGACGGTGGTGTTTGAGTAGAAGCATAATGAAAAAGCCTGCAGGACGGTTGTTTTTGAGTAAAAGCAGTATGAAAGAGTCTGCAGGACGGTGGTTTTTGAGAAGAAGTTAATGAAAGAGCCTGCAGGACGGTGGTTTTTGAGTAAAAGCAGTATGAAAGAGTCTGCAGGACGGTGGTTTTTGAGTAGAAGTAGTATGAAAGAACCTGCAGGACGGTGGTGTTTAAGTTGAAGCATAACGAAACAGCCTGCAGGACGGTGGTGTTTGGGTAGAATCAGTATGAAAGAGTCTGCAGGACGGCGTTGTTTGTGAAGAAGCATAACGAAAGAGCCTGCAGGACGGTGGTGTTTGAGTAGAATCAGTATGAAAGAGCCTGCAGGACGGTGGTGTTTGAGTAGAAGCATTAAGAAAGAGTCTGCAGAACGGTGGTGTTTGAGTAGAAGCATAATGAAAGAGCCTGCAGGACGGTGGTGTTTGAGTAAAAGCAGTATAAAAGAGTCAGCAGGACGGTGGTTTTTGAGTAGAATCAGTATGAGAGAGTCTGCTGGACGGTGGTGTTTGAGTAGAAGCATAAAGAAAGAGTCTGCAGGACGGTGGTGTTTGAGTAGAAGCATAATGAAAAAGCCTGCAGGACGGTTGTTTTTGAGTAAAAGCAGTATGAAAGAGTCTGCAGGACGGTGGTTTTTGAGAAGAAGTTAATGAAAGAGCCTGCAGGACGGTGGTGTTTAAGTTGAAGCATAACGAAACAGCCTGCAGGACGGTGGTGTTTGGGTAGAATCAGTATGAAAGAGTCTGCAGGACGGCGTTGTTTGTGAAGAAGCATAACGAAAGAGCCTGCAGGGCGGTGGTGTTTGAGTAGAAGCATAATGAAAGAGTCTGCAGGACGGTGGTGTTTGAGTAGAAGCAGTATGAAAGAGTCTGCAGGACGGTGGTGTTTGAGTAGAAGCATAATGGAAGAGCCTGCAGGACGGTGGTGTTTGAGTAAAAGCAGTATAAAAGAGTCTGCAGGACGGTGGTTTTTAAGTAGAATCAGTATGAGAGAGTCTGCAGGATGGTGGTGTTTGAGTAGAATCAGTATGAGAGAGTCTGCAGGACGGTGGTGTTTGAGTAGAATCAGTATGAGAGAGTCTGCAGGACGGTGGTGTTTGAGTAGAATCAGTATGAGAGAGTCTGCAGGACGGTGGTGTTTGAGTAAAAGCATAAAGAAAGAGTCTGCAGGACGGTGGTGTTTGAGTAGAAGCATAATGAAAGAGCCTGCAGGACGGTTGTTTTTGAGTAAAAGCAGTATGAAAGAGTCTGCAGGACGGTGGTTTTTGAGTAGAAGTTAATGAAAGAGTCTGCAGGACGGTGGTTTTTGAGTAGAATCAGTATGAAATAGCCTGCAGGACGGTGGTGTTTGAGTAGAAGCAGTATGAAAGAGTCTGCAGAACGGTGGTGTTTGAGTAGAAGCATAATGAAAGAGCCTGCAGGACGGTGGTGTTTGAGTAAAAGCAGTATAAAAAAGTCTGCAGAACGGTGGTGTTTGAGTAAAAGCAGTATAAAAGAGTCTGCAGGACGGTGGTTTTTGAGTAGAATCAGTATGAGAGAGTCTGCAGGACGGTGGTGTTTGAGTAGAATCAGTATGAGAGAGTCTGCAGGACGGTGGTGTTTGAGTAGAAGCACAAAGAAAGAGTCTGCAGGACGGTGGTGTTTGAGTAGAAGCATAATGAAAGAGCCTGCAGGACGGTTGTTTTTGAGTAAAAGCAGTATGAAAGAGTCTGCAGGACGGTGGTTTTTGAGTAGAAGTTAATGAAAGAGCCTGCAGGACGGTGGTTTTTGAGTAAAAGCAGTATGAAAGAGTCTGCAGGACGGTGGTTTTTGAGTAGAAGCATAATGAAAGAGCCTGCAGGACGGTGGTGTTTGAGTAGAAGCATAATGAAAGAGCCTGCAGGACGGTGGTGTTTGAGTAGAAGCATAATGAAAGAGTCTGCAGGACAGTGGTGTTGGAGTAGAAGCATAATGAAAGAGCCTGAAGGACGGTGGTGTTTGAGTAGAATCAGTATGAAAGAGTCTGCAGGACGGTGGTTTTTGAGAAGAAGTTAATGAAAGAGTCTGCAGGACGGTGGTTTTTGAGTAGACATTAAGTAAAGAGTCTGCAGGACGGTGGTGTTGGAGTAGAAGCATGATAAAAGAGTCTGCAGGACGGTTGTGTTTGAGTAGAAGCATAACGAACGAGCCTGCAGGACGGTGGTATTTGAGTAGAAACATAGCGAGAGAGCCTGCAGAACGGTGGTGTTGGAGTAGAAGCATAATGAAATGTCTTCAGCACGGTGGTGTTTGAGTAGAAGCATAATAAAAGAGTCTGCAGAACGGTGGTGTTTGAGTAGAAGCATAATGAAAGAGCCTGCAGGACGGTGGTGTTTGATTAGAAACATAGCGAAAGAGTCTGCAGGATGGTGGTGTTTGAGTAGAAGCATAATGAAAGAGCCTGCAGGACGGTGGTGTTTGAGTAGAAGCATAACGAAAGAGCCTGCAGAACGGTGTTGTTGGAGTAGAAGCATAATGAAAGAGTTTTCAGGACGGTGGTGTTTGACTAGTAGCATAATAAAAGAGCCTGCAGGATGATAGTGTTTGAGTAGAAGCATAACGAAAGAGCCTGCAGGACGGTGGTGTTTTATTAGAAGCAGCATGAAAGAGCCTGAAGGATTGTAGTGTTTGAGTAGAAGCAAAGCGAAAGAGTCTGCAGGACGGTGGTGTTTGTGATGAATCCGTATGAAAGTAACTGCAGGACGGTGGTGCTTAACCTTCCCTTTGTACCACTGCCTGAATACATCACTGTTTATAACCAAGATCGATCAGTATCGCCCTATACAACATCATTCATTTATCTTTTTTTTTCAATCTAACTAAATGGTCGTAACTTTTCGCTAATGTATCCTGTGAAAATATGCTGTAGAACTTGTATGTAGAGAGAAGTGAGCAAAGAGACATCAGCCACACATATGTTGGAAGGTGACAACAGTGTTTCTCTGTGTTATACACATGTGTTGGAAGGTGACAACATTGTTTCTCTGTGTTATACACATGTGTTGGAAGGTGACAACATTGTTTCTCTGTGGTATACACATATGTTGGAAGGTGACACCATTATTTCTCTGTGTTCCACACATATGTTGGTAGGCTACCACATTGTTTCTCTGTGTTCCACACATGTGTTGGAAGGTGAGCACATTGTTTCTCTGTGTTCCACACATATGTTGGAAGGTGACCACATTGTTTCTCTGTGTTCCACACATATGTTGGAAGTGGAGCACATTGTTTCTCTGTGTTCAACACATATGTTGGAAGGTGAGCACATTGTTTCTCTGTGTTCCACACATATGTTTGAAGGTGACCACATTGTTTCTCTGTGTTCCACACATATGTTGGAAGGTGCCAACACTGTTTCTCTGTGTTCCACACATATGTTTGAAGATGACCATATTGTTTCTCTGTGTTCCACACATATGTTGGAAGGTGACCACATTGTTTCTCTGTGTTCCACACATATGTTTGAAGATGACCATATTGTTTCTCTGTGTTCCACACATATGTTGGAAGGTGACCACATTGTTGCTCTGTGTTCCACACATATGTTGGAAGGTGACAACAGTGTTTCTCTGTGTTATACACATGTGTTGGAAGGCTACCACATTGTTTCTCTGTGTTCCACACATGTGTTGGAAGGTGAGCACATTGTTTCTCTGTGTTCCACACATATGTTGGAAGGTGACCACATTGTTTCTCTGTGTTCCACACATATGTTGGAAGTGGAGCACATTGTTTCTCTGTGTTCAACACATATGTTGGAAGGTGAGCACATTGTTTCTCTGTGTTCCACACATATGTTTGAAGGTGACCACATTGTTTCTCTGTGTTCCACACATATGTTGGAAGGTGCCAACACTGTTTCTCTGTGTTCCACACATATGTTTGAAGATGACCATATTGTTTCTCTGTGTTCCACACATATGTTGGAAGGTGACCACATTGTTTCTCTGTGTTCCACACATATGTTTGAAGATGACCATATTGTTTCTCTGTGTTCCACACATATGTTGGAAGGTGACCACATTGTTGCTCTGTGTTCCACACATATGTTGGAAGGTGACAACAGTGTTTCTCTGTGTTATACACATGTGTTGGAAGGTGACAACAGTGTTTCTCTGTGTTATACACATGTGTTGGAAGGTGACAACATTGTTTTTCTGTGTTATACACATGTGTTGGAAGGTGACAACATTGTTTCTCTGTGTTATACACATATGTTGGAAGGTGACACCATTATTTCTCTGTGTTCCACACATATGTTGGAAGCCTACCACATTGTTTCTCTGTGTTCCACACATGTGTTGGAAGGTGAGCACATTGTTTCTCTGTGTTCCACACATATGTTGGAAGGTGACCACATTGTTGCTCTGTGTTCCACACATATGTTGGAAGTGGAGCACATTGTTTCTCTGTGTTCCACACATATGTTGGAAGGTGAGCACATTGTTTCTCTGTGTTCCACCCATATGTTTGAAGGTGACCACATTGTTCTCTGTGTTCCACACATATGTTGGAAGGTGACCACATTGTTTCTCTGTGTTCCACACATATGTTTGAAGATGACCATATTGTTTCTCTGTGTTCCACACATATGTTGGAAGGTGACCACATTGTTTCTCTGTGTTCCACACAATTGTTGCTCTGTGTTCCACACATATGTTTGAAGGTGACCACATTGTTTCTCTGTGTTCCACACATATGTTTGAAGGTGACCACATTGTTTCTCTGTATTCCACACATATGTTGGAAGGTGACCACATTGTTGCTCTGTGTTCAACACATATGTTGGAAGCTGACAACAGTGTTTTTCTGTGTTCCACACATATGTTGGAAGGTGACAACATTGTTTCTCTGTGTTATACACATATGTTGGAAGGTGACAACATTATTTCTCTGTGTTCCACACATATGTTGGAAGGCTACCACATTGTTTCTCTGTGTTCCACACATATGTAGGAAGGTGACCACATTGTTTCCCTGTGTTCAACACATATGTTGGAAGGTGACCACATTGTTTCTCTGTGTTCCACACATATGTTGGAAGGTGACCACATTGTTTCTCTGTGTTCCACACATATGTTGGAAGGTGCCAACACTGTGTCTCTGTGTTTCACACTTGTTGGAAGGTGAGCAAAGCGTGTCCCGCTGTTTCACACATGTGTTGGAAGGTTACCACACAATGTCTCTGTGTTCTATGTTGGAAGATTTGCAAGTGAATAAGTATTTTTTCCAGCGTTTTATGAACATAAAGAAAGGTTACAGGTCGGGGTTTCTGTTCTTTGAAAATGTGAATGCCATATCACCCTATACAAACGTGAATTCAAGTTTGTATAGGGTGACATAGTATTATCGATCGTTTCAAGTGATTCACGTATGTATAGGGAGGTGATAAAGTATGTATCGATCGTTTCAAGTTATTCACGTATGTACAGGGGGCTGATATAGTATGTATCGATCGTTTCAAGTGATTCACGTATGTACAGGGAGGTGATATAGTATGTATCGATCGTTTCAAGTGATTCACGTATGTACAGGGAGGTGATATAGTATGTATCGATCGATTCAAGTTAAATTACGTATGTACAGGGGGCTGATATAGTATGTATCGATCGTTTCAAGTTATTTACGTATGCACAGGGAGGTGATATAGTATGTATCGATCGTTTCAAGTTATTCGCGTATGTACAGGGAGGGGCTATAGTATGGATCGATCGTTTCAAGTGATTCACGTAAGTACAGGGCAGTGATATAGTATGTATCGATCGTTTCAAGTTATTCACGTATGTACAGGGAGGTGATATAGTATGTATCGATCGATTCAAGTTATTCACGTATGTACAGGGGGCTGATATAGTATGTATCGATCGTTTCAAGTTATTCACGTATGTACAGGGCAGTGATATAGTATGTATCGATCGTTTCAAGTGATTCACGTATGTACAGGGCGGTGATATAGTATGTATCGATCGTTTCAAGTTATTCACGTATGTACAGGGAGGTGCTATAGTATGTATCGATCGTTTCAAGTTATTCACGTATGTACAGGGAGGGGCTATAGTATGTATCGATCGTTTCAAGTGATTCGCGTATGTACAGGGAGGTGCTATAGTATGTATCGATCGTACCAAGTTATTCACGTATGTACAGGGGGCTGATATAGTATGTATCGATCGTTTCAAGTGATTCACGTGTGTACAGGAAGGTGATATAGTATGTATCGATCGTTTCAAGGGATTCACGTATGTATAGGGGGCTGATATAGTATGTATCGATCGTTTCAAGTGATTCACGTACGTACAGGGAGGTGATATAGCATGTATCGATCGTTTCAAGTGATTCACGTATGTACAGGGGGCTGATATAGTATGTATCGATCGTTTCAAGTTATTCACGTATGTACAGGGAGGTGATATAGTATGTATCGATCGTTTCAAGTGATTCACGTATGTATAGGGGGCTGATATAGTATGTATCGATCGTTTCAAGTGATTCACGTATGTACATTGGGCTGATATAGTATGTATCGATCGTTTCAAGTGATTCACGTATGTATAGGGGGCTGATATAGTATGTATCGATCGTTTCAAGTGATTCACGTATGTACATTGGGCTGATATAGTATGTATCGATCGTTTCAAGTGATTCACGTATGTATAGGGGGCTGATATAGTATGTATCGATCGTTTCAAGTGATTCACGTATGTACATTGGGCTGATATAGTATGTATCGATCGTTTCAAGTGATTCACGTATGTATAGGGGGCTGATATAGTATGTATCGATCGTTTCAAGTGATTCACGTATGTACAGGGGGCTGATATAGTATGTATCGATCGTTTCAAGTGATTCACGTATGTACAGGGAGCTGATATAGTATGTATCGATTGTTTCAAGTGATTCACGTATGTACAGGGGGCTGATATAGCATGTATCGATCGTTTCAAGTGATTCACGTATGTACAGGGGGCTGATATAGTATGTATCGATTGTTTCAAGTTATTCACGTATGTACAGGGAGGTGATATAGTATGTATCGATCGTTTCAAGTGATTCACGTATGTATAGGGGGCTGATATAGTATGTATCGATCGTTTCAAGTGATTCACGTATGTACATTGGGCTGATATAGTATGTATCGATCGTTTCAAGTGATTCACGTATGTATAGGGGGCTGATATAGTATGTATCGATCGTTTCAAGTGATTCACGTATGTACATTGGGCTGATATAGTATGTATCGATCGTTTCAAGTGATTCACGTATGTATAGGGGGCTGATATAGTATGTATCGATCGTTTCAAGTGATTCACGTATGTACATTGGGCTGATATAGTATGTATCGATCGTTTCAAGTGATTCACGTATGTACAGGGGGCTGATATAGTATGTATCGATCGTTTCAAGTGATTCACGTATGTACAGGGGGCTGATATAGTATGTATCGATCGTTTCAAGTGATTCACGTATGTACATTGGGCTGATATAGTATGTATCGATCGTTTCAAGTGATTCACGTATGTACAGGGGGCTGATATAGTATGTATCGATCGTTTCAAGTGATTCACGTATGTACAGGGGGCTGATATAGTATGTATCGATCGTTTCAAGTGATTCACGTATGTACAGGGGGCTGATATAGTATGTATCGATTGTTTCAAGTGATTCACGTATGTACAGGGAGGTGATATAGCATGTATCGATCGTTTCAAGTGATTCACGTATGTACAGGGAGGTGCTATAGTATGTATCGATCGTACCAAGTTATTCACGTATGTACAGGGGGCTGATATAGTATGTATCGATCGTTTCAAGTGATTCACGTATGTACAGGGGGCTGATATAGTATGTATCGATCGTTTCAAGTGATTCACGTATGTACAGGGGGCGGATATAGTATGTATCGATCGTTTCAAGTGATTCACGTATGTACAGGGAGGTGATATAGTATGTATCGATCGTTTCAAGTTATTCGGGTATGTACAGGGAGGTGCTATAGTATGTTTCGACCATTTCAAGGGATTCACGTATGTATATGGGGGTGATATAGTATGTATCGATCGTTTCAAGTGATTCACGTATGTACAGGGAGGTGATATATTATGTATCGATCGTTTCAAGTGATTCACCTTTTTAAGGGAGTTGATATATTATGTATCGATCGCTTCAAGGGATTTGCGTATGTACAGGGAGTTGACATATTATGTATCGATCGTTTCAAGTGATTCACGTATGTTTAGGAAGGGGATATATTATGTATCGATCGTTTCAAGTGATTCACGTATGTACAGGGGGGTGATATAGTATGTATCGATCGTTTCAAGTGATTCACGTATGTACAGGGGGCTGATATAGTATGTATCGATCGTTTCAAGTGATTCACGTATGTACAGGGAGGTGATATAGTACATTATGTATCGATCGTTTCAAGTTATTCACGTATGTATAGGGAGGTGATATAGTACATTATGTATCGATCGTTTCAAGTTATTCACGTATATATAGGGAGGTGATATAGTACATTATGTATCGATCGTTTCAAGTGATTCACGTATGTATAGGGAGGTGATATAGTACATTATGTATCGATCGTTTCAAGTGATTCACGTATGTATAGGGAGGTGATATAGTACATTATGTATCGATCGTTTCAAGTGATTCACGTATGTATAGGGAGGTGATATAGTACATTATGTATCGATCGTTTCAAATGATTCACGTATGTATAGGGAGGTGATATAGTACATTACGTATCGATCGTTTCAAGTTATTCACGTATGTATAGGGAGGTGATATAGTACATTATGTATCGATCGTTTCAAGTGATTCACGTATGTATAGGGAGGTGATATAGTACATTATGTATCGATCGTTTCAAGTCATTCACGTATATATAGGGAGGTGATATAGTACATTATGTATCGATCGTTTCAAGTGATTCACGTATGTATAGGGAGGTGATATAGTACATTATGTATCGATCGTTTCAAGTCATTCACGTATGTATAGGGAGGTGATATAGTACATTATGTATCGATCGTTTCAAGTTATTCACGTATGTATAGGGAGGTGATATAGTACATTATGTATCGATCGTTTCAAGTGATTCACGTATGTATAGGGAGGTGATATAGTACATTATGTATCGATCGTTTCAAGTGATTCACGTATGTTTAGGAAGGTGATATAGTACATTATGTATCGATCGTTTCAAGTGATTCACGTATGTACAGGAAGGTGATATAGTACATTATGTTTCGATCGTTTCAAGTCATTCACGTATGTATAGGGAGGTGATATAGTACATTATGTATCGATCGTTTCAAGTCATTCACGTATATATAGGGAGGTGATATAGTACATTATGTATCGATCGTTTCAAGTGATTCACGTATATATAGGGAGGTGATATAGTACATTATGTATCGATCGTTTCAAGTGATTCACGTATATATAGGGAGGTGATATAGTACATTATGTATCGATCGTTTCAAGTGATTCACGTATATATAGGGAGGTGATATAGTACATTATGTATCGATCGTTTCAAGTCATTCACGTATGTTTAGGGAGGTGATATAGTACATTACGTATCGATCGTTTCAAGTGATTCACGTATGTATAGGGAGGTGATATAGTACATTATGTATCGATCGTTTCAAGTGATTCACGTATGTTTAGGGAGGTGATATAGTACATTATGTATCGATCGTTTCAAGTTATTCACGTATATATAGGGAGGTGATATAGTACATTATGTATCGATCGTTTCAAGTGATTCACGTATGTTTAGGGAGTTGATATAGTACATTATGTTTCGATCGTTTCAAGTCATTCACGTATGTATAGGGAGGTGATATAGTACATTATGTATCGATCGTTTCAAGTTATTCACGTATATATAGGGAGGTGATATAGTACATTATGTATCGATCGTTTCAAGTGATTCACGTATGTATAGGGAGGTGATATAGTACATTATGTATCGATCGTTTCAAGTGATTCACGTATATATAGGGAGGTGATATAGTACATTATGTATCGATCGTTTCAAGTGATTCACGTATGTATAGGGAGGTGATATAGTACATTATGTATCGATCGTTTCAAGTGATTCACGTATGTATAGGGAGGTGATATAGTACATTATGTATCGATCGTTTCAAGTCATTCACGTATGTATAGGGAGGTGATATAGTACATTATGTATCGATCGTTTCAAGTGATTCACGTATGTATAGGGAGGTGATATGGTATGTATCGATCGTTTCAAGTGATTCACGTATGTTTAGGGAGGTGATATAGAACATTATGTATCGATCGTTTCAAGTTATTCACGTATATATAGGGAGGTGATATAGTACATTATGTATCGATCGTTTCAAGTGATTCACGTATGTTTAGGGAGGTGATATAGTACATTATGTTTCGATCGTTTCAAGTCATTCACGTATGTATAGGGAGGTGATATAGTACATTATGTATCGATCGTTTCAAGTCATTCACGTATGTATAGGGAGGTGATATAGTACATTATGTATCGATCGTTTCAAGTCATTCACGTATGTATAGGGAGGTGTGTAGTACATTATGTATCGATCGTTTCAAGTCATTCACGTATGTATAGGGAGGTGATATAGTACATTATGTATCGATCGTTTCAAGTGATTCACGTATGTACAGGGGGCTGATATAGTATGTATCGATCGTTTCAAGTGATTCACGTATGTACAGGGAGGTGATATAGTACATTATGTATCGATCGTTTCAAGTTATTCACGTATGTATAGGGAGGTGATATAGTACATTATGTATCGATCGTTTCAAGTGATTCACGTATGTATAGGGAGGTGATATAGTACATTATGTATCGATCGTTTCAAGTGATTCACGTATGTTTAGGGAGGTGATATAGTACATTATGTTTCGATCGTTTCAAGTCATTCACGTATGTATAGGGAGGTGATATAGAACGTATCGATCGTTTCAAGTGATTCACGTATGTACAGGGGGCTGATGTAGTATGTATCGATCGTTTCAAGTGATTCACGTATGTACAGGCAGCTGATATAGCATGTATCGATCGTTTCAAGTGATTCACGTATGTACAGGGGGCTGATATAGTATGTATCGATCGTTTCAAGTGATTCACGTATGTACAGGGAGGTGATATAGTATTATCGATCGTTTCAAGTTATTCACGTATGTACAGGGGGGCTGATATAGTATGTATCGATCGTTTCAAGTGATTCACGTATGTACAGGGGGCTGATATAGTATGTATCGATCGTTTCAAGTTATTCACGTATGTACAGGGGGCTGATACAGTATGTATCGATCGTTTCAAGTGATTCACGTATGTACAGGGGGCTGATATAGTATGTTTCGATCGTTTCAAGTGATTCACGTATGTACAGGGAAGTGATATAGTATTATCGATCGTTTCAAGTGGTTCACGTATGTACAGGGAGGTGATATAGTATTATCGATCGTTTCAAGTGATTCACGTATGTACAGGGGGCTGATATAGTATGTATCGATCGTTATAAGTTATTCACGTATGTACAGAGGGCTGATATAGTATGTATCGATCGTTTCAAGTGATTCACGTATGTACACGGGGCTGATATAGTATGTATCGATCGTTTCAAGGGATTCACGTATGTATAGGGTGCTGATATAGTATGTATCGATCGTTTCAAGTGATTCACGTATGTACAGGGAGGTGAAATAGCATGTATCGATCGTTTCAAGTGATTCACGTATGTACAGGGGGCTGATATAGTATGTATCGATCGTTTCAAGTGATTCACGTATGTACAGGGGGCTGATATAGTATGTATCGATCGTTTCAAGTTATTCACGTATGTACAGGGGGCTGATATAGTATGTATCGATCGTTTCAAGTGATTCACGTATGTACAGGGGGCTGATATAGTATGTATCGATCGTTTCAAGTGATTCACGTATGTACAGGGGGCTGATATAGTATGTATCGATCGTTTCAAGTGATCCACGTATGTACAGGGAGGTGATATAGCATGTATCGATCGTTTCAAGTGATTCACGTATGTAAAGGGGGCTGATATAGTATGTATCGATCGTTTCAAGTTATTCACGTATGTACAGTTGGCTGATATAGTATGTATCGATCGTTTCAAGTGATTCGCGTATGTATACTGAGGTGATATAGTATTATCGATCGTTTCAAGTGGTTCACGTATGTACAGGGAGGTGATATAGTATTATCGATCGTTTCAAGTTATTCACGTATGTACAGGGGGCTGATATAGTATGTGTCGATCGTTTCAAGTGATTCACGTATGTACAGGGAGGTGATATAGTATGTATCGATCGTTTCAAGTGATTCACGTATGTACAGGGAGGTGATATAGTATTATCGATCGTTTCAAGTTATTCACGTATGTACAGGGGGGCTGATATAGTATGTATCGATCGTTTCAAGTGATTCACGTATGTACAGGGGGCTGATATAGTATGTATCGATCGTTTCAAGTGATTCACGTATGTACAGGGAGGTGATATAGCATGTATCGATCGTTTCAAGTGATTCACGTATGTACAGGGGGCTGATATAGTATGTATCGATCGTTTCAAGTGATTCACGTATGTACAGGGGGCGGATATAGTATGTATCGATCGTTTCAAGTGATTCGCGTATGTACAGGGGGCTGATATAGTATGTATCGATCGTTTCAAGTGATTCACGTATGTACAGGGAGGTGATATAGTATGTATCGATCGTTTCAAGTTATTCGGGTATGTACAGGGAGGTGCTATAGTATGTTTCGACCATTTCAAGGGATTCACGTATGTATATGGGGGTGATATAGTATGTATCGATCGTTTCAAGTGATTCACGTATGTACAGGGGGCTGACATAGTATGTATCGATCGTTTCAAGTGATTCACGTATGTACAGGGGGCTGCTATAGCATGTATCGATCGTTTCAAGTTATTCACGTATGTACAGGGGGCTGATATAGTATGTATCGATCGTTTCAAGTGATTCACGTATGTACAGGGGGCTGATATAGTATGTATCGATCGTTTCAAGTGATTCACGTATGTACAGGGAGGTGATATAGTATGTATCGATCGTTTCAAGTGATTCACGTATGTACAGGGGGCTGATATAGTATGTATCGATCGTTTCAAGTGATTCACGTATGTACAGGGGGCGGATATAGTATGTATCGATCGTTTCAAGTGATTCACGTATGTACAGGGGGCTGATATAGTATGTATCGATCGTTTCAAGTGATTCACGTATGTACAGGGAGGTGATATAGTATGTATCGATCGTTTCAAGTTATTCGGGTATGTACAGGGAGGTGCTATAGTATGTTTCGACCATTTCAAGGGATTCACGTATGTACAGGGAGGTGAAATAGCATGTATCGATCGTTTCAAGTGATTCACGTATGTACAGGGGGCTGATATAGTATGTATCGATCGTTTCAAGTGATTCACGTATGTACAGGGGGCTGATATAGTATGTATCGATCGTTTCAAGTGATTCACGTATGTACAGGGGGCGGATATAGTATGTATCGATCGTTTCAAGTGATTCGCGTATGTACAGGGGGCTGATATAGTATGTATCGATCGTTTCAAGTGATTCACGTATGTACAGGGAGGTGATATAGTATGTATCGATCGTTTCAAGTTATTCGGGTATGTACAGGGAGGTGCTATAGTATGTTTCGACCATTTCAAGGGATTCACGTATGTATATGGGGGTGATATAGTATGTATCGATCGTTTCAAGTGATTCACGTATGTACAGGGGGCTGATATAGTATGTATCGATCGTTTCAAGTGATTCACGTATGTACAGGGGGCTGCTATAGCATGTATCGATCGTTTCAAGTTATTCACGTATGTACAGGGGGCTGATATAGTATGTATCGATCGTTTCAAGTGATTCACGTATGTACAGGGGGCTGATATAGTATGTATCGATCGTTTCAAGTGATTCACGTATGTACAGGGAGGTGATATAGCATGTATCGATCGTTTCAAGTGATTCACGTATGTACAGGGGGCTGATATAGTATGTATCGATCGTTTCAAGTGATTCACGTATGTACAGGGGGCGGATATAGTATGTATCGATCGTTTCAAGTGATTCACGTATGTACAGGGGGCTGATATAGTATGTATCGATCGTTTCAAGTGATTCACGTATGTACAGGGAGGTGATATAGTATGTATCGATCGTTTCAAGTTATTCGGGTATGTACAGGGAGGTGCTATAGTATGTTTCGACCATTTCAAGGGATTCACGTATGTACAGGGAGGTGAAATAGCATGTATCGATCGTTTCAAGTGATTCACGTATGTACAGGGGGCTGATATAGTATGTATCGATCGTTTCAAGTGATTCACGTATGTACAGGGGGCTGATATAGTATGTATCGATCGTTTCAAGTGATTCACGTATGTACAGGGGGCGGATATAGTATGTATCGATCGTTTCAAGTGATTCACGTATGTACAGGGGGCTGATATAGTATGTATCGATCGTTTCAAGTGATTCACGTATGTACAGGGAGGTGATATAGTATGTATCGATCGTTTCAAGTTATTCGGGTATGTACAGGGAGGTGCTATAGTATGTTTCGACCATTTCAAGGGATTCACGTATGTATATGGGGGTGATATAGTATGTATCGATCGTTTCAAGTGATTCACGTATGTACAGGGGGCTGATATAGTATGTATCGATCGTTTCAAGTGATTCACGTATGTACAGGGGGCTGCTATAGCATGTATCGATCGTTTCAAGTTATTCACGTATGTACAGGGGGCTGATATAGTATGTATCGATCGTTTCAAGTGATTCACGTATGTACAGGGGGCTGATATAGTATGTATCGATCGTTTCAAGTGATTCACGTATGTACAGGGAGGTGATATAGCATGTATCGATCGTTTCAAGTGATTCACGTATGTACAGGGGGCTGATATAGTATGTATCGATCGTTTCAAGTGATTCACGTATGTACAGGGGGCGGATATAGTATGTATCGATCGTTTCAAGTGATTCACGTATGTACAGGGGGCTGATATAGTATGTATCGATCGTTTCAAGTGATTCACGTATGTACAGGGAGGTGATATAGTATGTATCGATCGTTTCAAGTTATTCGGGTATGTACAGGGAGGTGCTATAGTATGTTTCGACCATTTCAAGGGATTCACGTATGTACAGGGAGGTGAAATAGCATGTATCGATCGTTTCAAGTGATTCACGTATGTACAGGGGGCTGATATAGTATGTATCGATCGTTTCAAGTGATTCACGTATGTACAGGGGGCTGATATAGTATGTATCGATCGTTTCAAGTGATTCACGTATGTACAGGGGGCTGATATAGTATGTATCGATCGTTTCAAGTGATTCACGTATGTACAGGGAGGTGATATAGCATGTATCGATCGTTTCAAGTGATTCACGTATGTACAGGGGGCTGATATAGTATGTATCGATCGTTTCAAGTGATTCACGTATGTACAGGGGGCGGATATAGTATGTATCGATCGTTTCAAGTGATTCACGTATGTACAGGGGGCTGATATAGTATGTATCGATCGTTTCAAGTGATTCACGTATGTACAGGGAGGTGATATAGTATGTATCGATCGTTTCAAGTTATTCGGGTATGTACAGGGAGGTGCTATAGTATGTTTCGACCATTTCAAGCGATTCACGTATGTACAGGGAGGTGAAATAGCATGTATCGATCGTTTCAAGTGATTCACGTATGTACAGGGGGCTGATATAGTATGTATCGATCGTTTCAAGTGATTCACGTATGTACAGGGGGCTGATATAGTATGTATCGATCGTTTCAAGTGATTCACGTATGTACAGGGGACGAATATAGTATGTATCGATCGTTTCAAGTGATTCACGTATGTACAGGGGGCTGATATAGTATGTATCGATCGTTTCAAGTGATTCACGTATGTACAGGGGGCGGATATAGTATGTATCGATCGTTTCAAGTGATTCACGTATGTACAGGGAGGTGATATATTATGTATCGATCGTTTCAAGTTATTCACGTATGTACAGGGAGGTGATATAGTATATATCGATCGTTTCAAGTGATTCACCTTTTTAAGGGAGTTGATATATTATGTATCGATCGCTTCAAGGGATTTGCGTATGTACAGGGAGTTGATATATTATGTATCGATCGTTTCAAGTGATTCACGTATGTTAAGGAAGGTGATATATTATGTATCGATCGTTTCAAGTGATTCACGTATATACAGGGGGGTGATATAGTATGTATCGATCGTTTCAAGTGATTCACGTATGTACAGGGGGCTGATATAGTATGTATCGATCGTTTCAAGTGATTCACGTATGTACAGGGAGGTGATATAGTACATTATGTATCGATCGTTTCAAGTTATTCACGTATGTTTAGGGAGGTGATATAGTACATTATGTATCGATCGTTTCAAGTTATTCACGTATATATAGGGAGGTGATATAGTACATTATGTATCGATCGTTTCAAGTGATTCACGTATGTATAGGGAGGTGATATAGTACATTATGTATCGATCGTTTCAAGTGATTCACGTATGTATAGGGAGGTGATATAGTACATTATGTATCGATCGTTTCAAGTCATTCACGTATGTATAGGGAGGTGATATAGTACATTATGTATCGATCGTTTCAAGTCATTCACGTATGTATAGGGAGGTGATATAGTACATTATGTATCGATCGTTTCAAGTCATTCACGTATGTACAGGGGGCTGATATAGTATGTATCGATCGTTTCAAGTGATTCACGTATGTACAGGGAGGTGATATAGTACATTATGTATCGATCGTTTCAAGTTATTCACGTATGTATAGGGAGGTGATATAGTACATTATGTTTCGATCATTTCAAGTTATTCACCTATGTATAGGGAGGTGATATAGTACATTATGTATCGATCGTTTCAAGTGATTCACGTATGTATAGGGAGGTGATATAGTACATTATGTATCGATCGTTTCAAGTGAATAACGTATATATAGGGAGGTGATATAGTACATTATGTATCGATCGTTTCAAGTGATTCACGTATATATAGGGAGGTGATATAGTACATTATGTATCGATCGTTTCAAGTGATTCACGTATATATAGGGAGGTGATATAGTACATTATGTATCGATCGTTTCAAGTGATTCACGTATGTATAGGGAGGTGATATAGTACATTATGTATCGATCGTTTCAAGTGATTCACGTATGTATAGGGAGGTGATATAGTACATTATGTATCGATCTTTTCAAGTGATTCACGTATGTATAGGGAGGTGATATAGTACATTATGTATCGATCGTTTCAAGTGATTCACGTATGTATAGGGAGGTGATATAGTACATTATGTATCGATCGTTTCAAGTCATTCACGTATATATAGGGAGGTGATATAGTACATTATGTATCGATCGTTTCAAGTGATTCACGTATGTATAGGGAGGTGATATAGTACATTATGTATCGATCGTTTCAAGTGATTCACGTATATATAGGGAGGTGATATAGTACATTATGTATCGATCGTTTCAAGTGATTCACGTATGTATAGGGAGGTGATATAGTACATTATGTATCGATCGTTTCAAGTCATTCACGTATGTATAGGGAGGTGATATAGTACATTACGTATCGATCGTTTCAAGTGATTCACGTATATATAGGGAGGTGATATAGTACATTATGTATCGATCGTTTCAAGTCATTCACGTATGTATAGGGAGGTGATATTGTACATTATGTATCGATCATTTCAAGTGATTCACGTATATATAGGGAGGTGATATAGTACATTATGTATCGATCGTTTCAAGTGATTCACGTATGTATAGGGAGGTGATATAGTACATTATGTATCGATCGTTTCAAGTCATTCACGTATGTACAGGGAGGTGATATAATACATTATGTATCGATCATTTCAAGTGATTCACGTATATATAGGGAGGTGATATAGTACATTATGTATCGATCATTTCAAGTGATTCACGTATATATAGGGAGGTAATATAGTACATTATGTTTCGATCGTTTCAAGTCATTCACGTATGTATAGGGAGGTGATATAGAACGTATCGATCGTTTCAAGTGATTCACGTATGTACATCGGGCTGATGTAGTATGTATCGATCGTTTCAAGGGATTCACGTATGTATAGGGGGCTGATATAGTATGTATCGATCGTTTCAAGTGATTCACGTATGTACAGGCAGCTGATATAGCATGTATCGATCGTTTCAAGTGATTCACGTATGTACAGGGGGCTGATATAGTATACATGTATCGATCGTTTCAAGTGATTCACGTATGTACAGGGAGGTGATATAGTATTATCGATCGTTTCAAGTTATTCACGTATGTACAGGGGGGCTGATATAGTATGTATCGATCGTTTCAAGTGATTCACGTATGTACAGGGGGCTGATATAGTATGTATCGATCGTTTCAAGTTATTCACGTATGTACAGGGGGCTGATACAGTATGTATCGATCGTTTCAAGTGATTCACGTATGTACAGGGGGCTGATATAGTATGTTTCGATCGTTTCAAGTGATTCACGTATGTACAGGGAGGTGATATAGTATTATCGATCGTTTCAAGTGGTTCACGTATGTACAGGGAGGTGATATAGTATTATCGATCGTTTCAAGTGATTCACGTATGTACAGGGGGCTGATATAGTATGTATTGATCGTTTCAAGTTATTCACGTATGTACAGGGGGCTGATATAGTATGTATCGATCGTTTCAAGTGATTCACGTATGTACAGGGGGCTGATATAGTATGTATCGATCGTTTCAAGTTATTCACGTATGTACAGGGGGCTGATATAGCATGTATCGATCGTTTCAAGTGATTCACGTATGTACAGGGGGCTGATATAGTATGTATCGATCGTTTCAAGTGATTCACGTATGTACAGGGGGCTGATATAGTATGTATCGATCGTTTCAAGTGATTCACGTATGTACAGGGAGGTGATATAGTACATTATGTATCGATCGTTTCAAGTTATTCACGTATGTTTAGGGAGGTGATATAGTACATTATGTATCGATCGTTTCAAGTTATTCACGTATATATAGGGAGGTGATATAGTACATTATGTATCGATCGTTTCAAGTGATTCACGTATGTATAGGGAGGTGATATAGTACATTATGTATCGATCGTTTCAAGTGATTCACGTATGTATAGGGAGGTGATATAGTACATTATGTATCGATCGTTTCAAGTCATTCACGTATGTATAGGGAGGTGATATAGTACATTATGTATCGATCGTTTCAAGTCATTCACGTATGTATAGGGAGGTGATATAGTACATTATGTATCGATCGTTTCAAGTCATTCACGTATGTATAGGGAGGTGATATAGTACATTATGTATCGATCGTTTCAAGTGATTCACGTATGTATAGGGAGGTGATATAGTACATTATGTATCGATCGTTTCAAGTCATTCACGTATGTATAGGGAGGTGATATAGTACATTATGTATCGATCGTTTCAAGTGATTCACGTATGTATAGGGAGGTGATATAGTACATTATGTATCGATCGTTTCAAGTCATTCACGTATATATAGGGAGGTGATATAGTACATTATGTATCGATCGTTTCAAGTCATTCACGTATATATAGGGAGGTGATATAGTACATTATGTATCGATCGTTTCAAGTCATTCACGTATGTATAGGGAGGTGATATAGTACATTATGTATCGATCGTTTCAAGTGATTCACGTATGTATAGGGAGGTGATATAGTACATTATGTATCGATCGTTTCAAGTCATTCACGTATGTACAGGGGGCTGATATAGTATGTATCGATCGTTTCAAGTGATTCACGTATGTACAGGGAGGTGATATAGTACATTATGTATCGATCGTTTCAAGTGATTCACGTATGTACAGGGGGCTGATATAGTATGTATCGATCGTTTCAAGTGATTCACGTATGTACAGGGAGGTGATATAGTACATTATGTATCGATCGTTTCAAGTCATTCACGTATGTACAGGGGGCTGATATAGTATGTATCGATCGTTTCAAGTCATTCACGTATATATAGGGAGGTGATATAGTACATTATGTATCGATCGTTTCAAGTGATTCACGTATGTTTAGGGAGGTAATATAGTACATTATGTTTCGATCGTTTCAAGGTATTCACGTATGTATAGGGAGGTGATATAGAACGTATCGATCGTTTCAAGTGATTCACGTATGTACATCGGGCTGATGTAGTATGTATCGATCGTTTCAATTGATTCACGTATGTATAGGGGGCTGATATAGTATGTATCGATCGTTTCAAGTGATTCACGTATGTACAGGCAGCTGATATAGCATGTATCGATCGTTTCAAGTGATTCACGTATGTACAGGGGGCTGATATAGTATACATGTATCGATCGTTTCAAGTGATTCACGTATGTACAGGGAGGTGATATAGTATTATCGATCGTTTCAAGTTATTCACGTATGTACAGGGGGGCTGATATAGTATGTATCGATCGTTTCAAGTGATTCACGTATGTACAGGGGGCTGATATAGTATGTATCGATCGTTTCAAGTTATTCACGTATGTACAGGGGGCTGATACAGTATGTATCGATCGTTTCAAGTGATTCACGTATGTACAGGGGGCTGATATAGTATGTTTCGATCGTTTCAAGTGATTCACGTATGTACAGGGAGGTGATATAGTATTATCGATCGTTTCAAGTGGTTCACGTATGTACAGGGAGGTGATATAGTATTATCGATCGTTTCAAGTGATTCACGTATGTACAGGGGGCTGATATAGTATGTATCGATCGTTTCAAGTTATTCACGTATGTACAGGGGGCTGATATAGTATGTATCGATCGTTTCAAGTGATTCACGTATGTTCACGGGGCTGATATAGTATGTATCGATCGTTTCAAGGGATTCACGTATGTATAGGGTGCTGATATAGTATGTATCGATCGTTTCAAGTGATTCGCGTATGTACAGGGAGGTGAAATAGCATGTATCGATCGTTTCAAGTGATTCACGTATGTACAGGGGGCTGGTATAGTATGTATCGATCGTTTCAAGTGATTCACGTATGTACAGGGGGCTGATATAGTATGTATCGATCGTTTCAAGTTATTCACGTATGTACAGGGGGCTGATATAGTATGTATCGATCGTTTCAAGTGATTCACGTATGTACAGGGGGCTGATATAGTATGTATCGATCGTTTCAAGTGATTCGCGTATGTACAGGGGGCTGATATAGTATGTATCGATCGTTTCAAGTGATCCACGTATGTACAGGGAGGTGATATAGCATGTATCGATCGTTTCAAGTGATTCACGTATGTACAGGGGGCTGATATAGTATGTATCGATCGTTTCAAGTGATTCGCGTATGTATACTGAGGTGATATAGTATTATCGATCGTTTCAAGTGGTTCACGTATGTACAGGGAGGTGATATAGTATTTTCGATCGTTTCAAGTTATTCACGTATGTACAGGGGGCTGATATAGTATGTATCGATCGTTTCAAGTGATTCACGTATGTACAGGGGGCTGATATAGTATGTATCGATCGTTTCAAGGGATTCACGTATGTATAGGGGGCTGACATAGTATGTATCGATCGTTTCAAGTGATTCACGTATGTACAGGGAGGTGATATAGCATGTATCGATCGTTTCAAGTGATTCACGTATGTACAGGGGGCTGATATAGTATGTATCGATCGTTTCAAGTGATTCAGGTATGTACAGGGAGGTGATATAGTATGTATCGATCGTTTCAAGTTATTCGGGTATGTACAGGGAGGTGCTATAGTATGTTTCGACCATTTCAAGGGATTCACGTATGTACAGGGAGGTGAAATAGCATGTATCGTTCGTTTCAAGTGATTCACGTATGTACAGGGGGCTGATATAGTATGTATCGATCGTTTCAAGTGATTCACGTATGTACAGGGGGCTGATATAGTATGTATCGATCGATTCAAGTGATTCACGTATGTACAGGGGGCTGATATAGTATGTATCGATCGTTTCAAGTGATTCACGTATGTACAGGGGACTGATATAGTATGTATCGATCGTTTCAAGTGATTCACGTATGTACAGGGGGCTGATATAGTATGTATCGATCGTTTCAAGTTATCCACGTATGTACAGGGAGGTGATATAGCATGTATCGATCGTTTCAAGTGATTCACGTATGTAAAGGGGTCTGATATAGTATGTATCGATCGTTTCAAGTTATTCACGTATGTACAGGGGGCTGATATAGTATGTATCGATCGTTTCAAGTGATTCGCGTATGTATACTAAGGTGATATAGTATTATCGATCGTTTCAAGTTGTTTACGTATGTACAGGGAGGTGATATAGTATTATCGATCGTTTCAAGTTATTCACGTATGTACAGGGGGCTGATATAGTATGTATCGATCGTTTCAAGTGATTTACGTATGTACAGGGGGCTGATATAGTATGTATCGATCGTTTCAAGGGATTCACGTATGTATAGGGGGCTGACATAGTATGTATCGATCGTTTCAAGTGATTCACGTATGTACAGGGAGGTGATATAGCATGTATCGATCGTTTCAAGTGATTCACGTCTGTACAGGGGGCTGATATAGTATGTATCGATCGTTTCAAGTGATTCACGTATGTACAGTGAGGTGATATAGTATGTATCGATCGTTTCAAGTTATTCGGGTATGTACAGGGAGGTGCTATAGTATGTTTCGACCATTTCAAGGGATTCACGTATGTATATGGGGGTGATATAGTATGATCGTTTCAAGTGATTCACGTATGTACATGGGGCTGATATAGTATGTATCGATCGTTTCAAGTTATTCACGTATGTACAGGGGGCTGATATAGTATGTATCGATCGTTTCAAGTTATTCACGTATGTACAGGGGGCTGATATAGTATGTATCGATCGTTTCAAGTGATTCACGTATGTACAGGGGGCTGATATAGTATGTATCGATCGTTTCAAGTCATTCACGTATGTACAGGGAGGTGATATAGCATGTATCGATCGTTTCAAGTGATTCACGTATGTACAGGGGGCTGTTATAGTATGTATCGATCGTTTCAAGTGATTCACGTATGTACAGGGGGCGGATATAGTATGTATCGATCGTTTCAAGTGATTCACGTATGTACAGGGGGCTGATATAGTATGTATCGATCGTTTCAAGTGATTCAGGTATGTACAGGGAGGTGATATAGTATGTATCGATCGTTTCAAGTTATTCGGGTATGTACAGGGAGGTGCTATAGTATGTTTCGACCATTTCAAGGGATTCACGTATGTACAGGGAGGTGAAATAGCATGTATCGATCGTTTCAAGTGATTCACGTATGTACAGGGGGCTGATATAGTATGTATCGATCGTTTCAAGTTATTCACGTATGTACAGGGGGCTGATATAGTATGTATCGATCGTTTCAAGTGATTCGCGTATGTATACTAAGGTGATATAGTATTATCGATCGTTTCAAGTGGTTCACGTATGTACAGGGAGGTGATATAGTATTATCGATCGTTTCAAGTTATTCACGTATGTACAGGGGGCTGATATAGTATGTATCGATCGTTTCAAGTGATTTACGTATGTACAGGGGGCTGATATAGTATGTATCGATCGTTTCAAGGGATTCACGTATGTATAGGGGGCTGACATAGTATGTATCGATCGTTTCAAGTGATTCACGTATGTACAGGGAGGTGATATAGCATGTATCGATCGTTTCAAGTGATTCACGTATGTACAGGGGGCTGATATAGTATGTATCGATCGTTTCAAGTGATTCACGTATGTTCAGGGGGCTGATATAGTATGTATCGATCGTTTCAAGTGATTCACGTATGTACAGGGGGCTGATATAGTATGTATCGATCGTTTCAAGTGATTCACGTATGTACAGGGAGGTGATATAGTATGTATCGATCGTTTCAAGTTATTCGGGTATGTACAGGGAGGTGCTATAGTATGTTTCGACCATTTCAAGGGATTCACGTATGTATATGGGGGTGATATAGTATGTATCGATCGTTTCAAGTGATTCACGTATGTACAGGGGGCTGATATAGTATGTATCGATCGTTTCAAGTGATTCACGTATGTACAGGGGGCTGATATAGTATGTATCGATCGTTTCAAGTTATTCACGTATGTACAGGGGGCTGATATAGTATGTATCGATCGTTTCAAGTGATTCACGTATGTACAGGGGGCTGATATAGTATGTATCGATCGTTTCAAGTCATTCACGTATGTACAGGGAGGTGATATAGCATGTGTCGATCGTTTCAAGTGATTCACGTATGTACAGGGGGCTGTTATAGTATGTATCGATCGTTTCAAGTGATTCACGTATGTACAGGGGGCGGATATAGTATGTATCGATCGTTTCAAGTGATTCACGTATGTACAGGGGGCTGATATAGTATGTATCGATCGTTTCAAGTGATTCAGGTATGTACAGGGAGGTGATATAGTATGTATCGATCGTTTCAAGTTATTCGGGTATGTACAGGGAGGTGCTATAGTATGTTTCGACCATTTCAAGGGATTCACGTATGTACAGGGAGGTGAAATAGCATATATCGATCGTTTCAAGTGATTCACGTATGTACAGGGGGCTGATATAGTATGTATCGATCGTTTCAAGTTATTCACGTATGTACAGGGGGCTGATATAGTATGTATCGATCGTTTCAAGTGATTCGCGTATGTATACTAAGGTGATATAGTATTATCGATCGTTTCAAGTGGTTCACGTATGTACAGGGAGGTGATATAGTATTATCGATCGTTTCAAGTTATTCACGTATGTACAGGGGGCTGATATAGTATGTATCGATCGTTTCAAGTGATTTACGTATGTACAGGGGGCTGATATAGTATGTATCGATCGTTTCAAGGGATTCACGTATGTATAGGGGGCTGACATAGTATGTATCGATCGTTTCAAGTGATTCACGTATGTACAGGGAGGTGATATAGCATGTATCGATCGTTTCAAGTGATTCACGTATGTACAGGGGGCTGATATAGTATGTATCGATCGTTTCAAGTGATTCACGTATGTACAGGGGGCTGATATAGTATGTATCGATCGTTTCAAGTGATTCACGTATGTACAGGGGGCTGATATAGTATGTATCGATCGTTTCAAGTGATTCACGTATGTACAGGGTGCTGATATAGTATGTATCGATCGTTTCAAGTGATTCACGTATGTACAGGGGGCTGATGTAGTATGTATCGATCGTTTCAAGTTATTCACGTATGTACAGGGGGCTGATATAGTATGTATCGATCGTTTCAAGTGATTCACGTATGTACAGGGGGGTGATATAGTATGTATCGATCGTTTCAAGTGATTCACGTATGTACAGGGAGGTGATATAGCATGTATCGATCGTTTCAAGTGATTCACGTATGTACAGGGGGCTGATATAGTATGTATTGATCGTTTCAAGTGATTCACGTATGTACAGGGGGCGGATATAGTATGTATCGATCGTTTCAAGTGATTCACGTCTGTACAGGGGGCGAATATAGTATGTATCGATCGTTTCAAGTGATTCACATATGTACAGGGGATGAATATAGTATGTATCGATCGTTTCAAGTGATTCACGTCTGTACAGGGGGCTGATATAGTATGTATCGATCGTTTCTAGTGATTCACGTATGTACAGGGGGCTGATATAGTATGTATCGATCGTTTCAAGTTATTCACGTATGTACAGGGGGCTGATATAGTATGTATCGATCGTTTCAAGTGATTCACGTATGTACAGGGGGCTGATATAGTATGTATCGATCGTTTCAAGTGATTCACGTATGTACAGGGAGGTGATATAGCATGTATCGATCGTTTCAAGTGATTCACGTATGTACAGGGGGCTGATATAGTATGTATTGATCGTTTCAAGTGATTCACGTATGTACAGGGGGCGGATATAGTATGTATCGATCGTTTCAAGTGATTCACGTCTGTACAGGGGGCTGATATAGTATGTATCGATCGTTTCAAGTGATTCACGTATGTACAGGGAGGTGATATAGTATGTATCGATCGTTTCAAGTTATTCGGGTATGTACAGGGAGGTGCTATAGTATGTTTCGACCATTTCAAGGGATTCACGTATGTATATGGGGGTGATATAGTATGTATCGATCGTTTCAAGTGATTCACGTATGTACAGGGGGCTGATATAGTATGTATCGATCGTTTCAAGTTATTCACGTATGTACAGGGGGCTGATATAGTATGTATCGATCGTTTCAAGTGATTCACGTATGTACAGGGGGCTGATATAGTATGTATCGATCGTTTCAAGTCATTCACGTATGTACAGGGAGGTGATATAGCATGTATCGATCGTTTCAAGTGATTCACGTATGTACAGGGGGCTGTTATAGTATGTATCGATCGTTTCAAGTGATTCACGTATGTACAGGGGGCGGATATAGTATGTATCGATCGTTTCAAGTGATTCACGTATGTACAGGGGGCTGATATAGTATGTATCGATCGTTTCAAGTGATTCAGGTATGTACAGGGAGGTGATATAGTATGTATCGATCGTTTCAAGTTATTCGGGTATGTACAGGGAGGTGCTATAGTATGTTTCGACCATTTCAAGGGATTCACGTATGTACAGGGAGGTGAAATAGCATGTATCGATCGTTTCAAGTGATTCACGTATGTACAGGGGGCTGATATAGTATGTATCGATCGTATCAAGTGATTCACGTATGTACAGGGGGCTGATATAGTATGTATCGATCGTTTCAAGTGATCCACGTATGTACAGGGAGGTGATATAGCATGTATCGATCGTTTCAAGTGATTCACGTATGTACAGGGGGCTGATATAGTATGTATTGATCGTTTCAAGTGATTCACGTATGTACAGGGGGCGGATATAGTATGTATCGATCGTTTCAATTATTCACGTTTGTACAGGGGACGAATATAGTATGTATCGATCGTTTCAAGTGATTCACGTATGTACAGGGGATGAATATAGTATGTATCGATCGTTTCAAGTGATTCACGTCTGTACAGGGGGCTGATATAGTATGTATCGATCGTTTCTAGTGATTCACGTATGTACAGGGGGCTGATATAGTATGTATCGATCGTTTCAAGTTATTCACGTATGTACAGGGGGCTGATATAGTATGTATCGATCGTTTCAAGTGATTCACGTATGTACAGGGGGCTGATATAGTATGTATCGATCGTTTCAAGTGATTCACGTATGTACAGGGAGGTGATATAGCATGTATCGATCGTTTCAAGTGATTCACGTATGTACAGGGGGCTGATATAGTATGTATTGATCGTTTCAAGTGATTCACGTATGTACAGGGGGCGGATATAGTATGTATCGATCGTTTCAAGTGATTCACGTCTGTACAGGGGGCTGATATAGTATGTATCGATCGTTTCAAGTGATTCACGTATGTACAGGGAGGTGATATAGTATGTATCGATCGTTTCAAGTTATTCGGGTATGTACAGGGAGGTGCTATAGTATGTTTCGACCATTTCAAGGGATTCACGTATGTATATGGGGGTGATATAGTATGTATCGATCGTTTCAAGTGATTCACGTATGTACAGGGGGCTGATATAGTATGTATCGATCGTTTCAAGTGATTCACGTATGTACAGGGGGCTGATATAGTATGTATCGATCGTTTCAAGTTATTCACGTATGTACAGGGGGCTGATATAGTATGTATCGATCGTTTCAAGTGATTCACGTATGTACAGGGGGCTGATATAGTATGTATCGATCGTTTCAAGTCATTCACGTATGTACAGGGAGGTGATATAGCATGTATCGATCGTTTCAAGTGATTCACGTATGTACAGGGGGCTGTTATAGTATGTATCGATCGTTTCAAGTGATTCACGTATGTACAGGGGGCGGATATAGTATGTATCGATCGTTTCAAGTGATTCACGTATGTACAGGGGGCTGATATAGTATGTATCGATCGTTTCAAGTGATTCAGGTATGTACAGGGAGGTGATATAGTATGTATCGATCGTTTCAAGTTATTCGGGTATGTACAGGGAGGTGCTATAGTATGTTTCGACCATTTCAAGGGATTCACGTATGTACAGGGAGGTGAAATAGCATGTATCGATCGTTTCAAGTGATTCACGTATGTACAGGGGGCTGATATAGTATGTATCGATCGTTTCAAGTGATTCACGTATGTACAGGGGGCTGATATAGTATGTATCGATCGTTTCAAGTGATTCACGTATGTACAGGGGGCTGATATAGTATGTATCGATCGTATCAAGTGATTCACGTATGTACAGGGGGCTGATATAGTATGTATCGATCGTTTCAAGTGATCCACGTATGTACAGGGAGGTGATATAGCATGTATCGATCGTTTCAAGTGATTCACGTATGTACAGGGGGCTGATATAGTATGTATCGATCGTTTCAAGTGATTCGCGTATGTATACTGAGGTGATATAGTATTATCGATTGTTTCAAGTGGTTCACGTATGTACAGGGAGGTGATATAGTATTATCGATCGTTTCAAGTTATTCACGTATGTACAGGGGGCTGATATAGTATGTATCGATCGTTTCAAGTGATTCGCGTATGTATACTGAGGTGATATAGTATTATCGATCGTTTCAAGTGGTTCACGTATGTACAGGGAGGTGATATAGTATTATCGATCGTTTCAAGTTATTCACGTATGTACAGGGGGCTGATATAGTATGTATCGATCGTTTCAAGTGATTCACGTATGTACAGGGGGCTGATATAGTATGTATCGATCGTTTCAAGGGATTCACGTATGTATAGGGGGCTGACATAGTATGTATCGATCGTTTCAAGTGATTCACGTATGTACAGGGAGGTGATATAGCATGTATCGATCGTTTCAAGTGATTCACGTATGTACAGGGGGCTGATATAGTATGTATCGATCGTTTCAAGTGATTCACGTATGTACAGGGGGCTGATATAGTATGTATCGATCGTTTCAAGTGATTCACGTATGTACAGGGGGCTGATATAGTATGTATCGATCGTTTCAAGTTATTCACGTATGTACAGGGGGCTGATATAGCATGTATCGATCGTTTCAAGTGATTCACGTATGTACAGGGGGCTGATATAGTATGTATCGATCGTTTCAAGTGATTCACGTATGTACAGGGGGCTGATATAGTATGTATCGATCGTTTCAAGTGATTCACGTATGTACAGGGAGGTGATATAGCATGTATCGATCGTTTCAAGTGATTCGCGTATGTACAGGGGGCTGATATAGTATGTATCGATCGTTTCAAGTGATTCACGTATGTACAGGGGGCGGATATAGTATGTATCGATCGTTTCAAGTGATTCACGTATGTACAGGGGGCTGATATAGTATGTATCGATCGTTTCAAGTGATTCACGTATGTACAGGGAGGTGATATAGTATGTATCGATCGTTTCAAGTGATTCACGTATGTACAGGGAGGTGATACAGTATGTATCGATCGTTTCAAGTTATTCGGGTATGTACAGGGAGGTGCTATAGTATGTTTCGACCATTTCAAGGGATTCACGTATGTACAGGGAGGTGAAATAGCATGTATCGATCGTTTCAAGTGATTCACGTATGTACAGGGGGCTGATATAGTATGTATCGATCGTTTCAAGTTATTCACGTATGTACAGGGGGCTGATATAGTATGTATCGATCGTTTCAAGTGATTCACGTATGTACAGGGGGCTGATATAGTATGTATCGATCGTTTCAAGTGATTCACGTATGTACAGGGGGCTGATATAGTATGTATCGATCGTTTCAAGTGATCCACGTATGTACAGGGAGGTGATATAGCATGTATCGATCGTTTCAAGTGATTCACGTATGTAAAGGGGGCTGATATAGTATGTATCGATCGTTTCAAGTTATTCACGTATGTACAGGGGGCTGATATAGTATGTATCGATCGTTTCAAGTGATTCGCGTATGTATACTGAGGTGATATAGTATTATCGATCGTTTCAAGTGGTTCACGTATGTACAGGGAGGTGATATAGTATTATCGATCGTTTCAAGTTATTCACGTATGTACAGGGGGCTGATATAGTATGTATCGATCGTTTCAAGTGATTCACGTATGTACAGGGGGCTGATATAGTATGTATCGATCGTTTCAAGGGATTCACGTATGTATAGGGGGCTGACATAGTATGTATCGATCGTTTCAAGTGATTCACGTATGTACAGGGAGGTGATATAGCATGTATCGATCGTTTCAAGTGATTCACGTATGTACAGGGGGCTGATATAGTATGTATCGATCGTTTCAAGTGATTCACGTATGTACAGGGGGCTGATATAGTATGTATCGATCGTTTCAAGTGATTCACGTATGTACAGGGGGCTGATATAGTATGTATCGATCGTTTCAAGTTATTCACGTATGTACAGGGGGCTGATATAGCATGTATCGATCGTTTCAAGTGATTCACGTATGTACAGGGGGCTGATATAGTATGTATCGATCGTTTCAAGTGATTCACGTATGTACAGGGGGCTGATATAGTATGTATCGATCGTTTCAAGTGATTCACGTATGTACAGGGAGGTGATATAGCATGTATCGATCGTTTCAAGTGATTCACGTATGTACAGGGGGCTGATATAGTATGTATCGATCGTTTCAAGTGATTCACGTATGTACAGGGGACGAATATAGTATGTATCGATCGTTTCAAGTGATTCACGTATGTACAGGGGACGAATATAGTATGTATCGATCGTTTCAAGTGATTCACGTATGTACAGAGCCTGATATAGTATGTATCGATCGTTTCAAGTGATTCACGTATGTACAGGGGGCTGATATAGTATGTATCGATCGTTTCAAGTTATTCACGTATGTACAGGGGGCTGATATAGTATGTATCGATCGTTTCAAGTGATTCACGTATGTACAGGGGGCTGATATAGTATGTATCGATCGTTTCAAGTGATTCACGTATGTACAGGGAGGTGATATAGCATGTATCTATCGTTTCAAGTGATTCACGTATGTACAGGGGGCTGATATAGTATGTATCGATCGTTTCAAGTGATTCACGTATGTACATTGGGCTGATATAGTATGTATCGATCGTTTCAAGTGATTCACGTATGTACAGGGGGCTGATATAGTATGTATCGATCGTTTCAAGTGATTCACGTATGTACAGGGAGGTGATATAGCATGTATCGATCGTTTCAAGTGATTCACGTATGTACAGGGAGGTGATATAGTACATTATGTATCGATCGTTTCAAGTCATTCACGTATGTATAGGGAGGTGATATAGTACATTATGTATCGATCGTTTCAAGTCATTCACGTATGTATAGGGAGGTGATATAGTACATTATGTATCGATCGTTTCAAGTCATTCACGTATGTATAGGGAGGTGATATAGTACATTTTGTATCGATCGTTTCAAGGGATTCACGTATGTACAGGGGGGTGATATAGTACATTATGTATCGATCGTTTCAAGTGATTCACGTATGTACAGGGGGCTGATATAGTATGTATCGATCGTTTCAAGTGATTCACGTATGTACAGGGAGGTGATATAGTACATTATGTATCGATCGTTTCAAGTTATTCACGTATGTATAGGGAGGTGATATAGTACATTATGTATCGATCGTTTCAAGTGATTCACGTATGTATAGGGAGGTGATATAGTACATTATGTATCGATCGTTTCAAGTGATTCACGTATGTTTAGGGAGGTGATATAGTACATTATGTATCGATCGTTTCAAGTCATTCACGTATGTATAGGGAGGTGATATAGTACATTATGTATCGATCGTTTCAAGTGATTCACGTACGTATAGGGAGGTGATATAGTACATTATGTATCGATCGTTTCAAGTCATTCACGTATGTATAGGGAGGTGATATAGTACATTATGTATCGATCGTTTCAAGTCATTCACGTATGTCTAGGGAGGTGATATAGTACATTATGTATCGATCGTTTCAAGTCATTCACGTATGTATAGGGAGGTGATATAGTACATTATTTATCGATCGTTTCAAGTCATTCACGTATATATAGGGAGGTGATATAGTACATTGTGTTTCGATCGTTTCAAGTCATTCACGTATATATAGGAAGGTGATATAGTACATTATGTATCGATCGTTTCAAGTGATTCACGTATATATAGGGAGGTGATATAGTACATTATGTATCGGTCGTTTCAAGTCATTCACGTATGTATAGGGAGGTGATATAGTACATTATGTATCGATCGTTTCAAGTGATTCACGTATGTACAGGAAGGTGATATAGTACATTATGTATCGATCGTTTCAAGTCATTAACGTATGTATAGGGAGGTGATATAGTACATTATGTATCGATCGTTTCAAGTTATTCACGTATGTATAGGGAGGTGATATAGTACATTATGTATCGATCGTTTCAAGTGAATAACGTATATATAGGGAGGTGATATAGTACATTATGTATCGATCGTTTCAGGTGATTCACGTATATATAGGGAGGTGATATAGTACATTATGTATCGATCGTTTCAAGTGATTCACGTATGTATAGGGAGGTGATATAGTACATTATGTATCGATCGTTTCAAGTCATTCACGTATGTATAGGGAGGTGATATAGTACATTATGTATCGATCGTTTCAAGTGATTCACGTATGTACAGGGAGGTGATATAGTACATTATGTATCGATCGTTTCAAG
Organism: Gibbula magus; assembly: GCA_936450465.1. Lineage (NCBI taxonomy): Eukaryota > Metazoa > Mollusca > Gastropoda > Trochida > Trochidae > Gibbula > Gibbula magus. Next base: position 45,777,108 of record OW388304.1, on the reverse strand, counting down.
TCATTCACGTATGTTTAGGGAGGTGATATAGTACATTATGTATCGATCGTTTCAAGTCATTCACGTATATATAGGGAGGTGATATAGTACATTATGTATCGATCGTTTCAAGTCATTCACGTATGTATAGGGAGGGGATATAGTACATTATGTATCGATCGTTTCAAGTCATTCACGTATGTATAGGGAGGTGATATAGTACATTATGTATCGATCGTTTCAAGTGATTCACGTATGTACAGGGAGGTGATATAGTACATTATGTATGGATCGTTTCAAGTCATTCACGTATGTATAGGGAGGTGATATAGTACATTATGTATCGATCGTTTCAAGTCATTCACGTATGTATAGGGAGGTGATATAGTACATTATGTATCGATCGTTTCAAGTCATTCACGTATGTACAGGGGGCTGATATAGTACATTATGTATCGATCGTTTCAAGTCATTCACGTATGTATAGGGAGGTGATATAGTACATTATGTATCGATCGTTTCAAGTGATTCACGTATGTACAGGGAGGTGATATAGTACATTATGTATCGATCGTTTCAAGTCATTCACGTATGTATAGGGAGGTGATATAGTACATTATGTAACGATCGTTTCAAGTGATTCACGTATGTATAGGGAGGTGATATAGTACATTATGTATCGATCGTTTCAAGTGATTCACGTATGTATAGGGAGGTGATATAGTACATTATGTATCGATCGTTTCAAGTCATTCACGTATATATAGGGAGGTGATATAGTACATTATGTATCGATCGTTTCAAGTGATTCACGTATGTACAGGGAGGTGATATAGTACATTATGTATCGATCGTTTCAAGTCATTCACGTATGTATAGGGAGGTGATATAGTACATTATGTATCGATCGTTTCAAGTTATTCACGTATGTATAGGGAGTTATATAGTACATTATGTATCGATCGTTTCAAGTGAATAACGTATATATAGGGAGGTGATATAGTACATTATGTTTCGATCGTTTCAAGTGATTCACGTATATATAGGGAGGTGATATAGTACATTATGTATCGATCGTTTCAAGTGATTCACGTATGTACAGGGAGGTGATATAGTACATTATGTATCGATCGTTTCAAGTCATTCACGTATGTATAGGGAGGTGATATAGTACATTATGTATCGATCGTTTCAAGTCATTCACGTATGTATAGGGAGGTGATATAGTACATTATGTATCGATCGTTTCAAGTGATTCACGTATGTACAGGGAGGTGATATAGTACATTATGTATGGATCGTTTCAAGTCATTCACGTATGTATAGGGAGGTGATATAGTACATTATGTATCGATCGTTTCAAGTCATTCACGTATGTATAGGGAGGTGATATAGTACATTATGTATCGATCGTTTCAAGTGATTCACGTATGTACAGGGAGGTGATATAGTACATTATGTATCGATCGTTTCAAGTCATTCACGTATGTATAGGGAGGTGATATAGTACATTATGTAACGATCGTTTCAAGTGATTCACGTATGTATAGGGAGGTGATATAGTACATTATGTATCGATCGTTTCAAGTGATTCACGTATGTATAGGGAGGTGATATAGTACATTATGTATCGATCGTTTCAAGTGATTCACGTATATATAGGGAGGTGATATAGTACATTATGTATCGATCGTTTCAAGTGATTCACGTATGTACAGGGAGGTGATATAGTACATTATGTATCGATCGTTTCAAGTCATTCACGTATGTATAGGGAGGTGATATAGTACATTATGTATCGATCGTTTCAAGTCATTCACGTATGTATAGGGAGGTGATATAGTACATTATGTATCGATCGTTTCAAGTGATTCACGTATGTACAGGGAGGTGATATAGTACATTATGTATCGATCGTTTCAAGTCATTCACGTATGTTTAGGGAGGTGATATAGTACATTATGTATCGATCGTTTCAAGTCATTCACGTATATATAGGGAGGTGATATAGTACATTATGTATCGATCGTTTCAAGTCATTCACGTATGTATAGGGAGGTGATATAGTACATTATGTATCGATCGTTTCAAGTCATTCACGTATGTATAGGGAGGTGATATAGTACATTATGTATCGATCGTTTCAAGTGATTCACGTATGTACAGGGAGGTGATATAGTACATTATGTATGGATCGTTTCAAGTCATTCACGTATGTATAGGGAGGTGATATAGTACATTATGTATCGATCGTTTCAAGTGATTCACGTATGTATAGGGAGGTGATATAGTACATTATGTATCGATCGTTTCAAGTGATTCACGTATGTACAGGGAGGTGATATAGTACATTATGTATCGATCGTTTCAAGTCATTCACGTATGTATAGGGAGGTGATATAGTACATTATGTAACGATCGTTTCAAGTGATTCACGTATGTATAGGGAGGTGATATAGTACATTATGTATCGATCGTTTCAAGTGATTCACGTATGTATAGGGAGGTGATATAGTACATTATGTATCGATCGTTTCAAGTCATTCACGTATATATAGGGAGGTGATATAGTACATTATGTATCGATCGTTTCAAGTGATTCACGTATGTACAGGGAGGTGATATAGTACATTATGTATGGATCGTTTCAAGTCATTCACGTATGTATAGGGAGGTGATATAGTACATTATGTATCGATCGTTTCAAGTGATTCACGTATGTATAGGGAGGTGATATAGTACATTATGTATCGATCGTTTCAAGTGATTCACGTATGTACAGGGAGGTGATATAGTACATTATGTATCGATCGTTTCAAGTCATTCACGTATGTATAGGGAGGTGATATAGTACATTATGTAACGATCGTTTCAAGTGATTCACGTATGTATAGGGAGGTGATATAGTACATTATGTATCGATCGTTTCAAGTGATTCACGTATGTATAGGGAGGTGATATAGTACATTATGTATCGATCGTTTCAAGTCATTCACGTATATATAGGGAGGTGATATAGTACATTATGTATCGATCGTTTCAAGTGATTCACGTATGTACAGGGAGGTGATATAGTACATTATGTATCGATCGTTTCAAGTCATTCACGTATGTATAGGGAGGTGATATAGTACATTATGTATCGATCGTTTCAAGTCATTCACGTATGTATAGGGAGGTGATATAGTACATTATGTATCGATCGTTTCAAGTGATTCACGTATGTACAGGGAGGTGATATAGTACATTATGTATCGATCGTTTCAAGTCATTCACGTATGTTTAGGGAGGTGATATAGTACATTATGTATCGATCGTTTCAAGTCATTCACGTATATATAGGGAGGTGATATAGTACATTATGTATCGATCGTTTCAAGTCATTCACGTATGTATAGGGAGGTGATATAGTACATTATGTATCGATCGTTTCAAGTCATTCACGTATGTATAGGGAGGTGATATAGTACATTATGTATCGATCGTTTCAAGTGATTCACGTATGTACAGGGAGGTGATATAGTACATTATGTATGGATCGTTTCAAGTCATTCACGAATGTATAGGGAGGTGATATAGTACATTATGTATCGATCGTTTCAAGTCATTCACGTATGTATAGGGAGGTGATATAGTACATTATGTATCGATCGTTTCAAGTGATTCACGTATGTACAGGGAGGTGATATAGTACATTATGTATCGATCGTTTCAAGTCATTCACGTATGTATAGGGAGGTGATATAGTACATTATGTAACGATCGTTTCAAGTGATTCACGTATGTATAGGGAGGTGATATAGTACATTATGTATCGATCGTTTCAAGTGATTCACGTATGTATAGGGAGGTGATATAGTACATTATGTATCGATCGTTTCAAGTCATTCACGTATATATAGGGAGGTGATATAGTACATTATGTATCGATCGTTTCAAGTGATTCACGTATGTACAGGGAGGTGATATAGTACATTATGTATCGATCGTTTCAAGTCATTCACGTATGTATAGGGAGGTGATATAGTACATTATGTATCGATCGTTTCAAGTTATTCACGTATGTATAGGGAGTTATATAGTACATTATGTATCGAACGTTTCAAGTGAATAACGTATGTATAGGGAGGTGATATAGTACATTATGTATCGATCGTTTCAAGTTATTCACGTATGTATAGGGAGGTGATATAGTACATTATGTATCGATCGTTTCAAGTCATTCACGTATGTATAGGGAGGTGATATAGTACATTATGTATCGATCGTTTCAAGTCATTCACGTATGTATAGGGAGGTGATATAGTACATTATGTATCGATCGTTTCAAGTGATTCACGTATGTACAGGGAGGTGATATAGTACATTATGTATGGATCGTTTCAAGTCATTCACGTATGTATAGGGAGGTGATATAGTACATTATGTATCGATCGTTTCAAGTCATTCACGTATGTATAGGGAGGTGATATAGTACATTATGTATCGATCGTTTCAAGTGATTCACGTATGTACAGGGAGGTGATATAGTACATTATGTATCGATCGTTTCAAGTCATTCACGTATGTATAGGGAGGTGATATAGTACATTATGTAACGATCGTTTCAAGTGATTCACGTATGTATAGGGAGGTGATATAGTACATTATGTATCGATCGTTTCAAGTGATTCACGTATGTATAGGGAGGTCATATAGTACATTATGTATCGATCGTTTCAAGTCATTCACGTATATATAGGGAGGTGATATAGTACATTATGTATCGATCGTTTCAAGTGATTCACGTATGTACAGGGAGGTGATATAGTACATTATGTATCGATCGTTTCAAGTCATTCACGTATGTATAGGGAGGTGATATAGTACATTATGTATCGATCGTTTCAAGTCATTCACGTATATATAGGGAGGTGATATAGTACATTATGTATCGATCGTTTCAAGTGATTCACGTATATATAGGGAGGTGATATAGTACATTATGTATCGATCGTTTCAAGTGATTCACGTATATATAGGGAGGTGATATAGTACATTATGTATCGATCGTTTCAAGTGATTCACGTATGTATAGGGAGGTGATATAGTACATTATGTATCGATCGTTTCAAGTCATTCACGTATGTATAGGGAGGTGATATAGTACATTATGTATCGATCGTTTCAAGTGATTCACGTATGTACAGGGAGGTGATATAGTACATTATGTATCGATCGTTTCAAGTCATTCACGTATGTATAGGGAGGTGATATAGTACATTATGTATCGATCGTTTCAAGTCATTCACGTATGTACAGGGAGGTGATATAGTACATTATGTATGGATCGTTTCAAGTCATTCACGTATGTATAGGGAGGTGATATAGTACATTATGTATCGATCGTTTCAAGTCATTCACGTATGTATAGGGAGGTGATATAGTACATTATGTATCGATCGTTTCAAGTGATTCACGTATGTACAGGGAGGTGATATAGTACATTATGTATCGATCGTTTCAAGTCATTCACGTATGTATAGGGAGGTGATATAGTACATTATGTAACGATCGTTTCAAGTGATTCACGTATGTATAGGGAGGTGATATAGTACATTATGTATCGATCGTTTCAAGTGATTCACGTATGTATAGGGAGGTGATATAGTACATTATGTATCGATCGTTTCAAGTCATTCACGTATATATAGGGAGGTGATATAGTACATTATGTATCGATCGTTTCAAGTGATTCACGTATGTACAGGGAGGTGATATAGTACATTATGTATCGATCGTTTCAAGTCATTCACGTATGTATAGGGAGGTGATATAGTACATTATGTATCGATCGTTTCAAGTTATTCACGTATGTATAGGGAGGTGATATAGTACATTATGTATCGATCGTTTCAAGTGAATAACGTATATATAGGGAGGTGATATAGTACATTATGTATCGATCGTTTCAAGTCATTCACGTATGTATAGGGAGGTGATATAGTACATTATGTATCGATCGTTTCAAGTTATTCACGTATGTATAGGGAGGTGATATAGTACATTATGTATCGATCGTTTCAAGTGAATAACGTATATATAGGGAGGTGATATAGTACATTATGTATCGATCGTTTCAAGTGATTCACGTATGTATAGGGAGGTGATATAGTACATTATGTATCGATCGTTTCAAGTGATTCACTTATGTACAGGGAGGTGATATAGTACATTATGTATTGATCGTTTCAAGTCATTCACGTATGTATAGGGAGGTGATATAGTACATTATGTATCGATCGTTTCAAGTGATTCACGTATGTATAGGGAGGTGATATAGTACATTATGTATCGATCGTTTCAAGTGATTCATGTATGTATAGGGAGGTGATATAGTACGTTATGTATCGATCGTTTCAAGTCATTCACGTATATATAGGGAGGTGATATAGTACATTATGTATCGATCGTTTCAAGTGATTCACGTATGTACAGGGAGGTGATATAGTACATTATGTATCGATCGTTTCAAGTGATTCACGTATGTATAGGGAGGTGATATAGTACATTATGTATCGATCGTTTCAAGTGATTCACGTATGTATAGGGAGGTGATATAGTACATTATGTATCGATCGTTTCAAGTGATTCACGTATGTTTAGGGAGGTGATATAGTACATTATGTATCGATCGTTTCAAGTGATTCACGTATGTATAGGGAGGTGATATAGTACATTATGTATCGATCGTTTCAAGTCATTCACGTATGTATAGGGAGGTGATATAGTACATTATGTATCGCTCGTTTCAAGTGATTCACGTATATATAGGGAGGTGATATAGTACATTATGTATCGATCGTTTCAAGTGATTCACGTATGTATAGGGAGGTGATATAGTACATTATGTATCGATCGTTTCAAGTGATTCACTTATGTACAGGGAGGTGATATAGTACATTATGTATTGATCGTTTCAAGTCATTCACGTATGTATAGGGAGGTGATATAGTACATTATGTATCGATCGTTTCAAGTGATTCACGTATGTATAGGGAGGTGATATAGTACGTTATGTATCGATCGTTTCAAGTCATTCACGTATATATAGGGAGGTGATATAGTACATTATGTATCGATCGTTTCAAGTGATTCACGTATGTACAGGGAGGTGATATAGTACATTATGTATCGATCGTTTCAAGTCATTCACGTATGTATAGGGAGGTGATATAGTACATTATGTATCGATCGTTTCAAGTGATTCACGTATGTATAGGGAGGTGATATAGTACATTATGTATCGATCGTTTCAAGTCATTCACGTATGTATAGGGAGGTGATATAGTACATTATGTATCGATCGTTTCAAGTCATTCACGTATGTATAGGGAGGTGATATAGTACATTATGTATCGATCGTTTCAAGTCATTCACGTATGTATAGGGAGGTGATATAGTACATTATGTATCGATCGTTTCAAGTGAATAACGTATATATAGGGAGGTGATATAGTACATTATGTATCGATCGTTTCAGGTGATTCACGTATATATAGGGAGGTGATATAGTACATTATGTATCGATCGTTTCAAGTGATTCACGTATATATAGGGAGGTGATATAGTACATTATGTATCGATCGTTTCAAGTCATTCAGGTATGTATTATGAGGTGATATAGTACATTATGTATCGATCGTTTCAAGTGATTCACGTATGTACAGGGAGGTGATATAGTACATTATGTATGGATCGTTTCAAGTCATTCACGTATGTATAGGGAGGTGATATAGTACATTATGTATCGATCGTTTCAAGTCATTCACGTATGTATAGGGAGGTGATATAGTACATTATGTATCGATCGTTTCAAGTGATTCACGTATGTATAGGGAGGTGATATAGTACATTATGTATCGATCGTTTCAAGTGATTCACGTATGTATAGGGAGGTGATATAGTACATTATGTATCGATCGTTTCAAGTGATTCACGTATGTATAGGGAGGTGATATAGTACGTTATGTATCGATCGTTTCAAGTCATTCACGTATATATAGGGAGGTGATATAGTACATTATGTATCGATCGTTTCAAGTGATTCACGTATGTACAGGGAGGTGATATAGTACATTATGTATCGATCGTTTCAAGTCATTCACGTATGTATAGGGAGGTGATATAGTACATTATGTATCGATCGTTTCAAGTGATTCGCGGAAGTATAGGGAGGTGATATGGTATGTATCGATCGTTTCAAGTGATTCACGTATGTATAGGGAGGTGATATAGTACATTATGTATCGATCGTTTCAAGTCATTCACGTATGTATAGGGAGGTGATATAGTACATTATGTATCGATCGTTTCAAGTCATTCACGTATATATAGGGAGGTGATATAGTACATTATGTATCGATCGTTTCAAGTGATTCACGTATATATAGGGAGGTGATATAGTACATTATGTATCGATCGTTTCAAGTTATTCACGTATATATAGGGAGGTGATATAGTACATTATGTATCGATCGTTTCAAGTCATTCACGTATATATAGGGAGGTGATATAGTACATTATGTATCGATCGTTTCAAGTCATTCACGTATATATAGGGAGGTGATATAGTACATTATGTATCGATCGTTTCAAGTGATTCACGTATGTTTAGGGAGGTGATATAGTACATTATGTATCGATAGTTTCAAGTCATTCACGTATGTATAGGGAGGTGATATAGTACATTATGTATCGATCGTTTCAAGTGATTCGCGGAAGTATAGGGAGGTGATATGGTATGTATCGATCGTTTCAAGTGATTCACGTATGTTTAGGGAGGTGATATAGTACATTATGTATCGATCGTTTCAAGTTATTCACGTATATATAGGGAGGTGATATAGTACATTATGTATCGATCGTTTCAAGTCATTCACGTATGTATAGGGAGGTGATATAGTACATTATGTATCGATCGTTTCAAGTCATTCACGTATATATAGGGAGGTGATATAGTACATTATGTATCGATCGTTTCAAGTGATTCACGTATATATAGGGAGGTAATATAGTACATTATGTATCGATCGTTTCAAGTTATTCACGTATATATAGGGAGGTGATATAGTACATTATGTATCGATCGTTTCAAGTCATTCACGTATGTATAGGGAGGTGATATAGTACATTATGTATCGATCGTTTCAAGTGATTCACGTATGTACAGGGGGCTGATATAGTATGTATCGATCGTTTCAAGTGATTCACGTATGTACAGGGAGGTGATATAGTACATTATGTATCGATCGTTTCAAGTGAATAACGTATATATAGGGAGGTGATATAGTACATTATGTATCGATCTTTTCAGGTGATTCACGTATGTATAGGGAGGTGATATAGTACATTATGTATCGATCGTTTCAAGTCATTCACGTATGTATAGGGAGGTGATATAGTACATTATGTATCGATCGTTTCAAGTCATTCACGTATGTATAGGGAGGTGATATAGTACATTATGTATCGATCGTTTCAAGTCATTCACGTATGTATAGGGAGGTGATATAGTACATTATGTATCGATCGTTTCAAGTGATTCACGTATGTACAGGGGGCTGATATAGTATGTATCGATCGTTTCAAGTGATTCACGTATGTACAGGGAGGTGATATAGTACATTATGTATCGATCGTTTCAAGTTATTCACGTATGTATAGGGAGGTGATATAGTACATTATGTATCGATCGTTTCAAGTTATTCACGTATGTATAGGGAGGTGATATAGTACATTATGTATCGATCGTTTCAAGTGAATAACGTATATATAGGGAGGTGATATAGTACATTATGTATCGATCGTTTCAGGTGATTCACGTATATATAGGGAGGTGATATAGTACATTATGTATCGATCGTTTCAAGTGATTCACGTATGTATAGGGAGGTGATATAGTACATTATGTATCGATCGTTTCAAGTCATTCAGGTATGTATTATGAGGTGATATAGTACATTATGTATCGATCGTTTCAAGTGATTCACGTATGTACAGGGAGGTTATATAGTACATTATGTATGGATCGTTTCAAGTCATTCACGTATGTATAGGGAGGTGATATAGTACATTATGTATCGATCGTTTCAAGTCATTCACGTATGTATAGGGAGGTGATATAGTACATTATGTATCGATCGTTTCAAGTGATTCACGTATGTATAGGGAGGTGATATAGTACATTATGTATCGATCGTTTCAAGTGATTCACGTATATATAGGGAGGTGATATAGTACATTATGTATCGATCGTTTCAAGTGATTCACGTATGTATAGGGAGGTGATATAGTACGTTATGTATCGATCGTTTCAAGTCATTCACGTATATATAGGGAGGTGATATAGTACATTATGTATCGATCGTTTCAAGTGATTCACGTATGTACAGGGAGGTGATATAGTACATTATGTATCGATCGTTTCAAGTCATTCACGTATGTATAGGGAGGTGATATAGTACATTATGTATCGATCGTTTCAAGTGATTCGCGGAAGTATAGGGAGGTGATATGGTATGTATCGATCGTTTCAAGTGATTCACGTATGTATAGGGAGGTGATATAGTACATTATGTATCGATCGTTTCAAGTCATTCACGTATGTATAGGGAGGTGATATAGTACATTATGTATCGATCGTTTCAAGTCATTTACGTATATATAGGGAGGTGATATAGTACATTATGTATCGATCGTTTCAAGTGATTCACGTATATATAGGGAGGTGATATAGTACATTATGTATCGATCGTTTCAAGTTATTCACGTATATATAGGGAGGTGATATAGTACATTATGTATCGATCGTTTCAAGTCATTCACGTATATATAGGGAGGTGATATAGTACATTATGTATCGATCGTTTCAAGTCATTCACGTATATATAGGGAGGTGATATAGTACATTATGTATCGATCGTTTCAAGTGATTCACGTATGTTTAGGGAGGTGATATAGTACATTATGTATCGATAGTTTCAAGTCATTCACGTATGTATAGGGAGGTGATATAGTACATTATGTATCGATAGTTTCAAGTCATTCACGTATGTATAGGGAGGTGATATAGTACATTATGTATCGATCGTTTCAAGTGATTCGCGGAAGTATAGGGAGGTGATATGGTATGTATCGATCGTTTCAAGTGATTCACGTATGTTTAGGGAGGTGATATAGTACATTATGTATCGATCGTTTCAAGTTATTCACGTATATTCAGGGAGGTGATATAGTACATTATGTATCGATCGTTTCAAGTCATTCACGTATGTATAGGGAGGTGATATAGTACATTATGTATCGATCGTTTCAAGTCATTCACGTATATATAGGGAGGTGATATAGTACATTATGTATCGATCGTTTCAAGTGATTCACGTATATATAGGGAGGTGATATAGTACATTATGTATCGATCGTTTCAAGTTATTCACGTATATATAGGGAGGTGATATAGTACATTATGTATCGATCGTTTCAAGTCATTCACGTATGTATAGGGAGGTGATATAGTACATTATGTATCGATCGTTTCAAGTCATTCACGTATATATAGGGAGGTGATATAGTACATTATGTATCGATCGTTTCAAGTCATTCACGTATGTATAGGGAGGTGATATAGTACATTATGTATCGATCGTTTCAAGTCATTCACGTATATATAGGGAGGTGATATAGTACATTATGTATCGATCGTTTCAAGTCATTCACGTATGTATAGGGAGGTGATATAGTACATTATGTATCGATCGTTTCAAGTCATTCACGTATATATAGGGAGGTGATATAGTACATTATGTATCGATCGTTTCAAGTCATTCACGTATATATAGGGAGGTAATATAGTACATTATGTATCGATCGTTTCAAGTTATTCACGTATGTTTAGGGAGGTGATATATTATGTATCGATTTTTTAAGTGATTCACGTATGTTTAGGGAGGTGATATATTATGTATCGATCGATTCAAGTGATTCACCTTTTTACAGGGAGTTGATATATTATGTATCGATCGCTTCAAGTTATTTGCGTATGTATAGGGAGGTGATATAGTACAGTATGTAACGATCGTTTCAAGTGATTCACGTATATATAGGGAGGTGATATAGTACAGTATGTAACGATCGTTTCAAGTGATTCACGTATGTACAGGGAGGTGATATAGTACATTATGTAACGATCGTTTCAAGTGATTCACGTATGTACAGGGAGGTAATATAGTACATTATGTATCGATCGTTTCAAGTGATTCACGTATGTATAGGGAGGTGATATAGTACATTATGTATCGATCGTTTCAAGTGATTCACGTATGTATAGGGAGGTGATATAGTACATTATGTATCGATCGTTTCAAGTGATTCACGTATGTACAGGGAGGTGATATAGTATAGTATGTAACGATCGTTTCAAGTGATTCACGTATATATAGGGAGGTAATATAGTACATTATGTATCGATCGTTTCAAGTGATTCACGTATGTACAGGGAGGTAATATAGTACATTATGTATCGATCGTTTCAAGTGATTCACGTATGTACAGGGAGGTGATATAGTATAGTATGTAACGATCGTTTCAAGTGATTCACGTATGTACAGGGAGGTGATATAGTATAGTATGTAACGATCGTTTCAAGTGATTCACGTATGTACAGGGAGGTGATATAGTATAGTATGTAACGATCGTTTCAAGTGATTCACGTATGTACAGGGAGGATGTAGATGTGGCTCTGTATGTTTTACTCCCTGTGTGTTTCAGGTGTTTTCTACAAAGATGTGGAGGTGAAATCGATACGTGCATTGAGAGCACCAGTCAGCCCCATGGGTTGAAACAGCCAACCAACTAAGATGACTATATCAGCTCGTGACGTCTATCTAATTTTAGGTGAGCAACTCTCGTTTCTCATTAAGCTTGATCAAAGGTAATGCTGCAGTATTTATTCATTACGCGATTGTATACAATGTAATTCAATCAACATTTGACAATTATCTAGATGGACAAACCGTCACGCCATTTCGCGGAGGTAACAGTTTAGTTTTGTTTAAATGAGAGATTGCAGTGGGATATTACGGGTCTTATTATTTTATTGGCTTTCGACAAACTACGTCTCTGTCTAAATCATTGAAACAATAAAAAGGATATGTGTCAGCTAGATTACAGAAGTGTGTTTCCCCTCTTCAAAATGTGATATGCTGTTTTTGCCAAATGTAGGCAACTAGTTTGAAATCTTATTGAGTGTGTTTACTTCTGGACAACGATGACAATAATCAATCGTGCTTTCATTCTTTTAACATATAGGACAATGTCAACCAAGAGCAGTAGACGATGTGTGTGTGTGCATAATCTGAAGGATCGATAGTTCCCTCAGTTACGTATTCTATAAACTTGAACACGTTGGGCATTCAAGGTAACCTATGAGATGATTATAGATTATACCAGACGAGAAGATAGGTTAACTAATATTGTATGCTATACATATAAAGGCGTTAACACTATAGGGTACAATTGTAGACAATCTACTGTATAGTAAGATGGTATGGAAAGTACTGTACAGTAAGATGGTTGAGAAAATAGTGTATGTTAGAATGGTGGAGAGAACATCCTATATAGTTCCATGGTAGAGAACGTACTACATAGTTCCATGGTAGAGAACGTACTACATAGTTCCATGGTAGAGAACGTACTATATAGTACCATGGTAGAGAACGTACTATATAGTACCATGGTAGAGAACGTACTATATAGTACCATGGTAGAGAACGTACTATATAGTTCCATGGTAGAGAACGTACTATATAGTCCCATGGTAGAGAACATCCTACATAGTCCCATGGTAGAGAACGTACTACATAGTTCCATGGTAGAGAACGTACTACATAGTTCCATGGTAGAGAACATACTATATAGTACCATGGTAGAGAACGTACTATATAGTTCCATGGTAGAGAACATCCTACATAGTCCCATGGTAGAGAACATCCTACATAGTCCCATGGTAGAGAACGTACTATATAGTTCCATGGTAGAGAACGTACTATATAGTTCCATGGTAGAGAACATCCTACATAGTCCCATGGTAGAGAACGTACTATATAGTCCCATGGTAGAGAACGTACTATATAGTCCCATGGTAGAGAACGTACTACATAGTTCCATGGTAGAGAACGTACTATATAGTACCATGGTAGAGAACGTACTATATAGTCCCATGGTAGAGAACGTACTACATAGTTCCATGGTAGAGAACATCCTACATAGTCCCATGGTAGAGAACATACTACATAGTCCCATGGTAGAGAACATCCTACATAGTCCCATGGTAGAGAACGTACTATATAGTTCCATGGTAGACAACGTACTATATAGTTCCATGGTAGAGAACATCCTACATAGTCCCATGGTAGAGAACATCCAACATAGTCCCATGGTAGAGAACATCCTACATAGTCCCATGGTAGAGAACATCCTACATAGTCCCATGGTAGAGAACGTACTATATAGTTCCATGGTAGAGAACGTACTATATAGTTCCATGGTAGAGAACATCCTACATAGTCCCATGGTAGAGAACGTACTATATAGTACCATGGTAGAGAACGTACTACATAGTTCCATGGTAGAGAACGTACTATATAGTACCATGGTAGAGAACGTACTATATAGTCCCATGGTAGAGAACGTACTACATAGTCCCATGGTAGAGAACGTACTATATAGTTCCATGGTAGAGAACGTACTATATAGTCCCATGGTAGAGAACGTACTATATAGTCCCATGGTAGAGAACGTACTATATAGTCCCATGGTAGAGAACGTACTATATAGTCCCATGGTAGAGAACGTACTATATAGTCCCATGGTAGAGAACGTACTATATAGTCCCATGGTAGAGAACGTACTACATAGTTCCATGGTAGAGAACGTACTATATAGTACCATGGTAGAGAACGTACTATATAGTCCCATGGTAGAGAACGTACTACATAGTTCCATGGTAGAGAACATCCTACATAGTCCCATGGTAGAGAACATCCTACATAGTCCCATGGTAGAGAACATCCTACATAGTCCCATGGTAGAGAACGTACTATATAGTTCCATGGTAGAGAACGTACTATATAGTTCCATGGTAGAGAACATCCTACATAGTCCCATGGTAGAGAACGTACTACATAGTTCCATGGTAGAGAACATCCTACATAGTCCCATGGTAGAGAACATCCTACATAGTCCCATGGTAGAGAACATCCTACATAGTCCCATGGTAGAGAACGTACTATATAGTTCCATGGTAGAGAACGTACTATATAGTTCCATGGTAGAGAACATCCTACATAGTCCCATGGTAGAGAACATCCAACATAGTCCCATGGTAGAGAACATCCTACATAGTCCCATGGTAGAGAACATCCTACATAGTCCCATGGTAGAGAACGTACTATATAGTTCCATGGTAGAGAACGTACTATATAGTTCCATGGTAGAGAACATCCTACATAGTCCCATGGTAGAGAACGTACTATATAGTACCATGGTAGAGAACGTACTATATAGTCCCATGGTAGAGAACGTACTACATAGTTCCATGGTAGAGAACGTACTATATAGTACCATGGTAGAGAACGTACTATATAGTCCCATGGTAGAGAACGTACTACATAGTCCCATGGTAGAGAACGTACTATATAGTTCCATGGTAGAGAACGTACTATATAGTCCCATGGTAGAGAACGTACTATATAGTACCATGGTAGAGAACGTACTATATAGTCCCATGGTAGAGAACGTACTATATAGTCCCATGGTAGAGAACGTACTATATAGTCCCATGGTAGAGAACGTACTATATAGTCCCATGGTAGAGAACGTACTACATAGTCCCATGGTAGAGAACGTACTATATAGTACCATGGTAGAGAACGTACTATATAGTCCCATGGTAGAGAACGTACTACATAGTTCCATGGTAGAGAACATCCTACATAGTCCCATGGTAGAGAACATCCTACATAGTCCCATGGTAGAGAACATCCTACATAGTCCCATGGTAGAGAACATCCTACATAGTCCCATGGTAGAGAACGTACTATATAGTTCCATGGTAGAGAACGTACTATATAGTTCCATGGTAGAGAACATCCTACATAGTCCCATGGTAGAGAACGTACTATATAGTACCATGGTAGAGAACGTACTATATAGTCCCATGGTAGAGAACGTACTACATAGTTCCATGGTAGAGAACGTACTATATAGTACCATGGTAGAGAACGTACTATATAGTCCCATGGTAGAGAACGTACTACATAGTCCCATGGTAGAGAACGTACTATATAGTTCCATGGTAGAGAACGTACTATATAGTCCCATGGTAGAGAACGTACTATATAGTCCCATGGTAGAGAACGTACTATATAGTCCCATGGTAGAGAACGTACTATATAGTCCCATGGTAGAGAACGTACTATATAGTCCCATGGTAGAGAACGTACTACATAGTTCCATGGTAGAGAACGTACTATATAGTACCATGGTAGAGAACGTACTATATAGTCCCATGGTAGAGAACGTACTACATAGTTCCATGGTAGAGAACATCCTACATAGTCCCATGGTAGAGAACATACTACATAGTCCCATGGTAGAGAACATCCTACATAGTCCCATGGTAGAGAACGTACTATATAGTTCCATGGTAGAGAACGTACTATATAGTTCCATGGTAGAGAACATCCTACATAGTCCCATGGTAGAGAACGTACTATATAGTCCCATGGTAGAGAACGTACTATATAGTCCCATGGTAGAGAACGTACTACATAGTTCCATGGTAGAGAACGTACTATATAGTACCATAGTAGAGAACGTACTATATAGTCCCATGGTAGAGAACGTAATACATAGTTCCATGGTAGAGAACATCCTACATAGTCCCATGGTAGAGAACATCCTACATAGTCCCATGGTAGAGAACGTACTACATATTCCCATGGTAGAGAACATACTATATAGTACCATGGTATAGAACGTACTATATAGTCCCATGGTAGAGAACGTACTACATAGTCCCATGGTAGAGAACGTACTATATAGTACCATGGTAGAGAACGTACTATATAGTCCCATGGTAGAGAACGTACTATATAGTCCCATGGTAGAGAACGTACTATATAGTCCCATGGTAGAGAACGTACTATATAGTCCCATGGTAGAGAACGTACTATATAGTCCCATGGTAGAGAACGTACTACATAGTTCCATGGTAGAGAACGTACTATATAGTACCATGGTAGAGAACGTACTATATAGTCCCATGGTAGAGAACGTACTACATAGTTCCATGGTAGAGAACATCCTACATAGTCCCATGGTAGAGAACATCCTACATAGTCCCATGGTAGAGAACATCCTACATAGTCCCATGGTAGAGAACGTACTATATAGTTCCATGGTAGAGAACGTACTATATAGTTCCATGGTAGAGAACATCCTACATAGTCCCATGGTAGAGAACGTACTATATAGTCCCATGGTAGAGAACGTACTATATAGTCCCATGGTAGAGAACGTACTACATAGTTCCATGGTAGAGAACGTACTATATAGTACCATAGTAGAGAACGTACTATATAGTCCCATGGTAGAGAACGTACTATATAGTCCCATGGTAGAGAACGTACTACATAGTTCCATGGTAGAGAACATCCTACATAGTCCCATGGTAGAGAACATACTACATAGTCCCATGGTAGAGAACATCCTACATAGTCCCATGGTAGAGAACGTACTATATAGTACCATAGTAGAGAACGTACTATATAGTACCATGGTAGAGAACGTACTATATAGTCCCATGGTAGAGAACGTAATACATAGTTCCATGGTAGAGAACATCCTACATAGTCCCATGGTAGAGAACATCCTACATAGTCCCATGGTAGAGAACATCCTACATAGTCCCATGGTAGAGAACGTACTATATAGTTCCATGGTAGACAACGTACTATATAGTTCCATGGTAGAGAACATCCTACATAGTCCCATGGTAGAGAACATCCAACATAGTCCCATGGTAGAGAACATCCTACATAGTCCCATGGTAGAGAACATCCTACATAGTCCCATGGTAGAGAACGTACTATATAGTTCCATGGTAGAGAACGTACTATATAGTTCCATGGTAGAGAACATCCTACATAGTCCCATGGTAGAGAACGTACTATATAGTACCATGGTAGAGAACGTACTACATAGTTCCATGGTAGAGAACGTACTATATAGTACCATGGTAGAGAACGTACTATATAGTCCCATGGTAGAGAACGTACTACATAGTCCCATGGTAGAGAACGTACTATATAGTTCCATGGTAGAGAACGTACTATATAGTCCCATGGTAGAGAACGTACTATATAGTCCCATGGTAGAGAACGTACTAAATAGTCCCATGGTAGAGAACGTACTATATAGTCCCATGGTAGAGAACGTACTATATAGTCCCATGGTAGAGAACGTACTATATAGTCCCATGGTAGAGAACGTACTACATAGTTCCATGGTAGAGAACGTACTATATAGTACCATGGTAGAGAACGTAATATATAGTCCCATGGTAGAGAACGTACTACATAGTTCCATGGTAGAGAACATCCTACATAGTCCCATGGTAGAGAACATCCTACATAGTCCCATGGTAGAGAACATCCTACATAGTCCCATGGTAGAGAACGTACTATATAGTTCCATGGTAGAGAACGTACTATATAGTTCCATGGTAGAGAACATCCTACATAGTCCCATGGTAGAGAACGTACTACATAGTTCCATGGTAGAGAACATCCTACATAGTCCCATGGTAGAGAACATCCTACATAGTCCCATGGTAGAGAACATCCTACATAGTCCCATGGTAGAGAACGTACTATATAGTTCCATGGTAGAGAACGTACTATATAGTTCCATGGTAGAGAACATCCTACATAGTCCCATGGTAGAGAACATCCAACATAGTCCCATGGTAGAGAACATCCTACATAGTCCCATGGTAGAGAACATCCTACATAGTCCCATGGTAGAGAACGTACTATATAGTTCCATGGTAGAGAACGTACTATATAGTTCCATGGTAGAGAACATCCTACATAGTCCCATGGTAGAGAACGTACTATATAGTACCATGGTAGAGAACGTACTATATAGTCCCATGGTAGAGAACGTACTACATAGTTCCATGGTAGAGAACGTACTATATAGTACCATGGTAGAGAACGTACTATATAGTCCCATGGTAGAGAACGTACTACATAGTCCCATGGTAGAGAACGTACTATATAGTTCCATGGTAGAGAACGTACTATATAGTCCCATGGTAGAGAACGTACTATATAGTCCCATGGTAGAGAACGTACTATATAGTCCCATGGTAGAGAACGTACTATATAGTTCCATGGTAGAGAACATCCTACATAGTCCCATGGTAGAGAACGTACTATATAGTCCCATGGTAGAGAACGTACTACATAGTTCCATGGTAGAGAACGTACTATATAGTACCATGGTAGAGAACGTACTATATAGTCCCATGGTAGAGAACGTACTACATAGTTCCATGGTAGAGAACATCCTACATAGTCCCATGGTAGAGAACATCCTACATAGTCCCATGGTAGAGAACATCCTACATAGTCCCATGGTAGAGAACATCCTACATAGTCCCATGGTAGAGAACGTACTATATAGTTCCATGGTAGAGAACGTACTATATAGTTCCATGGTAGAGAACATCCTACATAGTCCCATGGTAGAGAACGTACTATATAGTACCATGGTAGAGAACGTACTATATAGTCCCATGGTAGAGAACGTACTACATAGTTCCATGGTAGAGAACGTACTATATAGTACCATGGTAGAGAACGTACTATATAGTCCCATGGTAGAGAACGTACTACATAGTCCCATGGTAGAGAACGTACTATATAGTTCCATGGTAGAGAACGTACTATATAGTCCCATGGTAGAGAACGTACTATATAGTCCCATGGTAGAGAACGTACTATATAGTCCCATGGTAGAGAACGTACTATATAGTCCCATGGTAGAGAACGTACTATATAGTCCCATGGTAGAGAACGTACTACATAGTTCCATGGTAGAGAACGTACTATATAGTACCATGGTAGAGAACGTACTATATAGTCCCATGGTAGAGAACGTACTACATAGTTCCATGGTAGAGAACATCCTACATAGTCCCATGGTAGAGAACATCCTACATAGTCCCATGGTAGAGAACATCCTACATAGTCCCATGGTAGAGAACGTACTATATAGTTCCATGGTAGAGAACGTACTATATAGTTCCATGGTAGAGAACATCCTACATAGTCCCATGGTAGAGAACGTACTATATAGTCCCATGGTAGAGAACGTACTATATAGTCCCATGGTAGAGAACGTACTACATAGTTCCATGGTAGAGAACGTACTATATAGTACCATAGTAGAGAACGTACTATATAGTCCCATGGTAGAGAACGTAATACATAGTTCCATGGTAGAGAACATCCTACATAGTCCCATGGTAGAGAACATCCTACATAGTCCCATGGTAGAGAACGTACTACATATTCCCATGGTAGAGAACATACTATATAGTACCATGGTATAGAACGTACTATATAGTCCCATGGTAGAGAACGTACTACATAGTCCCATGGTAGAGAACGTACTATATAGTTCCATGGTAGAGAACGTACTATATAGTCCCATGGTAGAGAACGTACTATATAGTCCCATGGTAGAGAACGTACTATATAGTCCCATGGTAGAGAACGTACTATATAGTCCCATGGTAGAGAACGTACTATATAGTCCCATGGTAGAGAACGTACTACATAGTTCCATGGTAGAGAACGTACTATATAGTACCATGGTAGAGAACGTACTATATAGTCCCATGGTAGAGAACGTACTACATAGTTCCATGGTAGAGAACATCCTACATAGTCCCATGGTAGAGAACATCCTACATAGTCCCATGGTAGAGAACATCCTACATAGTCCCATGGTAGAGAACGTACTATATAGTTCCATGGTAGAGAACGTACTATATAGTTCAATGGTAGAGAACATCCTACATAGTCCCATGGTAGAGAACGTACTATATAGTCCCATGGTAGAGAACGTACTATATAGTCCCATGGTAGAGAACGTACTACATAGTTCCATGGTAGAGAACGTACTATATAGTACCATAGTAGAGAACGTACTATATAGTCCCATGGTAGAGAACGTAATACATAGTTCCATGGTAGAGAACATCCTACATAGTCCCATGGTAGAGAACATCCTACATAGTCCCATGGTAGAGAACGTACTACATATTCCCATGGTAGAGAACATACTATATAGTACCATGGTATAGAACGTACTATATACAATATAGTCCCATGGTGGAGAACGTACTACATAGTCCCATGGTAGAGAACATACTATATAGTACCATGGTATAGAACGTACTATATACAATATAGTCCCATGGTGGAGAACGTACTATATAGTCCCATGGTAGAGAACGTACTATATAGTCCCATGGTAGAGAACGTACTATATAGTCCCATGGTAGAGAACGTACTATATAGTTCCATGGTAGAGAACATACTATATAGTACCATGGTATAGAACGTACTATATACAATATAGTCCCATGGTGGAGAACGTACTATATAGTCCCATGGTAGAGAACGTACTATATAGTCCCATGGTAGAGAACGTACTATATAGTTCCATGGTAGAGAACGTACTATATAGTCCCATGGTAGAGAACGTACTATATAGTCCCATGGTAGAGAACGTACTATATAGTTCCATGGTGGAGAACGTACTATATAGTTCCATGGTAGAGAACATCCTACATAGTCCCATGGTAGAGAACGTACTATATAGTCCCATGGTAGAGAACGTACTATATACAATATAGTCCCATGGTGGAGAACGTACTATATAGTTCCATGGTAGAGAACATCCTACATAGTCCCATGGTAGAGAACGTACTACATAGTCCCATGGTAGAGAACGTACTATATAGTACCATGGTAGAGAACATCCTACATAGTCCCATGGTAGAGAACGTACTATATAGTTCCATGGTAGAGAACGTACTATATAGTACCATGGTAGAGAACGTACTATATAGTTCCATGGTAGAGAACGTACTATATAGTTCCATGGTAGAGAACATCCTACATAGTCCCATGGTAGAGAACGTACTATATAGTACCATGGTAGAGAACGTACTATATAGTCCCATGGTAGAGAACGTACTATATAGTTCCATGGTAGAGAACATCCTACATAGTCCCATGGTAGAGAACGTACTATATAGTACCATGGTAGAGAACGTACTATATAGTCCCATGGTAGAGAACGTACTACATAGACCCATGGTAGAGAACGTACTATATAGTACCATGGTAGAGAAAGTACTATATAGTCCCATGGTAGAGAACGTACTACATAGTCCCATGGTAGAGAACATCCTACATAGTCCCATGGTAGAGAACGTACTATATAGTCCCATGGTAGAGAACATACTATATAGTCCCATGGTAGAGAACGTACTATATAGTACCATGGTAGAGAACGTACTATATAGTCCCATGGTAGAGAACGTACTATATAGTCCCATGGTAGAGAACATCCTACATAGTCCCATGGTAGAGAACGTACTATATAGTTCCATGGTAGAGAACATACTATATAGTACCATGGTAGAGAACGTACTATATAGTACCATGGTAGAGAACGTACTACATAGTCCCATTGTAGAGAACATACTATATAGTACCATGGTAGAGAACATACTATATAGTACCATGGTAGAGAACGTACTATATAGTACCATGTTAGAGAACGTACTATATAGTTCCATGGTAGAGAACGTACTACATAGACCCATGGTAGAGAACGTACTACATAGACCCATGGTAGAGAACGTACTATATAGTCCCATGGTAGAGAACATACTATATAGTACCATGGTAGAGAACATACTATATAGTACCATGGTAGAGAACGTACTATATAGTCCCATGGTAGAGAACATACTATATAGTACCATGGTAGAGAACATACTATATAGTACCATGGTAGAGAACGTACTATATAGTACCATGGTAGAGAACATACTATATAGTACCATGGTAGAGAACATACTATATAGTACCATGGTAGAGAACATACTATATAGTACCATGGTAGAGAACGTACTATATAGTACCATGGTAGAGAACGTACTATATAGTTCCATGGTAGAGAACGTACTACATAGACCCATGGTAGAGAACGTACTACATAGACCCATGGTAGAGAACATCCTACATAGTCCCATGGTAGAGAACGTACTACATAGACCCATGGTAGAGAACGTACTACATAGTCCCATGGTAGAGAACGTACTACATAGACCCATGGTAGAGAACGTACTACATAGACCCATGGTAGAGAACGTACTACATAGACCCATGGTAGAGAACGTACTACATAGTCCCATGGTAGAGAACATCCTACATAGTCCCATGGTAGAGAACATCCTACATAGTCCCATGGTAGAGAACATACTATATAGTACCATGGTAGAGAACGTACTATATAGTACCATGGTAGAGAACATACTATATAGTACCATGGTAGAGAACATACTATATAGTTCCATGGTAGAGAACGTACTATATAGTACCATGGTAGAGAACGTACTACATAGTCCCATGGTAGAGAACATACTATATAGTACCATGGTAGAGAACATACTATATAGTACCATGGTAGAGAACGTACTATATAGTACCATGGTAGAGAACGTACTATATAGTTCCATGGTAGAGAACGTACTACATAGACCCATGGTAGAGAACGTACTACATAGTTCCATGGTAGAGAACGTACTACATAGACCCATGGTAGAGAACATACTATATAGTCCCATGGTAGAGAACATCCTACATAGTCCCATGGTAGAGAACGTACTATATAGTCCCATGGTAGAGAACGTACTATATAGTCCCATGGTAGAGAACGTACTATATAGTCCCATGGTAGAGAACGTACTACATAGACCCATGGTAGAGAACGTACTATATAGTACCATGGTAGAGAACGTACTATATAGTACCATGGTAGAGAACGTACTATATAGTTCCATGGTAGAGAACGTACTATATAGTACCATGGTAGAGAACGTACTATATAGTACCATGGTAGAGAACGTACTATATAGTACCATGGTAGAGAACGTACTATATAGTTCCATGGTAGAGAACGTACTACATAGACCCATGGTAGAGAACGTACTATATAGTTCCATGGTAGAGAACGTACTATATAGTCCCATTGTAGAGAACATCCTACATAGTCCCATGGTAGAGAACGTACTATATAGTCCCATGGTAGAGAACGTACTATATAGTCCCATGGTAGAGAACGTACTATATAGTCCCATGGTAGAGAACGTACTACATAGACCCATGGTAGAGAACGTACTACATAGACCCATGGTAGAGAACGTACTATATAGTCCCATGGTAGAGAACGTACTATATAGTCCCATGGTAGAGAACGTACTACATATACCCATGGTAGAGAACGTACTATATAGTCCCATGGTAGAGAACATACTATATAGTCCCATGGTAGAGAACATACTATATAGTACCATGGTAGAGAACGTACTATATAGTACCATGGTAGAGAACGTACTATATAGTTCCATGGTAGAGAACGTACTACATAGACCCATGGTAGAGAACGTACTACATAGACCCATGGTAGAGAACGTACTATATAGTCCCATGGTAGAGAACATACTATATAGTACCATGGTAGAGAACATACTATATAGTACCATGGTAGAGAACGTACTATATAGTACCATGGTAGAGAACGTACTATATAGTTCCATGGTAGAGAACGTACTACATAGACCCATGGTAGAGAACGTACTACATAGACCCATGGTAGAGAACGTACTATATAGTCCCATGGTAGAGAACATACTATATAGTACCATGGTAGAGAACATACTATATAGTACCATGGTAGAGAACGTACTATATAGTACCATGGTAGAGAACGTACTATATAGTTCCATGGTAGAGAACGTACTACATAGACCCATGGTAGAGAACGTACTACATAGACCCATGGTAGAGAACGTACTACATAGTCCCATGGTAGAGAACATACTATATAGTACCATGGTAGAGAACATACTATATAGTACCATGGTAGAGAACATACTATATAGTACCATGGTAGAGAACGTACTATATAGTACCATGGTAGAGAACGTACTATATAGTTCCATGGTAGAGAACGTACTACATAGACCCATGGTAGAGAACGTACTACATAGACCCATGGTAGAGAACGTACTATATAGTCCCATGGTAGAGAACATACTATATAGTACCATGGTAGAGAACATACTATATAGTACCATGGTAGAGAACATACTATATAGTACCATGGTAGAGAACGTACTATATAGTACCATGGTAGAGAACGTACTATATAGTTCCATGGTAGAGAACGTACTACATAGACCCATGGTAGAGAACGTACTACATAGACCCATGGTAGAGAACGTACTATATAGTCCCATGGTAGAGAACATACTATATAGTACCATGGTAGAGAACATACTATATAGTACCATGGTAGAGAACGTACTATATAGTACCATGGTAGAGAACGTACTATATAGTTCCATGGTAGAGAACGTACTACATAGACCCATGGTAGAGAACGTACTACATAGACCCATGGTAGAGAACGTACTATATAGTCCCATGGTAGAGAACATACTATATAGTACCATGGTAGAGAACATACTATATAGTACCATGGTAGAGAACGTACTATATAGTACCATGGTAGAGAACGTACTATATAGTTCCATGGTAGAGAACGTACTACATAGACCCATGGTAGAGAACGTACTACATAGACCCATGGTAGAGAACATCCTACATAGTCCCATGGTAGAGAACGTACTACATAGACCCATGGTAGAGAACGTACTACATAGTCCCATGGTAGAGAACGTACTACATAGACCCATGGTAGAGAACGTACTATATAGTACCATGGTAGAGAACGTACTATATAGTCCCATGGTAGAGAACGTACTATATAGTACCATGGTAGAGAACGTACTATATAGTCCCATGGTAGAGAACGTACTATATAGTCCCATGGTAGAGAACATACTATATAGTACCATGGTAGAGAACATACTATATAGTACCATGGTAGAGAACGTACTATATAGTACCATGGTAGAGAACGTACTATATAGTTCCATGGTAGAGAACGTACTATATAGTTCCATGGTAGAGAACATACTATATAGTACCATGGTAGAGAACGTACTATATAGTACCATGGTAGAGAACGTACTACATAGTCCCATGGTAGAGAACATACTATATAGTACCATGGTAGAGAACATACTATATAGTACCATGGTAGAGAACGTACTATATAGTACCATGGTAGAGAACGTACTATATAGTACCATGGTAGAGAACGTACTATATAGTTCCATGGTAGAGAACGTACTACATAGACCCATGGTAGAGAACGTACTACATAGACCCATGGTAGAGAACATCCTACATAGTCCCATGGTAGAGAACGTACTACATAGACCCATGGTAGAGAACGTACTACATAGTCCCATGGTAGAGAACGTACTACATAGACCCATGGTAGAGAACGTACTATATAGTACCATGGTAGAGAACGTACTATATAGTCCCATGGTAGAGAACGTAATATATAGTACCATGGTAGAGAACGTACTATATAGTCCCATGGTAGAGAACGTACTATATAGTCCCATGGTAGAGAACATACTATATAGTACCATGGTAGAGAACATACTATATAGTACCATGGTAGAGAACGTACTATATAGTCCCATGGTAGAGAACGTACTATATAGTACCATGGTAGAGAACATACTATATAGTACCATGGTAGAGAACGTACTATATAGTACCATGGTAGAGAACGTACTATATAGTTCCATGGTAGAGAACGTACTACATAGACCCATGGTAGAGAACGTACTACATAGACCCATGGTAGAGAACATCCTACATAGTCCCATGGTAGAGAACGTACTACATAGACCCATGGTAGAGAACGTACTACATAGACCCATGGTAGAGAACGTACTACATAGTCCCATGGTAGAGAACGTACTACATAGACCCATGGTAGAGAACGTACTACATAGACCCATGGTAGAGAACGTACTATATAGTTCCATGGTAGAGAACGTACTATATAGTCCCATGGTAGAGAACGTACTATATAGTTCCATGGTAGAGAACGTACTATATTGTCACATGGTAGAGAACGTACTATATAGTTCCATGGTAGAGAACGTACTATATAGTCCCATGGTAGAGAACGTACTATATAGTCCCATGGTAGAGAACGTACTACATAGTCCCATGGTAGAGAACATCCTACATAGTCCCATGGTAGAGAACATCCTACATAGTCCCATGGTAGAGAACATACTATATAGTACCATGGTAGAGAACGTACTATATAGTACCATGGTAGAGAACATACTATATAGTACCATGGTAGAGAACATACTATATAGTTCCATGGTAGAGAACGTACTATATAGTCCCATGGTAGAGAACGTACTACATAGACCCATGGTAGAGAACGTACTACATAGTCCCATGGTAGAGAACATCCTACATAGTCCCATGGTAGAGAACATCCTACATAGTCCCATGGTAGAGAACATACTATATAGTACCATGGTAGAGAACGTACTATATAGTACCATGGTAGAGAACATACTATATAGTACCATGGTAGAGAACGTACTATATAGTACCACGGTAGAGAACGTACTATATAGTACCATGGTAGAGAACGTACTACATAGACCCATGGTAGAGAACGTACTACATAGACCCATGGTAGAGAACGTACTACATAGACCCATGGTAGAGAACATCCTACATAGTCCCATGGTAGAGAACATCCTACATAGTCCCATGGTAGAGAACATACTACATAGTACCATGGTAGAGAACGTACTATATAGTACCATGGTAGAGAACATACTATATAGTACCATGGTAGAGAACGTACTATATAGTACCACGGTAGAGAACGTACTATATAGTACCATGGTAGAGAACGTACTACATAGACCCATGGTAGAGAACGTACTACATAGACCCATGGTAGAGAACGTACTATATAGTCCCATGGTAGAGAACGTACTACATAGTCCCATGGTAGAGAACATACTATATAGTACCATGGTAGAGAACGTACTATATAGTACCATGGTAGAGAACGTACTACATAGTTCCATGGTAGAGAACGTACTATATAGTTCCATGGTAGAGAACGTACTATATAGTTCCATGGTAGAGAACGTACTATATAGTACCATGGTAGAGAACGTACTATATAGTTCCATGGGAGACAACGTACTATATAGTTGCATGGTAGAGAACGTACTATATAGTTCCATGGTAGAGAACGTACTATATAGTTCCATGGTAGAGAACGTACTATATAGTTGCATGGTAGAGAACGTACTATATAGTCCCATGGTAGAGAACATCCTACATAGCCCCATGGTAGAGAAAGTACTATATAGTCCCATGGTAGAGAACGTACTAAATAGTTCCATGGTAGAGAACGTACTATATAGTACCATGGTAGAGAACGTACTATATAGTACCATGGTAGAGAACGTACTATATAGTTCCATGGTAGAGAATGTACTACATAGTACCATGGTAGAGAACGTACTATATAGTACCATGGTAGAGAACGTACTATATAGTTCCATGGTAGAGAACGTACTATATAGTCCCATGGTAGAGAACGTACTATATAGTTCCATGGTAGAGAACGTACTATATAGTTCCATGGTAGAGAACGTACTATATAGTTCCATGGTAGAGAACGTACTATATAGTCCCATGGTAGAGAACGTACTACATAGTTCCATGGTAGAGAACGTACTATATAGTACCATGGTAGAGAACGTACTATATAGTACCATGGTAGAGAACGTACTATATAGTTCCATGGTAGAGAACGTACTATATAGTCCCATGGTAGAG
Source organism: Gibbula magus (assembly GCA_936450465.1). Classification (NCBI taxonomy): domain Eukaryota; kingdom Metazoa; phylum Mollusca; class Gastropoda; order Trochida; family Trochidae; genus Gibbula; species Gibbula magus. The sequence continues at coordinate 45,747,904 of OW388304.1, read as the reverse complement.
AACGTACTATATAGTACCATGGTAGAGAACGTACTATCTAGTACCATGGTAGAGAACGTACTATATAGTACCATGGTAGAGAACGTACTATATAGTTGCATGTTAGAGAAAGTAACATATAGTCCCATGGTAGAGAACGTACTACATAGTCCCATGGTAGAGAACGTACTATATAGTTCCATGGTAGAGAACGTACTAGATAGTACCATGGTAGAGAACGTACTATATAGTACCATGGTAGAGAACGTACTATATAGTCCCATGGTAGAGAACGTACTATATAGTTCCATGGTAGAGAACGTACTATATAGTACCATGGTAGAGAACGTACTATATAGTACCATGGTAGAGAACGTACTATATAGTACCATGGTAGAGAACGTACTATATTGTCACATGGTAGAGAACGTACTATATAGTCCCATGGTAGAGCATTGTAAATTCTAAATTGTATTGTAAAGTACAACGGTAGAGAAACTTTATAGGGAATATGTTGTATAGTACAATGGTAGAGACTCTACCGTATAGTACAATAGTAGAGAAACTACCGTATAGTGCAATAGTTGAGAAACTGCCGTATATTACAATGGTAGAGATATGCAGTATATCACATTGATAGGGAATTTGCCGTACAGTAGAATGGAATAGAAACTGCCGTATAGTACAATGGTATAGAAACTGCCGTATAGTATAATGGTAGGGAATCTGACGTTTAGTACAATGATTGAGAAACTGACGTTTAGTACAATGATTGAGAAACTGCCGTATAGTAGAATGGTAGAGAAAATGCCGTATAGTACAATGGTAGATAATCTGAGGTATAGTACAATGATAAGGAAACTGCCGTATAGTACAATGATAGATAAACAATGTGTAGTACAGTGTGAAGACTCAATTTGTCGAACAGTGTGAAGACCCAATGTGTAGTACAGTTTGGAGACCTAATGTGTAGTACAATTTGGAGACCCAATGTGAAGTACAGTGTGGAGACCTAATGTGTAGTACAGTGTGGAGACCCAATGTGTTGTACACTTTTGAGACTCGATGTGTTGTGCAGTGTGGAGACCCAATGTGTAGTACACTTTTGAGACCCAATGTGTTGTGCAGTGTGGAGACCCAATGTGTAGTACAGTTTTGAGACCCAATTTGTAGTACAGTGTGGAGACCCAATGTGTAGTACAATGTGGAGACCCAATGTGTAGTACAATGTGGAGACCCAATGTGTAGTACAGTGTAGAGACCAAATATGTAGTACAGTGTGGAGACCCAATGTGTAGTACAGTGTGGAGACCCAATGTGTAGTACAGTGTGGAAACCCAATGTGTAATACAGTGTGGAGACCCAATGTGTAATACAATGTGGAGACCCAATTTGTCGAACAGTGTGTGGAGTACAGTGTGGAGACCAAATGTGACGCACAGTGTGGAGACCCAATTTGTAGTACAGTGTGGAGACCCAATATGTAGTACAATGTGGAGACCCAATGTGTAGTACAATGTGGAAACCCAATGTGCAGTACAGTGTGGAGACCTAATGTGTAGTACAGTTTGGAGACCTAATGTATAGTACAGTTTGGAGACCCAATTTGTAGTACAGTGTGGAGACCCAATTTGTAGTACAGTGTGGATACCCAATGTGTAGTACAATGTGGAGACCCAATGTGTAGTACAATGTGGAAACCCGATGTGTAGTACAATGTGGAGACCTAATGTGACGTACAGTGTGGAGACCCAATTTGTCGAACAGTGTGTGGACTACAGTGTGGAAACCCAATGTGACGCACAGTGTGGAGACCCAATTTGTAGTACAGTGTGGAGACCCAATATGTAGTACAATGTGGAGACCCAATGTGTAGTACAATGTGGAAACCCAATGTGCAGTACAGTGTGGAGACCTAATGTGTAGTACAGTTTGGAGACCTAATGTATAGTACAGTTTGGAGACCCAATTTGTAGTACAGTGTGGAGACCCAATTTGTAGTACAGTGTGGATACCCAATGTGTAGTACAATGTGGAGACCCAATGTGTAGTACAATGTGGAAACCCGATGTGTAGTACAATGTGGAGACCTAATGTGACGTACAGTGTGGAGACCCAATTTGTAGTACAGTGTGGATACCCAATGTGTAGTACAATGTGGAGACCCAATGTGAAGTACAATGTGGAAACCCAATCTGTAGTACAATGTGGAGACCTAATGCGACGTACAGTGTGGAGACCTAATGTGTGTACAGTTTGGAGACCTAATGTGACGTACAGTGTGGAGACCCAATGTGTATTACAGTGTGGAGACCCAATGTGTAGTACAATTTGGAGACCCAATGTGTAATACAGTGTGGAGACCTAATGTGTAGTACAGTATGGAGACCCAATATGTCGAACAGTGTGTGTAGTACAGTGTGGAGACCAAATGTGTAGTACAGCGTGGAGACCCAATTTGCAATACGGTGTGGAGACCCAATGTGTAATACAGTGTTGAGACCCAATGTGTAGTACAGTGTGGAGACCCAATGTGTAGTACAGTCTGGATACTCAATGTGTCGAACAGTGTGAAGGCCCAATGTTTAGTACAGTATGGAGACCTAATGTGGCGTAAAGTGTGGAGACCCAATGTGTAGTACAGTGTGGAGACCAAATGTGTAGTACAGTGTGGAGACCAAATGTGTAGTACAGTGTGGAAACCCAGTGTGAAGTACACTTTTAAGACCCAATATGTTGTGCAGTTTTGAGACCCAATGTGTAGTACAGTGAGGAGACCCAATGTGTAGTACAGTGTGGAGACCCAATGTTTAATACAGTGTGGAGAACCAATGTGTAGTACAGTGTGGAGACCCAATGTTTTATACACTTTGGAGACCCAATGAGTTGTGCAGTGTTGAGACCTAATGTTTAATACAGTGTTGAGACCCAATGTGTAGTGCAGTGTGGAGACCAAATGTTTAATACAGTGTGGACACCTAATGTTTAACACAGTGTAGAGACCGAATGTTTAATACAGTGTGGAGACCCAATGTTAAAAGATGGGAGTTGTTTCTGCCTTGCTTGACACTCAGCATTATAAGGACAGAACAACGCTTTAACTGGCGCTGCACTGTGGCTGCCGGGGGCTATTTGCACACAACAAATTTCCATTGTACATTGTATTACGGACAATAAAGAGTTATTATTATTATTATTATTATTTAATACAGTGTTGAGACCCAATGTGTAGTACAATTTGGAGGCCCAATGTGTAGTACAGTGTGGAGACCTAATGTGTAGTACAATTTGGAGACCCATTGTGTAGTACAGTGTATAGACCCAATGTTTAATAAACTTTGGAAACCCAATGAGCTGTGCAGTGTGGAGACCCAATGTTTAATACAGTGTTGAGACCCCCTATGTGAAGTGCGGTGTGGACACCCAATGTTTAATACAGTGTGGAGGCCCAGTGTTTAATACAGTGTTGAGAACCAATGTATATTACAGTGTGGAGACCCAAATTTGTCGAACAGTGTGGAGACCCAATGTGTAGTACATTTTGGAGACCCAATGTGTAGTACAGTTGGAGACCCAATGTGTAGTACAGTGAGAAGACCCAATGTGTAGTACAGTGAGAAAAACCCAATGTGTAGTACAGTTTGTAGACCCAATGTGTAGTACAGTGAGAAGACCCAATGTGTAGTACAGTTTGTAGACTCAATGTGTAGTACAGTGAGAAGACCCAATGTGTAGTACAGTTTGTAGACTCAATGTGTAGTACAGTGTGGAGACCGAATGTGTAGTACAGTTTGTAGACCCAATGTGTAGAACAGTGAGAAGACCCAATGTGTAGTACAGTTTGTAGACCCCATATGTAGTACAGTGAGAAGACCCAATGTGTAGTACAGTTTGTAGACTCAATGTGTAGTACAGTGTGGAGACCGAATGTGTAGTACAGTTTGTAGACCCAATGTGTAGTACAGTGAGAAGACCCAATGTGTAGTACAGTTTGTAGACACTAATATTTAACCTAATATTTAACACAGTGTCGAGACCCAATCTGACGAACATGTAGAGTAGTAGTACAATGTAACATTGCCTGCCAATTCCTGTTTCTACTGTTTATAATTAAAAACATGGTTTGTGTAGGCGTCTGTGCTACGTCTGCAGAGTGTTTTCACAGTATTGTTTGCATATCCATATTTACTGCGTGTTTAGGCAGTATATTCACCTCCCCACTTGCTGTATATCATGACATTATGATTTAGTTATATGTGTCTCGTGTGTATTAATCCATTAACGTCTGCATAGATCTCTGATATTTGCTGCCTGTCCTAATATGTCTGTTGAATATATGCTCATCGTGGATATTGTTTCAGTGCTTACTAATGTTGTCCCAATTAACGTGATTATAACGCTTTGTTGATTGTGAACTGAACCGTGAAGTGAACTCGTATGCTCATCAGTATTGTTTGCCATTTCTTGAAATGAATGAAGCTATAAAAACTATGGACTTATATGCTCACTCATATCGATCTCGTTGGGATCAGCCGCCTCGCTTTACACAGCCACTAGAATGAGTGTTCAGCTTATGTCAGATAGTCTGCCCCATCAGTAGATAGCATATGTGTTGCAGTATATGCATTGTTCAGAGAGATAATGAGCAACATATCAGTACATAATCAGTGATGGAATGAAAAGCATGCACTACGCTAGAAATACGTGCCATTTACATAGTGAGCAAATATAAAAGTGTTTTATTGTATTGATCACATCATTTGCAAAAGTCAAAGTCAGGCACCATTCTCCATCACTGAATGTCATCACTAACTGCCAACCAGCCACAAAGGCTCTGAGGGTGTGGGTTCGAATCCCGAAAGGGATCATTCAAAGAGCCCCAGCCACCCGGTGCACGGGACCGCCACTTGCACTGTTTTATCTTACAATCATACGTTGACTTACTGTTCCGTGTATCAACCAATATCAAGCTCGCTGTTTGACTCTTGCAACCGCCTGTCCTGTGGTCCTCGATTGGAAAACCTATTTTTCCCGATGTTTTCATTTATAAGATAGAGCACAAAATGGAAGACAGCATTAATGCAGTGATCATAAAAGATAATCTAGATCACAAGGAAGTCCACGAATAGATTGTCAAAACACTTAGGCTGCTTCCCCTTCATACATCACTATAGAGAAGAGGGCAACAGAACGAAGCAAGGCAGTGAGAACCCTGAAAGGGACCCTGGTTTGGACGTCCCAAGCAAGCACAAGGGATCAGCCATGATTTAAGGATCCAGACTATCCTACAGCTAATGAGGAACAAGCTTCTGTATATCATCGCTACATAATGTCCTATCTTAAGGTGTTTTCTTACCCAAGCGGGCACGGATATGCCGGGTATTAAAGTTTTCATAATTGTCATGGGAATTACAGTTTTTTCTAAATATAACTTGCGTTTTGATTGGTTGGAACTACTTTGCGCTCATTCATGAATTGCTTAGCTATCCTGTTTAAGCTAAATCACATAATTGAACCTAATTGAAGTCACGCGTCAGTAAAACATATTAAATATAAAATCATGTTCAACCTAAGTTTCCGAGATCGTAATGACAGTATCAAACTTGCAAGGCGAAGCAGTATGCAAGAGTCGCCGGCTGCACTGCCGTGCCGTCATTTCTTTGTGACGTCATTAACCATGACGTCATTTGGTGACGTAATTACACTCCTATCATGCATTCCAACAGTGCGAATGTTAGTTCACGTTTTCACTTATTTTCTCTCATTCTGCGACATAGTTTACAATATAAACGAGTTGTTTACTATGTCAGTAAACCGTTTTGGCAATGAAATTCAAGAGTTACTTTAGAATAGTTCTGAAAAATATAGAGCAAGTTGCAAACTATTTAGATATGCACATCTTGAAGGTGTGAAAAAGTTTATGAATGGCGTGTGACTACAGTTTGTATTTTACAGTCTAATCAAAGATCATGAATTGGGGTCTTGTTTTTCGCATTAAAATGATCTTGGGTAAGAATAAGAATTACCAACTCGGTGCTCGGAATTACGAATTATCTGTCCCTCGTGAATTATTATGTCAAACTCGTCGCTAATAATTAACTTGGGACAGATAATCCGCAATTCCTCACAACTCGTTGATTATTCTTATAGTATCACTCCTAAGTATCGGCACCAAAACGCCGAACATGTACCAAGTGGAATAAGAATTTGGTCATCAATTGAAAATATTCGGTCATCATTTGTTTGCTTAGGGTTTCTCTTTTTAGCTCATCTGGCCTGGCTTATGGCATTGCATGGTGTCCGGCGTCCGTCCGTCTGTAAACTTTTGTCTTCTTCTCCAGAACCACTTGGAGCTATGGAGCTGAAATTTTGTGTATAGACTCATTCGCCAATGGGGATTCTAAATTGTAAAATTGGTAACCGTGTGACCCCAAATAGGGTCACAGGCGTCACGACCTATTTTCATCTTCTTCTCCACTTACAAAAGGTTTAGAGATAATGAAATGTTGTGTGCAGACACCTACGCAAATGGGGATTCGAAATTGTAGATGTCGTGACCCCCTGACCCCAAATAGGGGTAGCATGAGTTTCTGTTCCACCATGGTTACCCTTGACAATAACGTTAATCTAGTAGCACGTGTTTCTGTTCCAACATGGGTTACCTTGACAATAACGTTAATCTAGTAGCACGTGTTTCTGTTCCAACATGGGTTACCTTGACAAGAGTGTTAATCTAGTAGCATGAGTTTCTGTTCCAACATGGTTACCTTGACAACAACGTTGATCTTGTAGCATAAATTTATGTTCCATCACGGTTTACCTTGACAAGAACGTTAATCTAGTAGCATGAGTTTCTGTTCCAACATGGTTACCTTGACAAGAACGTTGATCTTTTAGCATGAGTTTCTGTTCCACCATGGTAACCCTTGACAATAACGTTAATCTAGTAGCACGTGTTTCTGTTCCAACATGGGTTACCTTGACAATAACGTTAATCTAGTAGCACGTGTTTCCGTTCCAACATGGGTTACCTTGACAATAACGTTAATCTAGTAGCACGTGTTTCTGTTCCAACATGGGTTACCTTGACAAGAATGTTAATCTAGTAGCATGAGTTTCTGTTCCAACATGGTTACCTTGACAACAACGTTGATCTTGTAGCATACGTTTCTGTTCCATCACGGTTTACCTTGACAAGAACGTTAATCTAGTAGCATGAGTGTCTGTTCCAACACGGGTTACCTGGACAAGAACGTTGATCTTTTAGCATGAGTTTCTGTTCCAACATGGTTACCCTTGACAATAACGTTAATCTAGTAGCACGTGTTTCTGTTTCAACATGGGTTACTTTGACAATAACGTTAATCTAGTAGCATGAGTTTCTGTTCCAACATGGGTTACCTTGACAATAACGTTAATCTAGCAGCATGAGTGTCTGTTCCAACACGGGTTACCTGGACAAGAACGTCAATCTAGTAGCACTCGTTTCTGTTTGAGCATCATTTACCTTGACAGGAACGCTTATCTATTTGTTTATATTTCTGTTTCAGCATGGTTTGCCATGACCAGAACTGGCAGGTGTGCTGCATTAATTCCAAGTAAGCCTGTCCTTATTATACCTATATGATACAGATGGATAGAAGATGTAGTTGAGGAGAACTTGGCCAGTGTTTGTAATGAAAAAGATGGTCAATAAATTCAATTTCATTAACAGCCGTAAGCAACCTAGAAACCTACGCAAAATGGTAGATCAGCATTAAATTTTGATGTTTTTTCAAAAGTCTCAAAATGTGGAAACTTTCGTCGTTACTTTTTGTGAATACTCCTTTTCTCCCCGCTGGTGTGTCTACAGTATTTTTTTAGAATACACCTGGTCTCCCCGCTGGTGTGTATACAGTACTTTATGCGAATACATCTGGTCTCCCCGCTGGTGTGTCTACAGTACTATATGATAATACACCTGGTATTCCTGCTGGTGTGTCTACAGTATTATATGAGAATACATCTGGTCTCCCCGCTGGTGTGTCTACAGTACTATACGCGAATACATCTGGTCTCCCCGCTGGTGTGTCTACATTACTTTTTGAGAATACACATGGTCTCCCCGCTGTTGTGTCTACATTACTATATGAACATACACCTGGTCTACCTGCTGGTGTTTCTACAGTACTGTATAAGAATACACCTGGTCTGCCAGCTGGTGTGTCTAGAGTATTTGTTTAGAATACACCTGTTTTCCCGCTTGCGTGTCTAAAGTACTTTTTGAGAAAACACATGGTCTCCCCGCTGGTGTGTATACAGTACTTTATGCGAATACATCTGGTCTCCCCGCTGGTGTGTCTACAGTTCTATACGCGAAAACATCTGGTCTCCCCGCTGGTTTGTCTACATTACTTTTTGAGAATACACATGGTCTCCCCGCCGTTGTGTCTACATTACTATATGAACATACACCTGGTCTACCTGCTGGTGTTTCTACAGTACTGTATAAGAATACACCTGATCTGCCAGCTGGTGTGTCTAGAGTATTTGTTTAGAATACACCTGTTTTCCCGCTTGCGCGTCTAAAGTACTTTTTGAGAAAAACATGGTCTCCCCGCTGGTGTGTCTACAGTATTATATGACAATACACCTGGTCTCCCCGTTCGTGTGTCTACAGAATTATATGAGAATACACATTGGCTCTCCGCTTGTGTGTCTACAGTACTATATGATAATACACCTGGTATTCCTGCTGGTGTGTCTACAGTATAATAAGAGAATACATCTGGTCTCCCCGCTGGTGTGTCTACAGTACTATACGCGAATACATCTGGTCTCCCCGCTGGTGTGTCTACATTACTTTTTGAGAATACACATGGTCTCCCCGCTGTTGTGTCTACATTACTATATGAAAATACACCTGGTCTATCTGCTGGTGTTTCTACAGTACTACATGAATATAAGAATACACCTGGTCTATCTGCTGGTGTTTCTACAGTACTACATGAATATAAGAATACACCTGGTCTATCTGCTGGTGTTTCTACAGTACTACATGAATATAAGAATACACCTGGTCTATCTGCTGGTGTTTCTACAGTACTACATGAATATAAGAATACACCTGGTCTATCTGCTGGTGTTTCTACAGTACTACATGAATATAAGAATACACCTGGTCTATCTGCTGGTGTTTCTACAGTAATACATGAATATAAGAATACACCTGGTCTATCTGCTGGTGTTTCTACAGTACTACATGAATATAAGAATACACCTGGTCTATCTGCTGGTGTTTCTACAGTACTACATGAATATAAGAATACACCTGGTCTATCTGCTGGTGTTTCTACAGTACTACATGAATATAAGAATACACCGGGTCTATCTGCTGGTGTTTCTACAGTACTACATGAATATAAGAATACACCTGGTCTATCTGCTGGTGTTTCTACAGTACTACATGAATATAAGAATACACCGGGTCTATCTGCTGGTGTTTCTACAGTACTACATGAATATAAGAATACACCTGGTCTATCTGCTGGTGTTTCTACAGTACTACATGAATATAAGAATACACCGGGTCTATCTGCTGGTGTTTCTACAGTACTACATGAATATAAGAATACACCTGGTCTATCTGCTGGTGTTTCTACAGTACTACATGAATATAAGAATACACCGGGTCTCCCGGTTTGAGAGTCTCCGTGTACCACTTCTACAGATCACCCATCTATATGTAGCGTAAAGGAGACCAGCCTATATTGGCTCTCATTGATTAGTTTAAACTCACAACAAAGTACGTGGACGCAATCAACGAACATGAGTCATTACGTTGCAGTAACTCTTTGATGCAGCCTCGTTATATAGGCTTGTTGACGAGCAATCTATTTAATTGTGCTACAGGAATTATAATTGTGTTCCCATAGCAACCGATCTGTCCACAATGAATGTGTGTATAACGTGAAGCGTAGTAACAGCAATGATGTCATTCTATTGCAGTCGTTTATCACGCATTTACGAAAAGGAGAAAATATGGGTGTTTCTACCAAACAAAAGCTAGTATTGTAGTTATAACGAGAGAAGTCTTATTTCAATACATGACATCACGAACATCTGACCTACCTCCTGTTACCATAGCAAAATTATGTATTAATATCTTGCTTTCTGCTGTTTGTTTCTTACTTGATTATAATGTGTAGTTCTAAAATATGTTGACAAGTTCACACAAGGTCCTTTGGATGGGGCATTTGATCACCATCAAAATGCCCTTTCATGGGAAAAAATGCTAAAACTTTGTATATACTTGTGACACATGTAGAGGCGTCTCATAACAGTGACATTCTTAATTTATTTTACCTCTGTATTAGTTTATTTGATGTATATTGTTATTTATTATCCTTGTTGTACATATCAAAGTTCATGTATTTCAATAGTGTCTCGTAAGCCAATGTTATGGCTGGGTGGTATGTTATACCCTGTGTTTTACAATTGCTATTTTACGATTTACTTAACAACTGTGCACTTTACAATTAAAGTAATGATTATAGGATATCTAACGAGCTTCCCCTTTCATATCAAGTTTATGTCCCGAGTGAAATAATTTTGCTTTGTCTCGAGCCTTGGCGAGTGACAAACCAACATTAGTTCAATAGTTATGTATCCTATTTATTAGTATCTTGTATTTCATACGATTTATTGTGGTTTAAATATAGGTGTGATGTCCCTATAAAGGAACGGAACTGCGGATTGATATCAACCCTGCCACAGCATCTAAGTTCATAATATTGCGACGTTAAATATTCACGCTTTTAAAATCAAACCATTCTATAATTCGTGATGGTCGATCAGTATGGCGAAACCAGTTGCTGAAGTCATGCTGAAGGAGGCGTACGTAATATTGTAGGATATTTGACAAACATAGCTTCTGGTTCGAAAGCATGTTTATTCATGACTCATGTTCCTTATAAAGCTTAGCAATATGAAACATTACAACCAGAATTGATATTGCTTTTACATAGCAAACAAACACAGCAGAATAAACCTTGAGAATTAAAATTGACTATAAATCCTGTCAAAGTCAGCATGAAATTATTCATTGCTTGATAATAAGAAATTAAATGTCATTGTTGGAATCCTGAACCGTAACAAAACACTCAATAGAAACATGAACATTTATTATTGCTTGGGGGGCGCACACGCCCCCAAGATATTATGTGTTGATATTCGACGCTATATAACAGTTGGAATTTTCTTAACAAATTTCAGCCAATGACATACGTTGTCTTTGTATCTTTACAATTCTAATGACCAATGAACAAAGCTGTAGCAAATTATGCAGCACGTGACACTGTGGGTAATCCGAAATAATTGGCACAAACAGATGTGGAATTTAATTTTGTTGTATTTGTCATATCAACAGAATTTCTCCTTATTTTGCCATTAGAAGCGTTAATAAACTTGTTTACTTTATATTAATTTAAAACAATATTACGCAAAATGAGCGCTTTCATACTAATTCAGTACATGATTCTGCATTCCAGAATCGGTAACCACAATCCATTTTGATAATGACTGACCTACTTTTCCAAGATGCCCGACCCAAGCAATACCGTAAACACTGAGCGCGCATGTTATGTCCCGTTCGGAATATTACTGTGCGTACCAAGCTGCGCTTTATGAGGATAGTCTGTTTGTTGTACTTTTGAACAAGTCTTCCGCTCCGATTCTGTCATACCACATTTTCTCTTTGCAGCATTTCTTTGTAATCAAAGTTCGAAATACAACAATGAACAGTTCGGTTTAAAACATTGTCAATGTTCTTAACACCTTAGTCAAATATGAAATCATTATATTCCTCTCCATCACTTTCAGTCACGGTAGATTCTACATCAAGACGTTTGATTGTAGCCTTCATAGACAGCTTTTACAGTTTCCATTCTACGACGTAAATATATAGAATGTGTTTGCCACTTATTTTTCTCTTACAATTAAACCACTTGGGGCCTACCTTCATGGATAGTACAGGCAGATGCGAATGCAATTGTAACATGAGGAAATTCAAGTGTAGAATGCAAATTAACAATAATGATTCAAGGAGAGCAGAATAGATATCACTAATTATTCTACATGTCTTCAGCCAACTTCAGTGAGAAGAGTTATGGGTTCGATTCCCTCTGCTGTATTCTGTTCTAAAAGTTTTAAACTATTTTTTTTCGGATCGAGTCAAGGTAAGGCCTTCTCGATAATCAAGAGTATACGATCCGATGAATCTATAATCGCTAATTTATCGGAGCGTACCGTATTTCCTCTAATAGGGGCCGGGCCTCAAAAAGCAGCCGGGGGTAAAGGTAAGAGCCGGGCTACCAATAAGGGCCGGGCCTCTTAAAGGGGCCCGATTTATATCGCATCAATTATTACTCCCTATCAGATACATTTCTTCTTAAATGTTCCCAGGGACTAAGAAGTTTAGAGTACAAAATTAAATCCGGTATGCATGAAATGTCGAGGAGTTTGTGTTATTCTCAGAAATTTAAGTCAGTTATCACAGGTTATCACGTTTATTGGTCAAACCTAAAAGTAAAATAAGGGCCGGGTCTCCAGTAAGCGCCGGGGGTAAGAGCCCTTAATTGTTATTAAGGGCCCGGGCTCCTATTAGAGGAAATATGGTATAGTCTTGATTACCGAGAATGTAGGTAAGGTTGAAATCTAAACAGTTGCTAGGTAATATGCTAAAAATCGGTAAAACCTTAGTCGTAGTAAAACTTCAAAATTGGTGGTAATTTTAATCTTACAGAGAGGATATTATTAGATATGCGTTAACCTGAACATGAAAAGAGACGTCTGATTAAAAGATTTTACCGGATGGAACAATCTTGCACATTCACGTACATGAGGTCAGGCGTAGGCTACTCTGTTTGGATTTGATTACACATAGGTTAAATAGGAAAATAAATAAGGTTAAACAACATGTTTTCATGTTATCAAGTTATCCAATAAATCATTCATTTATTGTAACGATACGCCTAATTATAATACAGTACCGACAGTCATTTCTTAAACTCAAATGGACACTCCGTCAGTTAGTGTAGTAACATAGGTCAAAAGTTATTATGGTGATATTTATATTGATATTTTATGTCATTTAAATTAACTTTAGAGGGTAAAACATCTTATTACACAAACCAATTATCTGTAGTGGTAAAAACTATGTTGCGTATAAGGCGAAAATTGCATGGCGGCCATTTTATTGTGAACACAATTTATTATTTTGTATTACAAAAACGATGCCCATGGCTTTACCGAAACATGCACAGTCATTTTAAATTTTACTTTTGGTGAAATTATTTTTCAAATACATTTCATCAACTTATTTGAGCGAAAAAACGTGCTACTGCCCCTTTAATATATTTAGTCTTGATTATGATCGAAAACCGGACAATGTTCCGCGACTACCGCGCGTCAATTGTTCAAACGTAATTTGGAGAACTTATAGGTAGCAGACAAAGAGACAGCTATTTGTTGGTACTGGTCAGTGGAACATATAATTGCCATACATGTAAATGGGGCGCATGAATTCGGCTTCTCATCGTGTATTAAGCAGATGCTCGAGTTTCATTGAAAACAAGTTATTGTCAAATATTTGGCGTTAGGGGATACATATGCAAGTCGAGTGAGATGATTTGGACGTAAATCAGGACACTTGATATTTGTGTATGTATCAAATCTAAATAAAATTTCATGAAAAACATGGAGTGTCCCTTTAAGACTTCCACAAGACTAGCAAACACCCAGGCAAGACCCTCGTCATGCATTGTCCACCCGCCTGTACATCGAGCACCGATATTCACCAAAAATCACCACCTCATGTTCCATTCACTAGATCTACTCAGTTGCCCCCAAAGCTTGCCTGTTTAAAGGCTTTTCTTGTTTCTCTTCGATCAGCCGCCTTGGCACCATTACTGAGCGACCGCTTCTCGTCACTACTCTGCCAGCTGCAAAGTCAGTCTTTACAGTGTTTGGTGGAGTGTTGGTTTGGCTGACCTCCTGATCAGACAAAGGTGTTGACATCGTAGTGGTTGGCGATGCCATCAGGTCACGACGATTTCTTCTCGAGTTACCCATGTCAGTCTTGACGAGGTATGACCTATAATGCCTTGATGACTTCACCTTGGAGTCGCCAGTTGTCATTGTCTTGTATGCGGACAGTTGTACCCGCGTCAAGGTCAGGTTTTTTTCTTCTGTCTAGCCCTTCTGTCATAGTATGTTTTCGGTTTTTCCTTCAGAATTTCTTTCTCTTGAAGGATGTCGTCTCTGGGTGGTGTTGTTGGTTTCAGAGATTTCGTTGTTGCAGGTAGGTTGGACTGGATACGCCGTCCCATGAGTAGTTGAGCTGGGGATAGACCATGAGATAGAGGGGTACTTCTGTAGGAAAGCAACCCGAGGAGAGGGTCTTCACCGCTGTGTTTGCATTTCTTCAGGATGTTCTTTATAGTCTGCACAGTTCTCTCTGCAAGTCCATTTGACTGTGGATATCTGGGCCTGGACTTGATGTGTGTGAAACCCCAGTCTTGACTGAACTTTTGGAATTCAGCTGATATGTAATTTGGACCGTTGTCACTCATTAATTTGTTGGGAATTCCATGTCTTGCAAATGTAGATTTCAGTGTCTTGATCACTGATGAACTTGTTTGACTGTTGATGGAGATTACTTCAGGAAAGTGTGAGTAATAGTCAACTATCACGATGTAATTCTGCTTGTTGAACTCAAACAAGTCAGTAGCAACCATCTGCCTTTGTTGAGTCGGTGTTTGAAATGTTATCATCGGCTCTGCGCTCTGTTTGTTTCTGAACGTAGAACAACAAGTTGTGCATTTCTGAACTAGATCTTCAATGTCTTTGTTCATTCCTGGCCAATATAAAAGCTCTCTTGCTCTTGACTTTGATTTTTCTTCTCCGAGGTAATCAGACTGAATCATTGTCAACATGAGCTTTCTCAGTTTAGTCGGAATCACAACACGACTAGCCTTGAATGTCAGTCCATCAATAACAGAGAATTAGAGAATTCGTCTCGTTGGTTCCAGTATTCAAGCAGGTCTCGAGGGCAGTTAGCTCTCTCATTTAGCCAGCCGGCTAAGACTAGAGCTCGCAAACGGAACATGATTGCATTCTTCTCAGTCTCTTCACGTATCTCTCTGAAGCGATCTTCAGACATCAGGAGGTTTGATGCGATACCGTCAACAAATGTTGCTGTGTCTTCTTCCATTGTGTTGACTGGTTCCTGACTTGAGAAGTTTCTTGATAGCTCGTTATCTGCGTACATCTCTTTCCCTGGAGTGTACATGACTGTAGAGTCATACTTTTGTAGTCTCAGACGAAACCGCTGTTTGCGTTGAGGACATTCGTTCAAACCATTCAGAAATATTGATACAAGAGGCTTATGATCTGTTTCCACAATGATTCTTTACCCGTAGACATATTGGTGGAATTTCTCCATGGCAAAACATATACTCAGTGACTCTTTCTCTATCTGTGCATACCTGGTCTCTGCACTAGACATAGCTCTGGATGTATATGCAACTGGAAGCCAGCTATCGTTGTGCTTCTGATCTGCATCACTTGATATCTGTGTTTGCTTTGTCTGGTCATAGAACTTCAAGACAGGACTCTCTGAAATTCTTCTTTTCAGTTCCTGCCAGGCTCTTGTGTGGATGTTGTGCCAGTCCCATATCACTGACTTCTCCATCAGTCTTTTGAGAGGTGCTGCTACTGTTGACAGGTCTGGTATGCATTTTCCTGATCATGTCATCCATGCTTGTAACAACTCCTGGAAGCGTCTCGAACAACTGATGAACTGTTCTGTGATAAACTTCTGAAGCGCTGGATATACCAAATGGAAGTCGTAGAAATCTGTAACGACCAAATGGTGTTGCGAACGTTGTCAGGAGTGAACTTTCATCATCCAATTTCATCTGCCAGAATCCGGACGATGCATCAATTTTGCAGCAAACATTGACATGATTTCCTCTCTAGTTGGTAACTTGCTCTTTGCGAATTGCCTTATTGAGATTTTTGGGATCTAAGCAAATCCTTAGTTATCCTTCTTTCTTGTGAACAATTACAGTTGCATTCACTCACTGTGTTCTGTGACTTCAACGATGACGTCTGCATTCTTCATGCGAATCAGTTCTTTTTCTAGATCATCACGTACTGAGAATGGAATTTTCCTGCAAGGCTCTACAACTGGTGAGATGTTTTCATCTAGAGTGATGTGATGTTCTCCTGGGAGGCAGCCTAGTCCAGTAAAAACATCTTAAAAGTTGTGAAAAAACTGTTCAGTGTTCAGTTGGCTATGGTCTGTTGTCTCACATTCACTTCATAAACTCTTTTCACCAGGCCCAGTCTCTCACAGTCGTGTAGTCCTAGAATAGTGTTGTCTTCTCTTGATGTTATGACAAATTTTGAAGTGTATTTTTGCTCTTTTAACTCAATCTGTACATCAGTCTGTCCTTGTACTGGGATATCCACACCTCCAAAAGCTGTGAGTTTTATGTTTGTAGCATGTAGCGACATTCCATTGCTCAATTTCCTCCATTGACTGTTGCTCATAATGTTGATGTTGGCACCTGGATCAAGCTTTACTGGGACATCTGTGTTGTCAATATTAAGCTGCATCATCCAAGATGATTTCTATTTTGCATCCTGGATTGTGCCGACATAGAGATCTGTATACTTTTCTGGTATATCATCGGCTTGAACATCATGAACTGTGTTCGGTTTACTTCTACACATTGACGTAAAGTGACCCATTTTTCGACAATTAGAGCATCTTTTACCTGATGCTGGACATTGATTTCTGACGTTTGGCTTACCACATCTTCCGCAAGGTTTATTTCTTGAATCTCCTGGCTTTCTGTAGCTGGTTTCCAGTTATTCTGTCTGGGGGGACCTGAGGATAACTGTGACCTTCCATGACCTTGATTTCTGTGTGCCCTTTTCTTGATTGCATCAATTTTGACTTCTTCTTTAGTGGAATTCAACTCTTTAGCTTGTTCATTTGCAATCTGTGACACACGACATGTGTCTACAGCTTTAGCTAAGGTTTAATTTATCTTCTCACAGAAGCCTTTCCCTAACAGAAGAGTTCAAGATGCCGCACATTTCTGTCACGGAACAATCCATCTAACAGTGCTCCCAATTCACATGATTTAGCTTTATATTTCAATTCACTGAGGTATTGATCAATGTTCTGCTCTGGCTTTTGATTACACGTGAAAAAAACAGTATCTTTCAAAAGTCACATTCTTCTTTGGTTCACACTATGCTTTGAATTTCTCAATGATGGGTTTTATTTTCAATTTATCTGCTTCATTTGCCCAATCAAATGAGTTATATATCTCCCTAGCCTCTTCTCCAACAATTGATAGGAACAATGATGCTTTGTAACAGCAACGTAACAGTCCCAAGCAAGGCGAAAACGTGTCCAGATTTCTGCCACATTTCCTGATAATTCCAGGGCTCTAACCTTTCCATCTTCCTGAGTTATTGTCCTAAACACTTCTGACACCTTGTAAGATATTTGACAAACATAGCTTCTGGTTAGAAAGCCTGTTTATTCATGACAAGGGACTGTCAATGCTTACACAGTGAGCACATGGCCTTGACCAGTGACAGCAGGAAGTGGTGAGAGTTATTCCCCTTGATGCTATTTGGTTGATTTTATATAATAATAAGGAATGTCTGTTGACACATTATGTTACAAATATAACATCTCCCTGCTCGAGGACATGAGATGAGAGTTATCCGTACTTTGTATAACTTCATGTCATGTACGGAATGTGTCAACAAGCTAAAACAACCTCATTAAATGTAAGTTTTAGATGAACATCGCCGTTGAAATGGCTTTCCTTTCGGTTATTTTTGCCGTGTGAGTATAAATTCACTGCGCAACGTTACGAACACGTTATTTTCAGCGAGATACTGAGAGTTTGATGCAATGTCATTCCCAACGGTAAGATTGAGAGCAATAACTCTTGCTGCATTGTAAACTTTGTGCTTATTAGCTCTGCTCTAGTCATGATGTATATGTTAACTATTCATTAAAATCAATCATTGTGGTGAGTACGAGTTAGTGAATTATCTGAACAATGAGATCAATATTAATTATAAGTGTTTTCATAAAACACTTGTACTTTCATGAATGAATTCACGTTCGTTTTATGAATGAATAAGGTAGCCCAGGCAGTGTCAAAGTTCATCGTTAGCCAATCAAATACTTGAAGGTGTTATGACACATATTTGTCATAACAGTTTGTTATGAAACCCCTTTACGAAGAACCACGTGGATAATAAATGAATTTAAAACGAGTTCAAGATTGAAAACATGACTTGACATGACATGACTTGACATGACATGACATCAAGAACATTTGACCTACCTCCTGTTACCATAGCAAAATTATTTATTAATCTCTTACTTTCTGCTGTTTGTTTCTTACTTGATTATAATATGTAGTTCTAAAATATGTTGACATAAGTTCATACAAGGTCCTTTGGATGGGATTTGGACGGATTTTCGTATATGTATCAATTATGAATTATTTTCAAAGATGACATGTGAAGTAACTATTAATTATAAATGATGATAGATAAATCACTAGTTTACAGCTCATTTGCTTACTATTCCTTCAATGATATGATTAATTATATACAATGGATAAATAAAGTATGTATAAAGTATATATATATATGGATCAGAATAGTCAGGGATGAATTATTATTAATGATCTAGTTTTGCGACTATGACAGAAACGAAAATGGTATAAAAGGTGCATCCATTGTGTTGTTTGGGGTCACAAATGCCAAACGTTACAAATGGTGATATTGTATCGCGACGTACTGACTGTTTCCGATAGTTACCATGTTGATGAGGGTCGATTCAGTATAAGGGCGACATACAGGTAAAAGTAGAGAGTTCCCATCGAAAACCCGAAAATGCACCACGATTGACGCGCGTCAATTAATGAAACGTCTTTTGAAATGTATTTACAACATCAAAACGACATATTTGGGTTTTTTCATTAGGTCATATAACTACTGTGGATGTAAATTGGACGTGTAATTTTGTACATGTTTCTCGATTTTAATCGGAAACTAGTAATTATGATATATTTTGCTATTGGGGATTTTAATGTGCAAACTTTAATGAAATTATTTGAACTGAAATAACCATATGTGTGGTTTGTTAGGCAAGTATCAAAGCCAAATAATAATAAAAAATTAAAAACATGGACGCATCTTTAAATCTTTAGTTTAATCTAATCAACAAAGTTTTATTACAATTTCTAAATTATTGACTCCTGATATTTCTACTGAGAGCAACATAGAGAATACACAATGAGCCGTAAAACAGTATAAATATAGTCCCGTTTTCCGTTACGCTCTCGTCCGCTTTATATCAAACACATTTACACAATCATTATCGCAATGTTTGTCGTAATCAATGTTCTAATTAAAGATATAAGGAATCACTTTAACAATAAACACTGACGCTGTTGACGTCGACAGAGGTCGTCATTTTTTGATCGGCTGTTTTGATATATGCAAGATTCTTATTGTGAACTTCATACGTGTATATTTGGACAGTGATCATATTAAAACTGATTATGCATGTCGATTCTAAATACAATCGTTCATAAACAATCATTTATAAACTAAAGCACGGAATTCGTGTTGACACAAACACGGCCGTTGTAAACGAAGGGGAGATAATTCTACCAGGAATAATTGAAGCAGAGTATTATTGTGATTTATTTCAGAAACCGGAACACGAATTCTCTTACTTTAATTCTGCACATATATTTTTGCTATGATGCAACTTTATATGTAGGGGAAAATATGTTAAGGAGAAATATATGATGAACTGAAAAACTAAAGTGGCGAGAGCGTTCGGTTGTACTCTACCAGCTCATGGCGAAAGTAATACGGCATTATGACGTAATTGTCGTTGAATAACTTTCAACTGGTTACGTGTACAACACTTGTTTCAAACAACCAAAGTTATCTCATAAAGATATTCAGAACACGTATATAATAAACTTAAATATTCATTAAATGAAATGACAAAACTGCAGTTCCTGCTTGATGTATCTGGGCGGTACCAACAAGGTACCAAGGGTACATCTTGCGTTTGTATGGTATTTACACTTCATTAGTGAATCATAGAAATGAATAAGCGTTCTGTCTTTTGGTAATTCTGGGGAGATTACACATGACCTCAGGAAATAATCACTGATCTATGTTCATATCTATGGATTAAGAAAAGGTTATTTCTCTATATTCAGTGCATACTGGAGGACTTTCCAGTGCAAAGAAAGAGATAATCGCTTGAACAGTTTCACTTAGACTTAGATTTCTTTTAACTTTGCATAGATTGCTTGTATACATATCATTTGAAGAAACCTTTTATTGAGGATTTTTTCCGTTCCCAAATAAACAAAATACGTTCCCAAATAAACACATCATATCGTATATGTCATTAGATTTATCCATATCGATCTTCATTGTATGTTTATGAATACATGCACATTTATATATCTAAATATGTAAAATGTAATGTTTGCATGAACTCGTATATGTATGAGTCCGATGACTTTCAAATTGAATCAACTTGCCCTTGATACTTGCCTGTGCTCCTCCACAGGTCTGCCAGATACGTACGGGAGGGAGTTCTTCCTGCCCTACTTGGACTACTCGCCGCGCTTGTTGACTATGAAGGTCGTGCCCACTTTCCCAGAGACCGGCAACACGAGTGTGTGGATGACGGACCACGTGACTGGGAGGAGGACACGCTACTTGGTTCCATCAACTACCCACCTCTCTCTCAATTACACAGATATCATCAATGAGTATCAACTGACAGAATACTCAGGTAGGCAGCTACTGGTAATTCTACACATGCATTGACATGTAAAGAAAGCTACTTAAAAAGGTTCGTAACATCTCCAATTGTAGGATTTTCGCTCTCAGAAGTTAATAGCTTAGGTCCATTTTTCATAAACAGTGCGTTGTGAGAAACATTAAAAATCAAATTACCTTTGGATACTAATAAAGAAAGGTAGTACTGTTATGGTTCTGTGAAACATTTTGTGTTTTATGATGAAAAAAATAATGTGCTCTACAACCTTATATCAATGAATTATGTCATACAAATTTCAATTTTCGAGTGAAGAGTTGTCTACCTTTGCCAATAATTTTCATGTGTTGTGAGAAACATTAAAAATTCAAATTACCTTTGGATACTAATAAAGAAAGGTAATGGTATTATGGTTGTGTTAAATAGTTTATGTTTTATGGTAAAAGATAGTTCTGCTCTACAACCTTATATAAATGAATTATGTAATAAAAATTTACGTCAACAATTTCACTGGTGATGGCGCGAGAATTAGAGACTATAGAAGGACACGTCCTTACCTTCGTCAGTCCGTGCGTACGAAATGGAATGAGTTAACTTTCAAGAAATGAATGACTTCATTCGAGTTAAGAGAAATTAAGAATTGATAATTGTGACGAGATGTGCTGAGATAAAGATATGTCTAGAAATACACTGACATGTAAACAGTTGATAATGGAAACGAGATGTGCTGAGATAAAGATATGTCGAGAAATACACTGACATGAAAATAGTTGATAATGGAGACAAGCTGTACTGAGATAAAGATATGTTTAGAAATACACTGACATATAAAAAGTTGATAATGGAGACGAGCTGTGCTGAAATAAAGATATGTCTAGGAATACACTAAACAGTTGATAATGGATAAGAGATATGTATTGAGTTAAAGATATGTCTACAAATCCACTGACATTTAAATACTTGAAAATGGAGTCGAGATGTGCTGAAATAAAGATATGTCTAGAAATACACTGACATATAAATAGTTGAAAATGGAGTCGAGATTTACTGAGATAAAGATATGTCTAGAAATACACCGACATGTAAATAGTTGAAAATGGAGTCTACATGTACTGAGATAAAGATATGTCTTGAAAAACACTGACATGTAAATAGTTGAAAATGGAGTTGAGATGTACTGAGATAAAGATATGTCTAGAAATACACTGACATGGTTGATAAAGGAGACGAGATGTCCTGATGTAAAGATATGTCTAGAAATACACTGACATGGTTGATAAAGGAGACGAGATGTCCTGATGTAAAACTATGTCTAGAAATACTCTGACATGTAAACAGTTGTTAATGTAATCTAGAGATACACTGACATGTAAATAGTTGATAATGGAGACACAATGTGCTGAGATAAAGATATGTCTAGAAATACACTGACATGTAAATAATTGAAAATGGATACGAGATGTACTGAGATAAATATATGTCTAGAAATACACTGACATGTAAAAAGTTGAAAATGGAGACGAGATGTGCTGAGATAAATATATGTCGAGAAATACACTGACATGAAAATAGTTCATAATGGAGACAAGCTGTACTGAGATAAAGATATGTTTAGAAATACACTGACATGTAAAAAGTTGATAATGGAGACGAGATGTGCTGAAATAAAGATATGTCTAGGAATACACTAAACAGTTGATAATGGATACGAGATATGTATTGAGTTAAAGATATGTCTACAAATCCACTGACATGTAAATACTTGAAAATGGAGTCGAGATGTGCTGAAATACAGATATGTCTAGGAATACACTGACATGTAAATAGTTGAAATTGGAGTCGAGATGTACTGAGATAAAGATATGTCTAGAATTACACTGACATGTAAATAGTTGAAAATGGAGTCTAGATGTTCTGAGATAAAGATATGTCTAGAACAGAACTGACATGTAAATAGTTGAAAATGGAGTCGAGATGTACTGAGATAAAGATATGTCTAGAAATACACTGACATTTAAATAGTTGAAAATGGAGTCGAGATGTTCTGAGATAAAGATATGTCTAGAAATACACTGACATTTAAATAGTTGAAAATGGAGTCTAGATGTTCTGAGATAAAGATATGTCTAGAAAAAAACTGACATGTAAATAGTTGAAAATGGAGTCGAGATGTACTGAGATAAAGATATGTCTAGAAATACACTGACATGTAAATAGTTGAAAATGGAGTATACATGTACTGATATAAAGATATGTTTAGAAATGCACTGACATGTAAATAGTTGATAATGGAGACGAGATGTCCTAAGATAAAGATATGTCCAGAAATACACTGACATGTAAAAAGTTGATAATGGAGACGATATGTGCTGATATAAAGATATGTCTAGAAATACACTGACATGTAAACAGTTGTTAATATTGTCTAGATGTACTGAGATAAAGATATGTCTAGAAATACACTGACATGATTGATAAAGGAGATGAGATGTCCTGATGTAAAGATATGTCTAGAAATACACTGACATGTAAACAGTTGTTAATGTAATCTAGATGTACTGAGATAAAGATATGTCTAGAAATACACTGACATGTAAATAGTTGATAAAGGAGACGAGTTGTACTGAGATAAAGATATTTCTAGAAATACACTGACATGGTTGATAAATGAGATGAGATGTCCTGATGTAAAGATATGTCTAGAAATACACTGACATGGTTGATAAAGGAGACGAGATGTCCTGATGTAAACATATTTTCTAGAAATACTCTGACATGTAAACAGTTGTTAATGTAATCTAGAGATACACTGACATGTAAATAGTTGATAATGGAGACACAATGTGCTGAGATAAAGATATGTCTAGAAATACACTGACATGTAAATAATTGAAAATGGATACGAGATGTTCTGAGATAAAGATACGTCTAGAAATACACTGACATGTAAAAAGTTGAAAATGGAGACGAGATGTGCTGAGATAAATATATGTCGAGAAATACACTGACATGAAAATAGTTCATAATGGAGACAAGCTGTACTGAGATAAAGATATGTTTAGAAATACACTGACATGTAAAAAGTTGATAATGGAGACGAGATGTGCTGAAATAAAGATATGTCTAGGAATACACTAAACAGTTGATAATGGATACGAGATATGTATTGAGTTAAAGATATGTCTACAAATCCACTGACATGTAAATACTTGAAAATGGAGTCGAGATGTGCTGAAATACAGATATGTCTAGAAATACACAGTAAGGTAATGGTATTATGGTTGTGTTAAATAGTTTATGTTTTATGGTAAAAGATAGTTCTGCTCTACAACCTTATATAAATGAATTATGTAATAAAAATTTACGTCAACAATTTCACTGGTGATGGCGCGAGAATTAGAGACTATAGAAGGACACGTCCTTACCTTTGTCAGTCCGTGCGTACGAAATGGAATGAGTTAACTTTCAAGAAATGAATGACTTCATTCAAGTTAAGAGAAATTAAGAATTGATAATTGTGACGAGATGTGCTGAGATAAAGATATGTCTAGGAATACACTGACATGTAAATAGTTGAAATTGGAGTCGAGATGTACTGAGATAAAGATATGTCTAGAAATACACTGACATGTAAATAGTTAAAAAATGGAGTCTAGATGTTCTGAGATAAAGATATGTCTAGAAAAAAACTGACATGTAAATAGTTGAAAATGGAGTCGAGATGTACTGAGATAAAGATATGTCTAGAAATACACTGACATGTAAATAGTTAAAAAAGGAGTCGAGATGTACTGAGATAAAGATATGTTTAGAAATGCACTGACATGTAAATAGTTGATAATGGAGACAAGCTGTACTGAGATAAAGATATGTTTAGAAATACACTGACATGTAAAAAGTTGATAATGGAGACGAGATGTGCTGAAATAAAGATATGTCTAGGAATACACTAAACAGTTGATAATGGATACGAGATATGTATTGACTTAAAGATATGTCTACAAATCCACTGACATGTAAATACTTGAAAATGGAGTCGAGATGTGCTGAAATACATATATGTCTAGAAATACACTGACATGTAAATAGTTGAAATTGGAGTCGAAATGTACTGAGATAAAGACATATAGACATATAGTACATATGTCTAGAAATACACTGACATGTAAATAGTTGAAAATGGAGTCTAGATGTACTGAGATAAAGATATGTCTAGAAATACACTGACATGTAAATAGTTGAAAATGGAGTCGAGATGTACTGAGATAAAGATATGTTTAGAAATGCACTGACATGTAAATAGTTGATAATGGAGACAAGCTGTACTGAGATAAAGATATGTCTAGAAAAAAACTGACATGTAAATAGTTGAAAATGGAGTCGAGATGTACTGAGATAAAGATATGTCTAGAAATACACTGACATGTAAATAGTTGAAAATGGAGTCAAGATGTACTGAGATAAAGATATGTTTAGAAATGCACTGACATGTAAATAGTTGATAATGGAGACAAGCTGTACTGAGATAAAGATATGTTTAGAAATACACTGACATGTAAAAAGTTGATAATGGAGACGAGATGTGCTGAAATAAAGATATGTCTAGGAATACACTAAACAGTTGATAATGGATACGAGATATGTATTGACTTAAAGATATGTCTACAAATCCACTGACATGTAAATACTTGAAAATGGAGTCGAGATGTGCTGAAATACATATATGTCTAGAAATACACTGACATGTAAATAGTTGAAATTGGAGTCGAAATGTACTGAGATAAAGACATATAGACATATAGTACATATGTCTAGAAATACACTGACATGTAAATAGTTGAAAATGGAGTCTAGATGTACTGAGATAAAGAATTGTCTAGAAATACACTAACATGTAAATAGTTGAAAATGGAGTCGAGATGTACTGAGATAAAGATATGTTTAGAAATGCACTGACATGTAAATAGTTGATAATGGAGACAAGCTGTACTGAGATAAAGATATGTCTAGAAATACACTGACATGTAAACAGTTGATAATGGAAACGAGATGTGCTGAGATAAAGATATGTCTAGAAATACACTGACATGAAAATAGTTGATAATGGAGACAAGCTGTACTGAGATAAAGATATGTCTAGAAATACACTGACATGTAAATAGTTGAAAATGGAGTCGAGATGTACTGAGATAAAGATATGTTTAGAAATGCACTGACATGTAAATAGTTGAAAATGGAGTCGAGATGTACTGAGATAAAGATATGTTTAGAAATACACTGACATGTAAAAAGTTGATAATGGAGACGAGATGTGCTGAAATAAAGATATGTCTAGGAATACACTGACATGTAAACAGTTGATAATGGAAACGAGATGTGCTGAGATAAAGATATGTTTAGAAATACACTGACATGTAAATAGATGATAATGGAGACGATATGTGCTGATATAAAGATATGTCTAGAAATACACTGACATGTAAACAGTTGCTAATGTAATCTAGATGTACTGAGATAAAGATATGTCTAGAAATACACTGACATGTAAATAGTTGAAAATGGAGTCTAGATGTTCTGAGATAAAGATATGTCTAGAAAAAAACTGACATGTAAATAGTTGAAAATGGAGTCGAGATGTACTGAGATAAAGATATGTCTAGAAATACACTGACATGTAAATAGTTGAAAATGGAGTCGAGATGTACTGAGATAAAGATATGTTTAGAAATGCACTGACATGTAAATAGTTTATAATGGAGACAAGCTGTACTGAGATAAAGATATGTTTAGAAATACACTGACATGTAAAAAGTTGATAATGGAGACGAGATGTGCTGAAATAAAGATATGTCTAGGAATACACTAAACAGTTGATAATGGATACGAGATATGTATTGACTTAAAGATATGTATACAAATCCACTGACATGTAAATACTTGAAAATGGAGTCGAGATGTGCTGAAATACATATATGTCTAGAAATACACTGACATGTAAATAGTTGAAATTGGAGTCGAAATGTACTGAGATAAAGACATATAGACATATAGTACATATGTCTAGAAATACACTGACATGTAAATAGTTGAAAATGGAGTCTAGATGTACTGAGATAAAGATATGTCTAGAAATACACTGACATGTAAATAGTTGAAAATGGAGTCGAGATGTACTGAGATAAAGATATGTTTAGAAATGCACTGACATGTAAATAGTTGATAATGGAGACAAGCTGTACTGAGATAAAGATATGTCTAGAAATACACTGACATGTAAACAGTTGATAATGGAAACGAGATGTGCTGAGATAAAGATATGTCTAGAAATACACTGACATGAAAATAGTTCATAATGGAGACAAGCTGTACTGAGATAAAGATATGTTTAGAAATACACTGACATGTAAAAAGTTGATAATGGAGACGAGATGTGCTGAAATAAAGATATGTCTAGGAATACACTAAACAGTTGATAAGGGATACGAGATATGTATTGAGTTAAAGATATGTCTAGAAATACACTGACATGTAAATAGTTGAAAATGGAGTCGAGATGTCCTGAGATAAAGATATGTCTAGAACTAAACTGACATGTAAATAGTTGATAATGGAGACGATATGTGCTGATATAAAGATATGTCTAGAAAAAAACTGACATGTAAATAGTTGATAAAGGAGACGAGTTGTACTGAGATAAAGATATGTCTAGAAATACACTGACATTGTTGATAAAGGAGATGAGATGTCCTGTTGTAAAAATATGTCTAGAAATACACTGACATGGTTGATAAAGGAGACGAGATGTCCTGATGTAAAAATATGTCTAGAAATACTCTGACATGTAAATAGATGATAATGGAGACGATATGTGCTGATATAAAGATATGTCTAGAAATACACTGACATGTAAACAGTTGCTAATGTAATCTAGATGTACTGAGATAAAGATATGTCTAGAAATACACTGACATGTAAATAGTTGATAAAGGAGACGAGTTGTACTGAAATAAAGATATTTCTAGAAATACACTGACATGGTTGATAAAGGAGATGAGATGTCCTGATGTAAAGATATGTCTAGAAATACACTGACATGTAAACAGTTGTTAATGTAATCTAGATGTACTGAGATAAAGATATGTCTAGAAATACACTGACATGTAAATAGTTGATAAAGGAGACGAGTTGTACTGAGATAAAGATATTTCTAGAAATACACTGACATGGTTGATAAAGGAGATGAAATGTCCTGATCTAAAGATATGTCTAGAAATACACTGACATGTAAACAGTTGTTAATATAATCTAGATGTACTGAGATAAAGATATGTCTAGAAATACACTGACATGTAAATAGTTAATCAAGGAGACGAGTTGTACTGAGATAAAGATATTTCTAGAAATACACTGACATGTAAATAGTTGATAAAGGAGACGAGTTGTCCTGATGTAAAGGTATGTCTAGAAATACACTGACATGTAAACAGTTGTTAATGTAATCTAGATGTACTGAGATAAAGATATGTCTAGAAATACACTGACATGTAAATAGTTGATAAAGGAGACGAGTTGTCCTGATGTAAAGATATGTCTAGAAATACACTGACATGTAAACAGTTGTTAATGTAATCTAGATGTACTGAGATAAAGATATGTCTAGAAATACACTGACATGTAAATAGTTGATAAAGGAGATGAGATGTCCTGATGTAAAGATATGTCTAGAAATACACTGACATGTAAACAGTTGTTAATGTAATCTAGATGTACTGAGATAAAGATATGTCTAGAAATACACTGACATGTAAATAGTTGATAAAGGAGATGAGATTTCCTGATGTAAAGATATGTCTAGAAATACACTGACATGTAAACAGTTGTTAATGTTGTCTAGATGTACTGAGATAAAGATATGTCTAGAAATACACTGACATGTAAATAGTTAATCAAGGAGACGAGTTGTACTGAGATAAAGATATGTCTAGAAATACACTGACTTGGTTGATAAAGGAGATGAGATGTCCTGATGTAAAGATATGTCTAGAAATACACTGACATGTAAACAGTTGTTAATGTAATCTAGATGTACTGAGATAAAGATATGTCTAGAAATACACTGACATGGTTGATAAAGGAGATGAGATGTCCTGATGTAAAGATATGTCTAGAAATCCACTGACATGTAAACAGTTGTGAATGTAATCTAGATGTACTGAGATAAAGATATGTCTAGAAATACACTGACATGAAAACAGTTGTTAATGTAATCTAGATGTACTGAGATAAAGATATGTCTAGAAATACACTGACATGTAAACAGTTGTTACTGTAATCTAGATGTACTGAGATAAAGATATGTCTAGAAATACACTGACATGTAAATAGTTGATAAAGGAGACGAGTTGTACTGAGATAAAGATATGTCTAGAAATACACTGACTTGGTTGATAAAGGAGATGAGATGTCCTGATGTAAAGATATGTCTAGAAATACACTGACATGTAAACAGTTGTTAATGTAATCTAGATGTACTGAGATAAAGATATGTCTAGAAATACACTGACATGGTTGATAAAGGAGATGAGATGTCCTGATGTAAAGATATGTCTAGAAATCCACTGACATGTAAACAGTTGTGAATGTAATCTAGATGTACTGAGATAAAGATATGTCTAGAAATACACTGACATGTAAATAGTTGATAAAGGAGACGAGTTGTACTGAGATAAAGATATTTCTAGAAATACACTGACATGTAAACAGTTGTTAATGTTGTCTAGATATACTGAGATAAAGATATGTTTAGAAATGCACTGACATGTAAATAGTTGATAATGGAAACGAGATGTGCTGAGATAAAGATATGTCGAGAAATACACTGACATGTAAATAGTTGATAATGGAAACGAGATGTGCTGAGATAAAGATATGTCGAGAAATACACTGACATGAAAATAGTTCATAATGGAGACAAGCTGTACTGAGATAAAGATATGTTTAGAAATACACTGACATGTAAAAAGTTGATAATGGAGACGAGATGTGCTGAAATAAAGATATGTCTAGGAATACACTAAACAGTTGATAATGGATACGAGATATGTATTGAGTTAAAGATATGTCTAGAAATCCACTGACATGTAAATACTTGAAAATGGAGTCGAGATGTGCTGAAATAAAGATATGTCTAGAAATACACTGACATGTAAATAGTTGAAAATGGAGTCGAGATGTACTGAGATAAAGATATGTCTAGAACTAAACTGACATGTAAATAGTTGATAATGGAGACGATATGTGCTGATATAAAGATATGTCTAGAAAAAAACTGACATGTAAATAGTTGATAAAGGAGACGAGTTGTACTGAGATAAAGATATGTCTAGAAATACACTGACATTGTTGATAAAGGAGATGAGATGTCCTGTTGTAAACATATGTCTAGAAATACACTGACATGGTTGATAAAGGAGACGAGATGTCCTGATGTAAAAATATGTCTAGTAATACTCTGACATGTAAATAGATGATAATGGAGACGATATGTGCTGAGATAAAGATATGTCTAGAAATACACTGACATGTAAATAGTTGATAAAGGAGACGAGTTGTACTGAGATAAAGATATTTCTAGAAATACACTGACATGGTTGATAAAGGAGATGAGATGTCCTGATGTAAAGATATGTCTAGAAATACACTGACATGTAAACAGTTGTTAATGTAATCTAGATGTACTGAGATAAAGATATGTCTAGAAATACACTGACATGTAAATAGTTGAAAAAGGAGACGAGTTGTACTGAGATAAAGATATTTCTAGAAATACACTGACATGGTTGATAAAGGAGACGAGATGTCCTGATGTAAAGATATGTCTAGAAATACACTGACATGTAAATAGTTGATAATGGAGACAAAATGTGCTGAGATAAAGATACGTCTAGAAATACACTGACATGTAAATAGTTGAAAATGGATATGAGATGTACTGAGATAAATATATGTCTAGAAATACACTGACATGTAAAAAGTTGAAAATGGAGACGAGATGTGCTGAGATAAATATATGTCGAGAAATACACTGACATGTAAATAGTTGATAATGAAGACGAGATGAACTAAGATAAAGATATGTCTAGAAATACACTGACATGTAAATAGTTGAAAATGGAGACGAGATGTACTAAGATAAATATATGTCTCGAAATACACTGACATGTAAATAGTTGAACATTGAGACGAGATGTATTGAGATAAAGATATGTCTAGAAATACACTGACAATAAAATAGTTGATAATGTAGTCTAGATTCACTAAGAAAATTATATGTCCCGAAATACACTGACATGTAAATAGTTGATAATGGAGACGATATGTGCTGAGATAAATATATGTCGAGAAATACACTGACATGTAAATAGTTAATAATTGAGACGAGATGTGCTGAGATAAAGATATGTCTAGAAATACTCTGACATGTAAATAGTTAATAATGGAGGCGAGATGTGCTTAGATAAAGATATGTCGAGAAATACACGGACATGTAAGTAGTTGATTATGGAGACGAGATGTGCTGAGATAAATATATGTCGAGAAATACACTGACATGTAAATAGTTGATAATGGAGACGATATGTGCTGAGATAAATATATGTCGAGAAATACACTGACATGTAAATAGTTAATAATGGAGACGAGTTGTACTGAGATAAAGATATTTCTAGAAATACACTGACATGGTTGATAAAGGAGATGAGATGTCCTGATGTAAAGATATGTCTAGAAATACACTGACATGTAAACAGTTGTTAATGTAATCTAGAAATACACTGACATGTAAATAGTTGATAATGGAGACAAAATGTGCTGAGATAAAGATACGTCTAGAAATACACTGACATGTAAAAAGTTGAAAATGGAGACGAGATGTGCTGAGATAAATATATGTCGAGAAATACACTGACATGTAAATAGTTGATAATGAAGACGAGATTAACTAAGATAAAGATATGTCTAGAAATACACTGACATGTAAATAGTTGAAAATGGATATGAGATGTACTGAGATAAAGATATGTCTAGAAATACACTGACATGTAAAAAGTTGAAAATGGAGACGAGATGTGCTGAGATAAATATATGTCGAGAAATACACTGACATGTAAATAGTTGATAATGAAGACGAGATGAACTAAGATAAAGATATGTCTAGAAATACACTGACATGTAAATAGTTGAAAATGGAGACGAGATGTACTAAGATAAATATATGTCTCGAAATACACTGACATGTAAATAGTTGAAAATTGAGACGAGATGTATTGAGATAAAGATATGTCTAGAAATACACTGACAATAAAATAGTTGATAATGTAGTCTAGATTCACTAAGAAAATGATATGTCCCGAAATACACTGACATGTAAATAGTTGATATTGGAGACGATATGTGCTGAGATAAATATATGTCGAGAAATACACTGACATGTAAATAGTTAATAATTGAGACGAGATGTGCTGAGATAAAGTTATGTCTAGAAATACTCTGACATGTAAATAGTTAATAATGGAGGCGAGATGTGCTTAGATAAAGATATGTCGAGAAATACACGGACATGTAAGTAGTTGATTATGGAGACGAGATGTGCTGAGATAAATATATGTCGAGAAATACACTGACATGTAAATAGTTGATAATGGAGACGATATGTGCTGAGATAAATTGTTGTCGAGAAATACACTGACATGTAAATAGTTGATAATGGAGACGATATGTGCTGAGATAAATATATGTCGAGAAATACACTGACATGTAAATAGTTAATAATGGAGACGAGTTGTACTGAGATAAAGATATTTCTAGAAATACACTGACATGGTTGATAAAGGAGATGGGATGTCCTGATGTAAAGATATGTCTAGAAATACACTGACATGTAAACAGTTGTTAATGTAATCTAGAAATACACT
Organism: Gibbula magus; assembly: GCA_936450465.1. Lineage (NCBI taxonomy): Eukaryota > Metazoa > Mollusca > Gastropoda > Trochida > Trochidae > Gibbula > Gibbula magus. Next base: position 45,715,054 of record OW388304.1, on the reverse strand, counting down.
GACATGTAAATAGATGATAATGGAGACAAAATATGCTGAGATAAAGATACGTCTAGAAATACACTGACATGTAAAAAGTTGAAAATGGAGACGAGATGTGCTGAGATAAATATATGTCGAGAAATACACTGACATGTAAATAGTTGATAATGAAGACGAGATGAACTAAGATAAAGATATGTCTAGAAATACACTGACATGTAAATAGTTGAAAATGGATATGAGATGTACTGAGATAAAGATATGTCTAGAAATACACTGACATGTAAAAAGTTGAAAATGGAGACGAGATGTGCTGAGATAAATATATGTCGAGAAAATACACTGACATGTAAATAGTTGATAATGAAGACGAGATGAACTAAGATAAAGATATGTCTAGAAATACACTGACATGTAAATAGTTGAAAATGGAGACGAGATGTACTAAGATAAATATATGTCTCGAACTACACTGACATGTAAATAGTTGAAAATTGAGACGAGATGTATTGAGATAAAGATATGTCTAGAAATACACTGACAATAAAATAGTTGATAATGTAGTCTAGATTCACTAAGAAAATTATATGTCCCGAAATACACTGACATGTAAATAGTTGATAATGGAGACGATATGTGCTGAGATAAATATATGTCGAGAAATACACTGACATGTAAATAGTTAATAATTGAGACGAGATGTGCTGAGATAAAGTTATGTCTAGAAATACTCTGACATGTAAATAGTTAGTAATGGAGGCGAGATGTGCTTAGATAAAGATATGTCGAGAAATACACGGACATGTAAGTAGTTGATTATGGAGACGAGATGTGCTGAGATAAATATATGTCGAGAAATACACTGACATGTAAATAGTTGATAATGGAGACGATATGTGCTGAGATAAATATATGTCGAGAAATACACTGACATGTAAATAGTTAATAATGGAGGCGAGATGTGCTGAGATAAAGATATGTCGAGAAATACACTGACATGTAAATAGTTAATAATGGAGTCGAGATGTGCTTAGATAAAGATATGTCGAGAAATACACTGACATGTAAATAGTTAATAATGGAGGCGAGATGTGCTGAGATAAAGAAATGTCTAGAAATACACTGACATGTAAGTAGTTGATAATGGATCTTTTATGGGCATTCTAGAAGTTGAGATGATGAAGAATGAAGAACAATTTTATGGATACACAACTTCTTTATTCTGTATAGGCGACGTTTCGACATAGATACTAATGTCGTTTTCAAGCAGGTGGTACAGTTGAACAAATTCCCAGGGTTTATATACAAGTAGTGTTTATACAATAGAGGAGGATGAGAAGATTTTGAGTTGTTATTACAGTAGATAGGCTTGATGTACACATATTGAGTAGAAGCCAGAGAGAGTGTATTACAGTGTTTATACAGCAGATGAGGTTGATGTACACAGCTTGTTAAGGAGATTAAGAACAGAGCTTGTTTAAGGATATAGATGATTTAACAACATGATTATTGATAATTAAGGGTAATTAGGAGATGTACACAGCAATATGGTGATTAAAGATGAGGTAAATATGAATATGAGTGATTAACGTAGCAAGTGATGGTAGGCGTTTGGGATGTAGTATCCTTCGTCTCTGTTCAGGGCTGGTGCTATTTTCTTAATGTGGATGGCTTCGAGATATTTCCTTACTTTGTAGTTGGCCTGGTTCTTTTCTAGGACCTTGATGTTGCTCCAGTTGATGTTGTGGTCTGGGTTGGTTTTGGTGTGGTCAGAGATGGCTGACTTGGAGTCCTTTTTTCTGACGGATGCTTGGTGTTCCTTAATTCTGAGGGTCAATGGTCTGGATGTTTCACCGACGTAGGTGTCGCCACACTCACAATCTATCTGGTATACAACTCCGGAGGGATCTGACTTCTTTGATGATGTAGGTCTGCCAGTGGCCTGCAATAGGTTCTGGATAGTCTGGCCCTTTTGGAAAGTGACATCAATGTTTGCTTGTTGCTTGAGGAGTCGTTGAATCTTGTGGCTGGTGGGTCCTATGTAGGGTAGACTGATGGAGAAGGGGGCTGCTTCTTGTCGTGGGGGCTTGGTGACTGGGTCGAGGGTGTTCTTGATGGTCTGGTCGACAAAGGAGGCAGGGTAATTGTTGTAGTTGTGGAAGACGTGTCTGAGGTGGTTGAGTTCAGTAGCCAGGGAGTGAGGTGTTGAGCAAATGTTCTTAGCGCGTCTTGTCAGGGTTGCGATGATTCCTCTCTTGACTTGGACAGGATGGCTGGAGGAGAAGTGGATATACTGGTCAGTGTGGGTATGTTTTCGATAGACGCTGGTGTTGAGTTTGTTGTCAATTCTGTGGATAAGGACATCTAAAAAGGGTAGTTTGTTGTCTCTTTCTGATTCCATAGTGAACTGCATTCTGGGATGTTGGGCGTTTAGGTGTACGAGGAGGCTGTCTGGGTCGTCTGATGGGTGAAGGATGACAAAGGTATCATCTACCTTCCGGAACCAGGAGGCAGGTTGGATGGGAGAGGTCTGGAGGGCTGTTTCTTCAAGAAAACTTACCCACACTGACCAGTATATCCACTTCTCCTCCAGCCATCCTGTCCAAGTCAAGAGAGGAATCATCGCAACCCTGACAAGACGCGCTAAGAACATTTGCTCAACACCTCACTCCCTGGCTACTGAACTCAACCACCTCAGACACGTCTTCCACAACTACAACAATTACCCTGCCTCCTTTGTCGACCAGACCATCAAGAACACCCTCGACCCAGTCACCAAGCCCCCACGACAAGAAGCAGCCCCCTTCTCCATCAGTCTACCCTACATAGGACCCACCAGCCACAAGATTCAACGACTCCTCAAGCAACAAGCAAACATTGATGTCACCTTCCAAAAGGGCCAGACTATCCAGAACCTATTGCAGGCCACTGGCAGACCTACATCATCAAAGAAGTCAGATCCCTCCGGAGTTGTATACCAGATAGATTGTGAGTGTGGCGACACCTACGTCGGTGAAACATCCAGACCATTGACCCTCAGAAATAAGGAACACCAAGCATCCGTCAGAAAAAATGACTCCAAGTCAGCCATCTCTGACCACACCAAAACCAACCCAGACCACAACATCAACTGGAGCAACATCAAGGTCCTAGAAAAGAACCAGGCCAACTACAAAGTAAGGAAATATCTCGAAGCCATCCACATTAAGAAAATAGCACCAGCCCTGAACAGAGACGAAGGATACTACATCCCAAACGCCTACCATCACTTGCTACGTTAATCACTCATATTCATATTTACCTCATCTTTAATCACCATATTGCTGTGTACATCTCCTAATTACCCTTAATTATCAATAATCATGTTGTTAAATCATCTATATCCTTAAACAAGCTCTGTTCTTAATCTCCTTAACAAGCTGTGTACATCAACCTCATCTGCTGTATAAACACTGTAATACACTCTCTCTGGCTTCTACTCAATATGTGTACATCAAGCCTATCTACTGTAATGACAACTCAAAATCTTCTCATCCTCCTCTATTGTATAAACACTACTTGTATATAAACCCTGGGAATTTGTTCAACTGTACCACCTGCTTGACAACGACATTAGTATCTATGTCGAAACGTCGCCTATACAGAATAAAGAAGTTGTGTATCCATAAAATTGTTCTTCATTCTTCAGTTGATAATGGAGACGAGATGTGCTGAGATAAATATATGTCGAGAAATACACTGACATGTAAAAAGTTGATAATGGAGACGAGATGTACTGAGATAAAGATATGTCTAGAAATACACATACATGTAAATAGTTGTAAATGGAGACGAGATGTACTACGATAAATATATGTCTTGAAATACACGGACATGTAAATAGTTGAAAATGGAGACGAGATGTACTGAGATAAAGATATTTCTGTTCGCCGTAATGCAGCAGTATTTAAAGTTTACCAATTTCAAATAGATATTTTGTTTGTTTCTGTAAAAAAATATAAATTAAAACTGATTTTGGACCATGAATAAAGTATCACCCTTCACTATCAGTTCTTGATTCATTGATTTTGATATCTGGGACACTCGGTGAGATTCTCTATTCATTCACATATCTTTCATTATTACAACGAGAGTCAATTGTTTCATTGTCATATACATGTAGTTGATGAAAGCAGTGACGTGTTTATGTTCTGCTTGATTGCAGGTACACATGTGACGTGTTTATGTTCTGCTTGATTGCAGGTACACATGTGACGTGTTTATGTTCTGCTTGATTGCAGGTACACATGTGACGACCTCGGAGGATGTTTCCGTGTACATTCACATTCGGTACGGGGACAGGATGACGGTCTTCCCACTGGACGCGTTTGACAAGGAGTACTTGATTCCACAGCGGTCCTCTCCCGTTGACAACTCGCTGGTCTTCATCTTCTCCAAGACGAGCAACACCTCTGTTACAACCAGTTGCAATCTCACTGGGGATCCCGCATTCGCTATACCGCGGGACCGATATGCTGAGCCGGGTGTGTATCATATCGACGCCTATGAGACTCTCAAACTGGAGTCATCTTCAGAAAACACCATGCGGTTGAAAGCAAGCGCACCTGTTGGTGTTATATTCATTACAGTGGACGTTCTTTACGACACGGAAAATGCTTCATTCGAGGAATCTAAATTAATATATTTAGAATTCGTTCAGCCCCTATCAACGTGGGGGAAGAACTTTTATGCGGTTTCTTTTTTTCAGTATGGCTCACTTACTTTTACTATAACTGGTAAGTTCATCCCTCTTTTCCAAATATTCACAAACCGAATGATGCATTTGTTGGAATCGATTGCGATAATATCTTATTCGCGCAAAGGATTTTCTGATTATGAGAAAATAGACCTTGCTCTACAAAAGTTTAATTTCAGTTGCTCAAGTTTCCTATGAATGTTAACATTTATTCAATTCATCTACATTTCACAAGAAGTATGTCATTAAAGCTTAAACAAACTACTCTACATTTTACAAGAAGTATGTCAAGATGGCTTGAACAAACTAAACTACATTTCACAAGAAGAATGTCATGATAGCTTAAACAAATTACCCTACATTTCACAAGAAGTATGTCATGAACGCTTAAAAAAACTACCCTACACTTCACAAGAAGAATGTCATTAAAGCTTAAACAAACTACCCTACATTTCAAAAGAAGAATGTCATTAAATCTTAAACAAACTACCCTACATTTCACAAGAAGTAAGTCATTAAAGCTTAAACCAACTACCCTACATTTCACAAGAAGTATGTCATTAAAGCTTAAACAAACTACCCTACATTTCACAAGAAGTATGTCATTAAAGCTTAAACAAACTACCCTACATTTCACAAGAAGTATGTCATTAAAGCTAAAACAAACTACCCTACATTTCACAAGAAGTACGTCTTTAAAGCTTAAACAAACTACCGTACACTTCACAAGAAGTATGTCATTAAAGCTTAAACAAACTACCCTACATTTCACAAGAAGTATGTCATTAAAGCTTAAACAAACTACCCTAAACTTCACAAGAAGTATGTCATTAAAGCTTAAACAAACTACCCTACATTTCACAAGAAGTATGTCATTAAAGCTTAAACAAACTACTCTACACTTCACAAGAAGAATGTCATTAAAGCTTAAACAAACTACCCTACATTTCACAAGAAGTATGTCATTAAAGCTTAAACAAACTACTCTACACTTCACAAGAAGAATGTCATTAAAGCGTAAACAAACTACCCTACATTTCACAAGAAGTATGTCATTAACGCTTAAACAAACTACCCTACATTTCACAAGAAGTACGTCATTAAAGCTTAAACAAACTACCGTACACTTCACAAGAAGTATGTCATTAAAGCTTAAACAAACTACCCTAAACTTCACAAGAAGTATGTCATTAAAGCTTAAACAAACTACCCTACACTTCACAAGAAGTATGTCATGAAAGCTTAAACAAACTACTCTACACTTCACAAGAAGAATGTCATTAAAGCTTAAACAAACTACCCTACACTTCACAGGAAGTATGTCATGAAAGCTTAAACAAACTACCTTACACTTCACAAGAAGAATGTCATTAAAGCTTAAACAAACTACCCTACACTTCACAAGAAGTATGTCATGAAAGCTTAAACAAACTACCCTACACTTCACAAGAAGTACGTCATTAAAGCTTAAACAAACTACCCTACACTTCACAAGAAGTATGTCATGACAGCTTAAACAAACTACCTTACACTTCACAAGAAGAATGTCATTAAAGCTTAAACAAACTACCCTACACTTCACAAGAAGAATGTCATTAAAGCTTTAACAAACTACCCTACATTTCACAAGAAGAATGTCGTTAAAGCTTAAACAAACTACCCTACATAGCACAAGAAGAATGTCATTAAAGCTTAAACAAACTACCCTTCATTTCACAAGAAGAATGTCGTTAAAGCTTAAACAAACTACCCTACATTTCACAAGAAGAATGTCATTAAAGCTTAAACAAACTACCCTACATTTCACAAGAAGAATGTCGTTAAAGCTTAAACAAACTACCCTACATAGCACAAGAAGAATGTCATTAAAGCTTAAACAAACTACCCTACATAGCACAAGAAGAATGTCATTAAAGCTTAAACAAACTACCCTTCATTTCACAAGAAGAATGTCGTTAAAGCTTAAACAAACTACCGTACACTTCACAAGAAGTATGTCATTAAAGCTTAAACAAACTATCCTACACTTCACAAGAAGAATGTCATTAAAGCTTAAACAAACTACCCTACACTTCACAAGAAGTATCTCATCAAAGCTTAAACAAACTACCCTACACTTCACAAGAAGTATCTCATCAAAGCTTAAACAAACTACCCTACACTTCACAAGAAGTATGTCATTAAAGCTTAAACAAACTACCCTACACTTCACAAGAAGAATGTCATTAAAGCGTAAACAAACTACCCTACATTTGTCAAGAAGTATGTCATTAAAGCTTAAACAAACTACCCTACATTTCACAAGAAGTACGTCATTAAAGCTTAAACAAACTACCGTACACTTCACAAGAAGTATGTCATTAAAGCTTAAACAAACTACCCTAAACTTCACAAGAAGTATGTCCTTAAAGCTTAAAGAAACTACCTTACACTTCACAAGAAGTATGTCATGAAAGCTTAAACAAACTACTCTACACTTCACAAGAAGAATGTCATTAAAGCTTAAACAAACTACCCTACACTTCACAAGAAGTATCTCATCAAAGCTTAAACAAACTACCCTACACTTCACAAGAAGTATGTCATTAAAGCTTAAACAAACTACCCTACACTTCACAAGAAGAATGTCATTAAAGCTTAAACAAACTACCCTAAATTTCACAAGAAGAATGTCATTAAAGCTTAAACAAACTACCCTACATTTCACAAGAAGAATGTCATTAAAGCTTAAACAAACTACCCTACATTTCAAAAGAAGAATGTCATTAAAGCTTAAACAAACTACCCTAAATTTCACAAGAAGAATGTCATTAAAGCTTAAACAAACTACCCTAAATTTCACAAGAAGAATGTCATTAAAGCTTAAACAAACTACCCTAAATTTCACAAGAAGAATGTCATTAAAGCTTAAACAAACTACCCTACATTTCAAAAGAAGAATGTCATTAAAGCTTAAACAAACTACCCTACATTTCACAAGATGAATGTCATTAAAGCTTAAACAAACTACCCTACATTTCACAAGAAGTATGTCATTAAAGCTTAAACAAACTTCCCTACACTTCACAAGAAGAATGTCATTAAAGCTTAAACAAATTACCCTACCTTTCACAAGAAGAATGTAATTAAAGCTTAAACAAACTACCCTAAATTTCACAAGAAGAATGTCATTAAAGCTTAAACAAACTACCCTACATTTCACAAGAAGAATGTCATTAAAGCTTAAACAAACTACCCTACATTTCACAATAAGTATGACATTAAAGCTTACACAAACTACCCTACATTTCACAAGAAGAATGTCATTAAAGCTTAAACAAACTACCCTACATTTCACAAGAAGAATGTCATTAAAGCTTAAACAAACTACCCTACATTTCACAAGAAGTATGTCATTAAAGCTTAAACAAACTACCCTACACTTCACAAGAAGTATGTCATTAAAGCTTAAACAAACTACCCTACAATTCACAAGAAGTATGTCATGATAGCTTAAACAAACTAAACTACATTTCACAAGAAATATGTCATGATAGCTTAAACAAACTAAACTACATTTCACAAGAAATATGTCATGATAGCTTAAACAAACTAAACTCCATTTCACAAGAAATATGTCATGATAGCATAAACAAACTAAACTACATTTCACAAGAAATATGTCATGATAGCTTAAACAAACTAAACTACATTTCACAAGAAATATGTCATTACAGCTTAAACAAACTAAACTATATTTCACAAGAAATATGTCATGATAGCTTAAACAAACTAAACTACATTTCACAAGAAGAATGTCATGATAGCTTAAACAAACTACCCTACATTTCACAAGAAGTATGTCATGATAGCTAAAACAAATTATCCTGCATTTCACAAGAAGTATGTCATTACAGCTTAAACAAACTACCCTACACTTCACAAGAAATATGTCATTACAGCTTAAACAAACTACCCTACATTTCACAAGAAGTATGTCATTATAGCTTAAACAAACTACCCTACATTTCACAAGAAGTATGTCATGATAGCTTGAACAAACTACCCTACATTTCACAAGAAGAATGTCATTACAGGTTAAACAGACTACCCTACATTTCACAAGAAGAATGTCATGACAGCTCAAACAAACTACCCTACATTTCACAAGAAGTATGTCATGATTACTCAAACAGATTACACTTCATTTCACAAGAATTTGTCATGACTTTTCATCCGTCTGAATAATGTTGTGATTTTATCACTTGTACTATCATGATAACTTCCACAAACTACTCTTTATATCACATGTACTGTCATCACAACTTACACAAACTACCCTTTATAGCACTTGAACTGTCATGGCAACTTCCACAAAATACCATTTATATCACTTCTACTTTCATGATACCTGACACAAGCTACCCTTTATATCACTTGTACTGTCATGACAACTTACACAAACTAGCCTTTATATCACTTGAACTGTCATGACAACTTAAACAAACTACCCTTTATATCACTTGTACTGCCATGATAACTTAAATAAACTAGCCTTTATATCACTTGAACTGTCATGATAACTTACACAAAATACCATTTATATCACTTGTACTTTCATGATAACTTACACAAGCTACCCTTTATATCACTTGAACGGTTATGGCAACTTCCACAAAATACCATTTATATCACTAGTCTTGTACTTTCATAATAATTTACACAAACTAGCCTTTATATCACTTGAACTGTCATGATAACTTACACCAACTAGCCTTTATATCACTTGAACTGTCATGATAACTTACACCAACTAGCCTTTATATCACTTGTACTCGCATGACAACTTAAATAAATTAGCCTTCATATAACTTGTACTGTCATGATAACTTTCACAAACTACCCTTTATATAACTTGAACTGACATGATAACTTAAACAAACTAGCCTTTATATCACTAGAACTGTCATGGCAAATTACACAAAATGCCATTTATATCACTTGTACTATCATGACACCTGACACAAGCTACCCTTTATATCACTTGTACAGTCATGACAACTTACACACACTAGCCCTTATATAACTTGAACTGTCATGATAACTTACACAAAGTACCCTTTATATCACTTGTACTGTCATCACAACTTACACAAACTACTCTTTATAGCACTTGAACTGTCATGGCAACTTCCACAAAATACAATTTATATCACTTGTACTATCATGACACCTGACACAAGCTACCTTTATATCACTTGAACTGTCATGACAACTTACACAAACTACCCTTTATATCACTTGAACTGTCATGACAACTTACACACACTAGCCCTTATATAACTTGTACTGTAATGATAACTTACACAAACTAGCCCTTATATCACTTGAACTGTCATGATAACTTACACAAATTACCCTTCATATAACTTGTACTGTCATGATAACTTAAATAAATTACCCTTTATATCACTTGAACTGTCATGATAACTTACACAAACTAGCCCTTATATCACTTGAACTGTCATGACAACTTAAATAAACTAGCCTTCATATAACTTGTACTGTCATGACAACTTAAACAAACTAGCCTTTATATCACTTGAACTGTCATGATAACTTAAACAAACTAGCCTTTATATCACTTGAACTGACATGATAACTTAAACAAACTAACCTTTATATAACTTGAACTGACATGATAACTTAAACAAACTACCCTTTATAGCACTTGAACGGTTATGGCAACTTCCACAAAATACCATTTATATCACTAGTCTTGTACTTTCATAATAATTTACACAAACTAGCCTTTATATCACTTGAACTGTCATGATAACTTACACCAACTAGCCTTTATATCACTTGAACTGTCATGATAACTTACACCAACTAGCCTTTATATCACTTGTACTCGCATGACAACTTAAATAAATTAGCCTTCATATAACTTGTACTGTCATGATAACTTTCACAAACTACCCTTTATATAACTTGAACTGACATGATAACTTAAACAAACTAGCCTTTATATCACTAGAACTGTCATGGCAAATTACACCAAATGCCATTTATATCACTTGTACTATCATGACACCTGACACAAGCTACCCTTTATATCACTTGTACAGTCATGACAACTTACACACACTAGCCCTTATATAACTTGAACTGTCATGATAACTTACACAAAGTACCCTTTATATCACTTGTACTGTCATCACAACTTACACAAACTACTCTTTATAGCACTTGAACTGTCATGGCAACTTCCACAAAATACAATTTATATCACTTGTACTATCATGACACCTGACACAAGCTACCTTTATATCACTTGAACTGTCATGACAACTTACACAAACTACCCTTTATATCACTTGAACTGTCATGACAACTTACACACACTAGCCCTTATATAACTTGTACTGTAATGATAACTTACACAAACTAGCCCTTATATCACTTGAACTGTCATGATAACTTACACAAATTACCCTTCATATAACTTGTACTGTCATGATAACTTTCACAAACTAGCCTTTATATCACTTGTACTGTCATGATAACTTAAATAAATTACCCTTTATATCACTTGAACTGTCATGATAACTTACACAAACTAGCCCTTATATCACTTGAACTGTCATGACAACTTAAATAAACTAGCCTTCATATAACTTGTACTGTCATGACAACTTAAACAAACTAGCCTTTATATCACTTGAACTGTCATGATAACTTAAACAAACTAGCTTTTATATCACTTGAACTGACATGATAACTTAAACAAACTAACCTTTATATAACTTGAACTGACATGATAACTTAAACAAACTACCCTTTATATCACTTGAACTGTCATGACAACTTACACACACTAGCCCTTATATAACTTGTACTGTAATGATAACTTACACAAACTAGCCCTTATATCACTTGAACTGTCATGATAACTTACACAAACTAGCCTTTATATCACTTGTACTGTCATGACAACTTAAACAAACTAGCCTTTATATCACTTGAACTGTCATGATAACTTAAACAAACTAGCCCTTATATCACTTGAACTGTCATGATAACTTAAACAAACTAGCCTTTATATCACTTGAACTGTCATGATAACTTACACAAACTAGCCTTTATATCACTTGTACTGTCATGACAACTTAAATAAATTACCCTTTATATCACTTGTACTGTCATGATAACTTACACAAACTACCCTTTATATTACTTGTACTGTCATGACAACTTAAATAAACTAGCCTTTATATCACTTGAACTGTCATGATAACTTAAACAAACTAGCCTTTATATCACTTGAACTGACATGATAACTTAAACAAACTACCCTTTATATAACTTGAACTGACATGATAACTTAAACAAACTAGCCTTTATATCACTTGAACTGTCATGACAACTTACACAAACTACTCTTTATATCACTTGAACTGTCATGATAACTTAATCACACTACCCTTTATATCACTTGTACTGTCATGCAAATTTACACAGATGTTCCTACCTGAATTAATACATTCAAGACTACCCTGATACAAACTACATTTGATCTGAACTATTCCATGATACCTGATACAGACTATGCCTCACATTTCAGCTGAACTTTATATGCCATGATAACTGATACAGGCTATGCCTCACATTTCAGCTGAACTTTATATGCCATGATAACTGATACAGGCTATGCCTCACATTTCAGCTGAACTTTATATGCCATGATAACTGATACAGGCTATGCCTCACATTTCCGCTGAACTTTATATGCCATGATAACTGATACAGGCTATGCCTTACATTTCAGCTGAACTTTATATGTCATGATAACTGATACAGGGTATGCCTTACATTTCAGCTGGTCTGTATATGTCATGATAACTGATACAGGCTTCGCCTCACATTTCAGCTGAACTTGACACGAATGTCACCCTCAGGACGAGCGACTCGAGCGTGCATGACGTGGTCGGTGCTAATTCAACGGGGCACTTTCTGTGTGCCAATGTGACGGTGGTCCATATAGCAACAAGCAGCCCAGTCCAGGTGTTCGTTACCCAGACAAATGATAGATCGCATCATGGGTGTAAGAGCTCATATTTCCTTCCTCCTATAGAACAGTACTTGCTGTGCCTAAAAACTTCATCATGTTCAAAACTGTGTCCCTCCTTCACCTCTCTCCCCCTTCCTCGTCCTTCCAACTCACAGACCTACGCTTTATTTTTCACGGATGCAAGTGTGTCATCAGTGTGCACCATTAATACATACTCAGAAATATCCGGACATAAACTGATCATTGCAAGTATAGAGTTACATAGTTCGCACATGGTCTTCCAGCAAGATGGCGCCAGTGGGAGTGTGGTTCCAGTCGGGTCTCGTCTGGCGCGTCTCTACAGTGCATGTGTACAGACGATTGTAGCTAACGGGGGGAACGGGGATGGTGTGGACAACGATTGTGATGGACGTGTAGACGAGGAGAAGCTCGACATGCACGATGACGATGGTGACTCTAGGGTTGATGAAGACACGGACAAAAGCTGCAGCGTAGAGGACAGTTCCCGCTCATCAAGGTCAAAAGTTCAAAATTCTGTGGCTGAGGTGTTTTTCAGTGGAGTTGACTACAAGGAAGAGGACTCCCAGAAACCCCTCATCGCTGTCATCGTCTCCCTGTGTGTCTCAATCTTTGCCGTTTTTGTAGTCATTTCAGTCTTTCTTCTTCTTGAAGTTATATCGAGACGCAACCAACTGCGCAACACCAAAATCAGACCTTTCGTGTCATGAAAACACCTTTAATAATACCTTTATCTCAGTCTCACGATAATACCACTGAAAAGGTCTACCACTTCTCAAAGGCAGTTTGTAGATGTAATATGAAGGTTCCTTCTATCACTTCTCAACGGTAGTTTGTAGATGTAATATGAAGGTTCCTTCTATCACTTCTCAACGGTAGATTGTAGATGTAATAAGAAGGTTTCTTCTATCACTTCTCAACGGTAGCTGGTAGAGGTAATATGAAGGTTCTGGTAGATGTAATACGAAGGTTTCTTCTATCCCTTCTCAATGGCAGTTTGTAGATGTAATATGAAGGTTCCTTCTATCACTTCTCATCGGTAGGTTGTAGATGTAATATGAAGGTTTCTTCTATCACTTCTCAACGGTAGATTGTAGATGTAATATGAAGGTTCCTTCTATCACTTCTCAACGGCAGTTGATTGATGTAATATGAAGGTTCCTTCTATCACTTCTCAACGGTAGTTTGTAGATGTAATATGAAGGTTCCTTTTATCACTTCTCATCGGTAGGTTGTAGATGTAATATGAAGGTTTCTTCTATCACTTCTCAACGGTAGCTGGTAGATGTAATATGAAGGTTCCTTCTATCACTTCTCAACGGTAGCTGGTAGTTGTAATATGAAGGTTCTGGTAGATGTAATATGAAGGTTCCTTCTATCCCTTCTCAATGGCAGTTTGTAGATGTAATATGAAGGTTCCTTCTATCACTTCTCAACGGCAGTTTGTAGATGTAATATGAAGGTTTCTTCTATCAATTCTCAACGGAAGGTGGTAGATGTAATATGAAGGTTCCTTTTATCACTTCTCAACGGTAGCTGGTAGATGTAATATGAAGGTTCCTTCTATCACTTCTCAACGGCAGGTGGTAGATGTGATAAGAACTTTCCTTCTATCACTTCTCAACGGCAGGTGGTAGATGTAATATGAAGGTTCCTTCTATCACTTCTAAACGGCAGCTGGTAGATGTAATATGAAGGTTCCGGTAGATGTAATATGAAGGTTCCTTCTATCAGTTCTCAACGGTAGCTGGTAGATGTAATATGAAGGTTCCTTCTATCACCTCTCAACGGCAGGTGGTAGATTTAATATGAAGGTTCCTTCTATCACTTCTCAACGGCAGGTGGTAGATGTAATATGAAGGTTCCTTCTATCCCTTCTCAACTTGCAGCTGGTAGATGTAATATGAAGGTTCATTCTATCACTTCTAAACGGTAGCTGGTAGATGTAATATGAAGGTTCCATCTATCACTTCTCAACGGCAGGTGGTAGATGTGATAAGAACTTTCCTTTTATCACTTCTCAACGGTAGGTGGTAGATGTAATATGAAGGTTCCTTCTATCACTTCTAAACGGCAGGTGGTAGAAGTGATAAGAACTTTCCTTCTATCACTTCTCAACGGCAGTTTGTAGATGTAATATGAAGGTTCCTTCTATCACTTCTCAACGGTAGGTGGTATATGTAATATGAAGGTTCCGGTAGATGTAATATGAAGGTTCCTTCTATCACTTCTCAACATCAGGTGGTAGATGTAATATGAAGGTTCCTTTTATCACTTCTCAACGGTAGGTGGTAGATGTAATATGAAGGTTCCTTCTATCACTTTGCAACGGCAGGTGGTAGATGTGATAAGAACTTTCCTTCTATCACTTCTCAACGGCAGTTTGTAGATGTAATATGAAGGTTCCTTCTATCACTTCTCAACGGTAGGTGGTATATGTAATATGAAGGTTCCGGTAGATGTAATATGAAGGTTCCTTCTATCACTTCTCAACAGCAGGTGGTAGATGTAATATGAAGGTTCCTTCTATCCCTTCTCAACTTGCAACTGGTAGATGTAATATGAAGGTTCCTTCTATTACTTCTCAACGGCAGGTGGTAGATGTAATATGAAGGTTCCTTCTATCACTTCTCAACGGTAGGTTGTTTATGTAACATGAATTTTCCTTCTATCACTTCTCAACGGCAGGTGGTAGATGTGATAAGAACTTTCCTTTTATTACTTCTCAACGGTAGCTGGTAGATGTAATATGAACGTTCCTTCTATCACTTCTCAACGGCAGGTGGTAAATTTGATAAGAACTTTCCTTTTATCACTTCTCAACGGTAGGTGGTAGATGTAATATGAAGGTTCCTTCTATCCCTTCTCAACGGTAGGTGGTAGATGTTATATGAATGTTCCTTCTATCACTTCTCAACGGTAGCTGGTAGATGTAATATGAAGGTTCCTTCTATCACTTCTCAACGGCAGGTGGTAGATGTAATATGAAGGTTCCTTCTATCACTTCTCAACGGTAGGTTGTAGATGTAATATGAAGGTTCCTTCTATCACTTCTCAACGGCAGTTGATTGATGTAATATGAAGGTTCCTTCTATCATTTCTCAACGGCAGGTAGTAGATGTGATAAGATTTTTCCTTTTATCACTTCTCAACGGTAGGTGGTAGATGTTATATGAAGGTTCCTTCTATCCCTTCTCAACGGTAGCTGGTAGATGTAATATGAAGATTCCTTCTATCACTTCTCAACGGCAGTTGATTGATGTAATTTGAAGGTTCCTTCTATCACTTATCAACGGTAGGTTGTAGATGTAATATGAACGTTCCTTCTATCACTTCTCAACGGCAGGTGGAAGATGTGATAAGAACTTTCATTTTATCACTTCTCAACGGTAGGTGGTAGATGTAATATGAAGGTTCCTTCTATCACTTCTCAACGGTAGGTTGTTTATGTAACATGAAGGTTCCTTCTATCATTTCTCAACGGCAGGTAGTAGATGTGATAAGATCTTTCCTTTTATCACTTCTCAACGGTAGGTGGTAGATGTTATATGAAGGTTCCTTCTATCCCTTCTCAATGGTAGCTGGTAGATGTTATATGAAGGTTCCTTCTATCCCTTTTCAACGGCAGGTGGTAGATGTAAAACGAAGGTTCCTTCTATCACTTCTCAACGGCAGCTGGTAGATGTAATATGAAGGTTCCTTCTATCCCTTCTCAACTTACAGCTGGTAGATGTAATATGAAGGTTCCTTCTATCACTTCTAAACGGTAGCTGGTAGATGTAATATGAAGGTTCCTTCTATCACTTCTCAACGTCACGTGGTAGATGTGATAAGATCTTTCCTTTCATCACTTCTCAACGGTCGTGGTAGATGTAATATGAAGGTTCCTTCTATCACTTCTCAACGGTAGGTTGTTTATGTAATATGAAGGTTCCTTCTATCACTTCTGAACGGCAGTTGATTGATGTAATATGAAGGTTCCTTCTATCACTTCTCAACGGCAGGTGGTAGGTGTAATATGAAGGTTCCTTCTATCCCTTCTCAACTTGCAGCTGGTAGATGTAATATGAAGGTTCCTTCTATCACTTCTAAACGGTAGCTGGTAGATGTAATATGAAGGTTCCTTCTATCACTTCTCAACGTCACGTGGTAGATGTGATAAGATCTTTCCTTTTATCACTTCTCAACGGTCGTGGTAGATGTAATATGAAGGTTCCTTCTATCACTTCTCAACGGTAGGTTGTTTATGTAACATGAAGGTTCCTTCTATCACTTCTCAACGGAAGTTGATTGATGTAATATGAAGGTTCCTTCTATCACTTCTCAACGGTAGGTTGTAGATGTAGTATGAAGGTTCCTTCTATCACTTCTCAACGGCAGGTAGTAGATGTGATAAGATCTTTCCTTTTATCACTTCTCAACGGTAGGTGGTAGATGTTATATGAAGGTTCCTTCTATCCCTTCTCAACGGTAGCTGGTAGATGTTATATGAAGGTTCCTTCTATCCCTTCTCAACGGCAGGTGGTAGATGTAATATGAAGGTTCCTTCTATCACTTCTCAACGGTAGCTGGTAGATGTAATATGAAGGTTCTGGTAGATGTAATATGAAGGTTTCCTCTATCACTTCTCAACGGTAGGTGGTAGATGTAATATGAAGGTTTCTTCTATCACTTCTCAACGGCAGGTGGTAGATGTAATATGAAGTTTCCTTCTATCACTTCTCAACGGTAGGTTGTTCATGTAACATGAAGGTTCCTTTTATCACTTCTCAACGGCAGTTGATTGATGTAATATGAAGGTTCCTTCTATCACTTCTCAACGGCAGGTGGTAGATGTAATATGAAGGTTCCTTCTATCACTTCTCAACGGCAGGTGGTAGATGTGATAAGAACTTTCCTTTTATCACTTCTCAACGGTAGGTGGTAGATGTAATATGAAGGTTCCTTCTATCACTTCACAACGGCAGTTGATTGATGTAATATGAAGGTTCCTTCTATCACTTCTCAACGATAGGTTGTTCATGTAACATGAAGGTTCCTTCTATCACTTCTTAACGGTAGCTGGTAGATGTAATATGAAGGTTCCTTCTGTCACTTCTCAACGGTAGGTTTTAGATGTAATATGAAGGTTCCTTCTATCACTTCTCAACGGTAGCTGGTAGATGTAATATGAAGGTTCCTTTTATCCCTTCTCAACTTGCAGCTGGTAGATGTAATATGAAGGTTCCTTCTATCACTTCTCAACGGCAGGTGGTAGATGTAATATGAAGGTTCCTTCTATTACTTCTCAACGGTAGGTTGTTTATGTAACATGAATTTTCCTTCTATCACTTCTCAACGGCAGGTGGTAGATGTGATGAGAACTTTCCTTTTATCACTTCTCAACGGTAGCTGGTAGATGTAATATGAAGGTTCCTTCTATCACTTCTCAACAGCAGGTGGTAAATTTGATAAGAACTTTCCTTTTATCACTTCTCAACGGTAGGTGGTAGATGTAATATGAAGGTTCCTTCTATCCCTTCTCAACGGTAGGTGGTAGATGTTATATGAAGGTTCCTTCTATCACTTCTCAACGGTAGCTGGTAGATGTAATATGAAGGTTCCTTCTATCACTTCTCAACGGTAGGTTGTAGATGTAATATGAAGGTTCCTTCTATCACTTCTCAACGGCAGGTGGTAGATGTAATATGAAGGTTCCTTCTATCCCTTCTCAACTTGCAGCTGGTAGATGTAATATGAAGGTTCCTTCTGTCACTTCTCAACGGCAGATGGTAGATGTGATAAGAACATTCCTTTTATCACTTCTCAACGGTAGGTGGTAGATGTGATAAGAACTTTCATTTTATCACTTCTCAACGGTAGGTGGTAGATGTAATATGAAGGTTCCTTCTATCACTTCTCAACGGTAGGTTGTTTATGTAACATGAAGGTTCCTTCTATCATTTCTCAACGGCAGGTAGTAGATGTGATAAGATTTTTCCTTCTATCACTTCTCAACGGCAGTTTGTAGATGTAATATGAAGGTTCCTTCTATCACTTCTCAACGGTAGGTGGTATATGTAATATGAAGGTTCCGGTAGATGTAATATGAAGGTTCCTTCTATCACTTCTCAACAGCAGGTGGTAGATGTAATATGAAGGTTCCTTCTATCACTTCTCAACTTGCAGCTGGTAGATGTAATATGAAGGTTCCTTCTATCACTTCTCAACGGCAGGTGGTAGATGTAATATGAAGGTTCCTTCTATCACTTCTCAACGGTAGGTTGTAGATGTAATATGAAGGTTCCTTCTATCACTTCTCAACGGCAGTTGATTGATGTAATATGAAGGTTCCTTTTATCACTTCTCAACGGTAGGTGGTAGATGTAATATGAAGGTTCCTTCTATCACTTCTCAACGGCAGGTGGTAGATGTGATAAGAACTTTCCTTCTATCACTTCTCAACGGCAGGTGGTAGATGTAATATGAAGGTTCCTTCTATCACTTCTAAACGGTAGCTGGTAGATGTAATATGAAGGTTCCGGTAGATGTAATATGAAGGTTCCTTCTATCAGTTCTCAACGGTAGCTGGTAGATGTAATATGAAGGTTCCTTTTATCACTTCTCAACGGCAGGTGGTAGATGTAATATGAAGGTTCCTTCTATCACTTCTCAACGGCAGGTGGTAGATGTAATATGAAGGTTCCTTCTATCCCTTCTCAACTTGCAGCTGGTAGATGTAATATGAAGGTTCCTTCTGTCACTTCTAAACGGTAGCTGGTAGATGTAATATGAAGGTTCCATCTATCACTTCTCAACGGCAGGTGGTAGATGTGATAAGAACTTTCCTTTTATCACTTCTCAACGGTAGGTGGTAGATGTAATATGAAGGTTCCTTCTATCATTTCTCAACGGCAGGTGGTAGATGTGATAAGAACTTTCCTTCTATCACTTCTCAACGGCAGTTTGCAGATGTAATATGAAGGTTCCTTCTATCACTTCTCAACGGTAGGTGGTATATGTAATATGAAGGTTCCGGTAGATGTAATATGAAGGTTCCTTCTATCACTTCTCAACATCAGGTGGTAGATGTAATATGAAGGTTCCTTTTATCACTTCTCAACGGTAGGTGGTAGATGTAATATGAAGGTTCCTTCTATCACTTCTCAACGGCAGGTGGTAGATGTGATAAGAACTTTCCTTCTATCACTTCTCAACGGCAGTTTGTAGATGTAATATGAAGGTTCCTTCTATCACTTCTCAACGGTAGGTGGTATATGCAATATGAAGGTTCCGGTAGATGTAATATGAAGGTTCCTTCTATCACTTCTCAACAGCAGGTGGTAGATGTAATATGAAGGTTCCTTCTATCCCTTCTCAACTTGCAGCTGGTAGATGTAATATGAAGGTTCCTTCTATCACTTCTCAACGGCAGGTGGTAGATGTAATAGGAAGGTTCCTTCTATCACTTCTCAACGGTAGGTTGTTTATGTAACATGAATTTTCCTTCTATCACTTCTCAACGGCAGGTGGTAGATGTGATGAGAACTTTCCTTTTATCACTTCTCAACGGTAGCTGGTAGATGTAATATGAAGGTTCCTTCTATCACTTCTCAACAGCAGGTGGTAAATTTGATAAGAACTTTCCTTTTATCACTTCTCAACGGTAGGTGGTAGATGTAATATGAAGGTTCCTTCTATCCCTTCTCAACGGTAGGTGGTAGATGTTATATGAAGGTTCCTTCTATCACTTCTCAACGGTAGCTGGTAGATGTAATATGAAGGTTCCTTCTATCACTTCTCAACGGTAGGTGGTTGATGTAATATGAAGGTTTCTTCTATCACTTCTCAACGGCAGGAGGTAGATGTAATATGAAGTTTCCTTCTATCACTTCTCAACGGTAGGTTGTAGATGTAATATGAAGGTTCCTTCTATCACTTCTCAACGGCAGGTGGTAGATGTAATATGAAGGTTCCTTCTATCCCTTCTCAACTTGCAGCTGGTAGATGTAATATGAAGGTTCCTTCTGTCACTTCTCAACGGCAGATGGTAGATGTGATAAGAACATTCCTTTTATCACTTCTCAACGGTAGGTGGTAGATGTAATATGAACGTTCCTTCTATCACTTCTCAACGGCAGGTGGTAGATGTGATAAGAACTTTCCTTCTATCACTTCTCAACGGTAGGCGGTATATGTAATATGAAGGTTCCGGTAGATGTAATATGAAAGTTCCTTCTATCACTTCTCAAAGGCAGGTGGTAGATGTAATATGAAGGTTCCTTCTATCCCTTCTCAACTTGCAGCTGGTAGATGTAATATGAAGGTTCCTTCTATCACTTCTCAACGGCAGGTGGTAGATGTAATATGAAGGTTCCTTCTATCACTTCTCAACGGTAGGTTGTTTATGTAACATGAAGGTTCCTTCTATCACTTCTCAACGGCAGTTGATTGATGTAATATGAAGGTTCCTTCTATCACTTCTCAACGGTAGGTTGTAGATGTAATATGAACGTTCCTTCTATCACTTCTCAACGGCAGGTGGTAGATGTGATAAGAACTTTCATTTTATCACTTCTCAACGGTAGGTGGTAGATGTAATATGAAGGTTACTTCTATCACTTCTCAACGGTAGGTTGTTTATGTAACATGAAGGTTCCTTCTATCATTTCTCAACGGCAGGTAGTAGATGTGATAAGATTTTTCCTTTTATCACTTCTCAACGGTAGGTGGTAGATGTTATATGAAGGTTCCTTCTATCCCTTCTCAACGGTAGCTGGTAGATGTAATATGAAGATTCCTTCTATCACTTCTCAACGGCAGTTGATTGATGTAATTTGAAGGTTCCTTCTATCACTTATCAACGGTAGGTTGTAGATGTAATATGAACGTTCCTTCTATCACTTCTCAACGGCAGGTGGTAGATGTGATAAGAACTTTCATTTTATCACTTCTCAACGGTAGGTGGTAGATGTAATATGAAGGTTCCTTCTATCACTTCTCAACGGTAGGTTGTTTATGTAACATGAAGGTTCCTTCTATCATTTCTCAACGGCAGGTAGTAGATGTGATAAGATCTTTCCTTTTATCACTTCTCAACGGTAGGTGGTAGATGTTATATGAAGGTTCCTTCTATCCCTTCTCAATGGTAGCTGGTAGATGTTATATGAAGGTTCCTTCTATCCCTTTTCAACGGCAGGTGGTAGATGTAATATGAAGGTTCCTTCTATCCCTTCTCAACTTACAGCTGGTAGATGTAATATGAAGGTTCCTTCTATCACTTCTAAACGGTAGCTGGTAGATGTAATATGAAGGTTCCTTCTATCACTTCTCAACGTCACGTGGTAGATGTGATAAGATCTTTCCTTTCATCACTTCTCAACGGTCGTGGTAGATGTAATATGAAGGTTCCTTCTATCACTTCTCAACGGTAGGTTGTTTATGTAATATGAAGGTTCCTTCTATCACTTCTGAACGGCAGTTGATTGATGTAATATGAAGGTTCCTTCTATCACTTCTCAACGGCAGGTGGTAGGTGTAATATGAAGGTTCCTTCTATCCCTTCTCAACTTGCAGCTGGTAGATGTAATATGAAGGTTCCTTCTATCACTTCTAAACGGTAGCTGGTAGATGTAATATGAAGGTTCCTTCTATCACTTCTCAACGTCACGTGGTAGATGTGATAAGATCTTTCCTTTTATCACTTCTCAACGGTCGTGGTAGATGTAATATGAAGGTTCCTTCTATCACTTCTCAACGGTAGGTTGTTTATGTAACATGAAGGTTCCTTCTATCACTTCTCAACGGAAGTTGATTGATGTAATATGAAGGTTCCTTCTATCACTTCTCAACGGTAGGTTGTAGATGTAGTATGAAGGTTCCTTCTATCACTTCTCAACGGCAGGTAGTAGATGTGATAAGATCTTTCCTTTTATCACTTCTCAACGGTAGGTGGTAGATGTTATATGAAGGTTCCTTCTATCCCTTCTCAACGGTAGCTGGTAGATGTTATATGAAGGTTCCTTCTATCCCTTCTCAACGGCAGGTGGTAGATGTAATATGAAGGTTCCTTCTATCACTTCTCAACGGTAGCTGGTAGATGTAATATGAAGGTTCTGGTAGATGTAATATGAAGGTTTCCTCTATCACTTCTCAACGGTAGGTGGTAGATGTAATATGAAGGTTTCTTCTATCACTTCTCAACGGCAGGTGGTAGATGTAATATGAAGTTTCCTTCTATCACTTCTCAACGGTAGGTTGTTCATGTAACATGAAGGTTCCTTTTATCACTTCTCAACGGCAGTTGATTGATGTAATATGAAGGTTCCTTCTATCACTTCTCAACGGCAGGTGGTAGATGTAATATGAAGGTTCCTTCTATCACTTCTCAACGGCAGGTGGTAGATGTGATAAGAACTTTCCTTTTATCACTTCTCAACGGTAGGTGGTAGATGTAATATGAAGGTTCCTTCTATCACTTCACAACGGCAGTTGATTGATGTAATATGAAGGTTCCTTCTATCACTTCTCAACGATAGGTTGTTCATGTAACATGAAGGTTCCTTCTATCACTTCTTAACGGTAGCTGGTAGATGTAATATGAAGGTTCCTTCTGTCACTTCTCAACGGTAGGTTTTAGATGTAATATGAAGGTTCCTTCTATCACTTCTCAACGGTAGGTTGTAGATGTAATATGAAGGTTCCTTCTATCACTTCTCATCGGTAGGTGGTAGATGTAATATGAAGGTTTCTTCTATCACTTCTCAACGGCAGGTGGTAGATGTAATATGAAGTTTCCTTCTATCACTTCTCAACGGTAGGTTGTTCATGTAACATGAAGGTTCCTTTTATCACTTCTCAACGGCAGTTGATTGATGTAATATGAAGGTTCCTTCTATCACTTCTCATCGGTAGGTTGTAGATGTAATATGAAGGTTCCTTCTATCACTTCTTAACGGCAGGTGGTAGATTTGATAAGAACTTTCCTTTTATCACTTCTCAACGGTAGGTGGTAGATGTAATATGAAGGTTCCTTCTATCACTTCTCAACGGTTGGTTGTTTATGTAACATGAAGGTTCCTTCTATCACTTCTCAACGGCAGTTGATTGATGTAATATGAAGGTTCCTTCTATCACTTCTCAACGGTAGGTTGTAGATGTAGTATGAAGGTTCCTTCTATCACTTCTCAACGGCAGGAAGAAGATGTTATATGAACTTTCCTTTTATCACTTCTCTACGGTAGGTGGTAAATGTTATATGAAGGTTCCTTCTATCCCTTCTCAACGGTAGGTGGTAGATGTTATATGATGGTTCCTTCTATCACTTCTCAACGGCAGGTGGTAGATGTAATATGAAGGTTCCTTCTATCACTTCTCAACGGTAGCTGGTAGATGTAATATGAAGGTTCTGGTAGATGTAATATGAAGGTTTCCTCTAACACTTCTCAACGGTAGGTGGTAGATGTTATATGAAGGTTCCTTCTATCCCTTCTCAACGGCAGGTGGTAGATGTAATATGAAGGTTCCTTCTATCACTTCTCAACGGTAGGTTGTTTAAGTAACATGAAGGTTCCTTCTATCACTTCTCAACGGCAGTTGATTGATTTAACATGAAGGTTCCTTCTATCACTTCTCAGCGGTATGTTGTAGATGTAATATGAAGGTTCCTTCTATCCCTTCTCAACGGTAGGTGGTAGATGTTATATGAAGGTTCCATCTATCCCTTCTCAACGGTAGGTTGTTTATGTAACATGAAGGTTCCTTCTATCACTTCTCAATGGCGGTTGTTTATGTAACATGAAGGTTCCTTCTATCACTTCTCAATGGCAGTTGATTGATGTAATATGAAGGTTCCTTTTATCACTTCTAAACGGTAGGTGGTAGATGTAATATGAAGGTTCCTTCTATCACTTCTCAACGGTAGGTTGTTTATGTAACATGAAGGTTCCTTCTATCACTTCTCAACGGCAGTTGTTTATGTAACATGAAGGTTCCTTCTATCACTTCTCAACGGTAGGTTGTAGATGTAATATGAAGGTTCCTTCTATCCCTTCTCAACGGTAGGCGGTAGATGTTATATGAAGGTTCCTTCTATCCCTTCTCAACTTGCAGCTGGTAGATGTAATATGAAAGTTCCTTCTATCACTTCTCAACGGCAGGTGGTAGATGTAATATGAAGGTTCCTTCTATCACTTCTCAACGGTAGGTTGTTTATGTAACATGAAGGTTCCTTCTATCACTTTTCAACGGCAGTTGATTGATGTAATATGAAGGTTCCTTCTATCACTTCTCTACGGTAGCTGGTAGATGTAATATGAAGGTTCCTTCTATCGCTTCTCAACGGCAGGTGGTAGATGTAATATGAAGGTTCCTTCTATCACTTCTCAACGGTAGCTGGTAGATGTAATATGAAGGTTCCTTCTATCACTTCTCAACGGCAGGTGGTAGATGTACCATGAAGGTTCCTTCTATCCCTTCTCAACGGCAGTTGATTGATGTAATATGAAGGTTCCTTCTATCACTTCTCAACGGTAGGTTGTAGATGTAATATGAAGGTTCCTTCTATCACTTCTCAACGGCAGGTGGTAGATGTAATATGAAGGTTCCTCCTATCACTTCTCAACGGTAGGTGGTAGATGTGATAAGAACTTTCCTTCTATCACTTCTCAACGGCAGGTGGTAGATGTAATATGAAGGTTCCTTCGATCACTTCTCAACGGCAGGTGGTAGATGTGAGAAGAACTTTCCTTCTATAACTTCTCAACGGTAAGTTGTTTATGTAACATGAAGGTTCCTTCTTTCACTTCTCAACGGCAGGTGGTAGATGTAATATGAAGGTTCCTTCTATCACTTCTCAACGGCAGTTGGTTGAAGTAATATGAAGGTTTCCTCTATCACTTCTCAACGGCAATTTGTAGATGTAATATGAAGGTTCCTTCTATCACTTCTCATCTGCAGTTGGTTGATGTAATATGAAGGTTCCTTCTATCACTTCGTTTGTCATCTGGAAGCTTGTTATCTCCCGCCACAACGAAGTTGTCGGGAGATATTGAAATAACCTCCGTCTGTTCGTCCGCTTGTCTGTCCGTCCGTCCGTCTCTGCGTCCTGGTTTCGTTTCCGGACCAGTACTCAAGAACCGTGAGGCATAGGTGAAACTTGATTTTGGGAACAGTTATCATGTGGAGATGTGCCTTTTGGGGTTCTTCTTTGAGATTTTAGTTTTTGGCCGTTTCCATGGAAAAATACTTTTAAGTTTCGTTTCCGGACCAAAACTCGAAAACTGTAAGAACTAGTTCAATTAAATCTGGTATATGGAACAATCATCATGTTTTGAAGTGCGTTTTGGGGTTTTCAACTATTTTCAATGTTATCATTAGGCGTTGCCATGGAAACATAATTTAACATGTTGTTTCCAAACCAGAACTTAAAGTTGTAAGGCCTAGCTCATTGAAACTTGCTGTGTTTTGGCATCGCCATTTGTATGTGCCTTTTGGGGTTTTCAACTTCTTTCGAATTTTATTTGGAGGCATTTCCATTGAAAAACATCTTCATCTTTATTCCGGAGCAAAACTCAAAATGCTTTTTACAATTTCGCTTCCAGAACAGAACTTGAATATTTTTAGACAGTGAGTAATACATTTGGGAAGAACCTTTACTTCTGAAACATACATTTATTACTAATTAGTGATTTAGGATTTGTTATAGCATAAAGCTCCATAATCACTGTTCAATATATTATTTTGTGTTTCACTTGGCGGGGGATATAGTAGACTCTGTCTGCTTGTTAAATATCACAACGGATTATAATGATACTCATGATCATCGCTTTGTCCTGTGTTTAGAAAGTGTTAAAACATTTGTTGCTATACTATGTTTCGTAACATTCTTTAACAGCGCACAAAAGTGTGATAGTTAATGATGTTAGAAGAATATGCCTATGACAGCAAAAGGATGATGTTTCTTGTCAAATGTGATGTTATAACAGTTAGAATAGCTCTACTTTGTTCGTTGCTTAATCGTTACCACAATTCATATGCTTTGAACACTTTTTTAAAATGTTAGCGTATTAATAGCGAATTATGAAAAACAAAATATATATCGGGCTATAAAACAAATACGTTGTCACAGCAATACAATAACTTGGCCAGTATCGAATGCAATAAACGTGATAATGGCATGCGATATTTAATGAAGCATAATGATGATAATAACAATAATATCTGCTTGTAGCTTCACCTTACTTCAACTCTTGATATTAAATTACCAGAAGCCCACTTCTTATAAAGCTACGCAAAATTATCATCAGATAAGTAATCTGGACGTACACATTTCTCTAACGATTACGTATAAACCAAAGTCATATTGTCGAAAGGTTTCTCAGTGATGCTATTGGCAAATTATTCATCAACATAAACGAATATATACATTGATTAACATATAGGCAGCTAATGTGCATTCATGTTACATTGTAAAATTAAATATTGACAGGTTTTGTCTCAACATAGTACTTGCTTGTCATTTCAGATCGATCTGAAATCTGATTTCTATCAAATTAGCACGATGTGTATGTCTGGGCCTCGCGGGTAATGAGAACTCAAAATATATAGGTGTCCGGGTTGGGCATTCTCATCCCACAGAGGTTACTCCCTTCAGATTTCCGATCCTACCCTCTGTTGCTTTACGCTTGAAATCGGGGGCAGAAGAAAAATCCCCTATCGGTGGAAAATGGAACCTCAATCTGTATCCCTGCTTCATAACCAATGAAAACTTATCTTCCAGTGGCCAAGTGACTTCAAAGATCTAGGCATTTTACTCTCAAGGATCTTTCTCATTAGCATATGTCCTTCGAATACATGTATGTCTGATGTACATAACACAAATGAACTAGTTTTGGTATTTGTCTCTGATTTGGTCTTCTTTATTTATAAGCATGTTTATGATCACTAGTTTTCACAAAATCAAATAGCATATTTCGAGGAAAACACATTAAACAAGAAGACGTGAGTCTTACGTTTATTTTTATCATTATGACGTGTCATTGGAAAATGTCACTTTTACAACGGCGTCGCTGATTGCACAACTAGATTCAATTGCAACCAATCAGGACACTCCCTTTCTGTCCCCAATTTCACGCGTAAAGCAACAGAGGTTAGGATCGGAAATCTGAAGTGAGTAACCTCTGTGGGAAGAGAATGAACGAGGGACGGACAATGACAGATTATCTTTTCCGAGTTAGTTTAATTACCTACATGTAATTCTCGAACATTGGGGAGATAATTATCATTCCTCATCACAAATTCGATAGTTTTTGTATTACCCATATAAAACGATAGACACAAGGCTACCCTATTTCCTGAACGTTGATTGATTTTTTATGGGAAATAATCTTTCCATTGGTTGAATGTACGTGGTGGAACTACTTCAAGCAACTCGCTGATATACTTGATAATGATGGGTAATTTTGATAAACTAACGAGTGACGTAGTATGGCAAATTATCTGTCTCAGATTCGTACAAAATTCTAAATGACTGTATGCTTTGCTTGCTAACTTGATAAGCTGGTAGACGCTTGTTACTTTTTAGCTCATCAGGCCTGAAAGGCCCTATGGGCTTATGGCATGGCATGGCGTCCGGCGTCCGGCGTCCGTCCATCCGTCCGTCCACTTTTCGTTTTTTCTACTAGGTTTTAGGTCATGGTCCGTGAGGCCCTTATTTGGGGCCACAGGGTCACCAAATCTACAATTTAGAATCCCCATTGGCTAAAGACTGGGCACACAATATTACAGCCTTCTAGGTCTTTTCATTCTGGAAAAGACGTTGAAAATAGGTTTACAGGTTATGGTCCGTGAGGCCCTTATTTGGGGCCACAGGGTCACCAAATCTACAATTTAGAATCTCCATTGGATGGAGAATCTCCATTGGCTGTGAGGCCCTTATTTGGAGCAATCGGGTCAATAAATCTACACTTTAGAATCTCCATTGAAGGGTTAAAGGGCATGTACACAAAAGTTCAGCTTTCTAGGACTTCGTTTTTAGGTTAAAATGGCCTGTAAGGCCTTTATTTGGGGCCACTGGGTTACCAAATACACAATTTAGAATCCCCATTGGCCATTGAGTATGTACATGCAATTTCAGCTCCCTTGACACAGTGGTTCTGGAGAAAAAGACGAACAAGCGAAAAGTTTACAGACGGACGGACGGATGCCGGATACCAAGCCATGCCATAAGCCAATCGGGCCTTTCAGGCCTGATGAGCTAAAACGTTACTAAGCTCTCTCTGTTTTAATTATTAGACATCCTTTGCTCCTACTCCTAGGTTTAACTCCTAGGGGTTTTCGCGTTTCTAAAGGCGACCTTCTGAAAATCGAAGAGGACCAACGGTCTACTCATAGTGGGTTTTGTAGTTAGATAGACTCCATTTTAAATTGGATTCCACTCTACACAACCTTCTGTACTAGGTACCTCCGTTCGTCCGTTGCTAACACATCTCACCATGCTTTGGTCATCTCAAAATGTTGTTAACAATAATTGTATTCTAAAGTTTGTAGTGTAGTTATTCTCCTAGGACACAAATATTTGGGGTAAAAATTTAGCACCATCACATGTTCCTCTTATTTTCATAATTTGGGCATATGATGTATTGTTTTAATGAATTAGTCAATGAATAAGGAGATGTTATGTCGTGGATGATAATATAATTCAGTCAAACCTAACATTCCCAGGGCATTGCATTTCAGTACACAAACTAGAGTGTTGCTTAAATGCAGAAGAGCGCACCTCAACAAGTTCCCATTCGGAAAAAGTTATAAAGTTGATAATGTAGGTTGAAAGTGATGAAATCGTTCATGAGATGTGTTAGCCCCTGTGTCTTTCTTCCATGTGGGCGCTTAATTTAAAGTAATACCGACGATTTCCTCCGCCAGAACGGTCTTCGGCCCAAACTATTCATCCGATTGCGTTTACAATTTGCTCACATCCTCTACAAATATTCCCGTAGATGCCAGTGCAGTTTACTGGCTTTGAGTGGTCAATGTATTTTATCTCCTATTTTTCATTTTCCCAGATCAAAATTTGTCCGACCGAGGTGATCTGAACAAATCGGACCCATTCCAAAATGCGCATGTCTTTTTTATACACATTTCTGTATTTTGTACCTGGGGTTTTGTGAAGTTTAATTTGTACTCAATATCTTATCTATTGATATTGAGCAATAGGTAGAATCCAATCGACCAGGCCAACAGGGTGAAGGCTATATTAGTGAGCCATGTTTAGGTTTGCCTGTAACGTAGTAGGAATAACTACTGTATCTCAATTCTTTAAAACATCTACCATAGTCAATGTCAAACGCTCGCAGCTGCATTTTTCAAGAACTGTCAATTCATAACCAACTACACATCTCATCATATTACAGGTTTTTCCAATGCATGCATAGTTCAGAACATTGACTGTGCATAAAATAAAAACATTCTTTTGTATTCTATTTCAAAATGTCACTCTGTTTTTATTTATATCATAAGAAATACGTGAAAATCATCTTTAGGAAAGCGTTGATCGTTATTATTAACAAAGGACGCATATGGTCATTGCATGTTTTTAGTGAACTTAATCAAAGTTTCTTGTAATGGGCCCTGAGACTTAACACGTATTCCTCTGATCCCACCTGGCCCCTGACACTTAACACGTATTCCTCTGATCCCACCTGGCCCCTGAGACTTAACACGTATTCCTCTGATCCCACCTGGCCCCTGACACTTAACACGTATTCCTCTGATCCCACCTGGCCCCTGACACTTAACACGTATTCCTCTGATCCCACCTGGCCCCTGACACTTAACACGTATTCCTCTGATCCCACCGACCCCACTTCATAGAGAGGTATTCAAGATGAAATAGTAAGCACAAATACTAGTAAATCTTGCCAGGTTTATGTATTTAGCGGATTAAGTTGTTCAATCATTTAGTCACAAGACAAAGGTGCGCTAACATTCCCGTCATCTTCTACCTGTCCATTTGAACATTAATCCATTATAGCATTTATATACAGATTCAGGCATTATAAGTTTGTCAAAAATATTGTTTGTGTAACTGGCTTTCAAACTCAACTGGAGTTTCACGTTACAAAAGTGTATTCTATTTTATTATTTCAAAATTAAGAGCCATAACGTCGTCAAAAATAACATTTCGGAACTAACTTTCCAACTGGATCAAGAGCCTTGCCAGGAGTACCTACACCCATAATGTCATTCATCTAAGTGAAATAGTTTCAGAGAAAAACTCGGAGAAAGACTTTTTCTTGTTATGTTCAATTTCAGATCCAAGTGACATAAGTACTATTCCGGAACTGGCTTTCAAACTCTATCAAGTGAAACATCAGGGCCGTGTTCAAGAGAGGTTTCAAAGTAATCGCTAAATGAGCGATTACTTTAAAACCTCTCTTGAACGCGATTGCTCAATGAAGCGCTACGTAGCAAAGCGAGCAAACTTCGAGGAATCGCACCGTGTCGTTCAGGAGAGAATGCGCTACATTGAGCGCTACATTGGGCAAGCAATGAGCGATTATAAGCGCTCGCTGTTATGGAACGGAGCCCAGCGCTACCATGTGTGCTCTATTTCATTTACTTGTAATACTGTCCGAGAAAACGTGTCCCAATCGAGCCCTATAAAAAGTCCAAAAACCCAGAAAACTGCAAATGGCCATGCATGATGGGAAGAGGTTTAATCGTTTATGAATTCAATCACTGTTTGGAAGCGCATGTCCGTGAGGGCACTTATTCAACTTTATGTAGAAAAAGGTAAAACAAAACAATATTTTCTATCCTCATTTTCGAGTCATCTGAATGTTTGACTTATTGACTAATAGAAATGAAAGGCTGTATCGTACTGTCAGGTGGGCCAGGGAGGAGGGAGGACCTGGCTTATCTACTGGACTTCCTGGACTATCTGTAATCTTAACAATATTGGGTCTGCAGAAAGGAGGCAAGTAAACATAACAATAACATACATTGACGTCACACAAACATCGACTCCAAATCAGCCTCCAAGAACGGAGGGAAACAGCACTGAGCGCCCTCCATCATCAAACAGAGCACAGCACCACCTTCCAGCCCAAATATCGATCCGAATGATGCGTTCACAAGACACATTAAGCATGGATCGCCAAGGGATGTACTTTCACTGATCGCTGGCGGTATCTTCCATCCTCGATGACAACGTTACAGCACACTCCACAGACAATAAATACAAAGAACATAATCACTGTGTATCATCGTAAACCGGGTGTAGAGAGGTGAACATCGATGATGTGTTTGTAGAGAGGAGTAAAAGGGCTACATTTTCAGCTTTATTTGGAAATATCATCATGGACGGATAATTATCATAATAAAGTTTGCCTTGAATGTTTTCCTTTTGCGTATAGACAAAGAACAAAATTGCTAGTGGGTTATATGACAATAATGTTATAGTAAGATTTTCTATGAACATCGCAGCAAATATTCCAGTTACTGAAGCTCACTTTTGTTGTCGAGAGTACCTTAAAGTCATAACACAGATACGTTACTGGTAATTGGTAATGTATCTTTGTTGTTATCATCGTTTAAGCAGAGATTGATTGATTGTTCAAAACAAAATATTAACAGTAATATATTAAACTCATTGAGACTTGTACTTTTTAAAGGCCCGTTCACACTGTGCCGAATTTGACAAAAGATGGAAACACGAATTTGAAAATGGTCATATTCGCAAAGGATCGTAAGCAATCGGGCCATTCGTAAACGCATCTTAAAGGGGCAGTAGCACGTTTTTTCGCTCAAATAAGTTGATGAAATGTTTTTGAAAAATAATTTCACCAATAGTAAAACATCCTTCTCTCTTCGGAAAATAAAGTTTAAAATGAGTGTACATGTTACGGTAAAGCCATGGGAATCAGTTTTGTAATAAAAAATAATAAATTGTGTTCACAATAAAATGGCCGCCATGCAATTTTTGCTTTATACGCAACATAGTTTTTGCCACTACAGATAATTGGTTTTTGTAATAAGATGTTTTACCCTCTAAAGTTAACTTAAATGACATAAACTATCATTATAAATGGGAAATTTGAAAAAATAAATTTTGAAAAAAACGTGCTACTGCCCCTTTAAGCATTCGTTTGTTCATCGGCGGAGTTTTTCTCTGTTTGGCAGCACCATCGGGAGAGTGACTAAAATATTTGAAATGTTAGTTTCATGGTACATTCGTGTCCTCAACGTGCCCTTCGTATGTCTATCGGGGTGATATCTTATGATTCGTATCATCATCGTATTTGCCTTCGCCTGTCCATCGGGACAATAGGGCAGTTTTCACTTGCGAAGGCCATACGAAAGTACCACGAAGTCGACCGAAGACAAACGAAGGCAACGCGACTGCGTTCATACCTTGCAAAAATGTACATGATGACTACACGATGTCGTATTGACAAGGTGACGAGGGCATTTACTACATCAAAAGGTGTATACCAATATGAGACATGTATTGATATATAGATTACATATTATAACCTATGTAATGTATGTAACAATACCTCTACATATGCAAATGAGTATGAAATGTATAGTTTATGTTCCTTATATTTACCACGGAGGTATACATGCAATACGATATTAAATCTGTACCTAAAAACATTACAAAATTGTATATAAGCATGCACTTTATCCAAACATGGAATGTATTCCTATAGACATTGTATATTATAAGTATTGAATTTATTCTTACTTTAGTTCCATCGTGATAGCATCCTAATGCTAAACGATGGTTATACGCAGGTATCACGAGGATTGTAGATAGTCGCGTTGCCTTTTTATGACAAACGGGAGGCAATATTTGGCGATGATACTGATGGACAGACGAAGATAATACGATAATGACAAGAGGTAACAAGATGGAAACTCGATGGCCGTATTTTTGAGACACGTGCTTACCACGAAGATGAAGATTCGCACGCGGGTTCGGAAGCTTTTTTCCGCCGATGGTGCAGCCGAAGTCGGAACAGTGAAATGAATTGGTCACGTGATTTCCTGCTGTCATGGTAACTCACACTAGACTGGTTTCAGCAACTTTTGTTTTATTATATATTTACGTCATTACTCAGAAGCCATTCTAATTATATAATTAACTCACGAGCTTATGTAGAGTGGGATGGGGTAGTGGGGAGTCAGGGCTTCGAAAGTTTTAAAGTTGTAATGTTTTTAAACATCGAAAAATCCTTAATTTCGGAAATTAAAAAATCTTGTATGAAAATTTGATTTGATATGTTCACCTTGCAACACCTTCCATATATTATAATTAGTGACAGATAAGTTTCCAATATTTGAATTCACTCAATCCCCTCCGCCCTCCACTCCCCCCTTCCCCTTCATATTCCTGCTTTCGACTAAGTACATCAAATTGTCATCAATTGTTTTACGATACTACGACAAAGTCTATATTACGCTGTCCCTAAACTTGAAATTAAGCTTTCCCGGACCGACACAGAAAGACCAACCGTCGCAGCAACAGTGTTACATAATGTGGATGTCACGTGATGCTCGTGTCACCAAGCTCATCTTCGCATTCTCATCGCATATTCGTCTTACTCTAAATACGACGTCGTGTTGCCATTATATTGCCGTCGTGTGGTATGTAATGGAGAATGCATTCGGAGCTGTGGATTCGTTAAAAATAATCAACGAGCCCCGAAGGGGCGAGTTGATTATTTTTAACGAATCCACTGCTCCGAATGCATTCTCCATCTTAATCGATGCATGACGCCACGAAACATGCATATGTGATCATTTTACATTTGAATTTATAAATTTCAAATATGGGACATCAAAATCAATTATTTTGCAAATTTCTGTGCTCATTCATCGGATATGGTCAGGTAGCTGCGACCCTCATGAAATGAATTCTTCCACGCACGTGCAGCGCAAAACTTCCACGCGAAGCGATGTGATTGACAGCTAAAAAATTGCCTTCCGTGCATTGAATAGAACGCGGGATTCTTACTGACAAACAATCCTAAGGTTTCTAAGAGCGTCTTGTGGCCTAGTGGTTATAAGCGCTGACTACCAAGCGAAGGGTTGCATGTTCGATTCCAGGTTCATGTATTACAAAAAATAATTTGTCTATAGTTGTCTAGATATTTTGACGTCAAGACAAAATACATCAGTCTCGAAAAATGTACCATTACTGAAAATGTCTAAACCTTACACTGCTCCGAATGCATTCTCCATCTTAATCCATGTATGACTTCACGAAACATGTATATGTGATTGTTTTAGATTTGAAACAATAAATTTCAATTATGAAGTACCAAAATCAATTATGTAGCAAATTTCATCGAATATGGTGTAATAGTAGTCATGTGAAGCCTTAAGAAAGTCTATGTAACTAACTGATGACGTCACTAGTTGTGACGTCATTTCCCATCCTTGCTCTGTATACGCGGCAGGCAGGACGCCATTTTGCGATTCTAACGATGAGCGAAGAGAAAAGAGAGAATTATATCGCTGATGATATACGGAAGTCCATCGAGTGTCTAGTCAATCGGTTTGATAGTGTCGACGAACGCCTTGAGCGTATTGAGGAGTCCAACCGACATCGTGAAGAAGCTAACGGCCGCAGTTTGACGGCTGACCACAGCCATTCTCACTATTCTCAAGCCAGTCCCGCCGGGGTAGCGATACCAAACGTCGCCGCTGGTAGAGAAGTGGATATTCAGGGAGAATATCAGAGTGTTAAGGATTCCGTTTCTCATGTGAGATTACCGCCTGATCTGCGTCTCAACGACAGCCGTCAAGGTATTCGACGTAATGATCAAGGAACTTATAACGTGTTAGCTAAGTGTGGACGTTTTGCCGAGACGGCTTTGAAGTGTGTGTCACAGTTACCAAGTTGTGAGAGTTGTGAGGAGCGTCATACTAATCTACTAACAGTGCTACAGGCTCAGATCGGCTACCTTCAGGACGAATTTTCAGCGTTGTCTGTCCAGAGTCAGTTCGACCCAACCGTGTCTAGGTTTTTTCGTTCGTTGCAGAGAAACACGTCCGGATTCTCGCCTCAAGCAATTGACAATCTACGAAGTGCAGCTGCGATATCTGCATCTTACAGGCCACAACGTTCACGAGGCTTCGGAAACAGAGGACGTGGATCTTTCAGGGGACGTGAGGACGTTTTCTCCCAGTTTTCGGGGCGCGGATTTCATAGGAGACAGCGACAGGAGAACACCGGTGAGTCACGTGATCAAGAGTGAAAACAAATATGGCCGCCCCCATGAGCGTCGATGTGTCGCCGTGTTTCTGAGGCGCTTGCAGCTTGGCAGAGGATCGGTGCATCGGACAGTGTTCTACAGTGGATAAACAATGGTATAAGAGTGCCCATACTTAATGAACCTGTACCCTTTGAGTTTGAAAATCATCGACTTTCACGAAAACAACAACGATTTGTGCGTGTAGAGATTGATCGTTTGTCCGACGCAGGTTATATTGAACAGTGCGGATATAAACCCAATTACGTATCACCTCTCGGTTGTGTTCCAAAACGTTCTGGAAAGTTGAGACTTATCACTGATTTTCGTGTTATTAACAGTCATTGTAAAAGCTCTAGCTTTAAGAACGACGATATTCGCGTAGTAGCAGACATTATAAAACCAGGTGATCAGCTGGTTACTTTGGACATTAAAGATGGTTTTTATCATGTACCCATAAATGTTGAGGACAGAGATTATCTTGCATTCAAGTTTGATGATGTATACTATAGATGGTGTGTTTTACCATTTGGTTTGTCATGTAGTCCTATGTATTTTTGTAAATTCATCAGACCAATTGTTGCTTACCTGAGAGGTCTAGGTGTTAGAGTATCTGCATATGTTGATGATTTCATTGTATGTGCTGAAGGCAGAGTCATATCAGATCACACTGAGCTCCTCATAAACTGTTTTGAAGACCTAGGGATCAATATAAATTATGCCAAATCCTGTTTAATACCTTCTACATCTGTTAGATATCTAGGTTACCAGGTGTCTTCTACTTCTGATTCAGGGTTTCCTGTCATAAAGGCTACAAGTGATAGGGTTCATAAGATAAAAAGGTCTATTGGCCGCCTCCTAAAGAAAAAGGTTTGCAAGGTTCGTGTTCTTGCTAGAGTAGCAGGTTTGTGTATATCAGTCGCTTGGGTCGTCACTCCTGGTAAGTTGTTCTTGCGTGAAGTGTATCGCATTATAGCTTCCCGGGATTCCTGGGATAGTCTTGTCACACTTACTAGGCAAGCGTGTGAAGAGCTTGATTGGTGGCTAAATTCTATTGATGACTGGAATGGTAAGGTGGTTTTTGAGCGTCCTATAGAGGGACAGTTGTGTACAGATGCTTCACATATCGGATGGGGAGCAGTATTTGAGGGAAAGTATGCCTCTGGTGAATGGAATAGTAGAGTTTCACAATTATCATCCAACAAGCGTGAGTTGTATGCCATTTTGATGGGTATTAAAGCTTTCAAGCCTCTGTTGGGAAGCAAACATATCCAAATTTTGTCAGATAATATTACTGCACTTGCATACATTCAGAATAAGGGAGGTCCTAACCCATATCTAACACGCATTGCCGTTGCAGTATGGGCAGAGGTAGAAGAGTGTGGAATTTATCTGACATGCAAGCACTTGGCCGGGTGTCAGAATCAAAGTGCAGACAGACTCAGCAGACTAGTAGACAAATCAAATTGGATGCTACATCCAACACTTTTCCATTATCTCGACAGGGTGTGGGGTCCACATTCTGTGGATCGTTTTGCGAGTATAACAAACGCACAATTGCCCAATTTCAACTCGAGGTTTTTCGAACCTCTAAGTTCAGGGGTAGATGCCCTTGCTCAGGAAAATTGGGGGCAAAACAACAATTGGGTAAATCCTCCATTTTGTCTCCTTCCAAAAGTCCTAGACAAAATCATTCACGAGAAGGCATGGGCTACTATAATTGCCCCTCTGTTCCCCGCTCAGGTGTGGTTTCAGAGACTTTTAAGCATTGTAGTTTGTCGTCCACGTCTGATACCCAACAACGTCAAAAGTTTTCGCAGAATGGGTGCGGTTCCAGAACCGAGACGCAACCTCGGTTGGAAAGTGTATGCTTGGAGGGTGTATGGCGGAATGGTTTAAAGCAACAGGGTTGGTCGGATAGAGCAGTTGATCAATTCCATCTCAGTTGGGCTAGTTCTACTTTGAGAGGGTACAACTCAATCTTAGGCAGATGTTATAATTTCTGTCTGGATAATGATGTGTCTTTCCCACCAAGGTGTGAAGCGGTACTTGCATCTTTCTTGTGTCATGTTTCTGATAGTTCTACAAAACCCAGATCATTGTTAGGTACAGCAATTTCAGCTATCTCATCTTTGTATGAAGGTATGTCCTTACCAGATCTAACCAGGTCCCCAGCTATAAAGAGAATCATTACTGCATTAGTCAAGTCAGGGTCGTCACAACCTTTGTCTTCTTCGTCTGTTATGCCGGTGAAGAGGTTTTGTGAATTGTTCATTAAATGGAAGTGAATAGTGATCTATCCATTAGGGATTTGAGGCTGAAGGTTATTTGCTTGTTGTCCATTTCCCTTATGCTCAGACCTTCAGATATAGCACCTAAGGCAAAGTTGTTTGATGTCAAGGATAGAGTGGAGAGAGATGTGATTTTCTCGGTAGACAAGGTTCAGTTTTCTGATGAAGGGGAAGCAAAGATTACATTCTTTGGTATAAAGAATGATTTGTCAAGGGCAGGTTTTACAGTTGAGTTGAGAAAGCACCACACTCCCAAATTGGATCCTGTTGATGCTTTAAAGTGCTATATTGATAGGACCCGTGAAGAAAGAGCACTGAGTGGAGACAATGCTGTTTTTCTGACATTGAGAACCCCTTTTAAGGCTATTACTGCTTCAACTGTGGGCCGTGTGTTAGAGGAGTGTATAGTTCTGGCCGGGCTAGGGGGCCAGGGTTTCTCAGCCAAATCCTTTCGCCCTACAGGGGCGACTGTTGCTATCGACACAGGGATAGATCCAGCCATCGTGCAGAAGATAGGTCGATGGAAAAATACGGAGGTGTTTCAGAGACACTATGTTCACTCTAGAGTTCCTGAGAGTGCGGTGTCAGATGTTCTATCTTGATGGTATTTTGCCAACTTGATCTAGATTACATTGTTGTTTTTCAAGTTAATGTCTCCTTTACTCATTCTGAAAAGGGGGGACATTTCTACTTTTGTGAGTAGTATCGAGTGTTCTTTGAATGGTTCTAATTAAATGATTTTTTCATAAGGTTTTCCTGTTTATTACCGTTATCCTGTTTATGACCCGTTCTTATAATTGAGATTTACTTAAAGTTTGTGGTTGGTTGTCAGTAGTTTGTGGGTTCTCTGCATATTCTGCATACTAATGGTGCACTCAGTAGATAAGGCAAACTAAAATAAAATGTTTAGAATCTTTTATTTTGTTATTTCTTGTGGCTTCACAATGATGGATATTTGACTAAATAGTAGTCATGTGAAGCCTTAAGAAAGTCTATGTAACTAACTGATGACGTCACTAGTTGTGACGTCATTTCCCATCCTTGCTCTGTATAGTTTGTAAATCGGATATCTATAATTCACATAATGTATACTGTTGGACCAGATGTTGACCACTATTACTAGATTGTCACTTCATAATTGCCTGTTATGTATATAGAGCTGGAAGGCAAACTAAAATAAAATGTTTAGAATCTTTTATTTTGTTATTTCTTGTGGCTTCACAATGATGGATATTTGACTAAAGTAGCTGCGGCCCTCATGAAATGGATTCTTCCACGCACGTGCAGCGCAAAACTTCCACGCGAAGCGAAGTGATTGACAGCTGAAACTCTGCCTTTCCATGCCTTCCGTAACTTGAATAGAACGTTGGATTCTTACTGACAAACAATCCTAAGGTTTCTAACAGCGTCTTGTGGCCTAATGGCTAGGAGCGCTGACTACCAAGCGAAGGGTTGCATGTTCGAATCCAGGTTCATGCATTACACAAATTAACTTGTCTAGTTGAGAGATATTTTAAGATCCTATTCATGTACACTAAGACAAAATTCATCAGTCTCGAAAAATGTACTCGATTAGCCAGTATTGAAATCTAACACCCCTCCTGACTGGGACAGTCAATCAACAGTTGATTTCAACTGAAAACACAATAGAATGACGTCATGACCATGGATTAAGACTTCAATAATGTATCTGAGAATTCTACAACATCTGACTTTTTATGATTCTCTTAAGCGAGTCAGAGGTTAACAAAAGTTACTAAGCTTGACCTATCTTATGGAGACTGTATCACTAATATTTCCTCCGAAAATGTATACAATCGTAGTTCAACATTTCGCCTGTGCATTTTTGGTGATTAAACTTTTGCCTTAATTTTGTCTTTTTACCCTTATGAAAAACGCCCGGGCTTCCACATGAGTTTTGATCAATATTTTGTTCTGTTGTTTCGAGTCAAATGCAATCTCAGAACATTCTTCTTTAACAGCATGTTTCTGCTGTCGTTCCTCTCTGAATAATATCTCTATGTACAGTAAATATTAAGGCTTATTACACATTACCATTACAGTCAAAGATTATGACAAAGATATTATTCCATGCATCATTAATTATTTTAAAGTTATCTGTCTTCATTGAAGATTACTTTACTAATACATATGTGTAAATACAATGTACTTTCTCAAAGACATGATGAGAGGATGATGGTGAATAATTAATACAATTCAGGTATTTACAATCTAACAGCAATATTTCAGGAACTTTAGGAGAGAACTTCGGTGAACTGGTTGATGCACTGCATTGTCCTCTGAATATATTTGAAATGTAAAGCTACATGACCAAAATTGAAAATTTGCTCTATGCATCTTAAAAGATTTGGTTAATTTGTCATTTGTGGGTGATTTCACAACTAAGGTCACGTCCCAGTAATTTACAAAGCATATTTTTTAGTAAACTGTGATTGCAAAAAGCTAATTTAATGTTCATATCATTCAGTAACATCTACTAATGCGCAAATATTTTCAAACATATCTCGTCTTAACATATTGATGACATGCATGTTGCTCGAAAGGATATGCTCATTTCTTCGTGTCCTTTGAATTTTAATAACAATCAACTTTAAAAAAGGTGAAATTATAAAAATTATATGGATATGCTCATTTCCTGTCAACAGATTCATTGTTCAATGTCATTACCATCACACTGTCTTATATTGTTGATAAAGGTAAACGGGGATATAACTCCTAGACTAAAGGATGACAAGACTGAAGTTGAAGATGGCATCCGTTACATCGTGCTATGGATAAATCATTGATAGGGATAGTAACAAATCATTATTACATTATTATTCTAGATAACAATATTTCAAGGGGTAATAATGACACAAATGGCACTATTATAACATATAAGTTGTACTTAAAACATATAGTCGATGGATTTTTATGTTAAACTGATTTTTTTTTCGACATCTAAGCAAAACTTCATTTTAGTGTGTACTATAGTTTACCGATTAAATTGTCAATAAAATTCATGAAAAGCTACAGCTAAAATCAAATCACGTTGCACCTTTACATGTACTATTAACCCCCATAATGTAAAAAAAAAGGTTCCCTGCATGGCAACTACCATGGACAGTTATATTTCGAATTTTTCAACAACCTGGACAGTGATGGAGCAACTACCATCAATGTGTACAGTTTTTATTTTTGCTAATATCTCGGTTTCGGGTTTTTTCCCCGACGACGATTGACTGGCTCCCAAAATGTTAAAATTCTAAACTATACATTACATGTCATGTTCCACAGATGTAGCGATTGTAAACTATAGCTATTCAAGAGTTGAAACATGTTGATATTGTTAACATCATCCAATGGAAAATGTTCAAAACTAACCAATTTCGGGACCCACCCCAGTTGAAAAACTACTGTCTGTCGAGAAAATGGTTTTTGACGACTGCCAACTTCCGGTTCAGCATGGACAGGGCTTACCCCCTGTGTAGTTATGAACATGAAGTTCACTTTCTTTTTGAATGTGATAATTATGAAACAATTAGACAGCAATATTTACCTTCATGGAATGAATATTGTCAAGCAGTTCCATACTGATTAAGCTATTAATATCTGATGATGTGTCAGTTTTAATGAATTGTGCTAAATTTATCAAATCAGCTCTTAAATGTCGTTCAACTGTAAACTAAGTCATGTCTGTACATATTGCATTGAAATTGTATAAATTATATTGTTATTGTACATGGGCCGAAGGCCTACAACACTGATTAGAGCACAGTCAAATGCTTTCGTCCAATCATATGATTGTATTGTGGTCACGTGGAGTACATTTATATCCCGATAGATGTACCGTTGTCTGGTTGCGTTCGGGTATCATGCTCATAAAACTGGTTCACAGACTTCCATAAAAACAACAAACAATGTCAACTGATTGTTTTATTTATGTGGATAATACACAATTAAATTCTTATTACATTGACAAATGACCTGCTGTGTTACCTTTCCGAAAGGAAAAAGTCGCTTCCGTCGATGGGGGTCTTCTCTGTTGAGGAGCTTGATATTCCTAAAAGAAGAATAAAATCATGTAACTAAAGCAAGTAATGTGAGGTCAATTGGGAATTTTCAAGTGTATTTCATTTATATCACGAGTAAGTGAAACAACGACAAGCATCAAACAATGTTACCAATGTTTTATATAGTTTCAACCACGATATTAAAAATAATATTCAGACGTTATATAGAACGACATAAAAAATGAGAAGAAAGTTATATAAAAGTACCTTCTTGGGGTGTTAGAGGATGGAGGCTGCATTGTCGTCTCAGTGAAACCACTGTATCAGCACACGTCCAGTACGACGTTACATTATTTCCCATAGAAAGTTCGAGTATAATTTCTTTGCTGCAGTAACCTGAAATAATAGACGGGATGCACAATAGCATATGCAACAATATATATTACAACTCGCATATTGATAAATACAGCTCAACAAACAAACAAAAATATTTGAAATACAAAAAAACAATAACTTTTATTAAATAAACCAATTTAATGAAATTACTTTGAATTTTAAAAATATACACTTTAAAAAGTAAGGAGTAAAAAAGTAAAGTTACCTTTCCTGAATGAATAGTGTACCTGTCCTTGGACTGTCAATGATGAAGCCATTGTGTGAACTGATTCATTCTAAAAACCACTCAGTCTTATAGGCAATGAAATGTATTACTGCTCAATGTTGCTAAATAAAAACGTGCTTAAATCATGCATGTTCGTGATTCAAGCACGACGCCTAT
The DNA here is from genome assembly GCA_936450465.1 of Gibbula magus. NCBI lineage: Eukaryota > Metazoa > Mollusca > Gastropoda > Trochida > Trochidae > Gibbula > Gibbula magus. Next base: position 45,671,944 of record OW388304.1, on the reverse strand, counting down.
GCTGTAGCACGACTCGTACGCTTTATATAAAATGTACGCCTCATGCGCCTCGGACAATTTATGAAATCAAGTGCTCACAGTGCTGATGATGACGTCAATGTCCCTAACATTTGCATATGGAAATGAGAAATGTCAATGTTTTTCATGTTGTGTTCGAGAGAATGTTTCCCAAATTTGTTGACAATTCATTTGAAATATATTCATTTTAAGACATTTTCCTCAAGCATTTGACTGTGCTCTAAGATAGATAGAGAACTCGCAGCAGTACATTATCGGGATATCAATGTACGGATTTGAGAGGGTTAGGCTCGGCTGACGCCTCGCCAAACCCTCTCAAACCCGTATATTTATATCCCGATAATGTACTGCTACTCGTCCTCTATCTATTACATAAACTTCTTCTTCTATTTATTTACTGGAACTGTTAAACTGGAATGATTCTATTAGTCAAATACAAATCGATACATTTAGGGAGAGCATTTACTCATAGGTCAAACAGAAATGGTCAGAAGAGTACAGAAAATAATAAAATAATAATAAAATACCATTGGATAACAAAGGATAGATCTAGCAAATTCTATCAAATGTCACATCAAATGGGACAGAAAGAATGCGAGAGAGAGAGCATATGTATAGAATGGAAGTTGTTGTTTCGTAGAAAAGAAGCATTGATATATGTAAGTATAAGGCATTGCTTGTTCTCATATCCTGCTTTGACAGGTCAATTGGATTCTTAATTACGTTAAAAGCTTTAACATGCATTTAAACACAGTTAACTCTAAATCACTGATGCCTACGCGAGTTCCCCCAAAGACGGAGAACGCACTGGGTGAACGTTTACAAAAATCCGAATTATCACATGACGGCTAATTAGATCCAATTATGTTCATTATATAGTGGCTACTGACTCATCTGACTCATCTGACTCATGACTGTGACCCAGTGGTTACAGATGTTAAAAAAAGGATGATGTCACACAGATTACAGAAATGCCCCCTTGTGTGACAGAACAGTTAAAATATTATTGACAATTAAAAAAAAAATATCTGTTGTTCCGATCTTGAATATCGCACTTTTGCTGTTTTAGCTGATGTTCTCTGGTCTTATATTATGTCGTGGACAGATTTTGCAACCATACGAATCATATTCTTTCGTAGTGCAAACCGGGCCATCAATGAGTGCCAGAAACAAATAAGCCTATTTCGAGGGAACCTCAGTTCCATAGTATATTTTTATCGAACATAACCTGTAAGTGATGCAAAACAATATGTTTTACGTAAAGTATTGCTTTTGTGTGTCAGAAACGTTATGTTGATTACTTATGTAAATCTACAAGCGGTACATCAGCCGAAACTACAAACGGTACGGCGAAGCAGTAATTTATGATACAAACGGTACACAAGCTACGAAAGGAAAAAAACAACATAGCGCTTTAGAAAACAACCTGAAACCATTTCTCTCGCATGGATTCTTTTCTGCAGAAGTCAAGTTATGCATACCAGTGAATTTTATTTAAAAATTGTATTTATTTTTGTCAAATTTGCATGTAAAACATCTCAATCGCATCAAAATTGTCGATAGGGTCGATGAGCAAATCACTTTTTGGATTGTTTCTATATGCCGCACTACACTAAAACAACTTCCCGCATTCACAAAATGTATCATTTTTCTAATGTCTTCATTACTGTGTACACAACTTAAGCAATAATAAGCAATAGAAAAATCGGCGGTTACATACTGTGTGTTTGGTTTTCTACTCCTCTCTACAAACATATCATCGATGTACACCTCTCTACTTCCGGTGTACGATGATACACAGTGATAATGCTTGTGCATTTGGATAGTTTGTATTGAACGAGAAGATGTCATGGGAGCGGGGGGAGTAACTTGTTCTTCCAACTCGTTCCTTAGCTTCCATGACAGCTTCGAGTTCAATACACGCGATCCAAATGCACAAGTATGATGTTCTACATTTTTTATATAGTCTCGTTTTAAAACAAAAAATTAAAATCAATTAAGATTGCCAAAATTGCACACATTCGATATTATTTGACCGATCAATTGAATTGTGATGGAAATTATTGTTATGTATATTTATTTGATTGTTTTTACCCTGAAACTTGAAAGACAATCATTTCTAATACAACTTATATATGCATATTTCCAGCTAGAAGAATGTGGTTCAACAACTTGAAAATTGCAGTCTCCTGAGTACCAAATAAAGTGGTTTTGAGGCTAAACTGAATCTTAAATCACAAATGTTGTCTTTAGAAATTGTCCAGGGCCGGTATTCATGAAACTCCTAAGACTTTCCTTAGTTTTATATTTCAGATTTCTTAAAAGAAACCAAAGGACATTCAAAATAAACATATACATAGCACACAAAAAAGTAAACGTTTTCTGATAAGACAATGTATCAGAATAAGCAACTGTGATATGACCGAAGTAGTATCTACCAGTTTAACAAAGCAAATTTCATTTAGATAACGTGTCACTACTTAGGGATATTTACATTCATAAAATACTGCTATTTTTGTGTCCAGAAACAAGTATTATTACCCTGAAAAAGTCCTACATTGTAAAAAAAATCGAAAGTTGCTTACGGGCGAAATACGGTCTGTATGACACCTAGCAAGCATAGAGTTAAGTGTTTGATTAAGCATTGAAACTAAAAACTATCTATTCCATAATCGCAATATTGCCACAGCATAAAATTTTCGGTATGTATGTAAGAGGCGCAACACTTATTTTACTATGTATAGATTCATCTTCAATAATACATCTATTGCAGATAGTAGTGTCAATTTCATTTTAACCAACTGTGTTTGGTATATGTAATACGATGCACACAAAATATATTGAAAATCGTGTAACTTAGATCTCTACAGTTTAGGAAGACTCAATCTCTTTCAACTTTAAATCAGCGCGGAACATGTGATGCCATTATCTGCAAACTTAAGGAAGATGGACATTTAACATTTTTAAGTTTATCATTAAATTTGCGATGAAGAATTTGGAAACTATTTAGCGTTGAAAAAAGAAATTGAAGAAAGGACAATTACACTAGTGTCGATCTATGGTCCTAATCGAGATACTCCTGAATTTATCAATAACATATTTAACATCATTAAGGATTTCGAATCAACATATTTTATTTTGTGTGGAGACTGGAATATTATTCAGGACATTAAACTTGATCTCTATAATTACAAGCATGTAAATAATACTAAGGCAAGAAATGTTTTGTTAGAGTATATTGAGGAATTTAACCTTATTGACCCATGGAGAGATAAAAATCCATTGCAAAAGCGATATACATGGCGCCAACATAACCCGATAAAACAAGCCAGATTAGACTATTTTCTATTGTCAAGAAGTCTAGAAAATTCAATAATAGAAACAGGCATAGATCCAGGCTATAGATCAGATCACTCGCTACACTGGATTACTTTAAAATTTAATGATGTAGAAAAAGGTTGTGGATTTTGGAAATTAAATAATTCCTTATTACGAGATAAAACATATGTCGATAAAGTAAAAACAATAATTAAAGACTCTACGAAACAGTATAGTGATAACTCACAAGATACAGAAACCCATTTCACGATCAATGATCAACTGTTGTTTGAAACTATTCTACTTATGATAAGGGGTTACACAATCAAGTATTCCTCTGAAATGAAAAAGAGGAGAAACAAGAGGGGAAAAGAACTTGTTGATGATATAAGCAATTTGGAAACAAAATTAGATGCTTCAGAAAATGATGAAAACAAAAACAAACTAATACCACAATTACAACAGGTCAAAACAGAATTAGAAGAAATCCATAAATACAAAACAGAAGGTATTATAATGAGATCTAAAGTGGATTGGTACGAACATGGAGAAAAACCGAGTAAATATTTTCTCTCTCTCGAAAAGCAAAACTTCTTAAATAAGGCAATTACAAAACTGGAAAATGAAAATAATGAAATAGTAACAGGTAAGGTACATTTGATTAAAGAAACAAAATCATTCTACAAAAAGCTTTATACAAAAAAGGATACCAAAACAGTTAACTTACACGAGCTGTTTTAAGACGCAACAATCCCCAAACTTAGTGATAAGCAAAAACTAAGCCTAGAAGGAGAATTAACTTATGATGAAATCCTAAATTCACTTAAAAAGATGAAAAATGGAAAAAGTCTAGGACCATCTGGATTCACAACGGAATTTTATAAATTTTTCTGGAATGATATACATCCTTTTCTAATAAGATCTTTAAATTTAGCTTATGCAAAAGGGGAATTATCAACTAGTCAAAAACAAGGTCTTATTACTTGTATACCAAAAAAGATAAACCAAAGCAATGCCTTTCAAATTGGAGACCAATATCACTACTAAACGTTTCGTATAAGATCGGTTCGGCAACCGTAGCAAATAGAATTAAAAAAGTGCTGCCAACAATTATTAACGAAGATCAAAAGGGATTCCTAGCAAATAGATATATCGGAGAATGCACAAGAATGATCTATGACATAATGGATTATACAGAAACAATGGAAATTCCAGGCATGTTACTACTTATAGATTTCGAGAAAGCGTTCGACTCTGTTGATTGGAACTTTATTGAAGAGGTTTTTGCTTTTTTCAATTTTGGGGAATCGTTGAGAAAATGGATCAAAACACTATATTGCAATATAAGCTCATCAGTCCTGGTAAATGGATTCGGTTCGGATTTTTTTAATATAACAAGAGGTTGTAGACAAGGTGACCCCCTTTCACCGTATATTTTCATTATATGTGCTGAGATCTTATCGGCAATGATCAGAAACAACCCCAAGATAAAGGGAATAACAATTGGAGATACAGAATATCTAGTTTCTCAGTTTGCAGATGACACGTCTCTGGTGTTAGATGGTACTGAACGGTGTCTACAAAGCACGTTGCAAATACTTGACGATTATGCTTCCTTTTCCGGCCTGAAATTAAATGTAAGCAAAACAAGAATCATTTGGATAGGATCTCTTAGAGGATCAAATATTATTTTATGTAAGAAGTGGAAGTTAAACTGGTCCCAAACTGAATTTACTGTTCTCGGTATTGTATTTACTCTAAACTTAGCAGAAATGGTTGAAAAAAACTATAAAGACAAACTTAAAAAAATAAAAAGGCAAATGCAAATATGGACTGCACGAACCCTTACACCCCTCGGTAGGATAACAGTTTTAAAATCTTTAATCCTGCCTACAATAAATCATTTATTTTCCACCCTACCTAACCCAACCAAAGACATTATTGATGACCTTGAAAAACAATGCTTCTCTTTTGTATGGTACAATAAACCAGATAAGGTCAAACGAAACATCATAAAACAAAACTATGAGGAAGGCGGTTTAAGAATGCCAGACATAAAACAGACTATTAATGCCCAAAAAATTGCTTGGCTTAAAAGAATGAATTTGAATGGCTCAAAATTGATTCCCCTCTTTTCTTTCAATGTGTCACAAAATTTACAAGATTTTATTTTGAAAGGGGAGACATTTATAAAGCAGAGAGTCATTAACCCCAAAACAAATTGTTTTTGGAAAGACGTTCTTTTAGCATGGGGCTCCTATTCGTCCTCAAAAAATACAAAGGTTGTGCAGGGCAGTGATGTTTTATCACAATGTCTATGGTATAATGATCACATTCTCTTGGATAAAAAGCCTTTTGTATATCCACATTACGTCAAAATAGGCATAACATTTGTAAATGACTTGATAGATACTGATGGCGAGATATATACATATAAGAAATTCCACGAGAAATATGAAGGCAATTTGAAAACCAACTTCCTAGAATATGCAAGTTTAGTTAGAGCAGTAACACACTATTGTAAATCATACAACATTATGTTTGACAGAAAACTAGAATTACCCTTTATTCCTTATTATTTCCAAGACATTCTTAATAACAAAAAAGGTTGTAGGACATACTATGACATACTAAGTCCAAGTTTAGACCCTGCTGTATACCGTTATAAAGTAAAATGGGAAAATGATCTAGATACAAATATACATGAAAACGAATGGAAATCCTACCAAAAGATTATATTTCGAGCTCATATAAATTCAGACTTTAGATGGTTCCAATATTCTTTAATGCATAGGATCTTGCCAACAAAACTACTTTTATTTAAGATGGGGTATATTGAAAACCAGACTTGTTCGTTTTGTAACAATGCATCTGAAAGTCTTATTCATTTCTTTTGTGACTGTCCAAAATCAAAAGTCATATGGAATAAATTCCTTACTTGGATAAAAACAAGAACAGATATCACTTTGAACATAGATAAGAAAAAAATCCTATTTGGGTTTCCCGAAAAAAGGAATGATGTCCTGAATCTTTTAATAACAGTTGTAAAATTTACACTTTTTAAAATAAGATCATACACATGTGTGCCTGACTTCAATCAGATAAAGACTGAAATAAGTAAAGTATACAATATTGAGAAAACACATGCCATGTCTTCTTGCAACTACACTAAATTTATTGGATTTTGGTCAGATTGCCATCATTTGTTTGATTAAAAATCCACAAATGTGCCTTTGTTGATATATGTATTTATCACCTATTCTGCATATAATATGCCTGCTAGGACGGTAAATATGTTTACCCATGTCTATATATTTGCTGAATTTTGTGTGTGATGTTGATGTACCAACAAAAATTTGAATAAAAAAAAACAAAACAAAAAACAAACTGTGTTTGGTATATGTAATACGATGCACACAAAATATATTGAAAATCGTGTAACTTAGATCTCTACAGTTTAGGAAGACTCAATCTCTTTCCACTTTAAATCAGCGCGGAACATGTGATGCCATTATCTGCAAACTTAAGGAAGATGGACATTTAACATTTTTAAGTTTATCATAAATCTTCCGAGAACCCTTTGCAGGTTTGATCCAGATTTCTATCAAATCTTCCATTGTTCAGGGAGGTTGCTGAGAACAATAGTCAATTTTTGATCAACAAGACAGTCCATTCTCATCACACAAATATGTTACGCAACGTACACAACCAGTTTTCTATAACACGTGTTGAGCCTGCATTTTGGTGATTAAACCATATCGGTTCAGCCAAAACAGCATCTATAGCTCTTGCATCAGTTAAGTGTAACTGTAAAATTGCACCTGGACGACCAATTCAAAAAGAAGGTTAAGTGGGAAATAACTTTCTTTTCGTGTGTTTAAGAATACTAAGCTTCAGCGAAAAACTAAATACATGTATATCTACCATCCTCAATCCACCCTTCTCCTAGCTCCTCGGTAACTTCGTCCGTTCAACTGTGTCTGGTTCGGAAGTCCAAATAAATTGAACTCATCTATAAAGTCATTAGGTGGTTGGGACAAAGAAGTGTATATAGTGCTAGAATTTTTAATCAGTTATTTTCCAAATTAATTTCAAGTTAATTTCAAGTTACGTTTTCGCCAATTTGCCAGCATTCTCTTCATAGTCTTTTTGTCTGGTACTGATCACCCAAAAGTCTTTCTTAACTTGCGTTTAATTGAATGCCTAGCACTTAAAAATCACGCTAAAGCCAGTCCACATTTACATAATCAAAAACTTTAATATTGGTTCCAATCATTGACCCTGCCTTAGTTGTCCCCCGCCGCATATATGTATTCAGCGGCGTCAGTACGTCCCATTTATTGCTAACGCGATATCTCATGAAGCATTGTATCCAAAGTCTTCAAATTTGGTGTCGGCCTACATTGTGGGAAGACGCAGACACCAGACCATGACCTTATTTTCAAGGTCACCAGAACACTTTGACCACTTTTCGAACTCTTGTTAACGCAATATCTCAACCCAAGCACCCAAAGTCTACAAATTCAAATATCATAATGACGCTTTTTACCAGTAATGCAATATTTGAAGTAGCTTCTTTTGACCAAATGATGTATTTTAATAAACTCAATGTTACGGGCGGGGGACATTGCCATGTTAGTGGCAAACACTTGTTTTATCTGAATTCATTTTCAATCCTGCAAAATGATAAAAGAAACGAAAAACCAAAAGATAAATTGAAAAAGTAATACTTAGCGGCTAAAATTGTAACAAGTGTAGAAGCGAGCACAGCTCACATACCCCCGCTTCCAAATATATAGTTTGACATACTTGAAAATAGGAAAGACACATCTATAAGAATGACTAACATGTGTGTAATGAACATGATTCCATGAAATATTTCAGAAATATGTTTAACCCTCAAAAGGCACATCTAGGCACCATGGTTGACATGCGTTTGAAGTTTGGTGTAGCTAGAGTGTATAGTTTGAGAGATATGCTCTGCACAAAGTTTTGTGACGGACGGACAGACTGAGAGAATCACCCCTACTACACTGAGTTGGGTAACTGCAAAAATGGCGGCTGGTCAAAACATGGCTGATCGCAGATTTCATACTAGGGTACTTTCCTACATAGTATTCATGCGCATGCCTTGGGCATTTACCAATGAATCTGTAGATTTCATGTTAACCTTTAGGGATTATGTAAATACTTAATAATCTGTTTGAAAATATGAAGCGGGAGAAGGGTAGCTGATTTCGTGGGGGAAGGGTAATCTGTTGAGAGAAGGGAACACGGAGAAGGGTAACTTTTAAAGTTTACTTTGTTAAAAGGCGACAAACAACTATTGTAATATGTCATTTGCAGTGAGAATCAGCATAGAACTACGAAACCATACACACATTTATAACATAAATAAAACATTTAATATTGAGATACTTTCTGATTTGCGGACGTTATTTGATAATTATTCCATGAACATATTGCTGATGGAATGCATGATTGTCTTGACTGTTTAAGTCACAATATAATGGGAGTTACTTCAATTGTACTTAAATTTGGACCAACCCTTTTGGTTCAGTAAGATATTTGGGAGCCATTTGATTTTTTATTTTGTATATTAAGTTGGATTTTTATTTTTCACTGACGTTTTCGTAATGGTTTCAAACCATTTTCGAGGTAAAGACTAGTACACCATAATTACAAATATTCGTATGTTCGGCACATCCACGGCAGGCAGTAGAACACAAATAGCACCAAATTCATTCAATCTATAGTCGCTTTCTCCATAAAGAAATATATTCCTCATAGGATAAGTCTAATTGTAAACTTACAAACATTGACATATGAATTACAAAGGTTTAAATAATAAAATGCTTAAATGTTGTGGAAAATCAATTCAAAATTAGTTGGTATCAAGTGTTATCAAATAAAAATGATATGTGAATTGTATATAAACTCACGTGTAAGAGATTTTGTATTTCAATCCGACTGAAACAGCGTTATGTCATGTTTTCAGAACTCAACTATTATACAAAATATGAATTTTCAAGACATTATCTGTTCATATTTCGGAGACACACATTTTAAGAAATCGTCGTTTTGGAGTCTCCTTAACCAGACTAGATAAGTATTGGCTTGTTTTATGGTGTCCTAAAGTTAACAAATAAAAGACAGAGAAGGTTATTTATATCGACAACATATGTTATTCAACTGGCCAAAAACCATTTTGAATAAATGATATCAACACCCTAAGTGTACTTGAACAGACATGAAATGAAATTATTATAATCTGATGTATGAAATTGCGGGTATCTCTTTACTAATCATGTCCCAAGAAAAGGCATTCGACTTTCGCCGGCAACAGTATGTCATGCTTTACACTGTTGAAAATGTAGCGACGTTTCTTATGTGGTTGAGTGTACTGTCTCTCTACATCATGTATGTGTGCTTTTCGGGAGTTTCAGCTTCGTTGCAGTTCTATTTGTGTTTGTTCCCATGGTAACAATTTGAACTGTGAAGGTAATAAGTTTATAAATCTAAAAAAATGCATTTGTTTGATGAGGTTTTTATATAAGGTGAATTGGGGGAAGAGGGGGACATCTGTTTTTTCCTTGTATAGACACCTTCTAGTTAAATAACCGATCTATATGAACGTTTAGTTCTAAATGACGCATTTTCAATATCTGATCATCGGTATAAAACGATAAAGTATTGTCACAAATTTAAATCCAAGAAGTTTATTTAGGTTCACGACATCTTATATTAATTAAATTTCTAATATCTAATACCAAACAGTATTGGCCAAAAAGCGATTTAGCACCCCAAGTGTTTTTGAATAGACATGAAAATAAAGGTATCATACCCTGATGTATGAAATTGTGAGTACATCACTACAAAGCATGTGTCTATCATCTATCCAACAGCAATTTAAAATTTTATACTCTTTAAAAATGTGGGCGCGTTTCTTTTGCTCGTGAGTATATGTACAGTTAAATTACATATAAAAATAGTGTTTAAATTTCTAAGGGAAAACATACTTATTTAGGACCATCCATCTTGACATGCAAATGGAGCACTACAACTATCAGCATAACGTATGATGTTAATATACGCAGTAGTAAAGAAACTTCTAATTTTCATTAAATATATGTCGTGAGCAAACAGTCAACAAATGCATTTTATATCGTCTCGTGTTGGTTTATATCACGCAACATACAAAGAACAAACTTCTTGATATTGAGCTTGAGATGCCACATTGCGTATTGATGAATTCTGTCACGTACTTTGTGTAATTCGGTGCCTCATAACGGTTTTACTACTTTGATTTTTGATTCTTCATTTGTCTCTTGAACTGTAACAAACATCTAAGTTACCCTTCTCAAATATTTGAGTTACCCTTCTCCCGCTTCAATTTTTCAAACGCAGATTATGATGTATTAACACACTCCCTAAAGGTTAACATGGCATCTACGGATTCCTTGGTGAATGCCAAAGGTCAACTTCCAAACGCAAGGCATAACTCTTGCCAGTCTGCATTGCTGGCTGATTCAAGCCTTGCGGTATTTCCCTCGCTTTTTTGTGTCTAAATAGTGAATCGCTGCACCAGAAATGCATAGTGGCCCTGGATGTCTAAGCACAGATTTATGAAGGAAATACTGCAAGGCCTAAATCAGCCAGCAATGGAGACTGGCAAGAGTTATGCCTTGCACTGGGAAGTTGGCCAAAGGTATGCGCATTAATAATATTTAGGAAAGTACCTTAGTATAGATGTTAAATGGATTAAAAGAAAATCTGCGATCAGCCATGTTTTGAACATCTGCCATTTTTGGAGTGGGTAACTGCAGTTATGCCCCACTTCCGGTCTCGTTGCTATGGTTTCTTTTGCTACAAGTGTAGGTGTATTACACCTACACTTTTTCTGATATACCTATACTTTTTCTGATATACCTACACTTTTTCTGATATACCTACACTTTTCTAATATACCTACACTTTTTAACAACTGAGAAACAATGTTGTCAATTTTCTAAATTTCCAAATTCTAAGTGATGATACTTTATAAAATGTCAGATTATAAATGAACATATAAGGAACCTGGGATCGAACCCGTGTCCTGTTGCTTTCTGGCCGAACGACCTAACCATTAAACAAAGAAGCCAGTTGAAACTCTGAAAAATATTTCATGACCAAATGAATAAGGTTCTTATAATGCGTGAAATATCACATCACAAACTCGTTTTATATAAGAATGTAATTTATGTTTGGCTGCAAAATGTCTTAACATACTGAAAATTGTTTCTGTTTTCTCAAAATTTTGGCCACGTTGACATTAGCCATGCTGTTTATAGCGTTAGCTGTACATTTCAGCAAGATGCACGTGCATCTGCGTTGACAATGCCGTCATTGGGCCATACCAATTAGATTTCGAGCCCCAAACATGGGTAACCATACAACGCAGCACGGGCTGCGTTGTTACAGACGAGGCCGTATTTGGGTTGTGCGTTTCATGCACAAGCTTGTTTACAGCTGTATTTGTTTAGAAATATTATGAAATAGTATCCGCTTACCTCGTGTATCAAATGATACCCTACACTTTTCCTCGTTGGAGCCTTACTCGGCTCCGCTTCGTAAGGGCCCCATGGGGAAAAGTGTAGGGTATCATTCGATACACTCGGAAAAGTATGGGTATACCTCTCACTTACCCAACTCAGTGTAGTAGGGGTGAGAATGAATGACCCCAGCTTTCGTTTTAAGGCGGTGATATAATTATTCGTACTAGGTCTTCAAGACTACGTTTGGAAGACCTATTGTTATTATTCGGGTTTCTTTCTTGTACGGAAAATGCTGAAGTAACGGTTGGTCCGATTTGCTAGATATTTTCAGGGATGATAGCCTGTGACCTTCTCTCAAAAATAACAAGGGCGATTATGGATTTTCGACTTCGTTCGAGTTATCTCCCCTTGAAGTCAAAACCTCAAACTTCAATGGAAGATAATTTCACAAAACTTTCAAATATGGGCAAAACCATTCCCCATCGATGAGAACTAGAACGGTTTTCGGCCGTTTGCTTTTTCGAAAAAACTGAATTGTTTTTAAATTTTCGCCGTTTTGAGAGTGCGCATCTTTGAAAATGTACTTCTATCTCAATTTTATGAGTACTGCTATATATGATAGCTTATTATGAAGATGAATGAATTGTTAAGGGGACTCTTGTGGCCGAATTTTGAATTTCGTCCTAGAATTTCCGTTATCTGCCCTTCAACATGGTCCTTTTTTATAAGTTCGAAGTTCGGCTTCATGTTCAAAGGGACGTTACGGTGTTAAAAATAAAGATATGTTAAAGTTACTTATTGCAATCTAATGAAGATACATAACTTAATATTTCTTTTTAAAATCTTTATTATGTAAAAGTTGATAGTTACGTCACAAACTGAACGTTTGACAACAAATATGAAATGTCGTGACTTCGATCATTTATCAGATATCATTTTGTTAAGGACAATAACTTTCAAGCATGTATCCGTCAGTTTATGTATGACAAGTCATAGAAGATGTCATTTTTCAAATATCCCCATTTTCAGCAATGTTCAAAGGTCATAGCTGCTTCTTATGCTATTGAACTTTTATCGACACCGTCGGATGCACAATTTCAGGAACAACTTTTCCGTTGTCTGATTTCATCAAAAAGTTGATAGTTAAGCCTCGAACAACCCGAGCGTTGTTTAGGGGTCCCAAAATAAACATTTTTGAGTATTTTCCTGAATATTCAGAACAGCGTTACGCATTAATTATGTATGCAATTTAAATAATGATATCATCTACTTATGTGGAAATCAGAGTACAACATGTTACCCCTTATTGTGAAAATGTTGACCGTTTTGTCTTAATAATCCGAAATGAAATGTTAGGTCCAAATATATTTGCCAGAGAGAATAAAATGATTCAGCCGCCATTTGTTATCTGTAGTCCTTGGAAACAATCTCCTTAACATTGTGAAATAAAAAAATAAATGAGAAACGTTGTCAGTGAGGAGGGTGTGAGTGAGGCCTTAGAAGGCAATATGTAGTTAGTTTGAAGTCAAAAGGGTAGGAGAAACGTTGATGGTGACAGGTGCTCTTTGCAGCAAAAGTTGTTTGTGAAATGTTCCTGTTGCAATTTTGCAACAAAATTAAATATAACAATATCTGAACTGTCCAGTCGAGAGGGAATGCATGTTTAAAAGTTGAAATATTGCGACAGTTGAAGTAGAAATTGTGTTAAAGAAGCTTTCACACCCACCCGAGTAAAATCTGCTGCATGGGCAGGACTAACTTGATCTTTTTTACATTTATATATAAAAAAAGCTCACATCCACAACTCAATTCAGCGAAGCAAGCTTTTTTTGCTGGCCACGCTGTCGTGGTTGATTGGGAATATGCCTTTTGCATGTACATGTGCGTATATATTTCACAATTTCACAATTTCAAGAACAGCGTTTCTGTTGAACCATTTCATCTAAAAGTTGATTTTAAGCTCCTGACATCGCAGTCTTTGTTTATTTAAGCATTTTTTAATATTTTCTTGAATATTCAGAACAACATAACGCATTATTTATGTATGCAATCTTAATGATTACATCTACGTAAGTGGAAATTAAAACATATCATTTTCTATGTTAAAACTTAGTATGAAAATTTTAACCATGTTAGCTTAATCGTGAGAAAGATCATGTAGGGGTCCATTAATAAGCGATTGTTCCGTTTTCAGAGGGTCATTGTCTTTGGAGAATTTTTGTGAAAAGAATACTGAAGATAGACATGTTTGCAGAGAAAATGGTGAATAACCGAGAGTCCAACATTGAGGTAAAGCAGAAGTCTTGAAAACCTAAGTATTGCCTGTGGCAATCCTAGTTTTATGTGTTTTTACTATTCAAGAAAGCAGCTCGTAAACAATCTCAAAATGGCAAAAACAAAGTGTCATTTAATCGTTTATTCTCAAAGTGGATTTCAACAACTTTAACAATGTCGAGGATGAAGACAAAACATAACAAACACTGTGTCGACTGTAAAAAGATATTTGGCCAGTGTTTCCTTCGGGTGATTTACTTCAGAAGCTCAATTCATCAGGCCTGTTAAAAAAAAATTGTAAATATTATGTCAAGGGGATATAGCTGCATATTAAGTCGTTCAGGTAAACTTGATACATCGTACACACATGGCAACATAAAACGTCTTTCTCCAATGAAGTACACTTTATGATCCGCTCTTTCTCTATGAGAAAAAACGCTTATTAATCTAAAGTTGACTCCTTTTATTTGTACACTGTCCCTATGTAAATAATTCTGATAAAAATACCCGCCTCTTAAAACTTATCTAAATAAGACAAACTCGTTCACATGCCCCTACAGGAGCATTTCAATGTCGGTGAATGAATCATTTTAGCGATGTAGCCATAACTATAGCAACCATAATTAATCTTAACACAAACTACGACAGACAAAAAAGGAAATTGTATTAATTTATACATAGTGTGGAGGAGAGGTGTTAACGAATATGAGGTTTTACCAGAAGAAAATTACAGAAATGTTTGACTTGAAGTATTGTAAATACTTCGATTTTCTAACAGAAGAGAATCGAAACCAACGGAAAGTAATTTCTTTTTTAAATATACATCTTTCTGAAGCCGACATGTAGTAACGCTAAATATACACTACCCTGGTTTTGGGATACATTGAAACTTTCTTATATGAGAAAGTAGGACAGTCATTCGGACTGAATATGCAGGTGCATATAGAACTGTCTTTGAAACGACTTTGTAGATGACTGCTTTATGCCATTTACGGAAACAAATGGGGAAATATGTAAGCTGCATGATATTCTGAACTCCCTAAATCTATCATTGAAATTCACTATGGAAAGCAGTGTCTCTGATTTAAGTTTTCTGGAAGTGACGGTAATTGTTAAACAGAACGGCCGTGTAGAAACTGATCTGTACTACAAACCTACAGATACACATCAGTATCTGGATTTTCAATCTTGCCATCCAAGTCATAAAAAGCGAAACATCCCATACTGCCTTGCGAGAAGAATATATGCTATTGTGACATAGAACACTCAAAAGAAGGAACGTTAAAATGAACTCAATGATTTTTTTTTATTAACACTGAATTACCCTGAAAATCTAGTTTTAGATGGTGTGATGAAAGCTGCTTCGTTAGATCAATCTCACCTAAGAGATTCTAAATCTAACAAGTATATTCAATCCTCACGCTGTCTTAAAGGCCTCCCCACACCAACACATCGCGCCCGCAGCAAAAAAACGCGCATGTTGATTTGTGATCGTTAAACCCACACCAACGCAGCGCGCCGACAGCGCGCAAGCAGCAACATTTCTGAATCGCAAAAGAAGTTATTTTTGTTGCGTGGCGCTTCGACGCCTCGGGGAATCCCCTACTTCTGACGTCATTTTCGTTAATCATCAGAAACTCGTGGACAAAATTCTTTGCTAAAATTCCCAAAACACATATCAAAGAAGAGTTACTAATCGTTGCAGTACAAAAACAATGGTTATTTGACATGATTCACCCAACTGCAAACATGTTGAGGTGGCGAATAATTCATCGACAGAAATAGCGAAAACATTTGAAGCAAGTGGTAAGTGCATTTATTGATCAAACTATACACTTATTAGTGTTAATGTGACCGTCGTTCTCTGGTCACTCAGCCTTTGTCACATCAAAACGCAAGAACGATAAAGGCCACACTCCATACAGGCAGCGCGCAAGCAGCGCTGCGCTTCGCGTCATGACAGAATAAATAGCTTTAGTTATTTTACGTCTAGACAGACAGATTGTTTTATTTTTGTCTCACTTGTGTATATACAACCAATCGCTCAGCGATTTATGAGAGACACTGTGTCAATTTATAAAACATAAAATTGTTGAATATAGAGTAAAAGCATGTACATCAATAAAAGTAAACTAAAATATTGCATAAATTATCCATATAAAAGAATACGACGTAAACGAAGAATACTATTGCAGGCCTTGGCACTATCAAAAGGTTAAAACGGGATTGTGAGTGAGTGAGTGAGTGAGTTATTGTTTAACGCCGCTTCGGCAGTATTGCAGCCATTAGCGGCGAAAAACGGGATTGTTGAGTATGTCATAAAACTGTTCGTTTGGCGGTAATAGATTAAAACCTTCTAGCTTATTAAAACAAGAAACAAATAATTCATCTCTAACAGATTGATATAAAGGGCAAAACAATAAAACGTGCATTTCATCTTCTACAATATCACTACAATTAAAACAATATCTTTGATTAAAATGCAGGTTTTCATACCGTCCGGTTTCGACTCTGAGTGGTGCTACTCGACACCTGAACTTAGCTAGGGCGGATCTGTGTGATCTCGGCAGGGTGGAAATGAGGTAGCTCTCAACTTGAAACGCCCTTTTATACTGTCTGTAATGACGGAGTTTTCCAAGGCCTGTGGACGAACGGTTATAGCTAGGGTCAGCATTCAGCTTGTGTCTCCATTGTCGTGTATATCTGTTGAAAGTTATGTTGGTTACAGTTTGGGTAAACAGACGACTCTCTAGCGTTTCACAGCTTGCTAAATGTCCCAATCCAATTTCATCCATGTACTCCTTAACTCGTCGAGTCCAGCACTCTCTGTTCTTTACCTTTGACCATACAAATACCTTCTTATTTACCCGTCTTTGGTTCATGTTGGTAAGTCGTGCAAATGTTCTAGTTACTGCCTTCCACTGTCTCACTACGGGGGGTATCCAACCTGAGTCGCCGTTCACACTTAAGTTCGGGGTGTATTTGCCAACACCCATGAAGAACCTGAGAGCTCTGTGATGAAGAGCGTTGACCATAGAGTGTTCTCTGGTCCCCCATATACCAGCACCATAATCTAGAATCGACCATACCATTGTGTCGTATAGCTTCGTATATACGCTGAAAGGCATTCCTCCGAGGTGCTTGAATTCAGCGATTAGGAGGCTAGGGCTCTGCTTGCCGATTTTACTGCACACTTCACCATTACGTTATAATTCAAATGTTCATCCAACATAATTCCCAGATATTGATATTGAGGACAAATATCCAATGTCGTATCTCCAACTTTAAACACTTTATCTGTTTGCTGCATCGCAGGTCCCCTGAAGTGGATGATCTTTGACTTGTCCCTGTTGATTGACATCTTGTTCTCATCACACCATGTATTCAATGCGGATAACATAAAATTTAAGTCAGTTTCGGATTCGGCGATTAACACAATGTCGTCTGCATACGCTAATATAGAAATAACTTCATCTTCAACACGAACACCTCTTCCTAGTGCAGTAATAGTATCTAAAAGTTCATCTATGTACATATTAAAAAGCAGGGGTGACAGAAGACAACCTTGTTTTAATCCCCGGGTGACGTCAAACCACTCAGATTTCATCTGGTTGACTCGTACACAACATTGCACATTCTTGTATAGAGACTTTATGGCCGAGCGCATCTTCCCATCCACACCACTGTTACTTAGTTTCTTCCACAGCTCTCCCCTGTCTATCCAGTCATACGCCTTTTGAAAGTCTATAAACGCTGTAAATGTAGGTTTCTTACACAGCTTCCTGTTTTCAATTATGGTGGTTAAAGTTGAAACATGATCAATAGTGGACCGACCTTTTCTGAACCCGTTTTGGACATCATTTAATATATCATGACTTTCTGCCCACGTTGAAAGTCTTGCATTTAAAACACCGCAGTACAGTTTGTAAATAACGGGGGCAAGAGTGAGTCCTCTGTAGCTCATCGGGTCTCGTGGGTCTGTACAAGAAGATTTGGGAATAGGGCATATTATACTTTTAGACCACATATCAGGTACACAAGAACTATTAAAACATACGTTGAAAAGACGATGAAGGGTTTTTATAATTGGTTCTCCTTTTAACAGCTGACTGGGGATCTCGTCGATTCCTGGCGCTTTCCCGTCTTTAGATCTCTTTACAGCTTGCTCTACCTCCTGTAAAGTAATGAATTCGTTGAAAGTTCCATCTCCACCGTCTTCATTTTCCTTGACGTCATCATCACCCATAGTTACGTCACCATTTAACAGATTCTCAAAGTCCTCTCTCCACCTATTTATGACAGCGGGCTTGTCTCTAATAACGCTTCCATCAGTTGCAACAACCTCCCATGGAATAACTTTCTGCCTTTCACTTCCCACTCCAACTTTCCCTATTGATTTCCAAAATTCAGTCGGATTTTCTTTACACATATTCTCTAATTCTTTGTGCATCTTACTTCTGTACTGTCTCTTGGCGCGTTGAACACAACGGTCGAAATCCTTCCTTGCATCAATAAAATGTGCTTTTAATCTTTTCTTTTCTGCACCACTAGCCTTGCACCAAACCCTTTCAGCTACACACATAATATTCCACTTTTGTGTTAAAAAGTCATTCCACCACGGATTCTTACACCGTCGTTTCTTATTGCTACGAATTGCAAGCAGCGCTGCGCTTCGCGTCATGACAGAATAAATAGCTTTAGTTATCTTACGTCTATGTCCTTCCATTCACGCAGCGCGTTCGCGTCAAAATTTCTGAATCGCAAAAAAAGCGATTTTGCTGCTTGACGTGCTGACGCACCGGGGAATCCCCTGCTTCCGATTGACAAGAATACACCTGTTTTTGGTAATTTTAAAAAGAATATTAGACGTTTACGATGCCAAAGACACACATTGAAATTAATGATGAATTATTTATCACTGAGATACAGAAACACCTACTCTATAATAGCAGACATAATAAAGTACTGAAAAGGATTGACAATTGCCCTGGCTTGAAACATGATATATCGTATTCAAAATGTTCAAATTATGTGCATCTGATATAACATTTTAACAGGACCACGACTGAATTAAATATTGCTATTAATTCGATCTAAAACCAGTAAATATTTATTTGTTTGTATTTGACATTACAATGTACACACAGATAATGTCCAAACCCTTATTTGACTGCAGCATTTGTATACTACACATACAAACTTATTCTCTGTATGTTTAGTCTAAATATTTGCGAAAAAAAGACAAAGGGGTCATTGAAATCTTTTCTCTGTTCGCACATTCTGGCTGCATATAAATAAAATATGATAGCACTGAAAAACATGAGTTGTATACTAAATTTATATTCAATAATAACCCTTTCATACACATTCGGCTTTCAGATATCCCAGTTCCATCACTGCTAACACATCAGTTTAAAATTGTGTGTAATTGACATTATTTAAATTTTCAATTACTAACTTAAACGACACCTATTACACGGTTGATGTGGCTATTACTGTAAGAAACGCCACGTAAATGTTACTATATACATTGCACTGTAACGACAGCTTCGAAAACATCATTGAAAGTTTTGCAACGAGACTTTTCTAAACCGTGTCTGACTGCTTCTATTTTCACTAATGAGTGACAAGAACTATTAGATTACAATACAGTATACTTAATAGGTCTCCACCTGCAAATGATTTGTTAGCAAAAATGAAATATAAAAACACTAAAATATATATATTTTTCAAATCTGAAACGAATCAATATTACATTTATTTCATGAATGTAAAATCACTGCGAATATCTGGAAAGAAATCGCTAAGCGCATTATGAAAAAACCGGAACGACAATAATATTCTCTAGCAAAAGATTTTAGGATATCTCGAAAAGAGAAACTATGTTCTTAACTTGTCAATCGTAAAGTAAAATATATTCAAAATAATAAAATGGATAAAATACCAAACTTGAATCATATTAAAGAATATATCAAAACAGCATACGATACTGACCGCAAATATGCTGAGTGCAAATATGATAATTTCAGAAAATAATGGTCAATGTGTCATGTTTTCTGAAATACTGCTCAATATACTTGCCAACTGTCATTTTCAAGAACCAAACAATTGTAACATGATTGTTAAAATGCCTGTTTTCAGACTCCGTATGTACATTTATAGTATATGTATTTAGCATGTGTATGTAGGCTATTGAACTGTTTAAATGAATTGTAATGATGGAGATCAAACAAATAAAAGTTTTAACAAGAGTCATCAGAAGATGACATATCCCACCGGTTCCACAAAATTTGTAAAACACATCTTTTACAGATACTTGTGTATCTACTACCGTACTTCAGTAAGTGGGTATTACAGAGTTTCAGGAATGTTAAGGGTTTTAGACTTCTGCTCCAGAAGCAGTCAAAATCAACAACAACCAACATCCCTCTCATGTTTCTATGGAAACAGAAACAAATTAATTTTTCAGAATAAATCTGATAATATCAAAAGGCACCACTTCAGTCAATGGCTAATACACATGCAAAGTTTCAGGAAGATATGATGAACGGTTTTGGAGCTGTGCTCAGGATACGAACCTGTCTCTGAACAAAGTCCAACTTCAACATGTTTCTATGGAAACGAATTTTTTTTTAAAAATTCAGAAATCTGAAAATATCAAAAGGCACCACTTCAGTTGGTGGGTAATACACATGCAAAGTTTCAGAAAGATATCATGAATGGTTTTCGAGTTCTGCTCCGGAAACGAAATGATTACGGACGGACGGACAGACGGACGGACGGGCGGACAGACGGACAGACGGACAGACGGACGGGGCGATGACTATATCCCACGGTATTACATACCGGTGGGATGAAAAAGAATTATTAGATTAAATATGAATTATATCATTAGCGAGAAAAAAGGTTGGTTAAATATATTTTTTAATGCTACCACAGGCTTGGATTTGTGTTATAATCTTGTTTTTGGTTTCCCAAAATAATATCCAACTTGTAAAAGCTGCCCCTCCCCCTCCATCCACCCCTCCCCAAGATCTCATTTGTCACATGTTCCTACTCGCTGCATTGACGCGCTGTGCAAGTCTGGGGTGAAAAAAACGCGTGCTACGCGCTGCGCTGCGTTGCTGGCGCGCTGTGTCGGTGTGGGGAGGCCTTTACATGTAAACATTATTGTGGACTCCTACGTACAGACTACTCAATACTAAAGTTTGTTTTCTGTTCATCAAAATCCTAACTGTAACAGCAAGAATGTTGCACATCTCATTTGTACTGGTTGTAATGAAAAATATATCGGACAAACGAACTTAAGTTGAAATTACGAATGAACTAACAGATCCCACATAACTCAATCCATGAACCGTACAATTCCATAAAGTAAACATTTAGCTGAATGTTGAAACGGGCATTGTTCTGCCTTCCCAGTGTTTGA
The DNA here is from genome assembly GCA_936450465.1 of Gibbula magus. Taxonomy (NCBI): domain Eukaryota; kingdom Metazoa; phylum Mollusca; class Gastropoda; order Trochida; family Trochidae; genus Gibbula; species Gibbula magus. The sequence continues at coordinate 45,650,371 of OW388304.1, read as the reverse complement.
ATTAAATTTGGATAATGACAAGCTTTTAGAAACAAAAGAAAGCAGATTATCAAAATGTTTTCACCAAAGTTAAAATCTCAAACTTGATGTGTCCATGTCTTTACCTTAGACTTTGACGTAATGATGTAATGTACACGACGACGTTGCCTTACAACGTAATATCCGTTATGTATGGCCTGAAGATGTGTAGCTGAAAGCGCTCGCCATTAACACGGATGATTTCTTCTAAAATCCATTACGTTTTTCCATACTTAATACCCGAGACTTAAACATGTATAATCATTTGATTATGTTAAACAAATATGCAAAGCACGAGATTAACTTTAACACCAACTGAGATGCGCAATGCTCAAGCTAAAGGTTCCACAAACATTGCATTGCATTTTTGTAAATCATTTCATTGATGATATTAAATTCGTTTAAAGGGCAATACTATTAAACCATCTAGTGAAAACATTCCTTTGAATACCGAGAGTAACACAACCTGCATTATGCTTAATTGATTTTATAATCTAAAGTTCAAAATACTATAATTGCCTAAGAGAAAAAAGTTTCAAGCAGTATATGCCTCTAAAGAGAATGGGTAAATAGTTCGAGTGAATGATGTTATTGTTTGCAATACCGGTTTTGCTATGAAGTCTTCCATGATACACTGCACGCCAGCATCCTCCCAGTGCACACAGTTGTGTATGGACCAGCCGCTGTAGGCACAGTCCAGGAGGGACGTCTCGCTCCCCGCACACTGCACTCCGTCCATGTGGATGGACCCCGACCCAGGTCCGAACACAGAACTCGCAGTAGCCTGCAACATGTGCACGGGAAAACTTCCATCCGTCCAAATACTAAGATTGCTTAACTACAGCCTGCCGTGACTCACACTTATAGTTTTATATTGAACAAAGAACAATCCATTACAGAATGTTTTGGTACAAAATAGTTTTCAAATTGTTCAATGAAAACGGAAAACATAATAACAAGAAGGCAAAAGACAACTTTCGAACAATCTGATTTTATAAGAATTTGAGTTTCAAAATAGTCAATAACAAACAATATATACAGCGAAAAAAGCAAAAGTAAAGACTGCTTAACTAAAAAAAGATTGGATCACTAAACACGTTTTGTTGGTCCCGGAAAAATCCTTTATTCCTGCAAACAAAAGTGAGCAGAGAACATATCCACACCGAATGGGATCGCGATATCATTTGCGTCCAATTAAACAATGAACGATAAACATAGTGACGCTTCTTAACCCTTACCTGTAAATGATACCATTGTGATAACCCTTACCTGTAATTAATCCATGGTCATGACGTCACTCTATTGTGTTATCAGTTGATTATTATTTAGGAATCTACTGGTCATTGACTGTCCCAGTCAGGAGGGGTGTTAGGTTAAGACATTTTCAGTAATGGCACATTTTTCGAGACTGATGTATTTTGTCTTGACGTATAGGATAGAATCTCAAAATATCTAGACAACTATAGACAAATTAATTTTTGTACTGCATGAACCTGGAATCGAACATGCAACCCTTCACTTGGTAGATCAGCGCTTCTAACCACTAGGCCACAAGACGCTGTTAGAAACCTGAGGATTGTTTGTCAGTAAGAATCCCGCGTTCTATTCAATGCACGGAAGGCATGAACAGGCAAATTTGTAGCTGTCAATCACATCGCTTCGCGTGGAAGTTTTGCGCTGCACGTGCGTGGAAGTATCCATTTCATGAGGGTCGCAGCTACTTGTACCATATCCGATGAATGAGCACCGAAATTTGCAAAGTAATTGATTTTGGTGTCCCATAATTGAAATTTATTGTTTCAAATGTAAAATGATCACATATGCATGTTTCGTGACGTCACTGAAACGTTTCTTCAAAAGGCTAACTAAACCATTCAGTATAAGCAGTATATAGATATCAATGGTCTCATCAATAATGACGAAGATATTATAAAATTCACACAAAACAAAAATGTTGTGTAAAGTAATTGAATACCAAATATCTAATAAATATGTTTGAGATATCCAATGCAAGCAATTTGAAAAACTAGCAAAAAGTATGCACATTAGGTGAAAACTGTTGTAAATATTCATGAAGATATGTAATTGAGATTTAAAAACTTTACATAAAATACGCAAATTCAGTCAGTTGACAAATTTCTTCAAAAAGGCGAATACATCAGTTGACAAATTTTGAATACTGTCTATAAATATCTAAAGTCAACTAAAATACAGTTTGAGCCCTCCAATGCAAACACAACAAGAGTCATCAGAAGATGACATATCCCACCGGTTCCACAAAATTTGTAAAACATCCTGTCTCTGACCAAAGTCTAAATTCAACAAGTTTCTATGGAAACGACCAAAAATAAAATTTTCAGAAATCTGAAAATATCACAAGGCACCACTTCAGTTAGTGGGTAATACACATGGAAAGTTTCAGAAAGCTTTCATGAACGGTTTTCGAGTTCTGCTCCGGAAACGAAATGATTGCGGACGGACGGAGAGACGGGCGGACGGACTGACTGACTGACGGACGGACGGACGCCGTGCCATGAGCCCATCGGGCATTTCAGGCCAGATGAGCTAAATATACATCCATGGCAGTTTTTGAGTTCTGCTCCGGAAATGAATTATTAAGTCATGTATCCATGGAAATGGTAAAAATTAAACAAATTGTGAAGAAGTTGAAAACCCAAAAAGGCACATCTACACATGATGATTGTTCCACACACCAAGTTTCGTTGAGATATGTCTAATAGTTTTCCTGAAAAGGTGAAGGTCGATAATGGAGTGAGGTTGTGTGTGAGGAGAGCTCAGAAAACATTGATGCATTTATGAATGAAAACCAACGCTTAAGGGCCCCAAAAGGTGAACATATTATCTTATGATATCTAAAAGACTGTTGATAACTATTTAAGAGTAAAAGCACACATATTCATCTTAATATCCGTGCTAACAACCACACTCACGAAAACTGACACTACTGAACTGAATCAGCCATGTCACAAAAACAACGAGAAGGTCCCGCGAGTTCTCTAAGATCCTCAGTACAACAGCCAGTCGACATGGAAGAATTAAAACAGCTAATTCTAACATCAGAAAGTAGAATAAGTGCAAAAATCGACGCAGTCAGTGACCGAATGCAAATGGCCATTGACAAAATCGAGGGCGACGTGGCAACTCTCACTAGCCGTGTTGATGAAATACAAACAAACTCGGAATTCAACAGTGATCAAATCAACGATATCAATGAGCATAACAGACGATTAAAAGCTGACGTGGGCCTAGAGATTGGGAATATAAGAAGAGATATGATCATGAAGGATCTGCACGATCGTAAAATAAATCTCCTCTTTAATGGTGTCGAGGAGACGAGAGACGAAAACACAGAAGAACGCCTTAGGGAAGTCATGAAAAACGACTTAAAATTATCAGAAGAAAAAGTGGCCAATATCAAATTCAAGTCTGTACATAGACTTCAAAAACCTAGATATAGACTCACATCAGGGAATGGAGACAACAGACCGGCCACTATCATAGCCTCATTCATCTCCATGAGAGACAGAGATGAATGCTTCAAAGCAAAGTATCAGCTCTACAACACTGGTAAGAACATCCAGACAGACCTTCCACCATCTATGAAAAAGATCAGGGCATACTTGAACAAGCAGGGCTATGAACTCAGGAAACAAACAGATTTGTATACCAGGGTAAGAATCAAAGGGATTGACTTAGTCCTGGAAAAGAGGAGACCTGAGGAGCCCAATACAGCTTGGAGGTTACACCCAGTAGCCATCCCCCAGGACTTGATGCAGTACCGACTCTGAACTTATCTCTATACCACATCATACATTCAAATCTGTTATGATATCACATAGATAAGATTGTATTTTTTCATATATAATGATCATTACTTTTTTTTAGATACCCTAAAAGTAATTATGAAAACTAATACCCTATTCATATATACATAATCTATCCTCCATACATAACAAGTAAATGAAATTTAAATGTGCAACCATATGATAATACTGATTAAGATAAAACCTATACTACAAGGCAAGCATCATAATGCTTATTTACATCCAAGTAAAAGCATTTAGTTACCAGAATGTATGTGTTTATGTATACACATGTATGTATGTGTATGTATATGTATATGTATATATGTGTGTGTATATGTATATGTTTGTGTATGTATGTATGTGTGTATGTATATGTATGTATGTATGTATGTTTATGTATGTGTATATATACATGTATATATATGTATATGTATGTATGTGTGTATATATATATATATATGTGCTTGTGTCAAACAAAACCAACATGCACCAAACACTTTATCTATACTATAAGTAAAGCATGATCATCAGAATCATATATACATGCACCTCCAGGCATGCTATCTTACTAAAAAAAAGATAAAACATAAGATACCAAAGATGTAATGTTATTTGATCTCCATGTATGTATATATCTACTTTAACATGCATATGGATGTAAGTATATTCAGTATACCCCTGTGTTTGATGATGGACAATATAAATACCATAATCAAAACAAATGCCAAACCACCTAAATTACACCCATTTGTAATACAGTGTACATGCATGATACATATATATGTGTCTACTTATAAAATTGCTTATCAGAATTAAACTATATCTATATCAAATATGCATATTGATATATGCATGGGTATGTATGTATTTATGTATGTATGTATGTGTACATGCATGCATGTATGTATGTATGTGTGTGTGTATATATGTATGTATGTGCATATGTATGTGTGTATGTATGTATGCGTGTATGTATATATGTATGTGTGTGCCTTATGGGTTACAAATCACAATTTAAAAATATCTTATGCAATTCATGAATGTCTCATTATCATGTACAGAAATGCATAACATTGTATGAACATATATGTGTCTGTATGCATTTATACATTTATTTTTCAAGTGTATAACCATGGTATGTGTACAGAACAAACATAGACATTATATACAGCTGCTGGATTAATTGTGTATTCAAATTACAGATGTGCTTGCAGGTTGAAAAATACATGCATATGTAAAATATATGTTACACAATGCATACAGCTATTAGATCATTGATATCTAACCATACTTTATATCACCATCAGTGAAATTATGTATTGTTATTTTTATCCTTAAAAAATATGCATTGATTAGTCATAACTGCAAATATACTACAGTATAATATGGATAAGCGTGTGTTTCAAATGTATTCAATCAAAAATGAAATTAATTCAAAATGCAACTGATCAATACTGAAATTACAAAAAAGTAATACAAAACAAATACAAAATGGGGTGTTTGTCCCTATTAAATTTTTTTTGCTATAACGCACTGCAGCAAACCATCTTATTTGTTAGAACAAAGAAAGATTGAGTACATTTAGTCATTTATATATACCCTTAAATGTGAAAATTAATGTTTTCATTGTTTTTTATTTCTGTTCCACTGTTGCATATGGAAATTATCAGGCAATTTATTATTTTAAAAATCACTGGCGGTATGAAATACCCATACAGTTCAAACAAGTTGCAGCGTTTATTCTAAAATCATTATATAGTATATGGACATGCTTTCAAATAAACTTTAAAATCTACTCACAACAACGGCAACACATCTCTTACTAAGCACATCCAACTGCGAACTCATAGCCACTGAAATTAACAACCCGTACTCACTTGCACAGCCACAGCATGCAGCACGTGCTGACCCGGTTTTTTCTCATTCGCACGTAGAGCATATATTACGCTACCGTCTTACACTAAACGGACACCCACAAAACAGTTATCATGAACAGGCTCTTTCAAATAAAAGCAATGCATCACTTTTTCAGTTCTCCTCAATCTTCAATCTCTCCAAACTTTATTATTATTTCCTACATCGTCATGTACTATAAGCACATTCACCCTCAAAACAAATACATGGACCAAAATTATTACAAGACCCACAAAGACAACTGCAACTATCAAATAAGTATATTAACACATTTCTCAAATGACTGATACTCTGAAAATTATCTCAACAAATTGCCAAGGATTAAATAATAAAAAGAAAAGACTTGATGTTTTCCGTAATTTGAAACAAAAACATGCTGACATCTACTGTCTACAAGATACACATTTTACTGAAAAATTAGAAAAAGACATACACAATGAATGGGGTTTAAATCTCTGTTATTTCAGTTCTTATAAGAGTAACTCGCGAGGTGTAGCTGTTATGTTTGATGGTAAATTAGACTTTGAAGTTCTTCGTCAAAAACAAGATGACGAGTCCGGTAACTACTTAGCATTGAAAGTACAGTTAACCGATACGACACTAACCCTCATAACCATCTACGGACCAAACACGGACTGCCCTATGTTTTATCAAAAACTAAAAACATTAATATCTGATTTTGAATCGGATCACTATTCTATATGCGGTGATTGGAACCTTGTACAAAATCCCGACTTAGATCAATTTAACTATAAACATGTAAACAACCCAAACGCAAGAGAGGTTATACTTGACTATATTGAAGAAGAAAGCATGATACACCCTTGGCGGTATCAAAACCCTTCACGAAAAAGATACACCTGGAGACAAACAAAACCAATAAAACAAGCTAGACTTGACTACTTTCTTCTTTCAAAAAGTCTCGAACATTCTATTGCAAACACAGGCATAGACTCCGCTTATAAATCCGACCATTCTATACATTGGGTAACTCTAAAGTTAGCCGAAATCGAACGAGGACGAGGGTTTTGGAAATTTAATAATTCCCTATTGCATGATAAACCATTTGTTGACAATATTAAAGAAATAATCAGGAGCACGAAAAAGCAATACGAAAGCGGAACCGACGAGTTAAATAAACCAATATATAAGATCGATGACCAACTTCTATTTGAAACGATTCTTCTGATGATCAGAGGACATACAATAAAATATTCATCAGAAAAAAAACGAAAAAGAGAAAAAGACGAAAAGGACTTAACAAAACAAATAGCAGAATTAAATATCAAACTCGACGAAAATGACAGCTTAGATGATTAAACGGAAATATTAGAACAACTAAAATCATCAAATTTAAAATTAGAAAAGATAAATGAAATAAAAACTGAAGGGATAATGATGAGAGCAAAAGTTGAATGGAAGGAAAAGGGTGAAAAACCCACAAAATATTTTCTCTCTTGAAAATAGAAATAATATAAATAAAACTATCGCAAAGTTAGAAGCAAAAAATGGAGAAACGATAACAAAAACAAAGGAAATAATATCTGAAGTGAAATCTTACTACCAAAATCTGTACACAAAACAAACATGTAGTGACATTGATCTAAATGATTTATTAAAAGAATGCTCTGTCCCAAAACTAAGCAAAACTGAAAAGAATAATATTGAAGGCGAACTAATGTATGACGAAGTCCTCGCAGCTCTAAAGAAAATGAAAAACAATAAAAGCCCCGGACCTTCTGGGTTCACTGCCGAATTCTATAAATTTTTCTGGACAGACCTTAATGACACCTTGTTAAGATCTCTCAATGCTGCCTTTCGAAAAGGAGAGCTTTCGGTTAGTCAAAAGCAAGGTTTGATAACATGTGTACCAAAGAAAGGTAAATCAAAGCAGTTCCTTAACTGGAGACCTATTTCCCTTCTAAATGTTTCATATAAAATAGCATCTGCAACAATCGCAAATAGAATAAAAACAGTACTCCCCACAATAATAAATGATCAAAAAGGTTTTATGTCAGAACGCTATATCGGCGAATGTACTCGCATGATTTATGACATCATTGACTATGCCGAGTGTATGGAAATACCCGGTCTATTACTATTAATAGATTTCGAAAAAGCATTTGACTCAGTTGATTGGTTATTTATACAAAAAACGCTAACTTATTTTGGTTTCGGTCCATCCATCCGACGATGGATTGAATTGTATTATACACACATTCAATCTAGTGTTATAGTGAACGGCTTTTCATCTGATTTCTTTGAACTTACAAGAGGATGCAGGCAAGGTGACCCACTATCTCCTTACATTTTTATAATCTGTGCCGAAGTGTTAAGTATAATGTTACGAAATAATAAGAACATAAAGGGAATTAAGATAGGCGATACGGAATACCTACTATCACAATTTGCAGATGATACCTCTCTTGTACTTGACGGAACTGAAAAGTGTCTTCAGCATACCCTTAACACCTTAAATGAATTCGCATCATTCTCTGGTCTCAAAATAAATACAACCAAGACCCAAGTCATATGGATAGGAGCATCAAAACACTCGCAGAACATCCTCTGTAAAAATCATAAACTAGACTGGAATCAACGAGATTTCACTATCCTTTTACACATAACCTGGCCGAAATGGTGGAAAGAAATTATAAGGACAAACTAAAGATGATTAAAACTACAATGAATCAATGGTTAGGAAGAGATCTCACTCCCCTAGGAAGAAATACAGTCTTAAAAAGTCTGATTCTTCCAAAATTAAATCACCTGTTTTCAATTCTTCCAAACCCAAGTGATAAAATCATAAAAGAATTAACCTCCTTATGCTTTAGCTTTATTTGGCGAAACAAACCAGATAAGATAAGTCGAAACGAAATTACACAATCGTACAAAGACGGCGGAATAAGAGTCCCAGACATAAAAAACACAATTTTGGCACAAAAAATAGCATGGATAAAAAGAAATTTCAAAGCAGAAAATGGTAATAAAATAAAACATCTATATACTCAAAATGTAGCTCCTACATCTGAGCATTGTTACCTCAAATCACCTAAGTATATTGAAGATAACATCCTCACACCGCGGACTAACCCATTCTGGCGCGATGTGCTAAGAGCATGGGGATGTTTTATCAGTAACAAAGGTTCAAAGGTTAATGATGTCAATGATGTTTTACCCCAACCAATTTGGTGTAATGAAAATATAACAATTGGCAAACAAGAAATATGTTATAAACATTACATACAACATGGCATAATATTTGTAAATGATATCGTGAATGAAAAAGGTGATTTTCTAAATCTTGAAACTTTAAAAAATGTCTACACGTGTAAAACAAACTTTTTAGAATATGCCGGTATAGTAAAATCGATTAAAGCTTACCTTAAGGCAAACAATCTCGAGTTATCAAATAAGTTAACCAATCCCATCCTGCCATACTTCATCGTAGATATCGTAAAACCAACCAAAGGATGCAGGCTCTTCTATGATACCCTTCAAAGTTCTATCAGTGGGAACTCATATAAATATAAACATAAGTGGGAAAAGGACTTAAATCAATCAAAAGCTAAAAATGAATGGACCGAAATAAATTACACACCTTTTTCATCACATCTTGGCACAAAACAAATTTGGTTTCAATATTCGATCTTACACAGAATTCTTCCATTGAACGACCTTCTATTTAAAATGAAATTGAAAGACACAAACAAATGTACTTTCTGTAAAGTATCTGTAGAAACTATAGTGCACATTTTCTATGATTGCCCGAAAGTGAATTACATCTGGGATAGACTAAGGACATGGATAGAGCAGAAAACAGATTCAATATTAAACCTCTCAAAACGAAACATATGCCTAGGATATCCGGAAACACGAAATATGATTCTAAATCTTATTATAACAACAGTCAAATATAATATATACATATCAAAGTTAAAGGAAACTGTACCGCAATTTAACAGTATAAAACAAGATTTAAACAATGTCTATGAAATTGATAAACGCATCTGTTACTCAGATTGCAACTATTCGAAGTTCACAAAATTCTGGTCTGTATGCCATAATCTCTTTAAAGATTGACACTCTGCAACTTCGGTGAAAGTATGGAAATGCCAGGTCCATAAACACTTGAACTCTACGTTTTATTCAATTGAATTTGCAATGTTAGCTTGCAGTTGCTCTGTTTTCAATATTTGTACCTATTTATATTGTAAAATGCTGTCTTATGAACATTTCATATATGTCTATGTATCTGAAAAAGAAATAAAATTATAAAAAAAAAAAATAGTTTTCGAGCACTGCTCCGGAAACAAAATCGGGACGGACGGACGGACGGACGGACGGACGGAGCCCATTCGTCACAGCTAGTGTCCTCCTCGCTCAAGGGCCTACATTTCCTGCATAGGAAAAGTCGATCCCTCTGCGCCGACTTCCAGCCTCCACAGTTGGTGCAAAAGACTGAGTATGGCGGAGCGACGGACAAATGGCGAAATACGAAGTGAAGAGGCATGCACTCACTCGTCAACAGAAGGTGAAGATAATGGAAACGCGCTATAGCAAGAGCCGACCGGTAGGGACAGTCGTAAGCTAAAGGAGGTTGTGAGGCAACTCACTTGTGAGAGACTAAGACTCACAAAGCCAAGACTCACAAAGCTAGGCTCACAGAGCAAGAGACAGACACAACGTGTTAATGCGAGAATAGTCTGCTAGCGAATTTCGTAAGACAAGTCACTAGCTGAGGACCAAGCCGCGCTATAGCGAAAGTCATCCGAAGGCAAACGTCCGGAAGCAATCGGAGGCCCTAGGGCTACTCACTAGTGAAAGGTGAAGACCACTCTTTGCGCTCAGGACGACATATATTAAGTGGCAACCCTAAACAACCCACTAACGTAGGGACCCGCCCGAGACCCGTTTGAGAGCGTGGTTCAAAGTAAACAGAGGGCAGAGGCAACACAAGGGTGAGAGACGAACGCACGCATTATAGACAAATGCCTCCGCCAACGAATGTCAGTGACTAATCACCAGCGGAGGATGTAGAGTAAGACGATGGAGGGAATGGGAGGGTCCGAAGCCAACCCACTGAAGGGTGAAATCCGCTCACCAAGGTAGAGACAGACGGACGTTTGTAAGGCGTGCATTAGCACTACCTTTGGTTAGGGTGTGTGATGTCGAAGACTTTTGGCTTCACGCACTAGAAAATGTAGACCAAACTGATCAAGGTGTGCAACGGTTTGCCGACTACGTCACGACTATTTCACGTGGTACTTTTAGTTACATGTATCCGAAGCAGACTATACGTTAATCCCCTATTGTTCATGGATTACCGCGCATCGGTAACTTTGAATGGAGAAGTCGGCTGTCCGGCAAATCGAGAACCCGCCGTTTGCGCCAGACGAAGCACGCTAAAGTGAGGGCCGTCCGACACCGAGACAATGAAGGTTAATAGAGGGTCCGAAGGTCGAACCCTAGAGAGGGGAGAAGACAACTCACTAAGCGAGAGACGCCCGAATCACAAGCAAGAGCTCAGTTGAATAACATCTGATAGTCAGCGCCAAACTATTGGAAGGCGGAGCCAAACACTAGTTTGGGGGCGCCTGTCAGAAGGTACGGCAAGAAGCCGTACCAGACAACAGGCCTGACGAGAGGCAGAAGTGAGTGAGTGAGTTATTGTTTAACGCCACTTCGGCAGTATTGCAGCCATTAGCGGCGCCGAGAGGCAGGAGAGACGAGTGAAGTGACTCCAGCATCACGTGCATCACGTGAGCAGCATGAGAAAGTAAGTCAAGCCTAGCACATGTCATCGTACCCACTCAAAACGTCGACAAAAACACAATTTACAGAGGGTTAACTGCAAGAACAGAATAGAGAACAAATACATTGTACCTCTGCTTTAATCAGAAAGGCACTAGGAAGGAAAAGCAGCGATAAAATAAGCTAGAAAACCCTGAAGTCGAGACCAACACAAAAGGATACTACTTGGCCTGACAACTTAGAGGGTCAGAGGAGAGTGAGGTATTGTGGGACTGACGTCACAAGACCGCGGGATTACTGTGTTAAGGTTGGTTTAGCCCCTGCATGAGGAGGCAAGGCATCGAAGGTCTAGTCAACAGATAGGTATTTAAGTAATGGATAACACCTGAATACGAGGGCGTTTTAGCAAAGAGGCTTTTGTCCTAGGGATTACCCGAGGACGCATCAGCGCCCAAAGGCCTTCCCGTAGGCAAAGGCCTCTCTTTGCTACAACGCCCAAGAATATGGTGTTCTCTATTTTATATACCTAAAAACAAAGACAAATGTTAGGGCAGTTGTCTAAATGTTTTAATTGCAGGTGATCCAAGTAAAATAAAGCGCACATAAAATATCATGGACATTTTGCGACTGCAGAATGCAGATGAACAACCAACCCCTCTCACTCACCAATCCTCCGTGGTCTCGTGGTAGAGCCTTGGACGACAAATCGAAGGGTTGTGGGTGCGAATCCCGCATTGTCTGGATTGATTACCTTACCGCGACTTAGAATGTATTGGATGCAAAGCATTGTACTTGGAGGGCCTTATACTTGATTATACCCTGTTGGAAGTTAATTATTCTGTACAAGGCCCTCCATGCGGGGTATTATTCAGTATAAGGCCATCTCATTAGGAATTGTGAGGTGAGGCGAGGTGATTTGGGGTTTAACGCCGCTTTCAAGAGTATCATTAGGAATTGTAAGGCCCTAGTTGTTTTCGTAGGGAGTGAGTGAGTGAGTTGGGGTTTAATGCCGCTTTCAAGATTATTTCACTTATATCACGGCTGCTAGTATTATGGCAAGGAGAACGCCCGCGTCGCCATGTGACTATGCTTTGCGGTGAAACCTGCGAACATCGGATGGAACTAGCGAACCATGGTTGGTACTTTCGTAGGGAGGTGAGGTGATTTGGGGTTTAACGCCGCTTTCAAGATTATTTCACTTATATCGCGGCTACTAGTATTATGGCAGGGAGAAAGCCCGCAACGTCATGTGGCTATGCATTGCAGTGAAACCTGCGAGCATCGGCTTGAACTAGCAAACCATGGGTGGTATTACGCTGAAATTCAGTGTACCATTGCACCCAAACCTTACTGCGTGTAGAACAGTTCTCTACTGCAGACAAAGTTGCCGTGCCCCTGGCGGGATTCGAACCGCGGACCTCTTGATCCGAAGCCGAACGCGCTATCCCGCCCCCCTTTCGTAGGGAAGTTCTGCCGGAAAAACAACTGAATTCAAAGACTGTTAAATGGGCTTTGAGGTATATAAATGGTGTTTTTATTCTTCATCACATCAAACTTAAAATGACACTCAAAGACGTTCAATCACCATGGAACACATATTATTCTTAGAACCATTGATTCCGTCAGTGCATGCTATCTCCAACAAAACTTTTGGGGTGCAGAAATTATGCAGGAATAATGAAAATTTTAAAAGATTACGAACGACGCCTTACGACAAGCTGTGTCACAAGAAGAAATGGCCCGATGAAGTAAAAATAATAGGAAGAATGAAGAATGAACGGTCGTTTAAGAAGACACATGCAATGATACACGTGATGACAAGACACTACAATGTAGCCTTAAAGATTAAATAGCTTAACATGTCCAACCTTGCCCCAGGAGAAGCCGAGCATACGACACACGACTGAGGCGTCTCGATCATCCCAGTCATCGTCACACACGGTACCCCACTCCGGGGAAGTGCCACTCCGTACTTCCACCCGACCACTGCTGTTGTTTCCCTCGGCCAGCCGGACCACAGCACCTATTAAAGCAAAATTCTGTCTATCATAATACTTTATTTGGCTTTCATGCTTTTAAGTTCATATAAGTTTCCCTTGACTTACACATACTACACATAAAATCGATTGTTACACTCATCAAGTATCGTTGAGCTAAGCCTTACGTCTTAGTTCTGCTCCTGTAATGATTTTGGGATGGACTAACGGACGAAGCCCATTTCAATATGTCCAATGAACTTACTTACATTCCTTTACAGTCAGAAAATATTTGTTTTACCAAATTGACACATATTTAGATATATAACAATGACCAGTTCTTGCGTTTACTTTTGGAGCACAGTGATAATATCGAGGTATGAGATCTAGACACATATGCATGTCAAGATAAAATGGACACTTTAAAAGTGAAATTCATCTTCGATGGTTGATATAACAAAGGACAACACGTTCGTGAAGGATCTGGCTATTTCAATTCAATACTGATTTGATACAATACAACTGTATTTATTGATTCGAAGTAATGTATCGAAATCAGTTGCGATATTGAAAATTATACTTCATAGCAGAGAACCAGCTTAGAACACCATTGTTTGTAATGTCAGTATTCAAAATCGACACATCTTTGCCCTTCCAACACCCACACCTCTACGAAACCATAAGGATATTATTAATACCAGTTTCTGCCCATTTACATTGAAAAGTATAAAGGCTTTCTTCAATATCACTTTTTGGTCTTGTGTTAATCTATACATTGCGGTGAAACCTGCGAGCATCGGCTGGAACTAGCGAGGTGAGGTGAGGTGAGTTGGGGTTTAACGCCGCTTTCAAGAGTATTTCACTTATATCGCGGCTGCTAGTATTACGGCAGGGAGAAAGCCCGCAACGCCATGTGGCTATGCATTGCGGTGAAACCTGCGAGCAACGGCTGGAACTAGCGAACCATGGGTGGTACTGCACTGAAATTCAATGTAGCATTGCACCCAAACCTTACTGCGTGTAGAACAGTTCTCTACTGCAGACAAAGTTGCCGTGCCCCTGGCGGGATTCGAACCCCGGACCTCTTGATCTGAAGCCGAGCGCGCTAACCACTGCGCTATCCCGCCCCCTAACAGGCGGAAGAAACAACCGCTTTATTTGATGCTGACCTGTCCAGGTAGAGCCATTACTGGACACAGCAGTAACTCGTCCTCACCTTACAATACGAGAGGTGAAACTTCCATCAGACTGGCCTGGCAACTGATTATTTGACGATGAGGTAATGATTGATTTTGGCAGCAGTCGCTTGCAGACAAACCGTGTTTTTTGTCCGGGAGAAAACACGAGGGTTGGATTTCAGTCGACATTTAAAAAACCTGAGGGTGGCTGGGAATGAAAAGTAAAACCGAGCTTGCGAGGTTTTACTTTTTATTCCGCCGGCCGAAACAAGGGAATTATTGTAAAAGGGAATTATTGTAAAAGTGTTTGATACAAATGAAGTAATTTTAAAATGTCCCAAAAAATTCAAAAGTCACAACTAAATCAATACGTGATTCCATTATTAGATATCAAAAAGTATACACAAGTTGTCTTTAAATTTGCAGCAAGTTTGTAAATTATGTCACAGATTACAGGGTTCAAAATTAGTCGGTAGCCTCTTGACAGTGAAATTATGTTGTGCTCGTAAAATAAATGTGTCCGAATGGCTAGTGCTTTGATAAGGTTAATCTCATTAAAACCAGAACATCGATTCGTTCCCTGGACCTATTTGCTAGTTTGGGTTGTCACTCATCTTTGATCTGATGGAATCCCGTTGAAATGCGCAGCATCATTTTCTTCAATGCTCTTACCGAACACATCAAGCTGCCAGACATTTCAACATTCCTGACAAACTTAGGTATTCATCTTTTCAAAATTACATATGACTGTTAATAAAAGACGTATATAATGTGTTTATACTGTACAGAATGTTACCAGCGCCAGTGAACAGTAAACCTGAAACTTTCATCGGTATGCAAGATGAAAAGAGTAGATTAGATCTTGATGACAAGGTCGTTCTTCTTGATGCAAGGGTTCTGACATCTCAGAAGAGGCCTCAGGAACAGTGTGTTTCTGGGAATGAGCTGCCGATGTGACACCAGGAGGCGAGTAACGACTGCCAATCGCGAAGAGATATAGACTTAAACCTGTCCCACTAATCTTCGGACACACCGAGGGCACCAACGAACAGCAATGGCGTATCCATCGTTTTAGAATGGACATTTGATAATAGTAATTGAAGGGATCTACCACTGTATATTGCACCACTGCTACGCCCCTTTTTGGGAGATGAGTAATGAAATTTACAACTATTAGTCTTCATCCACCAAAGGTCATACGTCCTTCACATTTGAGCTTTCTAGCATTGCTGGTTCTTGAGGGTAAGTCTTGTAAGATTAAGGATACATGGTCTGTCACGCCAATATTTGAGGGCGGATCAAGACCAATTGAACCAACGTGTAATAAAGACGTTAATTTGAACATTTTAGTTTCCTATGTCAACAAGTTATGAAGAAGTCGTTGTTTAAAAAGGTATCAGGTACGGGGTGGTGGTTCCCCTAGGTGCAAGGTTCCTTCCCCACCAAATTTCAAATGTGGACGGATGACGCCATAAGCCTGTCTGGCCTGATAAATATTCATTAATGAATGCTAGCTGGTGAAGGTATTTCCATTTTTAAAGTAATGGTAATTACTTCACAAGAGTAAAACTTCACAAGGTAGTATAGTGCGAAAACAAGATAATTCAATATTTTACCCGTTTGATAAATGCAGGCGACAGAGGCGTCCTCTAGGTGGAGACAGTCGTGAGTTCCCCAGCTGGAGTGGGAGCAGACTCCCAGGGAACTCTCCCCGCCCCCGCACTGCACCTCGTCCAGGTAAAATGGACCAGACCCAGACCCGAACATTCCAGACACCAGGGCCTGTAATGTTATATGTATATATGATGAGATCTGTAATAACCGCGGCCGGAAAGCATGCTCATGAAATATATTTCGTGATTTCTTTACAAATTGTACATTTATAATGTAAGTTTATGTAGTCATTGCAACATACGTTTCACGCACACAGACACATATATTGATGCAGATAAGTGTGATATTACATATTACAGATACATTGTGGTATTAAATAAAGTGCATTTAATAGCACTGAATATATATTAGCTATGGTATTGAGAGTAATGTTATTATTTTAAATGGACTTGTGATACCTTTGGTACCTTTAGTGCCATTAAACAGAAGGCGAAAGTGAGCACAACTCAAATACCCCCTCCTGTTTTTTTACCGCATTCGTGCAGTACTAATAAATTGGAAAATATATTCAATCATGTCAATGAATAACAATTGTTTTTAATCAAAGTAACATTCGTCCATACCAAATTTGGAGTTTCTAACCAATACAGTTTTTAGCTAAGCTAAAACAGAGCCATTGGCTCTATAGCTCAAGACTTAAGTAACAAACCAAATAAATACACTTTCCTGAAGTATTTAATATTTAATAATTTCAGCTCCTTAGAGCTGAGCTAGTGGTTCTGGAAAGGAAGTCGAACAAGTGAAATGTTTACGGACGGAGGACACCATGACATAACATAAGCCCATCGGGTCTTGCAGGCCAGATGAGCTAAAAGGTTCACCATTTTTGGTCAAAATTTCAAAAATTATTTGGACCTACAAGTTGGAACCCCTAGGCACAAAATCACCATATAGGTACCTCCAAACCAAACTTTGAAGTTCTCTTGTTTTGGAGATATGCTCCGTAAAATGATATAGGACGGAAGGATAGTCGCACGGACACAGGCAGGGCATAAAAGTCACTAGTTGCAGCGTTTGGTCATTTTGTAATGGACAACACCTGAAAACGAGGGCGTTCTAGCAAAGAGAGCTCGAGGCCTTTGCCCTAGGGACGACCAGAGGGCGCGAGAGCGGCCGAGGGTTTTCCCGTAGGCAAAGGCCTCTCTTTGCTAGAACGCCCGAGGATGAGGGTGTTATCCATTTTATATACCGAAAAAAAAGACTAATGTGTGGGTGAAATTGTCTAAATGTTTTAACTGCAGTACAGGTGATTCAAGTCAAATAAAGCGCACATAAAATATCATCGGAAAGCAAAGTAGAGACCAACAATCAACCCTTCCTTGTCACCCCTGTGGTCTAGTGGTAATGTCGTGGGCTACAAAGCAGAAGGTTGCGTGTTCGATTCCCACATTGTCTGCTTTGAAAATTTTAAACTTGGCAATTTTGTAGATAGATTATCTTACTCAATGGGACTTATAATTTATTGAGTGCAAGGAATCCTATTTAACAGGCCTTCTGCTGTATGATACCTGGCTGGGAGGGTATTATACTGTACAAGGCCCTCCTAGCGTGGTATTATCCTGTGTAAGGCCCTCTCGATATAGGATTTGAAAGGCCCTGCTCCCTTTCTCAGGGATGTTCTCCCGGAAAAAAGAGTTCAAAAAGTGTTAATGGGCCTTAAGGTATATAACTAAAGTTCACACCTCCCCGGCGTGGCAAGTTACTACCTTCCCGGCGTCGAAACCGAGCATGTTGCAAACTACTGTAGCGTCCGAATCGTCCCATTTGTCGTCACATACACTGCCCCAGGGTAAGAGGGTGGAGTTGCGAACCTCCACACGTCCATACGTGCTCCCGCCACCAGCAAGACGCACTTGCAAATCTGCACAGGTACATACAAGCGTCAACATAACATGTACAGCAAGTAGTCGTTAAGAGTGTTGGTCGCTACACAACAAGTGTCAACATAACATGTACAGCAAGTAGTCGTTAAGAGTGTTGGTCGCTACACAACAAGTTTTAAACTATAGGATGATACGTTTACTGCTTGCAAATATCAAAAGTTACAGACCTTGGTTTTCATGACTACAGCTGACTGTGACATCCTCCGAGTGCCCACATGCTTGAACCCGTCTAGTTGATGCACACTCTGCTAGTGACGTCTCCGACCCACTGCACTGCACATCGTTTAGGTAGATCATACCCTGGCCAGGGTTCACATGGGCCGAGTCCGTCTGCCACCAAGACAAAATCAACATTGCTATACAGAACGAACAAGGCCTGCATGTTCTCCCCACGGAAGTTCTTATAGTAATTTCTTCCGACCCAATAGCTGTTACAAGTGGACTATATTTCTCGCTTCTAGCAAAATCCCTTAGCTGTGAAAGCGTGCAGTAAGGATACGGTCTTCATTTTCATTCAAAAACAAAATCGTCTTACATCGCTGACTGACCTGAGAAATATGTGCGTCGCACAGCTGAAGGAACAGCAGTCGTCTCAAAGGTTGCGAGAACAGACGGTATGCTCAGTTTGAAACAACGATGCTCATTGCACTTTGCACAACTGAATTCAATTACTACAAATCAAATTGATTTAATTCAATGCTCCTTAAATGTAATGGAGATTACGTTGGAAGAATACTTGAATATGAATATGTTCTGACATGTTCCCACCTTTAATGATACTGGACTAGGTCACACAGATTATTGTGTAACATGTAGTTCTGGGTTTTAACTGGGGCCTGGCATAACATTTAAAATGGTAATCTGACTTAAAGACCTAAATTTCTATATAGCAAAAGGCACATCTAGACTACTTGGTAGATACCTGTACAAAGTTTCAGCAAAATATATTGAATAGTTTTGAAGTTTGAGGCCGGAATGGAAAAGCCCGGACGCACAGACAGACGGACAGACGGACAGACGGACGGACGGACGCTCATTTCTATATCCCTCGCCAACTTCGTTGTCGCGGGAGATAAAAATAAATACGAGCGATGGGAAATGGAATACACATATTGACAAATAACAATTCCTAGATGGTAAATTCAATTAAATTCAACTGAAATTATTTGTAAGCAGGAACAGCTTGAACGAAATTTATTTGACCATACTAAAAATACCTGCAACGTTTGAGATTGGTGTAATTCAGAACTATCAATGCGACTTATAACAACATCAACTTAGGCAGCGCCTGTTGTTACTGGACTACCAAAATATACACATTTAAATACCTCTTTTCAGGTGAGGTGAGTTGGGGTTTAACGCCGCTTTCAAGAGTATTTCACTTATATCATGACTAGTATTAGCTAGCTAGTATTAGTTCAGGGTGAAAGCCCGCAACACCAAGTGGGTATGTATTGCGATGAAACCTTCGAGCAACGACTGGAACTAGCGAACCATGGATGGTACTGCACTTAAATTCGGTGTAAAATTCGGTGCACCCAAAACTAACTACGTGTAGAACAGTTCTTTACTGCAGACAAACCTAACTGCGTGTAGAACAGTTGTCTACTGCAGACAAACATAACTGCGTGTAGAACAGTTCTCTACTGCAGACAGACGTAACTACGTGTAGAACAGTAGAGAGAACATAAACGTCATAAGTAAAAATCGAGCCATGGGCTCTGTAGCTCATCAGTTTTTGTATACATTAACTAATTCCAAATGTCAACTTCTAGGTGAGAGGTACAACACATTTTAAATGCACTTTAAATGGAGATCTTACCCGTCTGACCTATCTTTGAGGCCAGAGATAAAATCCCCTACAAATAAAGACACACTTGAAGTTTAATTCATTATCTTTGTTTCCTTTAAATTACCTCCCTTTAAAGAGCACATAAAATCTCAAGATGAAATAGCTTTTCAGATCATGACTTCTCTGACCTATTTTGGGGGTCGCAGGATCACAAATCTACAATTTAGAATCCTCATTGGTCAACGAGTCTGCACACGACTTTTCAGCTCTCTAGACCTTTTGGAACTGGAGAAGATGAAAATTGGTTTTTAAGGTTGGGATCCTTGTGACCCTATTTGGGGACAGGGGGTCAGGAAATCTATAATTTAGAATTCCTATTTGCCAAGGAGTCTCCACACAACGTTTCAGCTCTCAAGACCTTTTGGAACTGGAGAAGAATATGAAAATAGGTTTTGGGGGTTGTGACCCCTGTGACCCCATTTGAGGTCACGGGTCATGAAATCTACAATTGAGAATCCCCATTAGCCATGGAGTCTGCACACAAAATTTCAGCTCCCTAGACAAAGAGGTTCGGGAGAAGAAGATGAAAATGCGAAAAGTTTACAGACGGACGGACGGACCCCGGACGCCATGCCATGCCATAAGCCCATCGGTACCGCAGTTCAGCAGCAGTTCATTGTCATTGTTATTTGATCTTTAGCTTTACAAATTTGACCGGAATGAGGAGACAAAATAAGATCACCTTGCCTGCACGGAAGCCGAGCATGCGACACACGACAGCCGCGTCCAGATGGTCCCACCCCCGACTGCAGACGGTGCCCCATTCATTGCTGGCTGCTGGTCTAACCTCCACTCTCCCAGAGGTACTGTTGCCGTTAGCCAGGCGCACTGACAGCTCTGAAACTATTCACTGGTTTGTGTAAACCATCTTGGTTATAAAACTTGATGAACATTGCTCGCATACAAAAGAATACATACAGATCTTGAGTGACATAACTGTCAATATTTTGGAACTTCCTTTCGGTCCCAATCAAGGGTATTAACTTAAGTGTCACATTGCAAATGTTCAAGCCCATATATTCTAGATTAAATAGCATTGCCTTACAGATGAATGATCAGAGTTCATGAAATTTAAATAATTTTAAAACTAATTTTAACTTATTCCATATATTTGTAACAAACATTTCAACCAGCCCAAAGAAAATCTGAACGTTATTTGTGAAAATACAGACTTTAAACGAAAGAGCATTCCCGCGTTGGCCAATTGTTATAAATAGAAACGGCGTAATATTTGCGAGGTCGCGCAAAGGACTGTAGGACGTAAACAACATGTCATCTTGTCAAGATAAAAGTTCAGCCCTCAACGGATTGCGTCCCCTAAACAGTTGAATTTTGCCACTCACATCTGGAGAGGGAAAGTAACGTTTCCATGGGAACGATAAATTGAAATCCCCAAAAACGCCGCATGATGGGAGAAACAATTACAATTTTGAGAAACAATTTTGGTAGATGAACAGCCAACAGGTTTTAAGCAAGTTAACAGGGCGGAAGGATGAAATGACTGCTATTATTACAATGTAAAGTTATATCGATAAAACATGTTTTGAAAGAAATGAACAGCAAAGTGAAAATATTGAGTTTCAATCGTTTTGCCGATGCTTTTCAGCAGCAGAAATATTCAATGGATGTTGAGGCAATAAGAATGTGACTACCTATGACATGATTATTAGCACATCTGACTCCCGCGTCCTCATTGTGTTTACAGTTGTGCACTCCCCAGCCCAAATGTCCGCATGCAAATAGCGACTTCTCATTGCCGACACAGTGAACCTCATCCATGTTGATAGCACCCGATCCCGATCCGAACAACTCGCCGCCTTCTGCCTGCAATATTTACTTACAAGTCACATCAGACTGGTAGTCTGGAAACGTAAAGGCAAGTTGGTGCCTGTAATAATCAGTCACAGGTATGTCACGTCACGCCTAGTGCCTGTAATATTCAGTCACAGGTTTATGTCACGTCACGCCTAGTGCCTGTAATATTCAGTCACAGGTATATGTCACGTCACGCCTAGTGCCTGTAATATTCAGTCACAGGTTTATGTCACGTCACGCCTAGTGCCTGTAATATTCAGTCACAGGTATATGTCACGTCACGCCTAGTGCCTGTAATATTCAGTCACAGGTTTATGTCACGTCACGCCTAGTGCCTGTAATATTCAGTCACAGGTATATGTCACGTCACGTCTAGTGCCTGTAATATTCAGTCACAGGTATATGTCACGTCACGTCTAGTGCCTGTAATATTCAGTCACAGGTATATGTCACGTCACGCCTAGTGCCTGTAATATTCAGTCACAGGTATATGTCACGTCACGCCTAGTGCCTGTAATATTCAGTCACAGGTATATGTCACGTCACGCCTAGTGCCTGTAATATTCAGTCACAGGTTATGCGCTGCATCATACAATTATTTTTTAAGAAGATGTCTCACAACCACGCTTGTTAAAATAAAAACATTATTATGATGTCAGTATGTTATTTTTTTACGAATCCACTGCTCATTGTCTACCACTCTCTCAGGAGAGTACAAGATCACATCTGCCTGTAGTGTGTGACCCACGATTTGAACCGGCAACCTTTCGTCTTTTACTTCACAGCATGTATATACCTCAATGCCCATTTAACAGTCTTTGTATTCAGTTGTTTTCCCGGGATTACTTCCCTTCGAAAGGAACTGGGGACTTACTATTGAGAAGGCCTTATACTGAAAATACCCCACTTGGAGTGAGTGAGTTGGAATTTAACGCCGCTTTCAAGAGTATTTCACTTATATCACGACTGCTAGTATTATGGCAGGGAGAAAGCCCGCAACGCCATGTGGCTATGCACTGCAGTGAAACCTGCGAGCAGCGGCTGGAACTAGCGAACCATGGGTGGTACTACGCTGAAATTCAGTGTAGCATTGCACCCAAACCTTACTGCGTGTAGAACAGTTCTCTAATGCAGACAAAGTTGCCGTGCCCCTGGCGGGATTCGAACCCAGTACCTCGCGCTAACCACTGCGCTATCCCGCCCCATCCCGCTTGGAGGACCTTGTACAGAATAACTTTCCAACAGGGTATTATCCAGTATAAGGCCCTCCAAGTACAATGCTTTGCACACAATACATTGAGTAAGGTAATCAATCCACAAAATTACCAAGTTTAACATTTCACAGACAATGCGAGATTCGAACCCGCAACCCTTCGCTTTATACCACTACCTGCAATAAAACATTTAGACAACTGCACTCACGTAAGTCTTTTCCGGTATATGTCAGGGTGAAAACACGAGGGTGGGGCTTTGGTAGGCATTTTAAAAACCTGAGGGTGGTTCGGAATGAAAAGTAAAACAGAGCTTGCGAGGTTTTACTTTTTATTCCGCCACCCGAAGGTTTTTGAAATGTCTACCAAATCCCCACCCGAGGGTTTTCTCTGACGTATATACCGCCATGCGTTTTAAATACAAAGATGAAAGCAATAGTGTAAATGTTTAAAACCCTCGTGATCTAACTCTGAGGTGCACATGAAATATCTCAATTTTGGCAACGGAGCAGAAATAGATATCAACAAACGATCTTCTCTTATCACAAATCCTCTGTGGTCTAGTGGGATAGTCATCGGCTACAAATCGGAGGGTTGCGGGTTGATTCCCGTTAATTACACCTATGCAAATTTTAAACTTGGGCATTTTTTAGTACCTAACTGAATAGGAAATTGGCGTTATTTGGAGTTAGGTCTTACAATTATATTGTACAACTTCAGATCTTACTAAATGTTGAAAAAAACCTGCTATGAGGTTAACTTTCGACGGTTGGTAAAACCTCTAGTCGTAGTAAAACCTCAAAGTTCGTGGTGAAACCTGCTCACAGGTTATTAACCATGGGTGGTACTGCGCTGAAATTCAGTGTAGCATTGCACCCAAACCTAACTACGTATAGAACAAACCTTAATGCATGTAGAACAGTTCTCTACTGCAGACAAAGTTTTCGAGCCTCTGGTGATATTCGAACCCCGGACCACTGCGCTTACCCGTCCTAGTATCGAAATTTGAATGGTATGTAAATTGTGTTCGTAATAATGGAACTACCGATATAACAAAAACGCAAAATATTCTTAATTGTGATCTTCGCTTTTGATCAATTGACTCTTTTCCACAAGCCATTCAATGTTTTAATGACATGAAATTTCGCTTTAGCACAAACGACGTGTCCAACCTTGCCCCAGGAGAAGCCGAGCATACGACACACGACTGAGGCGTCTCGATCATCCCAGCCATCGTCACACACGGTACCCCACTCCGGGGAAGTACCACTCCGTACTTCCACCCGACCACTGCTGTTGTTTCCCTTGGCCAGCCGGACCTCATCATAAGAAGCTAGAATGATACAAACATATTAATCATTCTTACCAAGTGTGTTTTGAAACTTCATAGTTTGACGGATTAAGTACACACATTGAAATTCATTAAACGACACGATGCATTTTGTAATACGTTCTTAACTTGTAATGATGTTGGTGTACAGAGTTTTAAATCTCGGGGTAAAGCAAGTACATTGCGCACAACAATAATAACCTGAAACTCGTGGTAGCCACGAATTTCTGAACAAGTACTTTCAATAGGAGTTGGCAAAAGGTTAGATTGATTTGAGTTCTTGATATTTTATCACAATTTAAAAGTATGTGTCCTGCACTTTCATAAATGAGCCCGTTAGGATCTTGGTTGGCCCGACGTCAGTGGAATTTCAGGCTATTGTTGAAAGTGCATTGGTCGGACGAAAGCCGTTTCCTTTTTCAGACCACATAAGGCCGACAAGTGCCACGAACATCCAGGCTTCGGTTACCTTGAGTTGGGGTTAGTTATGGTCTGGGTGTGCATTTCCCATGACTAAGTGTAAGCTGCAATTTGCCACGGCATGGGGACATATCACTGGTGAGCGATGCATTCGGGACATCCTTAACCCCGGGCCAGTATCTCATTTTGACAATCGTACTTCGAATTCTTGTAAATGAAAAACTCGTCCTTTATTCATGGATGACTCTCTGCTTTGCATTTATCTTGCAGGGAAGGGGTATGTTCAGGACAACACCATCCTTCAACTCTCCTGGCCTGCTACGAGTCTAGATTTGTATCCATTGGAACACATCTGACACCACTCGACGTCAATTTCAAAGAATGAAACCTCTACAGCATATTGCTGATTTGGGGGCTTCATTGCATCGTAAATGGCAGCCTCAATTACCAATTTCTGACAGAAAATAAATTAATTGGACCTTTAGTCGATCTGCACAGAATCACAAGTTTAAAAAATAGAACATGTGATCTCCCATGACCATTGTATGTTATCCCTTACTCAATATGTTCAGATATTAGGCCAGTAATGTACTTCAAAACATCTATAAAATGGACCAGGTTTTCCAGGTATTGCAGTAACACTCTCCTGTAAAACATAACCCCTATGCCCCCAGCACTGTTCGTGGATGAGGTTATTGGTCTTTACAGTAACTCCATCCTGCAACAGCAATGTAGTTTACCAGTTTTTACTGTGAATACACGATGTGTATGCTTTTGGGATAACGTTATAAATGACCAGCCAATGATGAGATTACCGATGAACTATCGTCAACTTGCAAATAATTTCTTAAACCAACTTGGTTTATTCCGTTTATGTAAGAACAATATTATGTAACAATAGATATGTGTTGAAAGTATTGTGCAACAAAAGCTCTCATTCAAAAGTTGATATCGAACACTGTTCTATCCCGATATGTCTACTTCCCCACTTGACTACTTCCCCACTTGACTACTTCCCCACTCGACTACTTCCCCACTCGACTACGGTAAAATACACTTGCTGATTAGCTACCCTATGCGTTTTATTTTATAAAACAGACTAACATACATATCACATTTGTATAAACACAAGAAAACAGTGAGCAAGGCTCACATACCCCCGCTATCCGCTATCCGTCCATTTAGAATTATTGATGTGAAGGTTTCTATGTTTAAAAAACAGCTTCAAACATCATAATGTTGTCCAAAATAATTTAAGGAACTGACTGTTATTACAAAATTTCTTTCACCCAGATGTAATATTTTTCAGATAATTTAATTCTTCCCATTAGAGCATCACACCGGTAATTTGTACCAAGTTCAATTACAGATTCAAGGGCTTCATAACTCCGTAAAATATAATATTTCGGAACTGGACTGTGAACTCGATGAAGAGCATCATCTGGACTACCTCCATATTAAATTTCATTCACCTAGATGCAATAGTAAACGAGAAAACTTGTCCCCATTGGAGCATCAGAGTTCTTTTGATACTAAGTTAAATTTCGGATTCAAGGGACATAACTCCGTAAAAAATAATATTTTGGTTTTCGAACTCGATAAAGAGTATGGTCATGAGTACTCACAACCAAAATTTCATTCACCTAGGTTGAACAGTATCCGAGAAAACTTGTCCCCATTGAACACAATAAAACTAAGTCCAAAAAGTGACGTTTCAATGGAAACGACAACAAATTTAAATCTCAGAAAATTGAAAATTGTCCGTGCGCGATCGGAAGAACGTGGTTAACAACTGTACAAAGTTTGGTTGATGTACCTTCGACGGTTTGAGAAAATTGACCTGACGGAAGGACGGACGGACGGAATGACCGCTAAATACCCCCGCTTACTTCGTAGCGGGGGTATAATAAATCACATAAATACATTATCCACCATTCATGTTTAAGTTTTGCAACTGCATTATGCGTGCATGAAAATATCTGCATTGACGTTTTTGTATTATTAATGAGCAAATGTCCTATTGTAACAAGTACTTAACTTAATTGTAGATAAATATGCCCATCATCCTATGATTAGTTATAAGTCACTGTTTCATTTTACATGTATTTCATTCCTTCAGCAGCCTCCCTGCAGAATCTGGGAACACTAATGTTCTGTACATTTCGCCACTATTTTACATTTCAAACTTTTATAGTAAAGTTTTAAGTTACTTAAAAGAAGAAGCTATGACACTTAACAATATTCATATATTGTTTTGCTATCATTCTATGTTTTTGTTGCATTCAACTTTCTGTGACTCAATTATTCTTTATTCTCAGTTCTAAAAAGGCCACAGGCCTCAGGCCTCTAGAACATTAACAGTTCATATGAGTAGTAACTCATAACAGGTTATTTTCAATAACAATCTGTTTTCTTAAATTCATTGTGAAATATATGTACGTTGCAAGATTCTGTAATGATAATTGGTCAGTATCTGTTAAATGTGATATTAATTTTCTTTCACTTAGATTTATAAAAGTAAGGTGTTTTATGCAGCTAAGACACCCAAGAAGGAAACTCATTCTCTATAACATTATGGCCACATCATAAATGTACATATTCTGTTTTCTTGGTGTACCTAGGTATCTGCCAGTTTCAATAAATAAAGCAATGGAAGAGCAACGAAATCGGGTGAGATATATGTGAAACCTTTTCACGTCAACTTTTCGATTTCCATAGGTTGTAAAATGAACATTTAGTTCATAAAAGTAGTGATTTCGGCCATGATTTTAAATACATATCTTTCATTTTTGTGTAAATGATGACAAAATTAGCATAGCATGCAATTTTCTGATCCGATCAAACATATCCGGTTTGCTACAAAAGTTCTAATATCAGTCGCCCATTGCTTTCCATTTTGGCCTTACAGAACAATCATTTCATAAGATTTGTCGACAATCCGTGACATGACATATCTAATAAATTGTATCCCATGTTATCCTCTCTGGTCTGGTCTTGGGCTGTTACAAATGTCACAGAGAAGGGGTGACAGATAGTAATTAGAAATCACTCGAACATTAAATCTGTTTAAGGAGTAGTCATAATGGGAAGTAGTTTGGTTTTTTTAAATCCCTCAACAAATGAAGCACTCTTCACTTTAACCTATGTATATGCAAGTTCGGAATTCCTATATAGCATTATTGTTTGAAAGATGGGCAGAAGGGCAGATTATCCAAAACTTCAGTCGGAAGGACTTCATGGCGTAAAGCATAGATGTGATCCCACTTACTGATACAGGTTACAGCAGCGACGTGCGAGGAGTCACAGTGCTGCTCCATCGTGCTGTGCGCGCAGTCCACCAATGTCTTCTCCTGGTCCACACAGTCCACACCGTCCATGTGTATAGCATGACTCGTGTTGCTTGCAATTGTGAACGCCTTTAACGTATCGGTACATTCATTACAACAAGCGTCAGCGACGATTTGTGGTTCTTAATCCATGGTCATGACGTCACTATTGTGTTATCAGTTGATTATTATTTAGGAATCTACTGGTCATTGACTGTCCCAGTCAGGAGGGGTGTTAGGTTTAGACATTTTCAGTAGTGGCTAATCGAGTACACTTTTCGAGACTGATGTATTTTGTCTTGGTGTATCTGAATAGGATCTTAAAATATCTCTCAACTGGACAAATTAATTGTTGTGATGCATGAACCTGGATTCGAACATGCAACCCTTCGCTTGGTAGTCAGCGCTCCTAACCATTAGGCCACAAGACGCTGTTAGAAATCTTAGGATTGTTTGTCAGTAAGAATCCCGCATTCTATTCAAGTCTTGTAACGCACGCGGAAGGCATGCAAAAGCAGAGTTTTGGCTGTCAATCACTTCGCCTCACGGGAAGTTTTACGCTGCACGTGCGTGGAAGAATCTATTTCATGAGGGTCGCAGCTACTTGTACCATATCCGATGAATGAGCACCGAAATTTGCAAAATAATTGATTTTGGCGTCCCAGAATTGAAATTTATTGTTTCAAATGTAAAATAATGACATGCAGGTTTCGTGACGTCATATATGGATTAAGATGGAGAATGCAATCGGAGCAGTGGATTCGTTAAAAATAATCAATTATTTTTAACGAATCCACAGCTCCTCGTGCATTCTTCATTACTTAATTATCAAATTTTATTAATGGTGTGGCGAACAAATAAACATTTGACCATTTCTGCGTGGTTTAACACTCGATATATTGCAACAACAGCTGGGTAGAATCGTAACCAGAGAAAGCCAAAATAAATATAAATAAAGTTGCAAATGCAGTGCTACGAGTAGCTATAGGATAAAACATGATACAGAGGTTATGCTTGGGATTGTAAAACCCGAGATAAGAAAGCTGAGCGGGAAGTAAGACCGAAAGGTAAGCTTGAGGTCTTACTTCCCCGAAGCTTTCTTAACCATGGTTTTCAATCCCAAGCATAACAAGGTAGAGTGTTTTATCTAATTTAGATACCGTAAACATAACTGAGTGCTTACCGTATATATGTATTGAGGTTTTTCTTACAGCAGAATAATGAGGGGTAGCGCTTTTTAAATTTATAACTGTCAAATGTTAAAATTTACATTTCACATTTTTTTATTCCTAAATTCTGCGTTATAAAGAGTATGTCTCCCGTTGTATAGAGGTGTGACTGTAAATAGAGGAAATCCACATGTTCTTTCGCGTCCCTCGGTCCGGTTTAATGAGCAAAGAGTATCGAGTTCGATTTCCGCAATCTACACTCTCAAACGTTATCTTTGTATACTTTTCGATAATTGTTGTGAATAGAGTTTTTTTTAAAAGAAGCAATTATTAGTCTCATTTAAGGTCTAACTTTCAAATGTAAAAACTTACTTTCAAAATAATAACCTCATACGGGGTTCTTATTGGAAGAAACACAGACTGAAATAATAATGGTGGGTTATCACGAGAAAACAAGATACCTACGAAACAAGAGAAAAATCCCTGACAGGTTTCTAAAATTTGAGAGAACAACTGACCAGGCCGTCGTGGAAGCCCAACATTCTGCACACCACAATTGCGTCTCTGTGGTCCCAGCCACTGCTGCACACCCTGCCCCAAGCAGTGTCCCAGAACTTCACCTCTACCACCCCAGACGTACTGTTGCCACTAGACAGTCGCACAGAAACATCTGAAACCATCACAGCCTTAACTTTACATTGGACATGTTTGCTAAATTCTTAAAATAACACAATAATGAACACCGGCACTAATACGAGATTTCGAAATGATGACATTATCAATATAATGAGATTGGAGCATAGTTTCAGAATACGCCAGGAGGCAGAACATAAGTGGTAAAGTGATTCATACGTTCATACATACATTTTCTGCATAAACAATGCGAGACGAACAGACGATAATTCTCAACGACACCAACGAGTAAATAACATTATTTAAGTCAACATTCTGTTCAAATAGTAAAATAGTATTGTTTTGTTACAGATGTTACGGTAAAATTGTATGTTACAGTCGTATGTACATGTAAGTACACTCATACCACTCCATAGTACATGTATCCATATTAAGTTCGTTGTCATGAACATGAAATAAGTAAACGTCACTACCTGCTGTTGACCAGGTACATGTCCGTCCTAGATTTGGGTACACCATCTGCCTTCAAAGATGATGTAAACAAACCTACGAAGGACCGATATTTGGCCTATATCTACTGGTCATTGACTGTTCAAGTCAGGTTTTGACATTTCTTCAATGGCTAACCGAGTACATTTTTCGAGATTTTCGTTTATCTGAATAGGATCTTAAAATAACTCAATTATGACAAATTAGTGTTTGTAATGGATGAACCAGGATTCGAACATGCAACCCTTCGCTTGGTAGTCCGCGCTCTACGAGCTAGCTCATAGAAACCATAGGATTGTTTGTCAGTAGGAGTTCCGCGTTCTATTCAAGGCTGGTAACGCATGAAGACGGCATGGAAAGGTAGAGTTTGAGCTGCCAATCACATCGCACGTGCGTGGAAGAATCCATCTCATGAGCGGTCGTAGCTACTTGGTCCATATCCGATGAATGAGCACCGACATTTGCAATATAATTGAATTTGGTGTCTCATGATTAAAAGTTATTGTTTTAAATGTAAAACAAACTGATGTTTAGTGTTAACATTCAAGCTATATGTCTAGAGAACCAACTGATGTCTGGTGTTAACATTCTAGCTATATGTCTAGAGAACCAACTGATGTCTGGTGTTAACATTCTAGCTATATGTCTAGAGAACCAACTGGTGTCTGGTGTTAACATTCTAGCTATACGTCTAGAGAACCAACTGATGTCTGGTGTTAACATTCTAGCTATATGTCTAGAGAACCAACTGGTGTCTGGTGTTAACATTCTAGCTATATGTCTAGGAATGAACTGATCTTTGGTGTTAACATTCTAACTATGTATCTAGAGAACCAACTGGTGTCTGGTGTTAACATTCTAGCTATGTGTCTTGGAATGAACAGATGTTTGGTGTTAACATTCTAACTATATGTATGGGAATGAACTGATGTTAACATTCTAGCTATATGTCTAGAGAACCAACTGATGTCTGGTGTTAACATTCTAGCTATATGTCTAGGAATGAACTGATCTTTGGTGTTAACATTCTAACTATGTATCTAGAGAACCAACTGGTGTCTGGTGTTAACATTCTAGCTATGTGTCTTGGAATGAACAGATGTTTGGTGTTAACATTCTAACTATATGTATGGGAATGAACTGATGTTAACATTCTAGCTATATGTCTAGAGAACCAACTGATGTCTGGTGTTAACATTCTAGCTATATGTCTCGGAATGAACTGATCTTTGGTGTTAACATTCTAACTATGTATCTAGAGAACCAACTGGTGTCTGGTGTTAACATTCTAGCTATGTGTCTTGGAATGAACAGATGTTTGGTGTTAACATTCTAACTATATGTATGGGAATGAACTGATGTTAACATCCTAGCTATATGTCTAGAGAACCAACTGATGCCTGGTGTTAACATTCTAGCTATACGTCTAGAGAACCAACTGATGCCTGGTGTTAACATTCTAGCTATACGTCTAGAGAACCAACTGATGCCTGATGTTAACATTCTAGCTATATGTCTAGAGAGCCAACTGATGTCTGGTGTTAACATTCTAGCTATACGTCTAGGGAACCAACTGATGTCTGGTGTTAACATTCTAGCTATATGTCTAGAGAACCAACTGGTGTCTAACATTCTAGCTATACGTCTAGAGAACCAACTGATTTCTGATGTTAACATTCTAGCTATACGTCTAGAGAACCAACTGATGTCTGGTGTTAACATTCTAACTATTCATCTAGAGAACCAACTGGTGTCTGGTGTTAACGTTCTAGCTATATGTCTCGGAATGAACTGATGTCTGGTGTTAACATCCTAGCTATATGTCTAGAGAACCAACTGGTGTCTGGTGTGAACATTCTAGCTATACGTCTAGAGAACCAACTGATGTCTGGTGTTAACATTCAAGCTATACGTCTCGGAATGAACTGATGTCTGGTGTTAACATTCTAGCTATATGTCTAGAGAACCAACTGATGTCTGGTGTTAACGTTCTAGCTATATGTCTAGAGAACCAACTGGTGTCTGGTGTTAACATTCTAGCTATACGTCTAGAGAACCAACTGATTTCTGATGTTAACATTCTAGCTATACGTCTAGAGAACCAACTGATGTCTGGTGTTAACATTCTAACTATTTATCTAGAGAACCAACTGGTGTCTGGTGTTAACGTTCTA
The DNA here is from genome assembly GCA_936450465.1 of Gibbula magus. Lineage (NCBI taxonomy): Eukaryota > Metazoa > Mollusca > Gastropoda > Trochida > Trochidae > Gibbula > Gibbula magus. The sequence goes on along the minus strand of OW388304.1, from coordinate 45,617,728 downwards.
GCTATATGTCTCGGAATGAACTGATGTCTGGTGTTAACATCCTAGCTATATGTCTAGAGAACCAAATGGTGTCTGGTGTGAACATTCTAGCTATACGTCTAGAGAACCAACTGATGTCTGGTGTTAACATCCTAGCTATATGTCTAGAGAACCAAATGGTGTCTGGTGTGAACATTCTAGCTATATGTCTAGAGAACCAACTGATGTCTGGTGTTACCATTCAAGCTATACGTCTAGAGAACCAACTGATGTCTGGTGTTACCATTCTAGCTATACGTCTAGAGAACCAACTGATGTCTGGTGTTAACATCCTAGCTATATGTCTAGAGAACCAACTGATGTCTGGTGTGAACATTCTAGCTATACGTCTAGAGAACCAACTGATGTCTGGTGTTAACATCCTAGCTATATGTCTAGAGAACCAACTGATGTCTGGTGTTAACATTCAAGCTATACGTCTCGGAATGAACTGATGTCTGGTGTTAACATTCTAGCTATATGTCTAGAGAACCAACTGATGTCTGGTGTTAACATTCAAGCTATATGTCTAGAGAACCAACTGATGTCTGGTGTTACCATTCTAGCTATACGTCTCGGAATGAACTGATGTCTGGTGTTAACATTCTAGCTATATGTCTAGAGAACCAACTGATGTCTGGTGTTAACATTCAAGCTATACGTCTCGGAATGAACTGATGTCTGGTGTTAACATTCTAGCTATTTATCTAGAGAACCAACTGATGTCTGGTGTTACCATTCTAGCTATACGTCTCGGAATGAACTGATGTCTGGTGTTAACATTCTAGCTATATGTCTAGAGAACCAACTGATGTCTGGTGTTAACATTCAAGCTATACGTCTCGGAATGAACTGATGTCTGGTGTTAACATTCTAGCTATTTATCTAGAGAACCAACTGATGTCTGGTGTTACCATTCTAGCTATACGTCTCGGAATGAACTGATGTCTGGTGTGAACATTCTAGCTATATGTCTAGAGAACCAACTGATGTCTGGTGTTAACATTCAAGCTATACGTCTCGGAATGAACTGATGTCTGGTGTTAACATTCTAGCTATATGTCTAGAGAACCAACTGATGTCTGGTGTTAACATTCAAGCTATATGTCTAGAGAACCAACTGATGTCTGGTGTTACCATTCTAGCTATACGTCTCGGAATGAACTGATGTCTGGTGTTAACATTCTAGCTATATGTCTAGAGAACCAACTGATGTCTGGTGTTAACATTCAAGCTATATGTCTAGAGAACCAACTGATGTCTGGTGTTACCATTCTAGCTATACGTCTCGGAATGAACTGATGTCTGGTGTTAACATTCTAGCTATATGTCTAGAGAACCAACTGATGTCTGGTGTTAACATTCAAGCTATACGTCTCGGAATGAACTGATGTCTGGTGTTAACATTCTAGCTATATGTCTTGAGAACCAACTGATGTCTGGTGTTAACGTTCTAGCTATACGTCTAGAGAACCAACTGGTGTCTGGTGTTAACGTTCTAGCTATATGTCTCGGAATGAACTGATGTCTGGTGTTAACATCCTAGCTATATGTATAGAGAACCAACTGATGTCTGGTGTTAACGTTCAAGGTCAAGTCAAAACTCAAACCCAAATAATGTCAAACATATTACAGGACAAAATAAAATTATGCTCACCGTTTTCGTCATATCCTGCACATGAAAGAGAGTTGTCAACAAAGTTTAATGAATTTAAATATCGATAGATCAATAATCCAAATACTGTTATACATTTAAGTTAGATAAACACAAAGTTTCAAAATATCGTAACACGAGTTATATTATTTTCAAGTTGTCAATAGTCACGACATACCACACAATACCCAAACATCTTCTGGATGGGTACAGTCATGTTGTCCGAATGTGTTGTGAGAACATGACGTCAGTGATTCCTCCTTGCCCTCACAGACGACGTTGTCCAGCAGAATATCACCCGTTCCTCCACCACTATGTGAACTGTCCATCTAGACATTAGGAATCTAACTGCCATTGTTTGTGGACACGGGTTACATCAATATTACATGATGATCACATACTTCTACAAGTAATACCAACGCGACTTCGTTATTTATGGTCCAAAATTGTTCCACAGGCGATAGCTATAACGTGTATAAGATCAAGCAATATCCCCTAGGAAATATCATGTTGAGTAGATTTTGCTCAATGTCCTGCTGACATCACAATGCTTTTTCATCAATAATGAAATGCAATGTAATTATGCCAAAAATTGGTAACATTACAATGCCATAATGTCGTAACCCTGGTGACGTCATAATGCCATGACATCACCGCATGAGGAGTTCATGGCAGCGAGTGTGCAGTTTTAAACACAAGGAAGAATGATTTTGGATGATAATCAAAACATTGCCTTCGGGTTAATAGTCAATAGAAAACAATTAGTTAAGATGCTTTGTAAATACGTACAATGTAAACGACAAAAATATTGTCACGGCCTACCTTTCCAATATTGAAGTTGAGCATACCACATACAACAGCTGCAGCTTCATCAGTGAAGTCATCATCACACACGGTTCCCCATGGATCTGTCGAGTTCATCTTCACTTCAATGCGTCCGTAACTCTCGCTACCGCCCGCCAGACGAACGTACAAGTTCGGACTCTCTGCACCATCTAGGTTGGCTTTCAAAGCGCCACATAAACGTGATTATATATATATATATATATATATTTTACCCTTTCCGCTACAACGCCTCTATACACAGTACCCTCAAATATTTCTAACTCGAATGTAGTAATAATAACTATGACATGATTTGTGATGGTACTGTTTGTTACAACCATAAATATTGTTGTTGTGTCAAAATTGCAACAACAAAGTTGTTACAAAGTGGGTTGATAAATATTCTAAAATGACCACCCACGATGAACAACAACTGTCGAGAAAAAGGTTATTGGCGACTGCCAGTTTCCGGATTGAGCAGGAACAGGGATTTCCCCGTTACCTGATATAGAGGCGAGGATTAATATTAGATTTGACTTGCAGGTTACCTGATGCAGACGCAAGGGTTAATATTAGATTGACTTGCAGGTTACCTGATATAGACGCGAGGATTAATATTAGATTGACTTGCAGGTTACCTGATGCAGACGCGAGGGTTGATATTAGATTGACTTGCAGGTTATACCTGATGCAGAGGCGAGGATTAATATTAGATTGACTTGCAGGTTACCTGATGCAGACGCAAGGGTTAATATTAGATTGACTTGCAGGTTATACCTGATGCAGACGCAAGGGTTAATATTATATTGACTTGTATGTTACCTGATGCAGACGCGAGGGGTTAATATTAGATTGACTTGTATGTTACCTGTAGCAGAAGCGAGGGTTAATATTAGATCGACTGGTATGTTATCTGATGCAGACGCGAGGGTTAATATTAGATTGACTGGTATGTTACCTGTAGCAGACGCGAGGGTTAGAAGACCAACGATCCACAACGTCACAAGCACACCGTCTCGCTCTTCCACTGCCATCATCTGCAACACCGCCATCATCTGTAACACAGACAACAGCCTGGTTACACTTCATGAACCCTTTCAGTTTGCAAAGTCATTATGGCAGTCCCATATAGTCGTTGTGTTTGTGCGAATATGTTAATCCAAATCTAGTCTTAGATTCCCTCCCTCCCTTGTCTATACAAGATGGCGGACGTGACCAGTCGCATGTAAGACAGCTCTGGACTCTCGTGGATTTTTCATGCAAATTATTGTATATGCAAGGAAGCCATATCGCTTAAACGTCTGACTAGTGTTGTAGTAGACTATATAGAGAAGAAAAGCAACGTTCAAGTGTGAGAAAAAATGCCTCACAAGGACAAAAGTAAGCGTCAAGGGGCGAAGGCGGCACGGAGTCTCAGTGAGAAGAGGAAACCATCAGGTTCCCCAGTCGGCCCATCTTTATCGAAGATTTCGAAGCAAAAGACGTTGGAAAGCGTTTTCTCGTTTGATACCAGCACCCCGAAGCCAAGCTCACAGATGAGAAGCCCCTGCTAGTCTGAGTTCAAGAGCCATTTCAACAACCAGACGCGGAAAATCCAGGTCAAGACACAGAGCGATATATCCTTCCCATCGACGTTGTTTAACCTGTTCAACGAGGCTTCTCAAGATGTCCAAACTAACAAGCTGGCAAGTGCCTTGATGTTCCCCCAACTGCAGGAAAAGTTCAAACAAGCCTTCATGTTAGTGGCAAAGGATGTTGTAGAGGTCGTGTTGAGGGAACATCGAGCCCATGAAGAAGGAGGAGATGGACGAATTGAAGAAGGAGCTAAGGATGAAGACGGATGAACTCGAACAATACAGTCCGAGTAATTTACTCAGGATCAGCGGATTAGCGGAGGATACCAACGGGGAGACCTCAGACACAGAACATCACTATGAGCGTGTTGAAAAGACACCATATCTAATGCCGATATAGACAGGTGCCACCGTATGGGAAGGAAGTCCAAGGACAAGCCTAGGGACATCATTGTAAAATTCATCAGCTACTATGACAGAAACAAAGTGATCACCAACAGGAGGAAACTACGCTATTCACATCATAATGTTTACATCAACAAGGACTTAACTAGACACAGAAGTCGCCTGTACGAGCTGGCCAGAGAACTAAAGAAGCAAGGTCGGATTGAGTCAACTTGGACAAGAGATGGACGAGTACACATACTGGAACAGAACGAAGGAAGGATCCATGTGATTCAAGACGAATCAGATCTCGATGTGTACAGGAGATAGATGTATTATAGTGGACTGTGATTCTGTAATGTGTGCTATTCTGGGATATCTATGGATTGTAAACATGTTAAATGTAAGTAAACACTTGATATCCACGTTTTAGTCGTCAAACATCATGTTAATTTCATTTGTATGTGTAAATAGCAGTGTATATAACCCTTTTCTGTTTCCAAACTTCTTAGTTTCTGTACCACATCTGTTATCTTTTCTCCATATTCGTATTCCAATATGTTATCCGCATACGAGCTCAGATATGCACGTAATAATGTCACAATCCCAATTATGTATGTATTTATCCACTATTGAAGTCACCCGCATCAAACCACACTATATCCAGATTCTATGTGTCGGTCTTCTTAAACAAGTAAAATGGGTGAATTTTCATGACCCTATACGGAAAGACAAATGCATTCAGGGGTGGAGTTATAATGTATATCAATCAAAGTCTCAGTTTTAGTAGATTATGTCATATTGAAAAAATCAATTACGAATCTATACGGGTAAAATTATCACTCCCACAAAAACTGCTTGTTGTGTGTCAACTATAGACCCCAATACCAGACTCTAGAATACTGGAGTAGACTTGATAACAGCATTGAGACTGCATTTGACATTTCAGATAGATTTACCCTTCTTGGCGATCTTAATGCAAACCTATTAGTGACTGAAACAATCACCTGTATTATTTGATAGCTAGAAACAACCTACAAAATGTAATTAAAGAGCCAACGAAGGTAACGCACACTCTTTGATCCCATCATTATATCTGAAGATGTTCATGTTTTTGATAGTGGCGTCATTGATTTGTGCAATAATATTAGTGATCACAAAGGTACTTATATCACCGTTGATGCACACGGAAACACCAATTTAGCCTACAAGATAAGTGTATTCTATGTTATGATAGGCGTGATTTTAAATGCTATGATAAATGAAACAGATTGGACTAACATGTTTAGTAATTACAATGACGTAAATGAAGCCTGTGCTGAATTGTATGTGTATCTAAATTCATTTATATCATTATGTATACCTATAAAAACAGTTACTTCTCGACCAAATGATAAATTTGGTTCAATTCAGAACTTCGCAGTGAATGTAGGATAAGAAACAGGATGAGAAAGAAGGCTCAAAGGACAAGTCATCAAATAGATATTTTGGCTTACAAAAAAACAAAGAAATAAAGTTAATATGAAATGCTATGCAAAAGATTCATTTTATGCCAGTCTCACTGATGAGTTTTTATCTGATATGTATTCCACTAACAAAAAATTCTTATTGGAAACTACTTCGATATCTGATAAAAAAAATTATGGCTCAGTCACAAGTATGAGACAAAATGACACTGATGAAGATCCAACTTTCTTCACCGACAATCCGACATGCAGAAAGCTGATGGACTTAATCAGTATGTTCAGTCCATATCTACTATTGAAGAGTTGCCATTATTTGACAAACGCACGGATTATGTTTATGATCATGTAACGATTGAGGTAAATGAAGTGTCTGATAATCAAATGTGTACATTTAAAGAAAGCTTCTGGGCCGGATAAAATCAATCACAAATTTCTTAAATATATTGTGCAGTCAATAAGTATCCAACTATGCCTTTTATTTAATTTGTCTTTAAAAAAACTGTATCCAAGTGTGTGGAAATAAGCAAATGTTATGCCCTTATTTAAAAAAGGTGACCCCACAAAAGCCTCTAATTATCGACCTATATCTTTGATCAGTTGTGTCGGCAAAGTGTTTGAAAGAGTCATGTTCAAACATCTGTACAATTATTTCAATGCAAATCAATTATTGTATAAATATCATTCAATCTGGTCATTCAACTGTCCATTAATTAATTGAAATATATGAGCAAATATGTGCGGCTTTAGATGATAAAAAAAACATTACTGTATGGTTTTCTGTGATGTTTCTAAGGCTTTTGATCGTGTGTGGCACAAATGTCTATTGTTGAAATTAGAAAAGTATGGAATTAATGGTTCATTGTAACACTGGATACCTGATTACATAAATAATCGTTCACAACGCGTGTTTGTAAATGGAGCCCTATCCAAGCCGGTGTTCCACAAGGATCAGTTCTCGGCCCCTTATTATTTATTGTATATGTAAATGATATTGCTGATGATTTAGACTGCCTCGCACGATTATTTGCTGATGATTCATCTCTTGGCTTGTCTTCTCATGATCGTCTATTCATAGATACCGAATTAAATTCAAATTTAGAAAGATTGCGAGCTTGGGAAAAGCGTTGGCTTATAACATACAATCCTGACAACCCTGAAGCAATTATTTTATCCATGCAAAGAGATATCGATGCAATCGATCTATTTTAACAGCGTAGGTGTTAAATTAGTTGATAGTCATTAACATCTGGGATTAACATTTTCAAGTGATTCTAAATGGAAATATAGTCGCAAACGACGATAAAAGGATTCAGCGCATAAATGATTCAATTATTTGAAATACAATGAACTAAGACACCTTTTCAATGTTATTGCGCATCTTTTTAAACAAGTTGCAAGTTTCTAGCATGTTCCTAGGATTATTGATTCCCAATATTTCAAAATCAATGAATTGTAAAGAAAATCAAAATGGCGGCTAAACCACGACAGCTACAACTTTGTCATGATTTAGCTTTTTGCTCGTATTGTTATTGCGCATCTTTTGCAAAAAAGTTTCAAGTCTCTATGTGGATTTTGTTAATTTTCCCCGTGTTAAGTTTTTCTTCATTATGACCGGAAATGACTGTACATGATCTAAAGTCTGAAGACCTAAAAACACGCATATAACAATGATTCAGCACTTTAGTGCTGAAACCTTAAACACACGTCAATACCAATAAGGATTCAGCCTTATGGCTGAATCCTTAACGATCACATCGATAATATCATTAAACTAACATAAAAAATGATATCTTCTATACGCAAGCTAAAGTTTTTGTTAACACGCCCTGTTTTTTAATAGAATTGATGTAATATTCATTAGACCTCATTTTGAATATGCTTGTTAGTTATTGGATGGGTGTGCTCAGTATCAAGCAAATAAATTAGAACAGCTGCAACTAGAAGCAGAAGGAAATGTGACGGGATTGCCGAGATATGCTCACCATGAGTATCTATATCATGAAACAGGACGGGAAACTTTAGCAGAACGCAGGAGAAAGTGTTAACTCGTCTTTTTTATAAGATACAAAATAATATGGCACCAACGTACCTACAAGATCTTTTTCCTGTTAATTTGGCATCAAAAAGTAACTATAATTTTCGTAATTCTAATGATATTTCATTCCCGGTCTCAAGACTAAAGTTTTCGTATGCCTCCTATTTCCCGTCAACAATAAGAATGTGGAACGAAATCCCTGTGGAAATGAGGAATTGTGGGTCATTGAAATCTTTTAAATCTAAATATTATCATCAATTAAACAAAGCTGCACCCAAATATTTTTTATTTTGGACCAAGAAACTATAATATCATACCCACAAAATTACGTTACATGTGTAGTCCGTTAAATTATCTCTTTCGTGTTGGTAATGTCGATATCCCAAGTTGTTCCTGTGGAAATGTTTGTGAAAAATTCTAACACTATCTATTGAAGTGTAAATTATATACTGCACAAAGAACTGCAATGATGTCCAGTTTACGCAGTATCACCACTTAAACATAAATTGTGAGTTACTTCTACGTGGCAATGCAGATCTGAAAATTCATGAAAATCAGAACATATTTAAAATCGTTCAAACCTACATTTGTCAATCTAAAAGGATTTCTTAATTATTGTTACTGTTCCTCTGTTTCCCCTTTTAACTATTGCCTTCTGTCCATCTTGCATAAAGAATGTGTGTGTGTGTGTATATGTATATATGTATATATATGTATAGTATATATATATGTATAGTATATATATATGTATAGTATGTATAGTATATATATATATATATATATATATATTGAAATAGGTATGTGGTATCAAACGTGGAGAAGTGTATAAGTAAATTTAAATAATACACTGAAGACGTATATCAACTTTCATAATCAATACTTTATATTCCGATATGCATATTTCGGCTTCTTGTTTCGAAGCTTCATCAGGGAATAATTGTTTGAAGCAGAAACATTTTTACAGAGACTATAAGACTACTGCTATGCTTCAAACAATTATTCCCTGATGAAGCTTCGAAACAAGAAGCCGAAATATGCATATCGGAATATAAAGTATTGATTATGAAAGTTGATATACGTCTTCAGTGTATTATTTAAATTTACTTATATATATATATATATATATATATATATATATATATATATATATGTGTGTGTGTGTGTGTGTGTGTGTGTGTGTGTGTGTGTGTGTGTGTGTGTGTGTGTAAATACTTAGGAGAGGGTGTTCTAAGATGTATAACTTGTACCCAATCCTTTTCTTTTGAATAAAATATGTTTGAAACGAAACAATCCCCTCAGAACTTGTCATGAAATGTCGTATTATTATTATTCGTAGGATGGGGTATACTACTGCAAAGGGGGTAACTTTCAATCGGTAAATGGAATTCTTAATTTCTTATACCACAAAATACAAAGACTAGTCTTGCTTTCTATACTTTAATATTGAGAAGAACGTGTTTAACATGTATACAGGTACATTGGGTAAAAGTGCGTAACATGAATATAGATACATTGCATCAAAGTGTTTTAATGTCTTAAAAGGCCATCAAGGATGTTAGTGTTTCAAAGTAAAACCATTTTTTGGAAAATATTAACGAGAACTATGTATTGTCCGTTACACCTACAAAAGATTCTGATGAGGTGTCCGAATAATAACAGCCAGCTGACAGCAGGAGGACACTGGTCAGATGTTAAGTCAACCGCCAGGTTTGAATATGAAGAAAAACTGATATCAGTTACATTGTAGATTATTAATTAATATTATCTTCCCAGTCAGTATATTATAGTGTACCGAAGTTCTTCTTGATGAAATAACTGTAAAAATACAGTCTGGACATTCTGTAGAAATTATGAATTGTTATACCAACGTATGGTTATGGTATACCAAAGTATGGTGTGTATTTTCGCAGTGTCAACAATATCAACATAAATTTTGAGTAACTATTGTATGTTAATGCGTGGTAATTCTGTAATTTCGTGGGGTGAAAGGCACCAGTTTCTTAACAGTAAACAAAACTTTGTTGTGTTTTTAGCTGGTCCGCAAACGACGAGTGGTCGTCAGACCGAAATGACGAGATGAACGAACATGACTTCTTCCTCGCTGTATTTGTATGTATAGTAATAAATTGTGTATACATATGGACACATACGAAGTGTGTTGATGGCCAGATGCGAAGATAAAAACCAGTGTGTAATCATTAGTTAAATAGTGCCTCTGATACAAAGTTGTAACGACCTTGAACGAGTCCCTTTGTAACACTAATGGGAGACGTTTCGAACAAATAATATATATATATAGAAAGATTTGTAGAAAGACAAACACATTGAAGTACGTTACCCGTCAACCGCAAGCAGAACAGAAGGGCGATGTGGTCAGGCAGATGCAATCCTGGTCCGCGGACAGACGCTTTATGGCGTGTGTGAATCACACTGCACGTGCATGCACGTGAACAGCACGACGCACGTATTGCATGGCTGCGTTCGTGTCGCACGTGCGATCAAAATCCTCATTTGACGAGGTATCTGGCCAACGATATATTCTTTTCTAACCCTCCGACTGATTTACATATATGAAAACATTCGTAAATAGTCGATGTGAGGTTTTGATTTGGGTAAATGCAAAATGTTGGTCAAAGGCATGATAGGTGTATTCGGATGCCAATAAATTTTACAGTTTCACTAATGTATTATCCCGGTGCATTGATTGGTCGTAGACGCTCACTTATACCCCCGACTGTTATAGTTTGACATTTTTTATTTTACTTATAGAGAGAGGTGTCTGCAAACCTAAGGATTGCTAAGCCATGAAATGTAATTGCTTAGATTAAAGTGTTTGTGAAAAGGGTAGGAAAGTCTCTTCATGTAAAAAAAAAGGTGGTTTAAGTAAAAGTAAGAATAATAGTAACTTGAAAAGGTTAAAGGTAACATAATACACTACTACCATTACCACTGATTTAAACTTTATTTTGGAAATTAATCCATCAAAATGATTCATTCGAGTGACTTGAAACAACAGGTACATGGAAGCACACCCCTGTAAGCACAGTGAGGGATATACAGCAGTTTATGGCTGAAAGGAAAGAACTTTTTCCAAAATATCACCAGTGGAAATATAAAATAGTAAAAATCAACAAGAACACACAAGTAGCTTTTTATGAAAGTTACATGAAAAAGAAAATGATAAAGTCAACAAATCAGAATACAGAAGTAGCTTCATTCATTCTAGCTCCGAATATGACGAAGTAAAAAAATACAAAAAATCGCCAAAAAATACAAATAAAATACAAAAAAATCACCAAATCGTGTTAAATTTTGCATTGCCCCTCTTTTAGTGGTGGAAAATCATCTGCCAAATTTGAAGAGGATTGGATGAAAAGTTGTCCCCCGCCGCAACGCGGAACGGGGGACTATGTATTCAGCGGCGTCCGTACGTCCGTCCATCCGTACGTCACATTTCTTGTTCTTATTTGCAAGGTCACCGCGACACTTTGACCACTTTTCGAACTATTGTTAACGCGATATATCATGACTGGTTGGACCCAATGTTTTCAAATTTGGTGTCAGTCTACATTGTGGGATGACGCAGACATCAGTCGATTTTGGTGACCTTGACCTTATTTTCCATGTGACTAGGACACTTTGGCCACTTTTCGAACTCTTGTTAACCAAAAGCTCATGAACCCGAGCACCTAAAGTCTTCAAATTTGCTGATCATCATGACACTTTTTAACAGTAATGCAAAATATGAAGTAGCTCATTTTGACCAAATGATGTGTCCTTTAAACTTAATGTTACCGGAGGGGGGCATTGCCATGTTAGTGGCAAACACTTGCTTTTTCTGTTATCAATCGGACAAAAAATGCTCAGAATTTCATGAAATAAAAAAAATCGCAAAACAAATCACCCATTCGGTTTACATTTCGCACTGCACTTCTCCTCGTGGTGAAGAAGACATGTACCAAATTTGAAAAGGATGAGATAAATAGTTTTTCTGTAATCGATCGGACAGAACTTGTCTTCTGACGGAAGGACGGACAGGCGGACAGAATGAACGCTATATACCCCCGCTTACGCTGTAACGCGGGGGTATAATAACGCAAGATTTTGCAATCATTAAATATTTGAATTGCACTGTTTACAGCATATATTTAAAGGGGCAGTAGCACGTTTTTTTGCTTGAATACGTTGATGAATTGTATTTGAAAAATAATTTAACTAATAGTAAAACACCCTTCTCTCTTCGGAAAATCAAGCTAAAAATGAGTGTACGTGGCTCAGTAAAGCCATGAAATCGTTTTTGTCATTCGAAATAATAAAATGTGTTCACAATAAAATGATCGCCATGCAAGTTTTGCTGTATACGCAACACCGTTATTACCACTACGGATAATTATACCCCCGCCTTACAGCGTAAGCGGGGGTATATAGCGTTCATTCTTTCCGTCCGTCCGTCTGTCCGTCTGTCCGTCCGTCCCAAAACTTTGAGCGGAGCTGATCTCACCAAACTTCACACACATATCAATCATGGCCCTAGTTGTGCCTTTTGAGGGTTAGAACGATTTCTGAATTTTAATTTTTGCGGTTTCCATGGAAACATGACTAAAAAGTGACTCTGTGAGGAAGTCATTTTGTGCAGAGCATATCTCCCAAACTATACGTGCTAGCTTCACCAAACTTCATACACATGTAAACCATAATCCCTAGTTGTGCCTTTTGAGGGTGAGAACTATTTCTGAATTTTGATTTTTGCGGTTTCCATGGAAACGTGACTAAAAAGTGACTCTGTGAGGAAGTCATTTTGTGCGGAGCATATCTCCAACACTATACGTGCTAGCTTCACCAAACTTCATACACATGTAAACCATAATCCCTAGTTGTGCCTTTTGAGGGTTAGAACTATTTCTGAATTTAGATTTTTGCGGTTTCCATGGAAACGTGACTAAAAAGTGACTCTGTGAGGAAGTCATTTTGTGCGGAGCATATCTCCCAAACTATACGTGCTAGCTTCACCAAACTTCATACACATGTCAACCATGATCCCTAGTTGTGCCTTTTGAGGGTTAGAACTATTTCTGAATTATAATTTGTACGGTTTCCATGGAAACGTGACTTACAACTGACTGTGAGGTAGTCATTTTGTGCAGAGTATATCTCCAAAACTATGCATGCTAGCTTCATCAAACTTGATAAACACATCAACCATGACCCCTAGTTGTGCCTTTTGAGGGTTAGAACTATTTCTGAATTTTAATTTTTATGGTTGCCATGGAAATGTGACTAAAAAGTGACTGAGGAAATCATTTTGTGCGGACCCTTTGTCCAACACTATGCATGCTAGCTTCATCAAATTTCATGCGCATGTCAACTATGATCCCTAGTTGTGCCTTTGAGAGTTTTCAAATTTATTATTGAACATGGACCTATATATGTGTCTTTTGCTGATATTGAAATTTGTTGAAGTAAGGGAGAAGCGGGGGTATGTGAGCTATGCTCGCTTCTTCACTTGTTGGCTTGTGTAATAAGATGTTTTAACCTCTAAAGTAAATATAAATGACACAAACTATCATGTTCAATGGGAAATTTGAAAAAAATAAATTTTTTCAAAAACCGTGCTACTGCCCCTTTAATGATGTTTAGCCAATGTTCAATGTACACACAAAGTACTGAATGCTGATATGGAATAAAACCTTCTGCAGCAAATAGATGCCCTAGAATATAGCGATAAAAATAGAGCCATGGGCTCTGTAGCTCATCGGGGATTTAAACTGAAATTGAGTCTCTTAGTCATGCTCATAAATGGTACTGTACTGTATTTGCAATGTTAATTTTAAATGTATGTAGGCACAATGTAATCGCTGTTTATGTTAGATTTGAATTTTAAGACCTAATCCACCTCTCTGGTGTGTTGCAATGCATCATGCTAACGAGGTGTCACTGACCAGCTGACTCTTGAGCATCTGAGTGTAAGACTAACAAGAAGACATGGTCATCAACATCCCCCGCCAGACACAAGAAATGAGAACAAGGGCAATAATTCAAGGAGGAATAATTGTGCGCTGCTCATGTTCTTTCCATTAAGGTAACGATATCCTCAAGCCACACAACTGATTTGATGTTAAACAATGTCTGAGAAAAGCTATATCATTGGATACTTGAAACAGAGTCGAAAAAGCGGAACAAGGGGAATAACTCCGGAAAAAATAATCACAGGCTTCTTTTTTTCAAATTCCGCCAAGGTATCGATGGCCTTAAAGTACACACCAAATTTGGTTATCCTATCTTAAATAGTTTCTGAGAAAAGCTGTCCCCTTTGGTGATACCTTGAACAGAGTCCAAATGTACAGAACAAGGGCAATAACTCCGCAAAGATTAATTGTGTGCTTCTCATTTTCGAACTCCATCAAGGTACTTATGCCCTTAAGCCATCCACCAAATTGGGTAATCCTATCTTAAATAGTCTCTGAGAAAAGCTGTCCCCTATATAGATAGCATGAACAGAGTCAAAACATACGGAACAAGGGCAATAACTCCGGAAAAAATAATCACACGGTTCTTATTTTCGAACTCCATCAAGGTATTTATGTCCACAAGCCACACACCAAATTTGAAAACTCTATCTTAAACAGTTTCTGAGAAAAGCTGTCCCCTTTGGAGATACCATGAACAGAGTCCAAAAATACGGAACAAGGGCAATAACTCCGGAAAAAATAATCACACGGTTCTTATTTTCGAACTCCATTGAGGTATTTATGTCCACAAGCCACACACTAAATTTGGAAATCCTATCTTAAACAGTTTCTGAGAAAAGCTGTCCCCTTTGGAGATACCATGAACAGAGTCCAAAAATACGGAACAAGGGCAATAACTCCGGAAAAAATAATCACACGGTTCTTATTTTCGAACTCCATCGAGGTATTTATGTCCACAAGCCACACACCAAATTTGGAAATCCTATCTTAAACAGTTTCTGAGAAAAGCTGTCCCCTTTGGAGATACCATGAACAGAGTCCAAAAATACGGAACAAGGGCAATAACTCCGGAAAAAATAATCACACGGTTCTTATTTTCGAACTCCATCGAGGTATTTATGTCCACAAGCCACACACCAAATTTGGAAATCCTATCTTAAACAGTTTCTGAGAAAAAGTGTCCCCATTATAGCGGACGGACGGACGCACGGACGGACGGACGGACGGACGGAGCCCAAACCTATATCCCCCTTCCACTTCGTGGCGGGGGATTAATAATACACCATTCTCACAGAAGTGTGAAATAACCTGAAACCTCTGTGTATTAGCAATGACACCTGTTGTTTGCATCTTTCTACCAGGGATTGGTCACTGCCCAGGTCAACACAATGCAATTTCACAACATGCAGACCCTCGACTCACAGCCAGTGAATTATATATTTTAATTGTTGTTTTCCCCACACTTAAATATGTGAAGAAGAAGATGTGGTGTCACGATCTCATGTAGCTACTTTTAATAGACATATCTTATCATTTTATCACCAGTCATATTGAGTTCACAAATCTCATGTAAAATATAAAAAAATCTAAGCTCCTCTTCAATTTATTCTTTTGCGCCCTGTCAAAATATTCAGTTCAAGTGATTTAATAGTTCACATTTCACATTGATTACATCAAACATATCCATAACGTATATATTAATCTTAAGTCGACATATATTTCACATTACTATTGAATAAGATTAACTGCAAGTTACTTTCTATTCTCAATTCCTGCAATTCCCAAAGCACATGTTAGGACTAAAAATTAAAGCCACTGGCTCTGTAGCTCATCAGGCTTTATATAGGCTACATTAACTATTTCAAAATGTCAACTTCTATTAGAGAGGAAGCACTTTAAATGGAGAAGATGAAATAGGTCTTAAGGTACTTACCCCTCTGACCTATCTTTCAGGCCAGAGATAAAATCCCCGACAAATAAAGACACAATTGAAGATATAATTCATCACTGTTGTTTATTACCTCCATTTGAAGAGCCATAAAATCTTAAGATGAAAAAAGCTTGTCAGGTCATGACTTCTGTGACCTTTTTATGGGGTCGCACAACTTTTCAGCTCTCAAGACCTTATGGAACTGGAGAAGAAGATGAACATAGGTTTTTAAGGATGTGACAAGGGTCACCAATTTTACAATTTAGAATCCCCATTGGCCAAGGAGTCTGTACACACAATTTCAGCTCCCTAAACCAAGTAGTTCTGTAGAAGGAGACGAAAATACGAAAAGTTTACAGACGGAGGGACGGATGGGGGGACGGACGGACGGACGGACGCCGGACACCATGCCATGCCATAAGCCCATCGGGCCTTTCAGGCCAGATGAGCTAAAAGATGAGATGACTCTCCCTCAGGTCTTTTATAAGGAATTATTTCTCAAAACTGAAAGAAGTGAACATAAAATCTCAAGAGTTCAAAACTCTTACAGCAGGGTTTTTTGGTCACCAAATTTACAATTTAGAATCCCCTTCAGCTAAGGTACTTAAAATGTCAACTCTCTAGAGTCATTGGTTCTGGAGGAGAAGATGAAAATAGCTTTTTAGGTCATGACCCTTGTGACCTTTATTTAAAGGTCTAGAGAGCTGAACAGCTGTGTGGAGACTCCTTTGCTAATTGGGATTCTAAATTGTAGATTTCGTGACCCCGTAACCTCAAATGGGGTCACAGTGGTCACAACCTTAAAAACGTATTTCCATCTTTTTCTCCAGTTCCAAAAGGTCTAGATAGCTGAAAAGCTGTGTGCAGACTCCTTGGCCAATGGGGATTCTAAATTGTAGATTTTGTGACCATGTGACCCTAAATAGGGTCACATCCTTAAATAGCCATTTTCACCTTCTTCTCCAGTTCCAAAAGGTCTAGAGAGCTGAAAAGTTGTGTGCAGACTCCTTTGCTAATGGGGATTCTAAATTGTAGATTTCGTGACCCCTGACCCCAAATAGGGTGACAGAGGTCATGACCTGAAAAGCCATTTTCATCTTGAGATTGTTTGGTAATTTAAAGGAAACGGGATCACGGGGTCACAAAATCTACAATTTAGGATCCCCATTGGCCAAGGAGTCTGAAGACAAAATGTCAGCTACGTAGACCAAGTAGTTCTAGAGAAGAAGACGGACGCCGGACACAATGCCATGCCATAAGCCCATCGGGCTTTTCAGGCCAGATGAGCTAAAAAGGGGTAAGCCAGGAGACTCCGAGAATCAACCACCAAAAGCATAGAATGCTAGGGTAAGTCTAGGAGTAGGTCTAGGTTAGGGAGTTAGCATGCCTAAGATTAGGGATCTTATAACTCAAACAACTGCTTCCTATAGCAATACTTATATAGGGTTATAGAAGTAGGGATAGAGAAGCAACTTGCGGTAAGCAGAAGAAGTCACTCCCGATTGAAGCCTGTTCCTCTAGAGTAGAGAACACACCAGCTATAGGTACGTAAACAAGAAGCAACAAGAAAATTAGTGAGCACAGCTCACTCATATACCCCCGCTAAAATATAATATATGGTAAGGTGAAGTGAGTTTGTTGAAAATGATATATGAAAAACGTGAAAGATTTAGTCACCTGAACATGAAGATGTTCAATATTTTCTTGATGAAATTGTCTATTGTTATCAGACGTCATGCATATGACGTTCATCCATTAATAGATCCAGTCAGTTTGTCAGGTATCTTCATACAATGTATAACAGTCATCAGTTGAGGATAGTTATGTAACTTTAAATCACAATGGGGCAGGCTAGTGTTCATCGGGGATAGCTAGTTGGGATTTTTGTGGATTTGAAGGGTTGCATGATCAGAACAGTAGACCGGAACAACTCGAATGTCTGCAACAACCTCTCTTCTGATGAATGTAAAATCAATGGTTGATCCACTGATGTGAGTCGACCCTGTTTGTAGTTGATCAAATCCATGGTCATTGAAAAGAGAGTGTAGTGTCTTACTCCTGGGACTGCTTTTATCAACATCTCCTATGACCAAGACAGGCTCTGATTGGCAAGTTCATTAGAAGGGAATTCATCTTGTCAAGAAATGTTGGCAGTTTGCTCCAAGGAATTCTGTAGAGGTTAACAACAGTGATAGTTGCAATTTTTGCAGGTGAGAATGAGGTGATTGCAAGGTATTCCAGTCCTGTTATCTCGTTGAGTGAGAATGACTACACTGAAAGTTTGTCTGAAACATTCTGCAGAACACCACCATGACGGTGGCGAACTGATGGCAATTCCTTTTCGTAACACATTGAGCGGTCACTTGTCTTGATTTGGAAACCTGGCAGGTTAAAGTGTGTGTTGAGTTGTGAAGGATGTAACCAGGTTTCACACAACCCAATGACATCCGTAGAGAGAAGTAATTCATCTGCAGCAATGTCTTCAAAATGTGACTTGAGAGAATTGGTATTGAGTGAAGAATAATTGAGCGTTCACTGGATGTCCACAAAGGTATTGTGTTTATTGGTCTTGATATTCTCATCATGCCAACTGCAATGGATGCAGGTTTGTTTGTGATAATCTTCTTCCTGTCAAAGTCAAGGAAATACTTAATGACTTCACTCTGCTCAGCGCAACATAAAACTGACCAGGATTGAAATGTCCCATACATGAGATCACTATCTTTCAAGAGTCATACCCTGGACCTTATGTATGGTACAGGCCCACGATAAAGTAAGTGAAAACTGCCTTCTGGTAACTTCTGCAACCTTGAATTTCCCAAAACTGAACTTGGCTTCTTCTTTCCCTATCGGAACAAGGTTAGTTCCATCAGGTATGACACCGGGGTGACTGTGTCATGCTGAAGTGCCAGCAGTTGGATCGTTTAATTCTGCCAGGATAAAGAGAGGTTGATAGGAGCCTGAAGGTCCTACATGTGGAGGAGGGAATAAACTCCTCACGGTTCCTTGCATGCCATTGACCAATCAATGTCCAGTGTCAACATGTTTTTGTGATCATAATACGTGCACCAAGGGCTACTTGAACATTGGTTCTTAGGCCAGCAATTAGATAAGGGCTGTCTGGAATGTCTAGTTTGAGTCGTCCAGTCTCTACATCAGTCTGTGAATCTTGTGCAACAATATTGTAAACAGTTACTCCCAATGATGTCAGATGTTGCTGATTATGTGAGTCAACAGTAGCATTTGTCGCAAACACATGTAGTGCATCAGATGGAGGTTTGAGATTGTCACTGACTACTCTTAGACTCCAAAATACAGATATCTTCGTCTCTTTTACCATCTTCTTGTGTTTAGAGTCTCCAATTCTTCTGAGCAGTTCTGCTTCATTATCCGCTGTAATTCACAGAACTGCATTTCATTCCAGAGAGATCCATTTAGTCTGGCTATTGGAGAAGAAGGAATCCAAACACGGGAGCCTGACCAATAGGTGCAAGTTGTTGTAGGTCACCAAACAGACGTACCACCAAATGTAGAGTTTTGCATATCCATTCCCTTGTAATCCAAAAGTCTTTTATGTAGCTTGTACATGTCATCAGCACCTACCATTGTGATTTCATCAATGATGACAGATTTCATGTTTGCATACCTATTCCTTAATGAAGCCAGAGTTTTGTGAGACACACTGTCGCTTCCGTTACCTCTATACACACTCAACTGTAATGCAGAATGCAATGTTTGTCCATTGATGTTCCGAGCTGCTGTACCTGTAGGTGCTGTAAATGCACATACTATGTCTTCTGGACTGTCTCGCTTTAGCATTCTAGTTATTGTCTGAACAATGCTTTTATCAGATGGCTTTTCCTGTTCCTGCACTACCATTCACAAATAGCTTGATGGGTTCTGATACATGTGTTGTTTTCACACTTGTTCCCACTTCAAATCACCATTTAATGAACACATTGAGAACATGCCTTTGCTCCTTGTTGAGTGAACGCACATGGTTGAAATACTGTATATCGGGCATGATGTACTGCATGAAAGTTGCAGTATAAGAAGAACACTGAGATTGACTTGCTTGATTTGCACCAGCATTGAGTTGAGGGTCATTGATTGCAAATTCATTTGCTTCGTGTGATCCATCGTCCCTCTCAGAATGCCTCTGGTGTTGGCTTTCAGACCAGAGTTCATCCCAAGCATTTTCTGGAGGCCCAAACTCTTCCAAATCTTCAATGGTTCTGTCGATTTCTTCTGCATTATTGTCAAAAGGTGTGCGGTTTTCTCTTACAAAGTGATTGACACTCTGGAATTTTGAGAAGGAAGTGTGGGATATCAACAAATCATCTTCTGTTCGCCATAGGTAGAAAGCCATCAGGAGACTGTGGTAATACTTTTCTGGGTATGTTTTCAGAGAATATCTATGGGTTCTGACAATTGCCACGGTTTGCCTCTTTGACATTACCCCACCATTGTTCAGAAGAGTAATTCTCTTCTCAGATGCGTCACCATAGACTTTTTACTGTAATCAACTTTGTACCAGGCTAGGAATTCCATCAAGCACATATTGTCAAGACTATGAGGTCTCAGCGCATATCTCTCTGGAAGTCCAGTTTGGTAAATTTTCATCTTCATCATCCATTGATTCGATGACACTGCATGGTTTGGGCAAAAAAGTTCTATCTTCTGCAAGTCCTGTTGGAACATACATTAACTGTCGACTGGACTGGTTTAATAGCAAAGACAAAAGTCGGTAGACAGCCTCTTGTGCAGATACCTCTCTAGAATGCATTAACTAGTTTCCAACCTTTCTCAACCGGCGATGAAGGTCAAGGTCTGCGGCTTCAATGCTAGCAGAAGTAAGCAATTCTCCCATCTCATGCTCCACTCTTGTCATATAGGAAGCAATATACATGAAGCATGCATAGAGGTCTGACATGGCTGTCTGGCATGAATGACACTGTTGCAGGTCTTGCTTCTTTTCAAGGCAGCTGTGTACTGTAGAGGAGAGATACCCAGACCTTGGAGAAGCTCTTCAAGTCACATGTTTCTGTCTTGGCTTGAAAAACAGCTTTCAAAATGTCCCTTTCTTGTTGAGTTATTTCTGATTCTTTGTCCACAACAGGCTGCTCACGACAACTGATTGTATGAAGACTTGGGGGTCTGGGGTAGTTGACATGTTGCTGTGTGAGTATGTTTCCCAAAGGTTGTAATAATGCTTCGTTGTCTTCTGGAAGGAAACATGACACATGTTTGTCGAGGAATTCAGAGAGTTCAAGATCTGTTGATAAGTAGAAGCATCCTCTATCCATTCTGCCATGTGAATGTGAGGAGGTCCGCGTTGCTGGTACTCTACACGATACATATAGTCTGATAAAGACCCAATCACACCACTCTTGAGCACATGCTTCATAAACTGTTGGCCTCTGTGGTCAAATTGACGTGCAGCAGTCACAGTATTCCGTCGAATCCATGAACATCTCTCTCCTAAGAAAGATTGACAACATCTTCTGGTGTCAGAGTGACGCCATACTGTTTGGCAATAACACATATAACATCAGGCCAACAGAGATCTGCAGCCGATAGCGTCACAAACCATGTAAAAGGGCCAAGAACATATACACGTACCATGGCCAGAAGATCAAATAGTATCTTCTTGCAATATGCAGGAAATCCTCTGATGTTTCGCAGAAACTGGAAACTTTGATCATGACGAATCATTTCTTTGAGTTTCTCTTTGTCTTTCAGCATTCCAGCTGATATTTTGTCTCTACTGTGCCTGTTTGGTCTAGCTTTCCTGAGGGCAATATTTACACTGTCATGTACCTGTTTGAACTCTGCTAAGAACTGTGCATAAACATGTATTCTGTGTTGGATGAGAAACGGGTATCCTCATTCAGCAGTCGGGCCTGAAAGTATTTTCTTATGGGTAATTTGACAATCCTATTGACATCAAAACCAAATTTTCCTGTAGGAAAAAGATGAGGAAATGTTAAGAACTCATTATCTGCATCTTCAAATATTGGTGTAGGGTTACGGCCTTCTCCAGGTGCTATGATGAAAACTGCATTCCCTTTAGTAAGAATATCATCAGGTTGTAGACATGTATCCAGTGTTATCGATGTGGTGGGCAAATTTGCAGATTCAGTACTTTCAGCTTTGGCTGGGGGATCACGATCAATGTGAACTACATCCTCATCACAGGTTTCTGGTGACATTGTGATGTCTGATAAAGTATCATCAATGATATTTTCTGGAAGAGCATTTTTTCTGTTCATTGTTAACAACATCAGGATGTACTAGGGCATTCCAGAGATCCTCATTGTCAGCTTCAAAAGCTGTTTCCCAGTCTGTGTTGACTAGAACATATGAATAAAGTGGATTGCTAAGTTTGAGAATTTGAAGAGCTCCGTCAACAATAGCTGGCCGTATCATTTGGTACAGAACATGTCCTTAAGGATGTTCGCTCCTCAAATTTATAGAATTAAACTTTTTTTCTAACTTATATTTTTTAGATGATCAAAGTATATGATTGAAAAATCAGCATTAAAAAATAGGGGGTAGTGTGGGTTTTTTCGAGATATGACGCCTGTAAGATAGTAAATTTTAACATGGGAGTCTATGGGAAAATGAGAAAAAAACTGCTAAAAACTTTAAAATACTACATTTCTAGAATTAAACTTTTTTTCCTTTTTTGATATGTTACAAAGTTCATTTTACCCTACCAAAATCGATGAACAAATATATATGGTAGTATGCGTTTTTTTAAGCTTTGACACAAAATGTACCTGAAAACCCCCTTTTTTAGTCAAATTTAGGCCATTTATGCTGTTTAAGCACTTTTTAGAGGTTCTAAAGTCACATTTTCTTTAAAACATTTGTTTTTTTTAAAGCATGTAGATGATGTAGAATATCATGAAGTAAATAAAGATGAGAAAAAATCTCTACTTAATCATATTTCATTTTTGAAGTTCAACCGGAAGGAGCGGACATCCTTAATATTGCACTTTTCTCTTCAGCTTCAAAGCGATGAATCCAGTGAAAGATGAGGAACATCTGGGCAGTGATGCACAAGTTGCAGATGTATCTACTGGTATATTCACAACGCTTCTAACAACAGCTCATTGTTTGCCCTTTGGTAGTTTCAACAATTTCATAAATGGAATTCTTTGTGCAATGAGCTCATTGTTTGCCCTTTGGTAGTTTCAACAATTTCATAAATGGAATTCTTTGTGCAATGAGTCTTGCTTCAAGACCTGTCAGACATTTCAAGGCATCAGGAATAGGTGCAAGTTCCAGATTGTTAGCAACTGACATAGCAGGTATTTTGTTTTGCCTAAGTATTCTGAAGAAATTTCCAAGGAGAAATTTGCATTACTATCTGTAATGAAACAAAGAAAGAAAAAGCCTATTTTACCAAACGAAAAACTATTCAGAAGCTAAGGAAAGAACAGGAGAAAATTATCAATAGGACATGTGATGGTCAAGTCATTGTGGAGCTGGTTAGTCATCATCTTCCAGAAAGTCCCCATCAATAATTTCTCCAAAAGTGGTATCCATCTGTGCTTTCATCTTCTGCTTTCCTTCCACAAGTTTAACAATTTCTTGATGTTGGTGACGAACTTGTGCCTCCAGACTGTAGACCTTCTGACTCAACACAGACCGATCCAGTGCCATCTTCTCTAATTGGAAGGTCATCTGTCCCTTCATTCCTTGAAGTAACCGTTGAACTTTTTGATTACCACAGGTCAGATCATAAAGCGTGGCTTTCAGAATCACGTCGCACATGTCAATCTTGTTGGTAAACAGATGTAACAGGTCTGATCCTGACTTGGATGGCGATGACGTGGGAGGAGAAAATAGTGTTCTTTTTTCAAGGCCAGTCTTGGATGGTGTGGTTGACTGTCTTTTCCTATCCACTTCGGTGGACTTGGAAGTGGCAATCTCAGGAGTTGAATCTTGGTTCCGAGGATGCTTTGGTGTGGTCATCGGTGTAGAAGATGTTGATCCCTCCGATGTCAGATTTCCTGACACTGAGCTTGATTCATCTGACTTGTTCATTATGGCTAGTGGCTAGTCTATCAAACTGGAAAAGAAACTCAACCTGATATTCTGTAAATCCTGAATGGTTTGTTATTACTGATGTAAATGTAAATCTTTATCAATCATTTCTTTTTGCTTCCTTCTATTCGGATCCTATGTTTTCTGGCCTCCTTCTAGTCGTAAAAATGTTACTTTCTTGTATTTTGTGTTTCTGTTGAACTGAAATAATGTATTTTGTGAAGGTAAGTAAGAAATGCTTTGATGCTAATGATTGGGTGAAGCAGTGTCCAGCAGTAGTCATAATAGTAATCTGAGTACCATTGAACACAGGTGAAGTGACCTCTCAGCCATGGGAGATGCATGCATGATTGGCAACAAAGATGTCAGGATGAAAAGATGAGACAAAGATGGAATACAACAGCCAAACGGTTAACACAAAGCAGTAAGCAGTGAATGAAATGTGAGATGTTGCATACCGCCACCAATGAAAAGTATTGTAGATGATAAGCATAAAGGAGGGGTGATGGAAAACTCTTTACCTTGATCTGCAGGATCTCCCATGTTTCCGGTGTTCACTACGTGCAAGTTGGTCACCGCGAACACCAACATTTTAAAAATCTAAATTTTTCCTCACTGGTGATGATTACAAAATATAAGGAAATTTGCATAATTATAGAGGACACATAACTGAAACAAATAGATAAAATAATTGAAAGTTATGAGCGGACTGGAAAACTGAGATAATTTGCATTAATTATGCAAATGAGGGTATAAAACATACAACAAAGGCAGATGTACACATCATAGCTATTATGAGTTTGAAGTTTGGTAAAATTTGGTCAACTAGAGTCAGAGTTATGAGCGGAACAAAAAGTGTGAATGGCGAAGTCGAAAAACGGAGAAAATTTACATAAATTATGCAAATGAGGGTATGAAACATGCAAAAGGCATATGTACACATCATGGTGATTTTACATATAATGTTTTGTAAAATTTGAACAACTAGTGTCAAGAGTTATGAGCTGAACAAAAACATTCTGGACAGACGCATGGACAGATGCATGGACGGACGTGCTGACCGTTATATACCCCCGACTTCGTTGAAGCAGGGGTATTATAATAATAAAAATAACTATAGATTTATATAGCGCCTTAACCAGCTGAGAACACCTGCTCAAAAGCGCTTTTAAACTCTGATCCCAAGGAAACATACTCTGGTAGAATGGCCTAAGGCTGCATCATGAACCCGTAAGCCATCAAGAGGTAGTATAAATTGTAAGAAACCTGTGAAGCTGGAAGTTGATAGTCAGGCCACTTGAAGGAATAATATTTTCACCGTCAAGTATGCAGTATTATCCAGAAAGTACAAGACAATGTGAAACAGCCACGTAAAAACCATTGAAACGAAGTGAATAATATAAATTAATAAACATTCCAGAAATACTGCTGATAATCTGAGTCAGAGTAAGTCTCTTGATATAGCCCTGGTTCCTATCCAAAGTGGATAAAGCGTGACTGATGGTAAGCATTGCTGCCCGGTCTTCCATTCAAGCCGGGGAAATAACAATTCACTTAGCCAAGTGTACATGCTATGTGAATTTCCCGAGACAGAACAGGAATAGTGGCGTTCCAGCTGTCAGCAATAGTGATGTAATCATACACATGATAGGCCTCTGATAGGATCCTAGTGAATAACATGCTCTGATTGTAATAGCAACATTAGCAGTATCACACTAAGAGATCCCTTTTTGGATACAGTTTGGAAAGCGTCGTGCACCATGCCGTAGTATGAACTGGACGTAGCGTTACCAATAGAAGTAGCAACGTGAATCACTGTCAACCTGATGACTTCGTCCACGTGATAGCATGTCTTGCTTCTTTTGCTCTGCTGAAGTAATATGTAAAGTACATACAACTATTATAATGGCAGAATCATGGACCAAATAGAAATAGAAATAGAACTCTCTACCACACCCCTATTAGAGAAAAGCAGCTCACTGTGCAGGATAAAACACTGACACATCCGTAAGACAATCCAATTGGGATTACTAAGAGTCCATGTACCCCGTCTTACCAGTGATGTTAAACCCCCTGAAACAGCACTGAGGCAGTACCTGAGGGAACCCACAAGCAGTTTCTAGCCACCTCATTCAAAGCATTTGAGGTGCTGTTGACTACTGAAGAACGAGGGATAGATGATTTGTATCACTCATTGAAAGAATCAAGTTCGCCTTAAGTGTGGAAACAGTAGCGTGGTGACAGTAGCACAACCTGCTCTGGTGAGTAAAGGTTGAGTACATACATGTAATAATGAGATCTTGTCAAGAAGACCAGCTTGACCAGCATCTGGCTGTCATCCTTCAATGAGGACAGAGTGAGCAAGTACATCAACCAAGCAATTAACGGAAGGGGAGTCATCCATTGTCTGCGTTGACTGGCTGGCGTCGTACCTGATGTAGCCCTTGGTGGTCCGACATGTGTGTCCCAAACACAAAGGAAAACCCGTGGCAGACGGCTCATCCGTACAGTTATCCTGTAGAATAGTCGTGTAGGTACAGCAACAGTGGTGGTGCGCAAAATTCCCATAACGGAGCAAAAAGACAAAACGGCAGAAGTCATTAGTCGCATCTAACTCATTCTGCAGTTCTAATATTATTATATTTCATAGACGGAAGTGAAGAAAGAATTGTTGTATAATGAATGACATAAGAATTCTTTGTATGAAGCTTAGGCATGAAAGAATTCAACCAATAGTTGATAACCAAGTCATAAGTCGCATCCAACGCCTTCTGCACAACTGCAGAGTGAGGAAGCGAGAGCCTGGAGCCCCTAGAGTGGGTGAAGATTCCTGAGGTCCCCAATTCCTCAGGGGTAGGGTTCTTGGAAGAATTCACTGATTCTGTCTGAGTGCAAGTCTTTTAATTCGTGAAGAAGAGAAGCTTCTGAGAGAAAACCCAAGCCCGGTACAAAGTCAGGTTGAGATTGGTCCATAGTAGGCAGAGTAATAATTCCCTCGTGGATAGCACACTACACAGGAAGAATCATCGAGATACTCCTCGGGATTGCCGTTAATCTGATTGACATTGCCTTCCAGTGGTATAAGCGGGGGATCCTCGGTACTGATGAAGCCCGTGTTAAGTGGAAGAGTGGACCCGCCGTGACTTGCCGCCTCCATGGTTTTCGTTGGCTTGCCGTGAGCCTCGGATACACCCATGGAGTGCCCGTGGGAGTGAAAACGGCTGGAGGAGCCGTGGCCTAAGCTAGAAGATTTGTGCTTATGTTTACTATTCCCGGATTTAACTTCCGATTCCTTAGCCTCTAGTGTTAGAAGTCTAGCCGAGTTCTCTCCCTTGAAGCATTTCCCTAAGTGGGAAGATAACCTACGTTACTTACCCATTCTTAACCTCAGATTTCTTAGTCTCTAGCGCTAGAATATAGCTGAATTAAACCTTGAAGAACATATCATAGGCAAGAAAATTTTGAAATGTGGTAAAAGAACTCAACATTCTGCTGTAATTTTTTGGTTCTGAAGAAGAAGATAAAGTTTCTTAGCCACGAGTGTAGAAGAAGAAGAGTAGAAGAATGTCTCTTCTTAATTTAGTCCTAGCTACAATCATGGACTCCCATACTGAATCAGACCTGTGTTGACACAAAAGACAACAAGAATCGAAGTGCAGGTTGGCTTGATTTCCCAGGAAATACATTCAGAATGAAGATCCAGTATAGACATATACTATACAAGATATACATATAAGAAACATCTGGTTTGAGTCTTAGGCATGATGAAATCCAACGACGAATGTAAACAAACCAAATGGTCACACACAACACAGACATGTCAAAATAGTCACAATAATGCTCCCAAAAAGAGCTTATAATGCGAAAACCAAGAAAATGAAACAATCCCAATTATTGTTAGTAATTATAAGTAAACTTATCTCTAGATTGAGTTAGCCTTGATCTCGACGTATGGAGAGTTCATACAGAGTAAAGAAAGAACAAAAATAAAATATTTTTTAGTGGTCTGCATGTTGTTGTTTCCCTAATTATCTTCCCGGTTGAGTTACCTCCCTTGAAACCAAACTGTCAACCTCACTCTATTCAAAGTTCGAATTTGGATGATGGGGGAGGAGGGTGGGAGTAAATCCTCAATCTAGAGGTAAGTTTACTTATAATTACTAACAATAATTGTGATTGTTTCATAATTATTGCGTAAACTATACCTCTAGATTGAGTTAGCCAGAATCCCAAGTAAGGAGTCCAGAATCCAAAGTAAGGAGGACTAATTGTAGTGCAAACTTGAAGACTTGAGGTAATAACCTCAAACTGGGAACAATTAAGGGGAAATAATTCCCGAAAAGATCGTAATTTTGTTCCAAATTACGTAAAATATTCATTAAAATGGTGTCTGATTCCAGAAATGGCAACCAATTTTAGCCAAGTTTATGTAATTTAGATCGTATTTTACCGTTATTTTCGTTAAAAACGTGTGGAAATGTTGAAATTTCACTGAAATTTCCGTAATATCTGTGATTTTCCCCCTATTTTTTACCGTTATGTACCTAAATGACGTATTTAATGGTTTTTTTAGACATTATTAAGGTAAATTAAACTTAAGCTCCTCTGTACGATCTATCTTCCATCGTATAATAAAGGGAAGGTTAAGGTGTTCGAGGGAGGATAAATCAATAATTAACTTGTTAATTTAGTCCCAAACGTGATTCTTACCAAATCACTAATCACCACAACATGAAGCTCAACCGTTATCCGTCACCAGGGGTCCCAAGGAGGAGAGTGCCCCCGATCATCGGGGCGACGTCTCTTAGGTAGGTTCTGGTAAAAGTCATAGAGGACTTCCACTGGCATGAAGTAGCCACTTGGTCAATGGAGACAGATTTCCAGGCGGCCAGCGATTTGGAGAGAATCTTATGAGGAGGAAAACTTAGGTCCGTTTGAGATTGGTCAAAGTTAGAGTATGCTAAGGCAATTGTTTTCCTAAGCCATAAAGTTATGGTGTTCTTGGAAATTTCAGAATCAATTTCCTGTTTGCAGGGTAGGAATAGTCGTCTGCGTCCCTTCCTTAACGATTGGGTTTGTTCTAAGTACCAGCGTAGGGCTCTTACTGGACATAGACATCAATACTTATCTCTATTTCCATTTGGTCGCGGGAGAGCAGGAAAAGAGTAAACTCATGGACCTAGAGGTCCTGCTGCAGCTGATTGATTTTTGGCAAGGAACTCAGGTATAGCTCTAAATGTCACTGAACTATAGTGTTCACCAAAGGAGATAGAAGATACATCAATAGCATGGATCTCTGAAACTCTGGCTGCAGACGCAAAGGCTATGAGGAATGCAGTTTTCCAAGATAAAAACTTCAAAGTAGCTGCGCTCATGGGTTCAAACAAGGCTCGTTCAAGAGATTGGAGAACAAGAACTAAGTCCCATTTGGAAAATATGGCTGGAGATTTCATATCTTGAAGTTTAAAGGAACGAATTAGCTTGGCCAGTGTGTTATCCGCGCCGACAGATAGTCCTTCTAAGTCAGTTACTGAAGCAATAGCAGATCTGTAGCCTTCAATAATACCAATTTTTAGCTTGCAGTCTTGACGAAGATAGTGGAGAAAATCAGCTATCATGGGGATAGAGAGGGAGACGAGGGATAATTGATGCTCTCATCGCCAGAGATGGAATCTGTCCGACTTTTGATCGTACAAGCCTGATGTAGAGGATCTGATTGACTTGGAAATAGCTGTAGAAGTTCTCTTGCAAATTCTCGTTGGTGAAGTGATTCCTCGATATGCGCCAAACGTGAAGGTTGAAGGCCCGAACGTTGATGTTTTCCGGTTGCCACAGAGGTTGTTGAAGCAGATTGGGCCACTGTGGCAGTTGGAGAGGAAGGTCTGACACTAATTCTAGGAGAGATGGGAACCAGGGTCTTTTGGGCCAGGCTGGTGCGATCAAGAATAGTGTGCACTGATGTTCACTGATCTTGCTGAGAATTAGCTTGAATGGTGGGAAGGCGTATGCTACTAGATTGTCCCACTAAAGCATTGGGATCGGGAACTGGACTGATGTAGCAAGGAAGACGATGGTTGAGCGTCCTTGCAAACAGATCTATCTTGGGCATCTCCCATCTGTTTGCTATCAGATGAAGAATCTCTGGGTGGATAGTCCACTCCGAGGACACCAATTGTCTCTTCCTGGAGAGGGAGTCCGCTTAGAAGTTCAATCTCTCTGGTGTGTGTCTCGCTTGGATGGAAATCCGAAGAAAATCCATTAGAAAATAGAGGTCTCTGGTGAGTTGCATGAGCTGTGGAGACCTGTTGCCGCCCTGTTTGTTGATGTAGGCTACAACCGTGGAGTTGTCTGTGGCAATGACTACACTGGTGTGGACAAGTTGAAACCTCCAAGTTGACAGCGCTAGTAGAACGGCTTTCAATTCCAGGAGGTTGATATGGAGAGTCTTCTCAGACTGAGACCAAGTGCCGCTGGTTTGCAATTGGTTCCAATGAGCACCCCAACCCTGGTTAGAAGCGTCTGTATAGATGGTATGAATCGGAGGAGGAGGAACAAGAGGACAACCCGACATTACATGGTCTCTTAAGGTCCACCATTCTAGTTATTGCAGGAACTGAACAGAAGGTTTGATGAGAGCTGACAGAGGTAGGGCACAATGCGCATTGATCCAAGTCTGGAGATGGTTTAGTCTGCCCCTCTGAGTGAACGCTTGAATGGAAGTTAGAGACCCCACAAGACACATCCATTTCCTCAGGGAAGGAGGCTCCCCGTTCCTGAGTTGGGTTATAAGAACTTGGATGGCCTTCAATAGATCTTCTGTCGGAACTATGGTAGAAGTGGAGGCATCTATCATAGGGCAGAGGAATCTTATGCGAGGGGAAGGAATGAGCTCTGATTTTCCCGGATGGATGAACCAACCCAGGTGATTGAATACATGGGAGACAAAATCCAGATGAAGTGGCTGGAGTCTGATGACGTAACAGGAAGTAATCCAAGAAGCCATGGATGAAGACTTCCCTCAAGTGGAAAAAACGGAGTACTGGTGGCGTCATCTTGGTAAACAGCCAAGGGGCTATCGAGATTCCGAATGGCAGGACTTGAAACTTAAATCTGCGGCCATTAACGCTGAATCTGAGAAACTTGGGGACTTGGGGTGGATAGGGACATGGAGATAAGCGTCTTTCAAGTCCAGACTTGCAAAGAAGGATTGTGGTAGTATGAGCCACCCATCGGCCTTCAGTGAGTCCATCGTGAATTTCGTTAGTCTTTTGAGAAAAGACTTGTTGAGAATCTTCAAGTCTATTATCATCCTCATATCGGCGCAATCCTTCTTTGGGACTAGAAAAAACGATCTGATGGATCTAGTTCTACGATAGCTCTTTTGTCTAGCAATTGTTGGATGGCTAGCAGGGCAGTTTCTAACTTGGTTCCTTGTAGAAAGAATCGTTTCCCTTGAGGAATCACAGTTAGAGGAGGCAAAAGATTCCATTGCAGATGATAGCCCTTTGATATCACGATAGTATCCATTGGTCTTGGGTGATAAACTTCCAGTTTTGGTAAAAACAACATCAGTCGACCCCCAACAGGTGAGGGGTAAGTCGGCTGAAGAAAGAGGCAATCTTGAATCATTGAGGGGGGCAGAAGCGGTCGTAAGGTGAGAGGCAGTGAATGATGGCGCTGGTAGCCCCTAGGGTTGCCCCCCCTGGATTGGCTCCTTGGTTGTTGTTGTTTGAACTGATCCCTAGCCTGAGGAGGGTGAAAGTCCCGACGGTTATGAAAGTAACCCTGACTCTGAGGGGTGTATTCGGCTTGTTGAAGGAGGGATTGTTGGAAGGTTGAGACTTGGGAGGAGCGTTACCTCTACGGGACTCATGAAACTTGCCTTTGTTAAGTAGAGCTTGTGTTAACTTAAGGTTCAAGTTTTTTGGTAGACATAGCTTCCTTTGTGTCACTCGCTTCTTCGAGGGAGCTGGAATTCCCTTTCATTCAAGACTGTTTTGGCAATGGTATTGCTGAAGCGTTAGCTAAGTCTTGAGAAGCCTGGAATATGACATCCAAAAACCTGTGAACCATATCAGCATCGTCTGCTCTCATAGTGACCAGAGTGTCTGAGGAAATGCCATCATAAGAGACGAACTCGGGTGGTAGTATTTCTCATATTCCAGCACAAAACCAGTTAATGTATGACAACACATCCAAGGAGTAAAGGGCATTGGAGTCAATTTCAGAAACATCAGCCTTCGATAGTGAAGGTCTCGTGTTGGCATTAACGCCCCGAGGATTAAGTATGTCAAACTCCTTGTCCAGACTGGGGAGGCCGGAAGACACAAATCTGTTGTGTATGACATACGGTGCCCTCGGTCTAAACTTGGTTAGGTGTGACGGC
Organism: Gibbula magus; assembly: GCA_936450465.1. Classification (NCBI taxonomy): domain Eukaryota; kingdom Metazoa; phylum Mollusca; class Gastropoda; order Trochida; family Trochidae; genus Gibbula; species Gibbula magus. Next base: position 45,585,432 of record OW388304.1, on the reverse strand, counting down.
ATGTTAGAAGTGATCTTCTCATTCACAGAGTTACAAGCAGATTTGATGACAGTTGAATGAGGCACAGAGAGAGTTTGGACGCTCTAGGCGTGGGCAACGAACCCCATTCTGCCAATTTATCTGGCTCAGATATCTCCACTTCCTCAGATAGAATAGGCATAATGGAAGGTTTGAGATGATGCAAGTATTCCAGTTTATCCAAAAAAGACCAATCCGGGATAAGAGGAGGAGGAGCTTGATCCAATTCAATAACTTTGCCTTCATGATCATAGATCCATACATTAACCAAATCGCTGTGATGCTTCAATGGGGACAAGTTTTCACGGAAACTATTACATCTAGCTAAATGAAATTTAACATGTTGGTAGTCCAGATGATACTCTTCATCAAGTTCAAAATCCAGTTCCAAAATATTATTTTTTACGGAGTTATGGCCCTTGAATCTGTAATTGAAATTGGTACAAATTACCGCTTTGATGCTCTAATGGGAACAATTAAGTTACCTGCAAAATATTATATGTGGGTGAATGAAATTTTGAAATAACCAAGCCATTTCCCAATAATATTTTATGTTTGAATCTGTTTTTTTAACATTATACCCTAGGCCTTGACATCTATGATGCTCAATGGACGGATAGTGGATATTTAGTTTATTTATATATATATATACAGGAACACATTAATCAACAGTAACTGACATGTACAGATTAGTTTATTATAATGATCAAACTATCAGTCTTACTTTACAGTTCTCATTCACTTTTAATCAATCGTACAGGTATGTATCAATCAACCTACAGGTCTGTATTGGCCATCTATATAGGTTTGTATCAATCAACAATACATACTTGTACCAATCAGCCATATAGATGTGTATTTATCAGCCATACAGGTTTGTATTCATCAGCCAAACACAGGGTTGTATCAACCAGCTATACAGGGTTGTATCAATCAGCTATACATGGTTGTATTCATCAGCCAAACACGGGGTTGTATCAATCAGCCATACAGGGTTGTATCAACCAGCTATATTGGGTTGTATCAATCAGCCATACAGGGTTGTATCAACCAGCTATACAGCGTTGTATCAATCAGCTATACAGGGTTGTATCAATCAGCTGTACAGGGTTGTATCAATCAGCTATATAGGGTTGTATCAATCAGCTATACAGGGTTGTATCAATCAGCTATACAGGGTTATATCAATCAGCTATACAGGGTTGTATCAATCAGCTATACCGGGTTGTATCAACCAGCTATACAGGGTTGTATCAATCAGCTATACAGGATTATATCAATCAGTTATACAGGGTTGTATCAATCAGCTGTACAGGGTTGTATCAATCAGCTATACAGGGTTGTATCAATCAGCCATACAGGGTTGTAGCAATCAGTTATACAGGGTTGTATCAATCAGCCATACAGGGTTGTATTCATCAGCCAAACACAGGGTTGTATCAATCAGCCATACAGGGTTGTATCAACCAGCTATACAGGATTGTATCAATCAGCTATACAGGGTTGTATCAATCAGCCATACAGGGTTGTATCAATCAGCCATACAGGGTTGTATCAATCAGCTATACAGGGTTGTATCAATCAGCCATACAGGGTTGTATCAATCAGCCATACAGGGTTGTATCAATCAGCTGTACAGGGTTGTATCAATCAGCTATACAGGGTTGTATCAATCAGCCATACAGGGTTGTATCAATCAGCCATACAGGGTTGTATCAATCAGCCATACAGGGTTGTATCAATCAGCTGTACAGGGTTGTATCAATCAGCTATACAGGGTTGTATCAATCAGCCATACAGGGTTGTAGCAATCAGTTATACAGGGTTGTAGCAATCAGCTATACAGGGTTGTATCAATCAGCTGTATCAATCAGCTGTACAGGGTTGTATCAATCAGCTGTACAGGGTTGTATCAATCAGCTGTACAGGGTTGTATCAATCAGCTATACAGGGTTGTATCAATCAGCCATACAGAGTTGTAGCAATCAGTTATACAGGGTTGTATCAATCAGCTATACAGGGTTGTATCAATCAGCCATACAGGGTTGTAGCAATCAGTTATACAGGGTTGTAGCAATCAGTTATACAGGGTTGTATCAATCAGCTATACAGGGTTGTATCAACCAGCTATACAGGGTTGTATCAATCAGCCATACAGGGTTGTATCAACCAGTTATACAGGGTTGTATCAATCAGCTATACAGGGTTGTATCAATCAGCTGTACAGGGTTGTATCAATCAGCTATACAGGGTTGTATCAATCAGCTATACAGGGTTGTAACAATCAGCTATACAGGGTTATATCAATCAGCTATACAGGGTTGTATCAATCAGCTATACAGGGTTGTATCAACCAGCTATACAGGGTTGTATCAATCAGCTATACAGGATTATATCAATCAGTTATACAGGGTTGTATCAATCAGCTGTACAGGGTTGTATCAATCAGCTATACAGGGTTGTATCAATCAGCCATACAGGGTTGTAGCAATCAGTTATACAGGGTTGTATCAATCAGCCATACAGGGTTGTATTCATCAGCCAAACACAGGGTTGTATCAATCAGCCATACAGGGTTGTATCAACCAGCTATACAGGGTTGTATCAATCAGCTATACAGGGTTGTATCAATCAGCCATACAGGGTTGTATCAATCAGCCATACAGGGTTGTATCAATCAGCTATACAGGGTTGTATCAATCAGCCATACAGGGTTGTATCAACCAGCTATACAGGGTTGTATCAATCAGCCATACAGGGTTGTATCAACCAGTTATACAGGGTTGTATCAATCAGCTATACAGGGTTGTATCAATCAGCCATACAGGGTTGTAGCAATCAGTTATACAGGGTTGTATCAATCAGCCATACAGGGTTGTATCAATCAGCCATACAGGGTTGTATCAATCAGCTGTACAGGGTTGTATCAATCAGCTATACAGGGTTGTATCAATCAGTCATACAGGGTTGTATCAATCAGCCATACAGGGTTGTATCAATCAGCCATACAGGGTTGTATCAATCAGCTATACAGGGTTGTATCAATCAGCTATACAGGGTTGTATCAATCAGCTATACAGGGTTGTATCAATCAGCTATACAGGGTTTTATCAATCAGCTATACAGGATTGTATCAATCAGCCATACAGGGTTGTATCAATCAGCCATACAGGGTTGTATCAATCAGCTATACAGGGTTGTATCAATCAGCTATACAGGGTTTTATCAATCAGCTATACAGGATTGTATCAATCAGCTATACAGGGTTGTATCAACCAGCTATACAGGGTTGTTTTAATCAATTCCAAGCATAAAGACTGCATTTTCAGATAAGTCATCAAAATATCATCAGCAAGGTAGCCACAAATAGAACCCTGCACACATTATTTGACACAGTTCATTAAATATTCATCTTGTCAGCATACACTATTGAAGCATTTTCAATAAATCCACTGAGTAACATGTAATCCAAATTTGTAGCTTTTTGTGGCTTTCTTTCTATCAAAAGAATTTGAATCCTTTTCTTGGTTATTTATGAGGCAGTAAGTATTGATAAACTGAAGGATGGATGCAGTCTTGGGAGACATGTCCATCAGTTCATAGATAGGAGTCCGCTGTCCGGGGCGGGGTCTCTCATGAGTTTCTGCACCTTCTTGAAGCCGGGGCTCGCTGCATCCCCAGTTAGTGCCAACATCATACTCTCACTTGTAGTTAGGAAAGCACCCGCCTCGCGCAGTCGCTCAAATGCATACATCCTGGTTCAGAAAAAAAGAGAAGTAATGCTATATTTCTGACAATAAATTTGGCACAAACTGTTTATTTTAGCAACTAGATTACTGGCACAATACTAGATTTTCATGTTTTTTCTTCCAAGCTCATATACATGGATCTGAAAGACTACAGAATACCAGATACATTCCGCCATGTTTGCGAAATTTTACCTTACCCAATATTCGCATTTGATATTTCGACCTTGAAGCGAAACTTGTTAGAACTAACGCCATTTCGATTGTCACTGGTGACCAGTAGTTACCAGTTGACGATCTTATTTAACCCTAGGATGCACGCTAAGATATACCTTGTGGTTATATTTAGTTTACAGGAGTCGTCACAGTCATGTTTTCCAAGAATTATTGCTATGTTCTGCAAAAGTAAGCTGAGGCTATATATATATGTTTTCCTGCCTTCAGGGTTTGCATGATTGACAGGTCGCAGTGGAAACTCAGTTGTAATGATGGTTAACCCTTGGATACATTTCGATCATCTTATTTAAGCCTTGGACCTTCTTAGTAAATGAATTAGGATTTAGATACACTTTTAACCCTTAACTTGAAGCTCCCGGAATGGTCCGGGAGGGCTATTATAAGCAATGCCTAGGTGCCTCATACTGGTTCCCGAACACGACACTTAGAAGATACTGAGATAGGCCCGTACATGCTTATCTGTCTCGCGTCCCGCCACATGGCTAAATAGTCTGTAATTCCGGGAACATATTGCATACATATAAACATATAAGCTACCTTTCTCGTGCACTTCGTATCATATGAACCAATTGGTTTGGGTTTTTTTATACCAAAATAAAGAGGAAAGAATGGCCTTTATTCCCATATAAAAATTGCAATTGCGCTAACAAAACTGAAAATACAGCAATTGCCGCGAGATAGGTGATCGCACTTTTTATCTTTGAAAAGAGTGGCGCATTTACCACAACATCCTGCGCGCTCTATTTCTAATAAACTACATGTACTTGGAATATTTTTTTATCACTATAAAGATAAAAGAATTGTCTTCAATTCCATATAAAATACGTGTATTTTTGGCAATAACTTTTGATGCGCCAAGTGCCGCACAGAAGGTGATATTCGGCTTTGAATAAGTGGCGCTCCTAGCATATATCAATATTGCGGACTTGATATTTTTTTAACCGCTTGTCCGATTTTAATTGTTTTTATATCATTGTAAAGAGGAAAACATTGTCTTCAATTCCATGTATAATGCACAAGAACACTGCATGCGCGAAGTGCAGCGACAAAAGGTATAAGTTTCGCACTTCATATATTTTGAATGGCTAGTCCGATTTTTATAATTATTACATCACTATAAAGAGGAATATTTTCGCAAAGGACTTTCGATGCGCCAAGCGCCACAAAATTTATGTACGCTAAAGTGAAGAAATATGATACAATATAACTAAAATACTGTTCTTTTGATACGCAAATATAGAGGTTTATAAACTATGAACAACTATCATGACAGAATTTTGTTTCCTGTTTTGAAAAAAAATAATAACGTATTAAAATGAATATATTTGAGTATGGGACTCGCCGCTCAGGGAAAAGCCTTTTTGTGGGAATCTTTTCTCATGGAAATATTTCATTTCTCAGAGTTTCTAAAAATGCGTGAACATTTTTGTGAGTGATCCCATTTGCGAAAAGTTTGCATTTCAAAAATTCTAAAATATGTTTTATTTTGTCAAAGAGAAGTTCAGCCAGAACCGCATCATAAATACCACCCATAAATGCTGAACCTGGTGGCTAAATTTCATAAAACTTACATCCTCGTAAAGATTAAAGATTTGACTTTGATTCCATATAAAATTTACACATGCGCACGAAAAACTAAAGTTGCGCCACGTGCCGCAAGATGCGCGATACTCAAAAAGTTGCCACAAAGTATTAAGGGTACCTTCCTTTCGCATGCTATAGCTTCCGAACTAAGTTGCAAATTATTTTTCTTTTTACATCATCGGTCTTCAAGTCCATATATAAATTGCATTAGCGCGCTCCGAATTTAAGACAATCTTTAGAAAGTAATAGAAAACAAACGAAACATCGTAGAAAATTCATTCAAAGTCGCGGGTATAAATTAACCATTTGTGTACGGGTGCCGCGACTTAAATTTTTATTGAACGCCCGTATATAGTCCGTATTCGCGATGTAGATGCGACTTATTTCGTAAAAACAGTACCGGAATCACCGCCTGGAAATTCCGCCAGCAGAGCTAATTAGTGCCTAAGCCAAAATACTGCTGCGAGCTGGAGGGTCTGTAAATTCTGCCACAGGGGCTAAAATGGGTAAAATAGAAATACGTAACGTAAGGGTTAATGTATATTGTCATTTTATGTACAAAATAGGCCTATTCTTTCTTTGTTTACATAATGTTGACTTGCAAATATCCCAGGTTGTTAGGGCATTTTCCAGTTTCAGAAAACACTATACCAAGATGTTTTAATAAAAACAATAATTGAAGGTAAATTTCATTGATTATTTGAACATTTTAATGTTTGTTAAATTTACTGAAAGATTGAACCAATACACGAAATAACCTTTTTTGAGTAAATGAAAACATGACAGTGCTAATTATACTTTCACGATCAACATTTTCAAGTTTTGAATACAAAATAATAATGACATAATATTATTCACAATGAAAAAGTAAACCTAGAGTTGATTATGTGTTTGAACATTTGAGTGGATATTTTATCATATGTTAACAGTGGGCGCTCGATCACTAATCAAGTTCAGCCAATGTCATTATTTTTTTCATTTAAATATTAACATTCAGTTGTTATTTCAACTATTTATACATCATAATATGTTTATTTAAACAACAATTTAGCAGCATTAATTGAGAATTAACATCAATGAACTTCAACTGTGAACAGACAAATTTGCTTCTTCCTTATTTGGAACATTCAATGTGTGCCGCACAAATTGATCAATAAAACAAATGGGCTCTGTAGCTCATCAGGGCTTACATTGTTTAATGATGAAGACTGAAATAGATTCTTAGGTCATGGCCTGTGAGGCCCTTATTTGGGACCACAGGTCACCAAATCTACAATTCAATATATTTCCATAAACTTAAAAGTTTGTACACAATATTACAGGCTTTTAAGTCTTTTATTTACGGAGAAGAAGACGAAAATTTTGAGCAACAGGGTCACCAAATGTACAATTTAGAATCCCCATTGGCCAAGTCTGCACACAACATTTCAGCTTTCTAGACCTTTTGGCACTGGAGAAGAAGATGAAAATAGGTTTTTAGGTCATGACCTGTGAGGCCCTTATTTTGGGCCACAGGGTCACTAAATCTACAATTTAGAATCCCCTTCAACCAAGGAGTCTGCACATAACATTTCAACTCTCTAGGATCATTGGTTCTGGAGAAGAAGTCGAAATAGTCGAAAGTTTACGGCCGGCCGCCAGACGCCATGCCATAAGCTCATCGGGCCTTTCAGGCCTAATGAGCTAAAAAGGAAAATCATTGAGATTTCCCCTTGTTTGCAGAAGAAAGGATTGAAATTTGACAGTTTTATTAAAAATCATGTTTAAAACTTAGCTCTATAGACAAAGATTAAAATTTAACATTCCATGACAAACAGGAAATGACCTTAATTTTCTTTTAAAATGGCTCCTAACAGAGATAAGCCCGCTTGCGCATGCTTCTGTATATATAGGAACGTGACGTGACTACAAAAGAGCTGGATGTATCCGGTATTCTTTAGGTGTACCCACGGATCAATTGTCAAGTAAAATATATTAAACTTTACTTACCCTACCTCATGCATGCAGTTATATGACTATTACCTGTGCTCCTCTGATACAACATTTGAAATGTGTTTGAGATGTTATTCTCAATACATGATAAAACACAAGATGACAATTATGCAATGCAGTAAGCTTTAATTCCATGGGCTCTGTAGCTCATCAGGAATTGTATTGTTTGCAAAACAAAAATAAATTGATCTTAGCTTGTTCTAGAGTTGTTCATACTGGAAAAGAAGTTGAAAATAGGTTCTCCAATTTAGAATCCCCATTGTCTAAGTGGTATGTACACAACATTTCAGCTCTATAGAGCTTTTCAGACTGAAGAAGAAGATGAAAATTTTGAGTAAAGGGGTCACCAAATCTACAATTTAGAATCGCCATTGGCCCAGGAGTCTGCAAACAACATTTCAGCTTTGATGAAAATAGGTTTTTAAGGTTGTGACCACTGTGACCCCATTTGGGGTCATATGGGGTCACAAATCTACAATTTAGAATCCCAATTAGCCATGGAGTCTGCACACAGCTTTTCAGCTCTCCAGACCTTTTGGAACTGGTGGAGAAGATGAAAATAGGTTTTTAAGGTTTGGGGTGAAAATGAAAATTTGGAATATTTGGAGTAAAGGGGTCACCAAATCTACAATTTAGAATCGCCATTGGCCCAGGAGTCTGCAAACAACATTTTAGCTTTGATGAAAATAGGTTTTTAAGGTTGTGACCCCTGTGACCCCATTTGGGGTCAAGGGGTCACAAAATCTATAATTTAGAATCCCCATTGAGTCTCTACATAGTTTTTCATCTCTCTTAACCTTTTGGAACTGGAGGAGAAGATGAAAATAGGTTTGTAAGGTTGTGACCCCTGTGACCTTATTTGGGGTCATGGGGTCACAAATCATACAATTTAGAATCCCCATTGACCAAGGAGTCTGCACACAGTTTTTCAGCTCTCTAGACCTTTTGGAACTGGAGAAGATGAAAATAGGTTTTTAAGTTTGACCCCCCTGTGACCCCATTTGGGGTGAAAATGAAAATATGGAGTATTTGAAGTAAAGGGGTCACCAAATCTACAATGTAGGATGCCCATTGGCCCAGGTGTCTGCAAACAACATTTCAGCTTTCATGAAAATAGGTGACCACCAAGTTTCGTTGAGATATGTCTTATGGTTTTCGAGTTCTGCTCCGGAAACGAAATTCTTAGTTACATTTCCATGGAAACGGTCAAAAAAAATAACTCGAAGAAGTTGAAAATCCCAAAAGGCACATCTAGACATGATGATTGTTCCACACACCAAGTTTCGTTTAGATATGTCTTACAGTTTTCGAGTTCTGCTCCGGAAACAAAATCGGGACAGACAGAGGGACGGAGCCCATTTCAATATCCCCCCCCCAACTATGTTGGCGGGGGATAATGATATCCTGTGTAAACATTATATCTTGATAGGATGCCATGTAGGTAGCATGTACCTGTCGACCATGCTGCGTGAGGAGCACGCATCAACGATGACATGTACGTCGTAGTCGTGCTCCAGTAGGTCCAAGGCCGTCTGCTGGATGCATGCCTGCGTCTCAATCCCACAGAGAATCACAGACCTCAGATCTGCACAACACATACACTTTCAATTTCAATATACGTCACATCAAACTATTTATTTGTTTGAGAAATATTTACCCTTTTTTTATCTATTAATCATCACCTTACCTATCAATAATGCTTGGTCTAGTTGAAAGAGGCATACCATACCTCAGACATCGGATGTAATGGTACATATATAATGAAACACAACTTAAAGCATTTTCCATATAAAAGTAGTTTAAACATATTTATTTCCATAATTATACAGAAATGGATCGGCAAACAAGCCAATGGCTTATGTTAATGCCTCTCCATAAGAAAACAAAATTATGCGACGTACATTTCATCTTGTAATTACAAAAGTACATATAATAACCAATAATTTGCACACACATGAATATAATAATTCATACATACAACGTACATTAGTTCAGCAATGGACCAAATAAAATAAAATATGATAACAAAAATATGATATATATAAACTTAAAATGGAGTAAATCGTTTTGATGTGGTAATGAAGTCATGTACCGATTTGATTATATAATGATTTACAGATACTGATAAGTTGAGGTTGCCATACAGAGCGTCATTTATGTTATACCCATGTTTGTAATAAAATGAAGTGTTTCTAATGGCAGTATAGTTAGGACATACAAAGAGATAATGAATAGTGTCTTCATATGCAGCACCACAACAGCATGATGGATTTTCTGATATAAATCTCTTAACTTTATGGCCACTTAAATCACTGCATTCTAGTCTCAATTTGCAGTGAATAATTTGACAAAACCTGTTTCCAATGTTGATATCAAACCCAAAAGCAGTTTTACAAGTTGGCGTAATTCTATTTTTGAATTCATTTACTGAATGTATTTGTCTAACTTCCTCAGATAGAGAATTCCAAAGTTCAATAGTATTTGGCAAAAATGATTTTGCATATGAAGATGTTCTAACAAAATTTTGTTGTAAATTTGAGGAATTTCTTAAGTTATACGGGTTTCTCTCAGAAACAGATTCTGGCACAAGGCTGTTTAAGTAATCTGGTGTTTTCTTATTTATCATTTTATGAAATAGAGTCAGTTTCTGGATTCTTCTTCTTTCTACAAGGGGAAGAAGATTAGTTTCTGAGTATAGTTTATTATGATGTGTTCCCCGTGTAGCCCCACATATTGTTCTAAGTGCATCAAGCTGTAAATTTTCAAGCTTTGATGCCTGAGTTAGTGTACAATTATCCCAAATACAGCTACAATAATCAAATAATGGCAGTATAAAGGATGTATACATTTTTAATAGCGTTTTTCTAGATAAACGGTATTTAAAACTTCTTAAACAATTTATCATTGGTGAAACTTTATCAGATATAGAACGTATCTGCACATTCCAATTGGCATCTTTTTGAAACCAGAGGCCTAAATGTTTATGTTCAGAAACTTCATTTACAGGAGTATCTTGCATTGATAATCTTGGAATAGGATCTATGGAACGTCTTTTAGTAAACTGTATAGTTTCAGTCTTCGAAGGATTAAATTTCACTTGCCATTTCTGAGCCCAATGAGAAATCAAGTCTAAATCATTATTAAGGCGCTTCGCGTCTTGGATAGGATCATCTATGATAACATAAAGTGAAGTATCATCTGCAAAAAGTCTTATATTACAGTCTATATGTTCTACAAGATAGTTTATATAAACAAGAAATAATAATGGCCAAAGCACTGCTAATACAGATCTATACTCTGAATTATAACCATTTATAGCTACTTTCTGAACTCTCCCTTTGAGAAAACTGTCAAACCAATCAAGTAATTTACCACCTATTCCAAATGATTGTAATTTGTAGAGAAGTCCTTTATGCCAAACTTTATCAAAAGCCTTACTAATATCACAAAACACTGCTCTTACTTCTTTACCTTTGTCCATGGCACTTGAAATGAAATTATATAGATCTAATAGCTGGTAAGTAGTTGAATCTCCCGGAATAAAACCAGATTGTAATTTGCTTATGAGATTATTGTCTCTGAAGAAATTAAAGACATACTTGTGGACACATTTTTCAAACACCTTAGACAAACAGCAGGTAAGAGAAACTGGTCTATAATTACTACAGTCATTGACACTATCTTTCTTATGAATGGGTATAACAGAAGCGCGTTTCCATACTTTGGGAAATATTGCTAGGTTTAAACATTTATTAAATACTAAAGCGAGAGGACAAGATAAAACTCTAGCAGAAAGCTTAAGGAATTTATTACCAATACCATCCGGACCTGTTGCTTTGTGTGTATCTAATGAAAGAAGTATATCTTGAACATCGCTCCGTGTTATTTCAATACTTTCTAAACAGTTCGATATTTGACTACATAGGGGCGGCAGAAGGCGTTCTGGGTCTTCAACTGTTGATTGATTTACGAAAAAGTCATTGAATATATTAGCTATGGATGTAGGGTCATCATAAATTACATTTTCATGGGAGATAGATGGAAAAGATGATGATCTATCTCTTTTCTTAAGATAGTATTTAATTAGCTGCCACCATTTTTTATTATGACACTGTTCATTTATCATGTTGTCTACTTTCATAAAGTACATTTCTTTTGCCTTTCTAATTTCTGATATTACCTTATTTCTTGTAGTTCTAAACAATTCCCAGTCACGGGGTAAATTACGTCTCTTAGCAAGTCTGTGTTTACGATTGCGTTTTCTGATAAGTCTACGTATTGTTGAGTTCATCCACGGCTTGTCTTCATTTTTAACAGTAATGATTTTATTTGGAATACATTTGTCACATACATTTACAAGAGCATCCGTAAACTCATAAACTAGTATAAAAGTGTGATGTTAAGTAACATTCAATCAAGAAAGAGAGTAAATCGATGCAAGGAGGCAGAGCAGGGGTGGGAACACTGCTATGTTCCAGTGATCTGGTATTTTGTTTAAGTTTTAGAAGCATGAACCTGATCAATGACCTCTAGGGAGGATCGGAGTGTCACCAAATTTACAATCTATAAACCGCTCTGTCCAAGAAATCAGTACACAAGATTCTCATAGATCAAAACAACGTTATTGTGTTGAATCTGTGGCCTTAGGGGTCTTAGAGTAACAGTAACTGTACAACTTGGACGAAGGAGTCAGTTCACAAAAAAAAATTCTAAGGCTGTTAGTGTCTTAGAAAGAAACAAGAGACGAAAGAGCCATGACGAATTAGGACTCTCAAGACTCTCAGGTTTAAACAAGTAGCAAGGTTGCTGTGCCCTGAAATTGTAATAACTGCGACAAATTCTATTAAGTTATGGCTTGAATTTGTAAGAAATTTAGGAAACACTAGTTGTTGTAACACCAAGTTTCGGCAGAATTTTTTCTGGTTTTCCATGATAGAGCTACAAATTATCTCAAACCATAACGAGAAACTTCTATCTTTATTCATGAATGAATATTACAATTATAGCAAAATTGTACCTATTTTTAGTTCATCAGGCCTGAAAGGCACTATGGGTTGATGGCATGGACTGTTGTCCGGCATCCATCCATATATCCATATAACAATTGAGTCAATTTTAGTACAGTTTGCGGTACTTACTACAATTTTTATTACATGTCTGAAGAATGCTGAAGACTGTAGTACCTATACCTGTCATGTTCTTGACATGTTCCTGCACCTCCGGTACCATCATGGAGAAGCATGTCTTCGCAAACACTTTGTGATGACTGACATCCAGCTCAGAGACTGTCCTACCCAAACCTGCAACAAACACTTTGTGATGACTGACATCCAGCTCAGAGACTGTCCTACCCAAACCTGCAACAAACACTTTGTGATGACTGACATCCAGCTCAGAGACTGTCCTACCCAAACCTGCAACAAACACTTTGTTATGGCTGACATCCAGCTCAGAGACTGTCCTACCCAAACCTGCAACATAACTTTGTGATGACTGACATCCAGCTCAGAGACGGTCCTACCCAAACCTGCAACATAACTTTGTGATGACTGACATCCAGCTCAGAGACTGTCCTACCCAAACCTGCAACAAACACTTTGTGATGACTGACATCCAGCTCAGAGACTGTCCTACCCAAACCTGCAACAAACACTTTGTGATGACTGACATCCAGCTCAGAGACTGTCCTACCCAAACCTGCAACAAACACTTTGTTATGGCTGACATCCAGCTCAGAGACTGTCCTACCCAAACCTGCAACATAACCTTTGTGATGACTGACATCCAGCTCAGAGATGGTCCTACCCAAACCTGCAACATAACTTTGTGATGACTGACATCCAGCTCAGAGACGGTCCTACCCAAACCTGCAACATTAAC